>OZ022565.1:18571151-19830318 GCA_963991005.1 Barypeithes pellucidus | reverse complement strand
TTGCTTTTTGTGGATCTTTCGGAAATCTAAAAACAATACAACAATGTGTGAGC
This sequence comes from Barypeithes pellucidus, assembly GCA_963991005.1. Taxonomy (NCBI): domain Eukaryota; kingdom Metazoa; phylum Arthropoda; class Insecta; order Coleoptera; family Curculionidae; genus Barypeithes; species Barypeithes pellucidus. The sequence goes on along the minus strand of OZ022565.1, from coordinate 19,830,265 downwards.
TTAGTGGTTTAAAATAAGTTTTAACAGGACGCCATCCTTGTGAAACGACCTTCGCCTGAAGTCGTGTTTCTCAAAGACTATGATCTTCAACGATTCAAGACAAATGTTAATCGCTTTCTTTAAAAAAATAACACTGGTATACATTCGAAATAATATAATGCTTTCACTAATAACTAACCAAAATTACATAAGAAATAATTTAATTTTGTCAAAATATACAAATCATGCAGGTACGCCATTGAGTGACACACCCTCTTCAAGGGCAATTACCTGGTTCTTATTAGAAATCTTGAATGAAAAGTGCAACAAATCTAGTACAAATTACAAAGGAAGGTAGCTTTAACTATAGACTTAATCATAGTTTCAAATAACATATACTGCTAAACTTACAAGGGAGATATCTAATATAAAATAAATGCATGCAAAAAATACAATTTGAATATTTACCGATGGGAAGTAATTCCAAGCTTCTTTCGTTCATTACGGCATTTATAGCTATAGGCACAACAATTCACCATTTTTCTGTAAATAAACTAAATTCTTATAATAGCTCTTCTCACCACAAATCACCAAAATACATAGGGTGCCACCTCGATTGTCTGGCTCCCTATCAATGGCGGCCGATCAATTTTAGGTAACACTTTCTGCGACGGCCCGTAAACCGGAATTATTCGTCCCCTCTCTTCCTTTGTCTATGTCTGTAAGTATGTGTATGTTTGAATATTTAACCATCTGATATAACCAGGCTTCAACATTGTTCCCATTCAGCCGACAAACATGTAGTTCTCTCTTCCACACATTACTGATTTTCAATAACATTTCACACATATGCAGCTTCACTTTCCAAGAGGTTTATGAATGGATTATGGCATCTGTAGTTTACAATACGTTTGTTTGTAACTAATGCAGTGGAAGAGGTTAAAATTTGAGAAGAATTAGAAAAGGTATGGATCTTTCTATTTTATAAAAATACTAGACCTTTTATACAGGGTATTTTAAAAACTATACATTTCTGATATAATATAATAAATACACTCATAACTCAACTTTTTAAATGGAACATCCTGTATTTTAATTTACCATTACTTATGTATATTTATACCAGAAAGGTATAATTTTTAGAATTCCCTGTATTTTTATTAAATAAGGAGACCCATACCTTTTCTAAATGTTCTCATTTTTAAAGTTACCAAGTAAAGTCGAATTACCTCCGACATGTTTTTTATACAAAATTATTAACAAAAGTTACTGGGATTTTTACATAATCGAAATGCCAAAACATACAGGGCATTCACTTCCTGTATAACCGGAAGTGAAAGATGCGTCAAAATATCTTCATTCAAAAATCATCATCTTTTATAGCAACTATCAATATTTCAAAGAAATATCGCTTTAAGTTCCCGAGATCTTTTAACAGATCACTCATCATGAATGACCATGTATTCTAAGGCTTATAAGCTAGATATGCTAACAAGGCTATACAGTTTCTTTACCTGATTCTCCACATATCTGCGTACAATACGTCTCCCTAATAATGTGGCAGTTTTCCAGGTTGATCTTCATGAACTTTTGTCCAAAAATAAAATATCCTATACCTCCTCCTATAACTGCAGATATAAGAAGCCATGCGTCATAGAGCATGACAGCTAACATTATTAGGTAGCCTAGGTTTTGAAGGATCAGCCATAGTGAGACCTCAGTTCCGAATAAGAGAAATCTAAAAAGAGATACTTATTTGTGTAAATATGAATAACAAAAATAAACATATCCAAAACAACAACACAATAACTTAAAGCGGTTTAGTTTGAAATCATTCTATGGAGATAAATATTGCAAATTATCTTCAAAATATTCAGACAGTAAATAATGTTTCGAAGCGGACAAGTGTGAGCATAGTCACGTCAATTAATTACGTTGGTCAACACATAATTTGGTGCCGGCAATTCTGTTACTGCTTCTAGGTAATTTGGGTCTGCTAAACCAAAAAATAACCTCAGATTTGCTCCATCAGATCGTTTTCAAAAACTAGTGCCATAAGCTAGATTTTTTAGATTAAGGGTATTTTATATCGCATAATTATACAGGGTGTTCCTTAATGACGTGCTAATATTTCAGGGTGTGATTCGTTAGGTCATTTTATAAAGAAAAGTTCATATGAACATATGTCCGCAACGGCTTAATTTTTTTCCTACAGGGTGTTAAATTTTTATTTTTTAAATGGTTATTTTTTAATATCTCCGAAAGTACTGTAGATATTATATTCAATTTTCGTATGTGTTAATTGGATATAGAACCACAAATTTTAGTTAGAAAAGTTATTCAATTGTTCCAACAGTGGCGTCCTTGCAAACATTTCCTCTGATATTTTTTACAAAAAATATGGTATGCCACTGACATTTTTCCATGTGGGTTTTTTTTCTGATTAGCCTGGTCAATTGGACATGAAAACGGTCTCTTGAGTTTTTCTCGTCAGATGCACCGTTCTTGATTAAAACCCCTAAATTCATATTGAAACTCATTATTATTAATATCATTAAAATAATTAATGATAAATTTTGTTTCATAAAAATTGTTGGAAATGGCCACCTTCACTTAAAAAGCATGCTTCCGCCCGTCTTCGCATCGAATTGTCCACTCCAACAATTTTTATAACACAAAATTTATTATTAATTATTTTATCAATGTGCGTTTAGTGGTTTTAATCAAGAACGGTGCGTCTGACGAGAAACACTCAAGAGAACGTTTTCATGTAGAATTGACCAGGATAATCTGAAAAAATATCCACATGGAAAAATGTCAGTGGCGTACCATCTTTTTGTAAAAAACATCAGAGGACATGTTTGTAGGGACGCCACTGGTGGAACAATTGAATAACTTTTCTAACTAAAATTTGTGGTTCTATATCCTATTAACACATACCAATAGAGCATAAAATCTAAATGCATGTAAATTTCGTAAAAATTAAAATTTGACATAAATATTCAATTTAATTTATTTTTCAAACTAAACCAATGTCTGGGTGAGCCATTGGCCCAAAAGATTCGCCATGCCACTAGGGATGACACAAAATTACATTAAACACCTTATATTGTTGAAAAACGTTTTGTAAACAATAATTTTATCACTTTTAGCTTCTGCTAAATTAAAAATAAAAATCATTTTGACAAATAAAGTCTATAAGTGACGACACAAATACGAAATTCTTGGAATTTTACAATTGTTGTAAAATTAACCATAAAGAAGCGAACGTTGTAGGTATTTTTTAAAGAAAATCAGATAATATAAAAAATCCATATATTTTCAACAAACACTTGCTTGAAATATAGAATTAGCTACACGTTGAAAACATATTAAAAGTGAATGCAAAAACACCAGAGATCACAAACGAAGCTCAACAATACTGTAGGGTTAGAATTAATTAAATTATGATAAATTCTTTAACTTCAAGATCGCTCATAGTTAAATCACGCGTACAGCAAACATTATAATATGATGTTATTAGGAAACAATATAACTTCCCTGGGCCAGCACAAGTTAATTTGCAGATGCAAGAACAGAAGGTATTTTGATAATTAATTCAAGGTGCAAGTTCACGACGTTTTCACGAGATTTTGACAAAGACAGAAGAAATTTTAGTCATATAGGTAGCTTAATAAATTATGTTACTTACCTATCAAATAATGTAATATTGAAAGGATTTTGTGGATTAGTAATTGTTCGGGCAAGTAATGTGGCACTTTCTGTAGGACATAATTGCTTGATTTGTTTAGCTCGTAACATGAGTTCCTTCTGTTTACTTCGTGTCTGCAGATACCTAAAGGAAAAGATGATTGCTTGATACAAGACGAAGATGGAAACATAAGACTAAGGCAGCAAGTATAGTACAGGGAACAAAGGAATGCCTGTTATGTGAAACTTTGCCAGAGAGCATAGTACTGACCACTGAATATCTCGTGCAGGTAGGCCAAATTGTTTTTTGAACATGGATGCTGGGTTAAAAACGTACACTAACTAATGCTTACCCAATGTGAGTAGGTATAGTAAAACTCTGGGGCGCTAAGCTTATGGAATAATATTGTCCACATGGTCTTACCTTAGGTACTCAAAGAAAAACGACATACATCCTACAAAGACGGACACTGCAACCAAAGCGCCTGTGGTTTTTATGTTAATTCCCTTGATCAAAAATACCCCTACATCTTTTCCGAAGTAGAAAGATTGATGGTGCATTATTGTTCAGTGCTTGTTAAAGTTTTTTTTAACGAATCATCGCTAGTATTATTCACATTCCAAAGAATTATAATCGCAAATCAACCTCATTGTTTGGAAATTTAAGATAAACAGCCACTTATCAAAATCAGCTGATTGTACTTCTTCTTTTTGATTTCTTGTTTGGCATTTGCTTCCTACTCGTAATCGACGTAACTTGGACGTAACCGACCTCAGGAGGTCGCCAAATTTGCTTCAAATACATTGCAGTTATAATTATTAGGACGTTAGACGAAAAGTAGGATTAAATTGATAGTAGGTCTACTATCTTCTGGGATGTCAGAGTCAGAAAATTATTTGTTCTGTTTATGTCAGTAGTGCATAATTATACTTGAACTGAATGGTTTTTAAAATTTAGGATATGGTCATTTTTTACTTCATATTTGAGTTGTCAAGACAGTGGTGAATGAGGTTATGTTTTATTGTCGATTTTGAATTTTCCGGGGTTGTATGCTAAAATTTGTGGTTTTCTGTTCCCATATTTACATTTCCCTATTTAGATTAGGTTGTAGACAAGATACTGAATGTGAACTAGTTTTCTAGAAGCGTGTGTAAGCATAACTATAGTAAAATCTCATCTGATAGGGAATCAGACATGTTGAAAAGTTTTATGGTAAATACTTAAATATTTTATTACTATTGGTACCTACCTAAAATGAAAGTAACCCTGCCACTGCAAGGCTGGCAACCTTCGTAAATTTTGTGCATTTTGTTATTTTAGTGCAATTTTTAAATACATTTAAATAGTTTCATTCCCTATGTGATCATGTTTGTTCCATAATACTGGAGATATATTATTTATAAGTCAGATTTTCTATTATAAGAACAAGAATCTGGAATATTTAGTTTACCCATAGACAAAGGAAGAGAGGGGACGAATAATTCCGGTTTACGGGCCGTCGCAGAAAGTGTTACCTAAAATTGATCGGCCGCCATTGATAGGGAGCCAGACAATCGAGGTGGCACCCTATGTATTTTGGTGATTTGTGGTGAGAAGAGCTATTATAAGAATTCAGTTTATTTACAGAAAAATGGTGAATTGTTATGCCTATAGCTATAAAAGCCGTAATGAACGAAAGAAGCTTGGAATTACTTCCCATCGGTAAATATTCAAATTTATTTTTTGCATGCATTTAAGTATTTTATATTAGATATCTCCCTTGTAAGTTTATCAGTATATATTATTTGAAACTATGATTAAGGCTATAGTTAAAGCTACCTTCCTTTGTAATTTGTACTAGATTTGTTGCACTTTTCATTCAAGATTTCTAATAAGAACCAGGTAATTGCCCTTGGAGAGGGTGTGTCACTCAATGGCGTACCTGCATGATTTGTATATTTTGACAAAATTAAATTATTTCTTATTTAATTTTGGTTAATTATTAGTGAAAGCATTATATTATTTCGAATGTACACCAGTGTTATTTTTTTAAAGAAAGCGATTAACGTTTGTCTTGAATCGTTGAAGGGCATAGTCTTTGAGAAACACGACTTCAGGCGAAGGTCGTTTCACAAGGATGGCGTCCTGTTAAAACTTATTTTAAACCGCTAAGCTCACACATTGTTATATTGTTTTTAGATTTGCGAAAGATCCACAAAAAGCAAACATTTGGGTGCAGAACATGGGACTTAGAGATTGGGCACCTTCTCCTGCCTACAGGATTTGTTCAGAGCATTTTGAGAAGTCCTTTTTTATAAAGTTGAGGAAAGAGTACGATTACTTGGAGGTGCTGTGCCAACAATATTTTCAAAACTACCAGTAATTACATTTTGTTGCTTTGTAATAAATTTTGAATCGACCAATTTTGTTTTTTATTTTACGTTTTCCCTAAAGTTGAAAGATATTTAAATTTCACAACCTTTCCTATATGAAATTATATTTTTGGCTAATAAAATTAATATTTACTAAGCATCATAAATTATTGAGAAGCAGAAGAACATTTGATGTACTCATTAAGGGACACAATATACAAATTCAATTCAATAAAAATATTACTTCCATATTCCATAAATAATAATTTTGTACTGGGATAATACTAGAAAATATTCATGTAACGCCACTGCTAAATCCGATAAGGAGCCAGGCGGTAACAAAATAGCTTCTGGTTTTACGCGTCCCCTCTCTTCCTTTGTCTATGAGTTTACCAAATGCACCATTCCATCAAACTGACAGACATATATAATCTGTATAGAGCTTGAAGTAATTTTTAACGCTGGAATTCTTAATTAGAACAAACCCGAACAAAATATGATCTTTTAAGTTTGTTTTACTGACCTGTATCCAATGAGTTAACCCTTTTGGAAACTTATCAGTGTGGTCACTAGTGACTTTAAGATAGTTCTTAATTAGGACTTCTAGTTGGTTTTAAAGCTGAAGAGAATACAATGATATGTTTTCGAATTACTATAAATGATTGCTTCTAAATGCTTACTAATTAATAATTCATACAAATAAAAAATGTGTTAAAAATTAACATTTATTTACTTTTACAGTTAAAAATTCTTATTTACAACGAATATTAATATTAGGCCTAACATTAACAGTTAATGAGAATCCAAGTGGCAAAATACAATAAAAATAAAGCTTATCTAATTAAAAATGTAAAAAATAATAATGTCTTAAACACTAACATGTACCTTAATACTAAACTTGAACACAAAAATAAATTACGTTGAGTTGCATTAATACAAAAAAGGAAAATACATCAAAGTGATTTTTCTTCTACCTGTAAAGATGTTGTGATCTTTTATTATAATGACAAAAATATTTATCCAACTGATATAATTTAACAAATTTTTAGTTATTTTTGTTGGTGCAACATACTTTTCTCTGTATCCACTTGTCAAAAACCGAGTCAAGAACATTCAAATGGAATAAGAGGAACAAAGTGAGAAGCAGAGCAGATGGTTTTTGTTCATTTTTGAATGTATCTTAATTATTAATAATTGTACATACTACAGGTAGTAGAAAAATATCATACTTATGTGTAAATTTTACTGTAAATGAGGAAGTGAACTGTCTTTCCCTCAAGCAGATACACAGAAAAATACGATCGGCGTTTGAGGCAAGTACCAGATTGTCACTTTCTCAAGAGTGACTCTTAATACATACATAAATAGCGGTTATAATATGTTTTGTGCTTGCACTGGGATATACAGCTTGAGATTCTTTCGAAACCTATGCGAAATTGTCGTTGTCTTTGTTCCCGTCCAGTCTCCTTAGCTGAAAAAAGAAATAAGAGTCAGAAAGATGACTTAAGGGAACTTACTGTACTTATTATATTTAAAACGGCAAATCCTGTTTAAATTTTATTATTAGTAAATGAGATGTAATTAAATGGTTTGCCGTTATTAAAATGGGTTCGCAGCAAAAAATAGTCATTAAATCATTTGATCAGCATAAAAAGATTTTGCTTGCAATAAATAAAAATCTGGCTGCAACACTTGTTCTACAAAAAATGCCACAAACTGTCAACAATTTAACCGATATCGGTCCTTGTAATATCATGCGTTTGCTTAATTAACAGTCGAGCTGCGAAATGATTACTTGGTCAGCAAGATTTTACAATTGGTCAGTAGAAAAAGCATGTCTAGAAGCAGTTTACTTCAGAGGTTTGCATATTAAAAGAATGGTTATCAATATAAATCATTGGATTGCGTTTGTTTTGAATAATCGGCAAAGTTCGTTATTGTGGGCAGAGCGAAAGCAGTCACGTGATACGAGTAGCTAATTGCGTGCGTGTGTTTTCATTCGGTGTAGCAGTCAAGGCCCAAAAGGTGTAGCGGGGGCGGGGTTTCACTTGTTTTCCCAGGGCACTGTCAATTTATGTAACTTTCTTGTGTTTTCTTTTGCCAAATACAGAAGGAAATCGGCTACAAAAGGTGTAGCGGGGGCGGGTTTTCACTTGTTTTCCCAGGGCACTGTCACTATTTCACATTTTATTGCTTTATTTTTGATGACCAAGATTAAATATTTTGCTTACCCGGTTATTGCTTACCAATATCTGATTAAAAGTGGATCGCTCATAGCAGCTTATATATTTAATTTACGTACCAAAATAATTTAGAGCACTCTAGTATCACATTAATTACTGACCGATTCAGAAATGTTTGCTGTCCATAAGTTGCTGACCAACTAGCCATTTTGGCTGACCGATTACATTTTTCTGTTCGCAAAAATAAGAATGTTTTGCTAACCAGTTAAATTATACCCTTAGTAAATACAGATGGATTTCCTTAAAAACTGTGTGTGCTGCCACATAATTGAATTTTAGGAATTACATAATTTGTTAGTACTAATACCCGCCACCAAATGGGGTTAGCAAAAAAATCATGGTAAAAGTATTACTTCTTTTTCGTCAGCAACCGTGATATACCTTTCGATGACTTTGACGTTAGTGGGTATGGGTGCTCTCAGGGCGTTCTGGTAGATCAGAGCGGCGACAACTCCTCCTGCAATGGGTCCTATCCAGTATATCTACAAACAGACAGATTTACTTATAAATAGTATGACATTTATAGCAACAAAAAAAGTCAGCTGCATTTTTCTTTATGGCCTAAAAATATGGATTTAAACAGTTTTAACTAAACTAATTCACAGTCCTCGCAGGCTAAACTCACATACTACTCAGACTGTGAGTTAGAGGAACCTTTTTTTGGCCGCTTCTGTACGTAGTTCGTTCGTGTTTCAAATAAACACATTCTTGAGGCTTACTGAAAGACATAAATCTCTCATTGACTTACCCAGTGATGATTCCAATCTCCGGCTATTACGGAGCTTCCAAAACTTCTGGCGGGGTTCATTGAAGAGCCTGTGAAGTTGATAGCTCCCATGTGACCAAGGGCTACTGCTAGACCAATAGCGAGGGGACCTGCGGGTTTAGCTTCGGGCCTAAGAAAAATATATTCGATGTAATCAAATATCATCAGAGCGTTTACTTCGTTATTTTTCTTGGAATAAGAGTGTATGAATAGAAATAGTAAGACTAGTTTATATACTATAGGTAAGGGTTGACACTTGGGATGCACTAAATCGACGTACTAGATATACTGCAGCGTATATTAACGAAAGACGTGAAGCAATCAGGAGAACACTCCCGTGAAAAGGAAAAACCTAGTAGAGTGCCTTGCTAGGTTGTTGCTTAGCATCGATTTTATAAAAGCTCTACACTCCCTCTATCGACTGGTATAAACAGATTTTTAAAAATCGAATATTTAAACGATTTATTGTAGATGGAAAACCCTAGCAACCCGAAATTACCAGGGATAAATCTAGCAATTTTTTGTTTGTCAGGATATTTTTTGTTCACTTTTTATATTTTGTTTAAGGAAAAACATAACAAAGTCCTGTACTAGTTCTCTCCATTAGGAGTTTTATATATAGTTCAATATTTTAAATTGGAAGTTTCTGGCATCCTACTTTATTATTTTTATACCCAACAAAAAACATAATTTTTCGTAACAGAAAGCTAGCACATTACTTTACTACATATTTCCACTTCATTACAGTGCCTATTTAACTGACCGTTTAATTTCTAAGAGACTTTGATAGGTTTTTCCAATTTAAAACCACACCATTGCATTTGGCGACAACCAATATGTTTCATTCGAAAGTCACCATCAAGCATATATTAATGCTATAAAAGCTTATGACTGTGATAGGAACAAAGAATATCCTAATTCATTTAGAGTTTATTGCGCTGATATGCAAAAAGTCTTGTTGCTTCCTAAGTTATCATTAAAATCTTTAGCCTTCGTAAGCAAATTAGTTGTTTTTAACGAAACTTTTGCGTATTTAACAAAAAACGAAGAAAATATTTGCGTGTTATGGCATGAAGCCATCAGTGGCCGCATGGCGGAAGATGTAGCATCGGCCTATTGTGCCGTTATTCAACGATCTTCAGTAGAAGCGGAGCACTATGAATTTTGGTGTGACAACTGCAGTGCCCAAAATAAAAATTGGAAATTGTATACGTCATTTGTAGTAATCGTAAATTCTAATTGGGGTGCTCAGAGTATCACAATAAAATACTTTGAACCTGGACACTTTTTAATGAGGACCGACAGTGTCCATGGTAACATTGGCAAGTCGTAGAAGAAGAAAGGCAACATATATGACATATACGAATTAAATGAGCTAATATTGAAAACTTCCAGAAAAAACGCTACTAATGAAACGCGAAGATTTTTATTACTTTAAAGATGGTATGAGACAAAAAAAAACTATGAAAGTTTCCCGACACTTAATTTACTTAAAGTAGTGGATTTTCGAAAGGGTTCTAGGCAAATGTTTTATCCGAAAAATTACATTGAGAAAGAATTTATAAACCCGAACAAACCCAGATTTTTTATAACCAAATTTTGACCTTAAGATGTCTGAGAACAAAACTCAAGACCGAGGTATAATACCTCAAAAATCGGAAAAAATAGTTAAGGATCTTGTTCCAACAATGCCAAATTAAAAAAGGCTATTTTGGGAAAAATTACCTATTTCTGAGACATCGAGTGATTGACTAAATAACGGAATTTAACTAATGTTCTATAATTTGTCTAAACGCTTTCTTGTATTTTTTATAATTACATTAATTTGCATAAACAATTTAAATTTGTCTATTTTTTCTATTCAAAAAACTAGAACCATAGTTTGCCAGGTTTTATTTGGGTCGATGAAGAAAATGTAAAACATACATTTTGTAGAAAGTGACAATACTAGGTTATTCCTTGGCAAAAATGTTATCTATTAATTTATTAAGTAAACATACTAGCTTTTTCCATAGTAAAGTGAATACTTATTTACAATGAAAAAATATTAAGTAACATAGAACTGCACAAAACTACAATTTTTTATTTTAAATGTCACATTAATAAGGAGTTAACCCTTGAAACATACCCCACTATAAAAATTTTAAAAAAATATTATGTCCTAACAGAGCGGCAAGAATTTTTGCTTATTTTGTATTTCCTGAAAAATCATCAAAAATCAGTTACTAGGTTTTTCCTTTTCACGGGAGCAGCAACAGAGCTACATGGTTGGAGCGGGGTATTTTATTAAACGAATTGTTATTACCTGTTCGGATCACAAACTCCGCTAACCACAAGAACCAAGACGAATCCTAGGAAGAATTCAAAACCAAATCCTTGCAGAGCTGTCAATTTTGGGTTAAGGGTGGTTATTCCAAGACCGAGGGCGTGCCATTCTTCTGGAAGAAGTGCCTGTAAGTGAAATAGACTAATAAGTAACATGAACATTAGAAATATCCGTTATTATAATGATGACTATCCCCTGCAAGATTCCCATTATCCAGGGGTCATAGAAGCGATAGACAACGAAAATAACTGGACAAATTTGAAAACTTCTTTAATTTTTACCAATTTGTGCCCAGCGAGGAGCAAAGGGGACAATTCGGTTTCAGTTTCTACAGGTTTATTTATTATACATTTTATATGTATATAGGGCGGTTCTTTAATGTCCCCGCTAACTTTTGAACCGCAATTTTTTTCTACAAAATTTGGGTGTGGCTAATAGGGGAATAGGGTAAACTACCTTTTGACGCAAAAATGACAGTTCTAACTTTCAAAATGGTGGACGGGCGTCATCTTGGTGAACAAATTAAATAGGAAGGGTTGTCTTGCGAAACGTCATTTTGAAGGTCTTGTTGAGTACTTTACGATGACAAAATATTACTTCTCTATTCGCACCCAAAACAAAATGGCTGCGTTTAAAAATTTGCCTAGTTATTATTTTTTATTATCCTTTATTTATTTTATCGTCTTCGAAAAACAAATATAATTTGACATAGTGTAGTAGGAATCAGAGAGCTACACTTTCTTGCATATTTCATGGTGCTCGAATTCAAAATGGCGGGTGGGCGCAATCTTGGTGACAAAATTAAATAGGAAGAGAGGTCTTCCGAAACATCATTTTGAAGGTCCTATTGAGTACTTTACGATGCCAAACTATTCGCGCCCGAAACAAAATGGCGGCGTTTTAAAAATTGCCTAGTTATTATTTTTTTATTATCCTTTATTCATTTTATCGTCTTAGAAAAATAAATACAACTTGGCATCGTGTAGCAGGAATCAGAGAGCTACACTTTCTTTGCATATTTCATGATGCTCAAATTCAAAATGGCAGATGGGCGCCATCTTGGTAAAGAAAATTGAATAGCAACTGGGTCTTGCGATACGTCATTTTGAAGGTCCTATTGAGTACTTTACCAAGCAAAAATATTATTGCTCTATTCGCACCCAAAGCAAAATGGCGGCGTTTTAAAAATTGCCTAGTTATAATTTTTTTATTATCCTTTATTCATTTTATCGTCTTAGAAAAATAAATACAACTTGGCATCGTGTAGCAGGAATCAGAGAGCTACACTTTCTTTGCATATTTCATGATGCTCAAATTCAAAATGGCAGATGGGCGCCATCTTGGTAAAGAAAATTGAATAGCAACTGGGTCTTGTGATATATCATTTTGAAGGTCCCAGCGGGTACTTTACGATCCCAGAGTATTGTGTCTATATTCTTACCAGAAACAAAATGGCGACTTTAAAAAATATAATTACGATTTTTTCCTTTGTTATTTTAGTTTAGATTTGACAACTTGGCTGCTTATTTTTTTTTTATTAAAATCTTTTCAAAAAGTTTGAAAATTGTAAAAAAATTTCAAAATTCTGCCGTGATCATCCAAATTTAATTTGAACTTGACACTTAGTCAACCTCTCCTTGGGTATAATCTGGCTATATCTTAATTTATAACGATATTCATATTTAATGTCAATATTTACGCACGTCGGTGTGTTGAATTTACCAATATTTTGTTTTATGATTAATGGCACCCGAATTTATTGCTTGACGCTATATTAAAAACTATGGGCGATCCCTGATCGGTGAATTAAAAATAAATATTTAGTCACTTTATTTCACAGTTCAAAATTTACATATTGCCGATAAATAACCTACAATGTGACATATATGAAAATAAGAAGTAGATTTTTTAAATAAAATAATTTTTGAAATCATTGCAAACATAAATCAATTCAGATTTTGCCTATATACATACAACGTGTCCAAGATAAGGAGGGCCAGTAGAGGGGTCTCGGAAACCGTAAGAGATACGAAGTCGGTTAAATGGAGGTAAAGTTGCGCATTTACGTGCCTAACAATATGCCGTTTAGTAGAAAGTTTTAAAATTCCTAGTAGTTCCAGAGATATCCGGAAAAACCCGAAATTCTGAAAAATCGTTTTATTGTTTCCTGGGTTTTTTTGAGATCGAATTCTAAAGTAAATTGCACTTTTGCATTGCCACTTTTTCCGCTCGATCTAACAGCGTTAATTGTTTTGTAGTCTGACGAGTCGTCTTCGAAGGGCCAATATCAACTTTCTTTTTTTAAATACGGTCCTGTTTTTCTGATATTGGAATTTGAGAGCATTTTTCCTTCCGAATGCAACGATGTATGACACATTGTGGTTTAATGACGTTTCGAGGGTTTTTTGAACATCAGGAAATTTTGGGATACGGTCCTGTATTTCTCCCATTTTTTGATAAATAATATCTCATAAGTAAGCTCTAAATTTTTTACTTATGTTGGACTAGTTCAATAAATAACAAATAATTTAATAATAAACCACAAATAAGTGAACAAAAATCATACCAAAACAGTAATAAAACGAACAACGAAAAAAGTAAGGAACTACATATTCAGATGTTCTAAATGATTTCCGTTATTCTCTAAGCACAAATAACATCTTCTAACTGCCACATAACAGTTTTTTTGAGATAAAATAAAACGTGCGATAGAATATCAAACTTTTCAGGTTTTCTGGAAAATAGAAAACCTCTTAAAACGCTTTCAAACATCACAATGGGAATGTCAAGTAAAACAAATCACGCGTCACCATCTTAATTTTTTTTGTTTCAAACGCCTACTTTTCTTTTAAATCCCAATCAACAGAAGTTGTTGAAATAATGTTTCTGTATTTTGTTCACTTATTTGTGGTTTATTATTAAATTATTTGTTATTAATTGAACTAGTCCAAGATAAGTAAAAATTTAGAGCTTACTTATGAGATATTATTTATAAAATTAGGAGAAATACAGGACCGTATCCCAAAATTTCCTGATGTTCAAAAAACCCTCGAAACGTTATTAAACCACAATGTGTCATACATCGTTGCATTCGGAAGAAAAAAGCTCTCAAATTCCAATATCAGAAAAACAATGCCGTATTTAAAAAAAGAAAGTTGATAATGGCCCTTCGAAGACGACTAGTCGGATTACAAAACAATTAACGCTGTTAGATAGAGCGGAAAAAGTGGCAATGCAAACGTGCAATTTACTTTAGAATTCGATCTCAAAAAAACCCAGGAAACAATAAAACGATTTTTCAGAATTTCGGGTTTTTCCGAATATCTCCGGAACTACTCGAAATTTTAAAACTTTCTAAACGGTATATTATTAGGCACGCAACTTTACGTCCATTTAACCGACTTCGTATCTCTTACGGTTTCCGAGATCCCTGTACTGGCCCTCCTTATCTTGGACACGTTGTATACATATACGTCCGGGAAAATGGGGAAATATCCCGGATATGAAGAAAACAAGTGAAGAGAGTACTGCAAGTTTATATAAACTTTTTTCGTATAGGCCTCCTCTTCGGAGATATGGGCTCCCCAAGAGCTCCAATTAAATCAAGCTTCTTACACATAATTATTATTACAAGATAGCAGTCAATGCAATAATGTTTTTTGAATAATAACCTAAAAACCCATAAATCTCAGGGTAGGTATAGTTGAAATCGAATTCCAATAGAAATAAGAATATAAAGAAGGTTTTATTATTAGATTATTTGATGAACCGATGACTTCCTCTAAAATTGACACCCCCCCCCCCCCCCCTCCATTTAAGATTTTAAAGGTAGCATCTATCTCTCACAGGGGGTTAAACCACGGGGGCTGCAAATATTCTATAATAGCGCCCCCCTTTCACAATAAAATTGAAGTGTCTTTTCGATTCTTAATTTTATTTACCGGAAGGGCAATATAAGGGTTGGCAATTGGCACCATATATTTTACCTTGAGTGTGGCAGATCCAGCTAATGCTCCAATACATTGAACAATGATGTAGAGTAAGCCTTTAATGATGGTTATGTTTCCCACGGAGGCCATTCCTGCTGTTACTGCAGGGTTAAGGTGTGCTCCACTGACATGGCCAAGTGCCTAAAATACGAAAAACGTTTATTAAATTGTTGTAAAATCACGGAAAATGCTTGGCTAAGCGGGAGGGGGTAATTTTTTTCCATACAGGGGTCACTAAGGTGTCTGGCTTCGATAGCGTCTAATCTATTCAAGATAGGGAAAATAGTTCAATACAAAAGTTACAGGGTTTGGTAAGATGCATATCCGAAATATATTTTACGACCTACAGGGTGGTCCTAAAAAGTGGTACTGAATATACATTTTTTTAAATAGGACTCCCTATATATTTCTAGGTATATGCATGTATCTTCCCTTCTTTTTTTGTTAAATATGTCATACACCTAAACGTTATAATTTCTGAAATATTTTAAGATTTGTCTAAACTCGGGTAGAAATGAGAAGTTCTGTTTACATTAAATTAGTCAATATTGCTTTGGAACAAAAAATAAATAATGTTATTTACAACAATGCATGTAATAATGACATTTCATCTATCTTTGAAAGGTGGAAAGTTGAGGTTTTTTTACTTTTGCTTTCCACCCGGGTGGAAAGTAAATAATTTTTTTGTAATTTTTAAAAAAATCGATATCTCAAAATAATATACGAACGCACTTTGTAAAAAATGCTAATAGCTTTGCGTGTTAAGATATGTCTACTTTTTTCCTAATTGATAGAGTGGTCCTTAGCATTGAATATTGTGACCAAATCGTTGTTATCTTCTTTGTCTTGGCATTTTCACTGAAATAAGCTAGCAGCGTCGACTCAGAACCAGGATTTTGAGCTTTGTTTTCCGTACGCCATTCTTTGAAACAGTTATATGCCTTGTCATATCTCGGGCGGCTTTTAGTTGGCAGACGATGTTCTTCTACTATTTTTGCTGCTTCTCGAATTTCTGGTGGAGTAGCAGCAAAATCAAATTCCTCATCTGATTCTGTTGTTAAAATAATATATTGTTTAGTGACATGGAAACCATATTCAAAAAATGATATTTGCCATCTTGATGTGTATTATTACCTACGCTATTTTACCACCTGCGGTTATTTGAAATTTCTGTCTAATTTTTCAATGGAAAAGTCAAAATGACATTTATCTTTTATTAATAATTTTAATTCAAAATAATAAGAAGTGGATGTTAGATGTGGTTATAAATAAAATAGTATACAAACCTCGGTGAAAAGTTTCATTACTGTCTCGAGATTTAGTAAACTAAACTAAACTCTCGACAGGAATGAAACACTTTCCACCTCGGTACGTAATATACTATTTGGGTTATGCATGTTAGTAGACTCTTTAACTTTTGTATGGAACTTTTTTTTCTATCTTAAATAGTTTATGCGCTATCGAAGCCAGGCACCTTACTGACACACCCTGTATAATAACGTTTTACTACCATACGTAGTTATTAAAGCAGCTTCAAAGCTCAATACTGCTGGGGGAATCCCAACAGGACTTTGAGACCGCCATGTAATGATACAGAAATTTAGAAAAAAAATTACTTACTTGCACACATACGAAAACCACCAAGCCAAACGTGAGCGCAACAAAAACGAAATTTGGCTTATGTTGTGGACTGAATGTGGTCACGACCACCGAACCACATCCGAAAAAGTTCAGAAGAAAGTTGCCAAGAAACTCCGCCAGGAGCGCTTTCCATAGTATGTTTATCACCTTCGGCGACGACACCTCGTTGATTCCCAGTACTTCTCTGAAGTTACCCATGGTCGGAAACTATAGAATCTGAAACGGAAAAAAGTACTTAAGTATATGATTCGAGACGAACATCCTTGGGGACATTTAAGGAACATTTTTTTCTTAAACAATTTTCGCTCGCTTAATAGATACGGGAGAAAATCAAAAAATTGACAATTTCAAAATTACCCTTTATTTTCTTAGTTAAATGAGATACAGAAAAATGTTTTATACAGAAGTTTCTTTATAATGATTGTTGAATAATCTGCCGTTTTGAGAAAAAAAGAGAATTTTAAATGCTATCTGTTTAGATTAAAATATACAGGGTGTTCTATTAAAAAAAATGAGGTTAGGTCCGATAACTTTTTTATCTCACCCCGTATACTTTTTCTGATTTTTATTCAACGATCATTATAAAGAAACTTTTGTATGAAACATTTTTCTGTGTCTCTTTTAACTAACAAAATATAGGGTAATTTTTGAAATTGTCAATTTTTTGATTTTCAAATTCCCCATTTGATTTTTTCTTTTCAAACGTCTCCAATAGTTCGACCCATATTTCTGTCGCCTCTCCGATCGTGCAAGTGTTTTTCTACCGCCACTAAGCATCTTGAGAATGTCATGATTCTCGGCAAAAATCCTAAATGTCGTAAAACTCTATGAATAGAAAACATTCTGAGATGTCCACTGGGAAAGGACAACAGTTATCTTTTAAATTCTACTAAAAATATTGAAAACATGTTTTAAACTATGTTTTAAACTACTTTCTTCAAAATATATATCATTCGCCGCCATGTAGTTCTGAATCTCCAATTTTGTATTATTTGAGCTTGGAGCTTTATGTAATTGGCGACTGTGATAGCTCGCATTGTCCATTACTATCACGCTATTCTGAGGAATGTTTGGTAAAGGACAATTCTTGAACCATTCCTCAAAAACTAACAAATTTTACCACAAAAAGATATTTAAATATAAATTAAGCAACCTAACCTACCTGATGTGCCTATATTTAATTATAATTATTACAATCCGGTCCTTTCCACATAATAATAACAAACGGTCATAAATAATGGGATGGCCCCCAGGTACTTTTACTGCAGTCATTAAGTTATATCCATTTGTCGTGAAACAATCTTTAACATCAACTACCCCTCCCAGGGAATTAAACCATGAGGGCTGCAAAAATTATTTAAAGGCACCCCCATTCAAATAAATACTGGCGTGTCTTTTTTAAATTGACTCCCTGCATTCGTTATACACTAAAGTCACTCTAACGGATAATGAATAAAGTTAAAGTGCACCTTTGATCCTTTGTGTTTTTCATGAATAATTATTCAATAGTTGCACCGTAACGCTCGTTTTTTTTATTGCTCTTTCTACTTTTTGAAATTACTGAACCATGACAAAACTTAACGATCCTGTGCGTCACGTCAAGTCATAAAAAAGGGTTGTTGTCGGAAAAATATAATTTGGTATGGTTTTCTATATTTCTATGTGGCAAAGATATCAGTAAATTACCAAGCACATTTAACTATAAAATAATTCAAGTATACTCAGCCGCGCGATTACATACACTGCGAAACTTATTTAAGGTACAACCAAAAATTGGTCTCGACTTTGATGATATACAGGGTGTCCGCTAATTAATGGTACATGAAAAAACCACGGACTCCTTAAGTAAAAATTTTAGGATTTAATTATACTTACCTATATCCGAAAGTTGATATTAACTGAGATGCAGGGTGTTGAAGTTAAAACTTCATTTTTGTTTTTCCTAATAACTTTGCAGGAAACCAACGTTTTTTTTTACAAAATTTGGCAATTATGATTTTTTTAGGACGTGAAATTGATTTTTTTTATGAAATTTTAATGTACAATGTAGGGGGCGCTGTCTGCGGCATATGTCGCACATTTATTAGGCCATAACTTTTTTGTGCCTCAGTGTATTTAAGTTTTTAATAACAATAATACTTTTCTCATATTTATTACGTAAAAAGGGTATACTAAGTTCAGGTTACCGTTTCGGAGATATTTGCATTTAAATTGTTTAGTGCACTCTGCCCAATTATTATTAATTTGCAAACAACATTTTTTTCTTAAAGTAACCAATGAGAAAAGAAATAAAATTTAGAGATGCAGTTGCTATGGAACATAAAATGTTTCATTTTTGAGTTTATCGTAAGTTTGTGTTTTCATTGCTGTTGGTTTCTTTCGACACGATATTTTCTAGAGTCAAAGTTATTTGAATTAAAGTAAGTTAAAGAACAATCCAATTGTTGTATTTATTATTCCTAATTACCATTACTGGAACATTAATTATCATGTAAAAGTTAATTGGTAAGAAGTAGCAAAATATTATTTGCTTGCCTGAGCTAACGCACTAAACAATTTATATGCAAATATCTCCGAAACGGTAACTCTGGGCGACCTCAACTTAGTATACGTTTTTTACGTAATAAATATGAGAAAAGTATTATTTTTATTAAAAACTAAAAAAGGCACAAGAAAGTTGCGAAAAATGTCGCAGACAGTACATCGTACATCAAAATTTCACAAAGAAATCAATTTCTCGTCCTAAAAAACCATAATTGCCAAATTTTGTAAAAAAAAAACATTAGTTTTTCCCAAAGTTATTAGAGAAAAACAAAAATGAAATTGTAACTTTAACGCTCTGTATTTCAGTTAATAGCAACTTAACGTGGGTTTTCCATGTACCATTAATTACCGGAGACCCTGTATATTTCCGACATTTGTTGGTCGTTTTAATTGATTTTTTTCTAATTGTAGGTTTTTTCTTAAGAATATCACTGATTTTTATTTTTTTTTTTAAAGTCACTTTAATATTATAACGGGTGATAAAACTGTTGTGTTTTTTTTACGAAAATTCAAAATGCCCTGTGTAGTATTCTATGCATTGTATGTTATTAAAGATAAAGCCAAATTAGAGTCTCATGTATCCTTTACATTTTCGTTTTTGATTCGTTTGTTTGTCTCTGTTACTTCATAAAATACACAATTTTGATTAAATGTGACCTAAATCCCATTGTAGTGGCGTTATTTATAAGCAATTTCTGCCGTGACCGGCGATACATGCAGCTGCGGGGACGGAACTTCTGGTTAATAATTACGTTAGAGAAACTATACTGTTGATCTTTGAACATTATTTTTTCAATACAAATTGCAGTAGGAGTGTAAATTATTTATATACAAAAGTAAAATCAACCCCAGAGGGCTTGAGACAGTGATATGAATTTCTAAGTAAGTTTATGATTGCTGTTCAAAAATATGGTATTGAAATACAACATATTACGATAAAGACGTTGACGATTTTATCATCATAAAATAAAAAGTAATCAATATTTACTGTGAAGTAAAGTGGCGAACGCGTCACCGATGGTAAATCTTGGGAAAACAATAAAATCTATATAATCATAAATTAGATAAAAAATAAATCTGTTCGCACACGTATAAAGGTATACTTGTATATTAATAAATCTGTACGTTATTGTGTAACCAGACCTAAATTAGTGGTTTATCTTGACAATTGTAAAGCTATTTGTCTTATTTTGATTTTCTGCTACGACATGTCTAAATATAATAAAGAAACTATTAATAAAATAAGTGCAAATAGAGCTGTTGATTAAGTTAAAAAATGTAATGATTTATTTTATTAATGCGATTGATTTAAAGCAGAGGTCGCGCGATGATAATTTTTTTTATGATCAAACAAGCACTATAGGAAAAATCCTTTAGGGCACTCTGGGAGTGGTGCGTGTGCGCAAATAGCGATTCACGTTGATTTTGAATCGTTGGAGGTTATATTCGTTGGGAAAAACGACCTCGGGAAGGTCGTTCCACAAGGATGTACTCCTCCAGATGAAAGAAATTTTAAATAATGAAGTTCGAGGAGTACCACACATTATTCTTTAATTACGTTTCGAGTCTTTTTAATCATCTTCCAGAAATTTTCACGATACGGTCCTGTATTTTCTATAATTTTGTAAAAACAGTTCAATGCAGCAGGTACTAAAATTAGTATATTAAGATACAAGTTTCATAATACATTGTCTTAGAGCACGCGTTTAATTTGGAAAACGACCCGCGAAGCGCTAATTGCCTTATGAACCGTGTATTTTATAATACTTTTTCTATTTGGGTCTTTAAGTCTGAAAAACTTTAAAAAATATGTTACATTTGAATTAATATTTTCTTTCAGGGTTGGCAATACTTTTACAATTTAATAAAATGTTACAAGTATCAAATATGCCATGATAGAAACAATTGAACACAACAGTCATAATTAAAAATAAATATATTATTAAAGTTAATAAAAATGAGTCAGGAAGAAAGTTGTACTCCGTCAGAAATACGGGAAATTGCAGAAAATAATCTAGAAAAACTTTTTAAAAGAATATGCAAAACTTTCAGTTATGGTGTGAGCAGAATAAACTTCAAAATATTGAACAAAATAATAAATAATACTATTGAACAAAATATTGTGTCGGCACAGAATCTGACAGGAATAACAATTAATGCCCAGGAAATGTCTACAGTAACTATAAATATGTATATATAAAGTAATATGTATAATACTATATTGAATTAAAAATAAAAATAGTACTTTATTGAATGAAACTTTAGAAATAGAGCATAAACTGGAAGATATTTCTATTATTTTTAGGTTATGTTGTTTTATAGTTGTGACTAGAAATTAGTTGACGGACACCGTCAGCATGTTATATATTTCCGAGTATAGGTATTTCAGATAAATATCTAGTAAAAATGATCTATTTGCAAGGTTAAAGGTTAGTATTTTAAAGTTTTCTATAAAAATTTTTTCTCGAATCCATAATGCCAAGAAAACTAATTTCAACGAAATCAAAGTAAGCCTAAAATTCTAACGCTACTTGCTACCAACATAAAAAAAATAATAAATAAAAAAAATGGCGTTGTGTGGCATTATTAACAAATTATCAACGCGTCTCCGTATGTCCACCTTCACGTTCAATGCATTTAATTGTCCGATCATAAAATTCACTAAGCGTGGATCGCAAAATACTTGCTGGAATATTTCTGCAATGAAATCGTATCGAAATTTCAAGCTCCCCAACATTATTAAAGGGTCGATCCTTGTACACTTTTTGCTTTAAATATCCTCATAAAAAAAATCTAGTGGAGTGAGATCTGGCGAACGAGGAGGCCACCGTGGATCGGTATTTCATCCTAACCATTTATCACCAAATTCTCCATTTAACCATTCAGAAACAATTCTAGCAGAATGAGCCGGACAACCATCATGTACAAACCATAATTTACGTCGTTCTTGTATACTCATATTATCCAAAAAATCTGTTAGTTCGTTTTCCAAAAAATGTAAATAGGTAGCACCAGTTAGGTTTTGGCAAAAAAAGAACGGCTCTATTAATTTGTCGTTAATAATACCGCACCAAACGTTTGTTTTTTGGTAATACTGGTTTTTGTTGTGAATGACAAAATTTGTATTTTCGTCCGACCACCACCTACAATTTTGGGAAGAAACAACGCCATTTGTAGTGAACGTGGATTCATCCCCAAAAAGTATGTGTATATGGAAATCACGTTGATTTTCTATTTCTCCTTGAATCCACATGCAGAAATCATACCGCAAGTCATAGTCTCGTCTTTGAAACGTGAATCTCCTTAATAGAGGTTTTTTTTATACCCGTATAAGCATGCACTTCTTGGGTGGATCTTCTAGGGTTTTCAACAACTGCTTGAAGTACTTCTAATTGATTTTCTTCAGTACATACAATTTTGGTACGTTCATTTTTATATTTATACTCTAAAGACCCTGTCTGTTTAAAATTATTTAAAATTCTGCTTATGGTTGAATAACTGGATGTCGTTCATTGAATATAACTCCTGCTTCACGCACTGTTTTATAGTTATCTCCACATATTAGCACTAATTCTGCCTTTTCGGCTAACGTTAACTGTACTAGAGGAGGCATTTGAGATCAGATAATAACAATAATTATTTAAGAATGAATAATGCCACCAAACTGTCATAATGTTTACTTTTTAACCCTTATTTGTTTTTTCCATAGGTATCTGCGACTATTTTAGTAGAATTTCATGTTTGTCGTTTATTTTGTACAATTTTCTAATAAACATTTAAAATAAAAAATTTTGCACTTTAAATGGGAGTTTCTAATTTGAAAATTATCATTACTAATGTTTTATCTTTTTACGGTATTTTAAAGTTGTGTTTAATGTCCTTGCAACAAACATGAAGTTTGTGATTCCTTAATAAATTAAAAAGCTAAGTTAATTTTACAAATATGCTTGAATTTGAACAAAGATGTGTGAAATTGATTTGATTTTGTTTAATTTATCAAGGTTTTTAGGGTGATAATAAAAAAAAAAATTTTTTTGGGAAATAATTAATATTTTGAAAATTTTTTTGTTTTTTATTTTATGAGGCCACGTTTTCAAACCTATGCATAACTTTTAATTCTAAACACCTTTTCTTAATAACATTTCGCTGAATTTTCTGAAATAGGGGTACTTTATTCTTGTACAAGTTTTATATTTTTTGTCGTACCCTGTACGTCATTTGACTGGCAACCATTCCAAGTTCTGATACGATTATCGAACATGCACCAACTTTTATCAAGAATAAAATTTTCTGAGAAATCGGTAATAAAAAACTTTCCCATATGTTGCACACTTAAACGGCCACACTGTATATGCAAAATTTAAATGATAATAATCACCTACATAATTCCGATTACCGATACAATACGCGTGAAGGTTACTCGGTTCAAAACTAATTAGTTTAAGATGATCTACTATTTTTTTTGTATATGTATTTGGTTAAAAAATTAAGAGCATTTTCCCAAGCTACTCATCTTTATTTAGCACCGGTATGGTAATTTTTATGTAACCTGTGGATATTTCATTCGATTAGCACCATTATTTTTTTTTATGTTTCGGTAATTTTAAATTTAAAGTAAATTAAATGTTGTTTGCTATTATGACTACATATTTTTGCAAGAACAAATAAATGATATCCGTCGCTAATTATTAAATACCAGACTTTAAAAATAAAATATGAGACGGTTAATAATTTCGACCGGACCGAAATTATACAGGTTTTCTCCTTTTTTTGTTGTTGCTGGTTATTTTTATATCTACCTAAAAGTTATTAAGTATGATGACGGTGGTCGTGCACAATAATGTACTATAATAGTGTAAGAAATATGTATATTAATCAAAAAAATCTTTGTAAATATACAAGGGAACTAGAAAAGTTAGCTTCCCAAATAAAACAAGCCCCAAAAAACACAACAAAATAGTATATTAAGATACAAGTTTCATAAGACATTATCTGAGAGCACGCAATTTAGAAAATGGCCCGTGAAGCGGGGAGTTTTCTAAAGTACAAGTGCTTTAATTGTCTTATGAATCGTGTATTTTACAATACTTCTTCTATTTGGGTATTTAAAGTCTGAAAAACTTAAAAATATAGTAGATTTTTTCCATTTGAATTAATATTTTCTTTTTGGGTTGGCAATATTTTTAAAATTTAATAAAATGTTACAAGTATCAAATATGCCATGATAGAAACAATTGAACACAACAAAGCTTCTTCCCATCCGCCATAATTAAAAATAAATATTATATTATTAAAATTAATAAAAATAAGTCGGGAAGATAGTTGTACTCCGTCAGAAATACGAGAAATTGCAGAAAATAATCTAGAAAAACTTTTAAAAAGAATATGCAAAACTTTGAGTTATATGCAGAACAAAGTTCAAAATATTGAACAAAATAATAAATAATATTATTGAACAAAATATTGTGTCGACATAGAATCTGACAGGAATAACAATTAATGCCCAGGAAATGTCTACAGTAACTATAAATATGTATATATAAAGTAATATGTATAATACTATATTGAATTAAAAATAAAAATAGTACTTTATTGAATAAAACTTCAGAAATAGAGCCTAAGCTGGAAGATATTTCTATTATTTTGAGGTTATGTATGTTGTTTTATAGTTGTCACTAGCAATTAGTTGACGGACTCCGTCAGCATGTTATATATTTCCGAGTATAGGTATTTCAGATAAATATCTAGTAAAAATGATCTATTTGCAAGGTTACAGGTTAGTATTTTAAAGTTTTCTATAAATATTTTTTGTCGAATCCATAATGCCAAGAAAAATAATTTCAACCAAATCAAAGTAAGCCTAAAACTCGAACCCTACTTGCTGCCAACATAAAAAAAATAAAATTTCAGTTTCATAAAGTGGCAGGTTATTCAATTTTTTTGCATTTCATAATGTAGCCATTATGAAACCCAAATAGAAAAAGGAAATAAAACATAATAAGCATAATATATTTAATTCCATAGCCGTCGATCGTCGCCGGTTCAGCCAATACTATGCCTATAAATTATGCCCGCTGGTTGCGATCGGAATGGAATGAACTTGCCTCCCCTCTCCCCTCCATTCTTATTTCAGTCCCGAATTTTTTTGACAACCCCAATGCGATCGAAATCTTTTGTTGTTCAACTTTTACTTGTTAATATATGGTAAATGATAATAAACAAAAGGAATCCACGTAATATATATTACGTAACAGTTCCACAAATCACATTACCCGTGATTTGCCAAAACCGTCAATGTTTCAAATAGATTTTATGCAAACTCGGCTGTGAATTCCATCGGGTCGCCTTGACAACGTAAATGTCAAGAAATTTTAAACGTCAACTTTTTTAATTTGTATATTTTTGGGTAAATTATGAGTGACTACGATATTCAGAGTGAGGAAGCGCCACGGAAAATTACATTACAAGCCGCTTTCGCAGAAAATAATTTATAACTAGAAACATCAAGGGAATGGCATGAAATAGTAGGTATATTACGTACCGAGGTGGAAAGTGTTTCATTTCTGTCGAGAGAGTCGGTAGTAAATCTCGGGACAGTCATGAAACTTTTCACCGGGGTTTGTATACTATTTTATTTACAACCACATCTAACATCCACTTCTTATTATTTTTAATTAAAATTATTAATAAAAGATAAATGTCATTTTGACTTTTCCATTGAAAAATTAGACAGAAATTTCAAATAACCGCAGGTGGTAAAATAACGTAGGTAATAATACATATCAAGATGGCAAATATTATTTTTTGAATATGTCTCCATGTCACTAAAGAATATATTATTTTAACAACAGAAAAATGCTACCAGATGAGGTATTTGATTTTGCTGCTACTCCACCAGAAATTCGACAAGCAACAAAAATAATAGAAGAAGATCTTCTGTGAACTAAAAGCCGCCCGAGATATGACAAGGCATATAACTGTTTCAAAGAATGGTGTACGAGAGACAAAGTTCAAAATCCTGGTTCTGAGTCGGTGCTACTATAGCTTATTTCAGTGAAAATCCCAAGATATCAACGATTTGGTCAGAATATTCAATGCTGAGGACCACTCTATCAATTAGGGAAAAAGTAGACATATCTAAACACGCAAAGTTATTAGCATTTAAAAAAAAAGTGTGTTCATATATTATTTTGAGATACTATCGATTTTTTTAAAAATTACAAAAAAATAATTTACTTTCCACCCGGGTGGAAAGTAAAAGTAAAAAAGTCAACTTTTCACCTTTCAAAGATAGATGAAATATCATTATTACATGCATGGTTGTAAAAATATATTATTACACTATACAAATACGATAAGAGCAACAGTTTTTTCAGGAAACCAGTATTTTTCTTAAATAAATACCCTCGTAACTTTTTAATTGGCAAAGTGTGATCAAATTTTGGAAGTACAGAACGCGGTAACTCAGAGTCGATACAATGAAAAATACGCTGGCATTTCTCTTTTAAAAAGGTACTTTTATTTTAAAAACATACATTTTATCTGAAAAATGCGATTATCATTGATGAATTTAGCCCGCATAAGTATTACGACATTTATTTTCATGAGGTCATGCTACCACAGATTGTTACAACAAGAAGTTAACCTTGGTTCTCTACCACTATTAATGGCGCAGTTCTCTTGTTTTTTTGTCTAAATGGTACCAATTATACGTCATCAACCGAGATATACATCTGGACATTTGAACGCATAACAGAATGTGGGTTCATCTCGGCCATAAAATTATATTATTTCACATGGTAACTAATTTTTAATAGACGATGAGTAAAGAATTTGATTTCTTCAAAATTTTGTTGTGATAGTAGTTTTATGAAAGGTCTCTTATTTGTTGTATAAAGGTGATACGTATAAGTAGGGGAGAAGGGCCCAAAATGATCCCTTAAGGTAGTGTTAAATGATCCCACTTTTTCTTCTTATTTCATAAAAATACTATACATTTTATACAGGGCAGTTTAAAAATTACCTGCCTGTTATACTAGATAATATAATAGATTCATATTCATAAGTCAATTTTTTAACTTAGAAACTACTTGAGATAGATTTTTAAAATTTTTCTAAGAACCCATAATATGGCGACTTGAAAAAAAATCCTCTACTTATTTCCAAGCAGGTACAGGGTGTCCCATTTTCGCCACGTTTTATTATAAAAGCAATTTAGGTGTCATGTGCTCTTTTTGGGTCAAACTTAAAATGTTAAAATCAAAATTCGAAAATTTTCGCTCGCTTAAGAGATACGGGGGAAAATCAACAAATTGACAATTTCAAAATTACCCTATATTTTCTTAGTTAAAAGAGATACAGAAAAATGTTTTTTACAGAAGTTTCTTTATATTGATTATAGAATAATCTGCCATTTTCAGAATAAGTATACGGGGTCAGGTAAAAAAGTTATCGGACCTAACCTCATTTTTTACAACACCCTGTATATTTTAATCTAAAAAGTACTATTTTATATTCTCCTTTCAAATATATAACACACTATGGATGATATTGGTTTCCTAAGCGACTTATTAAACTTTATTACTTTAAACCACAGTAGACCATGACACAAAAGCTAATATCCTATAAACAACTATGTTAACTATTAACATTTAACGTCAATTTCATTGTTATATATTCATTTGTAAAAATGACTTATCAACATTTAGAAAAATTTGATATGATATCAGTTTATATTGAGAGTGGAAAAAAACGAAGAAAAGGCGCAAAATGTATATTTTGTTCGCTATCCGGAAAGATGGTAACCATTTAAGGGCATATTCCGAACATTTGCGACGATTCCCGTTATTTTTTACCTTAATCTGAATCTTTTATTTCGTTATAAAATAATAAAGTTTAAATAAATCGCCTAGGAAACCAATATGGTGTGTTTTATATTTGAAAAGAGAATTTAAAATAGTATCTTTTTAGATTAAAATATACAGGGTGTTCCATTTAAAAAAATGAGGTTAGGTCCAATAACTTTTTTACCTGACCCCGTTTACTTATTCTGAAAACGGCAGATTATGAAACAATCATTATAAAGAAACTTCTGTATGAAACACTTTTCTGTATCTCTTTAAACTAAGAAAATATAGGGTAATTTTGAAATTGTGAATTTTTTGATTTTCTCCCGTATCTCTTAAGCCAGCGAAACTTTTCAAATTTTGATTTTACCATTTTAAGTTTAACCCAAAAAGAGCACATGACACCTACATTACTTTTTTGATAGCACTAACAATAACGGAGTTACCTTATAAAAGTGTCGCAGGAGTTACGTACTTTTAATCAGTGGTGGCGATCAGGATTCGTGCGATTTTATTGGAAATTAGCAAAGTAAGTTAGCGTTGCCCACTGACTTGAAATAATCGACCCGATATTTCTATCTACTTTGTACATGTCAAGGTGACGCCTGTTATTACGAAAATAAACAAAAAAACAAACAATCGACGGACGTGACTCAAAAGTCAATATTTTTATCCAGTTTACAGCAGATTTGGCACAGTCTTGCCATATTGAGTTAAGAATTATTATTTTTTCCTCAAACAATACCTAAATTTAACACACAAACATTGAAAAACGAACAACGAACAACGAATTTTATTTAACAATAATGACGACTGTGACATTTATAAATCCGGTCAAACGTGAAAGCAGGTATGAAATACGGACGTTCCAATAAAGGCTTTATAAAAAGTATCGAATGCTCGAAGGCGGCGTAATGTATTTGTCTAATTAACAGAAAACGACTAATTTGCAGAGCTCCCCGATTGTTTTTCTGGAAAGTTGTTAACAACCTACCTAAGAATGTGAATTGTTTATTCTTCAAAAGACTGTGAACCAAAGCCAAAGCGTCCTTGATTTAAGGTAACGGGCGGGGACTTATCGGCGTCATTGCTTTTAATAGAAAAAAGAAAATGTTAGTTATGAATATTAATAGCGTATTTACTCATTTATGCGAGAAGGACATACATTCATATGTCAAATTTTGAAACAATCGCACTCGGTATGTGGCAAACGTCAATAAAATGTTATTTGTGCGACTTACCGCGATTACCTTATCGGCCATGCGATGTCTTCCTAACTGGGACGCACCACATAAGGTCTCCTTATTTTTTCCCAATTGATCTAAATCCGATATGGCGAATGAATTTTAAGTTATGACATTGTATTAGTTTAGTAGTATTAGTATAATTATTTTAGACTGAATGAAACCAGGTTTATATTGAATAGAAACGACAATATTTACGTTTGGTTCCGGTAACCTCTTTCTGAACTTTTACGATTTCGTTCTTTTTGTTTTCCGATTCGATTTGTAGAGATATGTGAAAATTAATTTTACAATCTCATTACCACTTTTCATCCTCTATAAGATAATTCAATTAAATTTTCAATCCGACGTTTCGTTTTTTTGCAATCATCATCATCAACTGGTTTTTAAATGGTAGAAATATTTTATTTTACGCTTGATAAAATCCAGTTTATATTTTGAATCCAACGATGTATCACACCTATTATTTCTTAGACGTTTCGGACTAAAAACACTTATCTTCATTGCAAATAAGCACCCTTTGAAAATATTTTTGTTCTTATTGTTGTATTTATACTCTAATTGGCATTAATAGTATATTAAGATACAAGTTTCATAAGACATTATCTTACGGCACGCGTTTAATTTAGAAAACGATCCGCGAAGCGGGGAGTTTTCTAAAGTACAAGTGCTCTAATTGTCTTATTAACCGTGTATTTTATAATACTTTTTCTATTTGGGTATTTAAAGTATGAAAAATTTAAAAAATACAGTAGATTTTTTCCATTTGAATTAATATTTTCTTTTTGGGTTGACAATACTTTTACAATTTATTAAATTTATCAAATATGCCATGATAGAAACAATTGAACACAACAAAGCTTCTTCCCATTCTTCATAATTGAAAATAAATATATTATTAAAGTTAATAAAAATGAGTCAGGAAGAAAGTTGTACTCCGTCAAAATACAAGAAAATGCAGAAAATAATCTAGAAAAACTTTTAAATAGATGCAAAGTTATGTTGCCTGCAGAACAAAGCTCAAAATATTAACAAAATAATAAATAATACCATTGAACAAAATATTGTGTCGACACCGAATCTGACAGGAATAACAATTAATGCCCAGGAAATGTCTATTGTAACTATAAATATGTACATATAAAGTAATATGTATAATACTATATTGAATTAAAAATAAAAATAGTACTTTATTGAATAAAACTTTAGAAATAGAGCATAAACTGGAAGATATTTCTATTATTTTTAGGTTATCTTATTTTATAGTTGTGACTAGAAATTAGTTGACGGACACCGTCAGCATGTTATATATTTACGAGTATAGGTATTTCAGATAAATATCTAGTAAAACTGATCTATTTGCAAGGTTAAAGGTTAGTATTTCAAAGTTTTCTATAAACATTTTTTGTCGAATCCATAATGCCTAGAAAACTAATTTCCACGAAATCGAATTAAGCTTAAAATTCAAACCCTACTTGCTGCCAACATAAAAAAAAAATAAAATTTCAGTTTCATAAATTGGGGTTATTCAATTTTTTTCTTATGATAGTCAAATAAAAAAAACTATATTTTATTTGACATTATTTACAATAATAATAATAATGAAACATAAATTATTTTTTATTTTCAAAACACATCATTTTCGAACACAAAATAATAATAATAAATAAATAACAGGTGTGATATACAGGGTGTCCCATAATTAATGGTACATAAGAAACCTGCAGATACCTTGGATAAAAATAGTGCGATTTGGCCATACTTAGTTTAGTTCAATAGCTGGTGTCCAAGTAAAAATTTAATTTTCGATTTTCCTAAGTAACTTATTTTTGCACGAAATTTTTTGGCTAGGGTTTTTTTGGATTAAGGAATTTGAATTATAATTTTGATGTAGATTGTAGGGGGCGCTCTCTGCGGTACTCTGGATTCGTAAAAAGACGTGTAACTTTTTTGGGCCTTAGTATAATTGTGTTTTTATTAAAAATATCAGTTTTCCCATCGTTTTTATGTAAAAAAGGTATACTTTGTAAATGTCGCTCCGACTATGTTTTCGAGATTATTGCATTTAAAATGTCCAGTGCGCTTCTTAAAATATTTAAATAAAACTTTAAACAGTCACTAATGAAAATATTATTTTATAATTTAAATAAGAATTCAATTTTTACATAAATAATAGAAATGGTTTGTTTGTTTGTGACAATAATTGTTCAAAGTCGCTTATTGAAGGACCGCCTGATTTTAAATATCAAGCATTCGTTTTGAAACATTACCGTCGCATCCTGAATTATTTGCCATAGTTGCTCCCGAGTATTTATCGTTTCATCATAAACAAGTGATTCCATGTATCCCCATGCACAAAAATCAAGGGGGTTGAAATCGGGACTTCGGGACATAATTATACTAAGGCCCAAGAAAGTTACACTTCTTTTTATGTATCCAGAGTACCGCAGAGAGCGCCTACTACAATCTACATCAAAATTATTAACAAATTCAAATTCCTTACCCCAAAAAAACCCTAGTAACAAAATTTTGTGCAAAAATATTGATTCAGAAATAAGTAACTTAGGAAAATCGAAAATTAAATTTTCACTTGGACACCCTGTATCTCGGTTATTACCAGCTATTGAACTAAACTCAGTATGGCGAAATCGCAGTATTTTGATCCAAGGAATCAGCAATTTTCCTGTGTACCATTAATTATGGGACATTCTGTAGTCTTAAGTAGTGTTAAATGTTGTATATTTAGTTATAAAAAATTGTATTTTATTTGAATAAGCACATATTCTGGACCGGGAGTATCTAGTGTCCCATTGTTAAGGACAAACCTCATCTCTAATACGAAAATATTTTGAAAATCGCAGTAGTATTTATAAACATCAAATCATTTTTTTTAGATAAAACGTGGATCTATTCCAAGAGTAACGAGACATTTTCTTGGCATATCTTGTAAGCAATTGGTTATCTTTGTCAAAATAAAAATAATAAACAATAAATCATATTTGAATTTGAATTGATATAATTAAATAAAATTTAAAATACTTATAACGCATCAACTACATTTTAAAATTTAATTTTTAACTTTAAGACAATAAAGTCTTATTTGATCTACACAATTTCGATTTGAATCATACGTACCTGGGTAAAAATTTTTTTACAGGCAACTTTCAGTAAATCGGATTTTAAAAATAAATAATCTCAAAAACACCTGCTAATTGTTTAATAGGTTTCTTATAGTATCTAATTAGAGGAATTATATATGTCCGCGCAAAAGATCTTGGTCTATTTTTGTATCTCGATTTTTTAATAATTTAACGCCAGTCACATGGCTAATTTTACTCTTCTGAATCATATAACGCCAATATTTGGAACCGAGTTATTTTAATCAGTCACTATAACCATTTTCCTATTATTTATAACAGCCCTGTCTTATATTGGCTTAAAGTTTTGGAATGTTCCTTATAGAATGTTATAATATTAAGAAAATTAGTCATATTTTTAATCTACCTAAGGTGTAAACGAAACTTGCACATCAACATATATTTGTCTTTAATGGTTTATAAATGCATAATAAAAAAATATTGTATAAAGATTCGGATAACAAACCGTCACATCAATGTATCTCCGGTAACATTTTAATGCGTGACCGGCGATACAAAAATGCACAAATTCGTGGATAACAGCTAATGCAAGCTATTTCTTAAACTTTTTTAGACTGAAATCAGTATCTGTACTCAAGAGAATGACTTCGTGTAGTATTTTCCCTTAATTAAGACTACTAGGTCTGAGTTAACCCTGTGACCGGCGATACAACATAAAAACATACGCCTGGTAAAAAGTAGGCAATGTTCTGGTTTATACCTAAATAAACATAATAAGGAACTTACCTAAACATGAGCACGCTTTACACAAATTCAAACACATACCGTCATATTTGTAAAACTATTAGGCCTACTTGTAGTGGCGTTATTTATAAGCAATTTCTGCCGTGACCGGCGATACATGCAGCTGCGGGGGACAGAACTTCTGGTTAATAATCGCGTTAGAGAAACTAAACTGTTGATCTTTGAACATATTTTTTCAATACAAATTGTAGTAGGAGTGTAAATTATTTCTATATAAAAGTAACTTTAGTAAAATGACGTGAAATATAAAAGGGTAAAGTAAGAAATTATTGACTGGGGAGACGTGACCGGCGATACATTTTTAAATTCAAATTTGAATACTGCAGCTATAATCTAAAAAAAATACTTTTAAAATTGCTTTCTAATGCAGAAAGTAACATATATTTCGCAAATTATAATGGTTTCTACAGGCAAATAGTTTATAAGCGTAAGTTATATGCGAAGTACTGAAAAAAATTTTTGACCCACCTACAGCAGGTGATGACGTCGTTCATTCTTTGCCGGTTAAATCGTACATCCTTTGTGACTTGTCCGTGGATTTAATAAGCTCTTTTACGGTAAATTACCGATAAGAAATGTTATTCCCATTAAAATTAATTATTTTTGCAAAAACTGCGTTTCAGTTTAAACATTTTTTGTAATAAATCGATTTACCAACAGTACCGACTGTCGTTGCCTCATTGTAACTTCCGCGTCACTAGATATTAATCTTGTTCCATCCATGTGTCATAATTATGTCACTACTTAATATTAGGTATTTGGATATAATTGCCATTTTTATAATGGTATAATTGGAATTTCGTTGGGTGGATAGAAACAATTAATTTGTTCCGTCATATTATTTCAAAGAAACTAATCGAGTCATTTTATTGCCTACAGCGGCTGTTTTTTACTCAAGCTTAACTGTAATTTCCATCGTTTTTCAGGGAGGCCGGGGGGGTATTTTTGAATTACTCACGTCGTTGGCTTCCATTTGCTGGTCTACATAATAGGTTCGATGAATTCCGATTTGAATGTTTTAAAACTCTTGGATACTGTTTGTTTCATAATTAACTAACAATGTCGATGTCAAATTTCAGCTATCCATATTTCCTGGTCTCTGAATATATTTTACTGCATTATCATCACATATTCTGTACTCATAGTACACCTCTCTGGATTATAATAAAATGGACAGGTTTTTTAAAAGTCTAATTTTGTTGGTACAGTGAAACCTCTCATAACGGACTCCTCTAATAAGCGGACATCTCTATTAAGCGGACATTGTTTCATAGTCCGGAACTAGGTATATGAAATTCCATGAAAATCAACCTCTCTTGGACGGGTTTGTTCGGGTTTGTTGACTCTCCTTTGGGCGGATGCGGACAGGCTGTTTTCATACAAAGAGTGCGAAAACCCTCCTTTAAACGGATTTGGGAGACGAATAAGTACGGTGCAAAATCTCTCTGAAGACAGACCGGCAACCAATCGCGTATGCGTGGCGAAATGACTTCGCCTAATGAAAGTATGTGTGATTCCCCGACAGCAGTCCGCCGTTTATTTGTGAGTTATAAGGTTTAAATTGTAAACAATGTCACAAAAATATCGCGTTTTGACTCTGAAAGAGAAAATTGATGTTGTTGAAGTTTTTAATTTGATAACAATGATTTGGGCGAGTTCATTAACATTGATAGCAATGTGCTATTAGAAGATGATAGTGACCCCATTCCTACCGATTATGTAGCCCAAACTGAAACCACATCCAATATCTGAAGACCCTGACGAAGAAGTTGAATGCAGTAATCAAACAAATGTCACCAATTATCAACAAGCCATTAGTATGGTAAAGGAATTATAAGAGTGTGCAAAGAATAGAGGTGACTCTACAGCAATGGAATTGTTATCAGACTTACTTAGAATTACATTTTCTAGATTTCAAGTATAAAACGCAAATACGTCAAACTACGTTATAAGATTTTTTTAGTACTAGATCCTAACTAAAACTAATGTATTTTTGTTATGTTATGTTTATTTGTACATACATATACATAGTAATAATTTTGCATTTACATATTCCCTAATAACAAATTTCACATGGGCGGACACATTGGGACAGCCCCGTATGTGTCCGCCTAAGAGAGGTTTTACAGTATTTGCTTGCAGGAGGCACTGAAGATTTTAAAACACCCTGTATAAAAGACCTAGTGATTTGTTGCATGAATGAACACCGGGGAACCGTAGCATTGGTAAAAAATAATTTTATTACTATAATTACATTTGTTCGGGTTTGTCCAAATTTACAACAACAAGCAAAAAGTTTTGTAAAGGATTTAAGGCGCGTTTCTTGTTTGGTTGTTAACGTTACCAACATGAAAATTTTTATTTTTATTTTTTTTTAAAATCCGTAATATCTAAACTAAAATCGTAAAGGAAAAAAATAGTAAATATTATTTCTTTAAAATGCCGCCATTTTGTTTTGGGTACGAATGGCACACAATATTCTGGGATCGTAAAGTGCTCGATAGGACCTTTAAAATGATGTATTGCAAGCGCCCCCCTCCTATTCAGTTTTTTTATCAAGATGGCGCCCATCCGCCATTTTGAATTTGAGCACCATGAAATATGCAAGAATGATTCCTTCTACACTATGCCATGTTGTATGTATTTTTCTAAGACGGTAAATGAAGTAACAGATAATAAAAAACATAATAACTATTCAATTTATAAGGAGGTAAAGAAACGCACAGTCTGCTCCACTAGTTTAATAGTAATTAATAAAACTAAAAACCATACATGTTTCGAAGACTTAAGCCTTCATCTTCAGTGGAAAGAAAACATCAAAGGATACCTATGACATTGAGGTAACTGTAAATAAGAAGAAGAAGTTTCAATGAGTTTCATTGAGTCAATTCCTTTCCTTTCAATCATTTTTTACTTAAACTTAACTTTTTAAACTTCTTCTTCTTATTTACAGTTACCTCAATGTCATAGGTATCCTTTGATGTTTTCTTTCCACTGAAGATGAAGGCTTAAGCCTTCGAAACATGTATAGTTTTTAGTTTTATTAATTACTATTAAACTAGTGGAGCAGACTGTGAGTTTCTTTACCTCCTTATAACTTCACTCCACTTTGAGATGGACTACTTCAAGAAAACTATTCAATTTTTAAAGCGGCCGCCATTTTGTTTCCGTTGCGAATAGAGAAGTAATATTCTGGCATCGTAAAGTACTCGATAGTACCTTCAAAATGATGTATCGCAAGATCCCTCTTTCTATTTAATTTTCTTTAGCAAGCACTTTCTCGTAAAATGGGTATTGTAGATAAGAGGATAAAGAACAAAATAATTAAAATTAATTTAAAATGGGTTAACAGCATGTTAAAACTATTTAAAATTAAACTGTTATTATTTTTTATTTATTCACAATGACAAAGTTTTTTTACTCATATTCGACACTTTTATAGGGTATCTCCGTAATTGTTAGTGTTATCAAAAAGGTAATCTAAGTTTCATGCGCTCTTTTTGGGTCAAACTTAAAATGGTAAAATCGAAATTAGAAAATTTTCGCTCGCTTAAGAGATACGGGGGAAAATCAAAAAATTGATAATATCAAAATTACCCTATATTTTCTTAGTTAAAAGAGATACGGAAAAATGTTTTATGCAGAAGTTTCCCTATAATGATTGTTGAATAATCTGTTGTTTTCAGAATAAGTATACGAGGTCAGGTAAAAAAGTTATCGGAC
The DNA here is from genome assembly GCA_963991005.1 of Barypeithes pellucidus. Classification (NCBI taxonomy): domain Eukaryota; kingdom Metazoa; phylum Arthropoda; class Insecta; order Coleoptera; family Curculionidae; genus Barypeithes; species Barypeithes pellucidus. Next base: position 19,793,020 of record OZ022565.1, on the reverse strand, counting down.
CTAATCTGATTTTTTTTAAATGGAACATCCTGTATATTTCAATCTAAAAAGATAACATCTTAAATCTTTTCAAATATATAACACATCATGGATGATATTGGTTTCCTAGGCGATTTATTTAATCTTTTTGACTTTAAACCACAATAGACCGTGAAACAGAAGCTAATATCATAGAAACAACTATGTTGACATTCTAGTTTTTATTAACATTTAACGTCAATTTCATTTTTACATATTCATTTGTGAAAATGACATTAACATTTTGAAAAATTTGATATGATATCAGTTCATATTGAAAGTGGAAAAAATGAAGAAATGGCGCCAAATTTATATTTTGTTCGCTATCCGGAAAGACGGCAATTCCCGTTATTTGTTGCCTTAATCTGAATCTTTTATTTCGTTTCAAAGTAATAAAGTTTAAATAAATCGCCTAATAAACCAATATCATCCATGGTGTGAAAAGATAATTTAAATTGCTCTCTTTTTAGATTAAAATATGCATGGTGTTCCATTTAAAACAATGATGTTAGGTCCGATAACTTTTTTACCATTACTTATTCTGAAAACGGCAGATTATTCAACAATCATTATAAAGAAGCTACTGTATGAAACATTTTTCTGTATCTCTTTTAACTAAGATAATATAGGGTAATTTTGAAATTGTCAATTTTTAGATTTTCCCCCGTATCTCTTAAGCGAGCGAAAATTTTCAAATTCTTATTTTACCATTTTAAGTTTGACCCGAACAGAGCACATGACACCTACATTACTTTTTTGATAGCACTAACAATGTAAAATGGGACACCTTGTACAATATACTTCTGAAGTCTCGACTCGCCCTATATTAAAAACAATTTAAATTCCTATAACAGCGCTACTAACTATACGTAACAATAATCAACTATTTAATAGGATAACTGCTTCGCATTGTGTGGGTGCGTATAACAAAAATAACTATTACATTTTGAATCATTATAGCAAGTGACAACAATAATAATATATGGAAGCTTTCTGATATTTAAATTCTTGAGATCATCGTGAATAAAATTAAAATATTATTATTTTTAAGGAGTGACTTATGGATCTCGTTCAACAAAATCGGTAAACTGTGCAAGTGTACCAACAATTATGAAATTAATTCGGTACTTGCCCCCCTGTATTACACCAATACTATGTGACGTTACTTGGCCGATTTAAAATTAAAGGTCCATTATTATTATTATAATTATTATTATATTTGGTTACTTTAATTTAGTAATGAATCGTTAAGAAAAATATGGTGTTGTGGGAGACGTTCTTGGTGGTCAAGGCAGTGACATTTTTGATCAGCCGCATTATTTGTGATGTTACGAAGGTCATGACCACGTATATAGGGTGTTGAAAAAAGTCGATACCCCGGAATAACTCCGATGCAAGGATGGGCTCGAATAAAAAAATGTTTCGGACAAAATATGTTTATTTTTGGTCGGAGAACACGATACTCCAATAAAAAGTATGGGGTTCCATTTGGAAATTTTAACTTACCCCCACCCGCGCCCAGGGGTTGTGGGGGTGGGGGTTGGTTTAAATTGCAAACTATTCCTCCTTCAAAACCAAACAACATTTTTCGCTGCAATCCGATGCACCGGAGTTATTCCGGGGTACCGACGTTTTTTGAACACCGTGTATATAAACAGTATATTGCTAATACTATCTGCAATTATGTCCCCGCTATGGGCATCGAAGGGGGTGTTGTGAGTTTGCGCAGTTCGGAAATTTCCTTGTGAAAGTAAACATTCGACAGGACCGGAATTCAACTTTTTTAATGGAAATTTCACTGGTTAGTTAGGAAAAATATTGCAATCAAAATTTCGATTAGTTCGATTTAAGACAGCGTTCCATGCATACGATGTCTGACGATATGATGATCCGACGGTGCCCTGATTGGTGTAAACTTTTGGTGCCAAATTCCGTCCGAATATTTGTAACAATCGGCACGATGAGCTTTATTTTAACTTTCATCCGACGTCGTATGTTTCTTAACCTCACTTTTTTCTAAACCAAAAATTAAGAATGAATTACTATATTGACTATTTTGGGAATTATTATCAGCTACTAATGCACCAAATTAAAAATACATTAATTTTAAGGTTAGGTAGTGACCACATATATATTATATTGTATACGAGTGACACTGACATAAGCTTTTTAGTGAAATTCGGTACCGAAGATCTATGTGATACGTAAAATATTTTCGTATGTATGTACATACCTGAAATACTTTATACCTGGTATTGATCCATGACTTTTGCAAAAAAGCACCATGAACTTGTGTCCTTTCATCTTAAACAAAACAAGCCACTAACCTACCAAACAGCGAATCGAATCACCACAAATTAAAAACTTCTTTACAAAAATTGTTGTTAGGTAATGAAAGTTTATAAGCACTAATATACCGACAACAATGTGGATGAATCACTTTTAATTCTGTAATTTGAAAAAGCATCCAGAACCAAAGATGGCGACGAATAACAACAAACAAATAATGTCGGACCGGCTCTGACGCGATCGATAAAATTTCCACCCTAATGTTCAAACTCAATAGGTCCGCGCCATCTCCCATAGCGGGGACACTTTTTGAATTTTGGAACGTTCGTATTGGGAATATACTGTTTATATGATGAATGTAAATTCCCTAAAATTTTGACACAAATCATGGTCAGTCTTCTGCCATATTCGATGCAGTGCCAGTTTAATTCTAAACCCGGACTGATTTCTGAATGGACTTGCCTCTTGATACACTCCCACACATCCTAACCTAATCTAATTTTAATCATGCCACAACGGTATCAAGAAGATATCAATGCTCGTGGAGGAAATACCCGATAGGTAATAATTTGATCGCACAACTTGTATTTGTATCGTTATTTTCGAATTAAACGAATGGATAATTGCGTAGCACTCTGTATTATACCGGAAAACAAAGAACTGACGATTCGTCTTACTTTTGTTCTTCGTAGCAATCTCGATTTTCTTTCATTTCGGCATTTTTAGATATTTTTAATATTGGTTTTTGCCATTTTTCAATTGACAATACATATATTGAAAACGGTTGAATTTGGGTATAGGGTATGTTACATAAATTATAGTCAGAATTTGACGTAGAATTGGAAAATCAGTTAATATACATGATATCCCATATCCCGTGACAGTAACCAAGTCTAGGGACACGATATTGAATGAAAAGTATCGATAGCTGGTATCGAATAAGTATTCCTTAAATAGTATCGATACCTACTAAGTATCGAAAAAATATCGATACCACGATACCGTATACATAAAAAAATAAAAGTAAAGCTTAAACAAATTTTGGATTTATTTTTCTATTATTTTTTTATAACACATGTTAATACGTATTATCCAAACCATTAATTTTCGCCACAATCTGCCAAGCATAATAGCTTTTCCTGCAAATTACTAGAAAGGCGATTTCTGGTTTGAGTGATCAGTACCACCGGCTTTTGAAAAAAAGTCTTTCAGGAGGCACTGATGTTGCACGAATACAAAAATGGCAGCAGTTTATTGGCAGAATTACTAAATATAAAAGTATCGATATCGATACCGTACTAGTATCGAAGTATCGTTCGTGTCCCTAACCAAGTCCAATTTAACGCTAAAATAACCCAGACAGCAGTTTTGTCTAAAATGGTTAACATTACAGAACCGGATATAGTCATGGCAGGACACGCAATACCACTGGCTTCATCTATTAATTTGCTGGGCGTCAATCTGGGAGGAAATATGTCGTGGCATAACCACGTTGTGGCAATCGTCAAGATAGCCTCTCAGAAACTTAATGTACTCTTCAGAACCAAAAAGTTGTACACACCTCAACAACTTTTGACACTATACAAAGCCCAGATTCGACCATCACTAGAGTACTGCTCTTATGTCTGGAGCTCTGCACCCAAACATACTCTTCGGCTACTGGATTCCATCGAAAGAAGGGCCATTCGTCTGATCGGAGACTACGAGCTGACGAAGAACCTCGACAGCCTACAACATCGAAGACAGGTTGGGGATTTGAGTCTCTTTTACAGATATTTTCATGGAAAGTGCTCGGCTGACCTTGCCCTCTTAATTCCGCCCAGAGCGGCGAATAGCAGAAATACACGACGAACCACTGCCACCCATCCATATGTGGTTAAGCTTAGTACTCCTCCTAAGAATTCTTTTATCTGGAGGACGTCATCCTTATGGAACGACCTTCCCGAGGTCGTTTTTCCCAACGAAAATAACCTCCAACGATTCAAAACCAACGTGAATCGCTTTTTGCGCACACGCACCACTCCCAGAGTGCCCTAAAGGATTTTTCCTATAGTGCTTGTGTTTGATCATAAAAAAAAAGTTTTTGAGCTGATCCTGTAAATCGACAGCCCTAAAATAATATTTGATCCCCTAGAAATCTTTTTAATTTTACTCAAGAATGAGTAATAAAAATGTTAAGAGTGTGTGGGGGGGGGGGGGGGGGGGGTGTTGTTCGGGTTTGTTCGTTGCATCACACGTGATTACCTTGTATAGAATGCATGGGAAAACAAAACCGTTTAAATAATAAAATCACTGTCTCCTCAAAAAAAATATTTTAAATTCAAAATTGTGTTTACTGATATGTTTGTATTAACGTCCGCGAGACAGCACCGCTGAGTTTCCCTCGAATTTTCTCCACTTTTATTGAAAAGTGTGATAGTCCGAAATCGTTCTCCGGGGCAATACTTATTTCATAAAATTAAATTAATAAAAATACTAGATTTTGACATTTTATTATCCACACGGTTTTGTGTTCAGGTATTCCAGACGTGTTAAACCAGAATGAATACAGCTTTTTAAAAATTTGATCGCTATACGGGGCGTTTCTTAATAACATGCTAATATTTAAGGAGGTTATTCTTGGGTACATTTTCAGAAAAAAACTTTATATGAACATATGTCCTAAACGTCTTAACCTTTGAGATTCAGGGTGTTAATGATTTTCAAAAATTCTCCTTTTTTATTTATATCTGTGATAAACATTGTTTAACGACAAATGGATATAACATAATGACTAGTAAAAGTACCTGTGGCCATCCCATTATTTATGACCGTTTGTTATTATTATGTGGAAAGGACCGGATTGTAATAATTATAATTAAATATAGGCACATCAGGTAGGTTAGGTTGCTTAATTTATATTTAAATATCTTCTTGTAGCAAAATTTGTTAGTTTTTGAGGAATGGTTCAAGAATTGTCTTTTACCAAACATTCCTCAGAATAGCGTGATAGTAATGGACAATGCGAGCTATCACAGTCGCCAATTACATAAGGCTCCAAGCTCAAATAATACAAAATTGGAGATTCAGAACTACATGGCGGCGAATGATATATATTTTGAAGAAAGTTATAAAAAAGTGATCTTTTAGAAGTTTTAAAGACATTTTGTATAAAAAAAATATATGTTTGTGACACATTGGCAGAAGAAATTGGACATACAGTGCTACGGCTCCCACCCTATTATTGCATTTTTAACCCGATAGAGCATATGTGGCACCAGTTAAAATCACTGGTTAGGTCTGAAAATATTTCTCCGACTTTAAGTTCTAGTGTTGTAGAATTAATACGAAAATGCTTTAATGATATTCGCCCAGGTAGTTGGAAAAATTCAGTCCGTCACGTAATAACTGTAGAAAATTCGTATATTAGTCTGGATCGTATAATTAATCCAATTATAATTAATTTTGATGAGGATAGCGATGGCGAAACAGAGCTATCTATAGAATGACATTATAAATGTAAATAAATATGACTAGTAATATTTAAAAAAAATGTTATTTCATTTGATTACATTAATATAATCATATCATTACTTGTTTTCCTTAGTCCGTCCCTTCATACTTCACTTGTTTATTGCCAAGCTCTTGTCGACACAATGGGACCGACCCAGCAAATCATTAAGTCGTATCCAAATTTCGTAAAACAATCTTTACTGCTCTAGATATTTTTCTGAAAGTTGGTACATACTTTCTATTCATCAAGGGGCATGTTATGATGTATAATATGTTTATTAAGTCCGACAGTGGCGTTCGTGCGGGCATTGCCGTCGGTATTTTTGAAGAAAATATTGGTACTCTACTTATTTTGTTTTAAATAAAAATTATTTTTGAAATTCTCATTCCTGGCTGAGCAAATGTCGTCTCTTGATTTTTTGTCGTTTGACGTACAGTTTTCGCATAAAAAAATGAAATTCATTCATTTGCACTCTGTTTTGAAATTAGGTATTGACAAAGATTAAAAAGGATCTAGTAGATAAGAAGCAGATTTTGTTTTGTAAACATAAACAGTTTTGAGAGTTGTCTACCCAGTCACGTATTTAAGTCATTTACCTTAACAAATTATTTAAAAAATCATGAAAATCTTTAACAAAGTTCTCAAAAGTTAACACGTTTAGGACATATGTTCATATAAAGTTTTTTTCTGAAAATGGGCCCAAGAATAACCTCCTTAAATATTAACATGCTATTAAGAAACACCCTGTATCAGGACAAAAATGCCTCTCATTAAAAACAACACCTTGACTCCACAGTTCCCTTGTTTTAAGCTAAGAAAAAATACGTGGAAATTTAAACATAGATACCTGTTCCGTCCAGGTTGGAAGACCCTGTACATATCTGATCTACTCTCAGATCAAATTCATTTGGGACGCCCTATATCCATGATTAAAGTGTGTAAGATTTTACTATCAGATCAAAGAATACCCATCTCGGATGGTAATTATCATACAAAAACTTTTGTTACCAGAAACCGGAGTGCTCCAGCTGTGAAGTTAACCACATGTGATAATTAAGAATAGATTAGTACTTATTACGATGCTGTACATCCCAGTATGTTGCACCTGTAAGTATATTTTGATATTTGGTGGCTAATTTCGCTCTTACATAATATTGTTTGTTTATGGCAGCAATCATAGTAATAAATATCTAGTAAGCGTTTCGACAAGCAATAAGTTTTCTTAATTAAATAATTAAAATACAGTTATTGACATAATTTGGAGCGAGAGTATAAAACGATTCACTTCACAATTTATCAAAGATCTGATTATGCCATCTTATGGAGAATAATAGTAGCAATGAGATAGTGAAATTTATTTTTGGACATCTTTTCGAACAAAGTCAGGAAAAAATAAAAACCAAAACACAAAATTTTACATTTTTTTCAAATATTTTGATAGATGTATGTATTTTAAAATTTTTTGTGGCATAATATTGGGCTCATAATTACAAAAGTTGTATCAATAAAATAAATTACTTGTACTTACACTAAGTAGAAATTTGATTGAACTATTAGTTTGAAATAAAAATTACAGTATTAGTAATAATAATAATTAAGGACAAAAATCTTCAGTTTCTTCGAGACAGAAGTAAATTGCAGGAACATACTAGGGCAGGGGTCAGCAATTTGATATCGAAAGAGACACAACTTGACATCGAAACAGCCGCAGCTTCACATCCATAGAGCCGCAGGTTGTCGATCCCTGTACTATTGGTATTTTAATGAAGATTGCCGATTTAAGGAACAAAACGTCGGAAAACTAGTAAGTGTTGTACAGGTGTCCCATTTTCGACACTTTTATAGGGTATCTCCGTAATTGTTAGTGCTATCAAAAAAGTAATGTAGGTGTCATGTGCTCTTTTTGGATCAAACCTAAAATGGTAAAATCAAAATTTTTCAAATTTTCGCTTGCTTAAGAGATACGGGACAATTTCAAAATTACCCTATATTTTGTTAGTTAAAAGAGATACGGAAAAATGTTTTATTCAGAAGTTTCTTTATAAAGATTGTTGAATAATCTGCCGTTTTCAGAATAAGTATACGGGGTCAGGTAAAGAAGTTATCGGACCTAAACTCATTTTTTTAAAATGGATCACCCTATGTATTTTAATCCAAAAATATAGCATTTTAAATTCTCTTTTCAAATATATAACACACCATGGGATGATATATGTATAAGTATTTTAGAAAATTTAAACGCACACTTTCTCGGGATTTGCACGCATATTGAATAAAGTTGGAGCGATTCGTGCCAATAAAGGGGAAACTGTTTACTAATCCATCAATTTTATGGTAAATATAAAACCTGGTTCTGAGGGAATCTATGTTATATCAATACAGGGTAGCGTCGTCGCTATCTGAACTACAGGGTGTTCATTTGAAAACGTCCCACCCTTAATATCCCGCATCCAGGAAATTTTTCAGAATCGGAAAGACAGGTCAATTTTATTGTGAACTTTCAAAGTCTTCGTGGTGTAACCCCCTTGGAGGGGTATTAGATGTTTCCTACCATTAAAATCTTAAATGGAAAGGAGGTCAAGTAAGTAAAAATTTAAAGCTTACTTATGAGATATTATTTATAAAATTAGGAGAAATACAGGACCGTATCCCAAAATCTCCTGATGTTGTTCAAAAAACCCTCGAAACGTCATTAAACCACAATGTGTCATACATAGTTGCATTCGGAAGAAAAAAGCTCTCAAATTCCAATATCAGAAAAACAGGACCGTATTTAAAAAAAGAAAGTTGATAATGGCCCTTTGAAGACGACTCGTCGGATTACAAAACAATTAACGCTGTTAGATAGAGCGGAAAAAGTGGCAATGTAAAAGTGCAATTTACTTTAGAATTCGATCTCAAAAAACCCAGGAAAACAATAAAACGATTTTTCAGAATTTCGTTTTTTTCCGTAACTACTCGGAATTTTTAAACTTTCTAAAACGGCATATTATTAGGCACGTAAATGCGCAACTTTACCTACATTTAACCGACTTCGTATGTCTTACGGTTTCCGAGATCCCTGTACTGACTCACCTTATTTTAGACACGTTGTATATCTCAAAAACAGCTTAAGCTGTGAAGAAAAAATTAATTTAAAAATTAAACTTAAACAGCCTGTATATCATTAACGATCAACATTTTTACTAAGGCATGTTTAGCTCAAACCTATTATTTTCATTTGTAGAATATGCGCGTGGTTACTTTATGCATTGCCCATTCATTACCGACAACCCTGTATAATTTTGGCTAAGAGATACAGGGTGTCCGTTGTCGGTAGTTTTACACGGTATCTCCCTTCTTAGTGACGATAAAAGGATGCGGTTTTCGCAGCACTGTACATATTTTTAAAAAGCGTCAATTTCGGGCATAATATTAAGACTAAAAATAAAGTATTATACAGGGTGTCCCAGAACATGTGGGCAACCTCTCGGATTCACACAGAACACTTGAAAATAATAGGAGAAGATCCTATACATTTTTCTTCCTACGGCCTCCCCTACGGAGATACGGGCCCATAACGGACGTCCCTGGAAATCGTTATTTATCAAGTACTAGGTGTAATTTAATAATTTTTTAGTATAATGGTTACTAGATGAGTCTCCTTAAAATTCGCCCTTTTAAGCAAATTTTCCCTTATTTAGTTTGCCAGGGACGGACTAGACGAAACACAAAAATGCTTTTTTTACACCCTGTATTTATTTATTTATTTTTGCCAACAGGGATACAAACAGGTAAAAGAAATACCCGAAAGAGGTATCCACACGATGTCCATACAAATTATATAAACAAAATTGAAATACATAAGAAATCCTAAATACATTCTTAGAATAGTCAGCATTGCAATTATTGTGCACATGACAGAGTGAAGTAAGGCTATAAAACAATATTCAAAATATATTCTTTATACATTTTTTAAGATGCTCTTCACTCTGCGTAGAGACATTGAAGAGAAATCTAAGTTAATAGACGCGTTACTATTTCTTCTAATCCTACACAATGGTTTTAAGCCGCTAAATGGCAAGAAAAATAATTCAGTCATCCTTAGAGATCTCTGGGGGACATTCATATAAACCTTTGTCAGTATGACGAATGAACGACAATAATATTTTTGGATACTCTAAACCTTAAGCTGAAGAAAGGGCACTGATCAATGTCGTTAAAATGAAGTGTTTTCGAGAACAAAATATTTTTGTCCATACATTAAATGCATGTCGGCATATTCAGTATACGTAAATTCCATTACTAAGTTAGTAACTAATAAGACAAAGGAGAAAAACCGCCAATTTCAAGACACTACCATAACCTGACACTGGCATAAATATTCTTATTTAAATCGGTAAATGTGAAAAAATCCATAGCAACAATGAGGGAATTTTATGAACATAAACCAACAACCAATATGGAATAAAAGTATATTTTTTTCGAAAACAGTTCATTTTATCGACATTGATCAAGAGTACCTTTTTTCAGCTTAAGGTTTAGAGTATCCAAAAAAAATATTATTGTCGTTACCTCATCATACAGGGAGTAAAAAAAGCATTTTTGTGTTACGTCTAGTCCGTCCCTGGCAAACTAAATAAGCCAAATGTGTTTAAAAGGGAGACTTTTAAGGATGCTCATCTAGTAATCATTACACTAAAAAATTATTAAATTACACCTAGTACTTAAAAATTATTTAAAAAACAACGTTTTCCAGGGAGGTCCGTTATGGGCCCATATCTCCGTAGGCGAGGCCCTAGGAAGAAAAATGTATATAAACTGTTATTTTTAAGTGTTCTATCTGAACCCGGGAGATTACCCACATATTCTGGGACACCCTGTATATTTATGAGAAGCTTGTTAAAAACTAAATTACACTATTAAAAAATATAGAGGGTGGCCTGTTACAAAAAGTAAGTTTGCATTTTTCTTTGAAACTTTTGAACGTAGAAATAATCTGAGAGAACACAGAGAACATTTGATTTCTCTTTGATAAGTTACTGGGTAACCGAAATATGGGGGTGAAAATGTAAAATCCTCAAAAACACCCCCCCCCCCCCCCCCGTATAGAAACGAGGAGGCCAAAAAATTTCTAATTGTGGCATCTTTTGTTTCCAATGTGGCAAAAACCGCATCCTTCCAACATTACTAATAACCGAGATAATCCGCAAAACCACCGAAATAAATGGACATCCTGTACATAATTCACTTCCTATAACAACAAATTGATAATTTTATAATTAGAATGATTACTAATTAATGTTAAATAAAGGTTCTAAACGAATAAATTTTTTTCGAAATTTTAAAAACATCGTTTAATTCCGATATTTTAATTCGTTCTTTTATAACCCATCCTAAGACAAAAAAATGATCAAAAAACAAAATTTTAAAGCTTAACGAATTTTTGCGAAACACTTACCTGTCAGTCACAATACGAACTTTTCGCGCCCAATCCAGCGAATCACTAAACTACAAACAAGTGAAATTCACGGTCAATAAGATAAACGCTACGGTAGCGTGGTGGCGTCGGCGGAACTTTGAATGAGCGAGGGAGATCAAGATTGGATGGACGGTGACATCGCTTCGAAAATAACGTTTCTGTTAGTGGGGTGAACATTTTCGTTATGCTATTTCTTGGAAACATGTCGACTCTTACTTCGATGCTGGTATGGTATTTGCAGAATTACACCGTTGATCTTTTGACTGCAATAAAACCTCATTAGCCCTTGGACCATAAAATAAATAAGGAAATCCCAAATTTTAGAACCTTTTCAAGCAGAGCCGGACCAGGTATACAAATTCAATTTATACCTATGCCTGATGCATATACAGCGTGTCTTCGGAAGTTCTTACCAAATGGGAAACTTTTTAATTATTAACTCTACGAAAAAAAGTGCCTCTTCCTAAAAAGTCCTGCTTGGTGAGCAAATAAATTTGCACAAGAATATTTGTATGTTGGACATACAAAAAGTACCGGGTTTAAAATTTATAAAAGACGTCGGCTATATTTACAAAACTAAAAACTTGGAGAGTGCATGTTTAAAGGCTAAGAGACTATAACAATTACACAATAAAAAATCTACTTAAGAGAACTACTTTTATGACGGATAAAAATTAGTTCACTAATTTCTATGAGGTGGCGAATTTCTAATTTCCCAATAGCAAATAAAACTAAATGACTCCAAAAATAATCTAGGTCTCCACATGGCTCCCTATGATTGTCCTTCTAGAAAACTCTGACACAGCGTTTCTGATCATATGAGGAGTAACTAGCCGGATACACTGCCTTATAGTTTCTTCTAGGTGATCAATATCACGGAATTGTCTGTGCTTGTACACCAATTGCTTCGAATGACCCCACAAACAAAAACTAGGGGTGTAATGTCCGGTGACCTAGGTGGCCAGGGTAGTTCTGAACGGCGTCCTATCCATCTTTGTGGAAAAGTCCTATCCAAATATTCCTTGACCCTGGCTGCGCTGTGACAAGGAGCTCCATTTGATGGACCCACTATTTGAGTATTTAAAATACCGCACCAAATATTCGTTTTGAAATACGTTTGGTCACGGCATTCGATTACGAAATTGGGGTTCACATCGCTCCACCAACGACAATTCTGGGAACATACGACACCATTGGAAGTAAATGTGGCGCGTCACTGAATAAAATTCTCCTTGAAAAGAAAATGTCGCCTTCAACTTCTCCTTGAAACCAAGCATGTGTACAAATTTTGGCTTATACGGATAAAATTTATTTATTCTAAGTATCTTACTAGCAGAAGCTCTTGACACGTTATCTTGAACTGTCTTCTTTATTCCTTCCAATGAAATTTTTGGATTTTCCACAACCGCTTGCAATACTTGTAATTGATTTTCTTCAGTAAGTTTTCGAACTGCATGTTTCTTCTTGAAATTATTTTCGACAGAGCCAGTATTTTTAAATTTATTAACGACATTGCCGATAGTAACGTGGCTAATATGTTTATTTGGGTGTCTAGTATAAAAATGTCGGCAGCCTCGCGATGCGTCTTATAATTATCGCCAACAAGAAGAACTATTTCAATTTTTTCATTAACAGTCAGTTTAATCATCACTAGTATTGTTTAAAGTAACTATGAAACGGAAAAACCTTTTTTTAACAAGAAGTTCACGTTTTGAAACAGAAATTATAATTGCCAAACTGTCACTGCTAAAACGCCTATTCTGTTACCAACAATAATCAATTGTTCAAACCCTACTTATGCAGAAATACTTATTACCAAATCTTTACGACTATTAGTTTTGTAAATATATCCGACGTCTTTTATAAATTTTAAACCCGGTACTTTTTGAATCCACCCTGTATGTCCAACATACAAATATTCTTGTGCAAATTTATTTTCTCACCAAGCAGGACTTTTTAGGAAGAGGCATTTTTTTTCGTAGAGTTAATAATTAAAAAGTTTCCCATTTGGTAAGAACTTCCGAAGACACGCTGTATAAATACAAAGTGATTTTTAATAATTTTAATCTTTAGTGGTTTTCCGGCGAGTTAGGCTTATTAGTGGTAGAATGTGGCATCCTTGGAATTGTGCTGATAGGGGGGCATCTTCAAGTGTCATTTTTAAAACAAAGCATTTATCTACCGATGCCAAACTAATAATTAAAAATGTGTATCAATCGTTGTTGAGTAGAAATTTTAATTCGATGGATGCTCTAGCAGAGACGTCTACTTTGACAAAAACTCCTTTATCTTCGGTAAGAGACATAGTACTTAAACCCGTTAATCCTAGAAAAAATCGGAGTCATTCTGGCACATTTAGAAGCATTGACGAAAATTACATGGATTTATTAAGAAGAAAGATTTACCAAATGTATGATGCACAAACTGTACCCACTTTGATTTCCCTCAAAGAGCGGCTGATTAAAGACGAAACAAATATCTCTTGTAGCCTTTCAAGCCTTAGGAAAATATTGCGTAAAATGGGTTTTAAATACCGAAGCATTGATAAAAGACAAACATTAATGGAATCTCAACGTTTACGGGAATGGAACGGCTGTTAAACAATTTAAAGAAGAAAATCGTCCAATTATTTACCTTGACGAAACATGGTTCGATACCCATGACACTCCAAGAAAAAGTTGGGATGATTCTTCCAAAAAATATCAAACCAAGGCACCATCAAATAAAGGCAAAATAATCACAATATTACATAGCAGATTCTTCTTTAGATTACCATCAAGATAGCGACGCACAACTTTTTGAAGATTAGTTTAAACATAAACTCCTTAAAAATATACCTAAAAATAGCGTCATTGTAATGGACAATGCTAGTTATCGTAGTCGGCAAGCAAAAATCATTCCCAATTCTAATAAGCAGAAATTCAAAATTTTATGATTGAGAATGATTTATATTTTGAAGAAACTTACAAAAAACGAGAACTGCTAGAAGTATTAAAAGCTTTTAAAATAAATAAGGAATACGAGTGTGACAAACTTGCAGCAGAAAATGGACATACGTGTTGCGTCTTCCTCCGTACTATTGTATATTCAATCCTATTGAGCTAATATGGCACCAATTAAAATCCAATATTAGGAGAAATAATATTTCTCTCATTAAATGCATCTGTAGTAGAATTAATTAAAAACGAAGTAAGAAAAATTTCTGCAGACAGCTGGAAAAACGGTGGAAAATTCTAACAATTTTATGATTACAAATGTTCAACCCTTAATTATAAGTTTAGGCTTAGATGAAGTGATACAGAGTTAAATTTTGAATAAATTATCAATAGTTTCTTAGAATTTAATTTATTTTTATTGTACTTGTTATCGTAATAGTTATACTTTTAAATTATATTATTTTCAATTATCATTAATTGTTATCATTATTTTACATTTATTATAGGTACCTAAAACTAAAAATACCTATCTATTTATTTTAAATTATAAAAATAAGTCATGTGGTGTGGTATACATTTTCAAGCCGGCCCTGATTCAATTTATTGAGCTTTGAAGAGGTTGAGGCGTATACAATAGGGTTTAATCAGGTAGTTTATTTATGGCAGTAAGAGTCAACGGTATAATTCTGCAACAACTATAACGGAATCCTAACCATCAGACTTTTTAACGGTTTTATAAAAGCCTTCGGTTTGCGAATTTGTTGTATGAAGGTCTTGCATGATACGTTTTTATTTTAACGTCAAAAAGTTACAATATTATGTAAAAAAATTTTATTTAGCAAAACGCCATTGTTTATGAAGAGATATTTCGACAATATAACGTATTTAGAAGAAATGGTAATTCTTTTGTTACTTAAGTGACATGGCGATACATTTAGGAAAACGTCTAATATACAGGGTGATTCACGACGAGCTTGCATTAGAACTTTATGGAGAACTACTGAACATATGTTTCTGAAACTGTTGTATTTAAAAAACGAAAGTTGGCAGCTACTTCCGGTATAACCGGAAATGACAAAAACATGTGAATATTTTTGTTAAAGGAAGTATATCGATATACCTTAATACCCAAAGTTTCAGAAACATATTCAGTAGTTCTCCATAAAGTTCTAATGCAAGCTCTTAGTGAATCACCCTGTATATCTATAATTACTTAGGTCAAAAAATAAAATAAATTCAATTTATTTTTTATATTTGCTGAAAAAATTTATTTTCCAAAATATCTACACATGAATTTTTGATAATTTGCTGGATTTGCTCCAATCTTCTCGTGCTTGACATTTAATATATTATTCAGTTGTACTAATGTCTCAATGACGTCTGGTCAGGGGATCGTCCTGGCCATTCCATCGATCCCCGCCTCCCTATCCACCGATTTGGAAATACTCGGTTGAGGTAGTGCCGGACATTGATTTGGTAATGGGGCCCGGGCGGTTGGTATGGTGAATCCATATCATATTCGCTGGAAGTTGTGGGTTTGCTGGATCAGGATATAAGTGTGTTAAAGTTGGCAAGACATTATTTTGGAGCAGTGCTAAATAATTATCGCCATTTAATTTGCCATTAATGAAAAAGAGACCTATGATATGATCTCCAAAAATGCCTGTCCAAAAATGAACCTTTTCAGGATATTGCGAATGTTGTCTAATTCAGTGAGGATTTTCCCAAGACGAATAGCGGCAATTCTGACGATTAGCATGATCGTGAAGTGTAAAGGTTCACAGGAACAAAACATGTTCTAACTGTATCACATTGTTATCTAACATTGCCATCATTTGTTCACAAAAATACATTCTCCTATCAAAATCGTCTTCCGTGAGCTCATCAGTAGGTATCATTTTATAGGGATACATTTTATTTTCGAATAATCGATGAATGGCTAACATCGAATATTGGGTCTACTTCTCGACTAGAAGTATGTGGATTTTCCTGAAACTCAAGCATACTATCTAATTTTGTATCATCACTTATGGCATTGGCAGCTAATATTTTTTATCTGCGTTACATGTCCAAGCTGACGAAATTGCTTTTCTATTTTACTAATTCTCCCTTGAGTTATAGGCGGCAAATTTGGACATTTTTCATGAAATAAGCGAGCAACTTCCATTTGTAAATAAACCGTTTTTCTGATATGCAGTTAACGAAATTCAAACGACTATAACACTGACAACTACTGTCAGGCAGAAAGACAACAATTCGCTAAGGTCACGCGTTTTAAACATAAGTAAATAAAACTATTTATACCTTTTTTCATTTCATGCCAGTAAAAAGAAACGCTGAAATGCAATAAATCTGAAAACACTTAATATTTCCGAAACGGTTGAAGATAGGTATAGGATATTGTACATTAAATATGTCTAAAATTTTCTAAGGGATCCAAAAATTGAATAATATACAGGGTGTTGCATTTAAAATAAGCAAGTTGGTATTGGCCACTGTTACATGGCACACCCTGTATGAAAAGTTTTTATTGAAAAGAATGCGCATCTAGAAATACCAATCGACGTGTCCGAGGATTTATTCCATTTCCAAAATAAATTTTTTCCAGCAAAATCTTGAAATACGTGTCAACTAATTTTATGTTAAGTTAGGTCGATTCTAAAATGCAAGGTTAAAAAGTGTGCGGTTTGTAAAAGAATGGCCCATATCAGGGCGTAAAGTACTTTGCCCTTAATTCTAGAATTAGTTTCCTATTAGTTACAACAAAAACTATTAAAATTGGTTCATTATTAACGAAATAAAGCTTATTAATTTGCACATGCATTTTTGAATACTATTCGATAATTAATTAAGTTCTATTATATTTATTATTATACTTCGTTCTTCACTTAAATCACTTCTCTATAGTACCTGTTTCGTAGTGCCCCGATGAAAATTAATGCAGCGAAAATTTCCGTCATTTATTTCAAGGGAAAACTAATTGTCCTTAAATGATAAAAGGTCATCATTATCCCTTTGCAAATGTCATCTATTTTCGGCACCATTTAAGTCGTGACAGTAACATTTACCAAACATTTTCATTTTAATTAACGGAGTTACGTGAAATTTACCGTTACAAAGCCTATACAGGGTGTCAATTTAATCTCCCTCCCTCTCCCCCCTTCCCCTCCTCTAGATATATCGCTTCCCCTGAATAATATTCAAAATCAGAAGGACAAGTCGATTTTATTGTGAAGTGCAGCATTCGTGGTTTAACTCCCTGAGAGGGGTACTTAGCTGTTACCCTGAAAATCTTAAATGGGTAAGGCGGTCAGTGTCACATAATATTAAAGGCGATTTAAATTTGTGTTGGGAAAAACCGATGATATTAATAATCGAGTACTTGATACTCGAGCGATTTTAACAATCGAGTACTTGATACTCGAGCGATTTTAATAAACGAGTGAATCGCTCGAGCGATTAATGACTTGAAATCTTTATGACTAAGAAAAAGGTGTTGATAAAACACCAGGGGTTGTTTTTGTAAGTTTTAGAAGTTTAGTCTTAGAGTTTTTATTAAGGAAGAACAGTTGATTCTGGTTTAAAAAAAATTACATCCTTTAATTTTTTAAGAATTTACAATCGCCGCTGGCTAGCCAGTCCAAACAAAACCCATGTCGCGATGAATCCACTAAGGGATTTGGCATACTTTTTTGTATGCACCTTCTCGTTTATGTGCCTTTAAGAAAGACGTATGTCGTGTCAGCCTTCTGAGCGTCAAACTCGAACGTCACCAATCGGCACATTTCGGGTGGAGCGCGGCGTCGAACGAAGATCGGGTATCAAGTGAAAGGCGACGATTTTCGATTTTTCGCTTGAATTTATTACTAGAGTAGTATTTCCTATCGAGGGAAAAACCGCCCGAATATATAACAGCAGTTTTTTACCTCGAGCGATCACAGTACCAAGCGGCACATTTCGGTCGGCGTCAAGCGAAGCTCGGGCATCGAGTGAAAGGTAATAAGTAACAAGCGACGATTTTCGCTTGAATTTATAACTCGAGCAGTTTTTTTAATAATCGAGCGATGTCGTTTATTTCAATAATCGAGTACTCAAGCGGTTTTTCGAACGAGAAACTACTTAGTGGAAATAAAATGTCACAAGCAAAATATGGTAATCTACTTAAAAGTAGATATACAGAGTGATCCTTAATGACGTGCTAATATTTCAGGGTGTGATTCCTTAGGTCATTTTATATACAAAAGTTCATATGAACATATGTCCGCAACGGCTTAAATTCTTTGCTACAGGGTGTTGAATTTTTATTTTTAAATGGTTATATTCTAATATCTCCGAAAGTACTGTAGATATTATTTTCAATTTTGGTATGTGTTAATAGAATATAGAATCACAAATTTTAGTTAGAAAAGTTGTTCAATTATTCCACCAGTGGCGTCCCTGCAATCATGTCCTCTGATATTTTTTACAAAAAATATGGTAAGGCACTCACACTTGATTCAAATTTTAAAATCTTACACACTGAAAATAAAGGCATAAAACTTAATCTGTTAGAATCCATGGAAATAAATAAACTTAAAAATACCGATGTTTTACTGAATGAGCAAATAGACCTTAACAATTCTCCTTTGTTAAATTTATTTCGCTAATCCGCTATTACATGTATAAATAAATCTATAAAATAATTTATCTAATCACTTTACTGACCATTTGGAAAATCCCACTGTTACTATTATATCCCCTACACCCTACACCATCTTTATACCTGTAATAATAATTTAAGATTGTACACTTTGTTAGATATAGAAAAATATTCATTCATTCTCAATCTGAAGAAGCTACAGTGATAGCGCAACATGTCATTTTTAAGAATATAGTGGAAAAGAAATATAACGTAGTTTTATTGTTTCTCATAATATTAAAAACTCAGCTAGACTAATTTAGTAACCACTGCAACAGGCCATTTTAAAAAAACCATGATAAATTCTTCGGTTATTTAACGAATAGAAATGGCTGATGCCTTGAACAGAGCACATTAATAACGTCATAAAAAATTACCTTCGGGCAATTCTATTAAATTTCTAGAAACAGTGGGATAAAAAATCTTATTAGATCATGTTTTGATCGACGTACCGTGAATATTGATTTTCAGAACTTTAAAATTACTATTTTATACGAGGGTGCTTAAGAGAGTTCTTTAAGCAGAAAGTAAGTAAGTAAATTTCAATAAGAACAAGGGCTCGTGATTTTGAAACCTTCTTGTATACTTTTAAAATAAATTACAAAAATTAAGAATGTTTTTTCTGTCCATTTTTGGATCATCGCGATTTCTTGGTAACTATTATTCAAATGATGGAATTATTGAAAAGATATCTCAACAAAATATTACTTGCGGTGTTCCTCAAGGATCAATTTTAGGACCTACTTTATTCCTTATATATAAATTCAATTTCTAAGTTAAATCTAAAAGGTAATGTCAAATTGTTTGCGGATGATACTACAATTTTATATTTTGGCGAATCTTTTTCCAATATTCAAACTGATATGATTAATGATTTGAAAATTATACTTCCAGGGCTGGAATCCTATAAATTTCTTTAAACTTTCAAAGGTCATCTTTCACGTTTATTTCTAAATGTGCAATTGGGAGCAATATTTCACCAATAATTTTTAATGGAAACGAAATTAAGTAAGTAAAATCAGTAAAGTTTTTAGGCTTATATATAAATAGACGAAATTTTCAATTGGAGAAAACATGTTAAAAACCTTCGAAAAAACGTATCACCACTCATTGGAATATTATATAAAATTCGAGATTATATACCTTTAATACATTTAAATAACATTTATTATTCATTAGTTTATTCAAAATTTCATTGGGGATCTGCATGTGTCACAATATTAAACCCTTTAAAAAAACTACGAATCAAAATTATAAAATGTATTCATAAACTAAATTTTTTGGAACCGACAACAAATTTATATAAACCAAAGGATATCTAGATCTGAATAGTTTATACAAATTAAAAATTAGTATACTAATTCATGGAATTAATAATCAAAATAAAAAATCTTGTATAAAATTTGTAAAGTCAACTGATATACATAATAATAATAATAGAAATATTGACCATTAAAAAAAATGAAATTAAAAGTAGCATAGCAATGAAATCAAATTTATTTAATGGAATAAATATTTATAATACGTTACCAAAAGGATAACAAAAATTTTTAATTTATAATTATTTAAAAAAAATGCAAAGTAATTTTTTCTGGCAAATATACAAATTACTTAACCATTTATAATCATTTTAATTTTTAATTTTTATATTGATTAATTACTTATTTATGTTCTATGTTTATATTCCCTGTAATGGACTAAAATAGCTCGTTGGGAATTAAATAAACATTATTATTATTATTTTATTAAAGAGAAACTGCATTATTTGAGCTATTTGAGCGCATATGCGAGCATTTCTCGTCATCAATCTAACGATTGTCGTGCTGGCCGGATAGTTGGTTTGACGGTACGATAAAATATTAGGGAGGGTCGGACTTTATACCATAATATTAAATGAATATTTTTCTATTCGTTTTGGGGGTGCACGTGCGCATGTGCTCCTGTGTATGAACCGCCACTGGGTGTAGCGTAATTCATTGAAGCGTTAACCCAGAAAACAGGAGATCCGGAGTCAATTATTGTACTATAATATACAATAAAAGAATTAGCATTTGGTAACCATATTTAATATGACAAAAGGACAGGATAATATTGATATATTTAGATTCTCATCTAGATAAACACGTATTTTTTGAATTTGTTTCGGTCCGACAAACAAAATACACTACTTATTTGCTATATCCCTCGTATATTAACTACTTTTATTGTTCACGCCAAAGGTTCACGCGTTGTTTCTCTCTTCGGGCGTTGTATTTTATTTACTTCTCTTTGAATTAATTACTTAGTCATCTGGTTTCCTGTTTCTATTTTACAGGTAGTATGTAATTAAGGATATTTATTATACACGGTGTTTGAAAAATATGAAAATTTCAGTTAAATATGCCGTTTAGGGTGGAAGAAAAACACTAACAAACTTCAACCTAAAAATTCTCCTTTACAAATTAACATAAATCCGTAATTCTTCTTCGTTCATTACCAGAGGGGGGGTCATAGCTTAACGTCGGCTCCGAACCAGAATCCTTTGTTCGGTTTCGTGCCAGGGTCAACATTTTTCTACAGGCAACTTTCAGTCCTTAGCATATAACTTACTAAAATAAACTATTATTTGCCTGTAGAAACGATTATAATTTGCGAAATATATGTTACTTCCTGCATTAGAAAGCAATTTTAAAAGTTTTTTTTTTAGATTATAGCTGCAGTATTCAAATTTGAATTTAAAAATGTATCGCCGGTTACGTGTCCCCGGTCAATAATTTCCATTTTATATTTCACGTCATTTTACTAAAGTTGCTTTTATATATACATAATTTACACTCCTACTACAATTTGTATTGAAAAAATAATGTTCAAAGATCAACAGTTTAGTTTCTCTAACGCAATAATTAACCAGAAGTTCCGTCCTCGCAGCTGCATGTATCGCCGGTCACGGCAGAAATTGCTTATAAATAACGCCACTAGAGGTCGACCTAATAGTTTTTACAAATATGACGGGTTTGTTTTGAATTTGTGTAAAGCGTGCTCCTGCTTAGGTAACTTCCTTATTATGTTTATTTAGGTATAAACTAAATGTTTCTATGTTGTATCGCCGGTCACAGGGTGAACTCAGACCTAGTAGTTAATTAATTAAGGAGAAAATACTACCCGAAGTCATTCTCTTGAATACAGATACTTATTTCAGTCGAAAAAAGTTTAAGAAATAGCTTGTATTAGCTGTTATCCACGAATTTGTGCATTTTTGAAAATGATACCGGAGATACATTGATGTGACGGTTTGTTATCCGAAGCTATATACAATATTTTTTTTATTAGCCATGTATAAACCATTAAGGAAAAATATATTTTGAAGTGCAAGTTTCGTTTACACCTTAGGTAGATTAAAAATATGACTAATTTTCTTAGTATTTTAACATTCTATAAGGAACATTCCAAAACTTTAAGCCAATATAAGACAGGGCTGTTATAAATAATAGGAAAATGGTGATAGTGACTGATTAAAATAACTCAGAAATTTTTCCCCGCCACTAAAATCCAGCAAGCTCCTTTTTTATAATTGGAATGTGGACTTTTATTCTACTAAGAAAACTTATGTGACTCGTCCACAATAAAAATAAAACCCTTTTTTTGTATAAAACCATATAAATTTATTACAAGGAAATACAATTCATCATCATTTGTTGTGAGTAACCAATCCAGCAGGTCCCCTGGCCAAACCGGCTTGTCCTTGAGGAATCATCCTCAATGGTGTAAAACCGAGTTCCGCCCTGGGAATTCCGTAGAGTTTGAGTTTTTCTTCGAATGTCGCCAATAGGTCATCGTGAGCTTTACATACTCTTGCCAATTCGTATTGGAGATCGCTGATCGTAGCGTTCTTCTTAGATAGAATTTCCTGAAAGCAAAATGTCGATTTAGTCTATTTTTGGTGTATTTGAGCCTTTGAATCTTGCAAATGTGTAACAAATTCGTCCATCGCTATTAGGATTTCGGAAACGGTAAGAGATACGAAGTCGGTTAAATTAGGGCTAAATTGAGTATTTATGGGCCCAATAATATGTTGCAAAAAATTAAAAGTAATTTACATTGGCTCTTAAAATATTTGAAAAAATCTGAAATGTGGCTTTTTGGTGTGTTACTTTTTCGAAGAGATGTCCAAAAATAAATTTTACTTTCTCGTTGCTACATTTTATTGTCCATAAGATGGCATCATCAGATCTATCATCAGATCTTTAATGCTACGTTTCGTCTTGGGGTCAATCACCTTCAACTTAATAGTTTCAGCAGTATGAAACAATTACTGGTTTTTCGACGTTTTGTTCCTGAAATTAACCATCTTTATTAAAATACGCCTAGTATGTTCGAAAATGTAAAACACAAGTGAAATGCAATATTGAAGAGCTTGACATAGCGCGTAAGCTCGAACAAACCCGATCACGATATCTCAATGAGTTCGCGAATTAACGCGATTTTCAACTGCCAAAACAATAAAATTTAATTAATTATATCTCGAGAAGGAGCGGAGTTGGGGCATCCTTTTTTCGCGAATTAACGGGTGATACCGAGTACTTTGATGGGAGGCTGGGGTTTGTGGGGCAATTAGGAGAGGAGTTAGGGGGATTTGAAATTTTTTACATAAATGCTAATAAGTAGTTTATTAATCGAGCTACGGGGTTCAGGCCGGATTCAATTTGTTCATTTTTATCAGCTACGAGGTGGGATTGGCAAGAAATTTATTTTCCCAAATGCGCGCTGGGCGTACAAGAAATGTCCTTTGATATATTTTACAAAAAAGATGGTACGCCACTGATATTTTTCCATGTGGATATTTTTTCGATTGGCCTGTTCAATTCTCCATGAAAATGGTCTCTTGAGTTTTTCTCGTCAGACGCACCCGTTCTTGATTAAAACCACTAAATTCATATTGAAACTCATTATTTTTAACATTGATATTTTTATTTCCGCAAATGAAATTTAAAAAAATTATCATTAATTATTTTATCAATGTTAGAAATAATGAGTTTCAATATGAATTTAGTGGCGATATTTAAAAATTTAGTCTATGCCAATCCAATTGACAATAGAGACAACTTATTACAAATGATTAATTTTCATTGTCGCGAAATAAGGGCTAATATTGAGGCATTGTGGAGGATTCAACAGTCTTCCCTTCTTAGAGCTAGGGAAGGCATAAGATTAGAAGGAGCTCATGTTGAACCAACATACAAAATTACTTAATAAAAATCATATTGAACAAAAATATTTTTTTCCGAAAACAGTTCATTTTATCGACATTGATCAATAGTACTTTTTTTCAGATTAAGGTTTAGAGTATCCAAAAATATTATTGTCGTTCCTTCATCATACAGGGTGCAAAGAAATGGAATTTTTGTGTTACTTCTAGCCCGTCCCTGGTAAACTAAATAAGCCAAATATGTTTAAAAGAGCGAATTTTAAGGAGACTGATCTAGTAACCATTATACTAAAAAAATATTAAATTACATCTAGTACCTAAAAAATTATTTAAAAAACAACGATTTCCAGGGGCGTCCGTTATGGCCCGTTTTGGGAAATAATAATTTTTCCATACATTGGTATTTGATATAGAGCATGTTAGAACCTCATAAACCCTCTCGACACACCCCGGTTTGTAATACTATAATAAGCGAAAGGATGATCGAATTACATGCCGTAAACGTCAGATTTTTTTTCCATTTGGAATTCTTATTGCTTCCTTAAATAACGTTGACCTAATTTAGCATTTTTAACACCAAGCAGCCCATCCCTTTTTTCCTAATTCCCATTTGACCTGTTTAGTATCAGTATCGCGTGTTTTTATCTATTTTTCTGGTGCCGTTAATTTTGTCATTCCCCGGAGATTTATATTTTTTGCACTATTATGCTATTCTAAAATAATTTCTACCTTAGGGGGCGTTTCCGTAGTGTACATGGTGAGCACGTATAATGTCCCCGCTGTACAGCGGTATTTATTTGCAAGGGTGTCAAATATCATTTTAGGTCTGTTAATTTACAGTTTTTTTTTTTAATTCGACATCCTGTATATTAACTGATTTTCCAATATTCTACGTAAAATTCTGAACGTAATTTGTGTAATATACCCAAATTCAACCGTTTTCGGTTGCCAATTGAAGATTTTGACAAGATCCAACGAGTCGGGATATACAGGGTGTTATGGAAATGACGTATTATATTTAAAGGGGGTGACTCCTTGGGTGTCCTAGAGAACTGCTACATATTTTATTTTTTTAAAATCGACCGTTTTAAAAGTGGGGTAATAAACACTCTTACTCACAGGTCAGTCCGCACTACTGTACAACATTTCACCCAGAGCCAATTGCAATGTTGCCAAACTTAATGTAAAACTGAAATTCCATATAAAATTATAAAAATAAATTATTTTCTACCTAGTTGTATTTATCCTTATACCTAAAGAGCGAGGAAATCCAGGCACAAACACAATCAGTTTTTTTTTCTTTTTCATGGGAACACTTTATGTACACACAGTAATAGTGAAACAGAACCTATAGTTAGCCTTTGAAAATATAATAATACAGATTATTAGATTTTATTACACGCGACGAAACTTGACGTCCAGAAGAAACGCGTCAATAAGAACAATATTCAAAAATTATTTATGGACGGGCAAGAAACACGCGTAAACCGAAAAATAGAGCGGATTGCTGAGAGTGGGTTGGTGATCGACAAGACACAACGTATCCGGTCGCTGGTTGGCCTTTAACTAACACACGCAAGCGTGCGGCGCTATATGACACTACTTGGCTCAGCCGATGTAAGGCGTCAAGAGGTCATAGGCATTTGACCTAGTGAGGTACGTGGCTATTACTATTCCATATGTTTTTTCGGCTTGTTTAAAACATAGTCCGTCGTAAATGTTCTTCAATTAATTGTACAAAAATGTATTACAGAATGGAAAAGTGTTTAAATTATTTTATTTTGTCTAAAGAGTAATAAGGTGTACATATGACAACACCGGCCAGAATTCCTTGATTGCTTACATGTGTCGCAGTGCCACACAGGTGTTTTTCTGGTTTGACGTCAGGTCACTTTTACCGCTGAATGAATTGAAAGCGCTATTTATGGCTATTTTTCTTCCATTTGTCTTTATGTCAGGAATTGCCGGTTTAAATATAATACGTCATTTCCATAACACCCTGTAAACATGGAACTTAGGATGAGGATGCTT
Organism: Barypeithes pellucidus; assembly: GCA_963991005.1. NCBI lineage: Eukaryota > Metazoa > Arthropoda > Insecta > Coleoptera > Curculionidae > Barypeithes > Barypeithes pellucidus. The sequence continues at coordinate 19,766,929 of OZ022565.1, read as the reverse complement.
CGTTGTTACGTTTTTTCCGCGCTTTTGCATGGAGTTGAGGCTTGGACCCTCAAGAAAAACCACATGGACAAACTGCAGGCCTTTGAAATGTGGTGCTACCGTAGAATGTGGCGGGTTCCCTGGACCGATAGAATTACTAAGTGCTGAACCGGATGCAGAAGGAGTGGGAAATAGTTAACACCAAAAAAAGAAAGCTTCAATATCTGGGTCATATAATGAGAGAACAGAAATACACACTTCTACAACGATAGTCCAGGGAATGATTAGTGGACGGCGGAACATTGGCAGACGCCATGTGTCCTGGCTAAGGAACCTAAGGGATTGGTTTAATTGTAGCAATGTTCAACTGTTCAGAGCTGCAGTCAACAAGGTCCGGATTGCTGTGGTGATGACAAACCTCCGATAGGAGATGCTCTATGAGAAGAAGAAGAAGATCCAATATTAAAAATATGAAAAAATACAGGAATTGCTATGGAGAATCAAAATAAGACGGATTATCGATTCTTTGTTTTCGATAGCAATCTCGTTTTTGTTCATTCCTGAATTTTTAGATATTTTTAATGTTGGATTTTGCCACTAAAATCCACCTAGTGCGAATTACTTAACGACGGAGTCACCAGATTGTATTAAAAAATGTAATTATCAAAAATATTTTCATTGTTTATACACAGAAAACTTTTTTAGGGCTCTCGTCGTAAAATTTTTATTTATTCCTACGCACTTCCTTCTTTTATTTTCTTTTTATGACGGAAGTAACTGCTTATTAATAAGTAATAAACTTTGAATTTGGCTCACGTAGATCTGTAACTGACGGTCAGTGAACTATAATGGCTTCCATTGCTTCACGGTCAGAACTAAAGAATAATAGGAATCTATTTCGATTAGATCTAGGTTCTGTAATTTGTATACGCTGATTTTAAATATCATAACGATTTTCCCTGTATGTTGTTCTGTTTCACTGTCTATTGATAGGTACGTTTTTTTTATAGTCCGAGCTATTTTGTAAATAAGCTCGAATTGCCAGTGTAAGAACTATAAGTTTAAAAAATAGAACGATAGAAGATTATCTATAATAATAGGAGTTTATTTATAAAAATACAGAAAAATAAATTATTATTTATAATGAGGTTGATTCCAACTTTACAGTGTGTGGTAAATTTCATTCTTACAAGGCAGAAACCAAGATAAACATAATACAGAGTAACAAAATAATGAAACAGAATATTTCAAAAATCAAAAACATATACAAAGATAACAGAAAGAAAGAAAGAAGAAAGTAAGTAATATAAACCGAAAAACCTAAAGAACTAAAAACCAGAGAACTAAGAACTAAAAGAAAAAACTGGAAAACTAAAAAAAATAAAACTAAAAAATTAAAAATAATGGCAAAGCTTTTCATCGTTTAACAAATCGACATATTTCGGGTAGTGAGGAGTTAAAAAGGTCAACACTGACATCACTCCCATTATACAGATCACACATACTGTACAGTGGGGAAAACCTCAAAATATTCGTACGCGGCGTCGCGTCGCCAAATAATAACAGCTATTATGTCGACTATTTAATCGTGGCACACAGAAGTTAATCTTGGACAGAAAGTCTGGACAATCAATCAGATTATGCAAAATTTTAAAGAGAGTTGTTAATGAGAAAAAGTTCCGCTGCTCCTTCAAAGAAGCAAAACCAAACATGCTAAGTAATTGCTCATGCGGGAAACCCTGCTGAGGATAGGTACCATCCCGCTTAACAGTAACATACTTTAAAAACCTCCGCTGAACCCCGTCCAAATTGTTACTGTGAATACCATATCCCGGGGACCACACTACAGATCCATACTCCAACTTCGATCGCACATAGGCACTGTACAAACTGATGAATATTCGTGAAATCCCTTGTACATCGTAGAATGAAACCATAGGCCCTCGATGCCTTAGAATTAACAATGCTTATATGAGAACAGAAAGATAGTTTAGTATCAAGAATTATTCCAAGATCTTTAAACTCATTAACGCGTGAAACTGGCCGATTGTCAATCGTACAATCATATACAATAGGTAATGACTTCGTAGTATAAGAAACAACGTTACATTTTAGTATATTTAGCTGCCGATTATTTTCAGCGCACCAATCAACAACACAACCAAGGTCAGATTGAAGATCACTGCAGTCATCCAGGCTCTTTATCCTTTTATACAGTTTAATATCATTAGCATACCTTAACTCATTGGCTATGAGTCTGAGACCGATATCATTGATGAATATAATAAACAGTAATGGTCTCAGAAGCGATCCTTGGGGATTACCATTTCCATTACCCTTTGCCATTACTGGGAAATAAACAATATACCGACTGGCGAGCAACCTTGGTGAAATATGATCGATAAACCGTCTAACGAACCCATTGACGAACATATCGCCAAGGTGGGAGCATGTCCAATGAAACATTTTTACATCAGGCGTTCGCAGAAACTTTTGTTGATACTTTCATTGTAAAGATTGTTTCACGAAAAATGGATACGCTTAATGATTTCCTGGGTCGGCCCCATTGTGTCGACAAGAGCTTGGCAATAAACAAGTGAAGTATGAAGGGACGGACTAAGGAAAACAAGTAATGATATGATTATATTAATGTAATCAAATCAAATAACATTTTTTTAAAAATATTACTAGTCATATTTATTTACATTTATAATGTCATTCTATAGATAGTTCTGTTTCGCTATCGCTATCCTCATCAAAATTAATTATAATTGGATTAATTATACGATCCAGACTAATATACGAATTTTCTACAGTTATTATGTGACGGACTGAATTTTTTCAACTACCTGGGGGAATATCATTAAAGCATTTTCGTATTAATTCTACAACACTAGAACTTGAAGTCGGAGAAATATTTTCAGACCTAACCAGTGGTTTTAACTGGTGCCACATTATGCTCTATGGGGTTAAAAATGCAATAATAGGGTGGGAGCCGTAGCACTGTATGTTCAATTTCTTCTGCCAATGTGTCACAAACATATACTTTTTTTTATACAAAATGTCTTTAAAACTTCTAAAAGATAACTTTTTTATAACTTTCTTCAAAATTTATATCATTCGCCGCCATGTAATTCTGAATCTCCAATTTTGTATTATTTGAGTTTGGAGCTTTATGTAATTGGTGACTGTGATAGCTCGTATTGTCCATTAATATCACGCTATTCTGAGGAATGTTTGGTAAAAGACAATTCTTGAACCATTCCTCAAAAACTAACAAATTTTACCACAAAAAGATATTTAAATATAAATTAAGCAACCTAACCTACCTGATGTGCCTATATTTAATTATAATTATTACAATCCGGTCCTTTCCACATAATAATAACAAACGGTCATAAATAATGGGATGGCCCCAGGTACTTTTACTGCAGTCATTAAGTTATATCCATTTTTCGTGAAACAATCTTTACCTAAGCTATTATCCTATTATATCTTTAAAATTAGTAGCACGAGTAAAAATGGAAAGTTAACTTGAATCTTATTATATTACCTCTAATTTTTCATTGCTCTTTTCTGGAGGTTGTTTCACAGCAGCCGTCAATTCACCAATAACGACATCTTTATGTTCCGTCATCTGGCTTAAAGTCTGAATTCTCTTTTGGAGTAGAATGTTTTTGACGCCGGTCTTCTGTTGCACTTCAAGAATGGCCTTGACGAACCTGTCATGTAGTTCATTTCTTTCTTCTTGTAGCTAGAAATTATGTATTTTTTCAAGTAGAATTATATATCCGACAGGACTAAAACCTCTCCACCAGACTCACTAAGCAGTTGTAAATTCATGAACTAATAAATTATAATTCCGTATACCTAACCCAAATCAATATACTGGGTGTTCCTTAATGACGTGCTATATTTCAAGGTGTGATTCCTTAGGTCATTTTATGAAGAAAAGTTCATATGAACATATGTCCGCAACGGCTTAAAAATGAAATTTTATTTTTTAAATGGTTATTTTTTAATATCTCCGAAAGTACTTTAGATATTATTTTCACTTTTGGTATTTGTTAATAGGATATAGAACCACATATTTTAGTTAGAAAAGTTATTCAATTGTTCCACCAGTGGCGTCCTTGCAAACATGTCCTGTGATATTCTTTACAAAAAGATGGTATGCCATTGACAGTTTTCGATGTGAATATTTTTTCTGATTAGCCTGGTCAATTCTACATGAAAATGGTCTCTTGAGTTTTTCTCGTCGGACGCACCCGTTCTTGATTAAAACCACTAAATTCATATTGAAACTCATTATTATTAACATTGATAAAATATTAATGATAAATTTTGTTTTGTCCGTAACTGTTAGTGCTATCAAAAAAGTAATGTAGGTGTCATGTACTCTTTTTGGGTCAAACTTAAAATGATAAAATGAAAATTTGAATATTTTCGCTCGCTAAGAGATACGGGGGAAAATCAAAAAAATTGATAATTTCTAAATTACCCTAAATTTTCTTAGTTAAAAGAGATACAGAAAAATGTTTCATACAGAAGGTTCTTTACGTTGATTGGTGAATAATCTGCCGTTTTCAGAATTAGTATACGGGGGCAGGTAAAAAAGTTATCGGACCTAACCTCATTGTTTAAAATGGAACACCCTGTATATTTTAATCTAAAATTTTTTTTTTTTTATGATCAAACACAAGCACTATAGGAAAAATCCTTTAGGGCACTCTGGGAGTGGTGCGTGTGCGCAAAAAGCGATTCACGTTGGTTTTGAATCGTTGGAGGTTATATTCGTTGGGAAAAACGACCTCGGGAAGATCGTTCCACAATGATGAAGTCCTCCAGATGAAAGAGTTCTTAAATAATGAAGTTCGAGGAGTACTAAGCTTAACCACATATGGATGGGCGGCAGTGGTTCGTCGTGTATTTCTGATATTCGCCGCCCTGGGCGGAATTAAGAGGGCAAGGTCAGCCGAGCACTTTCCATGAAAATATCTGTAAAAGAGAGTCAAATCACCAACTTGCCTTCGATGTTCTAGGCTGTCGAGGTTCTTCGTCAGCTCGTGGTCTCCAATCAGACGAATGGCCCTCCTTTCGATGGAATCCAGTAGCCGAAGAGTATGTTTGGGTGCAGAGCTCCAGACATGAGAGCAGTACTCTAGTGATGGTCGAATCTGGGCTTTGTATAGCGTCAAAAGTTGTTGAGGTGTGTACAACTTTCTGGTTCGGAAGAGTACACCAAGCTTCTGAGAGGCTATCTTGGCGATTGCCACAACGTGGTTATGCCAAGACATATTTCCTCCCAGATTGACGCCCAGCAAACTAATAGATGAAGCCAGCGGGATTGCGTGTCCGTCCATGACTATATCCGGTTCTGTAATGTTAACCTTTTTAGAGAAAACTGCTGCCTGGGTTTTTTTAGCGTTAAATTCGACTTGGTTACTGTCACCCCAAGACAAAATGTCTTCCAGGTCTTTGTTGAGGCGTGATACTTCATGCTGTCTGCGAAGATGTGCGTCGGCAGCCGATGTTTGTGCATTCAAAGAGAAAGATGATAAAAGTGTGCTATCATCAGCAAAACTAACTATCGGGTTTTCCGTTTTCACTAGAAGGTCGTTAATGTAGAGTAAGAAGAGAGTGGGAGACAATATGGACCCTTGAGGAACACCGGCATTGATGGTGAAGGTGCCTGAGAGAAATCCGTCAATCGCCACTTGCAGAGAGCGGTCCTTAAGAAAGCTAGACAGCCATGCACAGAATCGACTGGGCATACCATAGGATCGCAGTTTACTTAGAAGCCCCTCATGCCAAACACGATCAAAAGCTTTAGAAATATCCAGTGCAACAGCCCGAGACTCCCCATGATGTTCGATTGCGTTGTTCCAAATATGGGTGACATAGGCTAGAAGATCTCCAGTTGATCTGGACTTCCGAAAACCATATTGATGATCGCTGATAATGTTGAAGCCTTCCAGGTATTTTAGAAGATGTTGGTTAATAGCTTTCTCCATTACTTTTGATATAACTGAAAGCAATGCGACTGGTCGATAGTTGTTAGGCAGGGTTCTCTTACCTTTCTTTGGAATAGGCTGGACTCGCGCCGTCTTCCAGCAAGATGGAAATATTCCTTTTTTGTAGGATAAGTTGAAAAGTCTACAAAATACTGGTGTTAGTTCATCGGCGCATCTCTTGAGAACTATAATAGGAATTTCGTCTGGACCAGTAGCTTTTTTGACGTCCAGTCCTTTCAGGATTCGTTTGACGGGACGCTGACGGAACACGATTTCGGTCATTTCGGATTGAACTGCAGGAATGTCGGGTGGTGTTCTTCCCTGAAAATCTACAGTGGAATGTGAAGAAAATAGTTCAGCAAGTAAGTTTGCTTTGTCTCCGGCTGTGGATGCTATTGTACCATCGGGACGTGTTAGAGGTGGAATAGTTGATTTTGTGAAATTTTGGCTGACGGCCTTAGCGACTGACCAAAAGGACCTTGATCCGTTTGGACAGTCAAGAAGTTTGTTCTTGATCCTCACGTTATGGGCTTCTTTGCTTTGATCTATTGTTAGCTTGCATTGGTTTCGGGCGGTAACAAAGATGGTACGATTCTCAGTGGTAGGGTTTTGACGCCACTGTCGGTAAGCCAGATTTTTTGATCTGACAGCACACTCACAATCCTTGCTAAACCAGGGCTTGCCGTTGGAAGGGCGTTTTTGGGAGGAGGCGATAAATGCTTCCATGCTCGTTAGAATGACGTCGGAGACCTCCCCAGCACAGACGGATGGATCATCAGAAGAGAAGCATACGCTCATCCAAGGAAAAGTGCGAAAATGGTCTTTCAGGTCTTCCCACTTGGCCGATGATAGCATTTTAAATTATATTTTCAAATATATAACACATCATGGATAATATTGGTTTCCTAGGAGATTTATTTAAACTTTATTACTTTAAACCATCGTAGGCCATAAAACAAAAGCTAATATCCTAGAGACAATTATGTTCACATTCTAGTTGTTATTAACATTTAACGTCAATTTCATTTTTACATATTCATTTGTGAAAATGACTTATCAACATTTTGAAAAATTTGATATGATGTCTATCATCCATGGTGTGTCATAAATTTGAAAAGAGCGTTTAAAATGCTATCTTTTTAGATTAAAATATACTGGGTGTTCCATTTAAAAAAAATGAGGTTAGGTCCGATAACTTTCTTACCTGCCCCGTACACTTATTCTGAAAACGGCAGAATATTCAACAATCATTATAAATAAACTTCTGTATAAAACAATTTTCTGTATCTCTTTTAACTAAGAAAATATAGCGTAATTTAGAAATTGTCAATTTGTTGATTTTCCCCCGTATTTGTTGAGCGAGTGAGAATTTTCGAATTTTGATTTTACCATTTTAAGTTTGACCCAAAAAGAGCACATGACACCTACATTACTTTTTCGTTAGCGCTAACAATTACGGAGATACCCTATAAAAGTGTCGAAAATGGGCCACCCTGTACAACAAAAAATTTTAACTACACAACTATGTTTGTTTTGTTTCCTACTTCCAATATAGACATAAATTTTATTCTATTTCACTAAATTTTACTCTATTTCACTACCCTTGCGTGGGCCCCCTTATTCAGTGCCCCAGGGCCCTGTCAACGTAAAATCCGGCCCTGTATTACTTACCTTATTAAATCTTAAATGTAGCGCGTCGTTTGACCATCTCAAATCTTCCAAATCTTTGAAGGTTTGACTTAATTTTGCTTTTGTATTCTAAAAAATAACGACTAATTGACCTTAATCTTAAGACAGGTAAAAAATATCTGAAAGGAAAAAAGATTAATATTGTGACCCAAAAACATTAACCATATACAGGGTCAATCTGAAAACTTTCCACCGCCTTTAATATCTGGGTTCCAGTGAATAATACTAAAAAACGGAGAGACACGTCAATTTTTTTTATGAAGGGGGATGCTTTTAAAGAATATTTACATGCTTCGTGGATTAACTCCGTGGGAGGGGTAGCCTTAAAATCTTAAATAGGAAGAGCAGTCAATCATGGGAACACTCCTGGAAACACTTTATATACACACAGTAATAGTGAAACAGAACCGATAGTTAGCTTTTGAAAATTCAATAATACAGATTATTAGATTTTTATTACACGCGACAAAATTTGACGTCCAGAAGAAACGCGTCAATAAAAACAATATTCATAGATTATTTATGTACGGGCAAGATACACGCGTAAACCGAAAAAAACAGAGCGGATCGCTGAGAGTGTGTTGGTGATCGACCAGACACAACGTATCCGGCCGCTGGTTGGTCTTGAACTAACAGACGCACGCTTGCGGCGCTATATGAAACTACTTCGCTCAGCCGATGTAAGGCGTCAAGAGGTCATTGGCATTTGACCTAGTGACGTACGTGGCTATTACTATTCCATATGTTTTTCGGGTTGTTTAAAACATAGTCCGTCCTAAATGTTCGTCAATTAATTGTACAAAAAGGTATTACAGAATGGAAAAGTGTTTAAATTATTTTATTTTGTCTAAAGAGTTTAAGGTGTACATATGACAACACCGGCCAGAATTCCTTGATTGCTTACATGTATCGCAGTGCCACACAGGTGTTTTTCTGGTTTGACGTCAGGTCACTTTTACCGCTAAATGAATTGAAAGCGCCATTTATGGCTATTTTTCTTCAATTTGTCTTTATCTCAGGAATTGCCGGTTTAAATATAATACGTCATTCCCATAACACCCTATATATTCTAAACATTTCGTTTTTTGATCATTCCATTATCTCATTTCTGCTGCGAGCTGCAAAATTTCAAATGAGACGCTGATTTGAAGCCTATTTTTATTAAGAAACGTGAGATATTAACGGTGGGAAGTTTCAAATTGACACCCTGTATGTATTAAAAGTGCAATTATTTACCGCAAGAGAAATTTTGTCTTTCTCATAATTCTGCAATTGCCTTTTATACTCCTTGACATCGTCTAGGGCTTGTTTTAGGGGCATAACAAGTTTCTTATTTTCGGCTGTCAAATCGGCCACTTGCTTACTCATCCTTTCATTTTGTTTTCGTAGTACTTCCATTTGATCCTGCACAAAAAAAATGCATGATCAAATAACTGAATAAATTTAAAATCGACAAAATATTCTTGGCAGCAAAAATAACGCACAACCAAAAATTATGCTCAATTTTTAACTTGATTTTCTCGCCAACCGATAAATCGATTTCGCTAATTTTTCTTTTGAACTGTAGCAAAAATGAGAATAGCTTCTTACGTTAAATTTGAGACACCCTGTAGGGAGCATTAGCAACAACAACGGGTGTATGATGAAATCATACTGTAATCTCATGTTTTCTACACATTTTGTTCCTTTAATTTCTCTGGTATCTGTAATATCAAAGAAAATACACATGTTTATACCAGAACATGTTATGCACAGTGCAACATACGTGAAACAACTTTATTTAATGGAGGCTCTGTGATGTTTTGGATTTAGCGTCAACACATAGCGAGACAATACATCGAACGACAATTCATCGCCGACAATTCATCGCAGAGACAACTCATCGCTACGACAATTCATCGTGCGACAATTTATCGTTGCAATTTATTACAATAATACAAATAAATAAAAGCGATTAAATAATCATAATCATCATAAGCATCAATCATAATAATAACCAAGTAAACAGGAAACATAAGAATGTTACATAAATTGACAGTGCCCTGGGAAAACAAGTGAAAACCCGCCCCCGCTACACCTTTTGTAGCCGATTGGTTTGTGTATTCGACTAAAGAAAACACAAGAAAGTTACAAAAATTGACAGTGCCCTGGGAAAACAAGTGAAAACTCGCCCCCGCTACACCTTTTGTAGCCGATTTATTTTTGTATTCGGCAAAAGAAAACAGAAGAAAGTTACATAAATTGACAGTGCCCTGCGAAAACAAGTGAAAACCTGCCCCCCCCCCCCCCCCCCCCCCTACACCTTTTATAGCCGATTTCCTTCTGTATTCGGGAAAAATACAAACCCGAACAAACCCCTTAAGAGGATTAGGTAATTATAGTATTAACTAATTATAGTATTAAGTAATTATAGTACTCAACCTAACCCAAAATGAATATATAATTTTGGTATTTCAAGGAAGAGGATTAAGTAATTATGATACTCATGAAAAATATAGAAGAATTTTCGACGAATTGACGCCCGATGAAGTGTCGTAGCGATGAATTGTCGCACGCTGAATTGTCGGCGATGAAAAGTCGTGCGGTGAAATGTCGTACGATGAATTGACGGGACAGCGATGTTTTGAGCTGGAATTTCCTTAACAGCACCGACGGATATCGTACCTTCACGTGGGAGCACGTTGTCCATTTCGCTCCGGACATTGGGAATAATTTTTTACTAATGCACGCATCGTCAATGAATATTTACAGGAAGTAAATATTCGACCTCTAAATTGTCCACCGCGCAGTCCCGATTTGAATCCTATAGAGAACTTATGGGATATTATTGGTAGGGCACTGAGACAGCATCAACCCCCTCCTGCCAACCTGCAAGATGTCCAAATAATGGTTACCGGTATTTGGAACGGACTTGGCCAAAATAAAATATCCAATTTAATATAGAGTATGCCGAGGCAATGTGAAGCAGAGAAGTAGAGGTGGGAACACGCGCTACTAATGTACTTTTTTTGCTATTTATTGTTAATTATTGTTAGTGTTATTATTAGTTTAGTGTTACCAAAATGTTATTTTAATTTTAAAAAAACATTCTGTGTATTTTTTATGATATTACAGATATCAGGGAAATTAAAGGAACAAAATGTTTAGAAAATATGAGGCTACAGTATGATTTCATCATACACTCGTTGTTGCTGCTAATGCTCCCTACAGGGTGTCTCAAATTTAACGTAAAAAAACTATTCTCATTTTTGCACCCTGTATAAACCTAAAACTGAAATCTGAATAAAAAATTCTATTACAGCGGAATTACCAAATAAAAAAGCTACAGTTCAGAAGAAAAATTAGCGAAATCGATTTATCGGCTCGTGAGAAAATAAAGTTTGAAATTGAACATAATTTTTTGTTATGCGTTATTTTTGCTGCTAAGTGTATTAAAATTCGAAAGGGACTGGATAAGTTGTCATCATAATGGCAATCGAACAAGAGAAAAGTTAAATCGCGACTCGAAAAGGTATTGACAGGTGCGACCATCATAAATGTATCAATTCGCCTTTCCAGATAACGCCAACTAACCTTAAGGCTGCTTATTAACGCCAAATTGTTGAGAGTAATGTCGTTATAATAGTTTTTCATTTCGTTGAAAGCTTTATCGTGATGTTTATTAAGTTCCGTTATTTGGTTGTTTTTTCTTTCTTCCACCTCGGAAATTTCCATGCTAAAAGAGCACAAAGAGGTACTGTATACAGGGTATCCGGTAAGTATAGGGAAACATTTGGCTGGCGTACAGGGAAGGTCAAAATTATACGAGTAGTTAATAATAATTTTTCCTAATGTCCCTTCTAACAAAGCCATCTGGTCCCAAAGAGGTACCTGAAGATTATACCTTATTATAAGCAACCCTGTATATTTTAGTAAACTTTTCAGTTACCTACTTATCTACCAAAGTATCTATGATTTTAAGATTTAAGAAGCTACGAAGCTACGGTAGTTATATGTATATTTGGTATAAGCGTATTCAGTTTATGTAGTGTTAATCAGTTATCTCAGAAGATTTTCGAGAATTAAGAAAGTTAGATTCCTTTTGTATAATTTTTTGATATTATTACACTCGCCGGCATAAAATTCCGCCACCCTGAAATTTTGTTCAACTTTGATATTTTATAACTTATTTATTTTTTACGCTATTTTCACGATTTTGCTATCAGTTTGTAGATCCATTTCTTATGTTTTTCCTGAATTATTTTATAAAGTAACATTTTTCGATTGGGCTATATTATACACGAGTAACTCAAACTGTTGTTTTTATCGTAATTTCAAAACACCCTGTAGGAGAATTGAGGTGGATAATTTTATTTACATACTGTTTCTGGTAATCTTTGATATATTCTAAACATTTCGTTCTTTGATTCATTCCATTATCTCATTTCTGCTGCGAGCTGCAATATTTTAAATGAAACGCTGATTTGAAGCCTATTTTTATTAACAAAAGCAAACACTAGGTATATCATAAAGTTAGTTAACAAAAACAGTTTTAATAACGTGTATTTCCTTCTCTCACAGCAATGACAGCTTGCAGCCCTCGTGGCATCGAATGAATAAGGTTACTTATCCTTTCTTGGCGCCAGTCGTAAGTCTTGCAAGGTTTGTGGTTGTACAGGACGAACGGCCCTTTTAAGTTTATTCCAAAGATGTTCTATTGGATTGAGATTCGGGCCATTCCAACCTTGGAAGTCCAACTTCATCCAGTGCAACGTGAGGTCTAGCATTATCATGCATTTATGTAAATTGGTTCCCAATGAAAGGAGCAAATGGAGCAACAACTTCTTGGAGGATTTCCCCAATGCAACGGTGGGCGGTTAGAGCTCCATTTCAACAAATACAAGATTGGTGCGTGCTTCGGTAGAAATACCCGCCTAAATCATGAATCGTCATGATATGAGATTCGTTCTGATATGATGTAGTCAGCATATCTTTCATTTCTACGTATCACGACCATCCGGCGACCTTAAACAAACCCTGGATTCATCAAATAGTACGTAAGAATATTGTCACTGTCAAATATTCCGTCACAATAATCGCGTACTTAGCCAACGTCAATAATTTTTAACTGAAAGCTTGACATAGATTTTCTAAAAATAACATCGTTTCATTCAAAATTTTGCAGCTAACAGCAGAAATGAAATAATGGAATGAATCAAAAAAGACATGTTTAGAATACATCAAAGATTACAAGAAACAGTATGTAAATGAAATTATCCACCTCAATTTTCCTACAGGGTGTTTTGAAATTACGACAAGAAACAACAGTTTGATTTACTCCTGTATAATATAGCCTAATCGAAAAATGTTACTTTATAAAATAATTAAAGAAAAACACAATAAATGGATCTACAAACTGATAATAAAATCATCAAAATCGCATAAAAAATAAAAAATATCAAACTAGGCCAAAATTTCAGGGTGGCGGAATTTTGTGCAGGCCAGTGTATATTAGATTTTTATTAGATTAAGCTTTTAAACCAATTATTATTTAGTTAAATTGCTTTATCTACTTTGATTTTAAATAAAAAAACACTAATTAAAAAAAATTGTAGGGAATTTCCATTTTCTTAACTACTAACCCTAAGTAGATGGCGCTAAAATAGGGAATGGCACGCGGGCGTCTTTTGTCCTCGCGGGAGCCCTGCTAGGGTATTCCCGCAATATTGATCCTTTATTCTCTTAGATTGCTGAAGATAGAGATTTTTACCTCCGAAACGTAACTGTAAGCTTTATTTTTCCCTTCCATGCGAGATGTCGTAAAACCTAATAGATGATATAAGCAAACTTACTCGTGCTTGGTATTCAGTTGTATCCTCAAATCGTGAAATTTTTTTTCATATTTCAGTTCAAATTCTTTGGCTTGCTCCTCGAATTCGTTTCTCGCTAACGTTAGTTCTTTTTGGTGGTCCTAAAACGCGTAGTAGATGATAACATTATTATTAATTATACAAAAATTGAAATAAGGTAAATTTCCACTATTATTGAGTTTACACTACTATACAGGGTACGCCAAGTAAAGTGGCCTATTAGAAATATCTCGAGAATTAAATGAGATTTTATTTTGAAAATTTGGCTGTAGCTATAAGAGATGCTTTTCTACGTTAATAAAATATTTTGGATGGGGCGGTGTTGCCGGATCATACCGAAAGTGGTAGCAACTTCGGAATTTTAAATGAATATCCTATATATTATATTTTTTTTGGAATCTAGGTAAAAATCTAGAACAGCTTTCTGTATAATATCATATACCTATCTTTAAGAGTTTTTGAATTATTAATAATTTTGCGATTTTTTAACGCCGGGACCTGAAAAAATCATATCTTTTTAGCGGTTACAGCTAGAACATAGGCGTAACTAGGGAAGAGGGGGGGCAGGTGGGCTATGCCCACCCCAGATTGCTCTTGTGTCCACACCAGTATTTCCGAATTTCGAAGCCATACATACGTCATAGTGACACTTTCCATTAAAATCCTACTAGGCTAGGGGCCAGGCCCCCCCCGACAAAATCATTCTAGTTACGCCAATGAGCTAGAAAGCTGAAATTTTGCCAATAGTTTCACAAGACCAGCAAAATTTTATAATTTTGAACAGTATTTAATTAGTTTTATACAGGGCGTCGTCTCCATAACAATATTTCTGAGGGAGATGAATTATTACAAAAATCTTTTTTTTTTAAATGGGACACCCTGTATTTGATATGTTTTCCTAATGGAGGATCGAATTTTCTATCTAATTAAGCGTTCCTATTCCTATCTTTAATATTTGTAGACTTATAGCGACATTTAAAAATTATCTAATAAAAATATATTTTTTTGTAGTTGGCTGTGGAATGGAAACAAAATAATGAAAAACCAATTGACGTGTCTTGTGTTATTGTAATAAAAATGGTTAATTCACATTATTCGAGCTTAGATATTTTAAGTTTATTTTATATTCATGGGGAGTGTGGTTAGAGTTTTATCTAGAACTTGCAGAAAATGAACTTTAACTTCATCCTGATGTAGCTCCAGGTGATTCATTTAAAATTCCGAAGTTGTTACCACTTTCGGTATGATCCGGCAACATCGCACCATCCAAAATATTTTATAAACGTAGAAACCATCTCTTATAGCCACAGCCGAATTTTCAAAATAAAATCTCATTTAGTTCTCGAGATACCACTACTAGGCCACTTTACTTGGTATACCCTGTATAAATGTTACCGTAACAACTCGAATTCAGTTAAAACCCGATTTTCCTAGGAAAACCTAGTATTTAATATCCTCCCTAGTCAAACTAGTTAAAACTAGAATTATTAAACATTTCGCAGTTAAATCTAGTTTTGACTTAACATATTTTAGTGAATTCTAGATTTAACTAGTTAAATTGAATGTTAAATCTGTTATTACGACGGCTTTAACTGATTTACCTTAGTAAAAGCTAGTTTTTAGTAGAAGCTGTTTACAATTATTAAACGAGTATGAAGTTTTTTGTTTTAACTAAGATTATAAGACAATTCCAGTTTTAGCTGGTTAAATCTAAACTTGACTCGGGAGGATAGTTAAATCTAGTATTTCCTAGGACGATCGGGATTTAACTGAAATCTAGTTTTTACGGTCATACACATTGCCATAATTAATGATCGAGTATTCAAAAATCCACGTCCAAATTAATTAGCTGTTATTTCGTTAATAATGAACCAATGTTAATAATTTGCATTTTAACTGAGGGCACAGTAGTCTACGTCCTGATAACGTATTTAAATACACTCATTTCAAACAAATAACAACATGGAGGTTTCATAGCAACTGTATCTCTAAAAAATTACATTTGTTTTCTCATAGGTTACTTTAAAAAAAAATTTGTTTGCAAATTAACAATAGGCACTAAACAATATAAATACATATACATACATATCTCCGAAACGGTACCTCTGGGCGACCTGAACTTAGTACACCTTTTTTACGTAATAAATATGAGAAAAGTATTATTTTCATTAAAAACTTAAATACACGGAGGCACAAAAAAGTTATGACATTGTACATTAAAATTTCACCAAAAAATCAGTTCCTCATCCTAAAAAAACCATAATTGCCAAATTTTGTAAAAAACCGTTAGTTTCTGTCAAAGTTATTAGAGAAAAACAAAAATGAAGTTTTAACCTTAACACCCTGTATCTCAGTTAATATCAACTTTCGAATATAGGTAAGTATAATTAAATCCTAATATTTTTACGTAAGGAGTCTGTGGTTTCTCCATGTCCCGTTACTTTGCGGACACCCTGTATAATACAGTGGTTCGCACTAATCTATTCATTGAATTGGGGGTTGTGTATTTGAAATAAATCTCTTACAATTTTCGTATTCTTAATCTGATCCTCATAGGAAATTTCTTGCTCTCTCAGAAGCATTTTTAATTGTTTCTTGTCGTTTAGTAATTCCATCTCTTGCTCGGTATGCTCGTCTTGAGCATTTTTTAACGATACAAGCGATTCGGCTTTGGATTCGGTTAGATTTATTTGATGTTCGTATTGAAGATGTTTCACTTTCTGCTTGTAGAATTTTAGTTCGTCTTCATTTTTCTCCGCTGACTCCTCGATTTGTCGATCCTTGTTCCTTAAAAGAAATTAAACGAATTGTCTTTTAGGGTTTTACAAATCAAACGGAAGATAAATGAATTCTAAAAACACGATATTAATTTATGATAATTGGTTTTTGAAAAAAAATATTAGATGAGGTGGAGCAGGAGGGCAAATAAGGCGCTCTTGAAATTGAACCTTGATTGATTTTCAGGTGGGAAGTTTTCAAATTGATACCCTGTATCACCCAATAACATTATTGCTTCTCAATTACGGAAAGAAAAAATTATTTCACCTTAATTTAGCTCTGGCTTCTTCGAGTTCGTTTCTTGTAATTTCCCAAAAAGTTCGAAGCTTATCCCTTTCCATCTGGAAGAAATTTCTTTCCTCTCTCTCTCGCTCATTTTCTTCCTTGATTCGGAGGCAGAAAACCTCGAGCTGTTCTCTCGACATTTGGGTGGTATCGACTCCATCGATAATATTGCCTTAAACGGGAAAAATACGGGCGTATCGATTCATAATATTTTAGCAGGAATAAGTTTCCTGTGACAGAATATATCCATCTCAACGAGGGGTGCCAATCCCGAAGTTTTCTTCCAATCCCGAGATTTTCGGGATAAAGAGTATGTATGTATGTGTATGAATGTAATTAACATGAGAAAGATTGTGTTTACTAAATACTGAGGTGGAAAACTGTCGATAGTGCTCAAGCTCCATATATCGATAGTAAAAGTGCCAAACTATCGATAGTCCTAGTAGTCCTAGTGCTGTACAGGGTGTCCCATTTTCGACACTTTTCTAGGGTATCTTCGTTATTGTTAGTGCTATCAAAAAAGTAATGTAGGTGTCATATAGTCTTTTTGGGTCAAACTTAAAATGGTAAAATCAAAATTTGAAAATTTTCGCTCGCCTAAGAGATAAGGAGGAAAATAAAAAAATTGACAATTTCTAAATTACCCTATATTTTCTTAGTTAAAAGAGATACAGAAAAATGTTTTATACAGAAGTTTCTTTATAATTATTGTTGAATAATCTGCCGTTTTCAGAATAAGTTTACGGGGCCAGGTAAAAAAGTTATCGGACCTAACCTAATTTTTTTAAATGGAACACCCTGAATATTTTAATCTAAAAACATATTATTTTAAACTCTCTTTTCAAATTTATAATCCATGGTGTGTTATATATTTGAAAAGATAATTTAAAATGCTATCCTTCTAGATTAAAATATACAGAACATTTAAAAAATAAGGTTAGGTCCGATAACTGTTTTACCTGACCCCGTATACTTATTCTGAAACCGACAGATTAATCAACAATCATTATAAAGAAACTTTTGTATAAAACATTTTTCTGTATCTCTTTTAACTAAGAAAATATAGGGTAATTTTGAAATTGTAAATGTTTTGATTTTCCCCTGTATCTCTTAAGCGAGCGAAAATTTTGAAATTTTGATTTTACCATTTTAAGTTTGACACAAAAAAAACAGTTACAGAGATACCCTATAAAAGTACCGAAAATGGGAGACCCTGTACAAATCTTAAAACGATTGATTCGGAACAAATACCTAAAAAAAAGTCATCCAGGGAAAAAGGATAAAAATTTAATCCTTGAGGGATTAAAGGAAAATTAATCCCTCAAAAGTAAATTTGTTGACCATTAAATGAAATTTAATTTTTTTAAAAATTATTTTAGGACCCAATTTTCCCTGTCTTAAAGAGTAGAAAATAGTATATAAACCACGTGACTAAAGTGTCTTTTTAGTTCCTAGATTTATAATGTACTATTGAAAGCTCGAAAAAAACGGTTCGACGTTAATTAATTATCTTTTTTAGTGTAAAAAATCGGCTCTTAAAAATTATATTATTTTGTAAATTCTTTATTCGTATCAGCGGCTATTGAAACATGTTGCCACGTTAGGGATTTATTAATAAAATATAATTTTCAATATACAGTGAAACCTCTCATAACGGACATCTCCATTAAGCGGACATTTTTTCATATTCCGGAACTAGGTATATGAAATTCCATGAAAACAACGTACAAAGAGTGCGAAAACCCTCCTTTAAACGGACAAAAAAAAATTTAAAAAGTATTTAGGAGACGAATAAGTACGGTGCAAAAACTCTCTGAAGACAGACCGGCATCTATGCGTGGCGACGCGAAAGGACTTCGCCGAATGAAAGTATGTGTGATTCCCCGTCATATTGACTCAACGCCCCATCAGAACAAAATTATTATGCAAACGATTTTCAGCCAAACGTTCCAATATAAATCGCCATAATATAGTGAAACCTCTCATAACGGACACCTCTGATAAGCGGACATCTCTATTAAGCGGACATTTTTTCATAGTCCGGAACTAGGTATATGAAATTCCATGAAAATCAACCTCTCTTGGGCGGACTCTCCTTTGGGCGGACGCGGACAGGCTGTTTTTTAAAGTATTTGGAAGACGAATAAGTACGGTGCAAAAACGCTCTGAAGACAGACCGCCAACCAATCCGTATGCGTGGCAGCGCGAAAGGAATTCGCCGAATGAAAGTATGTGTAATTTCCCCGCCAGCAGTCCGCCGTTTATTTGTGAGTTGTAAGGTTCAAATCGTACAGAATGGCACAAAAATGTCGCGTTTTGAGTCTGAAAGACAAAATTGATGTAGTGGAAGTTTGTAATTTGATAACAATGATTTGGGCGAGTTCATTAACATTGACAGCGATGTGCTATTAGAAGATGATAGTGACCCCATTCCTACCGATTATGTAGTCCAAACTAAAACCACATCACTATCTGACGACTCTGATACTTTTTTATACTTTATACTTTATTTAGCACTTGGCTAGTAAAAAGAACAAAATAAATACATATTTACATACATTGTTTACAAATACAAAATGCTAACATAAGCTCTGTCCTCGCAAATACACAAAAAGTTTTCTACAAAATACAGTCAAACTAGGTGAGCTCCTTATCACATCGGGAAGCGCATTAAAACGGCGAAGTCCCTCATAAAAAAGAGTTTTTTGTAGACCAACAGATTTTACATAGTGAATGTTGTAGTTTCTTGCTGATCTGATACCATAATTGTGACAGTCATATCTTCTCTCAAGATATGAGTTGAGATAATGAGGCAATAAATTGTTTTCCATTTTGTATATTAAAATGAGGTTCGCCCTTCCAATCCACTGCCCGACGTTCAACCAGCCCAACTCTGTTAACATACAATCTATTGGTGTATATTTATTACATCCGAGCAAAATCCTCATGACCTTATTTTGCTGTACCTGCAATCTACCAATCTCCTCCCCCGTACATGAAATTAACAAAGACGTACAGTAATTAAAATGCGGCAAAATAATTGTTTTATAAATTAATCTTTTTGTCCATTGAGACACACAGGAAGATACTCGATAAAAAAACCCAATCTTTTTTGCCAACTTTTTACAGAGATAGTCAACATGAGCAGAAAAATTGAGCTGTGGATCCAAAATTATTCCGAGATATTTAATTTCACTTACATATGTGATTGGAGTATTATTTATGTACAGCGATAAATTTAACTCATTAAAAGCATTACATTGTGTCTTTGAACCAATTATCATACAATTCGTTTTTGTTGCATTTAACTTTAATTTATTCTGGCATAACCAGTCATATAAAATGGTGAGCTCACTATTAAGAACAGTAACTATTTCTCGCCAATTCTTACCAGAAACAGAAATTAGGGTGTCATCCGCAAATAAACTGACAAAACATTTTTTTAAAGACTTACAAATGTCATTTATATATATTATAAATAAAAGTGGACCCAGTACGCTACCCTGTGGGACACCTAGTCTAGTAATACTATTTCCAGACACTGTATTATCTATTTTTGTCCTTTGGAACCTATAATTTAAATAGTCACCAATCCAGCTTAATGCGCTCTCTCCTATCCCATATGCTATCAATTTTTTTAATAATATGTTGCGATCTATTGTTTCAAAGGCTCGCTTTAAGTCCACAAAAACACCAATCACTATGTCTCCTTCATTGATTTTTTTTCCTCCATTCTGCACAAATATATTGGATGGCCGATTCACATGAATGATTACTTCGAAATCCGGACTGTCCCACGAATAGCAACTGATTCTCTTCAAAGTACTGTTTAAGCTGATTGCACACAATAGTCTCGATAATTTTGTCCACTACTGGCAGGAGATTTATTGGTCTAAATTGCTGAAGAAGTTGAATGCAGTCATCAAACAAATGTCACCAATTATCAACAAGCCACTAGTATGGTAAAGGTATAATAAGAGTATGCAAAGAATAGAGGTGACTCTACAGCAATGGAATTATTATCAGAGTTGGAATTACATTTTCTAGATTGCAAGTATAAAACGCAAACACGTCAAACTACGTTATTCGATTTTTTTAGTACTACATCCTAACTAAAACTAGTGTATTTTTGTTATGTTATGTTTATTTGTACATACACATACATAGTAATAATTTTGCACTTACATATTATTACCTAATAACAAATTTCCCATGGGCGGATACCTCTATTAGGCGGCCACATTTAGACGGTCCCGTAGGTGTCCGCCCAAGAGAGGTTTCACTGTAATTGTTTGTTTTAAAATAAATATTTAACAAACATGTTACTTTTTAAAGAACTCTTTTATATAATTTATCCCGGAATTCGAGGGCTTAATCCCGGGATCTTCGAGATTAATTTTTCCCCGGGATCCCGGGACTTCAGTGTCCCGGGATTGGCACCTCTAGTCTCAACATGGGCCGTGCAGTTTTTCAATTCGGGGATTCAGAAGCCCGCATGTTTTTTTTTTAACACATGGTGTTAAATGCAGAAGTAAAACTAGATATCTGATTGTATTTTCCTCCAAATAAACGACCCTACATTTCAGTCCGATTTCATTTACTCACCTGTACCTCCTTTGCCACCTCCTTTCTTTTTCGGCGGCTAAAAATTACAGTTAGTTATTTTAATTATGTATTTTAAACACTGGCTAGGTACGACCTACCATTTTTTACACTGGATTCTATATGTTCTATAACGGACGTAGTAAACCTCACTACTTTACTGGACGATGTTAAAACAAAGTAAATATTTTCTGGTAGTATGTCAAAGTTTTGTCAATAAATTTAGCAGCTGTCATCTGGTTGCTATGGCAGTCAGTAAATTTCTACGTGGTAGTTTAACAGGCCGAATAGTTCTCGCTTCGAAAATCCTTTAAGGCACTCTGGGAGTGGTGCGTGTGCGCATAAAGCGATTCCTGTTGGTTTCGAGGAGGTTATGCTCGTTGAGAAACACGACCTCGGGAAGGTCGTTCCATAAGGATGACGTTCTCCAGATGAAAGAATTCTTAAATAATGAAGTTCGAGGAGTACTAGGAGCTTAACCACATATGGATGGGCGGCAGTGGTTCGTCGTGTATGTCTGCTAGTCACAGCTCTGGGCAGAATTACGAGGGCAAGGTCCCCGGAGCACTTTCCATGAAAATATCTGTAAAAGAGAGTCAAATCACCAACCTGTCTTCGATATTCCAGGCTGTCGAGGCTCCTTGTCAGCTCGTGGTCTCCGATCAGACGAATGGCTCTCCTTTCGATGGATTCCAGTAGCCGAAGAGTATGTTTTGGTGCAGATGGTATGGTATGATATGTTTGTCTAGCTTTCTTAAGGACCGCTCTCTGCAAGTGGCGATTGACGGATTTCTCTCAGACACCTTCACCATCAATGCCGGTGTTCCCCCCTCAAGGGTCCATATTGTCTCCCACTCTATTCTTACTCTATATTAACGACCTTCTAGTGAAAACTAAAAATCCTATTTTTAGTTTTGCTGACGATAGCACACTTATCTCATCTTTCTCTTTGAATGCGCAAACATCGACTGCCGACGCACATCTTCGCAGACAGCATGAAGTATCACGCCTCAACAAAGACATGGAAGAAATTTTGGCTTCATCTATTAATTTGCTGGGCGTCAATCTGGGAGGAAATATGTCTGGGCATAACCATGTTGTGGCAATCGCCAAGATAGCTTCTCAGAAGCTTGGGGTACTCTTCCGAATCAGAAAGTTATACACACCTCAACAACTTTTGACACTATACAAAGCCCAGATTCGACCATCACTAGAGTACTGCTCTCATGTCTGGAGCTCTGCACCCAAACATACTCTTCGGCTACTGGATTCCATCGAAAGGAGGGCTATTCGTCTGATCGGAGACCACGAGCTGACGAAGAACCTCGACTACCTAGAACATCGAAGACAGGTTGGGGATTTGACTCTCTTTTACAGATATTTTCATGGAAGGTGCTCGGCTGACCTTGCCCTCTTAATTCCGCCCAGAGCGACGAATAGCAGAAATACACGACGAACTACTGCCGCCCATCCATATGTGGTTAAGCTTAGTACTCCTCGAACTTCATTATTTAAGAATTCTTTCATCTGGTGGACTTCGTCCTTGTGGAACGACCTTCCCGAGGTCGTTTTTCCCAACGAATATAACCTCCAAAGATTCAAAACCAACGTGAATCGCTTTTTGCGCACACGCACCACTCCCATAGTGCCCTAAAGGATTTTTCCTATAGTGCTTGTGTTTGATCATAAAAAAAAAGAGCTCCAGACATGAGAGCAGTATTCTAGTGATGGTCGAATTTGGGCTTTGTATCGTGTCAAAAGTTGTTGAGGTGTGTACAACTCTTTGGTCCGGAAGAGTACACCAGTTTCTCTGCTTACAGCTTACAGCAACTTCTTTAAAAATAGGTCTAATCAAGGAGGATACGACTTTGGTTCACAGTCTTTGAGGAATAAACAATTCTCATTCTTAGGTGAATTGTAAACAATTTTTCAGAAAAACCATCGAGGAACTTAGTAAAATTTTTCTTTGTCGTTTTCTGTTAATTAGACAAAGATATTACGTCACCTTCGAGCGCTGGAGGATCGCTTTTTCTAAAGCCCTTATCGGGACGGCCGTCTTTCATACCTTCTTTCACTTTTGACACTACCAGATTAACAACTGTCATATTGTCGTTATTGTTAAATAAAATTCTTTGTGGTTTCTTCAGTGTTGTGTGTTAAATTTAAGTGTTGTTTGTGGAAAAAGATAGTAATTCATAACTCAATATGGTAAGAGGGAGCTAAGTCTGTAAAATGTATAAAAATATAGACTTTGCAGTCACGTCCGTCGATTGTTTGTTTTTCCTAACCAAGACACAAACAGATAGATCGATAGATAGAAGATAAATTAATAACAATACCCCAGGATCAGCTACTGTATAATATCTAAAAAAAACCCAACGGTATTAAAAAGATTAAAATAAGAATGACTTTTTTAATTTTTAAAAATCACAGGCTATAAAATTCCGAAAACAAAATTGACAGCGTAACGTTTTTATGGAGCAGTAATGGGTTTATCAAATAAAAAACTTTATGGAGTGATTAACGAGGCATAATCTGTTTAAATTTACTTTAAAACTTTGATGATAGACTTTTGAATTGATTATAAAATTATTATTGTTTTAATGTTGTAAAAATGTCTTAGTTTATAATATATAATAAAAAAATGACTTACCTACTTAAATTTACTGCAATTCCAATGGATCTAGGGCGCCAGACTATCTTTGTATATTTAGTTATACTTTTACAAAATATAAAATTTGTTTACATACATTCGGAAAACCAAAAGTTACTTGGATTTTTACATGGAATCGAAAGATGCCAAAATATACAGGACATTCCATTTAAAATAACAATGTTAAACCTAACTTCCAGTATAACTGCAAGTGATATATGTATATATATACATGGTGTCCCAGAATATGTGGGCAATCTCCCGGGTTCAGATAGAACACTTAAAAATAACACGAGAAGTTCATATAACCTCTTCGGAGATACGGACCCATAACGGACGTCTCTGGAACTCGTTGATTTTTAAATAATTTTTTAAGTACCTACTAGGTGTAATTTAATAATTTATTAGTATAATGTTTACTAGATGAGTCTTCTTGAAATTCGCCCTTTTAAACACATTTGGCTTATTTAGTTTGACAGGGACGGACTAGACTTTTTAAAGAGACTCATCTAGTAAACATTATACTAAAAAATTATTAAATTACACCTAGTACTTAATAAATTATTTAAAAAAACAACGATTTCCAGAGACGTCCGTTATGGGCCCGGCCCGTATCTTCGTAGGGGAGGCCGTATGAAGAAAAATTTATAAGAACTTCTCCTGTTATTTTTAAGTGTTCTATATGAACCCGGGAGATTGCCCACATATTCTGGGACTCCCTGTATATTCGTTTCGTTAACTAAGGAGGTGTTAAAATCATAATGTTTAATTTGAAATTTATTTATTTCAAAGCCGTTTACACAGAATACAAAGTAAATAAACGTATAATTTTATAAAAATTTAAAACAGTTACATATGGCACCTAGGTATCAAATACCTGTATAGTGTATGTGTCTATTTTTAGAATTTAACAGTAAATCAATCTCTATAAACTTCAATAAATGCTTAGTGAAGAGAAAAAAAAAGTTAAAGCACTACCAGTGCAAGAACAACAAATCCAAGCAGCGAAAATCACAAAACCTGCGGGGAGTGCAACAGTCTAAATAACACCGCTATTACAATATCTCAGTAAAAATATTTAAATTAGTCAAAAAGAATTTTTTAAATTGAGTTTTAAAATGTTTTTCATCTTTTATACTTCGTATTTCCAATGGTATTTTGTTATACAATTTAGGACCCAGATATGATATAAAGTGTTGACCCAAACTGTTGTTACAAAGGGTTGTGTTTAAAAGTTTATTTTCAACTTCTCTTGTGCAATACATATGCACTCTATATCTCGAGTCATACTTGTCATTGTTATGTATAAAGTTACAAGTAGTTATAATGTATAAACTTTGCAAGTTATTTATTTCATTAGAATATAAGAAATTAGTTGGATACATTCTGGGTTTTTTAATATGATTTTAGCAATATGATTTTGAATTCTTTTAAGTTTAAATTATTTAAGAAAATTTTCAATTTTCGCGACAGATTTGCAGATATCGATAATTTATCAAGTGCCAAGGGCTACCTTGATAAAATAATAAGTTGATAGCATTACCAACATAAAATTTAGACATAAATATTTACGGAATTTATGTGCCAGACATTTTTTTACATACAGAGTGGCCAATTAGTGCGACAAAGCTCAATATCTCTTTTACCGCTAGGGATAGCGCAACACTTTTTTCACGAAAGTTATTAAGCGTTAAGAGGTGCAGCTTCTAAAATTATTTTCGACCATACAGGGTGCTCCAAAAGGGCGGTGTGATAAACATTTCATGTTTTTTAAATGGGACACCATGTATATTTTTACATATTTGAATTCACCGTAAAATTCTGTACATAGCACCGTAATTATTTGTACACATTTTTGCAACGTTGCCAAATAGATTGGAAAATTCCTAAAATTTGTGCAAAAACATGGTTCAATGAAATGTGTAATATTTCTTAACTTATAATACTTTGAAATAAAATATTTTTATGTCGGAAAGAGGAATGTTGACAGAAGTTCCCTATGATAACACATATCAATATTTTTATACAGGGTATTTTCTATGGATATGCCTACATTACGAACTTGAAACCTGAGTTTCGTAAGTTTTTTAAATGAAACACCCTGTATATGATTACTTTATCTTGTAGATATTTTAATCCTCTCTAATTTTTATTAAGGTCTTTCTATGCCTATCTCTACCAATCTTGGTGGTATTTCAATTTTTATTTAAACTCGAGCAAAAAAAAGTGGTTGTATTTTACCATTGTCCTTTTTCTAGTCACCTATGACAAAATAAAAACAAAATGTTGTAATTTAAAAAAAAATTATTTATTCATACGGGAGCATACGACACAAAAATATTTTAGCGTGTCAAGCTTGTGGACAATTTCTAAAGTAAATTATTAGCTAATTATTTGTTCATATAGTGATCCCCACTAACTTGAACACATAATTCAATACGTTTTTCAAAAGAATGAGTCATGTTTCTACACATTTTCAACTGTTTTCAAAGTATTACTCGGCAAATGTCTAGAAACATTCTTTTCAAAAACGTATTGAATATGTGTTAAAGTTAATGGGGGTCACTATGAACAAATAATTAGGCAATACTTTGAAAACAGTTCCAAATGTGTAGAAACATGACTCATTCTTTTGAAAAACGTATTGAATTATGTGTTCAAGTTAGTGGGGATCACTATATGAACAAATAATTAGCTAATAATTTACTTTAGAAATTGTCCACAAGCTTGACTCGCTAAAATATTTTTGTGTCGTATGCTCCCGTATGAATAAATAATTTTTTTTAAATTACAACATTTTGTTTATATTTTGTCATAGGTGACTAGAAAAAGGACAATAGTAAAATACATCCACTTTTTTTCCTCGAGTTTAAATAAAAATTGAAATACCACCACGATTGGTAGAGATAGGCATAGAAAGACCTTAATAAAAATTAGAGAGGATTAAAATATCTACAAGATAAAGTAATCATATACAGGGTGTTTCATTTAAAAAACTTACGAAACTCAGGTTTCAAGTTCGTAATGTTGGCATATCCATAGAAAATACCCTGTATAAAAATATTGATATGTGTTATCATAGGGAACTTCTGTCAACATTCCTCTTTCCGACATAAAAATATTTTATTTCAAATTATTATAAGTTAAGAAATATTACACATTTCATTGAACCATGTTTTTACACAAATTTTAGGAATTTTCCAATCTATTTGGCAACGTTGCAAAAATGTGTACAAATAATGACGGTGCTATGTACAGAATTTTACGGTGAATTCAAATATGTAAAAATATACATAGTGTCCCATTTAAAAAATATGAAATTTTTATCACACCGCCCTTTTGGAGCACCCTGTATGGTTGAAAATAATTTTAAAAGCTGCACCTCTTAACGCTTAATAACTTTCGTGAAAAAAGTGTTGCGCTATCCCTAGCGGTAAAAGAGATATTGAGCTTTGTCGCACTAATTGGCCCCCCTGTATATATTTTTTAATTTAAAAATACGTAAAATAGAAAAAATAATATTAAGCACATTGTTTCATTAAGTTATTATAGCACTCGTCTCCTTAGAAAACTCTAGTTTCCGAACATGAACTCATGCTAAAATATGATGCTTTAAAAAACTTGTTCTTTAGTATACTATACCGGGGATCTTTTAACACCGTGAACCTGTATATAACATATACACAACACATGTTGAAATGTTATAATGAAAATATTTAATAGCTGCATGCCATTTTTTTAAAAATAAATTGTTTATAGTGAATTATATGCTTGCATTTATTAGTTAATGCATCAAAAGAGATAAAGTTGTAAAACTTAAATTAACGGCACATTAAAAATAATTTGAATGCCAATAAAACACGAAAATATTAGTAAAGTCCGTTTTGTTGCAGTTGATAGCTCATATCGAGGGTTGAAGCCATAAAACAACCGTAAACCATAGGCGTTGCCAATAGTAATTACCTTATTTAATAAGAAAATTGGCCTCTGTCCATTGTTAAGTAGGATTAGGGTTAAAGTAGGTACAACAGGGGTAATTAATTTACCTATTTTTGCCTGCTTTAGGATGTTATTACGCCATTTGATGTGCGTTTGTCAAACTATGTATTTAGTTGTATTTAGATACTGCATTATCTCAAAGTTGAATTATTTCCTATACTTGTAACAATGGCTTCAAGTTTTTCGCCAACGTGTCTTCGTCAAATTAGCAAGAGTGCATATTCTCTCCGAGAAAAGACATTAATATTAAACGTGCATGATGCTCTAGTGTACCAGAAACCTGCAAGTGATGTTCGTAGCATCATTGCAGAGTGTGCCAATATGGTAGGAGTTGGAGAGGCTACTATATATAGGTTCTTGCGTGAAAGAAAATCTAAGAACCTCAGTGAGCCAAAACCACTCCCAGGAAAGAAACCGTTAGAAATTGACAATTTCATTAAAAATGGTATTAGAAGAAAAGTACATAGTTTTTATTTTGCCAAGGAAATATCAACTATAGACAAAATTTTACAAGCCATTAACTACGACGAGGACTTACCACAGCTATCACGAACGAAACTATGGAAAATACTTCATGATATGAACTTTCGATGGGAGAAGCAAAACAGAAAATCTTTTCTTATTGATAGAGCAGATATTATTTGCTGGAGACGTCAATACTTAAGGTCCATCCGAAAATACCGCAGCGAAGGCAAAAACATTTTCTATTTGGATGAAACTTGGCTGAACGAAGGGCACACCGTATCTAAAGTTTGGCAAGATAAAAATGTCCTAAGTTCTCGACAAGCTGTCATGGAAGGCTGGTCAACAGGACTTAGACCACCATCTGGAAAGGGACGCAGACTTATTATAACTCATATAGGAAGTTCAAATGGCTTTTTGGATCAAGGATTATTACAATTCCAGTCGAATTCTACTAAAGACTATCATGAAGAAATGACTGCTGATGTTTTCGAGGAATATTTTAAGCAAATGATAGAATACATTCCCGCTAATTCTGTAATAGTGATGGATAATGCCAGCTATCACTCTAGGCTAAAAGAGAATCTTCCCACAACTTCATGGAAAAAGGCGGAAATCGTAAACTGGTTACAACGAAAGGAATTGAGTTACGATAATACCATGGTAAAAAAAAACTTTTGGATATTGTTAGGCTACATAAATCACAGTATAAAAAGTATGTTATTGACGAGATGGCAAGAGATCGAAGTATTATAGTGCTCCGTTTACCACCTTACCATTGTGAACTAAATCCTATCGAATTAATATGGGCTCAAGTAAAAGGATATGTTGCTAGAAATAACAAAACTTTTAAAATGCAAGAAGTGCGACACCTCTTGCTTCATTCTTTAGCAAATGTGTCATCAGAAAATTGGCAAAACGCCATAAAACATGCTATAGTAGAGGAACAAAAAATGTGGGAACTTGACAACGTAATTGACACAACTATGGAAATTGAGCCTTTAGTAATAAGCGTAGGACATGATGACTCTTCAGATTCTTCTGAGGACCATTTTATCGAGTTATAATTATTGAAATTGTCAATATTTTTTGATCTGTAAATAAATTAGTTTTCTTGTAAATAAATTCATAAAATCATAAAATCTATTACATTTAAATAAAATAATAAGCGGTTACATTAAAAACCCAACTCTCCGACCATGATGGGCCGTTTTAATCATTATCCTTTCATTTCATTTTATGGCTCTATTGTTACTTTACTACAAGAAACACACTGGTGTGCTAGTCGTTATACTTTTTCTTAAATTTATATTTACTTAAAAAATAATAAAGAAGAAGTATTTTTACGAGACAAAAATATTTTATTTACTACCATACATAGAGATGTAAAATTACCGGTAATTTAAAAATCGGTAATATTACCGGTAATATTACGTAATATTACGGTAACATTGGTAATTTATAAAAAAAACAGCTTTTTAAGTAATACTAGTTTTTTTTATTTCAAAACTGTAAAAACATTACGAAAAACAATAAGAACGTTTTTTAAACTAGTCAGAGTCAGAATGGACTACGTAATAGAGTGGATAATGGTAAATCATCCTCATCATCATCCCCAACCTCGTCATCTGATTCTTCTTTCTCTTTCGTTAATTGAGTCAAGTCTATAACTTCGAAACCGATATCTTCTTTTTCTATTTCTTCCTCAGTATCTTCTACTATTCTCGAATGATCTTCTTCATTTAGTAAATTATAATTATGGGCAATATAAGTTAGTTTTCCGGCCCTCTCCACGGTTAGTCTGTTTCTTTTTTGCCGATGAATAAATCTATAAGTACTAAAGGTTCTTTCGGTTGCGGCTGTTGACGATGGTAAATTTAAAATGCTACAGCTAACCTACTTATTTTAGAACTGGAGCAAATTCCTGCCCACCAAACAGATCCAGACATAGATTTTTCGCTGGAAATGACGAATTCCTTAGCAAAAATATTACCTCTAATTTTGTACTGTGCGAGTGCTTCCATAATAAGATCTACTTGTGAAGAATGCTTTGGATGACGCCTTGCAGTTTCATAGATGAACTCCGTTGCAATTAAAATTTCAGCTTCAGTTAACTTCTCGCCGCGTTGACTTGGTTCTAATAGGTAAGCAGCAAGATGAACGGGTTTTAAACATATATTTTCTCGTTTTTCAAGAATTGAACACATTTTCTGGTTTTCAAACATAGTAATAGATAAATTTGATACTTTGTCACGTAATATAGACCTTATTTCAAAAAAGCAGATAAACTCTTTTGAGATTGTTGGCCCGTTAGCTTCAAAAATCGTTATCCACTTAGACATTGGCTGGAACAAGTCATAAGTTGCTTCTATTTGCAACCAAAATTCGTTTTGAAGAAGAAGTCTTACTGTATTTGATGAAAGAACATCAGAAATATCTGGGCTATCATCAACTGCTAAACTTTTTAATGAATGTTTAGTCTCCAAAAAGCTTTTTATACAAGAAACAAAGGAACCCCATCTTGTTTTCACCGGCAATTTTAAAGAGATGTATCGCCCCGTTTTGTTCAACTGGATTTGGCTTATGGAAAAAAAAAAAAAAAAACAATATTTCCAATGTTACCGATCTTGCGGTAATATTACGTAATATTACGGTAACATTACCTCGGTAATATTACCTTTACATCTCTAACCATACATGTAATAATGATATTTCATCCATCTTTGAAAGGTGGAAAGTTGACGTTTTTTAAATTTTACTTTCCACCTGGGTGGAAAGTAAATTATTTTTTTGTAATTTTTTAAAAAATCGATCTCAAAATAATATACGAACACACCAACATACAGTGTGTTCGATTTTTTCGGCTTTTATCCTTTGTATGGCTTCTTAAAAATGCTAATAGCTTTGCGAGTTTAGATATGTCTACTTTTTCCCTAATTGATAGAGTAGTCCTCAGCATTGAATATTGTGACCAAATCGTTTATATTTTCTTGGTCTTGGCATTTTCACTGAAATAAGCTAGTAAGTGCCGACTCAGAACAGGACTTTGAACTTTGTTTCCCCTACACCATTCTTTGAAACAGTCATATGCCTTATCATATCTCGGGCGGCTTTTAGTTGGCAGAAGATCTTCTTCTACTATTTTTGCTGCTTCTCGAATTTCTGATGGAGTAGCAGCAAAATCAAATTCCTCATCTGATACCATTTTTCTGTTGTTAAAATAATATATTGTTTAGTGATATGGAAACCATATTCAAAAAAATGATATTTGCCATCTTGATGTGTATTATTACCTACGTTATTTTACCACCTGCGGTTATTTGAAATCTCTGTCTAATTTTTCAATGGAAAAGTCAAAATGACATTTATCTGTTATTAATAATTTTAATTCAAATAATAAGAAGTGGATGTTAGATGTGGTTGTTAATAAAATAGTATACTAACCTCGGTGAAAAGTTTCATTAGTCTCGAGATTTAGTTAAACTACCGTCTCTCTTGACAGGAATGAAACACTTTCCACCTCGGTACGTAATATACGATTTTCGAGTTTTTATTAGCGTATATTGTTGTTTTGGACTTCTTTTCCTGCATGAAAAATAATTGTCCCATACGCACATAAATATCTCTCTATCTATCTATCAATCAAAACTCAATAATTTGCTTAGATTTCGTGAAAATTGAGCGAAGAAAATTGGCGAAGAAAATGGCTAGATGGCAATTTTAAACATACATGCGTTTATCTAACTTGATTTTTAGTTACGTTGTTAAAGCGTTGTTTACTGCAGTGGCGGCTCGTGGTCAATCTCATTGGGGGGTCATTACGCTATATGCGATACAAGAATAGTATATTAAAGTACAAGTACTTTATAGGTACTATTTTTTCTATTTTAAGTTTTCTTAATAAGAAAAATCCATATTAAAAAAATACATGCTATACTTATATAACTTTCGTAAATATTTATGTGAAAATTTTATGTTGGTAATATGTACTATCAAATTATGATTTTATAGCATTTGATAAATTATCCATGTCTATCATTTTTTCGCAAAACTGAAAATTTTCTTAAATAATTAAACAATATGAACCAAGATGATTTTAATCCTCCTGAGTTAACGGAAATTGCAAAGCTTTAAATTTGTAAAATATTGTAGTGCTGTGTTCAGCTTTACAAAGAAAGTAAACTTGACAGGTGTGACGTTACTTTAGAAATTATTTCTGCAAACAAACATAAAATATATGACCTCAAATTACCAACCTTTAAAAAAGAAAAAAAATGATTTCGAGACAAGCTCAGTTCGATACTAAAAACGGCATCGAATTAGCTTGGAGTTGATAACAATATAGAAAAAATATTTTTTTTAAACTATTTTAAATTTTAGATCAACCCTTCGGTCTTTAACATTTGCAAAATGAGTTATAACATGCTCATTAAAATTAGCAATACTATTTATAAATGGTTTTTCTATTCGTATTAAGACAAATTATTACAACCAAAATTAATGTAGACTAAATGTTGCGCGACCTACGACCTACGTCCAACCTGGAACCTGCCATCTCTTTTCCAAGCATTTAATAATTACTAATGATGAGACGACATAGGTTCATAGGTACATCTTATTCAGATTTTCAATAAACCGGGCTGTTGACCCAGCGGCGGTAAACTTCGCGTATGTTTCTCCCGCTTGCCGGAATCGTCAGAGCTCGGCTAAATTCGTTTCCATTTAAGCTATCGTGGTCAATTAGTGGCTCCAGCCCGTTTTGAATCGCACTACACGTTTGCGTTTACGGGGGCGTTTCAAATATTATAGGTAAATTATTATAGTAGGTACATTTGTAGTAAATTCTAATTTAAAAAAAAGTTTTATTTCCTAAATTTTTATAGGGAGGTCATTGACCCAATGACCTAATGGAGGAGCCGCCGCTGGTTTACTGTTTATACAACTTGTTATAGTTTATTGGTTGTTTGGTTGCCTAGCATACAACTACAAATAAACTGGTTGTAATTTAGTAATTCTTACAAAATCACAAAGGAAAGCAAGAGATCAGAATCTAAACAAATAATATATTATATGGTGAATGCGCTGGGGTACATAAATAAACGAGAAAATATTCCTTTTATCATAATTGAAGGGTAAATTTGGTATAACGAAGAATACTGCGATTTGGCCATACTTAGTTTAGTTCAATACCTGGTAATAACCGAGATACAGGGTGTCCAAGTACAAATTTAAGTTTCGATTTTCCTAAGTAACTTATTTCTGAATCAATATTTTTGCACAACATTTTGTGACTAGGTTTTTTTTGGGTCAAGGAATTTGAATTTGAGACTACTTAAATGGCGAATTTCCTAACCGATGGATAGGTCGTGGAAGCCAATTGCCTTGGCCTGCTCGAAGTCCCGATTTCAACCCCCTTGATTTTTGTGTATGGGGATACTTACACTTGTTTGTGATGAAACGATAAATACTCGGGAGCAACTATGGCAAATAATTCAGGATACGACGGTAATGTTTCAAAACGAATGCTTGTTATTTAAAATCAGGAGGTCCTTCAATAAGCGGGTAGCCAAATGCATTGAAGTTAACGGCAATCACTTTGAACAATTATCGTCAAAAACAGACCATTTCTATTATTGATAGTTTTTTTAATTTATTTATTTAAAAATTGAATTCTTATTTAAATTATAAAATAATATTTTCATAGCGACCGTTTAAAGTTTGATTTAAATATTTTAAGAAGCGCACTGAGCATTTTAAATGCAAAAATCTCGAAAACGGTTAGTCGGGGCGACATTTACAAAGTATACCTTTTTGCGTAAAAATGATGGGAAGATTGATATTTTTAATAAAAACATAATAATTATGTTTATTTATTTATTTAATTATTATTATACTAACGCCCAAAAAAGTTACACTTCTTTTTATATATCCAGAGTACCGCAGAGAGCGCCCTCTATAATCTACATCAAAATTATTAACAAATTCAAATTCCTTGCCCCCCAAAAAAACCCTAGTCACAAAATTTTGTGCAAAAATATTGATTCAGAAATAAGTGACTTAGGAAAATCGAAAATTAAATTTTTACTTCGACACCCTGTATCTCGGTTATTACCAGCTATTGAACTATACTAAGTATGGCCAAATCGCAGTATTTTTACTCATGGAATCTGCAATTTTTCTGTGTACCATTAATTATGGGACACCCTGTATAAAAACTGAGCTTTACAAACAAAAATCACGTTATCACAAATTTCATGCAGGCCTGTATATTGGTCGAATTGATACTGCAAATCTAAGGACGTTCTGAGACACATATGTATTCAGCATACACAGGAATAATACTATTTTAAGATGCAAGTTTCATAAGACATTATCTTAGAGTACGCGTTTAATTCAGAAAACAACCAGCGAAGCGGGGAGTTGTCTAAAGTACAAGTGCTCTAATTGTCTTATGAATCGTGTATTTTATAATACTTTTTCTATTTGGGTCCTTAAGTCTGAAAAACTTAAAAAAATATAGTAGAATTGGTTGGCAATACTTTTACGATTTAATAAAATGTTACAAGTATCAAATATGCCATGATAGAAACAATTGAACACAAGAAAGCTTCTTCCCATCCGTCATAATTAAAAATAAATATATTAGTAAATTTAATAAAAATGAGTCAGGAAGAAAGTTGTACTCCGTCAGAAATACGAGAAATTGCAGAAAATAATCTAGAAAAACTTTTAAAAAGAATATGCAAAACTTTGAGTTATGGTGCGAGCAGAACAAAGTTCAAAATATTGAACAAAATATGAAATAATACTGTTGAACAAAATATTGTGTCGACACAGAATCTGACAGGAATAACAATTAATGTCCATGAAATGTCTATAGTAACCATAAATATGTATATATAAAGTAATATGTATACTAATTGCATTAAAAATAAAAATAGTACCTACTTTATTGAATAAAACTTTAGAAATAGAGCATAAACTGGAAGATATTTCTATTATTTTGAGGTTACCTTGTTTTATAGTTGTGACTAGAAATTAGTTGACGTACACCATCAGTATGTTATATATTTCCGAGTATAGGTATTTTGGATAAATATCTATTAAAAATGATCTATTTGCAAGGTTAAAGGTTAGTATTTTAAAGTTTTCTATAAAATTTTTTTGTCGAATCCATACTGCCTAGAAAACTAATTCCAACGAAATCGAAGTAGGCCTAAAATTGGAACCCTACTTGCTGCCGACATGAAAAAAAATAAAATTTCAGTTTCATAAAGTGGCAAGTTATTCAATTTTTTTGCATTTCATAATGTAGCCATTATGAAACCCAAATAGAAAAAGAATTTGCGTTTGATTTTAACCTTTCTCCATAATTTCGACGGTGTGAAAATTAATTTAAATATTAAAAAATAATGAAACGACATTTTTTAAATGTAACAATATAATAATTGAAAAAATGTGACGTTGATTTTTTCGCCCTCTATTATTGTTATAAGACACCTGCACAATCTCAATGGTTGTTGTGTTTAATAAAAAATCAAATAAGTACGATGTAATTGTTTATAATTAATAATTACCAATGACCCATTTAAAGAGCTCGAGATGGTTTTATACGGGGTGTTTCCAACCTTGGGCCATGTCACTGACTTTTACAGTGAGATAATAGTATTTTCTTAATTATTGGTTTGTTTACACGTGGTTCTATTTTAATAATGGATGTGGATATAGCAGTAATTAATTATTAATTTATATTTTAAGAGTGTTGCACATTTACGATGGGCAGAAGCGTACCTAGAATTTTATTGGAGGAGGGCGTTCAATAGCATATTGTATTACATATACATATGGCATCAGAGGGTCTCCCTTCACAATATAATTTACGTGTCTCCGATTTTTAATAGTATTAACTGGAAGCGCGATATTACGGTGGTAAGTTTATAAATTTACACCCTGTATACAGATATCTCAATCAATAATTCCTGCAGTATTTGTAAAAAACTGTGACGGGGACTCGCAACTCCTCTATTTCTTTTGTACAATCAATCATTAATTGAGGGAACTTTTCCGGATACCTGGATATTGTCCACTATTATTCCCTTTTTCAAGGGCGGTCAGAAAAACGTTATTTCCAATTATAGACCAATAAATAAAATTTGTGTTTTTGCGAAACTTCTCGAAAAATTGGTCTATAAATACCTTTTTCAATTAGTCAAAAGGACAAATTATTTCTGAACAATGTGGTTTCTTTTCAGGAAGATCAATCTTTTAACTTACAAAGAAGATATTAAAGTAAATCTTGATAAGCGCACTCAAACAGATTCAATCTACACCGACTTCACTAAAGCGTTTGATAAAGTTAATCATCTAATTATTCTGAATAAACTCGGTGCCCTTTTTTAACTTGGATTCATTCCTATCTCAGAAACCGCAAATTTAATGTTATCATAAATGGGTTCTGCCACATCAGGTGTTCTGCATTTGGGACCATTGATATTCATTATATGTATTAACGATATCAATAAATGTTTTCTTAATTGTAAATTCTTACTATATGCGGATGATCTCAAATTTTGTAGACAAATTAGAACTCTACTTGATTGTGTGCTTATTCAAGAAGATCTGACCCGCATTGAAAACTATTGTAAGCGCAATAGCTTATTTCTTAATATAAAAAAATGCTGTATAATCTCTTTTACTCGGAATCGTGACCCTATATCATTTACTTACTCGATCAGCAATTCTAAGCTGAAACGGGTTTCTGAACTGAAGGATTTGGGAGTAATTTTTGACAGTAAGCTGATCTTCGATAGCCATATCAATTCATTAGTTTGTAAGACCTTTCGAATGTTAGGCTTTATTAATAGGCAAGCAAGATATTTCAAAAATCCAAAATCATATTTAGCTTTATATTATGCTTTTGTGCATAGCAGATTGAATTTTGCTTCGATTGTTTGGAACCCTTTCAATTCAGTTTATATAAATAGATTATTATCACTACAGAGCAAATTTCTACTGACTCTCTCAGTCAAAGCGAACCTTGATAACCATCATCGTAATTTTATAAGACATAATTTTGGAATTATGACTCTGGAAAATAGGAGGAAACTGTCGGAAGTTATGTTCTTGAGTAAAATTCTTTGTAATAGGTGGATTCACTTGATTTGTTGAGTAAAGTTACTTTTAATGTTTCTCCTCGTCAATTTAGATCTGGTACTCTCTTCAGTATACCCTTTAGATACACAAATAATGCTCAGGATTCCCCTTTATGCAGAATGATGAGATTATCAAACTTATATTATTGCAATCTTGACATTGATTTTTTTAGTGTGTCACAAGCCGTGATAAGGAGAACAGTAAAGGAATATTTTTTGTAGTGATTGTTTAAGGTTTTTTTTTGTTTTTTTTTTCTATGTACTATCAAAGAAAATAGATTATAGTTATTGTAGTTTTTATAAATTATACCTTAAAATCTATTAATTTAATTTATTTTTTTGTTAACTTTTTGTATTGGGCTTTGCCTGTTTGTTATCCTGAATAAATGAAGAAGTTTCGAAGAAAATATAGAGACCAAAATTAATATGAAGATCCAATAAATTCAAATGTAGCAATTTTATTTATTTTATTGAATTTGTGAATTGTGGTAGGAATATTATTTTTATGTATTTGTTAGCTTTGCTATTAATAAAGTTATTATTATTATCTACGCAAAATATGTATATGGTCACAATAAAGGAAGATGTAACCATTTTTCTTATTTAAAATCTAGATCTATATGGATAATACTCAAGGGCGAAATTTTTCAATTCTCAGTAAACAATATCGTTACAATGAAACGCAGTAGCAGTAGATGTAACTCATAAATTATTTATATTTATTAATAGAAAAATACGTATAACTACAATAATGAGTAATAGTACATTCAGGGGCGCGCGGAACAATGTTACAGGGGCAATTTAGTTTTAAGTTCAAGTTTCAAAGGTGATTTTGATTATTTACTTTATTTGCCATTCTCATAATTTAGTCTGAAATCCGCTTTATAAGTTTGTATCTTACTCAAGAGTGAATAATAGACATTGACATTTAATATCAGCATTTTGTTATGTTAGGTTTAGAAGTGTACTTAAAAAAAATTGTCATTGTTAATAAATGCAAAATAATAACAATATAATTGTTTTTAATAGTTTCAACATGCGCAACCCCCTCCCCCCACCTTAAATTAATAAAAAAAAATACCGTCTTGTTCTTTATCCGCTTATCTTCAAAACTCATTTTACGAAAAAGTGGTACCCCTATTAGATCGGTAGTTATTAAATATTTTCGATGCGCCAGCGCGACTGGCCGAGGCGTCTACAATCGAGCTCGCTGCAGTGTGAATCATTAATATTACCATCCTTTGCGCCGTTCGTTTGGTGATTTGCGATTGAAAATATTTAATATCTACCGATCTAATAGAGGTGCCACTTTTTCGCAAAATCGGTTTTGCAGATAAGAGGATGAAGAGTAAAACGGTATTTTTTAAAATTAATTTAAGGTGGGGGGCGAGCATGCTAAAACTATTTAAGCAATTAAATTGTTATTATTTTGCATTTGTTCACAATGACAATTTTGTTTAATACACTTCGAAAGCTAACATAAGAAAGCGTTAAATAACAAAAGACCGACATTGATTACGTACAACTGAAGATATTAAATTTCAAGTATGAGAAAATTGGAGAAAATCCAGCAAATCATCAAATGGAAAATACATTTTTTTCAGCAAAATCCTGAAATACATGTCATCTAATTGTATATAGAGGGTGTCCGCTAATTAATGGTACATGGAGAAACCACATACTCCTTACGTAAAAATATTAGGATTTAATTATACTTACCTATATCCATCCGAAAGTTGATTTAACTGAGATACATTATGTTAAAGCTAAAACTTAATTTTTGTTTTTCTCTAATAATTAGAGAGAAACGTTTTTTTAAATTGGCAATTATCGTTTTTTTAGGACGAGAAATTGATTTTTTTTATGAAATTTTAATGTACAATGTAGGGGGGCTGTCTGCGGCATTTTGCGCCCATATATTAGGTCATAACTTTTTTGTGCCTTAGTGTATTTAAGTTTTTAATGAAAATAATACTTTCCTCATATGTATTACGTAAAAGAAGTATACTAAGTTGAGGTCGTCGAGAGTTACCGTATTGGAGATATTTGCATTAAAATTGTTTAGTACACCCTGGCCAATTACTATTAATTTGCAAATAAAATTTTTTTCTTAAAATAACCTATGAGAAAACAAATGAAATTTTGAGATGCAGTTGCTATGAAACCTCCATGTTGTAATTTGTTCGTTGATGATTGTAAGATAGCTGTGTGAATTATTTGGAATTCCGTTTAGGACGAAAGGTACCTGTTTCGCCTAATTAGTCGTTATTTTTGAAGATCTTAAAATCAGGCTGTTGGATAGAGTTCCGAATATCGTCTCTGGGCACCTCCATTAAAATGTTCCTGCGGTATACTCACAACATATTCCGCATTTCTGCGTTTGAAAACAAATTGTGTCTCGGCATTGTTACTTAACTCACGAGAAACTCAAAAATGAAACAATTTCTCACACAGCTATCTTACAATAATCAACAAACAAATAACAACATGGAGGTTTCATAGCAACTGCATCTCTAAATTTCATTTGTTTTCTCATCATAGGTTACTTTAAGAAAACAACTTTGCTTGCAAATTAATAATAATTGTGCAGGGTGCACTAAACAATTTAAATGCAAATATCTCCGAAACGGTAACTCTGGGCGACCTCAACTTAGTATACCTTTTTTACGTAATAAAAATGAGAAAAGTATTATTTTCAATAAAAACTTAAATACACTAAGGCACAAAAAAGCTATGACCTAATAAATGAGTGAAAAATGCCGCAGACAGCGTCCCCTATTGTAGAATGAATTTTCACAAAAAAAAACAATTTCTCGTCCTAAAAAAACCATAATTGCCAAACTTTGTAAAAAAACGTTGGAAGTTATTAGAGGGAAAAAAAAAAAGTTTTAACTTTAACACTCTGTATCTTAGTTAATATCAACTTTCGAATATAGGTAAGTATAATTAAATCCTAATATTTTTACGTAAGTAGTCTGTGGTTTTTCCATGTAGGTACCATTATTTAACATATACCCTGTATATACAGGGTGTTATGGAAATGACGTATTATATTTAAATGGGTGTCCTAGAGAAGCGCTACATATTTTTTTTTAAATCGAATGTTTAAAAAGTGGGGTAATTCACCCCTAAATCCACACACAACTCCTCGGCACATTCCTATATGAACATATTACATTGCCCAGCTGGGTAATCAACAGATGTTCATGCACAATGTTGCCAAAATGTTTAAAAGTGTAAAACTTTAGTTTCTTATAAAAATAAATATTTAGCTTATTTAGGAAGTAAATCCAGGACGCGATTAAGGAATCCAAGGCACAGACACTTTCGGTTCTTTTTTCTATGGGAAATACTTTATGCTCATCACGTGTCCTGATGATAGCGTGAGAGTGCATAATAAATAATCACTAAATCCCAACACTAACGCATCACTACACTTTACAATAACACACATAGAACAAGAGCACTAGAAATAATAAAAACGCGAATTTCTATGGGCCATTAACCCTTTACTAAAGATAAAATGAAACAATTATGTTAACAATTGACAGGAACTACCCTTTGAAATAATGGTCTAGTCGGACCAGTCGTCGAACTTTCTTTCCGAGAACTCTCCGCTAGTAGAGCCAGCGCGGTTGCCATTTCCGAGACTATAATTATACAGGGAAGTAATATTATAGAAGGAAATTCGGCAATTTATGATAGTCGCTTATAAAACATCGAAAGTGGCAACGCTGTATTTTTAAATATTAGTCCGATTGTCCAAAATCAGCTGTTTAAAGAAGCCGGCCGATATTGATCGAGAGAACCTACGTGTTTTAAAAAATTTTAGATGTTAAATACATTATTTAACAATAAGGGCATATTTTTTGTCTACACAGTAGCACTATAACATACTAATTCAGATTGAACGGTACTTAGATGTATTGTGACGCGAAAACTAATGTGATTTTGTGACATTGGTGTTTTTTATAAATTAAGTTGGTTGTAAATAAGTCCGAAAGGGTAAATAAAATTGCATTTTTTTTTCTAAAGGGTAAGTGGCATTTATAAACTTTTAAGTTGTCCAGATCTGACGGGTGTCGTTCAAATTGAACAAATGAGAACATACCTGACCATTTATAAACTCCGCGGCGGTTCGTTCGAGTCAGTTCAAGTTTATAAATCAGAGATTGTTTCCCTGGGAACTGAACGTAAAAGTTTATAATAATGTACCCTGAAAAATAAACAACTTGAAATCTGTCAAACGGTTATTGACTTTCTAAAGAGTTTACCCTGAAGATATGACAACACTGTTCAAGATTCACTGCAATATGTTGCTGTGTTTACCTTCCGAACAGGGGCACCACGTGGTAATTTTTGGTTTGACATAAGGTCATGTACAGGGCATATTAAATTAAAGCACCATTTTTGGATATTTTTCTTCAATTTATTTTCATCTCGGGATTTGCCGGTTTAAATATAATACGTCATTTCCATAACACCCTGT
Source organism: Barypeithes pellucidus (assembly GCA_963991005.1). NCBI lineage: Eukaryota > Metazoa > Arthropoda > Insecta > Coleoptera > Curculionidae > Barypeithes > Barypeithes pellucidus. The sequence goes on along the minus strand of OZ022565.1, from coordinate 19,724,978 downwards.
ATAAGTTGTGGAAAAAAATAGGACGATTCTAAAATGGCATACTTAAAAAAATTACCCATATTTTGAAAAATAAAATAATTTTGTTGTGAAGAAAGTTGCATTGTTTTAGTGAGAAAAAAAACAACATCTAGAGCAACTGGTTGTCTGGTTCTACTGCAATGACATTTTATTTTTTTTGTCAGTGGTGGGAAATTACTTTCGGTAAATAGTACCGTAAGTAGTTTTAAATAAAATTACCGACAATGTAGCCTTACCCTTGAACATCCTCTAGAAACAATAACAATTAATTTTATTGTTGAAAAAAAGTTACATAACGCAGACGTCACGATACAGTAGCTGCTGCATGTAATTATCATGAAGGAAATACTTAGCGGCAAGTTCATTATCAATATCAATGGTAAAGTCATTCGGATGTGGTTTAAGGAAGTCGGCAATTTTAATGACATTTAATTTTAAGAAAACGAGGAAAAAATTGGTCGTTTTATGTGAGAAATTTTAAAATCATATGATAATCGGATTAAGTATAAAGGCCATTTCACAAGCTACAAGATTACCTGCAGGGCCATGCAAGACGCAAGAGATTTTACCCAAAGGTATGGACAGTTGCGTCCCCACTGATCGATTCTGGCAAGTCTCTTGTACTTGCAGCTGCAAGTGCAATTTTAAAAGTTTTTTTTTAGATCATAGCTGCAGTATTCAAATTTGAATTTAAAAATGTATCGCCGGTCACGTGTCCCCAAGTCCATAATTTCTTACTTTACCATTTGATATTTCACGTCATTTTACTAAAGTTACTTTTATATATAAATAATTTACACTCCTACTACAATTTGTATTGAAAAATTAATGTTCAAAGATCAACAGCTTAGTTTCTCTAGCGCAATTATTAACCAGAAGTTCCGTCCTCGCAGCTGCATGTATCGCCGGTCACGGCAGAAATTGCTTATAAATAACGCCACTAGAGGTCAGCTTAATAGTTTTACAAATATGACGGTATGTGTTTGAATTTGTGTAAAGCGTGTGCTCCTGTTTAGGTAAGTTCCTTATGATGTTTCTTTAGATATAGACTAGAACATTGCCTACTTTCCACCAGGCGTATGTTTTTATGTTGTATCGCCGGTCACTGGGTTAACTCAGACCTAGTAGTCTTAATTAAGGGAAAAATACTACACGAAGTCATTCTCTTGAGTACAGATACTCATTTCAGTCTAGCAAAGTTTAAGAAATAGCTTGTATTAGCGAATTTTTGCATTCTTATATTACCGGCGATACATTGATGTGCAAGTTTCGTTTACACCTTAGGTAGATTCAAAATATGACTAATTTTCTTAGTATTTTAACATTCTATAAGGAACATTCCAAAATTTTAAGCCAATATTAGACAGGGCTGTTATAAATAATAGGAAAATGGTTATAGTGACTGATTAAAATAAGTCAGTTCCAAATATTGGCGTTATATGATTCAGAAGAGTAAAATAGGTCATGTGACGGGCTTTAAATTATTAAAAAATCGATGCTATACAAAAATAGACCAAGATCTTTGTGACGATGATCTTTTACGCGGACATATAGGTATAATTCCTCTAATTAGATACTATAAGAAACGTATTAAAAAATTAACAGGTGTTTTTGAGATTATTTATTTTTAAATTCCGATTTACTGAAAGTTGCCTGTAAAAATATTTTGACCCGTTTATTGATTTATGGGAAAAACCATGCTTGGTGGCAACAGTAAAAATGTCTCAATTAGAAACGAGCATTTTTCAAAGCAATCCCCGAAAAATCAATTTGCATTGAAGGGAAAACGGGAGAAAACACAATACAAAATACATATTACTATAGGCCGTATTACACTTGGGAATTTTTATGGCGCCAGCAATGGCAATTATAATTCAAGGATTCATGCGCATTTTACCGTTCTCCGTATTACAGTCAGAAATTCTACTCTTTTGACAATTAAAATTGAACGGATTCATGCGCAGTACACTGTTCCCGATCAGCTGTCTCTCGTTACCAGAAATGGGGCAGGCGCCATTTTAATTGCCCTTGCCGGCGCAATTAGGTAGACATGGATTATTCTGTTATTTTTAACTGTTTATTATTTGGCCGAACCAGGTATGAACAGGTAATGGCCATTTAAATCCACTGGTACTTAAATTAGCAGTTTACATTCTTTATTAAACAGCAACTTTTTGCACCTCCTATTTGTAAATAGCAGTAGCTGCTTTAACTGGTAATCAAAACGAACAGGTTTGCACATCTCTAATTCTGGGGATATTTTAGGGATTTCGACAGTACCCACTGCTGTTCTGACCGTTGACAATGCTCCAGCTGATCGAAAACGGTTTACTGCGCATGAATACGTGCCATTATAATTGCCGGCGCAAGAGAAAAAATTGCCTAGTCTAATACGGCCTTATCGGTAATTAAATGGTGTGAAAAACATTTTAGATGACCCCTTTTCCGAATAAATCATTCCATTCTAATACAGCTGAACTCATCGAGAATAAATTAAATCGCCCACTTGTTTCTACATAAAGTCTGGCCTATGGACATTTCCAATAAATAATTTGCAAATTCCTATTGTAAACTTATTCTATTGTCTGGTTTTTATCCGCACTATCTCGCCGATTTTGTTATTGTCATCGGTTATGAGTTATGACTAATCAAAACCACATTGTTTCGCGCATTTTTTATTGCTCTTCTTCGTCGAAATAATTGTGTAAATTGTTGTGTAATCAATAGGTATTTATTCTCGAGTACTTACTCGATAATTAAAATGTAAAAGAAATCGTTAAGAACTCGTAATAATAAATTATAAAAATATATCTAGCACTGCTAGGCCGCGTGGCCATCACTGAAAGCCACTTTTACAATTAATTTTGATATCTATTGTCCCCTTAACCCATTAAGGCCGGAATTTTTATTTTTTTAGTTTATTAGTAAATTTTCGAGTTTTGGGTAAAATGGATGTTAAATAAAACAGTTATAAAGGGATTTTTTGAATTTTTTTTTATTTTGAACAAAAAAAGGGTGTGTCATATACAGGGTGTTTCGGGAGGAAAGGGAAATATTTTGGGAACATGTTCAGAAGGTCAAAATAAGAGAAATTAACCCATATGTTTTAATCCGATTCTTAACCGTCTCTGAAATAATCGGTTCTAAAGTTTGTTTTGTAACTATTTTTTATTTCAAAAGCAACACCAATAGATACTAGTAAAACAACAAAATTCCACTAATTTAGAATGTTTTCGAAAATACCCCCACCAACTTCAATACAAGCTGCACCACGTTTGTTAATCGCTCGTGTTGCGCGTTGACTTGCTTGGGGATACTCTCTATGGGTGAATGTGTGAGGCTTACGTATGGAACATTTTCTCTTTTCGAGTCGAAACGCTCAGAATAAATCAAACTGACAACCATGCTTGTCAATTAAATTAGGTATTGACAAGCAATGAAATACCTACAAACTGGAGTTGGAAATACAAAACTTCTTAATTACTCCAAAACTTTACAAAAAAAACTTTAGAACCGATTATTTCAGAGACGGTTAAGAATCGGATTAAAACATAATGGGTTAATTTCCCTTATTTTGACCTTCTGAACATGTTCCCAAAATATTTCCCTTTCCTCCCGAAACACCCTGTATGTAACGCTAGGACATTCAGGTACCTATTTTTGGAAGTTACTAAACATGATACTCCCTTGTTTTGGTATGAAAAATGTAGTTACATTCAATGCATATACCAACATCACACTTCATGCACATAGTTCTGGTGCTGGATGAGCAACCTTCGCCGGCACAACGACGCCTCTTCTTATCAGGTATAGACACTAAGAGATGATTTAAACCGTCGTACAGAAGATCGTCAGAAACTCTATTCATGGACAGACTTGACTTTGAAGTTGAAGGTCTTCCTATGTTTGTGCAATACTTCTTCTGAAATCAAGTTGGGATGTTTGGTTTCCTTACGATTTTCTAAACAAGATCCATGCATAACTCATCGAAGCATTAATTAGCCACGTGAATATACACCACCACCACTTCTTAGACCTTACTTCAATTCGATAAGTAGAGATATTCTCGTCCATTAAATCCGTACCACCCATGTGTTGGTTATATTCTCCAATTAAATGTGGTCTTGAAACTTGGATGTACTTTTTATCGGACTTGAGGTATCTTTTAACATATCCTATCGGTCTAACGCCATGACAAGTTGATCCTGCGGTAACGACATTGTTGTCAGTCCACCTCGCAAAGATGACGCCGTGATCTCTATCAACAGCTGAAACATAACTACCTCTATCATTTTTTTTTTCATGTTTTTTATCGTTACTATGGGACAGTTTTTTGGAAGTCTGTTGTCTCGCAAAGTTCCGGTCCACCGTAGCCTCTTTCGCGAAGATTATTTAATAAATTTATACCTGTAAATAGGTTATCAAGGTAGAATTTGTAAATCCTTACAAAGGGATGGGGAGAGAATTTGTAAATCCTTACAAAGGGATACTCCGGATGAGGTATTTCGTCCACCATTTTTACGAACGGCGCTGTACATTTCCCAAAGGTCTGTTCATACAATTCATTAGAGTCAGCTTGTTTTCCTTGGTATAAGTCACAATTTACCAAAAAGCCTTCACTGGTATTTAGAGACCACATTTTGAAACCGAAATGTATAGGCTTGCCCCAAATAAATTGTTTACATCGACACATGACATATTACAGTATAAGTCATACGTCGGTTTTGGAAAAGCAGTTTTTGGATAATCAACTAAATCTGCGTCTTCTATCCAGGAAATGTTGTCAGAAAGATTTATTTTCTCTGATAAATTGCCTTGCTTCTTCTGAACTTTAACGATTTTTTCTCCTACAGTGGATTTATTCAAATTACTGGCAACTCCATTATCGTCAGAAATAATTCTCTCTAAGTTAGATAATTTTATTTCTACCTTAGATCTAAGCTGGTTTCCACTTAGATTATCAAGAGCACCTCCATCGTCCTCATCTGCGGAGTCTTCATCTGTAAGAACGTTGCTATCTGGAGGTTCAATAAAAATTTCCTCGGCTTGATCAATATAGGCCATTTCTAAAGCTTCTTGAAGAGTGAGACCACGCCTATATAAAAAAAAACACAATTTTATAATAATCTGACATTTTTGACCAAGTCCAAGTCCTAGCGTTACATATATGTAACGCTGATTTGAAAGGCCCTAAAATCTAACTAATACTCAAAAATCATATATATTATAAGTTCTCCATACAAATTATATATATTTTCTCACAGCTTTTGGGAATACATTTTTTATAATTTTTCATATTTTATAAATTACTTACACAAATTGGATACTATGCTCCTCAGAGTGATTCATTTTAGTTGAAATAAATGCTGTTGCTATCTAATCCACACAAATGCACTAAATAAGAAACGACAGCAAAGGACGGAACTGTTTGACACAACATAACCTGCACCACCTACGTAAAATATTTAGAAATGAAAACACAGGACCCTGCTTTGGTAGACATATTATTATGCATCATTACATACAGGGTCCGCAAACGAAGCGTGGACGGAAGATTAAATCGTTATCGAAGAAATTATCAACAATATTGAAACAGCTTGAGATATTGGATTAAAAGCGGCATGGTTTAAAAATATTTTACATTATACAGGGTGGCCCAAAAAAGTGTGACAGCATAAAGTTATATTTTTTTAAATGGGACACCCAGTATTTTATTGCATATTTAGGTTCGCATTACTATCGTTTATAAGTGCCTCAAATTTTATATAATTTGGTTATTTAGTTTCGGAGAAATAAATTAAAAACTAAAAAAAAAAGTTTTGCAGTCCTGAATAAAAAAATCAAAAAAAACAATCCAGAACTTTTTTTTAACCTCGGCATTGAGTGAAATTTATGACAAGAGGTTTAGAGATACTATGAATGTAATTGCGTTTATTTATTTTATACAGGGTGTTCATAATATACTTTCAAAAACCCCACATTTTAAAATAATTTTTCTCAAGTTTTTCAAATGGAACACCCTGTATATTATTTGGCTATTTGACGTAGAATTCATATACAATTTTTTTTTGTAATACAAGCATATAAGTTATATCCAGCCGTTTTCGAAATAATTGTAAATATCATAAATTATGTTGTTTAAATAGAGTTTTTATTGGGAAATTTTGTTATAGGCGACTAGACTAATAATTGTAAACTAAACTAAATGTTCAAAATAGCTTCCTTTTACTTAATTTAATGATTTTCCTCTACTACCAACAGAACTCTTAATTCATTTTCTTCATTCACAACGGGTTTATTGATTATCATCCTTTTTGTGTACGCAGTGCTTCCTGTTGCTACAAATCTTTGAAATAACTTCTCGAAGGTTTTTGGTCTCGGCTTTCTCTCAATATCTGGATACCTTTCAGCATACATTCGGCTCGCGAGGAAGCAATTTCTTGCACATTATAAAAATCATATTTACCATTTCTAAAATTCGACATTTTGTGTAAGTTAGTACTTAACAAATGTAAATAATTATATTTAACTGTCATAGTGACAATCTAAACAAAAAGAAATCATGGCAACTCGATTAAGAATAAAAAATAAAATTAAATAATAAAAGTAGCAAAAAAGTATGCTTTTAAAATTTATATCGAAATAACTTAAATACGGTAAACTCTAAGAGTAAAAGGAAGCTATTTTGAACTTTTACTTTAGTTTACAATTATTAGTCTAGTCGCCTATAACAAAATTTCCCAATGAAAACTCTATTTAAACAACATAATTTATGATATTTATAATTATTTCGAAAACGGCTGGATATAACTTATATGCTTGTATTACAAAAAAAAATTGTCTATGAATTCTACGTCAAATAGCCAAATAATATACAGGGTGTTCCATTTGAAAAACTTGAGAAAAATTATTTTAAAATGTGGGGTTTTTGAAAGTATATTATGAACACCCTGTATAAAATAAATAAACGCAATTACATTCATAGTATCTCTAAACCTCTTGTCATAAATTTCACTCAATGCCGAGGTTAAAAAAAAAGTTCTGGATTGTTTTTTTTGATTTTTTTTATTCAGGACTGCAAAACTTTTTTTTTTAGTTTTTAATTTATTTCTCCGAAACTACAGAACCAAATTAAATAAAACTTGAGGCACTTATAAACGATAGTAATACGAACCTAAATATGCAATAAAATACTGGGTGTCCCATTTAAAAAAATATAAATATATGCTGTCACACTTTTTTGGGCCACCCTGTATAATGTAAAATATTTTTAAACCATGCCGCTTTTAATCCAATATCTCAAGCTGTTTCAATATTGTTGATAAGTTCTTCGATAACGATTAAATCTTCCGTCCACGCTTCGTTTGCGGACCCTGTATACAATGTGTACATAAAGTAAGGAACAAATTCATTATCTAGGAATCTAAAAATATTTCGGAAAAATCCTCGGACACGTGTATAATAATTTTTAATGGCGCATTTTTTCCCATACAAACCTAATATACAAGGTGGCTCATGTAGTAGATATGACATTATCGACGATTTTTTAAAATGGGAACCCCTATATTTTAGTTCAGATCTGTAATCTCCAAGAACAGCTGATTTCAAAAACATAACACACTAGGGCCTAAAATTCATAGTTTCGTTACTACAGGGTAAAACAAATAATTTTATTTAAGATATTTTTTTTTGGCTTGGGAGGCATCAATTAATTACGTGAGGCGTTTTTAGCGATTTTTCAACCCCCCTTCCCCCAATAAAAGATTTCGTGACATTTGGCTCAATCTCTTCCGCCATCACCCAATTTTACCTGAAAGCCTTACGTAATTAATGGACGCACCACCATTTGGTGTTACTTATGTTTTTTCTCAAGTAGGCTTATTTGCTGTTATGTAACTATGGTATTTAGATAATGTCATTGTCATTACATTGTATTTTTCTAGTAAGTTTATTAGAAGTAATAAATTTTATTTTAAAACATATTGAGTTACTATGCGTTTATCTTTAACACAAAGAATAGAAATTCTTATGATGATTGGATATGGTGATAGGATCCGTACTCAACAAGAAGTTTGCATTTTGTTTAACACTAAGTATCCAGCAAGACCAAGTACTAGATCAACTGTGAGTAAACTTGAAATAAAATTTCGGGAAACGGGTTCAGTGGAAGATATTCCCAGAAAAGGCCGTCCAACTATTCCGGATGATAAGAAATTAGATATTTTATTGGCTATGGAAGAAGATCCCCACAACAGCGTCCGCCAGATTAGCATTGATCATGGGGCGGCTGCTATGACCGTTCATAACCTATTGACGGTAGAAAAATGGCACCCGTTTAAAATCCGATTGGTTCATGAGTTGAATGAAGATGATCCAGATCGTAGGATGGAGTTTTGTCAAATATTAATGGAAAGATGTAACTTAGATCCTTTGTTTGTTGAAAATATCCTATTTTCGGATGAATCTACCTTTAAATTAAATGGAGAAGTGAACCGGCAAAACTGTAGATACTGGGCAAAAGAAAATCCCAGGTGGATGCGTGAGCACCATACTCAATATCCTCAAAAAATTAATGTTTGGGCTGGTATTGTGAAAAACAAAATTATTGGGCCATATTTTTTTGACAACAATGTAAACGGGCTAAATTATCTTCATTTTCTTCAGAACTTTCTTATCCCTACGCTAGTTAACTTATACCCTAGTAGAAATAATCCAGGAATTCTAGATGAAAATTTGTGGTACCAACAAGACGGCGCACCTCCACATTATGCAGCAGTAGTGCGCCATTACATAAACCAAGTTTTTCCGAACAAGTGGATTGGAAGACGTGGGCCTGTTGAATGGCCGCCTAGGTCTCCAGACCTTACACCACTGGACTTTTTCTTGTGGGGTCACCTGAAAAATGTTGTTTATAAAGTCAGACCTGCCAATATTGAAGATTTAAAAAATCGAATAACAACAGAATGCAGGAACATTTCAGAAGAAACCATAAGAAAAGTCCAACAAGAATTTATTGATCGCTTGGGGTACTGTCAGGCAGCAGAAGAAGGACAATTTCAACACTTAATTAAATAGCTTATTTAATTTTTTTACATTTTTTTAAATTAAAAATATCTTAAATAAAATTATTTGTTTTACCCTGTAGTAACGAAACTACGAATTTTAGGCCCTAAGTGTGTTATGTTTTTGAAATCAGCTGTTCTTGGAGATTACAGATCTGAACTAAAATATAGGGGTTCCCATTTAAAAAAATCGTCGATAATGTCATATCTACTACATGAGCCACCTTGTATATTAAGTTTGTATGGAAAAAAATGCGCCATTAAAAATTATTATACACGTGTCCGAGGATTTTTCCGAAATATTTTTAGATTCCTAGATAATGAATTTGTTCCTTACTTTATGTACACACTGTATGTAACGCTAGGTCATAATGGGTTAATATCGTTACATTCCTACGACTGATTGGGGTTCTGGACGGTCGTCGTTGGTTTGTAACCAAACCGGCACCAATACCGACGGGGTTGCCTATATGACAGCCTGACAGCTTTGTGCACAAGACAACCCATAAGTTGTACGTATCCATAGTTATAGGCAGGGTTGTTCGTTTTAAACATTTGGTATAAAACAATTGTTTTAAACATGTTTTAAACAATCGTTTGAGTTTAAAACAATGTTTTGTTAAAAATGTTCAAAACAGGTATATTAACACACCTTTATTTTTTTAGTATATTGATTATTTAACAGGAGTATACTTAATTTATGCAACAACTTGGTGTGAAAAATATTTATTGGTAAATAGTAATAAAATTATTTACTAAAACAGTAATTTCCATTCAAATTAACAAAATAATAAAAGTTAGGTACCTAATGAACATCATGCACAGAACTTTGGTATGTTCAAAAAACTACTAATAAGTGTATAAGCCGTAAGAAAAAAAAAGGAATAAAAATGTATAATAATCACTGATCGGAAGTGACATCAGTTTCTTTAAAAATTGTAACCAACTTAGTAGCGTGATTCCGATTTTAATGTTATTTACTGGAAGCACATCATTGGTGGGAAATTTTAAAATTGACTCCCTGTATGGTGAGATCCAGTCAATTCATTGAGCAATGATGTGTAGAGTAACCCTTTAATGATTGGTATGTTGGAGGGTTAACTTGCATGGCCAAGCGCCTAAAATACAAAGACATTTATTAAATTGTTATAAAATCATGTGATGTTGATCTAAGGGATGATTTTTTTTTTATAGAATGGGTTTCTACTACCATCGTTCTTAAAGGAGATGCAAACCTCAATGATAGACGGACCCAGGTGAGGATGCCACCAGAACTGGTGATGAAAGACTTAGCTGTTTACGATGGTTCATCATTGCGTGGTGTGTTAGAAATTCGACTATTCTAACCCCGGATCAATATTGTCGTCGGTAAGTGAGGATATTGAGGTTATGTTTTTTTTAGTTAAAGCAGTGGTGTAGCTACAGTGAAACCTCTCTTAGGCGGACACCTACTGGGCCGTATAAATGCGTCCGCCTAATAGAGGTGTCCGCCCATGAGAAATTTGTTATTAGGTAATATGTAAATGCAAAATTATTACCATGTGTATGTATGTACAAATAAACATAACATAACAAAAATACACTAGTTTTAGTTAGGATGTGGTACTAAAAAATCTAATAACGTAGTTGGACGTGTTTGCGTTTTATACTTGCAATCTAGAAAGTGTAATTACAAGTCTGATAATAATTCCATTGCTGTAGAGTCACCTCTATTCTTTGCATACTGTTATAACTCCTTTGCCATACTAATGACATGTTGATAATTGGTGACATTTGTTTGATTACTGCATTCAACTTCTTCATCAGAGTCGTCAGATAGTGATGTGGTTTCAGTTTAGACTACATAATCGGTAGGAATGGGGTCACTGTCATCTTCTAATAGCACATTACTATCAATAATGTTAATGAACTCGCCCAAATCATTGTTATCAAATTACAAACTTCCACAACATCAATATTCTCTTTCAGACTCAAAACTCGACATTTTTGTGCCATTGTTTACGATTTTAACCTTAGAACTCAACAAATAAACGGCGAACTGCCGTCGGGGAATCACACATACTTTCATTCGCCGAAGTCGCTTCGCGCTGCCATGCATACGCGATTGGTTGCCGGTCTGTCTTCAGAGAAGTTTTGCACCGTACTTATTCGTTATTGTAAGTAAATATTGCAAAAATATGGATCATTTCTTTATTTATCTGAATTTCTGTAAAAAAATACCTACAACGATTACCTATTTATGACGAATGTTAGATCGAAAGTATCTAAACCCGTACGTTATTACAGCGTTGCCATTTTTTAAAGCCATCTTCTTCCCAACTTATTTGAAACTGTAGCACTGTGGATGATTGTAAATAATTGGTGTTTTATGAATGAAATGTGTTTTTCTCCCCTTTTATATTATATTTCTATGGATTTAAGCGACCTTTAAATGCTTGGCAACATTTTTATTCGTACAGAAAAATAATTGTAATGATTTATCGATATTTTTAGATTAGATGAAAGATTTAATTTGTGGCAATTTGTAGTTAACATATTTTATATCTCGGTGATGAAATTAATGTTTCCGAAACGCATACATCTTATTTCTTGCAAATCAATTCCTCCCCGGGATATATTTTTCGGTGAGTTTTCAAAAACATTTCTGTAATGGCAATAACGAAAATTATTAAAAACAATGTTAGCTAATATCCGTTATACATTATAAAATATTAAATTCAAGGTGAAAAATCAAATGAAGTCGAGTTGTTCTTTATTTTTGTGTGATTATACGTAAAATTGCCGCTTATGATTTGTAATAGGTATATAAAAGCTCTCGATTTGTTGTATAAAGGTCTTCACTAATACATTTTGGGTTTGTTCGGGTTTGTTAATATTTATTAAATAAATAATTCAAGAGAGAATTTTTAATTCCGGGGGAATCACATATATATTTACGCAGTTCGGAGATTTCCTTGTGAAAGTAAACATTCGACAGGACCGAATTTCAACTTTTTTAATGTAATTTTCACTGGTTAGTCAGGAAAAATATTGCAATCAAAATTTCGATTAGTTCGAATTAAGATGGCATTCCATGCATACGATTTCTGACGATGTAAACTTTTGGTGCCAAATTCCGTCCGAATATTTGTAACAAACGACACGAAGAGCTTTATTTTAACTTTCATATATTTCTTAACCTCACTTTTTTTCTAAACCAAAAAATGAAGAATGAATGACTATATTGACTATTTTGGGAATTATTATCAGCTACTAATGCACCAAATTAAAAATACATTAATTTTAAGGTTAGGTAGTGACCACATATATATTACATATATTGTATACGAGTGACACTCTCTTCTTTTTTTACAAGCTTCTTAGTGAAATTCGGTTCCGACGATCGGATAATGTGATAAGCAAAATATTTTCGTATATATGTATGTACATACCTGAAATACTTTATACCTGGTATTGACCCACGACTTTTGCAAAAAAGCACCATGCACTTGTGTCCTTTCATCTTAAACAAAACGAGTCACTCACCTACCAAACAGCGAATCGAATCACCACAAATTAAAAACTCCTTCACAAAAATTGTTGTTAGGTAATGAAAGTTTATAAGCACTACTATACCGACAACAACGTGGATGAACCACTGTTTATTCTGTAATTTGAAAAAGCATCCAGAACCAAAGATGGCGACGAACAACAACAAACAAATAATGTCGGGCCGGCTGACCCCGTATACTTATTCTGAAAACATCAGATTATTCAACAATCATTATAAATAAACTTCTCTATAGAACATTTTTCTGTATATCTTTTAACTAAGAAAATATAGGGTAATTTAGAAATTGTGAATATTTTGATTTTCCCCCGTGTCTCTTAAGCGAGCGAAAATTTTCGAATTTTGATTTTACCATTTTAAGTTTGACCCACAAGGAGCACATGACACTTACATTACTTTTTTGATAGCACTAACAATTACGGAGATACCCCATAAAAGTGTCGAAAATGGGACACCCTGTATAGCCAAATTTGTATTATATTATACATACATACATATATACATATATTCTACTCTGACTTTTTTATTTTGATTTTTTTGATGCATTGTGATGTTTAAATGGAAATATCTAAAAAACGGTTAGAGATAACTTAAAAATTTCTACAAATTTTCATTTCTTACTCATAAAAACATCATACCGCCAACTTTCAATTCGATACATTGAACCGTTATCAAATTATGGCTTATTTTCGAAAATGAACAAACCCACTTTCACGTTCTTTATTTTTAGAACGAACGTTTGTCTCTCCAGTTGCTCCAGAGCTTATTTATGGGACACCCTGTATTGAACGACATGTTGGATATGAGCCACTCTGTATGTTTTTAGTCTATTGCACCCTTTTAACCGTATTAGTACGGCAGCCCGTTACCAAAATGTCTGTTACCATGCCTTCATCTAGTCAATCTAATCGCTAGATTAATAGAAAATAAGAAAGTTTTACTCGAGCGAAAAAGTTCGACAACGCTGCGCTTAGCCGTCAGGGTAAATTCAGTCCGTAAAAAAGCAGATCGTCTTTTTGTTACTACACCTTGTCCGTTCTTGATGGAATCATATTAAAAATATATAAAAAAAAAACGTGAATTCATCGACAACGGACGTTTTGAATGCTGCAAAAATTCCTTAGTTTAAATAAAGGATGTAAAGAAAAGGGGTATTAAATAGTTACAGCGCCCGGGTCAATTTTTTTTTTTAAATTGTCACATAACACTCTAGAAAATAGTAAATCGAGTTGAACGGACATTTTCCGTGTTGCGCAGCTACAGGGAGGGCAGCGGAATCGGATCTCGTATCTGTATAATTCATGATCGCGGTACACTGCGCGCGCATGGGACCGGTTTCCTGTGTGCCTTGGTTGTCTATAACAACTCAGCATCAGCTATGTCCCCTTATTGCATTATTATTGATACACGTTCTGTGTTGACTGAAAACGGTTTTGCTAAAAAATGCGTGTGTAAAGATGTCAGTTCATAGTTTTCCCCCATTTTCCGAGCCGCAATACACGATCTCTGCTTGGAAACAGACGAGGCGCGATAACTCGAACAGCGTTAAAAAAATGACATTTTTTTTTATGATCAAACACAAGCACTATAAGAAAAATCCTTTAGGGCACTCTGGGAGTGGTGCGTGTGCGCAAAAAGTGATTCACGTTGGTTTTGAATCGTTGGAGGTTATATTCGTTGGGAAAAACGACCTCGGGAAGGTCGTTCCACAAGGATGAAGTCCTCCAGATGAAAGAATTCTTAAATAATGAAGTTCGAGGAGTACTAAGCTTAACCACATATGGATGGGCGGCAGTGGTTCGTCGTGTATTTCTGCTATTCATCGCTCTGGGCGGAATTAAGAGGGCAAGGTCAGCCGAACACCTTCCGTGAAAATATCTGTAAAAGAGAGTTCCAGGCTGTCGAGGTTCTTCGTAAGCTCGTGGTCTCCGATCAGACGAATAGCCCTCCTTTCCATGGAATCCAGTAGCCGAAGAGTATGTTTGGGTGCAGAGCTCCAGACATGAGAGCAGTACTCTAGTGATGGTCGAATCTGGGCTTTGTATCGTGTCAAAAGTTGTTGAGGTGTGTACAACTTTCTGGTTCGGAAGAGTACCCCAAGCTTCTGAGAAGCTATCTTGGCGATTGCCACAACGTGGTTATGCCAAGACATGTTTCCTCCCAGATTGCCTCCCAGCAAATTAATAGATGAAGACAGTGGGATTGCGTGTCCGGCCATGACTATTTCCGGTTCTGTAATGTTAACCTTTTTAGAGAAAACTGCTGCCTGGGTTTTTTTAGCGTTAAATTCGACTTGGTTACTGTCACCCTAACATACGACATACCTAAGATCCAACACTGTGGTTGCGCGTCTATGAAAATGTCCGTTCTCATTTTTTTCCGGTCACGAATAACGAAAAATAACATCCGACAAGTAAAACGGACGAGGCGTGATAAGTTGAATTCTCCGCTGTAAACAAATTTCGATTTTTCTCAAACCAAAACGATTCACCGCACGGAAAATGTCAGTTACTATTTTCATATCCTCAAAATAAAGAGAGCGGACGAGGCGCCATAACTATTACGACCACTTTTTTTTTACATATGTAAAGATGATTCTCAATGATTTCGCAACGTTGCCAATGTCCGTTCTTGTTAATTTCCTTCTCAAGTCCTTATTAAATCACCAAAAAAACTCAAAAAAACTTCAGGTCGTGATCGATCTGAAATCCTGGTAACGGGCTGCCGTACTATAATGTTGCCAGATCTCATGCCAAAATTACATAATAACAATTATTGTGACTAATAGTATCAACTGTACATTTGTCCTAAAAAAAATTTTACTACCTTCTGTCAGATGCATAACTAATAATAAATAAATTTGTCCGCACCCATGATGAAGTAATCGTATTCATTTTGAAATATTATTCTTAAAACTCGTAAAATATTAACGTCGGAAAAAAGGTCGCCACGTCTCATCACTATCATTGCCATCGTAGAATTTTCATCGGCTGAAGTAACGGATGAAAACGAGAAACTTTATGTAATAATAACAGTTACAATTCTTTAAAAATTATATCGCTTTTTAAAGAAATATAGACTCCGACTGGCTCTATTGATGTAAGCTGAAGGTTTAAATACAGTGATGGGCTAAAATATGGAACAAATTCATTTAAAAATCAGGTATTAATTTTTTTATAAAATCGCTCGGACACGTCGATTATAATTTTTTCTTCCGGATTTTTTGCCTCAAAAAGAAATTATACTGGGTGTGTCAAAAAATAGATGTAGGTATAATTTTGAAAAATTATTTTATTAAGTGGTGAAAATGCAAACCATTAACTTCTTGACAATATGCCAATCTACTTAAAAACCCCTCTAAAACATTATTTACAGTATTTTCATTAATTTGCCTAATTTCATATCTAATTTCAAATTTTAAGTCTTCCAAATTTTGTGGTTTATCCTTATACACTTTTGATTTCAAATAACCCCAAAGAAAGAAATCCATTGGTGTAAAATCGGGAGATCTTGCAGGCCATTCTATGGGTCCTCTTCTACCTATCCATCGTTCGGGAAAAATAGTATTCAAATACTCTCGTACTTGTCGAGCAAAATGAGGCGGAGCACCATCCTGCTGAAACCAAATAGGCGCTTCTGGTAGATTAGGCTGATTCGGATTTTGAAAATCCGCTGCTAGTGTGGGAATTAATTCATTTTGAAGAAATTGTAAATACCGGTCTCCTGTAAGATTTCCATCAAAGAAAAAAGGTCCAATAATTCTATCATTTAATATCCATGCCCAAACATTTACTTTTTGTGAGTATTGCGTATGCTGTTCTCTCATCCAACGGGGATTATTTATACTCCAATACCGAAAATTTTGTCTGTTTACCGAACCATTCAAACAAAACGTGGCTTCATCGCTAAAAAGTACGCTGCGATGGAAAAATAGATTTAAGTTGCAAATTTCCATCATAGTTTCACAAAACTGTAGTCGGCGGTCGGGATCATCTTCGTTTAGCTCTTGCAGCAACCTAATTTTATACGGATGGTACTTTTCTTGTTTCAATGCTCGCAAAACAGATCGTCGGCTAACATCATTATTAAGGGCTACTTCAGTGGATGCACTATGGGGATTATCTTCAACTTCTAACAAAATATTCAATTTTGTGTTTTCACTAATTTTTGGACGACCTGGCCGTAGACGATCCTTTACATTCCCTGTTTCCCTGAATTTTTTCTCAATTTTACTCACTGTAGATCTTGTAATCCGTTGTTCTGGATACTTAGCGCTAAACAAGTTACAAACTTCTTCTTGACTTCTTGTTTTGTCTCCACATCCAATTAAAATTAAAATTTCGATTCTTTGAGTTTCATTTAAATGCACCATAAATTTACCTGTTTACTTTTAACTAGGTACATGTACCTTTTTTTAAAGAAATTTCTTTTTTAAGATGTAATTTTTCTCTAAAACCGTTAGAGATAAGGATAGAGTATGCTACATGAATTATGCTCAGAATTTGACGTAGAATTTATGTGATAAGTAAACATAGGGTGGTTCTATTTAAAATACAAAAAAATTTTACAACATCTACGTTTTGACACACCCAGTATAATTTCTTTTTGAGGCAAAAAATCCGGAAGAAAAAATTATAATCGACGTGTCCGAGCGTTTTTACAAAAAAATAAAACCTGATTTTTAAATGAATTTGTTCCATATTTTAGACCATCACTGTATAGGGAATATCGTTCTTTTTTCCTCTTTTTATACCAGCTTCTGCAAATTTACATGCGCTCAGTGCAGCTCTTGTTGAAAAGAGCAGCGAATTGACTAAAATTACATACGGAACCCGATTGAAGGTTTGACAAGGCGTATTGCAGCTGTCAGTCGTGCTCGTGCAGGAAATACCGGTTACTGAGGTCGATGTTATCATTCAAGTCGGTTTTCATTTAATTCGCGCCATTCTCTTAATTTTTGGTTTTGGTTTTTGTTATGATTTAATTTTTAATTAAATTAATTAATTAATAGAATTTTCTTCAATCATTTTCTTTCTTTAAAAAAGTTGTGTCTGCTTCTAAAATTAAAGTATCGAAATGAACCAAAAGTGAAAATGTTTAGAATAGATGTCGCTGGATAACACTGGTCAACACATAATTTGGTGTCGGCAATTTTGTTACTGTTTCTAGGTAATTTAGGTCTACTAAACCTAAAAGTAACCTCAAATTTGCTAAGCTATATTTTCGAGATTAAGGGTATTTTATATCGCATAATTATATACGTATTACTGCTACCACCAAAAAAACAACTCAGGAATGGAAGAAAAATGTCTATTGTACACCACAACAAATACAAAAATCATCTGTCAATAACATTAACAATATTAACTTGATAATTTAAATTAACCTAAGCTAATAAATCAAAATGAGCTAATCTGCATCATCCAAAAGATTTTCTCGTATGAGATTGAAGAGGACAGTCTCGTTGACGACTCCAGCAGTAATCAGCCATAATGTGAATGTCCCATCCCCATCTACCCTGATATCTCTCTTCCATAGTTTTTATATCCTGGTGGAATCGTTCTCCCTGTTCTCCACTAATTTCGCCAAGATTTTCTGGGAATCGTTCCAAGTGGCTGTGCAGATAATTAATCTTAATGCTCATATTACACCCATGTTGATTAAAGTTATTGAACTCCACGTCCACTATCTCTCGGTAATTTTCCGATTTATTGTTTCCGAGAAAATTTTGCACAACTTCAACAAAAGAACACTATGTATTAAATTCAGTTTCGGTCATCGATTCGGTAAAATCTGAATCTTTTATGAGCTCTTTGATCTGAGGTCCATCAAATATTTGGGCTTTTAATTTCTCGTTGCTGAGTGCAGGAAATTTACTGGACAATTATTCAAAACACACACCATTCTGGTCTAAGGCCTTTACAAATAGTTTCATTAGTCCTTGTTTAATATGCAAAGGAGGAAATATGATTTTTCCCCGTTCAACCAACGCTTCATTAATTGCGTTAGCTTATCCTTGTACTAAATCTCTACAGGGCCACTCACAAATGTCTATTGTACACCACAACATATACAAAAGTCATCTGTCAATAACATTAACAATATTAACTTAAGTTATTAATTTAAATTAACCTAAGCTAATAAATAAAAATGAGCTAATCTGCAATATTGGTACCTGGATAAAGAAGATTCTTTTCATTTAGTCTGGAGGCAAGTAACACGGCAGACTCTTTTGGGAGGTTTCAATCTCTGGCTGGTTTACGCAACTACGCCTACTTGTAGAAGCCATGTTTAAATACGATTTTTCAAAAAACACACTCTTGCAATTAAACTCGTTTCAACTAAATTTTGAAAATGCATGCAGGCAATATTCCGCATATGGGGATTATATACCCTAGGACACAAGCCAAGTTAACGAATTAATTTATGAGGCTTACGGTATACAATTTCATTCTCTTTTATTGCCTTCTAATGTATATTTGGTGCTAATTGCAATTACGAAAATAAGAAATCTGCAGGTGCAAAAAAATTCAAGAAAAAATTATTTCTTATCTGTAATAATTATATTTCCTTTTGCCAATACAAGATTAGGCATTTCCATTGATTTAAGAATAAATAGATATAACTAAAAAGGCATTAGTCTTGGAATTAGTTATATTTTTGATAAAATTTATGACCATTATAATTGTCAAATATATTAATATTACAATTTATTATGAGTAGGCTCTATCTCAAAAACTAGAGCTGATACGAAGAAAAGCTAAGTGTTTTTGGAATCACCGCATTCAAAATAACTAAAATCAGTTGTTTTTTCGTCGGCGCCAAGACAACAATTGTTGGGCTGTGTAATTAAATGACAAAATAAAACGTTTGACATCTCCATCGCTCTACAGTTTGAGACAAAAAGCAGTTCTTGTTTCAATGGGTATATTATACATATTCTTAACTTTCTAAAAGCCGTATTAGAGTCGGCAATTTTTGTTGCGCCAGCAATGGCAATTATAATTGCAAGGATTCATGCGCAGTACATCGTCCTCGATCAGCTAGTCCAATACTGCTCGTATTGCGGGCGCAATGCGAGAATGGAATCCGTATTACAGTCGGAAATTCTACTCTTCTGACAATTAAAATTAAACGGATTCATGCGCAGTACACCGTTCCCGATCAGCTGTCTCTCATTGCCAGAAATGGGGCACGCGCCATTTTAATTGCCATTGCCGGTGCAATTGGGTAGAGATGGATTATTCTGTTAATTTTAACTGTCTATTATTTGGTCGAAGCAGGTATGAACAGCTAATGGCCATTTAAACCCACTGGTACTTAAATTAGCAGTTCACATTCTTTATTAAACTTATGGACTGCTAATTCGTAGCAACTTTTTGCACCTCCTATTTGTAAATAGCAGTAGCTGCTTTAGCTGGTAATCAAAACGAACAGGTTTGCCCATCTCTAATTCTGGGGGTATTTTAGGGATTTCGACGATACCAACTGCTGTTCTGACTGTTGACAATGCTCCAGCTGATCGAGAACGGTTTACTGCGCATGAATATGTGCAATTATAATTGCCGGCGCAAGAGAAAAAATTGCCGACTCTAATATGGCTTTGAAAATCTCACACATGTGTGAGATTTTCGATATACAGTGTGGTCCAGCGAAAACTTAACACCTCGATTTTCCTGCTTTAAAATGAAAATGTCGAAAATCGCTCGGACCCGTCGATTTCTGACTCGAGAGGGAATAACTTTTCCGCTTTTTTCATCTCCGTAACTTCAACTCCCTAACGGGGGTGAACACAACCCCCTGATTTTGAATAGGGATGAGAGGTGTTGCGATACCTCATTTTGAAGATCTTATCGAGTACTATCTGACCCTAAAATTTCGCTTCAAAATTTTCATCTTTAACGAAATGACAGCTAAAATAGTGGAATACTACTTACTTTTGTGATTAGTTTATTAAATGCTGAAAATGGCCACCATTCACTTCCATGCAGTAAAGAACGCTGGTGTATGAGTAGAGAATGTGGAATTTACCTCGAGGATATTACTCTTATCAGACGCAGTTGAATTTATTTTATTTATTTGTTAATTTTTTGTCCAAAAAAGTAGACCATGTTTTTGATTTACCTTAGTCTATCGTGAATTTTTAAGAACGTTAAAACTGTCAATTCGATGGTACCTTTGTAGTAGAATTAAAATGGTGTATTCCGTTGAAGAAAGGGTGGAAATTAAAAAATTATTTTTTAGAAATAACGACTCTGCGCGAGTAACAGCGGCTTTATTTAACGAACGGCATCCTGAAAAAAATGTATCCGCTGCTTACGTTGTGCAACTGGTTGCCAAATTTGACGCTACTGGTTCAGTCGGAAACAAAAAGAGGGTGTATGACAGAGACGAAGCGAGGAAAGTGGCTGTCTTAGGTCAAGTAGCAATGGATCCGACCCTACTAGGTAGTACTAGGAAATTGTCCGATGTATCTGGTGTTGCACGCACATTAATCATGAGAATCCTTAAACAACATAAGTTCCATCCTTTTAAGATACGACTGGTTCAGGAACTGAATGAGGATGATTTCGATCGCCGACTCCAGTTCTGTGAAGTGGTCAGTGGAATTATTAACAATAATCCTAACTACATGTTCAATATCTGTTTCTCGGACGAGTGTTCATTTTACCTTAATGGCATTGTAAACAGGCATAAGTGTCGGTATTGGTCAGATGAAAATCCAAGATTATTTCGTGAAGTGCATACTCAGCATTCCCAAAAGTTAAATGTTTGGGCGGGTATTTATGGAAATCACATAATCGGCCCTTTTTTATACCCGGTAATCTTACTGGCCAAATGTATTTAGAACTATTAGAGAACGCTATTTATCCAGCCCTCGTTCAAGTATTGGAGAATGAAGAAGACCATGTAACGATCATTTTTCAAGAAGATGGCGCACCACCTCATTTCGCTCAACCTGTGCGTCAGTTCTTAGATGAAAATTTTCCTCAGGCCTGGATTGGAAGAAGGAGACATATTGAGTTGCCACCCAGATCACCTGATCTGGCTCCACTGAACTGAACCTGAAATCTAAGATTTACGCTACCCAGCCTGAGGCACTGGAGGATTTGCGAATGTGGATCTTTAATGAATGCCGTCAAATTACACCACAAATGTTAAGTAATGTCCGTGAACGTTTTGAACAAAATTTATTTTACTGCATGGAAGTGAATGGTGGCCATTTTCAGCATTTAATAAACTAATCACAAAAGTAAGTAGTCTTCCACTATTTTAGCTGTCATTTCGTTAAATATGAAAATTTTGAAGCGAAATTTTAGGGTCAGATAGTACTCGATAAGATCTTCAAAATGAGGTATCGCAACACCCCTCATCCCTATTCAAAATCAGGGGGTTGTGTTCACCCCCGTTAGGGGGTTGAAGTTACGGAGATGAAAAAAGCGGAAAAGTTATTCCCCCTCGAATCAGAAATCGACGGGTCCGAGCGATTTTCTACATTTTCATTTTAAATCGAGGTGTTAAGTTTTCGCTGGACCACCCTGTATTTACCTACAATATAAGAAAATAATAATATAAATCGATGTTAAAATAGAACAATTATTCAAGATCAAAATTCATCCAAATGTTGCGTGGATTGATTATTTTGGCTGCGAGTGTATTTTTCTTCCTTATTGACATATGGCGGAATCCAATCCTGCGGTGTTTGGATGTCGGTTTGAAAATCATCAGTTTTAGTTCGAGCTTCTGAACTAGAAAATGTTTTACAGCCATGGAAAATTTCCGACTACTGTAATTTATAAAAGTAGTTAGAATAAAAGCGATAATTTATGATATCCTTTACAAATAACTGAGAAATATTCGTAGACATGTATACATTTTTATGATTATTTACGTCGTTTCAACAATAATAATTGAAATTTATGGCATTTAGCAAATGACCACAAAAATTCGTTCTCATCGCAATTGCTAATAACTATAATTTCAGGTTTAACATGGTTGTATGGCAAATAAAAAATATAGGTTTGTTCGTTGGTGACGTGCACAAGGCAGGATAACGTACCGAGGGAGGAGGTCCCACTCAATAAATAATAATAATAAACTAATGAAATTTTTTTACAAAAATCACTCGCTTATTAGAAATTTCATCCGCGAAATTGCCCAGCAACAAACCTTCATACGAGTCGAAAATTTTGCCGACAAAGTTTTCTCTTTTATGATATTATACCGTGTCACCATGAAAGTTGGAACCATATACCATACCATGCGGCTTTTGGTAACTGGCAAATTGAACAGTTTCTCCACAAAATGTCGAAAAATGGCGTTCATTGATCGAATTTCAAAAAAGTTATTTGGAAAAGTTGTTTGTATTGTAATTTTATATCGACGAACCAAATTTGGATCACTCGTCATACTTTTTGTTTCCTATCTATTTTTGGCCAATATCCATTTTCATTGGAAACGGAAGTCGTCCCTACACCGTATTTATTATTAAAAAACAAGACTCTTCGTTGGTCAAATCTTTAAAATTATGAGGAGTTTTGCTCCACGGATTTACCGCTAAGAGAACCCAGGCAGCAGTCTTCTCTAAATAGGTTAACATCGCAGAACCGGATATACTATAGTCATAGACTGGCTTCATCTATTAATTTCCTTGGCGTCAATCTGGGTGGAACTATGTCTCAGCAGAACCACGTTGTGGCAATCGCTAAGATAGCTTCTCAGAACCTTGGTGTACTCTTCCGGACCAAAAAATTTTTTACTCACCTCAACAACTTTTGACACTGTACAAAGCCCAGATTCGACCATCACTAGAGTACTGCTCTTATGTCTGGAGCTCTGCACCTAAACATATTCTTCGGCTACTGGATTCCATCGAAAGGAGGGCCATTCGTCTGATCGGAGACCACGAGCTGACGAAGAGCCTGGACAGCCTAGAACATCGAAGACAGGTTGGGGAATTGACTTTCTTTTACAGATATTTCTCCATGGAAAGTGCTCGGCTGACCTAGCCCTCTTAATTCCGCCCAGAGCGGCGAACAGCAGAAATACACGACGAACCGCTGCCGCCCATCCATATGTGGTTAAGCTTAGTACGCCTCGACCTTGATTATTTAAGAATTCTTTCATCTGGATTACTTCATCCTTATGGAACGACCTTCCCGAGGTCGCTTTTTCCAACGAATATAACCTCCAACGATTCAAAACCAACGTGAATCGCTTTATTCGCATACGCACCACTCCCAAAGTGCCTTAAATGATTTTTCGTATATAGTTTGATCATAAAAGGAAAACAGATAGCAACAGTTTTAAACTGCAATTACATTTTTTCTAAAAAATGCACATTTTGGTAGAATTTTAGGTATAAAGAATGAATTTAGACGACGAACACCGTATAAATAAATAGATTTACGGTGGTAGGGTCGACCTCCCTTTCCAATGGAAAAGGATATTGGCCAAAAATACATAGAAATCCATATACAGGGTGTTATGGAAATGACTTATTATATTTAAACCGGCAAATCCTGAGATGAAAATAAATTGAAGAAAAATAACAATAAATGGCGCTTTGAATTATTGTACGAAATATACACTTTATATGAAATCTGAAAATTTTCGTGGCCGCTACTGAGGACGTTCGCAATCAATAGTTTATTGAGGCGGTGTTGTCACATATTACAACACACAATTGTAAACTAACGTGCTCAGTTTTTGACAACAAGACGTCTTTGACCCGCGTTATCACTTCTTTTTCAAACTTTTTAGAAAAAAAAAACTACAATTTTAAGGTACATACTCATCTTCGATCTTATTATCCGTTTTATAATTAAATTCCATAAAAAAATAAAATACAAAAAGTATGTTTTGCAACAGAACCAATAATAGGTAATATCACACAAATTTGAAATCACATCACAACATTTATTATTCAAAAAAATTGGGTAATGCTACAACTAACAAAACGTTTAAAATTCGTATACATCAAGCACGTGGATCCCTCGACAGCGTCATTCCACCCCCGAGTCTCGAAACATACTGAAGCAACGATAGTCGCGCGCGGCAGGTATCCAAGCAAGGCCGCTTGTGATCTGACAACACTGTTAGCATACTCTAATGACCCACATTGTTGCTAACTGAATCCAGATGGAACGGCGCGACAGTATGTGGGTAAAAAGGGTTTTTACCTTAGTATTTAGATTAAAAAAAAACTATGTAGACTTCCTCTAGGACACCCTAAGAGTCACCCATTTAAATATAATAAGTAATTTCCAAATACACCCTACCCTGTATATAAAAATTATCAAAATATAAAAATTATCATAAGTGATTTAAATTTTGTATGCGTGCATAAAATTACAATACAAGCATACTTTTCCAAATAAAATTTTTTAAACTTCGATCAATAAATGGCATTTTCACTTAGTAAGCACATAATAAATGAAGCAATTTCACTGATAAAAAATTTTCCAAAAAAAAAATAATGACAAACTGTAGGACAAATTTCTCCCATTAGGAATGTAGAAACGTTTATCAATAAAAAGACTAATAAAAATGCAATATACCGAGAAAGAAATAATCATTTTTAATAATAATTATTTAAATATAATTACGGCTTTGTTAAGGTTGTTTAACCATTTGATTTGTTATTTAAATTTTAATTGCCCCGATATTTTATTATTACCCTTTTTCGAATCCCAACAGTGAAATTCCAAATAATATTTAAAATTGTTTTTAATTAGTACCTCGAAATACCAACATTACAATAATGGTTGGTAATTTGGTAATTATACGTTAATTTTTTTCGTATATTATATTCGAATGGGGCTATTCTCAGCTATTATGAGATTTTTAGGTCTCAAATTAATTTTTTTGTCATTACACGGAAGATAAGCTTCGTTAAATTTACATAAAAATTGCCCCTAAAGTTGTTCTCTGTCCCACACTAGGGCTTTGTTGGCCTAAACGTTAATCCGGCGCTGTGTACAAGTACAGGGCGACAAGTGGATATGTGTCTCCGACGTATCAGTAAGGGGAAAGCAATATCGTTTAAAACATGGGCGTGCTATTATTATTTTAAATAATATAATAAAAATAGGAAATTCTTCTGTAATTGCATTTTATTTTTGAAGGTAGGTAACTATGTTTATCAAGGTTTAAAAAAATACTTTTTACAAGATCTAAATTTTTCAACATGGAAAAAACAGCGACATGATTAATTAGGTATTTAAATAACTCAGAATTCCAACTCCAAATAGGTATTATGGTAAGTTTAAATTAAAATTTAAAAGAAATGAGGATATGCACCTTTTCTTTAGGAAAGCTATTAGGTGGACTTTGATCCAGAAACCAAAGGCTAAAAAGATTTAAAAATATATTTTACTTGCTATAAGATTGTTTTTTAAAAACTCAATGCCATTTCAAAGGTTGAAATTAAAATAAACTTAAATTAAAATATGTGGACTATTGTACAGGGTGGCCAACTAAGCGAGGTAAGCGGCTATATCTCGGAAACCGTTCACCGTACAACTTTCGGAAAAAAATATTTATAGGAAAAGTTGCCAAGAGAAATTGCTGGAAATTATTTGCAAGTTTGTAGACCGGCCGCTAGGGGGCGTAACACGAATAGTAATTTGTTGCCAGTCGATTTCTCTACAATTGGCATAGGTAAGGTATATTGATAATACTTATAAATAAATCTCACTTGTATCGTGAACAACTTTGCTTAAACACTTTTTTCTCTAGCCCTGCAAATAAAGTGGTGGGGGTAACGCAAACATCGAATTGCAAAAAATGCAATATCTCAGGAACGCCTTATCTGAAAATATTCAAATTGGTGTTATTTAAAAGAGCTCTTCTTGCTTTATTAGCTACACTGCAAGCGATGTCTATGTCATTTTTACTGTAGCCACTAGATGGCGCTTTCAACAGATTTAACATATTTATCATTTTTCTCGAAAAACTTAAATGCAATGGTAAATATGTTATTACACCAGTACAGAGAGGAATAAAGGCCAGAGCAAATGGTGAAATCCGCAAGTTCCTATCTTTTTTCTAACCGAAGATATCAATGAAAAATTAATTTATATCCTACTAAATCTCCCGCCCTGGTACTTACATATGTTGCAATAAATAAGAAAGAATCATGCCTAAAAGCCAGTTGTAAGGATCCAGCCTCCGATCAAAATCTTGTTCATTTAACGCTTGGTGCATAACGATATGGTAAGGATGTAATCTAAAAAATTTTACCGCGTTGTACCAAGCGCGAAAAAACTCTTCTGCCATAATGACGGCGATTTGGATATCGCAATGCATAACTCCTTTCAGCGATTGCTGCATTTTGGAAGCACTCGAAGTAAATAGCAATCATATCAACTGCTTCTTCATTAGTAAACGGCATTTTTAAAATTCAAAAATTAAATGGAAACGGATCTCAAAATGAATAATTTGACGTTTCTTCCCAATACTCCTAATACCTATATATAACATGTATTTTGTTTCCAAAGCCTTCTTATTTTTTGCAACATATGTAAGTACCGGGGCGGGAGATTTAGTAGGATATAAATAAATTTTTCATTGATATCTCCGGTTAGAAAAAAGATAGGAACTTGCGGTTTTCATCGTTTGCTCTGGCCTTTATTCCTCTCTGTACTGGTGTAATAACATATTTACCATTGCATTTACGTTTTTCGAGAAAAACGATAAATATGTTAAATCTGTTGAAAGCGCCATCTAGCGACTACAGTAAAAATAACATAGACATCGCTTGCAGTGTAGCTAATAAAGCAAGAAGAGCTCTTTTAAATAACACCAATTTGAATATTTTCAGATAAGGCGTTCCTGAGATATTGCATTTTTTGCAAATCGATGTTTGCGTTACCCCCACCACTTTATTTGCAGGGCTAGAGAAAAAAGTGCTTAAGCAAAGTTGTTCACGATACAAGTGAGATTTATTTATAAGTAATATCAATATACCTTACCTATGCCAATTATAGAGAAATCGACTGGCAACAAATTACTAGTCGTGTTACGCCCCTAGCGGCTGGCCTACAAACTTGCAAATAATTTCCAGCAATTTCTCTTGGCAACTTTTCCTATAAATATTGTTTTCCGAAAGCTGTACGGTGAACGGTTTCCGAGATATAGCCGCTTACCTCGCTTAGTTGGCCACCCTGTACATATAGTATAGAAAAATATAAAGAAATTAATTTTGTGATGTGAATTGGTGAATTGATTAATGATTATTTTTCAGTTTTGGTCGTATTAAGGGCCCTATCGCTTATGCTGGCAATTTAAATATATTGATTTGTGATTCCTCTTCACACACCCTATTGACATTGGCGATCACTTCACGGATCTGACTGTGTAGGTTTTTGCCAGGAGTATACTCATTCATTATCACAATGTTCAAAATTTTAAAATAACACCCTAAAACGCGACACAATGAACAATAACTATTGCCCTTCCTATCACTACGCAACTGGATGGGTACATCCATCAAACATCGGACATCGCCGAACAAGCCCGATGGCCCATCGGGTGTCTCACGAGACGCATGCGCTATCAACTGTCTGGGATATAACCTCATCAAATCAGCGCTAGCTATCTGTAATCATTGACAACGGACTATGTTGCCATATTTTTAGATTATAAGTACTTTTTATCATTGCAGTTAAATATCAAAATAAATAGTTTGAAAAGAAGGTTTTAATAATATTGAAACTATAATAGAATATTGGTTTCTTATATACCTATTACAATTTATTTTAAATGCGTAAATGTTAATTTAGATTTTTTTCTCGGTAAGAGATTATTAAATTAAGATTTAATATACAGGGTGTTATGGAAATGACTTATTATCTGAATATCTAAATACTAAGGTAAAAACCCTTTTTACCCACATCTGGATTCACTTAGCAACAATGTGGGTCACTAGAGTATACTAACAGTGATGTCAGATCACACCGCGTGTCTCGCCCTTGCTTGGATACCGGCCGCGCGCCACTATCGTTGCTCCAGTATGTTTCGAAACTAGGGGGTGGAATGACGTTGTCGAGGGTTCCACGTGCTTGACGTATACGAATTTTAAACGTTTTGTTAGTTGTAGCTTTACCCGATTTTTTTCTGTTGTGAAATATTTCATAATAATAAATGTTGTGATGTGATTTCAAATTTGTGTGATATTATCTACCGTTGGTTCTGTTGAAAAACATATTTTTTGTGTTTTATTTTTTTATGGAATTTAATTATAATACGGATTATTTTAAAATCGAAGGTAAGAGAGTATGTATCTTAAAATTGTAGTTTTTTTCTAAAAAGTGTGAAAAAGAAGTGATAAAGCGCGTCAAAGACGTCTTGTTGTTAAAATCTGAACACGTGCGTTTAGAATTCTGTGTTGCAATATGACAACATCGCCTATAATGCGCTAACCTCTTTTGAACCTCGAGACTGCCTCAATAAACTATTGATTGCGAAGGTCCTCAGGAGCGGCCACGTAAATTTTGAGATTTCATATAAAGTGTATAGTTCGCTAAATAATTCAAAACGCCATTTATGGTTATTTTTCTTCAATTTATTTTCATCTCTGGATTTGCCGGTTTAAATATAATAAGTCATTACCATAACACCCTGTATATGACAACATTGTTGACCCCAGAATTTTTCTTGCCCGCACTCATTTCGTAGCTGCAGATAAACTTGTCGACCCCTAAACCTATCACACGCACGACGTGACAAGTAACAAATATTGACCAAGTACACCGGTCGTCTGTGCTCGGCTTTTTTTTTTTTATTTATTTTATGGCTCTGGTTTAAACCAAATGGCCAGCATCTCTCTTTGTTGTGTTATTATTTTATTTCCAATCCCCAATTTCCCGATAAATGATGGGTATTATACCTTACATCTACAGTATATCCTCTAGCTATAACAATGTTCAGTTCATATCCTTAACTAAGTATTGCTTTTTTTTTTTTTTTTGTTGTAATATTTTTTTTTCTTTTTTTTTTTTTCCAAATCATTTTTACATAATACACTAATATTTTTCCAACTTGCTTTTTTTTTTCTATTTTATTTGTTTTTATTATATATATTTTTTTTTGTGGTTTTAAGTTTTATTTTTTTTTTTTTTTTTAAATCATTTTTACTATTATATATTTCTACTACTATAATTTGTTCACATTAAGCACTGGTTTCCTCATAGTTCCAATTGAGTTTCTGTTATAAATTGGTATAAAAATCTATAAACTCTCATATTATTGAGTGAAATTATATAATTTAGGTTGTATGGTGTTTCTACCAAACCTGCTATATTGTTAAAAAGGATATTTCTATAGTTTTCATATATTGTACAAGTGAAAATATAATGCTCCAAATCTCCCGTTTCACCGCATTCACAATTTTCCTCAGTTTGCAAACCGATTCGTTTCATATGTTTAGGATATAAAGCATGAAAGCTCCTGATACGTGAAATTATTCTAACAAAGTTTTTATTTGATTCCCTGCAGAACCATGTTTTTTTACATAAGTTTGGGAAATTATTTTTATAGCTTTTTCCCGTGTCCGAGTTTGCGTATTGCTCCGGCCAATGTTGTGTCATTCTTGCTTTTGCTTGACTTACTTTATCACTATAAGGTATTTTAAAATTTGTGAAAGAGCCATCGACGGTAGCTTCTTTGGCGGCTTTGTCAACTAATTCGTTTTCCGGTATGCCTATATGTGCTCTAACCCAGACCAAAATTACCTGTTTATTTAAATTTCTTAAATTGATATACAAATTTGCTATCTCGCTAATGAGGTAGTTAGCAGGTGCAATATTCAAACAATTTGAAATTTTTGTTAAGGAACTCATACTGTCAGAAAAAATAACAAACTTATTGTTTTCATTAAAATCTCTACAGTACTTCAGTGACTCCAGAATAGCCCAGAGTTCAGCCGAATAAATACAAGATTCATCCGGTAATTTAAATTTTTTAATAATTTTATTTTTCTTATGATAAAAGGCACAACCAGTCTTTTTATCTAGAACTGACCCGTCGGTAAATATTTGCTCATATGATGTCCAAATAGTAGCTTGCTCTTCTAAAAAATTACGTTTTAAGATTAGTTCATTTTGTTTGTTATTATTTGAGATGATTACTTTTGGCATATTATTAATTATTGAATAGTCTAGTTGAAAATACGGTAAAGTGGTATTACTGTATATTGTTTCCTTAGTCTGGGTTATCCAGGAATAACTTTGTACTAACAATGGCAATCGTTTAACTTTCCAATAAGGGTGTGTATAGCATAGTATTGTAAGTTGGTTTATTTTATTTATTAAGATGCTATCTTTTGATATTATTTTCAGTAGAAATTTGTCCGTAATAAAGTTTCTTCTTAAATTTAAAGGTGCTTGTTTCCGCTTCCATTACTGATACTGGTGTACTTTTTAGAAATCCAATGCTTTGTCTGATGCATTTATTTGTAATAGTTTCCAACTTCCTTAAATGAGTTTGTGCTGCTGATCCATAAAACACACTAGAATAATCCAAGATTGAGCGAACAAATGATTTATAAAATAATAACGAAATATTTGGATCCGCCCCCCCATTTTTGGTGGCTGAATGCTCGAATGGTCTGTGCCCGGCTGTACAATAATTTGTAAACCCCCAACAAATCTCTTTAGTAAATAGTAAAAATACGGCCCTTCATTTTTTGCCATAAATTATATATTAGTTCGGAATGACCCACGTATTCTTTCAGTATTCATATGTGGGTCAGCGTGATTTTTTTTAATGGATTTATTTTTTATGCAACATGCATATCAAAATATCAAAAGAAGCGAATTTTACAATTATTATTATTTCGGTAAGTAATAGTTTGAAGTGTCGGTTTAACCAATCTCTTTTCAATGCCTAAGGTCAATACACTTACATGTGTTGCCAAAATATTAATAATATTCAATTTCATCAACGCGCCGCGGTACCTAAATAAGGCTATACAGAGTTAATATATAACAGATTGTTTTCAAAGAATTAGTTTAGGGGGATAGTCAGTGGCGTCGCCAGTTCATTTTTAAGGTCTAGGCTCGCGTTAATGCGGATGTGTCCAAAAACAAATCTTTCAAAAAAAAATTAATTCTGCATCATGGCGGAAAGCATCCCTGCACACTATTCGGTCTGTTTCTCTTGTGACAGATAATCGGTTTCATATGTTTTGGTTAGGAACAACAAACAATCGACGGACGTGACTCTAAAGTCTATATTTTTATCCAGTTTACGGCAGATTTGGCACAATCTTACCAGATTGAGTTAAGAACTGCTATTTTTTCCACCAATAATACTTAAATTTATCACACAACCACTTAAAAACAACAAAAAATCTTATTTAACAACAACGATTGTTGCATGGTTATCTAGCTTTCTTAAGGACCGCTCTCTGCAAGTGGGGATTGACGGATTTCTCTCAGACACCTTCACCATCAATGCCGGTGTTCCTCAAGGGTCCATATTGTCTCCCACACTCTTCTTACTCTACATTAACGACCTTCTAGTGAAAACTAAAAATCCGATATTTAGTTTTGCTGACGATAGCACACTTTTCTCATCTTTCTCTTTGAATGCGCAAACATCGGCTGCCGACGCACATCTTCGCAGACAGCACGAAGTATCACGCCTCAACAAAGACCTGGAAGAAATTGGCTTGGGGTGACAGTAACCAAGTCGAATTTAACGCAAAAAAACCCAGGCAGCAGTTTTCTCTAAAAAGGTTATTATAGAACCGGAAATAGTCATGGCAGGACACGCAATCCCACTGGCTTCATCTATTAATTTGCTGGGTGTCAATCTGGGAGGAAATATGTCTTGGCATAACCACGTTGTGGCAATCGCCAAGATAGCTTCTCAGAAGCTTGGCATACTCTTCCGAACCAGAAAGTAACTAATATGATTAACCCTAAATAAAGCAAAAGAAAATTTAAAGAAACTGGTAAATAACATACACCTCAACAACTTTTGACACTATACAAAGCCCAGATTCGACTCGATCACTAGAATACTGCTCTCATGTCTGGAGCTCTGCACCCAAACATACTCTTCGGCTACTGGATTCCATCGAAAGGAGGGCTATTCGTCTGATCGGAGACCACGAGCTGACGAAGAACCTCGACAGCCTAGAACATCGAAGACAGGTTGGGGATTTGACTCTCTCTTACAGATATTTTCATGGAAGGTGCTCGGCTGACCTTGCCCTCTTAATTCCGCCCAGAGTGTTGGGGGAAAACCGATGGTTTTAATAAACGAGTACTTGATACTCGAGCGATTTTAATAATCGAGTGAATCGCTCGAGTGAATCTCTTGAAATTCCAATTCACCAAGCGATGACGTCACAGACTGCTCCACCGGCAGCTTAGCCGTTTACATGTGATCAGGTAGGGTATTTAGCAGGCACGTAACTACAGGTGAGCAAAGGTTTAGCTAAAAAATTGTAGTAGCCCCCAAAAATATTCCAAAAATGTATTTATTTGTCAATAATGAATTTTTACCACGTATCTCGATACCAAACAAAAAACTGCAAAAAATCACCCAACTATGTATTTATTGTTCGGGTTTATTATTGTGCTTTTTTAACCCGAACAAAAAGTATTACCAAGAGTTATTTTTCTTCATATCTTTCTCAATCTACGAGCGTAAAATAAGTAGATATTTAAAATAGCTTGTCAAATTCTTCCACTTTAAATTATCAGGTGCCGCGCCCACTGTGTGCACTTCAAAAATTTAGGTTTAGTTACGCGACTGGCAAAATAAGAAAATTGGTTATTATTTTTTTAAATTCGTGTTTATAGTTACCTAAAAGTTCCTGTTTAAATTTAAGAATGTTTACTTTTGGTTACCAAAAAATTTGTCGATACCTATGTTTTGTTAACTATTTTGCTCGTTTTCTTATTTACCATTAACATTTTCTATAATGTATGTTATTTCTAAGAAGTCTTCTTGAGTTTAATAATAAAAAGTTCCTGTTTAGATTTAAAAAATGTTTACTATAAGATTACCAACGAATTTTTCTATATATTTTGTTAACCATTTTGTTCGTTCTGCTATTTTTCATTAACAATTTCTATTATTATGTTATTTTTGAGACGTTTTCTCGAGTTTATAGTAAATAAAAATTTAAAATTATATCCTTTAATTTTCTACCCCGCTGGCTAGCCAGTTAAAACAAAACTTTACTAAACTCATGTCGCGATGACTCCGCTAAGGGATTTGGCATACTTTTTTATATGCACCTTCTCGTTTATGTGCCTTTAAGAAAGACGTATGTCGTATTGCCTGCTCAACGTCAAGCTCGAACGTCCCCAATCGGATGGCGCTGCGCGTATAACGAAGGTCGGTTATCAAGTGACAGTCGATATTTTTCGGTTTTTCGCCTGAATTTATAACTAGAGTATTTCCTATCGAGCGAAAAACTGTTCGAATATACGAGCAGTTTTTTAACTCGATCACACTACAGCGGTACATTTCCGTCGTCGTCAAGCGAAGCTCGGGTATCGAGTGAAAGATAATAAGTGATGAGCGACGGTTTTCGCTTGAATAGATAACTCGAGCGGTTTTTTAATAATCGAGCGATTTCGGTTATTTCAATAATCGAGTGATTAAGCGGTTTTTCGCTCGAGAGATCACAACACTACCAATAACAGCTTTATAAAACGTACATTCCGAATGCTCGAATGCAGAAACGACAAAGAGAAATTATACAAAATTTCAGCAGAGCTCCCCGATTGTTTTTCTGGGACGTTGTTTACACCCTACCTAAGAATGAGATTATAAATGGTTGTTTTTATTAATTTGTATATTTTCCAGAAAAATATTTTTGGCATTTTTAAAATAATTTTAAATTTAAAATACTTTTCAATACTTTACATAACGGATTATAAATATTTATTCCATCAAATAAAATTGATTTCATCGCTATGTTACATTTAAATAAATTTTTTTTATTTGTGTACTACTTTTTAATTAATTATTTAATTTCAATTATATAAATTTGTTGTTGGTTCCAAAAAATTTAGTTTATGAATATATATATATTAAATATGGAAATTTTGAGTAAACTAATGAATAATAAATGTTTTTTAAATATATTAAAGGTATATAAATAATATTCCAATGAGTGGTGATACGCTTTTTCGAAGGTTTCTAACATGTTTTCTCCAATTTAAATTCCGTCTATATATAAGTCTAAAAACTCTTCGGATTTTGCATACTTAATTTCGTTTCATTAACATTTTTTGGTGAAATATTGCTCCCTATTGCACATTTAGATAAACGTGAAAGATTACTTTTGAAAGTTTAAAGAAATTTATAGGATTGCAGCCATGACCGCTCTCTGCAAGTTGCGATTGATGGATTTCTCTCAGATACCTTCACCATAAATGCCGGTGTTCCTCAAGGGTCCATATTGTCGCCCACCCTCTTCTTACTCTACATTAACGATCTTCTAGTGAAAACTAAAAATCCGATATTTAGCTTTGCTCACGATAACACACTTGTCTCATCTTTCTCTTTGGATGCACAAATATTGGCTGCCGACGCACATCTTCGCAGACAGGATGACGTATCACGGTTCAACAAAGACCTGGGAGAAATTTTGGCTTGGGGTGACAGTAAGCAAGTCGAATTTAACGCTTAGAAATCCCAGGCAGCAGTTTTCTCTAAAAAGAACAGAACAGAACCGGATATAGTCATGGCAGGACAAGCAATTCCACTGGCTTCATCTATTATTTTGCTTGGTGTCCAATTTGGGAGGAAATATGTCTTGGGATAACCACGTTGTGGCAATCGCCAAGGTAGCTTGGTGTACTCTTCCGGACCAAGAAGCTGTACACACTTCAACAACTTTGACACTATACAAAGCCCAGATTCGACCATCACTGCTCTCATGTCTGGAGCTCTGCACCCAAACATACTCTTCGGCTACTGGATTCCATCGAAAGGAGGGCCATTCGTGTGATTGGAGACTACGAGCTGACAAGAGCCTCGATAGACTGGAACATAGAAGACAGGTTGGTGATTTGACTCTCCTTTACAGATATTTCCATGGAAAATGCTTGGCAGACCTTGCCCTCTTCATTCCGCCCAGAGCGGTGAATAGCAGAACTTCATTATTTAAGAATTCTTTCATCTGGAGGATGTCATCCTTATGGAACGACCTTCCTGAGGTGGTGTTTTCCAACGAGTATAACCTCCAACGATTCAATACCAACGTGAATCGCATTTTGCGTACACGCACCACTTCTTCTAGAGTTCTAGAGTTCCTTAAAGGATTTTCCTATAGTGCTTGTGTTTGATCATAAAAAAAAGTTTAATTGCTAAATCATTAGTAATTTAATAATAATTATGGGTTTGTTCGCATTACTTTTGAATTATTTTTTAGTTTCAACGGGGTAATACCCTTGCAGGTCTGTGATATTTTCTTGTGATAAAGATACAGGCAAACAATAGACTTCCGTGTCTATACGCAATCATAGAAAAAAACAGATACAAGATACGCCAATCATCAACAAAAATTTCCAGATGATCAAATAATTACGCTTAATCAGCTCATTGTCTCAAATCAATCAAAACATATGATTAGTTACTAGGAAGAATT
The DNA here is from genome assembly GCA_963991005.1 of Barypeithes pellucidus. NCBI lineage: Eukaryota > Metazoa > Arthropoda > Insecta > Coleoptera > Curculionidae > Barypeithes > Barypeithes pellucidus. The sequence goes on along the minus strand of OZ022565.1, from coordinate 19,688,728 downwards.
TAAAAACCGCAAAATCTCTGTGATATAATTTGCAGGCATTAAAAACAAATTTAAGTCATCTAATTCACCTCCAATTAAAATGCATTTATCTCGGATTGGTATAGGCATTTTTTCTATCGCTTTTAAGCGTTTCTGAGTAAATTTTTTTACGAATCATTTTTCATTTGTTACAGTATAATTAAAAAAATTTATTAAACGATCTTGTAAATGATTCGAATTTTGGCTTGTGACCCGCGACGCCTCCCAATATGGCCAGACAAAAGTTCCCACGCAATCGTGGAAAGTAATTTTCGGCATAAATTTTCGGATTTGTTCGACGTGTGGTGTGGTATGGTCCATGGTTATTTCATAGGCGCTTTCAATAAACCCGAACAAAGCGAAAAAGGGACATCCTTAACTTTACAAATATACTTAGCAGCAGTGGAGGTTCTTCCACAGGAGCACATGCGCTCGTGCACCCCCAAAACAAAACGAATAAAAAATATTAATTTATATTCATTGAATATTATTTATCGTATAAAGTCCGACCCTCCCTAATATTTTATCGTACCGTCAAACTAAAAAAGTCCGACCCTCCCTAATATTTTATCATCTCGTCAAACCAAACTGTATAGATCCGGCAACCGTGCCTCGGTCGAGGTAAATGACGATTATGACGAGACTTGCTCGCACGTGCGATTAAGTAGTGCATTTTTTTTTTTGGACATCCGATGAGAATCTGCACACAGACACCTTACAGACGCGGCTGATGCAAGGTAGTGTCGGGCTTAGCAACTTGTGGGGATTATACCTCCATCAACATCATCTTTTCTGAGGGAAAAGATCCGCCTCTGAGAGGCGGGCCAACCGACTAAACTCACCGTTTGAGTCAAGTATAAAGCCTTTAACTCCTTTCACTCGACGTGTTATTTTTGTCTATCATAAGTATGATTTTTGGGTTAAGCCTTTAGGCGTTGTTGATGATGTTTGGTGTCAGCTCTAGTATCTTTCTAATTTGAATTTAATCAAATGAGCAAGTTTCTCTGTAGTAACAGGTGGCGGGTGGCAGCGGGGGATAGCGGGGCTATGTCGATTTAACATGGAAAAGGCGCACAGTTTTTGTGTGTACCGCGCTGTTGTCTGTTCGTGCATCTAGTTAGAAATTCGAGCGTGTATGTTTTAATATTTTAATATTATATATTTATTAAGTTAAAATGAATAGTTGACGGTGGACTATTTAAGAAATAACTTTAGCTCTTTGAGTTTGGAGCAAAAAATTGAAGTGAAGAATGCGGGAACACCTAAACCGGAAATTAATTTAACGCAGACCACAAAGGGTAAATCTAGGGACTTAAGTTTAAAAATGAAATATATGAAAAATAATTTATAGAGGGTATTCCAAACTTAATGAGGCTGTTATTGATCAATTTTCTACAATTAAGAACCGAAGAATGGACTTTACGTTTAATGATACTCTATATGATTTTAAACCATTTTATTTAAGGATTTAAACTAAAAAACACTGAAGATATGAAGAATGCCAACTTGTCAGTCTCGTGGCTCGATTCGTTCTCGTCATAAAACAGTTAACTATTGTTCTCGTCTTGGTTGCGCCTAATGACGTAGCCGTAGATGGCGTAGTGGTATTAGACATCATTCGGTTTTCTTGATAACTCGTAGATGGCGGTAGTAGTATTGGACATCATTCGGTTTTCTTGATAGCTCGTAGATGGCTTTAGTAGTATTAGTAATGAACTGTATAAATATTGTTACGAGGGTTGCATGCGACGACGTTAAGATCCGACAGCTATACACACTAAGAAAATCTTTCTTATTTTCCAAAAGTTGTATTTCCTTGTGTAAAATTAAAAAATAAATAAGAATATGTTTTACCTAACGCATTTTGTTATTACTTTTTTTATTTCTACATTTAAAACGCCTAGAAAGTAATTGTTTGGTCGTTACACAAAAATAAAATTTTAAGAATAATTTCACCATATTTGTGAACCCCCTCTATCATAGGTCACGAGGCGCCACTGCTCCCAATATGGCCATACAAAAGTGCCCACGCAATAGTGGAAAGTAATTTTCAACATAAATTTTCGAGTTTGTTCGACGTGTGGTGTGGTATGGTCCATAATTATTTCATAGGCCCTTTCAATAAACCCGAACAGAGCGAAAAAGGGACATCCTTTACTTTACAAATACACTTAGCAGCAAAAATAACGCACAACCAAAAATTATGCTCAATTTCAAACTTGATTTTCTCGCGAACCGATCAATCGATTTCGCTAATTCTTCTTTTGAACTGTAGCTTTTTTCTTTGGTAATTGCACTGTGATAGAATTTTTTATTCAGATTTTAGTTTTAGGCTTATACAGGGTGCAAAAATGATAATAGATTTTTTACGTAAAATTTGAGACACCCTGTAGGGTGCATTAGCAGCAACAACGAGTGTACGATGAAATCATATTGTAGCCTCATGTTTTCTAAATATTTTGTTTCTTTAGTTTCTCTTTTTTTTGAGTATTATATTTAAATGGGTGACTCCTGGGTGTCCTAGAGAAACGCTACAAATTATTTTTGTTAAATCTAACGTTTAAAAAGTGGGGTAATTCACCCCTAAACCCACACACAACTCCTCGGCACATTCATATATGAACATATTACATTGCCCAGCTGGGTAATCAACAGATGTTCAGGCAGAATGTTGCCAAAATGTTTAAAAGTGTAAAACTTTAGTTTCTTATAAAAATAAATATTTAGCTTACTTAGAAAGTAAATCCAGGACGCGATTAAGGAATCCAGGGCACAGACACTTTCAGTTCTTTTTTCTATGGGAAAAACTTTATGCTCATCACGTGTCCTGATGATAGTGTGGGAGTGCATAATAAGCTTATCACTAAACCCCAACACTAACGCATAATTACACTTTACAATAACACACATAGAACAAGAGCACTTAATCATTTCGCAATAGAAATAATAAAAACGCTAATTTCTATGGGCCATTAACCCTTTACTAAAGATAAAATGAAACAATTATGTTAACAATTGACAGGAACTACCCTTTGAAATGAATGGTCTGGTCCACCTTCGGACCAGTCGATCTTCCTTTCCGAGAACTCTCCGCTAGTAGAGCCAGCGCGGTTGCCATTTCCGAGACTATAATTATACAGGAAAGTAATATTATAGAAGGAAATTCGGCAATTTATGATAGTCGCTTATAAAACATCGAAAGTGGCAACGCTGTATTTTTAAATATTAGCCCGATTGTCCATAATCAGCTGTGTAAAGAAGCCGGCCAATATCGATCGAGAGAACCAACGTGTTATTTATTTTTAAAATTTTTAGATGTTAAATACATTATTTCCCAGACAATAAGGGCGTATTTTTTGTCTACACAGTAGCACTTTAAAATACTAATTCAGATTGAACGGTACTTAGACGTGTTGTAACGCGAAAACTAATGTGATTTTGTTATGTGAGTACTTGGTGTTTTTTATAAATTAAGTTGGTTTGAAATAAGTCCTAAAAAGTAAATAAAATTGAATTTATAAACTTTTAAGTTGTCCAGATTCGACGGGTGTCGTTCGAATTGAACAAATGAGAACATACCTGACCATTTAAAAATTCCACGCTGTTCGTTCGAGTCAGTTCTGGTTTATAAATCAGAGATTGTTTCCCAGGGAACTGAACGTAAAAGTTTATAATAATATACCCTAAAAAATAAACAACTTGAAATTTGTCAAAAGGTTATTGACTTTCTAAAGAGTTTACCCTGAAGATATGACAACACTGTTCAAGATTCACTGCCATATGTTGCTGTGTTTACCTTCCGAACAGGGGCACCACGTGGTAATTTTTGGTTTGATATAAGGTCATGTACAGGGCATATTAAATTAAAGCACCATTTTTGGATATTTTTCTTCAATTTGTTTTCATCTCAGGATTTGCCGGTTTAAATATAATACGTCATTTCCATAACATCCTGTATATTGTTTTATTATTATCATTGAAATAATATGAATACGGTCCTGTCCATTCTATTTTAAAGTCAATGTCAGGGAGTCGTATTTGTGCCACTTTGTATTACCCGCGTACAGGGTAACATTACCCTAATTATTATTATTAATTAAGTACCAATTGATTTGTGGCAAAGTTCAATAGCTCCGTTGTTATCTAAAATATACAAAGAAAAATGATGTAACAAAACTAGTAGTAGAGTGATGATAGATCTACGCCGTAAAAATATCTTTGCCTGTACAAGGTGGCTCAAGTAAACGGAAAAAACAAATATAATTTGATTAAATAATATGCCCGGTATTTTTGAATAATTGTATGCATTTTCTCTGTTGACTTTCTATGACATCTTAGTGAAGTACCTACAATTAAATTGGTGAGTCCAAGAACAGTACAATTGCAGAAAAATAGTTTTGAGAAAAACTTACAGAACATAACAACTTTGAGTAAAATCAACCCACCCCCATTGGTCATCATTGAAAGGTTCTGATCATTCTATTACAATGGGGAATGCACACAACACCCCGTAAAAATTGGACATACAAGAGGCACGGATCTAATCAACGATGAGCTCTTGGATATGCAAACTGATCGTATGAGAGCAACATACGATTTCACAAAGCCTTTCAAGATTGACTGGAACTTTGATAAATGGACGAACAGTGCACCCCCGTCGTTTGACAAGGGTCTAGTTTGGTACACCGATGGATCAAAAACCGCCAACGGTGTGGGCGCAGGTATATTAGTATTCCTCTGGGGAACTACGCCACAGTATACCAAGCGGAAGTTCATGCCATACAAGCATGTGCACTACAAAATCTTGAAAAGGGCTACCACGACCATAAGATTTATATCCTTTCGGACAGCCAAGCTGATCTTAAGGCTCTTAACTCGAATCGGTTTACTTCAAAACTTACACTGGAGTGCCATATCAACCTAAAAGAACTGGCGGCCAGGGGGAACAAGGTGGAACTCTTGTGGGTCCCTTTTCACTCTGGGATATTAGGTAACTAGCGAGAGCCGGATCCGCCCAAAGTCTTAGGTGCCCCGAACGGGCCTTTGGGATATCAAAACAGGCAACAAAATCAACATTAGGATGGTCGAAAAAACAACACCTAACTCGATGGCAATGGTTACCTGGTCAAACACACGCACGGGCCGTAATTGGAAGACCATCGAAACTACCATCGAATGGAATGCTAACCCTGACGCGGCCCCAGCTGAAACAGGTGCTGAAACAGGTGATGGGTCTGCTAACAGGCCACTGCCACCTGTGAAAACACCTTCAACGGATAGGTATAAACAACGGATCCATTGAATGCAGACTCTGCGGCGAAGAGGATGAAACCGCCTCACACATAATATACCGCTGAGTAGCGCTGTCTCGTAGAAGACAAAATATCTTCGGGAACATACAACGTGGTGACAATCTCCCACATGACATGCTAGAAGGTTACTGGACCTCATAGAAGGAACAAACATCTTCTTACAAGATCGGGGTGCACAATAAGCCGAGAGGCTGCAGTTATTTGAAGTTCGGGCCTTTAAACCAACCCTCGCCTTTAACCAACCAACCAATCAACCAACCATTCTATTACAAAACAAACCTTTTATTATATCCTTGATGCCTTGATGATAAGGGACATATTTCTGTGTTATTTTTTTGTGAAACCCTTAAGTACAATTTGTATTATTTTTTCTTCTTTATCCTCCCTGCGTATTTTCATTTTATGCTTAAGGAGATTTAACTAGGTTGTGGTTGGTTATTAAACAAGGTAATTAAATTTTATTGGTATACCTTCTGGTCTATCCGATTATTTAACAATCAATTGTTGGGCATATGTAGGGTAAATCGGAGGGAGTTGGTCCACTTTTTTTCTTAGGTTGTAGCATTGAAATTAAATATATTTCCGAACAAGGAAATAGTTTATCAAATATAATACAGACCAACAAAAAAAAACGAGACTCTAATAGTATATTAAGATACAAGTTTCATAAGACATTATCTTAGAGCACGCGTTTAATTTAGAAAACGACCCGCGAGGCGGGGACTTTTCTAAAGTACAATCTAATTGTGTTATGAACCGTGTATTTTATAATACTTTTTCTATTTGGGTCTTTAAAGTCTGAAAAACTTTAAAAAATATAGTAGATTTTTTACATTTGAATTAATATTTTCTTTTTGGGTTGGCAATACTTTTACAATTTAATAAAATGTTACAAGTATCAAATATGCCATGAGAGAAACAATTGAACACAAAAAAGCTTCTTCCCGTCCGTCATAATTAAAAATAAATAAATTATTAAAGTTAATAAAAATGAGTCAGAAATACGAGAAATTGCAGAAAATAACCAGAAATATTGTGTCGACACAGAATCTGACAGGAATAACAATTAATGCCCAGGAAATGTCTACAGTAACTATAAATATGTATACACGGTGTTGAAAACAGGTCGGTACCCCGGAGTAACTGGGGAAAAAGTTGTTTGGTTTTGAAGGAGGAATAGTTTGCAATTTAAACTACCCCCACCCCTCAACGTACCGCGGGCGCGGGTAGGGTTAAGTTAAGATTTTCAAATTGAACCCTATATTTTTATTGGCTTTTATTGGCGTATCGTGTTCTTCGACCAAAAATAAACATCTTTTGTCCGAAAATTTTTTCTATTCGGGTCCATCCTTCACCAATAATTACCATGAGAAAGACAATATCAGATCCGTGCGAAAATCAAGTTTTATCCCGGAAATACTCTTTTTCTCCGTCTTGTACTAAAAAATGCCCGTGGAATACAAACAATTTTTTCCATATAATGTCATATTTGTAAAACTATTAGGCAGTGGCGTTATTTATAAGCAATTTCTGCCGTGAACGGTGATACATGTAGCTGCTGGGACGGAACTTTTAAACTTTGAACATTATTTTTTCAATACAAATTGTAGTAGGAGTGTAAATTATTTACATATAAATATATCTTTAGTAAAATGACGTGAAATATAAAAGGGTAAAGTAAGAAATTATTGACTGGGGACACGTGACCGGCGATACATTTTTAAATTAAAATTTGAATACTTTTAAAATTGTTTTCTAATGCAGGAAGTAACATGTATTTCGCAAATTATCATCGTTTCTACAGGCAAATAGTTTATTTTAGTAAGTTATATGCTATGCCTATAACAAAATTTTGACCCTACAACAAAAAAGAGTTGGGATTCTATCTGTAGAACTGTTTACGCTTCAGAGACTGTTAACCAAAACCGTACCCTCCTGGATTTAATATCCTTGTTCTCATAACAATAGTATGTTATCACTCAATATTAGAGGGGATTTGAACCACGTTGCTATGTCCTTCACCGATGTAAATTTACTAATGCGGCCATTCTGCCACGACCTAAATAACATACAAAACCATCCAGACATAAAAATACATCTGGAATTTTATTATTTACCGACTATTTTGTATTTTTAAAGATGCAAGCGCTGAAGGCATTACTTACTAGAACCTAAAAAACTGAACTGGGCCATCTAACCCCGCGGGACCACTTCACACCGCTTTGCCCTAATTTGTCTCGCCATTTTATTGATTGAGAAATATTTTAAATAAATGATTCTTTATGACAAACTTTAAAAGAGATTAACCGGAACGTTAATTTGTTTAAATTACAAAATTATTTGCTTTTATAATTAAAATATTTTTTTCAATTTCTACTGGCGCAAGTAGCCATAGAAAATGAATTAATGAATTATTATTCGTAAATTTGAATACCTACTTACTTATTGTTAGTAAGGAAATAATTAATAACTCCTTGCTATTATAGTTCCCTGTGAATTTGGCAGATTCACGCTAGAAGACGTGAGGTTCAATTTTTTATAATACAGGTTGTCTTAAAAGGTATGGTCAATAATTAGGCATTAGTTATATTGGGCCAAAACAATGTTTGAACTTCATATCAAATGTTGTCTTTCGTCCCTCCATTACCGAGCTATAGCCACATATACACGGTGTTGAAAAAAGGTCGGTACCCCGGAATAACTCCGATGCATCGCATTGCAGCGGAAAATGTCTGGGGAAAAAGTTGTTTAGTTTTGAAGGAGGAATAGTTTGCAATTTAAACCACCCCCCACCCCCTCAACACCCGTGCGCGGGTGGGAGTAAGTTAAGATTTTCAAATCGAACCCCATATTGTTTATTGGCGTATCGTGTCTCCGACCAAAAATAAACATCTTTTGTCCGAAATTTTTTTTTATTTGGGCCCATCCTTCACCAATAATAACCATGAGAAAGACAAAATTAGAACCGTGCGAGTTTTATCCCGGAAATACGTACTAAAAAATGCCCGTGGAAAAAGTTGTAATTTGCAAACTATTCCTCCTTAAAAACCAAAAAACTTTTTCCCAATACATTTTCCGCTGCAATACAATGCACCGGAGATATTCCGGGGCACCGACCTTTTTTCAAGATCCTATATATAAACAGTATATTGCTAATACCATCTGCAATTATGGGCATCGAAGGGGGCGTTGTGAGTTTGCGCAGTTCGGAAATTTCCTTGTGAAAGTAAACATTCGACAGGACCGGATTTCAACTTTTTTAATGGAAATTTCACTGGTTAGTTAGGAAAAATATTGCAATCAAAATTTCGATTAGTTCGATTTAAGACGGCGTTCCATGCATACGATTTCTGACGATATGATGATCCGACGGTGTCCTGATTGGTGTAAACTTTTGGTGCCAAATTCCGTCCGAATATTTGTAACAATCGGCACGATGAGCTTTATTTTAACTTTCATCCGACGTCGTATGTTTCTTAACCTCACTTTTTCTAAACCAAAAATTAAGAATGAATTACTATATTGACTATTTTGGGAATTATTATATCAGCTACTAATGCACCAAATTAAAAATACATTAATTTTAAGGTTAGGTATATATTATATTGTATACGAGTGACACTCTCTTCTTTTTTTACAAGCTTTTTAGTGAAATTCGGTTCCGAAGATCGGATAATGTGATAAGCAAAATACCTGAAATACTTTATACCCGGTATTGATCCAGGACTTTTGCAAAAAAGCACCATGCACTCGTGTCCTTTCATCTTAAACAAGTCACTAACCTACCAAACAGCGAATCGAATCACCACAAATTAAAAACTTAAAAATTGTTGTTAAGTATTGAAAGTTTATAATCACTAATATACCCACAACAATGTGGATGAACCACTTTTATTCTCTAATTTGAAAAAGCACCCAGAACCAAAGATGGCGACGAATAACAACAAACAAATAATGTCGGGCCGGCTCTGGCGCGATCCATAAAATTTCCACCCTACTGCGAAAACTCAATAGTACCACGCCATCTCCCATAGCGGGGACACTTTTTGTATTTTGGATCGTTCGTATTGGCAATAACTGTATATATATATATATATGTGGCTACAGTCCCCTGAAGGGTGGGACCCTGGGAATGGGTTTCATTAAATATTTTCGAAACTAAGCGATAACAATATGAAATTTTGGTAAACTTTATATGCTGAGAGGACTACTATCGTATCCATGTCGGCACTTATAAACGGAGGGGTAGTGGAGTAAAAATAGACTTAACTTGTTTGTAACCTTTAAATTTTGCACTTTTTTATGTTAAATTAAAGAAATTCATTTCAGTTTACGAAAAAAATGCATGCAACTCTCAATTTTTCAAATGCAAATATTTTTTTTTATTGCAAATTTTGGTTACCTGTTCAATTATTAGTGCGCCTTTAAAGAAATAAAAATAACTTATTTTAATGCAGGGTGTCCCATCTTCGACACTTTTATAGGGTATCTCCGTAATTCCTAAAAAAGAGGATTAATTAACGTCGAACCATTTTCCCCCAGCTTTCAATAGACCTACGGACTAAAAAAGACACTTTAGTCACGTGATTTATGTACTATTTTATACTCTTTAAGATACTTAGAGAAAATTGAGTAATAAAATAATTGTTTAAAAAAATTAAATTTCATTAACGGTCAACAAATTTACTTTTGAGGGATTAATTTTCTTTTAGCCCTCAAGGATTAAATTTTTATCCTTTTTCCCTTTGGTGACTCTTTTTTAGGTAATTGTCCCGAATCAATATTTTTAAGATTTGTACAGGGTGTCCCATTTCGACATCTCCGTAACTGTCAGTGCTATCAAAAAGTAATGTAGGTGTCATGTGCTCTTTTTGAGTCAAACATAAAATGGTAAAATCAAAATTTGAAAATTTTCGCTCACTTAAGAGATACGGGGGGAAATCAAAAAATTGACAATTTCAAAATTACTCTATATTTTCTTAGTTAATACAGACACAGAAAAATGTTTTATACAGAAGTTTTTTTAATATTGATTTTTGAATAATCTGCCGTTTTTAGAACGTCAGGTAAAAGAGTTATCGGACCTAACCTCATTTCTCCTTTCAAATATTTAACACACCATGGATGATATTGGTTTCCTAGGCGATTTATTTAAACTTATTATTTTAAACCATAGTAGACCATGAAACAAGAGCTAATATCCTAGAAACAACAATGTTGACTATTAAGATTTAACGTCAATTTCATTTTTACATCTTCATTTGTGAAAATGACTTATCAACATTTTGAAAAATTTGATATAATATCAGTTTATATTGAAAGTGGAAAAAACGAAGAAATGGCGCAAAATTTATATTTTGTTCGCTATCTGGAAAGACGGCAACAATTTAAGGACATATTCCGAACATTTGCGATAATTCCCGTTATTTTTTACCTTAATCTGAATCTTTTATTTCGTTTCAAAGTAATAAAGTTTAAATAAATCGCTTAGGAAACCAATATGGTGTATTACATATTTGGATTTGGGTATAGTATATTTTTAGATTTAAATATACAGGGTGTTCCATTTAAAAAAAAATGAGGTTAGGTCCGATACCTTTTTTAACTGACCTCGTATACTTATTCTGAAAACGGTAGATTATTCAACAGCCAACATAATGAGACTTCTGTATGAAATATTTTTCTGTATTTCTTCTAACTAAGAAAATATAGGGTAATTTTGAAATTGTCAATTTTATGATTTTCCCCCGTATCTCTTAAGCGAGCGAAAATATTCAAATTTTTATTTTACCATTTAAAGTTTGACTCCAAAAAGAGCACATGACCCGATCAAACCCGACATTACTTTTTTGATAGCACTAACAATTACGGAGATCCTCGTAAAAGTGTGGAAAATGGGACACCCTGTACAACGTACAAATTAAAGACAAAATAAACTAAAAATACAAGCAATGTAATAACCATTCATTCGTTACTGTAAGAGAATAGATCGTCTCGGCGTAGAAAGTAAAATTTTATATAAACTTCTAACATTGTTTAGGCTATACTAAACGCCTAGTGGATTTTTTTCTGGTTAGCCTGGTCAAATCTACATGACAACGGTCTCGTCAGTTTTTAAATAATTTAACCAACAAAACTAATCACTAGGTACACGAAACATAAAAAACATTTTCTCTCTAATTTCTCAACTATTTCCCATATTAACACTTTCTTGCTAAAAAAAATTAGCAATTTACACGATTACTCCAGATTATCATAAAAAAACACATACGCAATTTAAAATATAATAATATTTAAAAAACAGTTAACGAAGTATTTAGGAATTTACCATACATTTAGGTCTCATAATTTGATTACCGAACCTCCTCCCGCTAATTGTCTCTGTTAATATTTGAAGTCCATTACAATACTGTATCATCTTTTTTGATATATTTGCATTTGTTAGTAAATAAATACAGGGTGGTATGGAAATGACGTATTATATTTAAACCGGCAATTCCTGAGATGAAAACAAATTGAAGAAAATTATCCAAAAATGGCGCTTAAATTTAATATGCCCTGTACATGACCTATGGTCAGAACAAAAATATGCACGCGATGACACTGTTGGAAAAGTAAACAAAGCAACATATGGCGGAAAACGTCAATGAATTTTGAGCAGTGTTGTCATGTTCTCATGGTAAACTCTTTAGAAAGTCAATAACTCCTTGACAGAATCGAAGTTGTTTATTTTTCAGGGTACATTATTATAAACTTTACGTTCAGTTCAGTTCGCTGGTAAGCAATCTCTGATTTATAAACTTGAACTGACTCGAACGAACCGCCGCGGAATTTATAAATGGTCAGGTATGTTCTCATTTGTTCAATTCGAACGACACCCGTCAAATCTGGACAACTTAAAAGTATATAAATGCCACCCTTTAAAAAAAATGCAATTTTATTTAGCTTTTCGGACTATTTAAAACCAACTTAATTTATAAACAAACACCAAGTAGGTAACCCGAACAATAACCGGCAAAATAACCACACAAAAACACATAAACTCACATTAGTTTTCGCGTAAATTTGCATGCGTCTCATGAATGCCACCCTTTATAAAAAAAAATGCAATTTTATTTACCTTTTCGGACTATTTAAAACCAACTTAATTTATAAACAAACACTAACCCGAACAAAAACCGGCAAAATAACCTCACAAAAACACATAAACTCACATTAGTTTTCGCGTAGATTTGTATGCGTCTCATGAACACATCTAAGTACCGTACCATTCAATCTGAATTAGTATTTTAAAGTGCTACGTGTAGACAAAAATACGCCCTTATTGTATAAGGTTCCATCGGGTGGTCTGGAAAATAATGTAATTTTTACGTACGTATTTGACATCTAAAAAGTTTGAAAGTGAATCACGTTTGAGTCTGGTTGACACGTTCGGGTTTATTCGTTCGATCGATATTGTGCAACCTTGGATTAATATCTAAAAATACAGCGTTGCCACTTTCGATGTTTTATAAGATTATATTCATAAATTGGAGAATTTCCTTCTGTAATATTATTTCCTGTATAATTATAGTCTCGGAAATGGCAACCGCGCTAGTTAGTGCGCTATTTTCCGAATATGCACGAAGCATTCTACCCTTGGAAGCGTCTATAATCTATATGAAAGGGAGGTCCTGTCTGTCAAATTATTTCATCATTCTCCAGAAAAGGATTAATAAATTTTATGTTTAGGCCAATCCATTGGAAATTAGGTTTTTGTTATTTCTGAATTTCTATTGCGAAATATTTTGTATCAAGTGCTGGTGCTCTATGTGCACGGTAGGGTTGTTATTGTAAAGTATAATTATGCGTTTAGTGCTTTTGTGTAATCTGATAGGTGCACATCTTCAAAAAAACTAATTTGAAACTCGTGGGTGTTTCTTTAAGCGATTTAATGTAATTTGTTCTGTTCACTATGTATTTTTTCTCTCGACAACATGCCGGTTATGTTCCGAGATTGGAAAGAAGATGCCGAATGGGGTTTAGTGGGTATAAGCTTATTATGCAGTCCCACACTATCATCAGGGCACGTGATGCGCATAAACCTCTTCCCATAGAAAAGAGAACTGAAGGTGTCTGTGCCCTGGATTCCTTACTCGTGTCGGCGGCCTGGACTTAATTTCTAAGTAAGCTAAATATCTATTTTATAAGAATCTAAAGTTTTACACTTTTCCACAGTTTGGCAACATTGTGCCAGAACATCTGTTTATTACACAGCTGGGCAGTGTAATATGATTGTGCCGCGGAGTAACCTGTGGGTTTATGGGTGAACCCCACTTTTAAAACGGTCGATTAAAAAAAAAAAAATATGTAGCGCTTCTCTAGGACACCCCAGGAGTCACCCATTTAAATATAATACGTCATTTCCATAACACCCTGTATACAGGGTGTCAATTTGAAAATGTCCCACCCTTAATATCGGGCTTCCCAATAAATATTAAAAATCGGAATGATACATCAATTTTATTGTAAAGGACGCTTTTAAAGAATAGTTGTAGCCTTTGTGGTTTCACCCCCTGGGAGGGGTAACATCTATACGTTACCATGATACAATAACTAAACGCATTAAATGGTATGTGAAATAAAAGAATAATATATAACAAGTATTTACGTATATTAATTTCATCGAAAAATAACACGCATTATATCTAAAATACCACTAAAATAAAGAAAGTTTCCGACAAAATTTAAAAATATCCGCCGCGCCATTCGAACCGGTCGACGATGCTTGTTGCCACTAGCAGCGTTGTCAGTCTTTTACAATTGTAATATACCTATCCATTACCATTTTAACAATTTTTGAGATGTTCATTCTTGTTGTGGGGCTCCCCATATGAAATTTATGTTCAATCTGGAGGTGCCCCCCCCCAATATCACAGGAAAGTAACGATCTTTTTTTTTGACGTACTTTCTTACTACTCAGACACCGTTTTTTACTATTCTATTAGGTTTCGAACCGCCAACATATTACTTTTGATCAAAGATTTCTGGCAACACTGGTCGCCACGTAGTGACTGCCGTTTGCCGTAGTTTTCCATGGAGATTTTGGAAGTTCACCAGAACTGGTTCTTATTTAGTCGTGTGTGTTTATTAAAATAAATATCTGAATTTTCATAATATGACGTCGGCTGTGTTCGGTTGTGATATGGATAACCAGGCAAATAAATTAGAAACATAAGGTGTTTTCGCTTTCCTAAGGATAAAAACAAAACATTAGAATGGATACGGTTTTATTTATTTTATTAACATTTACTTCTTAAGTATTTTACACTGATGAGGGTATATGCCTTCGAAACATGTATGGAAATTAAAATATTGTTTATTTGACTACCGAAGCAGAATATGAGTTTCTTTACCTCTTCATAATTTCACTCCGCTGAGAGATGGACTATTTAAAAAAAAATAGTTTAATTTGTTTATAACTACTTAGGTCGTATAATCTTTGTTGTAATGTTCATGAAATAAATATACCTAAATACCGTGATATTATTCTTTCATTTCACATACCATTAAATGCGTAAAACCTCTTAATGCCTTTAAAAGAGAGTTAAAGACGCTAACAGCAGTATAAATCTCCCTAAGAGATTTGAAAATCGGCGTGGAATCATACATCTTAATCTTTTTCTATTTTTGTTTCATAATGGCTACATTATGAAATGCAAAAAAAAAAATGAATAACTTGCCACTTTATGAAACTGAAATTACATGTTTTTCATGTTGGCAACAAGTAGGGTTCGAATTTTAGGCCTACTTCGATTTCGTTGAAATTAGTTTTCTAGGCATTATGGATTCGACAGAAATTTTTTATAGAAAACTTTAAAATACTAACCTTTAACCTTGCAAATAGATAATTTTTACTAGATATTTATCTGAAATATATAACAGACTGACGGTGTCCGTCAACTAATTTCTAGTCACAACTATAAAACAACATAACCTAAAAATAATAGAAATATCTTCCAGTTTATGCTCTATTTCTAAAGTTTTATTCAATAAAGTACTATTTTTATTTTTAATTCAATATAATATTATACATATTACTTTATATATACATATTTATAGTTACTGTAGACATTTCCTGGGCATTAATTATTATTCCTGTCAGATTCTGTGTCGACACAATATTTTGCTCAATAGTATTATTTATTATTTTGTTCAATATTTTGAACTTTGTTGTGCTCGCACCATAACTCAAAGTTTTACATATTCTTTTTAAAAGTTTTTCTAGATTATTTTCTGCAACTTCTCGTATTTCTGACGGAGTACAACTTTCTTCCTGACTCATTTCTATTAACTTTAATAATATAGACATTTTTAATTATGACGGATGGGAAGAAGCTTTGTTGTGTTCAGTTGTTTCTCTCATGGCATATTTGCTACTTATTTTATTAAATTCCATTGCCAACCCAAAAAGAAAATATTAATTCAAATTGAAAAAATCTACTATATTTTCTAAAGTTTTTCAGACTTTAAAGATCCAAATAGAAAAAGTATTATAAAATATTAGAGCACTTGTACTTTAGACGCATGCTCTAAGATAATATCTTATGAAACTTGCATCTTAATATACTATTATACCATGACATGCTACCATTAAATGGGAATAGGGCTAAAGTGGAATATTATCATTTAAAGGCCGTTTAAATATCTTTCCAATAATATTCTAGTTTATTCATTTTTGAGCAGTACTTTCCAAGAATTCGCGGTCCAAAAGTCGACTTATTCATGGAAATTTTTATACGATGACTTTACGACTGGTAAAGAATTGGAAAAGGTGTCACCCGGAGTGACTACCTGAGGACCCCTAATCATTCTACAGTAATATCTTCTTAAAATAATATCCTAATAACTAGTAAGAGATATTAAGCTTATTGCAATGTTTTATTGGACAATAAGAGAATAGCCATAACCTTCTCCACTCCAGGCCGTGAACAGTCCAGCGAAGAGCTGTTGCCAAATCCATTACCTCCTCCACTCCAGGCCGTGAACAGTCCAGCGAAGCGCTGTTGCCAAATGTTATTTCGTGGTAATTTGGAAATGGAATGGAATTTAAAATGCAGAACATGTACATATGAACAGTATTTTTTTGTCTGAAGTTGGTCATGGACTAGCCCTTACTTTGCAATATCTCTTCAAATAAATTATAAAGGAAAACGATTTTTCTCAATTTCGATTTTTGCAATAATTTTTAAATTGTCTATTCGGGATAGGATATCACTCTAGTGTGCATTTTTATGTGTGACACCGTGTATAACTACACTGGTTTAAATTGATTGAATATTGGAAGCACAAATAATCGATAAATTAAATTAGGAAAAAGTTTTTGGAATTTTGTAAATTTGCTAAATGGATGGCATCAGCACCAGATAAAATGATTGTTAAATTTATTTCTTGCTTCACAATGTATCGTAGCTGATGTGTGCAAGTTGGTAGAGGAATTCAGGGCTTTAGTGAATGAGATGGGCGATTTCTTAATTCGTTTCTATCTACGGCACTGTAATAAGTCCTATAAGAAAAAGTCGAAAAATCACTACGTTTCGAGCTACACTTTATTTTAACATGCAGAATGTAGAACTGTTAATCAATAATAATAACAATAATATTTATTTAATTCCCGACGAGCTATTTCAGTCCATTACAGGGAATATTATATAATAATATAATTATTAAATTGTAATTAATCAATATAAAAATTTTAAAAATTTAAATTATTATAAATGGTTGATTTTATTAATTAATTTGTATATTCTCCAGAAAAAATTTCTTTGCATTTTTTTTAAATAATTTAAAATAAAATTTTTTTTTTAATGCTTTAGGTAACGTTTTATAAATATTTATTCATTAAATAAATTTGATTTCATTGCTATGCTACTTTTAATTTGATTTTTTTTTTAAATGGTCAATATTTCTGGTATTATGATTGTGTATATCAGTGGACTTTACAAATTTTATACAAGATTTTTTATTTTGATTATTAATTGCATGAATTAGTATAGGTACTAATTTTTAATATGTATAAACTATTCAGATCTAGGTTTATATAAATTTGTTGTCGGTTCCAAAAAATTCAGTTTATGAATACATTTTATAATTTTGTTTTGTAGTTTTTTTAAAGGGTTTAATATTGTGGCATATGCAGATCCCCACACTGATATTAAATATTGAAATTTTGAATAAACTAATGATTAATAAATGTTTTTTTAAATGTATTAAAGGGATATATTCTCGAATTTTAAATAATATTCCAATGAGTGGTGATACGCTTTTCCAACATGTTTTCTCCAATTTAAATTTTCGTCTATATATAAGACTAAAACTTTACGGATTTTGCATACTTAATTTCGTTTCCATTAAAATTTATTGGTGAAATATTGTTCCCAATTGCACATTTAGAAATAAACGTGAATGACTTTTGAAAGTTTAAAGAAAGTTTATAGGATTGCAGCCATGAAAGTATAATTTTCAAATCATTAGTAATATTGGAAAAAGACTCGCCAAAATATAAAATTGTAGTATCATCCGCAAACAATTTGACATTACCTTTTAGATTTAACTTGAATTTATATATATACGGAATAAAGTAGGTCCTAAAATTGATCCTTGGGGAACAACGCAAGTAATATTTTGTTGAGAACTTGAGCAATCGTCAATATAAACGTACTGTTTTCTGTTATATAAATAATTTTGAAACCAATTGTAAATATTTCCACTAATACCAATATTGAAAGAAAATTTCATGATTCACAGTATCGAATGCTTTTCGCAAGTCTGGTGATAATAAGCAACATTTCTTATTATTGTCTAAAGTTAATTGAATGTCAGTAATAATATCAATAGTAGATATTTCTGTATTTTTAGACTTACGAAATCCATATTGACCACTAAATAGCATATTTTGATTTTCTTTCAAAAAAATTTGTCAATTTCTTATTCATTATTTTTTCCAAAATTTTAGATAAAACAGGTAAAACAGAAATTGGTCTATAATTATTATTATTACTTTTTTGATCATTTTTTAAAATTGGAAATATCTTTGC
Source organism: Barypeithes pellucidus (assembly GCA_963991005.1). Taxonomy (NCBI): domain Eukaryota; kingdom Metazoa; phylum Arthropoda; class Insecta; order Coleoptera; family Curculionidae; genus Barypeithes; species Barypeithes pellucidus. Next base: position 19,670,322 of record OZ022565.1, on the reverse strand, counting down.
CAATTTCATTTTTCTGGGAAAATACTCGTAATAAATTAATAAGCAAATGGCCAATAAATATTTATAGAAGCTCCATCATGCACAAACCCGAACAAACCTATTTTAACAAGATGGGGAACTTGGCTAAATGCTGCCGTGTACTATGCCGATAAAATCAGAGAATTTAGAAGCTTGACACTTCAATTTGAAGGTATGGGAAGCAAATCCATTCAAGAATTTCACTGTAAGGACCTTTTAGAAATACGCACAAGTTGACATTCATTAAAAGTTAAACAGACCAAGCATTCTGATGCATTATCCGAACACCCTGTATGTTTTTTTTTATGATCAAACACAAGCACTATAGGAAAAATCCTTTAGGTCACTCTGGGAGTGGTGCGTGTGCGCAAAAAGCGATCCACGTTGGTTTTGAATCGTTGGAGGTTATATTCGTTGGAAAAAACGACCTCGGGAAGGTCGTTCCATAAGGATGAAGTCCTCCAGATGAAAAAATTCTTAAATAATGAAGTTCGAGGAGTACTAAGCTTAACCACATATGGATAGGCGTCAGTGGTTCGTCGTGTATTTCTGCTATTCGCAGCTCTGGGCGGAATTAAGAGGGCAAGGTCAGCCGAGCATTTCCCATGAAAATATCTGTAAAAGAGAGTCAAATCACCAACCTGTCTTCGATGTTCTAGGCTATCGAGGTTCTTCGTCAGCTCGTGGTCTCCAATCAGACGAATGGCCCTCCTTTCGATGGAATCCAGTAACCGAAGAGTATGTTTGGGTGCAGAACTCCAGACATGAGAGCAGTACTTGTGGTGATGGTCGAATCTGGGCTTTGTATAGTGTCAAAAGTTGTTGAGGTGTGTACAACTTTTTCGTCCGGAAGACTACACCAAGTTTCTGCGAAGCCACCTTGGCGATTGCCACAACGTGGTTATGCCAAGACATATTTCCTCCCAGATTGACGCCAAGCAAATTAATAGATTAAGCCAGTGGGATTGCGTGTCCTGCCATGACTATCTCCGGTTCTGTAATGTTAACCTTTTTGGAGAAAACTGCTGCCTGGGTTTTTTTAGCGTTAAATTCGACTTGGTTACTGTCACGCCAAGCCACATTTTCTTCCAGGTCTTTGTTAAGGCGTGATACTTCATGCTGGCTGCGATGTGCGTCGGCAGCCGATGTGCATTCAAAGAGAATGATGAGATAAGTGTGCTATCGTCAGCAAAGCTAAATATCGAATTTTTAGTTTCCACTAGAAGGTCGGGTTTGTTCGGGAGGAACACCGGAATTGATGGTGAAGATGTCTGAGAGATCCGTCAATCGCCACTTGCAGAGAGGCTTAAGAAAGCTAGACAACAGAATCGACTGGGCATACCATAGGAACGCAGTTTACTTAGAAGCCTATGCCAAACACGATTAAAACCTTTATTTAAATTGGTTTGCCGATGCGGAAAAATTACGAAGAGTACCTACTAATTTTCTCTCCTCTTAACAATAGACAGAATAAGAGTAGCGACATATGATCGACATGCGACGATAAATCCGATATTTCTATTTACAAACCTTGTGGAAATATATCAGAAATAACGTACAAATCCACTTAAATAAGTAATTACAATGAGGAGGAGTCTTCTTAAGAACTTCAAATTAATCAATACGCTTGCAGTATCTTCAGACGTAGGTACTTAACATTAAAATATTACCTACTACACAGTACGCTGGTTACCCAATTTGCGTTTTTTAGAACGGATGGAAAAAATTACAACAAATTACGATTTTATTTACAAAACAGACAAGACAAATCGTCACGATTTCCGACGGTTATTGGATTCCTAATTGCTAACAACTTTATTTGCCATATACGAGTTTGTTATTGCCATTAAGGTTCTGTTTTTTTTGCAATAAAAATTTTTTTTTCGACACATACTTGTCTAGTAGTGGCTTCTCGTTATCTTTTATTGCCTAAAACTGACATTAATTTATCTAACACGAGTCTTAGTTTAAAGCACTGGCGTGCGGAGGCGTCCTTTATGGTTGGGGGGGAGGTGTTCCATTTTGAAAACAAATAAGATTGCGAACACTGGAAGCAAAACTTAGTTAAATTTACTAGGAAGATAAAAAAATTAATATAAATAAAAATAATAAATTATAGCAAAATTTTGACCTACATTTTTAGCAATAATTATGAAAGTATTTAGCAAACCATTTACGTGAAAAGTTTTGGTAAAATTTATTTAAGTGAAACACCCTGTATTTTATCTGTGGTCCTGAAAGCTCTTGAAATTGTCTATCTTTCTATGTTAAATAGGGTTCACGGGGCGTTCCATTTAAATTACCAAAGTTGCTTTCTAGTAGAAGCGACAGCGCTGCACGGTTGAAAATATTTTCAAAAGACAGAGTGTCCACTTATACCCGGTGTTACAAATTCGGCCTTCTCCATTGGGATTTCGGAAACGGTAAGAGATACGAAGTCGATTAAAGGGGCAAAGTTCCTTAATTATGAACCCAATAATATGCCACAAAATCTAAAATAAATACAGGGGTTTTCACTTATAATCTCCCTAGTACTTGAATTATTATTGGGAATTTCACATGATTTTTTGAAAATTATCCCGAATCGAAGACGAAGGATAATTTTCTCAAAAAAATCGTGTAGAAGCTAAATTTCCCTATAATAACCAAGAATAAGGGAGGTTCGGTAAGAAAATTTCGCACTAAATTATTAATTTGAAGGTAGAAAAATGTGTTTTGAAGGGCAGTTTTCGAGATGTCTCGTTTTGGGGAAGAACCCAACAAATAATTAGAAAAGAAATTCAGCGTCAGATTCCGGATAACACGAAAAGATCAAAGGACAGTTTTTGGAGACAATTTTTAGAATTCTGCGATGAAAAGTCTTATAATGTGTTTGAAGAGTCGAAATTCGAAGAAAGAATTTCAAGAACATTTAGACGTTGTAATCGAAAATAATTAGGTACTTGTAAACTATTATAAATAACAATAATTTGCTGTTTTCATTTGTTTTTAATTTATATGAGAATGTCTAGTGAAAAGTTTAGAATAATCAGAAATATTAAATAATTAAAATATCTGGTTCAGTCAAACAAAATGTCATTCTATCCACAAACGTCAAAAAATTTCCACAGTAATCACTTCCTGCTGCCTCGAGGAGGAGAAAAATTTCCGGAAATATTCTTAGTTGCCGTGGCAACGGAACAAAAAGCAAGCTCCTGATTGGCTGAAGAATGTTAGTGCGAACTTTTCAAAATAATTGGAAAAAGTTAAAATTTTGCGAACAAACCCGGTTTTTATTTTTTCCTGACTTTGTTCGAAGAGTGATGTCCAAAAATAAATTTCACTTTCTCATTGCTACTTTTTATTCTCCACAAGATGGCATTATCCGATCTTTCATGCGACGTTTCGTCTTTGGGTCACCGTCTTCAACTTATTTTTTTTTAAATACGGGCCTGGATCTTTTTGTTTAAATTATGAAAGAAGATCGAAGCCTACGTTCAGTGGTATACAACATTTACTGGTTTTCCGACGTTTTGTTCCTTAAATTGACCATCTTCATTAAAATACCCCTAGTACGTTCCTGTAATTCACTTTTTTTTAAATTTGATATAATTCGAAAACGTAAAACTCAATGCCTCTTTTAAAAGTCTTAAGAAAGTGCTGGCTTTAAGAGTCAAATTTTATTGTATTTACTTATACTTACGCTAAGTAGAAATTTGATACAACTATTAGTTTGAAATTAAAAAAAAAACAGTAGTAGTACGTAATAACAATAACAATTAAAGACATAAATAGCAGTAATAATGTAAAAATCTTCATTTTCTTCGAAACAAAAGTAAATTACAGGAATATATCGGGGGTATTTTAATGCAGATGGTCAATTTAAGAAACCAAACTGGTAGATTTCGGTTCTCTTTCATAATTTAAGCAAAAAAATCCACGCCCGTATTTAACAAAGTTAAGTTAATGATGGTGACCTAAAGACGAAACGTCGCATGAAAGATCCGATTATGCAATCTTGTGGAGAATAAAATGTGGCAATGAGGAAGTGAAATTTATTTTTGGACGTCTTTTCGAAAAAGTCAGGAAAAACTAAACACCGAAACGCAAAATTTTAGATTTTGCAAAATATTTCGAAAACCCCTGTCTTTATTTTAGATTTTTTTACGGCATATTATTGGACCCATACTTACGCAACTTTGCCCCAATTTAACCGACTCCGTATCTCTTACCGTTTCCGAAATCCCAATGGTAAAGGCCGAATTTGTAACACCCTGTATAAGCTACCAAATAGTTCTTCATGAGCGTCTACTAGGCCATCCACCATCAATCGCCCTGTATAACATACCATTAACCTTCCGATGTCACCATTTATTTCCAAATTTGAGAATTATACCAATTTAAATTAAAAATCTTAGAGGTCAAGTTCTGCGTCTACTATGTCAAAATTTTTATTAGGTTAAACTAGATTAATTAGTACGTGAATTATTAGTTTGATGCACTTCTTAACACAAAAATCAGGCTATATTGATATATTACGGATTAAATTTTGATAGGAAGGTTAACAACAGTAAGAACAAGGGTAACCTGAACATAGGATATGTATTAACGGCGAAAATTTGCCGTTTTTGTGTCGTCAAGTGGTTTTTTAATTCCAATCGAGGGCATGATTTTCAAAGAAAGCTTGCGTCATATCCGCTGAATTGTTTTTTGGTATAATTTGTTAGTACAGTTGAACACATAATTTTTATTTACAACCATGCATGTAATTATGACATTTCATCTATCTTTGAAAGGTGGAAAGTTGAGGTTTTTTTACTTTTACTTTCCACCCGTGTGGAATAGTACATTACGTATCAAGGGCCGAAAAGCCTCCGACGGCCCGAGATATGTACCGTATTTTTTTTTACAAGTGCTTCGAAGCTTTGATGCCAAATAAATAAAGAAATTCTTCAGACAGTTTTCCTGTCTACATGACATGTAAACACTCGCGCATGGAGAATGTAAACGTCTATTTATTATTTTCGGCAAATAGGCTCGGTGGCCTAGTGGTATAGCGTACGCTTTGTGATCTGAGAGTCGCGGGTTCAAATCCCGCACTCGGCATCTCTAGTTTTATTTATTTTTTTACAAGTGCCCGAGTCTTTGAGGCCAATACAGAAATTCTTCAGACATTTTTCTCAAACACCTTTGAAAAATTAACTGCCCATTTAATTTATATATAATCCGCTATTTATTAACGCTTGTAGTATGGCTCGGTGGGTAGAGTGTCCGCCTGGCGATCTGAGGGTCGCTGGTTCAAATCCCGCACCGACAATTCTGGTTTTAGTTATTTATGAGCACATGGTGACTCGAAGCGCTTCGATACTTTCCCGCCCGCTCTCTTGGAAACGCCACTGTCGGTGAAGAGAACATGCATGAAAAGAGGCACTTTCGGGGCACATATAAAAAAAAGTAAATTATTTTTTTGTAATTTTTGAAAAAATTTATATCTCAAAATGATATACGAACACACTTTTTTAAAAATGCTAATAGCTTTGCGTGTTTAGATATGTCTACTTTTTCCCTAATTGATAGAGTGGTCCTTAGCATTGAATATTGTGACCAAATCGTTGATATCTTCTTAGTCTTGGCCTTTTCACTGAAATAAGCTAGTATCGCCGACTCAGAACCAGGATTTTGAACTTTGTTTCCCGTACACCATTCTTTGAAACAGTTATATGCCTTGTCATATCTCGGTCGGCTTTTAGTTGGCAGAAGATTTTCTTCTACTATTTTTGCTGCTTCTCGAATTTCTGGTGGAGTAGCAACAAAAAAATCCTCAACTGATAGAATTTTTCTGTTGTTAAAATAATATATTGTTTAGTGACATGGAAACCATATTCAAAAAATAATATTTGCCATCTTGATGTATATTATTACCTACGTTATTTTACCACCTGCCGTTATTTGAAATTTCTGTCTAATATTTCAATGTCAAAGTCAAAAATGACATTTATCTTTTATTAATAATTTTAATTCAAAATAATAAGAAGCGGATCTTAGATGTGGTTGTAAATAAAATAGTATACAAACCTCGGTGAAAAGTTTCATTACTGTCTCGAGATTTAGTTAACTACCGACATGAATGAAACACTTTCCACCTCAGTGCGTAATATACTATTTTTGACAACAAATACAAAATTATGAAATGTAAAAAATATCTAATTCTAAAATAATTTATTTTGCTAAGAAATGCTCAATGGTTCAAAAATATCAGTCTTTTTTGAAGGATATGTGGTCCAGAACAGATAAGTATAGCAAAATTTTAAGTAAAGTTATTAAAAAATTAAGATTTAAAAAAAAATAATACACAGGAGTTCCATTTAAATTATCAAAGTTACTAATACTTTCTATTAGAACCGGCACCACTGCACTACTGAAAATATTTTTAAAAGAGAGAGCATGTCCACTTGCCAGCTACCAAATTTTCAAAGTGACTAATTCTTCATAAACGTATAATAGGCCATCCACAATTAATCACCCTGTAGAATATGCCTTTAAAATAAATTATGAAAGTAGAGTAAATGCGTCAGAAAGACTATATAAATGTTATGTATTTTATTAGTTATACATTGTCTTTGTTTAAAAAGTATCCAACGTTTATGGGTGGTACTAAATTATTGTACCATTGTTTAAAGTGTAAACGTTCATCCGATTTATTATTAATAAATATGCTCTGGCCCTGGTAGCTCTGGCTCTGGTTATCTACGTGTTCAAATTTTATTTTGAAAATTTGGCTATGGTTATACGAAATGGTTTTTTCTACGTTTATAAAATATTTTGAACGATGCGGTGTTGCCGGATCCCACCGAAAATGCCAGCAACTTCGGAATTTAAAATGGATTACTATATACAGTGAAACCTCTCATAACTCTAATAAGAAGACATGTCTATTAAGCGAAAATTTTTTCATAGTCCGGAACTAGGTATAGGAAATTCCATGAAAATCAACCTCTCTTGGTGGACTCTCCTTTGGGCGGACGTGGACAGGCTGTTTTCATACAAAGAGTGCGAAAACCCTCTTTTAAACGGACAAAATTTTTTAAATTTTTTTAAAGTATTTGGGAGACGAATTAGTACGGTGCAAAAACTCTCTGAAGACAGACCGGCAACCAATCGCGTATGCGCGGCAGCGCGAAAGGACTTCGCCGAATGAAAGTATGTGTGATTCCCCGACAGCAGTCTGCCGTTTATTGTGAGCTGTAAGGTTAAAATCGTAAACAATGGCACAAAATTGTCGCGTTTTGAGTCTGAAAGAGAATATTGATGTTGTGGAAGTTTGTAATTTGACAACAAAGATTTGGGCGAATTCATTAACATTACACAACATTGACAGCAATGTGCTGATAGTGACCCCATTCCTCCCGATTATGTAGTCCAAACTGAAACCACATCACTATCTGACGACTTTGATGAAGAAGTTGAATGCAGTAATCAAACAAATGTAACCAATTATCAACAAGCCATTAGTATGGTAAAGGAATAATTATAAGAGTGTGCAAAGAATAGAGGTGACTCTACAGCAATGTAATTGTTATCAGACTTGGAATTACATTTTCTAGATTACAAGTATAAAACGCAAACACGTCAAACTACGTTATTAGATTTTTTTAGTACTACATCCTAACTAAAACTAGTGTATTTTTGTTATGCTATGTTTATTTGTACATACATATACATAGTAATAATTTTGCATTTACATATTACCTAATAACAAATTTCCCATGGGCGGACACCTCTTTAAGGCTGACACGTGTCCGCCTAAGAGAGGCTTCACTGTAATTATATTTTTTTTACTCCAGATAAAATCTAGAACAATTTTCTGTATAATATCATATACCTATGTTTAATAGTTTATTAATTATAGATAATCTTGTGAATTTTTTAACGCCGTATCGGGACCTGAAAAGAAAATCATATCTTTTAGCGGTTACAGCTAGGAAGCTGAAATTTTGACAATAGTTTCACAAGACAATAGAGATTTTACAATTTCGAAAAGCATTAAAATACTGTTATAGGGCATCTCAAAAACAATATTTCTGAGGCAGATGAATTATTATGAAAACCTTCTATTTTTTAAATGGGACACCCTGTTTGATACGTTCCTGTGTAAATTACATGGTAGTAAGTAAAATAGGTAAAGATTGTTTCACGAAAAATGGATATAACTTAATGACTGCAGTAAAAGTACCTGGGGCCATCCCATTATTTATGACCGTTTGTTATTATTATGTGGAAAGGACCGGATTGTAATAATTATAATTAAATATAGGCACATCAGGTAGGTTAGGTTGCTTAATTTATATTTAAATATCTTTTTGTGGTAAAATTTGTTAGTTGTTGAGGAATCGTTCAAGAATTGTCTTTTACCAAACATTCCTCAGAATAGCGTTATAGTAATGGACAATGCGAACTATCACAATCGCCAATTACATAAAGCTCCAAGCTCAAATAATACAAAATTGGAGATTCAGAACTACATGGCGGCGAATGATATATATTTTGAAGAAAGTTATAAAAAAAGTGAAGTTTTAAAGACATTTTGTATAAAAAAAGTATATGTTTGTGACACATTGGCAGAAGAAATTGGACATACAGTGCTGCGGCTCCCACCCTATTATTGCATTTTTAACACCATAGACTCCATAGAGCATATGTGGCACCAGTTAAAATCACTGGTTAGTCTGAAAATATTTCTCCGACTTCGAGTTCTAGTGTTGTAGAATTAATACGAAAATGCTTTAATGATATTCCCCCAGGTAGTTGGAAAAATTCAGTCCGTCACGTAATAACTGTAGAAAATTCGTATATTAGTCTGGATCGTATAATTAATCCCATTATAATTAATTTTGATGAGGATAGCGATAGCGAAACAGAACTATCTATAGAATGACATTATAAATGTAAATAAATATGACTAGTAATCTTTAAAAAAAATGTTATTTCATTTGATTACATTAATATAATCATATCATTACTTGTTTTCCTTAGTCCGTCCCTTCATACTTCACTTGTTTATTGCCAAGCTCTTGTCGACACAATGGGACCGACCCAGGAAATCATTAAGTCGTATCCAAATCTCGTGAAACGTATTGTACACCTATGCGTGCGACAAAGCAACTTTCGCTAAGGAAAGGATTCTGTAGCCCTATCGCTTCCATGTATTCGAATTTAAAAAAAAATTGATTTATTCACATCATGTAATCTAGTTTATAAGAATAAATTATTCAAATAAGCAACGGTTACGAAACCTAGAATGCAAAGAGCTTGACCTTATGAATTTTAAATGATTAGCCGCTGAAAATCTGTCTTATTATACAAAAACGAAAAACACGATTAAAAACTGTAAATTTTTTTTTCCAGATATTTGGGACAAACATATTTTTGTTATACAGGGTGTCCGGTAAGTACCTCCTAATCTCGGGGGCATACAGAGAAGGTCAAAATAAACCTAATTTGTCAAAAAATGACGACATGTTATGTTTGGCATGTTCACTCTGATCAAATCTCGTGAGCGAAGCTCGAGTGATTTAATCTATGAATAAACATGATCAGACGATCATTGAATACAATTTCTAAATAAACCAAACTATGGGTGTTACAATGAAAAATTTAATCCATAATTAAAATGACGCTCGAGTTATATTTGATAAGATTATTTCCAGAACCTAAATTAAATATTTATACACTCGCCGGCATAAAATTCCGCCACCCTGAAATTTTGGTCAAGTTTGATATTTTATAACTTTTTTATTTTTTATGCCATTTTAATGATTTTGTTATCAGTTTGTAGATCAATTTATTCTGTTTTCCTTAATTATTTTATACAGTTACATTTTTTGATTGGGCTATATTATACAGGAGTAGATTAAATTGTTGCTTTTTGTCTTAATTTCAAAACACCCTGTAGGAAAATTGCAGTGAAGAATTCTATTTATATACTATTTTATATCATCTTTGATGTATTCTAAACATTTCGTTTTTTGATTCATGCCATTATCTCATTTCTGCTGCGAGCTGCAAAATTTTAAATGAAACGATGATATTTTTAGCAAATGTATGTCAAGTTTTCGGTTAAAAATTATTAACGTTGGCTAAGTACGCGATTATTGTGACAGAATATTTGACAGTGACAATATTCTTACGTACTATTCACTGATGAATCCAGGGTTTGTTAAAGGTCGCCGGTTTCTTGTATCTCGTACATAAGTAGAAATGAAAGATCATATCAGAACGATTCTCATATCATGGCGGTTCATGATTTAGGCGGGATGTTTCTACCGAAGCACGCATCAATCCTGTATTTGGAAATCCTCCAAGAAGTTGTTGTTCCAGTTGCTCCTTTCATTGGGAACCAATTTACATTAATGCTAGAGTAGTGAGCCAATATCTGGATGAAGGTGGACTTCCAAGATTCGAATGGCCCCCATGTAGCCCGGATCTCAACCCAATCGAACATCTTTGGGGGTTAACTTAAAAGAGCTGTTCGTCGTCGTCCTGTACAACCACAAACCTTGCAAGACTTACGACTGGCGCTGACCGAAGAATATCAGGCTCTCTCCCTCAAGAAAGGATAAGTAACCTTAGTCATTCGATGCCACGAAGGCTGCAAGCTGTCTATGCTGCGAGAGGAGGAAATACACGATATTAAAATTGTTTCTGTTAATTAACTTTATGATATACCTAGTGTTTGTTTTTCTTAATAAACATATGCTTAAACTCAGTGTTTCATTTAAAATTTTGCAGATCGCCGCAGAATTGAGATAATGGAATGAATCAAAAAAACGAAATGTTTAAAATACATCAAAAATTACAAGAAACAATATATAAATAAAATTATCCACCTCAATTTTCCTATAGGGTGTTTTGAAATTACGACAAAAAACAACAGTTTGATTTACTCCTATAATATAGCCTAATCGAAAAATGTTACTTTATAAAATAATTAGGGAAAAACACTATAAATGGATCTACAAACTGATAACAAAATCATGAAAATCGCATAAAAAATAAAAAGTTATAAAATATCAGACTTGACCAAAATTTCAGGGTGGCGGAATTTTGTACCGGTGAGTATATATAATAATTCGAGAAATAGTTTTAAATATGCAATATCCATACTAGCTTATGCTCTCTACTCTAGACGTCGAGCCTTTTGACGTTTCGTGAGTTTAAGGTTATGTTACTAAAATTTAAAAAGGAAACATGTCAACATAGTCGGCAAATAAGAAAATACATTGCAAATAAACAGTAAGCACATATTTTTTTACTTAAATCCTACATATTAAGTAGTTTTCACGCTTGTCATGGGTAAATAAAACTGAAAATCTGAAAGAATATGCATATATTTGCATTCAAACTTGACATTTATTAAAACGAACGAACGAAAACGAACACTTTTTAAAAATGTGGACCAAAGAGACAGATTTATCACATGTATAAGGAAGAAGAAAATTTGATCAAAATAATTACCTGTAATTGGTGTAAATGCAACAATTTGATTTGTCGAAACAGTAAATTAGACGGGCGATTGAAATATTCGCAATAAATTAAGAGTCTCTTTTTTAAAGAGTGCCTTTTTTAAATTATTCAAAAGAATCAGTTTTCAGCTCGTTGAATTTTCAAGAAGAAACCAACTGATTTTCCATTTAATAAATTGTTGTTTGAGCACGCCATTTAACTGGTTAGCAATATATTCTTTATTTTTGCAAACAGAAAAATGTAATCGGTCAGCAACTTATGGACAGTAAACATTTCTGAATCGGTCAGTAATTAATATCATACTAGAGTGCTCTAAATTATTTTGGTACGCAAATTAAATATATAAGCTGCTATGAGCAATCCACTTTTAATCAGATATTGGTAAGCAATCAGCGGGTAAGCAAAATATTTAATCTTGATCATCAAAAAAAGAAGGCAATAAAACGTGAAATAGTGACAGTGCCCTGGGAAAACAATTGAAAACCCGCCCCCGCTACACCTTTTATAGTTGATTTCCTTGTATATTCGGCACAAGAAAACACAAGAAAGTTACATAAATTGACAGTGCCCTGGAAAAACAAGTGAAAATCCGCCCCCGCTACCTTTTGGCCTTGACTGTTACACCGAATGAAAGCACACGCACGCAATTAGCTACTCGTATCACGTGACTGCTTTCGCTCCGCCCACAATAACGAACTTTGCCGATTATTCAAAACAAACGCAATCCAATGATTTATATTGATAACCATTCTTTTAATACGCAACCCTCTGAAGTAAACTGCTTCTAGACATGTTTTTTTCTACTGACCAATTGTAAAATCTTGCTGACCAAGTAATCATTTCGCAGCTCGACTGTTAATTAAGCGAACACATGATATTACAAGCGAACTGATATCGGTTAAATTGTTGACAGTTTGTAGCATTTTTTGCAGAACAAGTGTTGCAAGCCCGATTTTTATTTATTGCAAGCAAAATCTTTTTATGCTGATCAAATGATTTAATGGCTATTTTTTGCTGCGCACGAATTTTAATAATTACTTCTCGTTTTTATACAATTTTCTCCCAAAGATCTTACAAACTCCAGATAGAATTGTTTACATTTGTAATCTACGCAAGGAATGAAAACGTGCACTCCCCACCTTGCTGTTATGTTTGCAGCATAGCCAGATTGTCCTATTTATCGCTAAGGTATCTGCAAAATCCCAATTAAAAATTTGTTAATTTGACAATTACAACTGGTTTAAGGTTAATCCGCAATTGCTTTTAAAATAAATTTATTTCCCAATAATTTTACTATAAATTGTGAATAGGCCTTTAGAGATTTAGAAAAAAAATATTATTATACATAAGATTCTGAAATAAACCGACTGCACTCTGGCAACATCAAGATAAATTTAGTACGCTCTACGGCACAATGTCAAAACTTTATCAATGGATCGGATTATAGTAAAGAATACAGTGTTGCTGGTCACTGCTAACTTGTTTTAAGGGAGTGTTTATTGGTGAAAAATCGTCTTTATTATAAACAATGATGGTGCATTCATGTATAGTTTGTAAAAGAGTGGATCATTTAAGCAAAGATTTATCTTTTCTTCGGTAAGTATGGTTATGTTTTAATATGATTGTATTGATATGATTTCTGATATAACCATTGACGTTTAAAAAGTTATGGACTGGTCCGTGGAGCTAATCCGGGCAAAAAGCAGTCGAGTTGGTATATTTCTTAATATAAAAATCTTCCATTTACAAGATGGTTGAGTTTTACTATCCAAATGCTAAATAAAGTATATATTAATATTAAGTCAATAATATAACAATAAATAATGCGATAAACTCTTTTACAAACTACACATGAATGCACCATGATTGTTTATAATAAATACGATTTTTCACCAATAATCACAAAAAAACACAAATGAAACAAAAAAAATTAACGATGACTGCGAGAGACTGCGAACAAACTAACAACACTGTAGATGACCAGAGTGCAGTTGGGTTATTTCACGATTTATTTGATACTTTTAAGTATAATAATATTCTTTTAAAGAATTTCTCATCCTTTTCACAGTTTATAGTAAAATTATTAGGAAATAAATTTATTTTAAGAGCAATTGCGGATTAACCTTAAACCAGTTGTAATTGTCAAATTTACAAATTCGTTCAAAACCGTTCAATTACCACTGGACAAACAATAATCGTCATTATCGCTCGTGCATAATAATATACCTAAAATATAAAGAATCAAGCATCCGCCCCATATATTACAATAAATTACCGGCATCGTGGACATACTTACAGATACTTGTATATGTTGAAGATACTCTTATCAAAAAACCTATTTAAACAAGACAATTAGGTAATCGCGAAAATGTAAATACGTACCGTTTTAATAAAATCATATGCTCGATTTCAAAAGGCGCCAGCGATATTTTTTAATTTATCCTCACCTTTCGAAGCGCTGTTTTTTAGCGCGTAGTTTTTGTGTGTGACAGTGTGATTGGAAATATTATTGGTTGCCGCGAATTTAGTTTCGGTAAAAAATGGGTAAGTGTATAAAAAAATAGGCCGTCAAGTTCGAGTCGGACTCGTTGAATTTTAATGCAAATAGTGCATTTTTCTGTAAAATTTGTATATTTTCGATACATGGTGGTGTATGCATGTATTTGCATATTTTGTCAATTTGAGTTTGAAAATTTAATCGGTGTTTAACTAGATTAATATTATTCTTAGAACTATTCAGGTAAAATGGGTACAGGGAGAACATGTACAGGGTATCCCATTTTCGACACTTTTATAGGGTATCTCCGTAACTGTTAGTGCTATCATGTGCTCTTTTTGGGCCAGACTTAAAATGGTAAAATCAAAATTTGATGATTTTCGCTCGCTTAAGAGATACGGGGGAAAATCAAAAAATTTACAATTTCAAAATTACCCTATATTTTTTTAGTTAAAAGAGATACGGAAAAATGTTTTTACAAAAGTTTATTTATAATGGTTTTTGAATAATCTGCCGTATTTAGAATAAGTGTACGCGGTCAGGTAAAAAAGTTATCGGACCTAACCCCATTTTTTTTAAATGGAGCACCCTGTATATTTTAATCTAAGAAGATTGCATTTTAAATTCTATTTTCAAATATATAACACACCATGGATAATATTGGTTTCCTAGGCGATTTATTTAAACTTTATTACTTTAAACCACAGTAGGCCATGAAAGAAAAGCTAATATCCTAGACACAACTATGTTGACATTCTAGTTGTTATTAACATTTAACGTCAATTTCATTTTTACATATTCATTTGTGAAAATGTCTTATCAACATTTTGAAAAATTTGATATGATATCTATCATCCATGGTGTGTTATAAATTTGAAAAGAGAGTTTAAAATGCTATCTTTTTAGATTAAAATATACAGGGTGTTCCATTTAAAAAAAAAAGAGGTTAGGTCCGACAACTTGAGAGCACATGACACCTACATTACTTTTTTGATAGCACCAACAATTACGTAGATACCCTATGAAAGTGTCGAAAATGGGACACCCTGTACAGGATGTCCGGGAAAATGTGGGAAATCTCCCGGATATGAATAAAACAAGTGAAAATAGTACTACAAGTGCATACAAACTTTTTTTCGTATAGACCTCCTATTCGGAGCATAAAGAGGTCCAATGGAATCAAGTTAACATAATTATTGAACCACCATGTTTATTTAATTTTTTTTTTAATATAATGTATACCAGGTAAGACCCATCTGATTAGCATCCAAGAAAGTGTTGTGAATTACTCACAGCTGCAGGGACGGACTAGCTGTGACACTCACGGCCCCTTTTGTTTAACGCCCTGTATGATAAGAACTTTGGACAATGTTTTTTACATACCTTTAACTATTGGCTAAAAATTAAGTACTCTTCATTCATGTCGCTAATCCTAACCGTTTTCGAGAAAACGTCATTTTATTTACACTTCTACACTATACTACCTTCTTGGGGGTTAAATCTGAAAAAGCGGAATTTTGAACGATGAACATTTAATCGGAACAAAGATTTATCTTTTATTGAAATACGCCAAATACATGACGTATATGAATCTTAACTAATCTTGAACATCCTGTATATTTGACGATAGTTTAAAAATATGCCACTTCCGGTTCTATACAAATCTTTGTTGGCCCTAGCCGTAAAGGGTTTCATTTAATAATAATAATAATAATAATAATAATAATACTTCTTTATTTCAAATTACAAGTTACTAGGTAATTGCAAACTACAAGGCAATCATAAGATGAAATAACGTCACACCGACAAGAACTCACCGAAGTCAAAGTCTCAATCGAAAAAGTCTCTCACCGTATATGGTTCCATATATATGTAATATGGTCTTTTTTCAGAAGTATGGTGAAGTGGATATAAAAAATTCAAAGTTCGAGTACCATAGCTATGCTCATTAAGTTCCTGGAAAATTTGTTTATTTTTGAAGAAGAACATTAAACAGTCATAAATGTAAAGTGCATGTATTGTCATTATATTTAGCTTCTTAAAAACGCCTCTACAGGTCTCGAGGTACTGTAATCCCTGCATCAACCTCACCACTCTTTTTTGCATTACAAATACTCTTTGTACTCCCAAACTACTTCCCCATTTAATTTCCGGGTAGTAGGTTTTGCACGCCCGCAGTAAGCCCTCTTAATTCCGCCCAGAGCGGTGAATAGCAGAAATACACGACGAACAACTGCCGCCCATCCATATGTGATTGAGCTTAGTACTCCTCGAACTTCATTATTTAAGAATTCTTTCATCTGGAGAACTTCATCCTTATGGAACGACCTTCCCGAGATCGTTTTTCCCAACGAGTGCCCTAAAGGATTTTTCTATAGTGCTTATGTTTGATCTAAGGATGAACGAGTTATTTTTCTTGCCATTTAGGCATACTTATGCGGCTCAAAATTCACCATTGTGTAGGATTATAAGAAATAGTAATGCGTTTGTAAGTATAGATTTCTTTTCAATGTCTCTACGCAGAGTGAAGAGCATCTTAAAAAATGTGTAAATAATATATTTTGAATATTTGTTTTATAGCTACTTCACTCTGTCATGTGCACAATAATGCGGAATATTCTAATAATAAATTTATGTTGCTAAGAATATATTTATGTTGTTTTGTCTTCATATTTTGATTGTTTCGTTGTATATTGGGATTTCTATATATTTAAATTTTGTTTGTATAATTTGTATTAACATCGTGTGGATACTCTTTTGGGTACTTTTACCTGTTTGTATCCCTGTTGGCATAAATAAATAAATAAATAAATAAATAAATAAAAAAAAATACATTTTATTTACAACCGTGCATGTAATAATGACATTTCATCTATCTTTGAAAGGTGGAAAGTTGACGTTTTTTTACTTTTACTTTCCACCCGGGTGGAGAGTAAATTATTTTTTTGTGTATTATGTATATTATTACCTACGTTATTTTACCACCTGCGGTTTTTTGAAATTTCTGTCTAATTTTTCAATGGAAAAGTCAAAATGACATTTATCTTTTATTAATAATTTTAATTCAAAATAATAGATGTGGTTGTAAATAGAATAGTATACAAACCTCGGTGAAAAGTTTCTCGAGATTTAGTTAACCTACTGACTCCCTCGACAGAAACGCTTTCCACCTAGGTACGTAATACAAGGTGGCCCATCAAAAACAGTCCAGCAAGGTTTACGGCTGTGTACGTGATACATCTTTTTAAAGGGCATTAAATTCTCTTTACGCGCGTAGCTCAAATTTACAAAGCAAAGCTCCATTTAATGCCCTTTAAAAAGATGTATCACAACACACCCTTTCCCATTTGAAAAAACAAGGGCAGTA
This sequence comes from Barypeithes pellucidus, assembly GCA_963991005.1. Taxonomy (NCBI): domain Eukaryota; kingdom Metazoa; phylum Arthropoda; class Insecta; order Coleoptera; family Curculionidae; genus Barypeithes; species Barypeithes pellucidus. Next base: position 19,652,938 of record OZ022565.1, on the reverse strand, counting down.
GCCGCCCCCACTAGGGGGGGTTGAAGTTACAGGGATGAAATTAATAGTGAAACATGTCCCCCTGAAACACAAGTTTAAGGGTCCTAGGTTTTTTTTTAATTTTCACGTACACAGCCGTAAACCTTGCTGGACTGTTTTCGATGGGCTATTTTCCTACTTTTTATAAAATATAACATCCTTTGTCCCAGAACTAGTTCATTAAACAGCATAATTGAAATGTTTCTCTTACCATGTTAATTGTACCTTCAATTCCAAAGTAGCGTCTTCTGTCCTACTTTGAACTTTTTGAGAGAGAAGAGAATTACCGCGCTTGATACTGCTGGTGGAATCTTAATGGAGTTAATTTAAATGTCGTGAAATTAACGGGGCAATTATTATTTTTTCTATTTGGGTTTCATAATGGCTACATTATGAAATGCAAAAAAAGTTGAATAACCTGCCACTTTATGAAACTGAAATTTTATTTTTTTTATGTTGGCAGCAAATAGGGCAAGGGTTCGAATTTTAGGCTTACTTCGATTTCGTTGAAATTAGTTTTCTTGACATTATGGATTCGACAACAATTTTTATAGAAAACTTTAAAATACTATCCTTTAACCTTGCGAATAGATAATTTTTACTAGATATTTATCTGAAATACCTATACTCGGAAATATATATGCATGCTGACGGTGTCCGTCAACTAATTTCTAGTCACAACTATTAAAATAAACATAAGGTAAAAATATTAGAAATATCTTCCAGTTTATGCTCTATTTCTAAAGTACTATTTTTATCTTTAATTCAATATAGTATTATACATACATATTACTTTATACAGTGAGTCCCAGAAGAAATGTCTAAATTCATTTAAAATTCAGCGGTAAGTTTTTCAAAAAACGCTCGTACCCGTCGATTTTGATTTTTTAATTTTTTTTTGTGGTAATTTCATGTATACAGGGTAGCTCAAAAATAAGTTACGACCATCAACTTCATTTTTTCAAATGAAAACATATATTTTTTATTTCATTTTTGAATTTTGCATTGAATTCTAAGCATGTTTCATGTACCATGTCCTATACATAAACTCAACAGTTATTGAAAAAATTAGGATTGAACATATCTATAAGTAAGACCTGTTTATTAAAAAAAACACAACAAAATCAAATTAAATGTTGAAAATGGTTGGAAACGTGCAAAGAGAGTTTATTGATCATCTTGGATATTGTCAAGCCGTAAATGGCGCACATTTTCAACAATTAATTTGATTTTGTTGTGTTTTTTTTTAATAAACAGGTCTTACTTATAGATATGTTCATCCTAATTTTTTCAATAACTGTTGAGTTTATGTATAGGACATGGTACATGAAACATGCTTAGAATTCAATGCAAAATTCAAAAATGAAATAAAAAATATATGTTTTCATTTGAAAAATGAAGTTGATGGTCGTAACTTAACTAATTACCACAAAAAAAAAATTAAAAAATCAAAATCGACGGGTACGAGCGTTTTTTGAAAAAACTTACCGCTGCATTTTAAATGAATTTAGACATTTCTTCTGGGACTCACTGTATATACATATTTATAGTTACTGTCAGATTCTGTGTCTACACAATATTTTGTTCAATATTTTGAACTTTGTTCTGCTCGCACCATAACTCAAAGTTTTGCATATTCTTTTTAAACATTTTTCTAGATTATTTTCTGCCATTTCTCGTATTTCTGACGGAGTACAACTTTCTCCTGACTCATTTTTATTAACTTTAATAATATATTTATATTTAATTATGACGTAGGGGAAGCTTTGTTGTGTTCAGTTGTTTCTATCATAGCATATTTGATACTTGTAACATTTTATTAAATTGTAAAAGTATTGCCAACCCAAAAAGAACATATTAATTCAAATGGAAAAAATCGACTATATTTTTAAAAGTTTTTCAGACTTTAAAGACCCAAATAGAAAAAGTATTATAAAATACACTGTTCATAAGACAATTAGAGCACTTGTGCATTAGAAAACTCCCCGCTTCGCGGGTCCTTTTCTAAATTGAACGCGTGCTCTAAGATAATGTCCTATGAAACTTGTATCTTAATATACTATTTCAGGTGCTCGCTATGCTTCAACACTCACAAATAATAAAATAATCCTTAGCGTTACCAATATTTCTATTACGAAATAAATATATAGTGAAAATCGAATTTTTTTTTAATTACACCTTTAAAACAAATTACAGACCATTTCCACTAAATAAATCAACTAAATTCGAATTAGCTTCCAATTCATTAATTTCAACATCGTATTTAATTTACTATTTAAAAGTAGCATTTCAATTTTTTTTAAGGTCAGCGATCGATACAGATACATGCGAGTTAAAAAAAGCAAGGTAAAATAACGTAATTTCGATTGGTGTTTATGAATTAGAGTTACTATAAAACGCGCGTGTAACAAGAGATCGAACCCATTTTCTAGATTTCTCCAGCTATACCGTTGAATATCGAAGGTTAAAGAAAAACGGATCATTATAAGAATCTGGCAATTTATATTTGGAGATGACCGGCTAGTTTACCGGGATTCTGGTCTATCTCAGACATACGGCGTTGGATGTTCGAGCGCTACAAAACAAAACGCCCCCTGAAGTCATGTTGATTCTGGAGTTCAAAGCATTGTGAATTGGTCATTCGACTATAGAGGGTGTCCGCTAATTAATGGTACATGGAAAAACCACTCCAAAACTCCTAACGTAAAAATATTAGGATTTAGTTATACTTACCTATATCCGAAAGTTGATATTAACTGAGATACAGGGTGTTAAAGTTCAAAACTTAATTTTTGTTTTTCTCTAATAACTTTGAGATAAACTAACGTTTTTTTTACAAAATTTGACAATTATGGCTTTTTTTAGAACGAGAAATTGATTTTTTTGTGAAATTTTAATGTACAATGTAGGGGGCGCTGTCTGCGGCATTATTTGCACATTTATTAGGTCATAACTTTTTTGTGCCTCAGTGTATTTAAGTTTTTAATGAAAATTATACTTTTCTCATATTCATTACGTAAGAAAGGTATACTAAGTTCAGGTCGCTCAGAGTTACCGTTTCGGAGATATTTGCATTTAAATTGTTTAGTGCACCCTGCTTAATTATTATTAATTTGCAAACAAAATTTTCGTCTTAAAATAACGTATGCGAAAACAAATGAAATTTAGAGATGCAGTTGCTATGAAACCTCCATGTTGTCATTTGTTTGTTGATTATTGTAAGATAGCTTTGTCAGAAAATGTTTCATTTTTGAGTTTATCGTAAGTTTGTGTTTTCATTGCTGTTGGTTTCTTTCGACACGATATTTTCTAGGGTCAAAGTTATTTTAATTAAAATAAGTTAAAGAACAATTCAATATTTGTATTTATTATTCCCAATTACCATTACTAGAACATTAATTATCATGTAAAGTTAATTGGTAAATTGGTAAGAAGTAACAAAATATTATTTGCTTGCCTGAGCTACACACAACATTTTAAATGCAAATATCTCCGGAACGGTAACTCTGGGCGACCTGAACTTAGTATACCTTTTTTACGTAGTAAATATGAGAAAAGTATTATTTTCATTAAAAACTTAATTACACTGAGGCAAAAAAAAGTTATGACCTAATAAATGTGCGAAATATATTGTACATTAATATTTCACAAAAAAATCAATTTATCGTCCTAAAGAAACCATAATTGCCAAATTTTTTAAAAAAACGTTGATTTCTCTCAAAGTTATTACAGAAAAACAAAAATGAAGTTTTAACTTTAACACCCTGTATCTCAGTTAATATCAACTTTCAGATATAGGTAAGTATAATTAAATCCTAATATTTTTACGTAAGATGTCTGTGGTTTTCCCATGTACCATTGATTAGCAGACACCCTGTATATCCGTCTTTCTTTTAATTCGAAATTCAAATGTTATACAAATAAAAATTAATTAATTAAGTTGGCCTATACTTTGTGGAAATTCATTAGAAATTAATAGACTGGAAGTCAGTGGCGGGTCGTATCTTAGAGTGGGAGCTGCACCCATTGGTATAATAAAATGTACATATTATATAGGGTGTCAAATTTGAAATCTTCTCACTCTTAATATGTTTGATAATTATGGAAGTGCGACGCTTAGAATATACACCCTGTAGCAATGGCTAATGTCCAAAAAAGCATATGTAACAGATGGATATTCCGCTAATTGGCCATATCTAATTTCGATATTGTACAAGCGTGTGACTGTCAGATTACATACCAGATGTTCTAAAACATAGAAATGTTTTCTTTCATATCTAAGTTCGTATTTACAATCAAAACATGACAGAACGGGTTAATAATTATTGTTCTCAAATTTGATGGATCTCTGTGGGCATACCCAATTTGGAGCGTTTAATAGTTTGGCTAAATTTTTGCCTGTCCTAATCTGTGGTACCAGTTTCGGCATCGCCCGCTGTGCCCGTGGTAGAGGAATAATAATTTATCAAATGTTTAAATCTTAAATTTATAATTATTATGATTTAAACCGAATGAATGCTTCACACATTATAAATATTTTCGTATCAATTCCGCCATCACATATTCAAAATAAAAGACACCATTATATTTTTCCTACTAAGCCTTTAATTTAACATAACATACCTGCCTAATAATTAATAATAACTGATACTAATTTTCATTTTGTCAATATCAAAATTCAATTTGCTGGTATTACCTGATTGCCATCACGATTAATTGAACGGCTTAGGATGGGCTTACCGGTGGACTCGGTAAAAAAAATAATTTTTTACCAATGGGACTAGGTAAAATAATTAGTAAATATTTCCAATTTTTTATCAGTTGACTCCGTAAAATAACTACTATAAATCGGCTATTTTTCAACATTTCCAATTCTTATCAATAGATACGGCAAGATAACTACTATAAATTTGCTATTTCTTTTTAACAGTTTGACTAGGTAAAATAAAGTTAAAATTTCCAATGATTTGCCAATGAACTTGGCAAAATAACTGCTATAAATTGGCGATTTTTTTAACAGTGTGACTAGGTGAAATAATTAGTAAATATTTCCAATGTTTTACCAGTGGACTTGGCAACAAAACTAATATATTGGCGATTTTTTTAACCGTGTGACTAGGTAAAATACTTATTAAAAATTTCCAATGTTTTATCAGTGGACTTGCCAAGAAAACTAATATAAATTCGCGATTTTTTTAATAGTGTGACTAGGTAAAATATTTAGTAAACATTTCCAATGTTTTACCAGTGGACTAGGCAACAAAACTAATAAATTTGCGATTTTTTTAACCGTGTGACTAGGTAAAATACTTAGTAAAAATTTCCAATGTTTAACCAGTGGACTTGCCAAGAAAACTTATATAAATTGGCGCTTTTTTTTAATAGTGTGACTAGGTAAAATAATTAGTAAACATTGGCAATGTTTTACCAGTGGACTAGGCAACAAAACTAACAAATTTGAGATTTTTTTTAACAGTGTGACTAGGTAAAATAATTTGTAAAAATTTCCAATGTTTTACCAGTGGACTTGGCAAGAAAACTAATATAAATTGGCGATTTTTTTAACAGTGTGACTAGGTGAAATAATTAGTAAATATTTACAATGTTTTACCGGTGGACTTGGCAACAAAACTAATATATTGGCGATTTTTTTAACCGTGTAACTAGGTAAAATACTTATTAAAAATTTCCAATGTTTTATCAGTGGACTTGCCAAGAAAACTAATATAAATTGGCGATTTTTTTAATAGTGTGACTAGGTAAAATATTTAGTAAACAATTCCAATGTTTTACCAGTGGACTAGGCAACAAAACTAATAAATTTTAGATTTTTTTAACGGTGTGACTCGGTAAAATAATTAGTAAAAATTTCCAATGTTTTACCAGTGGACTTGGCAAAATAACTGCTATAAATTGGCGATTTGTTTAACAGTGTGACTAGGTAAAACAATTAGTAAAAATTTAAAAATTTTTACTAGTGGACTCGGTAAAATAACTACTATAAATTGTCTATTTTTACCGTAGGATTCGGTAAAATAATTGTCTCTTTTTTACTAATGTGAGGGACATTGTAAAATATTTGGTACAAATTGCTAACTTTTTACCGTCAGTTTCAGTAAAATAATATCTAATGATTGTCTGTCTGTATATTTTTTTAACAAAGGGACTAGGTAATTATATAAGTATAAAGTAAAAATATAATTATAAAGTAAAAATTGGCAGTTTTTACCACTGTGACTCGATAAAATAATTACTAAACATTTTCTGGTTTTTCCACAGTTGGACTCTGTAAATTGGGTCAAAGGTGGATGATAGGAAGATAATAATTACTAGAAATTGACCAAAACAATCGAACACAACAATGCACCACGGATCGCAAATCTCCTCTTATAAAATCAAATCACCCATGCGATCCGCGACTTGCTTATAATAACTGTTTTTCGCCATCCGCAATTCATTCATTCACTTGTTTTCTTCTGCAACTTTCGACATTCAAAAATCTAGTTGGCCGAGACTGTGAGAAGCAAGAGACACACAGCCTACTTTGTCGACAAATTGGTTCGCAGCGCGATTCACCTGTTTTATAGAAGCGTGGCAGGCGCGATTTTCAATTTTTTTTTTGCCGGGTAGTTTTCGGTCGATATTATCGATTTTTCGTTATTTCGCCGCACAAGGGAGTTTTGAAATTTAAGTGACTTTTTGGAGGATTTTAAAATGTCGGATGTCAAAGGTAAGAGCAGGGCAAATAATAATATTTATTTTAGTGGTAAAAATTTTTATTGCAACCCTAATTAGATGGGTTATAAATTGGCAGCAAAAATTATTTAAAACATAGTTTTTGCAAAAAAATAAATCGGGTTATTGCTGCAAAATAAACTCCCTTATAAAGTTTCATTGTTATCTTAATTTACACTATTTTATCAAAAATCTAATTTTTTTAAAAATACAAATTTTACAGTAAATGTAAATATTTCTATATACAAAGTTAAATGTTTTTTTTTTGTTTTTATTAAAAATCTCGAAACCTGTTGTAGATATTACACTAAATTTTGGTTTAAACTCTTACGATATAAACCCACACATTTTTATTTCAAAAAGTTTTTTTTTCAAGCCAATGGCGTACGTCCGAATACAATTTTAACCAAAAAATATATTAAGCCACTGGTATTTTCGATATAATCATTTTAATATCAATTATCATTCAATTCTAAACAAAAATGGTCTCTTTCATCTTTCTCTTAAAATGTACCGTTTGGACGAAAATAATATGAGAGTAATAATTATGCTTTCCTCTTTGTAGATAATTTGTTCGTTTTAACATATTATTTGGTTAAAATTGTATTAAGGCATAGCTACCAGGTACATGCGAGATTAATTTTAGAAAAAACACTTTTTGAGTTAAAAATGTGTCATAATATTGAATGTTAGTTTAATTATCTCAAACTGTTTTCGAGATTTTTTTTAAAGCCAAATCAAAAATAAAAATTTTGACACACTGTATATCGAAAATAAATCATTTTAGAACATACGTATACAGGGTGTTACAAATTCGGCCCTCACCAAATCTCAATTTCTCATTGCTACTTTTTATTCTCCACCAGAGGACATTATCAGATCTGTCATGCGACGTTTCGTTTTTGTGTCACAATCACCAACTTAATTTTGTTAAATTATGATAGAGGACCAAAATCTACGCAGTGGTATACAACACTTACTGGTTTCCCGACGTTTTGTTCCTTAAATTGACCATCTTCATTAAAATACCCCTAGTACGTCCATGTAATTAATATATTTTTTAAAATTCATTATAATTCGAAAATGTAAAACTCAATCCTCTTTTAAAAGTCTTAAGGAAGGGCTGGCTTTAAGAGTCAAATTTTATTTTAAGAGCTGCGTTTAATCACAGGTTGCCAAGCAGGCACTATTTTATGCGAACGTTTAGCCAAATATACTTTTTTTCTAATCTAAAACTGGATTCGTAAAGTTAAAGGATTGGAATACGGTAGAAAAAAATTGCGTTAAAAAATATAATGTTATAAGAATAATAATCATAATTTCAAATATGAACAATTTTCAAATTTTTGTCTCAGATCTTCCCGAAACTTGTTGATACCCCAATCGACATGTCAGACAATCTAAATATCAGTAAATTAACTAAAAAACTTTATTATTAACGGCTAAAACTTCACGAAAAGAAATATTGATTAGCTGATGACTCTCGTCTCTTTCTAATCTGTCAAAAAGTGGCATATTTTTTAATTAAATTGTTACAATATAGATGGCTCCGATTGCTAATTTGGGATTGTTTGGGATCCTCATCTTAATTAATAAAATAAATTACTTGTACTTACGCCAAGTAGAAATTTAATGCAACTATAAGTTTGAAATTAAAAAAAATCAGTAGTAGTACGTAATACAACAATAACAATTAATGACGGAAATAGCAATAATAATTTAACAAACTTCAGTTTCTCCGAGACAAAAATAAATTACAGGAACGTATTAGGGGTATTTTAATGAAGATGGTCAATATAAGGAACAAAACGTAGGAAACCCAGTAAGTGTTGTATACCACTGAACGTAGATTTCGGTCGTCCTCTTTCATAATTTAAACAAAAAAATCCAGGCCCGTATTTAAAGAAATTAATTTGATGATGGTGACCTAAAGACGAAACATTGCATTAAATGTCTGATGATGCCATCTTGTGGAGAATAAAAGGTAGCAATAAGTAAGTGGAAATTTTTCTTGGACCTCTGTAAATACTAAAAATCTATACGCAAAATTTTAGATTTTTTCAAATATTTTCAAAGCCCCTGTATTTCATTTAGATTTTTATGCGACATATTATTGGGCTCATAATTAAGCATGTTTGTCCTGATTTAACCGACTTCGTATTTCTTACCGTTTTCGAAATCCCAATGGTGAAGGAATTTGCAACACCCTGTATGTACCTTCCGACTTACTATTGATACATTATAAGTTTAGCCTACCTCTAGATGTTGTGCATTTATTTATTATGTCATCGAGCTTTATTTTTAATGATCTTAGCTTATTTATCTCGCTTTTGCCGATGATTGCCTCTATTTTTCGATCTTATACTTTAATGTAGAGATATTCCCCTAAGGGCCAATTTTATAATGTGGATTTAAATCGCACTGTACGGTTTAAACCTCAGATTATTGAGAACGGTGATTTTATAAACTAGGATTGAGCGAGGCTCGACTTAAGAGCAACCATCCTGGTAATAAGTTAAACTCAATAATACGATTTAAGACACAGGGCACAGTATTACAACCCTAATATTTGAGTTTGTTTTTTTATTGTTTCTGATTGCACCAATTATTTTAATAATGCATATTTTTGAAATTTTTAATGACGGACGACGAAGATGATTTTGTAAATTTTATTGATTTATTGAGCAGCTTAGGCGGGATAGAATATTTCGGATACGCCCCAATTACATGAAAACCTTACCCGATTTTTACAAAGGTGCAGGATTTCAAAAAATTCTGTGTATAGTTGTTGCAGAATTATACCGTTGACTCTTACTGCCATAAATAAACTACCTGATTATACCCTATTGTATACGCCTTAACCTCTTCAAAGCTCAATAAATGGGATTAGGGCCGGCTTGAAAATGTATTCCAAACCACATGATTTATTTTTATAATTTAAAATAAATAGATAGGTATTTTTAGTTTTAGGTACACAATTAATGATAATTGAAAATAATATAATTTAAAAGTATAACTATTAGGATAACAAGTACAATAAAAATTAAATTCTAAGAAACTATTGATAATTTATTCAAAATTTAACTCTGACTATCACTATCTTCATCTAAGCCTAAACAGCCTAAACTTATAATTAAGGGTTGAACATTTGTAATCATACAATAGTAAGAATTTTCCACCTTAAGTACATGCTGTACACAGTTTTTCCAGCTGTCTGCAGAAATTTTTCTTACTTCGTTTTTAATTAATTCTACTACAGATGCATTTAATGTAGGAGGAATATTATTTCTCCTGATATTGGATTTTAATTGGTGCCATATTAGCTCAATAGGATTGAATATACAATAGTACGGAGGAAGACGCAACACTGTATGTCCATTTTCTGCTGCAAGTTTGTCACACTCGTATTCCTTATTTATTTTTATTTTTTATTTATGGTGCCTTGGTTTCACATTTTTTGGAAGAATCATCCCAACCTTTTCTTGGAGAGTCATGGGTATGGAACCATGTTTCGTCAAGGTAAATAATTGGACGATTGTCTTCTCTAAATTGTTTAACAGCTGTTAAATATTTAAGTCTCCATTCCCGTAAATGTTGAGATTCCATTAATGTTTGTCTTTTATCAATGCTTCGGTATTTAAAACCCATTTTACGCAATATTTTCCTAAGGCTTGAAAGGCTACAAGAGATATTTGTTTCGTCTTTAATGTGCCAGAATCACTCCGATTTTTTCTAGGATTAACAGGTTTAAGTACTATGTCTCTTACCGAGGATAAAGGAGTTTTGTCAAAGTAGACGTCTCTGCTAAAGCATCCATCGAATTAAAATTTCTACTCAACAACGATTGATACACATTTTTAATTATTAGTTTGGCATCGGTAGATAAATGCTTTCTTTTAAAAATGACACTTGAAATGCCCCCCTATCAGCACAATTCCAAGGACGCCACATTCTACCACTAATAAGCCTAACTAAAAATTACTCGCCGGAAAACCACTAAAGATTAAAATTAAAAATCACTTTGTATTTATATATGCATCAGGCATAGGTATAAATTGAATTTGTATGCCTGGTCCGGCTCTGCACGAAAAGGTTTTAAAATTTGGGATTTCCTTATTTATTTTATGGTCGAAGGGATAATGAGGTTTTATTGCAGTCAAAAGATCAACGGTATAATTCTGCAAATACTATAACAATTGTTAATCCTCCTAAATTATGTTCTAGAGCGTCCAACAAACCGATGAGTATATACAATATATAATACATTTAGTTATAATCCGCCTAGTAATAATCCTCTATTATAAAATTGTCATAATTTACCTGCAACTTAATCCCCTGATTATTGTTTCGTTTATAATTTAATTTAAATCCAAGACTTAAGATCACTTTATAAAATTGGGCCTAAATAAAGATATTTGTGGTTTATATTATTGTTTATATGACCCGAATTCTCTACAGTCTTAAACTAAAATGGAAAGGACATGAATTACAACCAATTATTTCGCCTTATAACATGCATTTTATGAGAATTCTGTTCCAAAGGAACGGTTTTCTATGTTAAAAAAAGTAAAAACTATGATTTAAAATTCTAACTATCCATAATAGAGAATCTATGAATACTAATGAGACGGGCGTATTATTTGAATCATCTACCAATACAGGGTGGCCCATCAATACGTACCGCAAGTCATTACAGGCTGGGAAAGAACTTTTCGACAAAATCCAAAAACTCGTCCAGTGTGGTTGTCAGGGGGACAACTTTTGACACAAACAGCATAACAAAATCTTCAACTTGCTAAGTGGGGGGTGTGTCATCCCCAAATGGGAATTAAGGTCAAATAATACATCATTAAAAATGGCCTTTAATTTCCTATACAGGGTGTTATGGAAATGACGTATTATATTTAAACCGGCAATTCCTGATATGGAAACAAATTGAATAAAAATATCCAAAAATCGCGCTTTAATTTAATATGCCCTGTACATGACCTGACGTCCAACCAAAATTAAGCACGTGGTGACACTGGGATACACAAAACAACATATGACGGAAAATGTCAGTGAATTTTGAGCAGTGTTGTCACTCTTTAGAAAGTCAATAACCGTTTGACAGATTGGAAGTTGTTTATTTTTCAGGGTACATTATTATAAACTTTTACGTTCAGTTCAGTTCGCTTTTCTTGGACCTCTGTAAATACTAAAAATCTATACGCAAAATTTTAGATTTTTTCAAATATTTTCAAAGCCCCTGTATTTCATTTAGATTTTTATGCGACATATTATTGGGCTCATAATTAAGCATGTTTGTCCTGATTTAACCGACTTCGTATTTCTTACCGTTTTCGAAATCCCAATGGTGAAGGAATTTGCAACACCCTGTATGTACCTTCCGACTTACTATTGATACATTATAAGTTTAGCCTACCTCTAGATGTTGTGCATTTATTTATTATGTCATCGAGCTTTATTTTTAATGATCTTAGCTTATTTATCTCGCTTTTGCCGATGATTGCCTCTATTTTTCGATCTTATACTTTAATGTAGAGATATTCCCCTAAGGGCCAATTTTATAATGTGGATTTAAATCGCACTGTACGGTTTAAACCTCAGATTATTGAGAACGGTGATTTTATAAACTAGGATTGAGCGAGGCTCGACTTAAGAGCAACCATCCTGGTAATAAGTTAAACTCAATAATACGATTTAAGACACAGGGCACAGTATTACAACCCTAATATTTGAGTTTGTTTTTTTATTGTTTCTGATTGCACCAATTATTTTAATAATGCATATTTTTGAAATTTTTAATGACGGACGACGAAGATGATTTTGTAAATTTTATTGATTTATTGAGCAGCTTAGGCGGGATAGAATATTTCGGATACGCCCCAATTACATGAAAACCTTACCCGATTTTTACAAAGGTGCAGGATTTCAAAAAATTCTGTGTATAGTTGTTGCAGAATTATACCGTTGACTCTTACTGCCATAAATAAACTACCTGATTATACCCTATTGTATACGCCTTAACCTCTTCAAAGCTCAATAAATGGGATTAGGGCCGGCTTGAAAATGTATTCCAAACCACATGATTTATTTTTATAATTTAAAATAAATAGATAGGTATTTTTAGTTTTAGGTACACAATTAATGATAATTGAAAATAATATAATTTAAAAGTATAACTATTAGGATAACAAGTACAATAAAAATTAAATTCTAAGAAACTATTGATAATTTATTCAAAATTTAACTCTGACTATCACTATCTTCATCTAAGCCTAAACAGCCTAAACTTATAATTAAGGGTTGAACATTTGTAATCATACAATAGTAAGAATTTTCCACCTTAAGTACATGCTGTACACAGTTTTTCCAGCTGTCTGCAGAAATTTTTCTTACTTCGTTTTTAATTAATTCTACTACAGATGCATTTAATGTAGGAGGAATATTATTTCTCCTGATATTGGATTTTAATTGGTGCCATATTAGCTCAATAGGATTGAATATACAATAGTACGGAGGAAGACGCAACACTGTATGTCCATTTTCTGCTGCAAGTTTGTCACACTCGTATTCCTTATTTATTTTTATTTTTTATTTATGGTGCCTTGGTTTCACATTTTTTGGAAGAATCATCCCAACCTTTTCTTGGAGAGTCATGGGTATGGAACCATGTTTCGTCAAGGTAAATAATTGGACGATTGTCTTCTCTAAATTGTTTAACAGCTGTTAAATATTTAAGTCTCCATTCCCGTAAATGTTGAGATTCCATTAATGTTTGTCTTTTATCAATGCTTCGGTATTTAAAACCCATTTTACGCAATATTTTCCTAAGGCTTGAAAGGCTACAAGAGATATTTGTTTCGTCTTTAATGTGCCAGAATCACTCCGATTTTTTCTAGGATTAACAGGTTTAAGTACTATGTCTCTTACCGAGGATAAAGGAGTTTTGTCAAAGTAGACGTCTCTGCTAAAGCATCCATCGAATTAAAATTTCTACTCAACAACGATTGATACACATTTTTAATTATTAGTTTGGCATCGGTAGATAAATGCTTTCTTTTAAAAATGACACTTGAAATGCCCCCCTATCAGCACAATTCCAAGGACGCCACATTCTACCACTAATAAGCCTAACTAAAAATTACTCGCCGGAAAACCACTAAAGATTAAAATTAAAAATCACTTTGTATTTATATATGCATCAGGCATAGGTATAAATTGAATTTGTATGCCTGGTCCGGCTCTGCACGAAAAGGTTTTAAAATTTGGGATTTCCTTATTTATTTTATGGTCGAAGGGATAATGAGGTTTTATTGCAGTCAAAAGATCAACGGTATAATTCTGCAAATACTATAACAATTGTTAATCCTCCTAAATTATGTTCTAGAGCGTCCAACAAACCGATGAGTATATACAATATATAATACATTTAGTTATAATCCGCCTAGTAATAATCCTCTATTATAAAATTGTCATAATTTACCTGCAACTTAATCCCCTGATTATTGTTTCGTTTATAATTTAATTTAAATCCAAGACTTAAGATCACTTTATAAAATTGGGCCTAAATAAAGATATTTGTGGTTTATATTATTGTTTATATGACCCGAATTCTCTACAGTCTTAAACTAAAATGGAAAGGACATGAATTACAACCAATTATTTCGCCTTATAACATGCATTTTATGAGAATTCTGTTCCAAAGGAACGGTTTTCTATGTTAAAAAAAGTAAAAACTATGATTTAAAATTCTAACTATCCATAATAGAGAATCTATGAATACTAATGAGACGGGCGTATTATTTGAATCATCTACCAATACAGGGTGGCCCATCAATACGTACCGCAAGTCATTACAGGCTGGGAAAGAACTTTTCGACAAAATCCAAAAACTCGTCCAGTGTGGTTGTCAGGGGGACAACTTTTGACACAAACAGCATAACAAAATCTTCAACTTGCTAAGTGGGGGGTGTGTCATCCCCAAATGGGAATTAAGGTCAAATAATACATCATTAAAAATGGCCTTTAATTTCCTATACAGGGTGTTATGGAAATGACGTATTATATTTAAACCGGCAATTCCTGATATGGAAACAAATTGAATAAAAATATCCAAAAATCGCGCTTTAATTTAATATGCCCTGTACATGACCTGACGTCCAACCAAAATTAAGCACGTGGTGACACTGGGATACACAAAACAACATATGACGGAAAATGTCAGTGAATTTTGAGCAGTGTTGTCACTCTTTAGAAAGTCAATAACCGTTTGACAGATTGGAAGTTGTTTATTTTTCAGGGTACATTATTATAAACTTTTACGTTCAGTTCAGTTCGCTGGGAAACAATCTCTGATTTATAAACTTGAACTGACTCGAACGAACCGCCGCAGAGTTTATAAATGGTCAGGTATGTTCTCGTTTGTTCAATTCGAACGACACCCGTCGGAACTGAACAACTTAAATGCCACTTTAGAAAAAAAACTGCAATTTTATTTACCTTTTCGGCCTTATTTAAAACCAACTTAATTTATAAAATAACACCAAGTAGGTAATCCAAACAAGAACCGGCACAATACCCTCACAAAACACAAAAACAAAAGCACAAATTCACATTAGTTTTCGCTTAAATTTGCATGCATCTCATGAACACATCTAAGTACCATTCAATCCGAATTAATATTTTAAAGTGCTACTGTGTAGACAAAAATACGCCCTTATTGTATAAAGTTTCTAGTAACTACACGTTTCAGTCTGTTTCGGGTTTATTCGGTCGATCGATATTGCGTTATTTAGAAATATCTAAAAATACAGCGTTGCCACTTTCGATGTTTTATAAGATTATATTCATAAATTGCGGAATTCCCTTCTGTAATATTACTTTTCTATATAATTATTGTCTTGGAAATGGCAACCGCGCTATTTTTCCAAATATGTACGAAGCACTCGACCCTTGGTTGGACTCGTCTAAATTAAGACTGAAGGAGATGTCCTGTTGTTGTCAACATAATTATTTCATCATTCTTCATCAAAGGATTAAAAATTGTTTTAGGCCCATTAGAAATTAGCGTTTTTATCATTTCTTACTTTCTATTGCGAAATAATTTGTATCCTATCTTCTGTATGTGCTGTTGTTCTATGTGTACGATAGTGTAATTATGCATTAGTGTTTAGTGCTTTTGTGTAATCTGATAATAGGTGCATATCTTCAAAAAACTAATTTGAAACTCGTAGGTGTCTGTGTGTTTCTTTAAGTGATTTAGTGTAATTTGTTCTGTTTCACTATGTATGTTTTTCTCTCGGACGATATGCCGGTTATGTTCCGAGATTGGAAATAAGAGGCCGAATGGGGTTTAGTGGGTATAAGCTTATTATAGAGTCCCACACTATCATCAGGGCACGTGGTGAGCATAAACCTCTTCCCATAGAAAAAAGAACTGAAGGTGTCTGTGCCCTGGATTCCTTACTCGTGTCGGCGGCCTGAATTTAATTTCTAAGTAAGCTAAATATTTATTTTTAGAAGAATATAAAGTTTTACACTTTTCCACAGTTTGGCAACATTGCGCCAGAACATGTGTTTATTACACAGCTGGTCAGTGTAATATGATTGTGCCGCGGAGTGACCTGTGGGTTTATGGGTGAATTACCCCACTTTTTAAACGTTCGATTTAAAAAAAAAATTTGTAGCGCTTCTCTAGGACACCCCAGGAGTCACCCATTTAAATATAATACGTCATTTCCATAACACCCTGTATACTACAGCTTAGTTTTTGAAAATCGATCCACTCGTTTAGAAAATATGGAGCTTTAAATATCAACAAAACGTTGAAGAAAATTTCAAAAATCGATTTAATTTGACTAATAATAAATTAAATCGATTTTTGATCATCATATTTTTTGTTGATATTTCAAATCTCCATATTTTCCAAACGAGTGAATCGATTTTCAAAAACTAAGCTGCAATTGTATTGGCAATTAAAAGTCCTTTTTAATGAGGTATTCCTTGACCCCATTTAAAAAAAAAATACCCCCACTTAGGGAGTTGAAGATTTTACTATGCTTTTTGCGTCAAAAGTTGCCCCCCCGCCAAACAAACTTTCGGGATTTTGTCGAAAAGTTATTTTCCAGCCTGTAATGCCTTGCGGTACGTTTTCGATGGGCTACCTTGTATGTACATGCATGCCCACGGGCATAGTACCCACTAGAAAATAACGGGTTTGTTTTTTATATTCAAAATCAAATACATGTTTTAAAATAAATATGCTTATTTTAAATATTACAATTTACTCACGTTTTTAATAAGAAGAACATAATGAAAGTATTACAGTCCCCGACAATAAATCCCGAACAAAGATAATGTTAGTCTTTTTCTAGTCCTGTAGGTAGACTTGTGTCTTGGAATGATATCCTGAATTTTAGTTTTCAAAAAATACCGATGACTTGGTCATTATACAGGCAGACACAAAAGTTGCTTTTTTACCCTTAATTCTTACCGCCCTGTGGAAAAATTGATCCGTAGAATTTAGCTACGTTGTGTTTTGTTTTGAATTGTGACCTTTCCTTAAGACAATGTGTTTTGGTTCACGTCATTATCTGCTTTTTAAAATAAGATCGCTGATAATGTTGAAGCCTTCCAGGTACTTTAGAAGATGTTGGTTAATAGCTTTCTCCATTACTTTTGGTATAACTGAAAGCAATGCGACTGGTCGATAGTTGTCAGGCAGGGTTCTCTTACCTTTCTTTGGAATAGGCTGGACTCGCGCCGTCTTCCAGCAAGATGGAAATATTCCTTTTTTGTAGGATAAGTTGAAAAGTCTACAAAATACTGGTGTTAGCTCATCGGCGCATCTCTTGAGAACTATAATAGGAATTTCGTCTGAACCAGTAGCTTTTTTGACATCGAGTCCTTTCAGGATTCGTTTGACAGGACGCTGACGGAACACGATTTCGGCCATTTCGGATTGAACTACAGGAATGTCGGGTGGTGTTACCATTAAAGGATATACAGGGCACCCGGAAGATGTATCAGGATACTCGAGGAGGTGATTTTACGTATTAAAATAATGTCATATAACAAAAACTCGAAACGCAACATTTTTTTTGTTTCCATTTGAATAACTGAGTAATAAGTCCGGTTCAATAAAATAACATATTTTCTGATAATTTTATTTTTCAAGATAACGCACGGCTTGTACGTGTAATACAATACTTGGAAAAATAATAGCATTTTTTGTGATTTTTAAGTGCCATAGACAATTGGATCGATAGTAAACCTAATAAAACAACATTATCATGTAACAAGCGATAATACAGTGACAGTAACGAAGTCGAATTTAACGCTAAGAAAACTCAGGCAGCAGTTTTTTCTAAAAAGGTTAACATTACAGAACCGGATATAGTCACGGCAGGACACGCAATCCTACTGGCTTCATCTATTAATTTGCTGGGCATTAATCTGGGAGGAAACATATCTTGGCATAACTACGTTGTGGCAATCACCAAGATAGCTTTGCAGAAACTTGGTGTACACTTCGGAATTCGGAATTCGGAAAAAGTTGTACACACCTCAACAACTTTTGAGACTATACAAAGCCCAGATTCGGCCATCAACAAACCTGCCCAAAGTCTCAGGGGCCCCGAACCGGCCTTTGGAATATCAAAACAGGCAACAAGAACAATATTAGATAGATGGTCGGAAAAACAATACCTATCTCGATGGCAAGAGTTACCTGGTCAAATACACGCACGGGCCGTAATTGGAAAACCATCGATAATACTATCGAATGGGATGCTAACCCTGCCACGGCCCCAGTTGAAACAAGTTATGGGTCTGCTAACAGGCCACTGCCACTTGCGAAAACACCTTGAACGGATAGGGATAAACAACGGATCCATTGAACGTAGACTCTGCGGAGAAGAGGATGAAACCGCCTCACACATAATATACCGCTGCGTAGCGCTGTCTCGTAGAAGACAAAATATCTTCGGGAACATACAACGTGGTGACAACCTCCCACATGGCAAGCTTGGTAGAAGGTTACTGGACCTCATAGGAGGAACAAACATCTTCTAACAAGATCGGGGTACACAATAAGCCGAAAGGCTACAGTGATTTGAAGTTCGGGCCTTTAAACCGACCCCCGCCTTTAACCAACCAACCAACCAGAGCACTGCTCTCATGTCTGGAGCTCTGCACCCAAACATACTCTTCGGCTACTGGATTCCATCGAAAGGAGGGCCATTCGTCTGATGGGAGACCACGAGCTGCCGAAGTGCCTCGACAGCCTAGAACATCGAAGACAGGTTGGGGATTTGACTCTTTTTAACATATATTTCCATGGAAAGTGCTCGGCTGACCTTGCCCTCTTCATTCCGCCCAGAGCGGCGAATAGCAGAAATACACGACGAACCACTGCCGCCCATCCACATGTGGTTAAGCTTAGTACTCCTCGAACTTCATTATTTAAGAATTCTTTCATACTTATGGAACGACCTTCCCGAGGTCGCTTTTCCCAACGAATATAGCCTCCAACGATTCAAAACCAACGTGAATCGCTTTATTCGCACACGCACCACTCCCAGAGTGCCATACAGGATTTTTCCTATAGTACTTGTGTTTGATCATAAAAAAAAATCAATAACTACTATAGTAGCATATATTAGTAAATCACTATCTGTTTAAGACAAAATTGAGTACATTACTTGTCTAAACAAACAAGATTATTTTATTTGTTATCAACTAATCAACCCTACATTTTATTGGTAATAATTGTCGTCAAATAAGTAGCTGATCTAAGTTACTTAATCAGTTTTATGTGTCTATTGTATGCTACCGAGAAATAATGTGCTCTCTAAATAAATACAAACATAAGATATGATTGCTTACCTAATAAAGTGCTATAGTAAATACAGGTTGGCCTAAATTGGTTATTTCCAGAACATTATAAAATGTCTTTACTTATTGTTATTTGAAAGCTTATTGCATCTGCAGGGTTTTCCCGGATCGACGCATGAATAGGTGTGAAAAAGACTGCAATTTTTTAAGTTGTGTCAAAATTTTAATTTTGAAAAGTCGGATATGTCTTGGAGATTTAGAAAAGGCTTTTTATTTACAACC
The DNA here is from genome assembly GCA_963991005.1 of Barypeithes pellucidus. Lineage (NCBI taxonomy): Eukaryota > Metazoa > Arthropoda > Insecta > Coleoptera > Curculionidae > Barypeithes > Barypeithes pellucidus. The sequence continues at coordinate 19,633,063 of OZ022565.1, read as the reverse complement.
ATGCATGTAATAATGACATTTCATCTATCTCTGAAAGGTGGAACGTTTTTTTATTTTTACTTTCCACCCGGGTGGAACGTTATTATTTTTTTGTAATTTTTAAAAAAATCTCAAAATAATATACGAACACACTTGTTTAAAAATGCTAATAGCTTTGCGTGTTTAGATATGTCTATGTCTTTTTCCCTAATTGATAGAGTGGTCCTCTCAGCATTGAATATTGTGACCAAACCGTTGATATCTTCTTTGTCTTGGCATTTTCACTGAAATAAGCTAGTGGCGCCGACTCGGAACCAGGATTTTGAACTTTGTTTCCTGTACACCATTCTTTGGAACAGTTATATGCCTTGTCATATCTCGGGCGGCTTTTAGTTGACAGAAGATCTTCTTCTACTATTTTTGCTGCTTTTCCAATTTCTGATGGAGTGCAGCAAAATCAAATTCCTCATCTGATAGCATTTTTCTGTTGTTAAAATATATATTGTTTAGTGACATGGAAACATATTCAAAAAATGATATTTGCCATCTTGATGTGTATTATTGCCTACGTTATTTTACCACCTGCGGTTATTTGAAATTTCTGTCTAATTTTTCAATGGAAAAGTCAAAATGGCATTTATCTTTTATTAATAATTTTAATTCAAAATAATAAGAAGTGGATGTTAGATGTGATTGTAAATCAAATAGTATATAAACCTCGGTGAAAAGTTTCATTACTGTCTCGAGATTTAGTAAACTACCGACTCTCGACAGGAATGAAACACTGTCCACCTCGGTACGTAATATAGTATCTCCCACTTGTGAAGTGCTTTTTCTCTATAGGAGATACGATAAAATGTTATATTAAGAAAATATGTTCAGGAAGGAAAACTTATTAAGAATACAAAATTTTAAATTATTTTCATTCCAATCCATCAATCTTTGTTCGAATTTTATTATACATGGGAAAATGTGGGAAATCTCCCGGATATGAAAAAAAAACAAGTGAAAAGGGTACTTTTTTCATATATGCCTCCTCTTCGGGGATATGGGCTCCCAAAGAGCTCCAATGGAATTAAGTTTTTTACCCATAATAATTGAACCACCAGGTATATTTAATTTTTTTCTTAATATGATGTAAGACCCTTCAAATTAGTGTCCAAGAAAAATGAATTACTCACAGCTGCAGGGACTGACTAGCTGTGACACTCATGGCCCCTTTTTTTAAACACCCTGTATGATAAGAACTTTGGACAACGTTTTCTACATACCTTTAACTATTGACTAAAAATTGGGTACTCTTCATTCATGTCGCTAATCCTAACGGTTTTCGAGGAAACGTAAATTTAATTATATCATGTATTTGGCGTATCTCGGTAAGAGGTACATCTTTGTTCCTATTAAATGTTAAATCTCAAAATTCCGCTTTTCATATTTAATCCGTGAGAAGTCAGGGGACTCAGTGTAAATAAAATGACACTCTTTGGGAGCACATATCGCCGAAGAACAGGCTTATACCAAAAAAGTGTATATAAACTTGTAGTACTAACTCTCTTCGCTTGTTTTCTGCACATCCGGGAGATTTCCCACCTTTTGCCGAACACCCTGTATACAAGGGGAGGAACGGACCAAGCTTTAGTGGCGCATTGTATGCATGTAAAACAGCTAATATGTAATATTATACACAATAAGGAACACCGTATATAATTATACTGTTCCTGATATATTATAAATTGAAAAAATATTAATTTTAATATGCTTCATCAACTTTGCAATATTAATATAAAATAGCTTTTTTTTTCAATAATATTATTAAACACAATAAAATACCAGAAATAAACCTTAATCTTGTCATAAAAAATTAATTATCGCTCCCAAAAAACATTTAATAACTCAATTTATTTCGCCAATTTGCTTTCATTATTATCACTTCGACAGTAAATAACAAACTGATCGGTAATTACATACATCACCAATTAAGTAATAATAATAACAACCCAATAACAATAACCCTTTGCCGTTCTTAGGTCGATTCCTGTCGATAACGCAATTATTCGATTTTTTAATATTTATTGCCGACCTTGGCAATACTTTTTCGGTCCTTCGATGACGTCGTTTCATTACTCCCTTTAAAGGATTAAACTTATATAAGTGGTCAGCGCTTCAATAACTTTTTTTAAGTTATGAATTTGGTGTCTACGTTATACAGGGTGTATCAAATTCGTCCTTCACCATTGGGATTTCGTCTTCGTGTAACCATCATCAACTTTATTTTTTTTTTAATACGAGCCTCGATTTTTTTGTTTCAATTATGAAAGAGGAACTAAATTTATGTTCAGCAGTATACAATACTTGGTTTTCCTACGTTTTGTTCCTTAAATTGACCATGATCATCAAATACCCCTAGCAGATTCCTGTAATTTACTTTCATTCCGAAGAAACTGACGATTTTAATAGTATATTAAGATACAAGTTTCATAAGATTATCTTAGAGCACGCGTTTAGTTTAGAAAACGACCCTCGAAGCGGGGAGTTTTCTAATATACAAGTGCCCTAATTGTCTTATGAACCGTGTATTTTATAATGCTTTTTCTATTTAGGTCTATAAGTCTGAAAAGCTTTAAAAAATATAGTAGATTTTTCCATTTGAATTAATATTTTCTTTTTGGGTTGTCAATACTTTTACAATTTAATAAAATGTTACAAGTATAAAAATGCCATGATAGAAACAATTGAACACAACAAAGTTTCCCATACGTCATAATTAAAAAGAAATATATTATTAAAGTTAATAAAAATGAGTCAGGAAGAAAGTTGTACTGTCGGAAATACGAGAAATTGCAGAAAATAATCTAGAAAAACTTTTAAAAAGAATATACAAAACTTTCAGTTATGGTGCGAGCAGAACAAAGTTCAAAATATTGAACAAAAAAATAAATAATACTATTGAACAAAATATTGTGTCGACACAGGAATAACAATTAATGCACAGGAAATGTCTACAGTAACTATAAATATATAAAGTAATATGTATAATACTATATTGAATTGAAAATAAAAATAGTACTTTATTGAATAAAACTTTAGAAATATAGCATAATATTAAACTGGAAGATATTTTTAGGTTATGTTGCTTTATAGTGGTGACTAGAAATTAGTTTACGGACACCATCAGTATGTTATATATTTCCGAGTATAGGTATTTCTAATAAATATCTAGCAAAAATGATCTATTTGCAAAGTTAAAGGTTAGTATTTTAAAATTTTCTATAAAAAATTTCTGTCGAATCCATAATGGCTAGGAAACTAATTTCAACGAAATCGAAGTAGGCCTAAAATTTGAACCCTACTTGTTGCCAACATGAAAAAAATAAAATTTCAGTTTCATAAAGTGGCAAGTTATTCAATTTATTGTATTTGGGTTTTAATGTAGCCATTATGAAACCCAAATAGAAAAGGTAAATTACAGTAACGTACTAGGGGTATTTTAATGAAGATGGTTATTTTAAGGAACAAAACGTCCGAATACCAGTAAGTGTTGTATACCGCCGAATGTACATTGAGTTCCTCTTTCATAATTTAAACAAAAGAATCCAGGCGCGTATAAAAAAATTAAGTTGATGATTTTGATCCAAAGATGAAACGTCGCGTTGCAGATCTGATGATGCCATCTTGTGAAGTATAAAAAGTAGCAATGAGAAAGTGAAATTTATGCTTGGAGATCTCTTCGAACAAAGGGAGGAAAAATAAAAACCGAAACGCAAAATTTTAGATTTTTCCAAATATTTTTGAATCACCTGTATTTATTTTAGATTTTTTTGCGGCATATTATGGGGCCCATAATTTCCGTCCTAATTTAAGACAACAAGGCGTAGATCCATCTTACACACGTCTACTCCAGGCGATCGCTGGATGAAAACCGCGGTTATTAGTTTTTTGCAGGAATTAGAGTGTTTTGTGTAAACAGCCCGCCGTTTATTCGGTTAAAACCGAATAATGTAAAAAACGTGCAGTATATTGCCGTGTGGACCCAGCCTTAACTTTAAACAAAATTGAGCGCGTGCGTGTGTTCGGCGATATTTATGTTCGAAGATTGGATTGGATAAGTGCATTTGCAAGAACTGTGCATTAAGTTCTCGAATGTCTGTATTTTTTAAGATTTCTGATGTTCGTTTCAAAAAATATGTACTAAAAACAAGAATTATTATAATTTAATAAATACATTATTTACAATTTTTCCAATCCAAATTAATTTAATAACCTATAATTATTAAGATTTGCGGTAATAATAATAGTGATGAAAGATGTAATTTTCTACTTACAAATTATATTTTCATTCAGAGCCGAAGTGAATTACTTAACGCATCGTTGCGTGGTTTTATAACTAAGGAAAACTGGCAAAACGATGATTAAATTATACCATTTTAAAGTAATTTGTGCCATGCGAAAGTATATCAATTATAAGCTATTTAAAGTAGACTTAATTCATTAAATAAAAAAATGAAAGTAATGAAAAAAATCTCTTTATTATTATCTTTGTTTGCTTGCCTACATTTTAAAAGAAATTAGGAATTATTTTTTCTAATTTGTATTTCTTTTCTGCTTGCTTGCTTACTATTACAATGGCCTCCTGTCACACTTATCCCATATAATTAATATCCCCACTTATAAGGTATTGTTAACAGATACTTATGCTTTTTTATTAAAGTTTTTGAATAGAGTAAGGCCACCAATACTTCCTCAAGGATCCAAATTGTCTCCTACTTTTTCCTTACTGTGTATCGATCTTCTAGAGGAAACCAAAATTTCAATATACATGGTGTTCCTTAATGATGTGCTAATATTTCAGGGTGCGATTCCTTAGGTCATTTTATAAAGAAAAGTTCATATGAACATATGTCCGCAACGGCTTAAATTTTTTGCTACAGGGTGTTGAATTTTTATTTTTTAAATGGCTATTTTTTAATATCTCCGAAAGTACTTTAGATATTATTTTCAATTTTAGCATGTGTCAATAGGATATAGAACCACAAATTTTAGTCAGAAAAGTTATTCAATTGTTCCACCAGTGGCGTCCCTGCAAACATGTATGATATTTTTTACAAAAAAGATGGTACGCCACTGACAATTTTCTATGTGGAATTTTTCTGATTAGGCGGGTCAATTCTACATGAAACCCGTCTCTTGAGTTTTTCTCGTCAGACGCACCGTTCTTGATTAAAACCACTAAATTCACATTCAAACTCATTATTATTAACATTGATAAAATAATTAATGATAAATTTTGTTTTATAACAATTGTTATAGTGGGTAAATCGATGCGAAGATGGGCGGAAGCATGCCTTTTAAGTGAAGGTGGCCATTTCCAACAATTTTTATAAATCAAAATTTATCATTAATTATTTTATCAATGTTAATAATAACGAGTTTCAATATGAAATTAGTGGCTTTAATCAAGAACGGTGTGTCTGACGAAAAAAAACTCAAGATACCGTTTTAATGTAGAATTGACCAGACTAATAAAAAAATCATTGAAAAATGTCAGTGGCGTACCATCTTTCTTGTAACAAATATCAGAGGACATGTTTGCAGGGACGCCACTGGTAGAACAATCGAATAACTTTTCTAACAAAAAATTGTGGTTCTATATCCTATTAATACATACCAAAATTGAGAGTAATATCTAAAGTACTTTCGGAAATATTAAAAAATAACCATTTAAAATATAAAAATTCAACACCCTGTAGCAAATAATTTAAGCCGTTGCGGACATATGTTCATAAGAACTTTTCTTTATAAAATGACCTAATGAATCATACCCTGAAATATTAGCACGCCATTAAGGAACATCCTGTATAGGTTTTTGACGACATCACACTCTTGCGACAATAAAAATTTCGAGGAATCATGCGCAGTACACTGTTCTCCATCAGCTGGCGCAATACGTCTTGCATTGCCAGAAATGGGTCATTTGCGCCATTTTAATTGCCATTGCAGCTGCAAGTCTGGGTAGAGATGGATTATTCTGTTATTTTTAACTGTTTATTAGTTGGTCGAAGCAGCTATAAACAGCTAATGGCTATTTGAACTAACTGGTACTTAAATTAGCAGTTCACATTCTTTATTAGCATATGTACTGCTAATTCGTCGCAACTTTTGTGAACTGTTACTTGCAAGTAGCAGTAGCTGCTTTAACTGCTAATCAGAAGGAACAGGTTTGCCCATCTCTAATTCTGGGGCTATTTTAGGGAGCAACTGTTGTTTTAACTACCGGCAATGCACCAGGTGATCGAGAACGGTTTACTGCGCCCGCCTCCGTGCAATTTTTATTGCAATTGCATTGAAATAAAAATTTCCGGTGCAATGGCAATTATAATTGCACGAATTCATGCGCAGTAAACCGTTCTCGATCAGCTGGCGCATTTCCAACAGTCAGAACAGCAGTTGGTAGTGTCGAAATCCCTAAAATACCCCCTGAAGTAGAGATGGGCAAACCTCTTCGTTCTGATTAGCAGTTAAAGCTGCTACTGCTACTTACAAATGGCAGTTCAAGAAAGTTGCTACGAATTAGCAGTACATATGCTTAATAAAGAATGTGAACTGTTAATTTAAGTATCAGTTAGTTTAAATAGCCATTGGCTGTTCATAGGTGCTTCGACCAACTAATAAACATTTAAAAATAACAGAATGATTCATCTCTACCTAGACTTGCACCGGCAATGGCAATGAAAAAGGCGCGTGCTCCATTTCTGGCAATGCGAGACAGCTGATCAAGAACGGTGTACTGCGCATGAATCCGTTCAATTTTAATTGCCAGAAGACTAGAATTGCCGACTGTAGGTAACAAGGATTCCATTCTCGCATTGCACCGGCAATGTGAACAATATTGGGCCAGCTGATCGAGGACGGTTTAGTGCGCATGAATACGTGCAACTATAATTGCCATTGCCGGTGCAAGAGACAGACACTGCCGACTCTAATAGGGCTTTTACTCACAGTTCTTTAAACCGAACAAATCCCATTCTTATAAAGTTTCTAAAGTATCGCTGCAAGCTAATAAGAATAATATAATTGTCTAATCACCATGTCAAAAGTACTTCGAAACCTAAATTTTAACAATTAATTAAAACTCTTTAATCACAAATACCTTTCAAATGTCATATTCTGAGAGTAAATTGTATTTGAAATGGGTACCCCCCACCTGAGCCTGGTAGTGTTCAGCAGTTAAAAATTAATTATAATTTAATAAACTTATTACCTCCTTTAAAATCGTGAGAATAATTATAATTATAATGAAAGAAACGACCTACGACAGACATTTAGTTAACAATCAGTGAACTGTGTAATTGCAAATGGTTCATAAATCGTTTATTAACTTAAATAGGCACTCGAATCGTGTTAATAAATTAAATTCTAATAAGAATTATGGCCTGAAAGTTGAAAATTTAATAGATTTAATTGTTCGAGACAATTTATTGTGAGATTTTATTAATTTCTCTTTTTATACGAACGAATAGATAAAGGATGTAACACTTTTTATGAAAACGGTTTCGATTGTAGTTTATACAGCGAGACCTTATGTACAGGGACGGGCAAATGTTTCGGCACGGCTTAATTACAGGAGAACGAAAAGTGACATCAGATACGGATTTTCGACAATCGATAGGACTAAAATTGTACTACTTAACTGTGCATTCCATATGCCAGTGACGTTATCAACTGTCAAGGGGCGACCTTACTTTTAATTTTTTTAAATGGAACACCCTGTATATTATTAATTATTAGATATTCTCAATAAATTTAAAACATTTTTTCTATAACATACCATATGTCCGAATTCAATTGTTCCGGCAATATTGGAAAATAAATGAAGAAAACCCTGATGGGGGTCAACATTTTTTTACAGGCAACTTTCAGTCCTTAGCATATAACTTACTAAATTAAACTATTTGCCTGTAGAAACGATTATAATTTGCCAAATATACATAATATGTTACTTCCTGCATTAGAAAGTAGTCAGTATTCAAATTTGAATTTAACAATGTATCGCCGGTCACGTGTCCCCAGTCAATAATTTCTTACTTTACCCTTTTATATTTCACGTCATTTTACTAAAGTTACTTTTATATGTAAATAATTTACACTCCTACTACAATTTGTATTGAAAAAATAATGTTCAAATATCAACAGTTTAGTTTCTCTAACGCTATTATTAACCAGAAGTTCCGTCCCCGCAGCTGCATGTATCGCCGGTCACGGCAGAAATTGCTTATAAATAACGCCACTACAGGTCGGCCTAATAGTTTTACAAATATGACGGTATGTGTTTGAATTTGTGTAAAGCGTGCTCTTGTTTGGGTAAGTTCCATATTATGTTTATTTAGGTATAAACTAGAACATTGCCTACTTTTTACCAGGCGTATGGTTTTATGTTGTATCGCCGGCCACAGGGTTTACTCAGACCTAGTAGTCTTAATTAAGGGGAAAATACTAGACGAAGTCATTCTCTTGAGTACAGATACTCAGCTGCTATCCACGAATTTGTGCATTTTGTATCGCCGGTCACAGTATCGCCGGTCACAGTATCGCCGGTCACACATGAAAATGTTACCGGAGATACATTGATGTGACGGTTTGTTATCCGTAGCTATATACAATATTTTTTTATTAACCAATAAGGAAAAATATATTTTGATATGCATGTTTCGTTTACACCTTAGGTAGATTAGAAATATGACTAATTTTCTTAGTATTTTAACATTCTATAAGGAACATTCCAAAACTTTAAGCCAATATAAGACAGGGCTGTTATAAATAATAGGAAAATGGTTATAGTGACTGATTAAAATAACTCGGGATTTAAATTATTAAAAAATCGATGCTATAGACCAAAATCTTTGTGACGATGATCTTTTGCGCCGACATGTATAATTCCTTTAATTAGATACTATAAGAAACCTATTAAAAAACTAACAGGTGTTTCTGAGATTATTTATTTTTAAAATCCGATTTACTGATAGTTGACTGTAAAAAATTGTTGACCCATGTCTAGGTACGATCAAAATAGATCTACCGAAATAACAGTCTTAGCGACATTACTATAGAGAGTGTTATGGAAATGGTTTATTATTTTTAAACTCCTTGTGTGTCCTAGAGAAAGTCTAGGTATATACTTTTTTTTAATTTTTAAATCGAATGTCTAAACAATTAGGCAAAGAAGTGCGTATTGCGATGCCATACTCATCTCTTTTTACTTACCAAGTGTCAGTAGATTAGAGGTGATGTTAAAGCACAACGCGTGCCTCGACCTTGGTCATTGGAAACCGGTGAACGCTTCAGCTTCGATTGATACGCGAGAGGGTAAGGTGTTAAATTTACCAGTTGTGGCAATATCGTTTCTCTGTTCTACATCATTTGATTTGTTTATACAGGGTGCAATAGAATTGCCGACTGTAAAACGATTTGCATGACATATCGCTTGCAACTCTCATGCCAAAAATTAACTTTAGTAATATTTATCACCTCTTGCAGGTTCAAGCAGTGACAGTATCCTGGGCATTGCAGAAATCACAGAAAACAAGGCGTTATGGAAAATGTTAGTGGCTGAATTTATTGGAACCCTCATTCTGGTTGCAGTAGGTTGCGGATCATGCCTTGGCCCCGTGTCTTCCGTTGTACAGATCGCTTTAACTTTTGGATTGACAGTAGCTGCTTTAGCTCAGGTAAATAATAACGTTCCTACTTATAGTAGTTTGCCAGCCCTACGCCAGAATCGTGGTAGTAATCAAAGATATTGCAAACTACAGATAGAAAAATATAGATTTCTAGCCTACGCAACGACTGCAAACAGTCTTTCCCACCTCTTTCGGTCATTATTGCAGCATAGCCAGATGGACATATTTATCGCAAAAGTATCTTACAATATCTCGATTAAAAATTTGTTAATTTGGCAATTACAACGAGTTTAAGGTTAATCCTCAATTGCTCTTAAAATAAATTTATTTCCCAATAATTTTACTATAAACTGTGAAAAGGCGATGAGAGATTATTTAAAAAATATTATTATACCTTAAAAGTATCAAACGAATCTTGAACTAATCAAACTGCACTCTGGCAACATCTATTTCTATTTTAATGCGCGCTACGAACGAATACTAAAGTCGTAAACACTAGAACGTTGTCGGTGTGTTCGCAGGATTGTTTATATATTTTGGTTAATTTGTGTTTTTTTGTAATTATTGGTGAAAAATCGTCTTTATTTTAAACAATCATGGTGTATTCATGTGTAGTTTGTAAAAGAGTGGAGCATTTAAATAACGATTTATCTTTTCATCGGTAAGTATGGTTATGTTTTAATATTTAACCATCTGATATAACCAGACTTCAACATTGTTGCCATTCAGCCAAGAAACATGTAGTTCTCTGTTCCACCCATTAAAGCCGTATTAGAGTGGGCAATTTTTGTATCTTGCGCCAGCAACGGTAATTATAATTGCACATATTCCTGCGCACTAAACCGTTCTGGATCAGCTGGCCAAATACTTCTCGTATTGTGGGCGCAATGCGAGAATGGAATCCGTACTACAGTCGGCAATTCTAGTCTTCTGGCAATTAAAATTGCACGGATTCATACGCAGTACACCGTTCTCGATCAGCTGTCTCACATTGCCAGAAATGGGGCACGCGCCATTTTCATTGCCATTGCCGGCGCAAGTCTGGGTAGAGATGGATTATTCTGTTAATTTTAAATGTTTATTTGTTGGTCGAAGCACCTATGAACAGCTAATGGTTATTTAAACTAACTGGTACGTAAATTAACAGTTCGCATTCTTCATAGCAACTTTTTTCAACTGCCATGCTTTAACTGCTAATGAAAACGAACAGGTTTGCCCATCTCTAATTCTAGGGGTATTTTAGGGATTTCGACACTAACACCTGCTGTTCTGACTGTTGACAATACGCCAGCTGATCGAGAACGGTTTACTGCGCATGAATTCGTGCAATTATAATTGCCATTGCGCCGGAAATTTTTATTGCCGACTCTAATACGGCTTTTACTGATTTTCAATAACATTTCAAACAATCACAGCTTCACTTCCCAAGACTGCAAATGGATTATGGGACCTTCGGTAGTAACAATACCGTATTTATAACGGGACACTTGGGTCCCAACATAAATCGACATCGAAAAAAAGGTCATTAACATAACATGCCTTAAGATATTGGTCGTTAATGAGATACAGGAAGTTTCTTGCAATTCGTGGTTTTTGAATGCGAGTAAAATGTTACCGAGATATTTTCATTATTAAACAACATTGCATGAATTGTTTTGATGGAAAAAGTTTAATGATATGCATAGAGGTAAACTACTCAGAAATTAATAGGAGACTGAACATTTTTTACATAATTTTCAAAATAAATATTTTATAGCATACATTTTTAATTTATTATCTATTCAAATTTATTTAAAAAAGGCTATGTTTCTGTGTTATACAAGGTGTTTTAGAAAGCATCGGAAATTTCCAAAAAGAGTTTTTTCCACTAATAAAGTGCCTTTTCTTTAGGATATACAAGAAATTGTCATTAAGAAAATATGTTCAGGAAGAAAAATGAGTAAGATATTAGTATATTAAGATACAAGTTTCATAAGACATTATCTTAGAGTACGCGTTTAATTTAGAAAGCGACCCGCGAGCGGGGAGTTTTCTAAAGTACAAGTGCTCTAATTGTCTTATGAACCGTGTATTTTATAATACTTTTTTTATTTGGATCTTTAAAGTCTGAAAACTTTAAAAAATATAGTAGATTTTATCCATATGAATTAATATTTTCTTTTTGGGTTGGCAATACTTTTACAATTTAATAAAATGTTACAAGTATCAAATAGGCCAGGATAGAAACAATTGAACACAACAAAGCTTTTTCCCATCCGCCATAATACAAAATAACTATATTATTAAAGTTAATAAAAATGAGTCAGGAAGAAAGTTGTACTCGGTCAGAAATACGAGAAATTCAGGAAAATAATCTAGAAAAACTTTTAAAAAGAATATGCAAAACTTTGAGTGATGGTGCGAGCAGAACAAAGTTCAAGATATTGAACAAAATACTAAATAATAATTTTGAACAAAATATTGTGTCGACACAGAATCTGACAGGAATAACAATTAATGCCCAGGAAATGTCTACAGTAACTACAAATATGTATATATAAAGTAATATGTATAGGAAGGGTAGTCGTTGCTGACTAGTTAGGGATAACGATTTGGGTAATATTGGGCTTTGCAGCAAATGAAAGTGTACTCTTTAAAGTTGGTCCAAGCTTTCGGAAATCTTTATTTCCATCATCAGGGATAAACTTTGTTGAGGATGTTCATATATTTGTAGTTAATTACTAATAGTAACACAGTAAAATTAGAAAGCACTGAAGCATCAACAAGCCAAAATCTCTTGTGGTTGGTATACCCATACAAAACACACCATAATTCATTAATTAAAACGACAGCACAGATTAAAATAATTTAAATTTTCAAATAAAATTACCTACTGGTCTTTATCGACCATGCTTACGGAAACGACCATTTTGTTGTTGGGGTACAAAATGGCCGTTTCCGTAAGCATGGTCGATAAAGACCAGTAATTTTATTTGAAAATTTAAATTATTTTAATCTGTGCTGTCGTTTTAATTAATGAATTATGGTGTGTTTTGTATGGGTATACCAACCACAAGAGATTTTGGCTTGTTGATGCTTCAGTGCTTTCTAATTTTACTGTGTTACTATTAGTAATTAACTACAAATATATGAACATCCTCAACAAAGTTTATCCCTGATGATGGAAATAAAGATTTCCGAAAGCTTGGACCAACTTTCAAGAGTACACTTTCATTTGCTGCAAAGCCCAATATTACCCAAATCGTTAAAGTAATATGTATAATACTATATTGAATTAAAAATAAAAATAATGCTTTATTGAATAAAACTTTAGAAATAGAGCATAAACTGGAAGCTATTTCTATTATTTTTAGGTTATGTTGTTTTATAGTTGTGACTAAAAATTAGTTGACGAACACCATCAGTATGTTATATATTTCCGAGTATAGGTATTTCGGATAAATATCTAGTAAAAATGATCTATTCAAGGTTAAAGGTTAGTATTTTATTGTTTTCTATAAAAAAATTCTGTGGAATCCATAATGCCCAGAAAACTAATTTCAACGAAATCGAAGTAGGCCTAAAATTCGAACCCTACTTAATTGTCATAATGAATAATAATTAAGCAATTACTTGAAGCAATTACTTTTTAGTAAAAGCAATTGCTTGACTAGCAAATGCTATAAGTAAAAGCAATTGCTAGATCTGGATATGAATAAAATTTTGAAGCAATTGCTGCTTTTCTTACACCTTTGTAGCAATTGTTTATTCAACACAAGTTCAGACGTGTCCTATCCACTCTTTCAGATGTTCAGTTTGGTGCCTAATTTGCAACAGTTGACGTAAATACAACAGCGCTGGTCTATTTATTTAGTACAAGTAATCTGTTACGTTTTTGTAACAAATAAAAGACTTATATTTGTGATATGGCAGATTTCAGTGAAAAAAACGACTTCGGAATCAGTCAGTCTATCACGCCGATGGCATTTGGAAACCGGTATCTCTCTGACCACAACCGTTTAGCTTCCACAATAGCTTCAGCACTTGTAGGAAATTTAATAAAAATATTGGCCTTCTCCAAAACTGCATCCAATACAGAAGTGTATGTCTTACAGACAGTAGTTTGGTGAACACCGAGTTCTTCACCTACAGAATTTTGAAAGCCCGGATCCGACACTTGCCGCAGAAAGATTTTCATCTTATTTATTGGCGATAGTACACCCCCTGCCTTTCACCAGTATCAGTCAAAAAATAATTTGCCAACCACTCAACATTTTCGCGGTCAAATCGATATAACTTTCTGAAATCATCATATCTGCAATTTTTACGTACACTGTAGATTTTTCTTTGACGGACGTTCATATATTCAGCCATAACTGAAGACACAAATTTAAGAGCAACTCACGTGTATGCGGCGGAGAACCAAAGTTGACTGCTACCAAGCAAATGATGCAGGGGTCGACCTACCTTAGAAAACTGAAAGGAATTGCTACACTAGAAAAAGCAATTCCTTAATTTATTCATCACATTTTAAGCAGACGATAGCAATTGCTTCTATTTTTTAAGAAAAAGCATCGACTAGAAGCAATTCCTGCACTTCTAAGCAATTGCTGGACGCAAAAGCAATTACTTTAGTTTTAATTCATTGGCTTTCAAGCAATTACTTCGATTTTATAAGAAAAAGCAATTGCTACATTTTTATTCATTAGGCTCATTGCCAACATGAAAAAAATAAAATTTCAGTTTCATAAAGTGGCAAGTTATTCAGTTTTTTTGCATTTCATAATATAGCCATTATGAAACCCAAATAGAAAAAAAATTAAAATTCTATGCCTACTGTTATATTTTGCCTATTGAAGATGTTGTAGTTGCAAAGCTCTTCTCATATTATAGACTACAAAATAATATATATGAGGGCATTGTTAGTCTTCTTTGCCCCAAATAAGGATTCGGTGGGTTCTCCAAGCACGTCCACTATAAATGTTAAATTACTCGATTTTCTATGTTACTTCTAAAATTCAATCTGTCCAACCCTCACAAAATAAATATTCTTTTGCAAATACATAGTTGCAATATCGTCATCCCACTAAAACACACTTTTAAAGAGTGATTTTTAAAGAATATACCTAAATTGGAAGCATCCCAATTAGCGGCAATTGATGAACAGTTGCCAAAGAGGTGTTGACCTACTAAAAAGAAATAAAAGTAACAAAGTTACTAACAAAGCCGTGCGGGGTATTTATTAGTCGCTTACTAATTTTCCTCTGTGGTTAAGGTGTTAACTAGTAGGTAGGTGTGAAGAATATTTATTTGAGAATTGAAATATGCACTATCCCAATTTATTATCGATTATTTTAAAATGCACTTCCAAATTAATAAGCTGCTATGTTTTGTTTGTTACATTTTTGAATATTCCATAATAATCAATTGGGGTTCTAGTATTAGTGGAGTCGTTTCGGTATTCGAAAATCCCTTGACGAAATCGAGTAATTTTTTTTTCCCAATCGATACAGTAGGATCCCCTCGACATTCTGAAATGATTTGTGTAGGGCGCCGCATGAGGGGGGCACGCCCCGTAAATCTAACCTACAAAAAAATGTGAAAGGCAAATTTGGAGAGCTTGACATAGCGCGTAAGCTCGAACAAACCCGATCCCGATATCTCAATGAGTTCGCGAATTAACGCGATTCTCAACTGCAAAAACAATAAAATTTAATTAATTATATCTCGAGAAGGGGCGGAGTTGGGGCATCATTTTTTCGCGAACTAACGGGTGATACCGAGTACTTTGCTGTGCCGGAGGCTGGGGTTACTGGAGCAATTAGTAGGGGAGTAAGGGGGATTGAAATTTTTTTACATAAATGCTAATAAGTAGTTTATTAATCGAGCTACGGGGATCAGGCCGTATTCAATTTGTTCATTTTTTTATCAGCTACGAGGTGGGATTGGCGAAAATTTTTTATTTTCCCACGTGCGCGCTGGGCGCGGCATACAAGAAATGGCCATCTCCGAAAATACTTTAGATATTATGTTTAATTTTGGTATGTATTAATAGGATATAGAACCTCAAATTTTAGTTAGAAAAGTTATTCAATTCTTCCACCAGTGGCGTCGATGCAAACATGTCCTTTGATATTTTTTACAAAAAAGATGGTACGCCACTGATATTTTTCCATGTGGATATTTTTTCTGATTGGCCTGTTCAATTCTCTATGAAAACGATTTCTTGAGTTTCTCTCGTCAGACGCACCGTTCTTGATTAAAACCAATTCATATTGAAACTCATTATTTTTAACATTGATAAAATAATTAATAATAATTTTTTTTTATAAAAATTGTTGGAGTGGGCAATTCGATGCGAAGACGGGCGGAAACATGCCTTTAATTTATTTTCGCAAATGAAATGAAAAAAAATTATCATCAATTATTTTATCATTGTTAAAAATAATGAGATTCAATATGAATTTAGTGGTTTTAATCAAGTACGGTGCGTCTGACGAGAAAAACTCAAGAGACCGTTTTCATGGAGAATTGAACAGGCCAATCAGAAATAATATCCATATGGAAAAATATCAGTGGCGTTTATTTCGCCAGGACGACTCCACTATATAACTCCACTAGTTAATTAAAAAAGGAACGTCCTCTATACAACGTGCCCAAGGGCCAGTACAGGGATCTCGGAAACCGTAAGAGATACGAAGTCGGTTAAATGGAGATAAAGTTTGTAATCCGACGAGTCTTCTTCGAAGGGCCATTATCAACTTTCTTTTTTTAAATACGGTCCTGTTTTTCTCATATGGGAATTTGATAGCTTTTTTTCTCCCGAATGCAACGATGTATGACACATTGTGGTTTAATGACGTTTCGATGGTTTTTTGAACTACATTTGGAAATTTTGGGATACGGTCCTGTATTTCTCCTAATTTTATAAATAATATCTCATAAGTAAGCTCTAAATTTGTACTTATGTTGGACTAGTTCAATAAATAACAAATAATTTAATAATAAACCACAAATAAGTGAACAAAAATCATACCAAAACAGTAATAAAACGAACAACGAAAAAAATAAGGAACTACATAATCCGGTGTTCAAAATGATATCCGTTATTCTCTAAGCACAAATAACTTCTTCTAACTGCCACATGACAGTGTTTTTCAGATAAAATAAAACACGATAGAATATCAAACTTTTCATTTATTTAGGTATAAACTAGAACATTGCCTACTTTTTACCAAGCGTATGTTTTTATGTTGTATCGCCGGTCACAGGGTTAACTCAGACCTAGTAGTCTTAATTAAGGGAAAAATACTACACGAAGTCATTCTCTTGAGTACAGATACTCATTTCAGTCTAAAAAAGTTTAGGAAATAGCTTGTGTTAGCTGTTATCCACAAATGTGTGCATTTTTGTATCGCCGGTCACAGTAACACCGATCACGCATGAAAATGTTATCGGAGATACATTGATGTGACGGTTTGTTATCCGAAGCATATACAATATTTTTTTATTAACCATTTATAAACCATTAAGGAAAAATATATTTGGATGTTCAAGTTTCGTTTACACCTTAGGTAGATTAAAAATATGACTAATTTTCTTAGTATTTTAACATTCTATAAGGAACATTCCAACACTTTAAGCCAATATAAGACAGGGCTGTTATAAATCATAGGAAAATGGTTATAGTGACTGGTTAAAATAACTTAGTTCCAAATATTGGCGTTATATGGTTCAGAAGAGTAAAATTAGCCATCTGACGGGCGTTAAATTATTAAAAAATCGATGCTATAGACCAAGATCTTTGTGACGATGATCTTTTGCGCGGACATATATAATTCCTCTAATTAGATATTATAAGAAACCTATAAAAAAATTAACAGGTGTTTTTGAGATTATTTATTTTTAAAATCTGATTTACTTAAAGCTGCCTGTAAAATTTTTTTTTACCCAAATAACATGTGTCTATTGAACAATTTGGATTTAAAGAAATATATATATATATATATATATATAAGAACTACCGTGTATATCGCGAGGTACAGTTCCGTGCATATATGTAAAAGAAAGGTGAAATAAAAGAGGTGTAAAAGAGTTCAATGAAAAAGTAGCGAACTAAACCGAACCGAAACCAGTTTAGTAGAGTGGTTTAGCCCAAGGGTCAGTTAAAGTAGAACAAGACTTTTTCATTAATAGAGAGATATGGTAGATAAGGTGCACGTACTTATACGCAGGTTTTATTTCTTCAAAGTGTCACAATTTATTTCTCTTTAGCTGAAATACATTTTTCTACGAATTAAATAGCTGTCGTTCTCGTCAAAATGCTTGTTTGTACACTTTATCCAAACCGAATAGAATTTATTTTCTTGCCATTTAAAACGGCAATAAAAAAATACAAGGAAATGCCGCAATACCACTAATACAAAATCCTATTTTATATACTCACTGGCACGAAATTCCGCCAGCCTGAAATTTTGGTCAAGTTTGATATTTTATAACTTTTTTATTTTTTATGCTATTTTCATGATTTTATTATCAGTTTGTAGATTAGTTTATTGTGTTTTTCCTTAATTATTTTATATAGTAACATTTTTCGATTAGGCTATATTATACAGGAGTAAATCAAACTGTTGTTTTTTGTCGTAATTTCAAAACACCCTGTAGGAAAATTGAGGTGGATAATTTTATTTACATACTGTTCCTTGTCATCTTTGATGTATTCTAAACATGTCCTTTTTTGATTCATTCCATTACGTCATTTTTGCTGCGAGCTGCAAAATTTTAAATGAAACGATGTTATTTTTTAGAAAATGTAAGTCATTGGTAGTTCTACCGAAGCACGCACCAATCTTGATTTTGTTGAGCTCTAATCGCTTACCGTTACATTGAGGAAATCCTCCAAGAAGTTGTTGTTCCATTTGTTCGTTTCATTTGGAACCAATTTACATTAATGCATGGTAATGCTAGACCTCACGTTGCACATGTAGTGAACGAATATCTGGATGAAGTTTGACTTCCAAGATTGGAATGGCCCGCATGTAGCCCGGATCTCAACCCAATCGAACATCTTTGGGATCAACTTAAAAGGTCCGTTCGTCGTCGTCCTGTACAACCATAAACCTTGCAAGATTTACGACTGGCGCCGACCGAAGAATATCAGGCTATCCCTCAAGAAAGGATAAGTAACCTTATTCGTTCGATATCACGAAGACTGCAAGCTGTCATTGCTGCGACAGGAGGAAAAACACGATATTAAAATTGTTTTTGTTAATTAACTTTATGATATACTTAGTGTTTGTTTTTCTTGGTGCAAATACGCTTTTAATCAGCGTTTCATTTAAAAATTGGCAGCTCGCAGCAGAAATGAGATAATGGAATGAATCAAAAATCGAAATGGTTAGAATACATCAACGATTACAAGAAACAGTATGTCAACAAAATTATCCTCCTCAATTTTCCTACAGGGTATTTTGAAATGACGACAAAATACAACAGTTTGATTTACTCCTGTATAATATAGCCTAATCAAAAATGTTACTTTATAAAATAATTGAGGAAAAGCACAATAAACGGATCTACAAACTGATAACAAAATCATGAAAATCGCATAAAAAAATAAAAAGTTAAAAATATTAGGGTGGCGGCATTTTGTGCCGGCGAGTGTAGTTTTATCTCTCAATTAGTATATGCGATCATATTATGTTTACCTCAAACGGAAAAGAGACACCGCTCGGGTGTTCTACCTAGGAATGTACCGTGTCTATATAACGGAAATTTGTGTATAGTTTTTGCAGAACCTTTTCGAGCAGAGCCGGACCAGGTATACAAATTCAATTTATGCCTATGCCGGATGCATATATAAATACAAAGTGATTTTTAATAATTTTAATCTTTAGTGGTTTTCCGGCGAGTAATTTTTAGTTAGGCTTATTAGTTGTCGAATGTGGCGTCCTTGGAATTGTGCTGATAGGGGGGCATCTTCAAGTGTCATTTTTAAAAGAAAGCATTTATCTACCGATGCCAAACTAATAATTAAAAATGTGTATCAATCGTTGTTGTGTAGAAATTTTAATTCGATGGATGCTTCAGCAGAGACGTCTACTTTGACAAAAACTCCTTTATCTTCGGTAAGAGACATAGTACTTAAACCTGTTAATCCTAGAAAAAATCGGAGTGATTCTGGCACATTTAGAAGCATTGACGAAAATGACATGGATTTATTAAGAAGAAAGATTTACCAAATGTATGAGGCACAAACTGTACCCACTTTGATTTCCCTCAAAGAGCGGCTGATTAAAGACGAAACAAATATCCCTTGTAGCCTTTCAAGCCTTAGGAAAATATTGCGTAAAATGGGTTTTAAATACCGAAGCATTGATAAAAACAAACATTAATGGAATCTCAACGTGTACGGGAATGGAGACTTAAATATTTAGCAGCTGTTAAACAATTTAGAGAAGAAAATCGTCCAATTATTTACCTTGACGAAACATGGTTCGATACCCATGACACTCCAAGAAAAGGTTTGGATGATTCTTCCAAAAAATATCAAACCAAAGCACCATCAAATAAAGGCAAAAGAATCAAAATATTTCATGCTGGTTCAGAGAACGGGTTTGTTCCAAATTGCCTGTTGCTTTCAGCTAAAAACATAGCAGATTCTTCTTTAGATTACCATCAAGATACCGACGCACAACTCTTTGAAGATTGGTTTAAACATAAACTACTTTAAAATATACCTCAAAATAGCGTCATTGTAATGGACAATGCTAGTTATCATAGTCGGCAAGCAAAAATCAATCCCAATTCCAATCTAATAATACAATTCTAATAATACAAAAGCAGAAATTCAAAATTTTATGATTGAAATATTAAAAGCTTTTAAAATAAATAAGGAATACAGAAAATTGACATACAGTGTTGCGTCTTCCTCCGTACTATTGTATATTCAATCCTATTGAGCTAATATGGCACCAATTAAAATCCAACATTAGGAGAAATAATATTTCTCCTACATTGAATGCATCTGTAGTATAATTAATTAAAAACGAAGTAAGAAAAATTTCTGCAGACAGCTGGAAAAACTGTGTACAGCATGTACTTAAGGTGGAAAATTATTACAATTGTATGATTACAAATGTTCAACCCTTAATTATAAGTTTAGGCTTAGATGAAGATAGTGACAGTGATACAGAGTTAAATTTTGAATAAATTATCAATAGTTTCTTAGAATTTAATTAATTTTTACTGTACTTGTTATCCTAATAGTTATACTTTTAAATTATATTATTTTCAATTATCATTAATTGTTATTATTATTTTACATTTATTATAGGTACCTAAAACTAAAAATATCTATCTATTTATTTTAAATTATAAAAATAAATCATGTGGTGTGGTATACATTTTCAAGCCGACCCTGATCCCATTTATTGAGCTTGGAATAGGTTGAGGCGTATACAATAGGGTTTAATCAGGAAGTTTATTTATGGCAGTAAGAGTCAACGGTATAATTCTGCAACAACTATATACAATATTTGCTACGATCGCTAATACAATGCCCAATTATTGAAATATTTTAAGTTAATTACCTGTGGTTGTAAATATAAAATAAAAGCTTTTCTCTTAGTCGCTTACGATCGTTATTATGTACTGTGTATGAAACTTTGTAGTTTCTAATTTTTTTAATTAGATTAATACTAAAAATAATACTAATAAAAAGCATATCCGAACCGTAGTATTTATAGAGATTGAGTTAGATATCATTAATTTGTTAATTATGAAACTTTTACATTAGATTTTCTTAAAACAGTAATCAAGTTATTGTTAAATTGGATAGTTTTATATTCTATCCATGATAATAAAAATCGAAAATATTAATTATAAATATCTATTTCTACATTACCCAGGCAATTATTATGTTTAATGGGTTTCCTAACAATTCCCTTCCATTTTTTTTTTAATTTGGTATAATTTGAGAATGTGAATGCCTCTAAAAGTTAAGAAAGTGCTGGCTTTAAGAGTCGAATATTATTTGTATTAATAAAATAAATTACCTGTATTTACGCTAAGTAGAAATTTGATACAATTATTAGTTTGAAATAAATAAATAATAAACAGTAGTAGTACGCAATAACAGTAACAATTAAAGAAAGAAAGAAATTTCAATAATAATTTTAAAATCTTCAGTTTGTTCGAAACAAAATTAAATTTTGTTTCTTTATAATGATTGTTGAATAATCTCTTCTTTTTCAGAATAAGTATACGGGGTCAGGTAAAAAAGTCATCGGACCTATTTTAATCTAAAAAGATACTATTTTAAATTATCTTTTTAAATATATAACACACCATGGATGATATTGGTTTCCTAGGCGATTTATTTAAACTTTATTACTTTGTAATGAAATAAAAGATTCAGATTAAGGTAAAAATAACTGGAATCATCGCAAATTTTCGGAATATGTCCTTAAATGGTTACCGTCTTTCCGGATAGCGAACAAAATATAAATTGTGAGCAATTTCTTCATTTGTTCCATCAAATTTTTCAAAATGTTGATAAGTCATTTTCACAAATGAATATGAAAAATTGGAATTGACGTTAGATGTTAATAGCAACTAGAATGTCAACATAGTTGTCTCTAGGATATTAGCTTTTGGTTCATGGCCTACTGTGTTAAAGTCAAAAAGTTTAAATAAATCGCCTAGGAAACCAATATCATCCATGGTGTGTTATACAGGGTCCGCAAACGAAGCGTGGACGGAAGATTAAATCGTTATCGAAGAACTTATCAACAATACTAAAACAGCTTGAGATATTGGATTAAAAGCGGCACGTTTTAAAAATATTTTACATTATACAGGGTGGCCCAAAAAAGTGTGACAGCATAAAGTTATATATTTTTAAATGGGACACCCAGTATTTTATTGCATATTTAGGTTCGTATTACTATCGTTTATAGGTGCCTCAAATTTTATTTAATTTGGTTTTGTAGTTTCGGAGAAATAAATTAAAAACTAAAAAAAAAAGTTTTGCAGTCCTGAATAAAAAAATCAAAAAAAACAATCCAGAACCATTTTTCTAACCTCGGCATTGAGTGAAATTTATGACAAGAGGTCTAGAGATACTATGAATGTAATTGCGTTTATTTATTTTATACAGGGTGTTCATAATAAGCTTTCAAAAACCCCACATTTTAAAATAATTTTTCTCAAGTTTTTCAAATGGAACACCCTGTATATTATTTGGCTATTTGACGTAGAATTCATAGACAATTTTTTTTTGTAATACAAGCATATAAGTTATATCCAGCCGTTTTCGAAATAATTGTAAATATTATAAATTATGTTGTTTAAATAGAGTTTTTATTGGGAAATTTTGTTATAGGCGACTAGACTAATAATTGTAAACTAAAGTAAAAGTTCAAAATAGCTTCCTTTTACTCTTAGAGTTTACCGTATTTTAGTTATTTCGATATAAATTTTAAAAGCATACATTTTTGCTACTTTTATTATTTAATTTTATTTTTTATTCTTAAGTTGCCATGATTTCTTTTTGTTTAGGTTGTCACTATGACAGTTAAATAAAATTATTTACATTTGTTCAGTCGTCGAAATTAAGTACTAACACAAAATGTCGAATTTTAGAAATGGTAAATATGATTTTTATACTGGGTGAATGTGCACGAAATTGCCTCCTCGCGAGCCGAGTGTATGCTGAAAGATATCCAGATATTGAGAGAAAGCCGAGACCAAAAACCTTCGAGAAGTTGTTGCAAAGATTTGTAGTAACAGGAAGCACTGCGTACACAAAAAGGATGATAATCAATAAACCCGTTATTAATGAAGAAAATGAATTCAGAGTTCTGTTGGCCGTAGAGGAAAATCATTAAATTAACTAAAAGGAAGCTATTTTGAACATTAACTTTAGTTTACAATTATTAGTCTAGTCGCCTATAACAAAATTTCCCAATAAAATCTCTATTTAAACATCATAATTTATAATATTTACAATTATTTCGAAAACGGCTGGATATAACTTATATGCTTGTATTACAAAAAAAAATTGTCTATGAATTCTACGTCAAATAGCCAAATAATATACAGGGTGTTCCATTTGAAAAACTTGAGAAAAATTATTTTATAATGTGGGCTTTTTGAAAGCTTATTATGAACACCCTGTATAAAATAAATAAACGCAATTACATTCATAGTATCTCTAGACCTCTTGTCATAAATTTCACTCAATGCCGAGGTTAGAAAAATGGTTCTGGATTGTTTTTTTTTATTTTTTTATTCAGGACTGCAAAACTTTTTTTTTTAGTTTTTAATTTATTTCTCCGAAACTACAGAACCAAATTAAATAAAATTTGAGGCATTTATAAACGATAGTAATACGAACCTAAATATGTAATAAAATACTGGGTGTCCCATTTAAAAAAATATAACTTTATGTTGTCACACTTTTTTGGGCCACCCTGTATAATGTAAAATATTTTTAAAACATGCCGCTTTTAATCCAATATCTCAAGCTGTTTCAATATTGGTGATAAGTTCTTCGATAACGATTTAATCTTCCGTCCACGCTTCGTTTGCGGACCCTGTATATTTGAAAAGAGAATTTAAAATGCTATCATTTTAGAGTAAAATATACAGGGTGTCCCATTTAAAAAATTGAGATTAGGTCCGATAACTTCTCTACCTGACCCCGTATACTTATTCTGAAAACGGCAGATTATTCAACATGGACTTCTGTATAAAACATTTGTCTGTATCTCTTTTAACTGAGAAAATATATTGTAATTTTTAAATTGACAATTTTTTGTTTCCTTTTTTTTGTATCTCTTAAGCAAGCGAAAATTTTCTAATTTTGATTTTATCCTTTTAAGTTTGACCCAAAACGAGCACATGACATCTACATTACTTTTTGATAGCACTAACAATTACGGAGATACCCTATAGAAGTGTCGAAAATGGGACACCGTGTACTAGGCGTATTTTAATGAAGATGGACAATTTAAGGAACAAAACGTCGGAAAACCAATAAGTGTTGTATACCGCTGAACGTAGATTTCGGTCCCCTTTCATAATTTGAAGGCCGAATTTGTAACACCCTGTCTTTTATAGGAAATTTTACAATAAAATCTTTACTATAATAAGTTTACTGTGGTCTTTTTCCGTGTAGTTTTTATTGCCAATTGACCAATAGCATTAAGCTTATGCATCGAACACGTGGCTATCACGCGCTGATGTTCGTTTATGTTCCTGAATGGGTAAAATGAATAGAGCATGGTAGGAAAACCATATATTTTTTTGTTTAGGCTCTCAAATTGCCGCAGGAATTCACTCGCTCGATCTAGTATCACGAAACTCTCTATTCTGAACCAATAAATACTAAAATGAATGACAGAACGTTCGGTAATTATCTATCGCTTTAATCTATTTGCGATTGATATCTTAATTGTGCTATAACTAAAATTGATTATTATCGAATCGTGTTTTGGTAAACTAATACCTACGCCGCTAATTGCATTGCCTCCTGGGGATCATTTACCGATATTTCAGTAAAACGGATGATTTATCTACGAAAAATAAATTGTCTAGGGCCTAGGGCGACCCGAGCTGGCGTTGTGAGTATTCCGTGTCGTTCGTATTTAAAATATAGAGGTACTAGACGAGAACATTGTCTCTTCAAGGTGATGTATCGCACGATCCTTCTTCCTATTTCATTTTCTTTACCAAAATGGCGTCCATCTCCCTCCCCTTTGACACTTTGTATTGTCATTCTTCCGTTACCTTCCCCTATAAGCCACATCCACACATACACACATGGGTTTAGTACAGCTCCTCACTAAACTGGGGAATTTTCTTGACTTTCCAAACAGCTGATCGATGACATATTGCTGGTGTCAAGTCAACTGTCGAAAAACGTTCTCTGTAACATGTATGATATTACTCGAAAGCGATTTAAACGACCTTTTTCTATTTGGGTTTCATAATGGCTACATTATGAAATGCAAAAAATTGTATAACCTGCCACTTTATGACACTGAAATTTAATTTTTTTTATGTTGGCAGCAAGTAGGATTCGAATTTTAGGCTTACTTCGATTTCGTTGAAATTAGTTTACTAGGTATTATGGATTCGACAAAAAATTTTTATAGAAAAACTTTAAAACACTAACCTTTAACCTTGCAAATACATCATTTTTACTAGATATTTATCTGAATTACCTATACTCGGAAATATATAACATGTTGACGGTGTCCGTCAACTAATTTCTAGTCTCAACTATAAAACAACATAACCTAAAAATAATAGACATATCTTCCAGTTGATGCTCTATTTCTAAAGTTTTATTCAATAAACTACTATTTTTATTTTTAATTCAATATAGTATTATACAGGGTGTCTTTTTAAAACCCGTTTTTTTCTCTCGCAGGTTCCGAACCTTCATTAAAAAACGAGCAACTTTCGTCCCAAACATTTTTTTATTCGAATCGATCCTGAACTCAGACAAAGTAAGTGGCAAAATGAAATCAGGAACAATTTTGAGGTTGAAACTAATTTTCTTATTTTAATAAATGTTCAAAATGCTCCCCGTTTCTTTCCATACAAAAGTACAAACGACTCTTTCGTACTCGTTCTAAAATTTCGGGAGTCACATTTTCTCTACAGGCAGCGGTGATTTTTTGTCTCAACTCCTGAAGATTCTACGTCCTCGTACGACTCACAATTGACTTGATGAACCCCCAGAAAAAGAAATCCATCGGCGTTAAGTCTGGTGATCTTGCTGGCCATAATACGGGGCCGAGCCGCCCGATCCACTGTCCAGGAAAATGATCGTTTAACCATTGGCGAACAGGTACCATGAAATGAGCCGGGGCTCCATCTTGTATAACAATTCGTCGTTGAAAAGTTCAGGATCGATTCGATTAAAAAAATGTTTGGGACGCAAGTTGCTTGTTTTTTAATGAAGGTTCGGAACCTGCGAGAAAAAAAACGGGTTCCCATTTCAAAAAAAAGTTGCCCTACGCAGGGCACCACCTGAACACCGCAGGTCAAAAAAACCTGCGCCATTCGATTTCCCCCTCAAAACTACGAAAATGATCTGAGAGGAGGTCGAAATCAAAATAATGCAATCTGAGCGAGAAAAAAGGGTGTTCGGGCTTTAAAAAGACACCCTGTAGATATTACTTTATATATACATATTTATAGTTACTGTAGACATTTCCTGGGCATTAATTATTATTCCTGTCAGATTATGTGTCGACACAATATTTTGTTCAATAGTATTATTTTGTTCAATATTTTGAACTTTGTTCTGCTCGCGCCATAACAACATAAGTTTTGCATATTCTTTTTAAAAGTTTTTCTAGATTATTTTCTGCAATTTCTCGTATTTCTGACGGATTACAACTTTCCTCCTGACTCATTTTTATTAACTTTAATTATATATTTATTTTTAATTATGACGTATGGGAACCTTTGTTGTGTTCAATTGTTTCTATCATGGCATATTTGATACTTGTAACATTTTAATAAATTGTAAAAGTATTGCCAACCCAAAGAGAAAATATTAATTCAAATGGAAAATTAATTATATTTTTTAAAGTTTTCAAACAGACCCAAATAGAAAAAGTATTATAAAATACACGGTTCATAAGACAATTAGAGCACTTGTACTTTAGAAAACTCCCCGCTTCGCGGGTCGTTTTCTAAATTAAACGCGTGCTCTAAGATAATGTCTTATGAAACTTGACATACTATTAAAGCGATGTGCCATTTGACTCCCCTTCTAATTTAATATTTTAAGGGTAATATCTACCCCCCCGGGGGGTTAACCACAATTTCTGCAAATAATATTTAAAAACGCCCCCCGTCACAATAAAATTGACTCATGGAATTACTCATCCTAACAAGTGCTGAAAGAGAGAGAGAGACTTTTCCGCACGCAACTGCTTACCCGAATGACGCGTAGCGAATTGGCAAGAATTTGTTTATAAGGTGTTGCATATTTGTCACACGCAAACAATAGATTTAAATGTAAAAGTCAATGTAGGGCAATCGTTTATGCAAAAAACATGTCGTATTTTATCTGTTCGACCAGCGATTGACGTTTGAATGGAACTCGCTGATTTATTGTAGATAGTTGAGCACTTCGATTTAGATTTACAAGCGCACTGGCATATTTTTAGACCTCAATTGTGAATATTTAATATAGATTAAAGGCTTTTGGTTAATTTTTGGTCGTTTTTTCCAGTTGACGGCGTGAGAATATGAAAGTTTTAATGTTTTGAAATTAATAATAAATTAAAAAATTGTTAATATTAGGGATCATAGTTCTGGTTGTCCAGGTTTATTTTAACGCTTCCGAATGAAGAACGTGGGTAGAAAATGTATAAAAACCATTCTACTCTTTCTATACCTTTATTTATAATTTATTGAAAATACCTAATCTTATATTGGCCAAAATACCATATAATTATTACAGATAAGAAATAATTTTTCCTTGAATTGTTTTGCACCTGCAGATTTCTTATTTTCGTATTTGCAATTGGCAAAAAATATACATTAGAAGGCAATAAAAGGGAATGAAATTGTATACCGTAAGCCTCATAAATTAATTCGTTAACTTGGCTTGTGTCCTAGGGTATTAGTACCTATATAATCCCCATATGCGGAGTATTGCCTGCATGCATTTACAAAATTTAGTTGACGAATGATGCGTGTTTTTAAGACAAGTCCAGTAAATTTCCTGCATTCAGCAAGGATAAATTGAAAGCCGGAATATTTGATTGACCTCAGATCAGAGAGCTCATAAAAGATTCACATTTTACAATATCGATGACCGAAACTGAATTTAATACATGGTGCTCTTTTGTTAAAGTTGTGTAAAACTTTCTCGGAAACCATAAATCGGAAAATTACCGAGAGATAGTGGAAGATATGCTCAACAGCTTTAACCAACATGGGTGTAATATGAGCATTGAAATTCATCATCTGCACAGCCACTTGGAACGATTCCCAGTAAATCTTGGCGACTTTAATGAAGAACAGGGGGGACGATTCCACCAGGATATAAAAACTATGGAAGAGAGCTATCAGGGTAGATGGGACATTCATATGATGGCCGATTACTGGTGTAGTCTTCAACGATACTGTCCTTTTCAATCTCATGCGAGTAAATGTTATAATAATATAGCGTATGGCTCTCTAGTTTTTGACAACGATCTGATGGAGCAACTGAGGTTATTTTTAGGTTTAGCAGACCCAAATTACCTATAGAAACAGTAACAAAATTGCCGGCACCAAATTATGTGTCGACCAGTGTAATTTATTAAGTGGGAAATAAATAAATACACTGTTTCCGCAGTTGGATTCTTTATGAAAATTCAAAACTCTTTTCTCAGAATGCCCTTCCTTCTGACTGGTATTATTATTGAATTATTGTCTAAGCAATCACGTAATTGATAGAAAAATATTAGCGAAACGACAACAGGGGTATAACGCATTTTAATCCACTGTCGGGAAAAAATTCTGTGCGATTTAACAGCGCTACGAGGAGCGGAACTACATAAGATATAAAATTAACGCAATGATATTGTTGTTTAAGTGTAGGATGTCAAATTTGATAAAACACATTTAATGATATATTTTATGAAACCTATAATGAGTCGATATAAAAAATTATCTTGAATTTATTTACATTTGAGTCAATTTTGACCTAATTATTTCTTGTTAGCTTAATGAAAAGCCATGAATGGTTTCGCCCATTAGAAAAAAAAACAAAGATTTATTTTATTCATTTAAATATTGTGGAAAATGATTTGCGGTTGTTTTGATAATAGTATTCATAACATTATATTAAAATTTATTATATTCCTGGTAAGTTTAATTGTTCTAATTGGAAATTAAGTGATTCTTTTCTGTTAACGATTTTTATAACACAACTAACGCCAGCATTTCCTTATGTTCATAAACGGCTGGGCATACAATACTATAATCTATTCATTTTACCACTTCAGGAACATAAACCAACATCAGCGCGTGATAGCCACTTGCTCGATGCATAAACTTATTGCTATTGGTCGATCGGCGCGCAGCATCTCTACAGGGTCGTATTCACCGACTTATATCTATGGTTTGCCAAACTCTAAAAGCAAAAGTGGCAAGTTTATGGCCTCGCGCATGTAAACAAAGCCGATTGTCAGGTATCATGCGCAATGCCGACTGATAAACTAGTTACCTTAACCGGCGAACAGAACCGTACTTCGCCCTAAATGAAAATTATTACGCCGCAATATTTTGGCACATCAAGATCTTTTTTACTGGGAAATAAACGATCTATTTTCTCGCATAGAAGAAGGCCTGGTGGCCATCACTAGAAAGCCACTTTTAGAATTAATTTTGATATCTATTACCCACGTTTCGATTGATTTTTAATATCGTTACATCGCTACGACTGATTACGGTTCTGGACGGTCGTCGTTGGTTGGCAACCAAACCGGCACCAATGCCGGCGGGGTTGCCTATATGACGGCGACAACGTTGTGCGCAAGACGAGCACCGTTTAAAAATATGACCGGTAAACCGTGCGCACCAACCCATTTTTTAACTCATAAAATTTAACTTTTTACTGCTTATTCCGTAAGTTGTACGTATCCATAGTTAGAGGTCGGTGGTCTTAGTTCAGTGTAGGCTATTATTTCAGGTCTATTAATGCGTGGTTCGATATTGTACAGGGTGTCCCACTTTCGACACTATTATAGGGTATCTCCGTAATTGTTAGTGCTATCAAAAAGTAATGTAGGTGTCATGTGCTCTTTTTGGGCAAACAAAATGGTAAAATCAAAATTTGAAAATTTTCACTAGCTTAAGATATACGGGGGAAAATAAAAAAATTGTCAATTCCAAATTACCCTATATTTTCTTAGTTAAAAGACATACAGAAAAATGTTTTATACACAAGTTTATTTATAATGATTGTTGAATAATCTGCCGTTTTCAGAATGAGTATACGGGGTCAGGTAAAAAAGTTATCGGACCTAACCTAATTTTTTTACATGGAACACCCTGTATATTTTAATCTAAAATGATAGTATTGTAATTTCTCCTTTCAAATATATATCATCATGGATGATATTGGTGCCCTAGGCGAGTTATTTAAACTTTATTACTTTGAAACGAAATAAGAGATTCAGTTTAAATAAATCGCCTAGGAAGCCAATATCATCCATGGTGTGTTATATATTTGAAAGGAGAATTTAAAATAGTATATTTGTAGATTAAAATATACAGAGTGTTCCATTTAAAACAATGAGGTTAGGTCCGATAACTTTTTTACCTGACCCCGTATACTTATTCTGAAAACGGGAGATTATTCAACAATCAATATAAAGAAACTTCTGTGTAAAACATTTTTCTGTTTCTCTTTTAACTAAGAAAATATAGGGTAATTTTGTAATTGTCAATTTTTTGATTTTCCCCCGTAGCTTTTAACCGAGCGAAAATTTTCTAATTTTGATTTTACCGTTTTAAGTTTGACCCAAAAAGAGCACATGACACCTACATTACTTTTTTGATAGCACTAACAATTACGGAGATATCCTATAAAAGTGTCGAAAATGGGACACCCAGTACCGTTATATTGTTCTTAATGCGACCCTGTGTGCTGTTCACGCGCTCGCCGCGTGTATTTGTTTTGATCTACCGAATTGGGAAAACGATCAGACTATAAAAGGGATATAAAATGGTAAACGTGCTTTTGCGCTCCGCTATATGGTGTAATTTTTTAAATTTAATTTATCCCATTAATATAAGCGCTAGAACCATTGCAGCAACCGTACCATTTTAAATGCATAACCAGATTTTGCCGCCGATACAAAGTAAAAATAATCGCCGCAATATCCGCAACATTAAAAAATCCGAGACCTCATGTGGCGCTCCGAATGCGTTCGGATTACGCAACACTTTACGTGGCACACATTTTGTATTTGACCAACGGCGACTTTATCGGATTTAAATCGACCGTGTTCAGATCTGGCCGGTCCGGCGACACTCGCCAGACACCGAGGCACCGCGGTCTGTACCCGCGAAGGTGAATACGGAATATATTTAAGACCAATCGCTAGTGGCGAGTTCGCCATTTCGTTTTTTAAAATATTTTTAATCGCTATTGTTTTGCTAATTTATTTAATCCAATACAGGGTGTCCCATAACTTATGGGTCATAGAGCAATTGGATATACTAAACATCAAACTAGACCGATTAGTTTATTCGAAATGTTTCTCTTCTTTCTAGAAATACAGGGTGTTGAAGGTGAAAGCTTATTTTCGAAAATAATTTGAAAACGGTTCAACGTATATCGTCGAGAGAAAAAAATACGTGGTGAAACAGAACAAATTACACTAAATCACTTAAAGAAACACACATACACCCACGACTTTCAAATTAGTTTTTTTGAAGATATGCACCTATTATCAGATTACACAAAGGCACTAAACACTAACGCATAATTACCCTATCGTATACATAGAACAACAGCACACACAGAAGATATGATACAAATTATTTCGCAATCCAACCAATGGTCGAGTGCTTCGTTGCCATTTCCGAGACAATAATTATACAGGGAAGTAATATTACAGAAGGAAATTCCGCAATTTATGAATATAATCTTATAAAACATCGAAAGTGGCAACGCTGTATTTTTAGAAATTATATTATTTCCCAGAACACCGGATGAAACTTTATACAATAAGGGCGTATTTTTGGCTACACAGTAGCACTTTAAAATACTAATTGAGATTGAATGGTACTTATATAGATGTGTTCATGAGATGCATACAAATTTACGCGAAAACTAATGTGAATTTGTGCTTTTGTTTTTGTGTTTTGTGAGGTTATTGTGCCGGTTTTTGTTTGGATTACCAACTTGGTGCTTTTTTATAAATTAAGTTGGTTTTAAATAAGGCCGAAAAGGTAAATAAAATTGCAGGTACAGTGGCATTTAAGTTGTTCAGTTCCGACGGGTGCCATTCGAATTGAACAAATGAGAACATACCTGACTATCATGATATTTATAAACGCCGCGGCGGTTTGTTCGAGTCAGTTCAAGTTTATAAATCAGAGATTGTTTCCCAGCGAACTGAACTGAACGTAAAAGTTTATAATAATGTACCCTGAAAAATAAACAACTTCCAATCTGTCAAACGGTTATTGACTTTCTAGAGAGTGACA
Organism: Barypeithes pellucidus; assembly: GCA_963991005.1. NCBI lineage: Eukaryota > Metazoa > Arthropoda > Insecta > Coleoptera > Curculionidae > Barypeithes > Barypeithes pellucidus. Next base: position 19,600,193 of record OZ022565.1, on the reverse strand, counting down.
ACACTGCTCACAATTCATTGACGTTTTCCGCCATATATTGTTTTGTTTATCTTTCTCCCAGTGTCACCACGCTTAATTTTGGTTTGACGTCAGGTCATGTACAGGGCATATTAAATTAAAGCGCCGTTTTTGGATATTTTTCTTCAATTTGTTTTCATCTCAGAAATTGCCGGTTTAAATATAATACGTCATTTCCATAACACCCTGTATTTATGTACAAATAAACATAACATAACAAAAATACACTAGTTTTAGTTAGGATATAGTACTAAAAAAATCTAATAACGTAGTTTGACGTGTTTGCGTTTTATAGTTGCAATCTAGAAAATGTAATTCCAAGTCTGATAACAATTCCATTGCTGTAGAGTCACCTCTATTCTTTGCATACCCTTATAATTCCTTTAATGGTGACATTTGTTTGATTACTGCATTCAACTTCTTCATCAGAGTCGTCAGATAGTGATGTGGTTTCAGTTTGGACTACATAATCGGTAGAAATGGGGTGGGTCACTATCATCTTCTAATATCACATTGTTATCGATGTTAATGAACTCGACCAAATAATTGTTATCAAATTACAAATTTCATAAAACATCAATATTCTCTTTCAGACTCAAAACGCGACATTTTTCTGTCATTGTTTACGATTTTAACCTTACAACTCACAAATAAACGGCGGACTGCTGTCGGGGAATCACACATACTTTTATTCGGCGAAGTTCTTTCGCTCTGTCACGCATACGCGATTGGTTGCCGGTCTGTCGTCAGAGAGTTTTCGCACCACCGTACTTATTCGTCTCCCAATTTTTGTCCGTTTAAAGGAGGGTTTTCGCACTCTTTGCATGTAAACAGCCTGTCCGCGTCCGCCTAAAGGAGAGTCCGCCCAAGATAGGTTGGTTTTCATATAATTTTATATACCTAGCTCCGGACTATGAAAAAATGTCCGCTTAATAGAGATGTCCGCTTATTAGAGGTGTCCGTTATGAGAGGTTTCACTGTATTTCTACAATTTCTCATTTATTACTCATGAAAACATCATACCGCTAACTTTCAACCCTATATATTGAACCGGTTTCAAATCATGGCTTGTTTTCGAAAATAAGTTTTCACTTCAGTATTTCACTTCAGTATTTCTTAGAACGAGAAACATCGCGTTCCTTTCATATCTGGATTTGCGGATTTCAATATAATAAATAATTTCCATAACACCCTGTATAGTATAGTATCTCCTTATTCTCAGCGATGTTATTTCTGTACACCTTTAATTGATTTGTTTTAAAATAATATTAATAATTCAAAACAACGGTCAACTACCGAGGTTTCTACTAATCCATTAATTATAAATCTTGTACATGTAAAAAAACCATTAGTGCGCGTATTAGTCATAATATCTAGGTCACCATATTAAAGAAATGCTCGCCTTGAACATTACAAAATACTTGATCTTGAGATATTTTTTTTATAAACACGGGTAGGATGCGCTAACAGCATCTTCTTACACATATAAAAAAATATATTCTTATACCGAATATTTTTTTCTTGTTCCAAGAATGACCTGCAAGCTGCGATCGCAGCATGCTTGAAGCATGCATTTGGGACGAGAATAGAAACGTCATAATTTGACAGTAATATCAATTTGTTTTATCATTTTATCATTTTAAAGAAAAACTGCATCAACTTCTTGAAATGGCCGACATGGTAAATACATGTGCTCAGTGCGAATACATTTTGGTGAACCAATCCTAATAAACGTGATGACAAAACCACGAAATCGTCATAGTTCAAGTAATACAGCAAACACCTGCAAATAATTTCTATGATGTTATTGCCATATGTTGACGTAAAATTAAATACAACTATATAATAATGAACATATTGTCATTGACACTAATTTTCGTTTTATCCATATCAAAATTTAATTTATTTACACTCATGCATGTAATAATGACATTTCATCACATATCTTTGAAAGGTGGAAAGTCGATGTTTTTTTAACTTTTACTTTCCACCCGGGGAAAATAATTTACGAACACACTTTTTTAAAAATGCTAATAGCTTTGCGTGTTTAGATCTGTCTACTTTTTTCCTAATTGATAGAGTGGTCCTCAGCATTGAATATTGTGACCAAATCGTTGATATCTTCTTTGTCTTGGCATTTTCACTAAAATAAGCTAGTAGCGCCGACTCAGAACCAGGATTTTGAACTGTGTTTCCCGTACGCCATTCTTTGAAACATTTATATGCCTTGTCATATCTCGGGCGGCTTTTAGTTGGCAGAAGATCTTCTTCTATTATTTTTGCTGCTTCTCGAATTTCTGTTGGAGTAGCAGCAAAATCAAATTTCCTCCTCTGATATATTTCTCGTCATAAAAAACCATAATTGCCAAATTTAAAGAAACGTTAATTTCTCTCAAAGTTATTAGAGAATAACAAAAATGAAGTTTTAACTTTAACACCCTGTATCTCAGTTAATATCAACTTTCGGATGGTAAGCAGTGGCGGTTCTTCCACAGGAGCACATGCGCACGTGAACCCCGAAAACAAAACGAATAAAAAATATTAATTTATATTCATTGAATATTATTTATCGTATAAAGTCCGACCTTCCCTAATATTTTATCGTACCATCAAACTAAAAAAAGTCCTACCCTCCCTAATATTTTATCATCCCGTCAAACCAAAGTGTATAGATCCGGAATCCGTGCCTCGATCGAGGTAAATGACGATTATGACTAGACTTGCTCGCACGTGCGATTAAGTAGTGCATTTTCTCTGTAGTAACAGGTGGCGGGTGGCAGCGGGGAATAGCGGGGTTATGGCGATTTAGCATGGAAAAGGCGCACAGCTTTTGTGTCCTAGTGCATCTAGTTAGAAATTCGAGCGTGTATGTTTTAATATTATATATTTATTAAGTTAAAATGAATAGTTGACGGTGGACTATTTAAGAAATAACTTTAGCTCTTTGAGTTTGGAGCAAAAAATTGAAGTGAAGAATGCGGGAACACCTAAACCCGAAATTAATTTAACACTGACCACAAAGGGTAAATCTAGGGACGTTAAGATCCGACAGCTATACACACTAAGAAAACCTTTCCTATTTTCCAAAACTTGTATTTCCTTGTGTAAAATTAAAAAATGAATAAAAATATGTTTTATCTAACGCATTTTCTTATTACTTTTTTTCTTTCTACATTTAAAACGCTTAGAAAGTAATTGTTTGGTCGTTACACAAAAATAAAATTTTAAAAATAATTTCACCATACTTGTGAACCCCCCTCTATCATAGGTCACGAGCCGCCACTGTAGGTAAGTATAATTAAATCCTAATATTTTTACGTAAGGAGTCTGTGGGTTTTCCATGTACCATTAATTAGCAGACACCCTGTATATTTGTTATATTATACTAATGAGATATAATCTTCAAAATACTCTGTATAAAAAAGTCTAGTATTGTTTGGAAATTAAACGATCCATACCAAACATACAGGACACTCTTTAAAATAATAGTGCTAAGCCTAGCTTCCGGTATAATCGGAAGTGATGGATATGTCAAAATATATTCATTAAAAAGATCGGCAGCTTTTATAGCGAGTACCAGTATTTCAGACAAATATATTTTTTAGTTCACAAGATCTTTTAATGAATGACCCTGTCTGTATATTTTCGATCTTTTGAAAATCAAAACGCTACTTATCTTATGTGATTGATACTAATTCCTTGTCTCCTCTATGTAAATAGCAAACGATCAATTCAGTCGTTCATAATTCGTATCTTGATTTGAAATTAATCCCATTTACAAAGGCGTACCTCTCGATCGCTGAACTCGCAATCCGCATGCATTGTGGCCATGACACAGAAAATAAAGGTACTTTTTTAAAATTATTTACCGATTGTTAAAAATGCACTTCTTGTAGTCAGGTGGGGATGGTTTCGGTTGCCGATTGGACGCCTTGTTAAAGGTATTAAACGATCTCCGAGAAGGCCGTCTTTTTGTCGCTTTTTTTGGTATATTTCTTCGGAGGTTTAACCTCTAGAATTATAAATAAATTTGTGCAGTCGTATTCGTATATCAAAAAAGGTTACTTTTTACATCAACTTTGGGCATAACTATACCGGGACAACCGTGATAATTCGATTGGAAGAACCCGAGCGTACGGACTGTATGTACCATCTAATATACAGGGTGTTATTTAATGATATGTTGGTTGGTTCGTTGGTTAAAGGCGGTGGTCGGGTGTGAGGCCCGAACTTTATCACTGCAACCTTGTGGCTTAATGTGTACACCCCAATCTTGTTAGAAGATATTTATTCCTTCTATGAGGTCCAATCACCTTCTACCAAGTCTGTCATGTGGAAGATAATCTCCACGTTGGATGTTCCCAAAGATCTTAAGTCTTTTGCGGAGGGGTGGCCGTGGGAGTTGTCGATAGTACTTCCATGTGCAATCGCCCTCAAGTGAGGCAGTGTACGGTGGTCAACGTTTGAGGTGTCGGAGTTCTTAGCACTAAATTCACTCATCCTCGCCTGTCCGAAAGAAAAAGTGGATCAGTCGTTTGAGGTGTCTGAGCTGGGTGCATACAGCTCTAGGATCCAAGACGAGATTCACGAGTTCTGGTCCCATCACAGAGGGGTTCTCTGTACATTCGGGGTCATAAGGTGCCAAGAGTCGAGTCGGCTGCAGGTCGATAGGGGACGGCTTTACTGCCGCAGAGTCTACATTCAATAGATCCATTGTAGATTCCTATACGTTGATGATGTTTTCGTTAGTGACAGTAGCCTGTTAAGAGACCAGTCACCTGTTACAACTGGGGCCGCGTCAGGGTTAGCATCCCATTCGATAGTAGCTTCGATGGTTTTCCAATTGCGGCCCGTGCGTGTATTTGACCAAGTAAACCTTGCCATCGACAAAGATCTAATGTTGTTTTCGTTGCCTGCTTTGATATCCCAAACACCGGTTCATGGCCTCCAAGTTCTCGCTAGTTCATCTGCTTTCTCATTACCTAATATCCCAGAGTGACCAGGGACCCACAAGAGTTCCACCTTGTTCCCCCTGGTCGCTAGTTCTTTTAGGGTATTATGGGACTCCATTTTGAGTTTTGAGGTAAACAGATTGGAGTTCAGAGTTTTAAGAGTAGCTTGGCTGTCCGACAAGATGTATATTTTCAAGATTCTGTAGTACACATGCTGGTATGGCATGAACTTCCGCTTGGTATACACCGTATACTGTGGCGTAGTTCCCTGGGCATTTCCCCTAATATACCGGCGCCCACACTGTTGTTGGCGGTTTTTGATCCATCCATGTACGAAACTAGACCCTTGTCACACGATGGGGGTGTCCTATTCGTTCATTTATCATGTCCCCCGTCGATCTTGTAAGGCTTTGTGAAATGATCGTCCTCATACGATCGGTTTGCATTTCTAAGAGCTCGTCGTTGATTAGAACCGTGATTCTTGTGTGTCCAACTTTTGCGGGGTGTTAATGGTATGATACCAACTAAAACTGTTGGCTGTTTAACTGCTTAACGAAAAAAGTGGCACGCCGCTGATATTTTTCAATGTGTGTGTTTTTTCTGATTAGCTTGATACCCTCTTAATCTCGCTATACGTAGGTACGTCTTTTCACCTTAATTTTTTAATTTTTTAAGTAATTTCCCCCATAGCGTTGTATCTTGTCTCATAACATAATTCACCACATCAGGGTTTGGTCTTTTAGATAGTACAAAAAATCGTAAACGCTCTTTAGATTTAACCTTTGATTTCCCTATAAATTATGCCAGTTTAGCAACAGTGATTATATTTATCTGATCATGATGAACAAGAAAATTCTAAACAATTCGTTCATTGTTACCTTCAAAGTAAGAATCTTGCTCTTTTTTGTTTTACTCGAGTAGGCCAATGAACAACAGTAGAATAGTTATTTATGTTATAAATGCATAAAGAGTTACTTTTTTGACGAACGGGAAACTTGAAACATAGTTATCGTAGAAAAAATACAATTTTATGTCCAATGCAATGCTAGAATCCAGGGGTAGTAATTAATACGTTTCGACTAGGGAATCCAATCCCGCGGTGATTTCGCGGGATTGACATTGCGGGATTAAACGTGCGGGATTCGCGGGATTTGCGGGACTCGATGTGGGTGCTGTATATTAATAAAAAGTTGTTTCATGCAATTAAAAACAGAGTAGAGTAGCAGGAAAATATTAATTGCATATAGGTACAATACAATAGTACTACTAGTTTAACGGTTACATGTTACATTGATTTTGAAAGTATTTTCGGAGAAAACATAACATGTTAATGTTTCATCTTTTAGATTTGATCTTATTTTAATGTACATGTATCCTGCGGCTGAAAACGCACGTTCAGCTTCGACACTTGTTGGCGGAATAGATTTTACACAATTTGTGGCCCTGATTCGAATAGTTGGCGCCTATCGGTCGATGTGATAAACTTTCCAAAGGGTATGCCATCTTTAGGTACCATTCGAGACACTCTTTCCTCCTCCATCGAAACTTTTTTCGCAGATGAAAAAAAAATCTGTAATATTCATTTTCTTAGGTAGCACAGAAGAACCACTAACATCTGAGTGATTAGCAATAGAACTAAACGAACTACTCGAACTGCTGGTACTAGCTTGCATTTCCTGTGTTATTTTATCAATATCAACACTACCGCTGCTGCTCTGGACTTTCAAATTAATATTATGCTTTGTTTGTAAATGGGTGTGAAGACCTTTGGTGGAACGAGCAGAGATTTTGATAATGCTAGGGCATAACTTACATTTAGCTGTAAGACCATCTTCAGACTTTAAAAAATAATTCCAAACTAAACTAGAACCTTTATTATCTTTGTAAACTACACTGACACTCATTTTTGTGATTGCTGTTTAAATTCCATGTATTATATTCAACCACTTGATAAATGTCACTAGATACTAGTAGAATAACGCCCTTACTTTCGCAAGTACGCAAGAAAACTGTTCTATAGCCTAGCATGGCGGGGAATCCCCGACGCGTCGACCAAAAATACCGTAGTTCATTGTTTGCTATCCCGCAAATTCTGCGGTATCGATGGGCTCAATCCCGCAGGTGTGCGGGATTAAAGTTTGGGTGCGGGATTGGATTCCCTAGTTTCGACCGTATTTACTAATCTTTATTTGGATAAATGACAAGTGTGAAACTAATACAGCTCAGTTTTATACCTTTAATGTTGTTTTAAAATATCAGATCAGATCGATATGTAATTTATTAAACAAGGCGTAATTTTTCGATTAGTTCCATGAGAGTCAATATAATTCGATCTAATTATAGTTCTGTACATAGTTCCATGTGAACCATTACATAATGGACCGACCTTAAGAAAAATTGTACGCTTTAAGAGAGAATACCAAAAATAATTGGCCGATAGTAGGAGATCTGCTCGGATGAATGTAAAAATACCATGGCAGAATTAGATGCAAAGCATAAATTATGTATTGTAGCAAATTGATCAGGAGTGATGTTGCAAAAATCAAATTGGTACTGATTCGAAAACTAATTTTTTAAAACGGTATATTATAAACTCTTTAAACCATACAGTAATTAGCTATTTTCACGGATCACAAATCGATCTTATTCATCAGGATTCGGTATTTTTCAAAGCACATTGACTAAGATACCTTGTGAAGAAGAGAAACATATCGCTAACATTGATGCTTGGCTGGATGGTTAAAGGCTTCTGGACGATACTTGTCGCACTGCAGCTTGATGATATATGGTATGTTAGAGGATCTCCTGATACATAGTTGTTGTTGTCGCCGTTCCAAAGATTCCGATTCTTCTTCCTGTTAGTGCTTCACATCTCTATATAACTTTTAAGGTCCTCTACGCTGTATAGTCTGTTGGTTCATAGTCAATTCGAATGTTGTATCCCTTTCTCTATTTTTTCGCTGCGTGCTATGCCAGAAAGTCCAAGAATCTATAGACGTTAACTGGTCTTTCAGCTACGTCATTAAGCCATCCCACTGTGATGTAAAAAGTTAAGAGTTTAACATATGGTTGAATTGTGTATACCAGTGCTTGGTGGACTGTATGTCACTATGAGACTACTAATTCAGGCATTGTAGCATCTCATGATAATTACTGTGTTTTATTGCTCTTTTACTGCTCATTGACAACAAATCGCTTCTAGATGGATTGCTCGGTGTGTTCATTTGACGCAATGAGATTTTTTTGGTATCAGGTTAACTACAGGTGATCTGTATTCAAGAGGTAAAGAGACTCATAAGAATGTCAAATTTTCCATTACTGATAGCTGCCATCAAAGGCCGGGTCCAGACCAAATGAGCGACAAAGAGAGAGCCAGGCCAAGTTCAAATTTATATGCTCACGTGGTGTAGACGGATTTTAAAACCAGAAAATGCTTTTTCGTCAGCAGTGGCGGCTCGTGACCTATGATAGAGGGGGTTCACAAGTATGGTGGTATGCGTTAGGTAAAACATATTTTTATTTATTTTTTAATTTTACACAAGGAAATACAACTTTTGGAAAATAAGAAAGGTTTTCTTAGTGTGTATAGCGGTCGGATCTTAACGTCGTCGCATGCAACCCTCGTAACAATATTTATACAGTCCACTACTAATACTACTAAAGCCATCTACGAGCTATCAAGAAAACCGAATGATGTCTAATACCACTACGCCATCTACCGGTACGTCATTAGGAGCAACCAAGACGAGAACAATAGTGTGTTGTTTTATGACGAGAACGAATCGAGCCACGAGATTGACAAGTTCGCATTCTTCATATTTTCAGTGTTTTTTTAGTTTAGTAAGTCTATTCTTCGGTTCTTAATTGTAGAAAATTGATCAATAGCAGCCTCATTAAGTTTGAAATACCCTCTATAAATTTTATTTCATATATTTCATTTTTAAACTTTCTAATAAAGTCCCTAGATTTACCCTTTGTGGTCTGCGTTAAATTAATTTCGGGTTTAGGTGTTCCCGCATTCTTCACTTCAATTTTTTGCTCCAAACTCAAAGAGCTAAAGTTATTTCTTAAATAGTCCACCGTCAACTATTCATTTTAACTTAATAAATATATAATATTAAAACATACACGCTCGAATTTCTTACTAGATGCACGAACAGACAACAGCGCCGTGCACACAAAAACTGTGCGCCTTTTCCATGTTAAATCGCCATAGCCCCGCTATCCCCCGCTGCCACCCGCCACCTGTTACCACAGAGAAACTGCACTACTTAATCGCACGTGCGAGCGAGTCTCGCCATAATCGTAATTTCTTTGACCGAGGCACGGTTGCCGGATCTATACAGTTTGGTTTGACAAGATGATAAAATATTAGGGAGGGTCGGACTTTTTAGTTTAACGGTACGATAAAATATTATGGAGGGTCGGACTTTATACGATAAATAATATTCAATGAATATAAATTAATATTTTTTATTCGCGCATATGCTCCTGTGGAAGAACCGCTACTGTTCGTCAGCAATCTTGAGCTATCGCTTGCTCTTACTCGCTCATTTGGTGTGGACCCGGCTTAAGGTAGCTCTGAGACCAAATAATGACTATGATATTAAGTCCAAGAAGAATTACAAGCCTTTGATTCAAATACTGATAATGGTATATTAATGATTTACATAATATAGATCTGCGAAAAATCTCACGCCCGTCGTAAGTAAATTCATTTATTGTTTTTTAATTATACCTAACGGTAAGTGTATGATTAATGACAATTAGCAGAATAAATATTTATTTTTTTATAGCTATGACCGAAATTTGCAAAGTTGAAGGTCTTTGATCGCCATAACAGCGAAAGAAAGGGGGTTTTACAAGGTTGTCGTTATTAACAAATTATCTTGTTAGATAATTCGGCGATACATATCTAGTAAAGGCGTTTTATATCGGTAAACTCATTGCTCATGAAATATTTTCGTCAGTAAAAGATGAAAGCACACCCATAGAGTACCAGTATTTTAAGGGAAAGTAGTACCAAACTCGGGAAATAAACGTTGCTACATCAAGAGAAAAAAAAGACTTGAATATTATGGAAAAAGAGTTGATGCCCGGGATTCACCGGTTACCTCAGTCAATTGCTTATGGTCCTCCTCACAGTCCTCTCGCTATCATATGTTGCTTCTTACGACAACTCATAACCAATCAGAGCCTGATCGATTGCTGGTGAGATAATATTTATTGCTTTCGTGTTATATAATATAAAGTCCTGTCCCCCTGTCATTGTTCGACGACAAAGTTTGATTTCACAATTGATCAAATAAGGGATAAAACCCTATCCAAAACCACGTCTTCTTAGAACACACGCATTCGTCCATCCCTAGGATACTGCTATCATGTCTGGAGCTCTGCACCTAAGCATACTCCGGCTACTGGATTCCATCGAAAGGAGAGCCATTCGTCTGATCGGAGACCACGTCGAGTTGACCAAGAAGCTCGATAGCCAAAAATATCGAAGATATATTGGAGATTTGACGCTCCTTTACAGATATTCAAACGGCAATGTTCGACTTAATTCCATCTCAAGCGAGGAATAGCAAAAATTGACGACCACTACCACCCATCCCTATATATGGTTCAGCGTAGTACTCCTTGAACTTCTTGGTACCGAAGAGCAGTACTCTAGTGATGGTCAAATCTGGGCTTTGTATAGTGTCAAAAGTTGTTGAGGTGTCTACAACTTTCTGGTTCTGAAGAGTACACCAAGTTTCTGAGAAGCTATCTTGGCGATTGCTACAACGTGATTATGCCAAGACATATTTCCTCCCAGATGCGGATGCGTATCCGTCCATGACTATATTCGGTTCTGTAATGTTAACCTTTTTAGAGAAAACTGCTGACTGGGTTTTTTTAGCGTTAAATTAGACTTGGTTACTGTCACCCCAAGCCAATGCTGTCTGCGAAGATGTGCGTCGGCAGCCGATGTTTGTGCATTTAAAGAGAAAGATGAGATAAGTGTGCTATCATCCCCAAAACTAAATATCGGATTTTTCGTTTTCACTAGAAGGTCGTTAATATAGGGTAAGAAGAGAGTGGGAGACAATATGGACCCTCTGATAGAAATCCGTCAATCGTCACTTGCAGAGAGCGGTCCTTATGAAAGCTAGACAATCATGCACAGAATCGACTGGGCATACCATAGGATCGCAGTTTACTTAGAATTCCTTCATGCCAAACACGATGAAAAAAGGCTTTAGAAATATCCAGTGCAACAGTCCGAGACTCCCCACGATGTTCGATTGCGTTGTTCTAAAGATGGGTGACATAGGCTAGAAGATGTCCAATTGATCTGGACTTCCGAAAACCATATTGATGATCGCTGATAATGTTGAAGCCTTCCAGGTACTTTAGAAGATGTTGGTTAATAGCTTTCTCCATTACTTTTGATATAACTGAAAGCAATGCAACTGGTCGATTCCTTTATCTGGAGGGCGTCATCCTTGGAGATCCTGAGGTCATGTTTCCCAACGAATATTACCGTTAACGATTCAAAAACAACGTGAATCGAATTATTTGCATACGAACAAACCCAGAGGGCCTTGAAGCATTTTCTCGATAGTGCTAGTATTTGATCTTAAATAAAACAACAGGAGGTTTTGATTTGTTGGAAAATTGACAGCCCCTTTACCAGCGGCGGCGAAGCTCATTAACCTCAAATGTGCCTTCACTGGGGATAATTATCATTTAAACCTATCAGGATGGATGACAAAGGATGCATGATGCAAATATAAAACTTAAAAAACAAGTTCTAAAAGTAGGCAGTAGAACATGAGAACATCTCAATTACCAGTAATACTTTAAATTTGGCAACGTAGTACGACGACAAGATGAAAAAATTAATTAGATCGAAATGTTAGACCCAGAAAACGTATGTCCGCACAACAACATATGTCAAAAGTCAACGTATTTTAACGGTACGCCCGAGTGCCTATATCCTGCGGCTGTAGGTGAAATAGGTACGTTACGTAACGCTAATCGGAACGGATGTAACGGTGACGTAATTAGAACAATCGATTGGCGATTGTTGATGATTAATAGGGATTATAAATAAAATATTTTTATTTTATTTATACAGGGTGTTATGGAAATGACTTATTATATTTAAATGGGTGACTCCCTAGAGAAAGTCTACATACTTTTTTTTTAATGGAATATCTAAATACTAAGGTAAAAACCCTTTTTACCCACATACTGTCGCGCCGTTCCATCTGGATTCAGTTAGCAACAATGTGGGTCACTAGAGTATATTAACAGTGTTGTCAAGTCACACCGCATGTTTGCCCTTGCTTGAATACCTGCCGCGCGCGACTATCGTTGCTTCAGTATGTTTCGAGACTTGGGTGTGGAATGACGCTGTCGAGGGTTCCACGTGCTTGATGTATACGAATTTTAAACGTTTTGTTAGTTGTAGCATTACCTGATTTTTTTCTGTTGTGAAATAATTCATAATAAGAAATATTGTGATGTGATTTCAAATTTGTGTGATATTATCTACTGTTGGTTCTGATGCAAAACATACTTTTTGTGTTTTATTTTTTTATGGAATTTAATTATAAAACGGATTATAAGATCGAAGGTAAGAGAGTATGTACCTTAAAATGGTAGTATTTTTTTTCTAAAAAGTTTGAAAAAGAAGTGATAACGCGGGTCAAAGACGTCTTGTTGTCAATAACTGAACACGTGCGTTTACAATTCTGTGTTGCAATATATGGCAACACCGCCTCAATAAACTATTGATTGCGAACGTCCTCAGTAGCGGCCACATAAATTTTCAGATTCCATATAAAGTGTATATTTCATACAATAATTTAAAGCGCCATTTAAGGTTATTTTTCTTCAATTTATTTTCAGCTCAGGATTTGCCGGTTTAAATATAATAAGTCATTTCCATAACACCCTGTATGTTCGGGTTTATATGCAATCTTCTGAGCTTGTAGTTCAACACTTTAACAGAAAGAATGAAATTACCTTAGACGGCAGAGAAACAGCAACAAAGTTTGTCTTCCGTGTCTATCGTACACGTAGGAAGAAAATACGTATGGGCATATACTAAATAAACCTATACTGTTCACTGCCAGCCATTTAACGCTGTGTTTATGCTTAGATATTGACGATTCTCACCATACCACGTTGCCGACACTTAATTCTTCTTCTTCATATAATTTGACATAGTATAGACTCATAAATTAACTTGAAGTTGTAAAATCTAAATTAAAATAGCAAAAGAAAAAAATAGTAAATTTTATTTTTTAAAAAGCTGCCATGGGCATATACTAAATAAACCTATACTGTTCACTGCCAGCCATTTAACGCTGTGTTTATGCTTAGATATTGACGATTCTTGCCATACCACGTTGCCGACACTTAATTCTTCTTCTTCATACAATTTGACATAGTATAGACTCATAAATTAACTTGAAGTTGTAAAATCTAAATTAAAATAGCAAAAGAAAAAAATAGTAAATTTTATTTTTTAAAAAGCTGCCATTTTATTTTGGGTACGAAAAGGGACCCAATATTCTGGGATCGTAAAGTACTGGATAAGACCTTTAAAATGATGTATCGCAAGACCACACTTCGTATTCAATTTTTTTTTATCAAGATGGCACCCATTTTAGCACGATGAAATATGGAAAAGAGTATAGTGCTCTGATCCCTACTATACTATGCCATGTTGTATTTATTTTTCTAAGACGGTAAATTAAATATAAGATAATAAAAAAAATTGTAAATAAGCAATTTTTAAAACTCCGCCATTTTGTTTTCGTTGCGAACAGCCATTCTGCCATCGTAAAGTACTCGAAAGTTATCGCAAGACCCCTCTTCCTATTTAATTTTCTTTACCAATATGACGCCCGAGCGTCATTTTGACAAATTGATAATTAATTGGGGCAGTGTAGTAATACTGCAACTATCACAACATTATTATATACTCGAAGGAGTCCTTTAATTATAACATTCAAGTTATATTCGTGCTGTACCTAACATTGACCGCCATTTTTTATCTCCTTCACGTCGCTATAAACTTAATATTACATATCTACGTGAAACGTAATTTAAAAATTTTAATAATCAATTAAAAACATGATAGGTTGTGCATATGTTACTAATTGCATTTTCTAATCATTAAAGACATTAAATTGCTAGAGATATGGCAGCAAAAAATCAAATAGGCATTTTGATTAAGTTAATTAATAATACCTTAATATTTTTTTGACAAATTAGGCTATTAAACTCTGTGTGTGGAAATCCAGTATGTCCACGGAATGAGTTAGCAAGAAGGAGCATCGTTTTAATGCATTTTTTTCAATTTTTGCATCGAACCGTTCTAAGTCTAGCGGTGTGCGGTCTGGCGATCTTGGAGGCAACTAACCGCGGCCAATCCTAAGCCGTGGAAACCTATCGTCCAAATTTATTATGTCCACGGAATGAGTCAACAAGAAGGAGCATCGTTTTAACTCATTTTTCTATTTGGGTTTCATAATGGCTACATTATGAAATGCAAAAAAAATTGAATAACCTGCCACTGTATGAAACTGAAATTTTATTTTTTTTATGTTGGCAGCAAGTAGGGTTCGAATTTTAGGCTTACTTCGATTTCGTTGAAATTAGTTTTCTAGGCATTATGGATTCGACAAAAAATTTTTATGGGAAACTTTAAAATACTAACCTTTAACCTTGCAAATAGATCATTTTTACTAGATATTTATCTGAAATACCTATACTCGGAAATATATAACATGCTGATGGGGTCCGTCAACTAATTTCTAGTCACAACTATAAAACAACATAACCTAAAAATAATATAAGTATCTTCCAGTTTATGCTTTATTTCTAAAGTTTTATTCAATAAAGTACTATTTTTATTTTTAATTCAATATAGTATTATCCATGTTACTTTATATATACATATTTATAGTTACTGTAGACATTTCCTGGGCATTAATTGTTATTTCTTTCAGATTGTGTCGACACAATATTTTGTTCAATATTTTGAACTTTGTTCTGCTCGCACCATAACTCAAAGTTTTCCATTTTTTTTTTATGATCAAACACAAGCACTATAGGAAAAATCCTTTAGGGCACTCTGAGAGTGGTGCGTGTGCGCAAAAAGCGATTCACGTTGGTTTTGAATCGTTGGAGGTTATATTCGTTGGGAAAAACGACCTCGGGAAGGTCGTTCCACAAGGACGAAGTCCTCCAGATGAAAGAATTCTTAAATAATGAAGTTCGAGGAGTACTAAGCTTAACCACATATTGATGGGCGGCAGTGGTTCGTCGTGTATATCTGCTATTCGTCGCTCTGGGCGGAATTAAGAGGGCAAGGTGAGCCGAGCACCAAAATATCTGTAAAAGAGAGTCAAATCCCCAACCTGTCTTCGATGTTCTAGGCTGTCGAGATTCTTCGTCAGCTCGTGGTCTCCGATCAGACGAATAGCCCTCCTTTCGATGTAATCCAGTAGCCGAAGAGTATGTTTGGGTGCAGAGCTCCAGACATGAGAGCAGTGCTCTAGTGATGGTCGAATCTGGGCTTTGTATAGTTTCAAAAGTTGTTGAGGTGTGTACAACTTTCTGGTTCGGAAGAGTACCCCAAGCTTCTGACAAGCTATCTTGGCGATTGTCAAAACGTTGTTATGCCAAGACATATTTCCTCCCAGATTGACGCCCAGCAAATTAATAGATGAAGCCAGTGGGATTGCGTACCCGTCCATGTCTATATCCGGTTCTGTAATGTTAACCTTTTTAGAGAAAACTGCTGCCTGGGGTTTCTTAGCGTTAAATTCGACTTGGTCACTTCTTTTTCACACAGTTTCACAAGTTTTTCTAGATTATTTTCTGCAATTTCTCGTATTTCTGACGGAGTACAACTTTCTTCCTGACTCATTTTTATTAACTTTAATAATATATTAAGAAGCTTTGTTGTGTTCAATTGTTTCTATCATGGCATATTTGATACTTGTAACATTTTATTAAATCGTAAAAGTATTGCCAACCCAAAAAGAAAATATGAATTCGAATGGAAAAAAATCTACTATATTATTTAAAGTGTTTCAGACTTTAAAGACCCAAATAGAAAAAGTATTATAAAATACACGGTTCATAAGACAATTAGAGCACTTGTACTTTAGAAAACTCCCCGCTTCTCGTGTCGTTTTCTAAATTAAACGCGTGCTCTAAGATAATGTCTTATGAAACTTGTATCTTAATATACTATTTTGTAATTATTGCATCGAACCTGATTAAGTCTAGTGGTGTGAGGTCTGGAGATCTTGAAGCCCTGGAAACTTGTCGTCCAAATGTTCCTTGAACTAACGAGTGACATGTACAGGAGCTCCATCAGTTGCATTCTGATGTTTACACGATCATTCTTTAGTAGCACTTGTAATTCATTTTGTAAAAAAATTTAAGTTTACCAACTTTCTGATCTAACCTAAGACGATTTTAATTATTAATCTATATTTTAAATACAATCATGATTTAAGAATATAATGAAAAATTAAATTACTTTCAATTAAATGAATAATAATCGATATTAAATTTATTTTTTGTTACAGGCAATTGGACATGTCAGCGGTTGTCATATTAATCCGGCTGTCACAACCAGTTTATTCGTCACGGGCGACATCAAATTGGTACGAGCCATCCTTTTTATCGTTGTGCAATGTATAGGGGCCATGGCTGGATCCGCTTTATTATTGGTAAGAGACTTATAGATACAATAAGGTTAATTCATTTATCTATTCGCATGCGGTAAGTAGCACTTTACCGCACTAATGCCGTAAGTACAATACTATAAAAACAAGTTTTTATATTAGTAGATGCTGGCGGGGATATCACGAATTTAAAAAGACATGGTGGATGGAAGTCTTCCAGTGTTGCGGAGGGCTATATTAAAAATTCTGTACAAAATAAAATAGGAATTTTATTGCAAAGCAAATAAATGGCGTAGAACAATATGCAGAGAGAACCTCCAGTTTTAGTAAATCTAACTTTAAATTCTTGTGTCTCATAGGATAGTAAAATACTGCCTTCATCGATATCGTTTGGAAATGTTACAAATTCTTTTTTTTTTATGATCAAGCACTATAGGAAAAATCCTTTAGGGCACTCTGGGAGTGGTGCGTGTGCGCAAAAAGCGATTCACGTTGGTTTTGAATCGTTGGAGGTTATATTCGTTGGGAAAAACGACCTCGGAAAGGTCGTTCCACAAAGATGTAGTCCTCCAGATGAAAGAATTCTTAAATAATGAAGTTCGAGGAATACTAAGCATAACCACATATGGATGAGCGGCAGTGGTTCGTCGTGTATTTCTGATATTCGCCGCTCTGGGCGGAATTAAGAGGGCAAGGTCAGCCGAGCACTTTCCATGAAAATATCTGTAAAAGAGAGTCAAATCACCAACCTGTCTTCAATGTTCTAGGCTTTCGAGGTTCTTCGTCAGCTCGTGGTCTCCGATCAGACGAATAGCCCTCCTTTCGATGGAATCCAGCAGCCGAAGAGTATGTTTGGGTGCAGAGCTCCAGACATGAGAGCAGTACTCTAGTGATGGTCGAATCTGGGCTTTGTATAGTATCAAAAGTTGTTGAGGTGTGTACAATTTTCTGGTTCGGAAGAGTACACCAAGCTTCTGAGAAGCTATCTTGGCGATTGCCACAACGTGGTTATGCCAAGACATATTTCCTCCCAGATTGACGCCCAGCAAATTAATAGATGAAGCCAGTGGGATTGCGTGTCCGGCCATGACTATTTCCGGTTCTGTAATGTTAACCTTTTTAGAGAAAACTGCTGCCTGGGGTTTTTAGCGTTAAATTCGACTTTGTTACTGTCACCCCAAGCCAAAATTTCTTCCAGGTCTTTGTTGAGGCGTGATACTTCATGCTGTCTGCGAAGATGTGCGTCGGCAGCCGATGTTTGCGCATTCAAAGAGAGAGATGAGATAAGTGTGCTATCGTCAGCAAAACTAAATATCGGATTTTGAGTTTTCACTAGAAGGTCGTTAATGTAGAGTAAGAATAGAGTGGGAGACAATATGGACCCTTGAGGAACACCGGCATTGATGGTGAAGGTGTCTGAGAGAAATCCGTTAATCGCCACTTGCAGAGAGCGGTCCTTAAGAAAGCTAGACAACCATGCACAGAATCGACTGGGCATACCATAGGATCGCAGTTTACTTAGAAGCCCCCCATGCCAAACACTACAACACACTCATCTACAATTAATATTAATATTTCTTAAATTTAAACAAAACTCAACTCTTTAATAGTGGTGTCTTAAAACACGCTTGTTGATAAAATATCGTACAATGCGGTAAAGAAGTACCTACCGTACTTGTATTGTAATATACTATTACACACCGCAACACTGACATTTTAGAATCGTTCGAAATTTTTTTTACAACAATAATTAGTTGACACGTATTTCAGGATTTTGCTGAAAGAAATGTATTTTCTAAAATATTCACATATGAATTTTTGGTAATTTGCTGGATTTTCTCCAATCTTCTCATACTTGAAATTTAATATCTCCAGTTGTACAGGGTGTCTCATTTTCGACACTTATAGGGTATCTCCGTAATTGTTAGTGCCATCAAAAAAGTAATGTAGGTATCATGTGCTCTTTTTGGGTCAAATTTAAACTGGTAAAATCAAAATTTGAAAATTTTCGCTCGCTTAAGAGATATGGGGGAAAATCAAAAAAATAGATAATTTTAAAATTATCCTACATTTTCTTAGTTAAAAGATATACAGAAAAATGTTTTGTACAGAAGTTTCTTTATAATGTTTTTGAATAATCCGCCCTTGTATAAGTATACGGGGTCAGATAAAAAAGTTATCGAACCTAACCTAAGATATAACACACCATGGATGATATTGGTTTCCTAGGCATTGCACTGTTGCCAATAACAGTTATATTTTGGCGTTGAAGGAAAAGGGAAAAACAAATCACAATAAAAATGAAAATAGCTAATATACATAATGTTTAAGCACTTACAAGCAAGTATGGTATGGATTTTGCAAAATATTTACAAGACATAGGATTGATTAGAGATAATTTCAGATGCAAAACCAGAAATTGTCGTCTCGTATGCACTACTAGATAGAATGTGAATGTAAGTTCCTTGAATTCCTGCTTTTATTGTTGCAAATGTCGGAAAGATTATCCCTTGTTTTCGGGATATTTTTTTCAAAATGTGAATATTCCTGTTAGATAGATATTTAATTAACATCGGTGGCCTCTACACGCTACGGGCACTATATTGTACACAGTTCTTATAGGCTGAGGGTTGGCGTTTTCAGTGGCTCGGTTGAGCTGCACTGAGCCCATAAGAGGCGCGTGACGGAATGAAAAGGAGAACGGTCCCAAAAGGTGTAGCGGGGCGGACTTTCACTTGTTTTCCCAGGACACTATCAATTTATGTAACTTTCTTGTGTTTTCTCCTGCCGAATACAGAAGGAAATCGGCTACAAAAGGTGTAGCGGGGGCAGGTTTTCACTTGTTTTCCCAGGGCGCTGTCAATTTATGTAACTTTCTTGTGTTTTCTTCTGCCGAATACAGAAGGCAATCGGCTACAAAATGTGTAGCGGAGGCAGGTTTTCACTTGTTTTCCCAGGGCACTGTCAATTTATGTAACTTTCTTGTGTTTTCTTCTGCCGAATACAGAAGGCAATCGGCTACAAAATGTGTAGCGGAGGCAGGTTTTCACTTGTTTTCCCAGGGTACTGTCAATTTATTTAACTTTCTTATGTTTTTTTTTCTACAACCATATATTTCCATTGCATTTTCAAAAATTGTTAAATTCCGCGGGTGCTCAAGTGCAGTCATTAAAAAACCTTCAGTTTTTATTTTTGTTATAAAATTAAAAATCCCGCAACATCGCTAATATTTTTGTTGTCGAAACCATGTCAAAACACTCAAAAACGATAAAATCGGGATTTTTATTAATTAATTTCTTAAAAACTACTGAGTAATCCCAAACTTTTTTTATTGAACATTGCTACTAAAAATGTATAGTTTTAGAAAAAAATAGTAAAAATTTAAAATTCGTGTGTCCGAATAGTGTAACGGACCTTGCATTGCTCCCGGCGAGGAAATTACACCGTTCATGCACCCAGGACCTACCGTATCCTTTACTCAACTATGTGTTTATTAAAATTATTTTAACCCAATAACATTGAACTTGGTGCCCGACCATGCATAACCATCGTTGCATTATATCGCCGTGGTCATACTTGACTGACCCGCCGGGTCACATGACCTTAAGTGATGCCATCTGGTTTCCGTGACATTGTGACCATTTGTGTGTGTACTGTGTAATAACGTATCTCATTACTCGTGTCTAGGATACAATTTAGTTTGATTTCCTTATTATTACAAAGTTGTTTATACAATGGACACGTATGGGAAACTTATTTTTTTTTTTTTTGGAAATATGAAAAATGTGAAGCCACTGATATTGTCGAAACAATTATAATTATCGTTCACATTTTTATCAAAAAAGGTCCCCTCTTTTATCTTTCTCTTACCATTTGGAAGCAAATACAGTGAAACCTCTCTTGGGCGGACATCTACGGGACCGTCTAAATGTGTCCGCCTAATAGAGGTGGGAAATTTGTTTTTAGGTAATATGTCAATGCAAAATTATTACTATGTATATGTATGTAAAGATTGTTTCACGAAAAATGGATATAACATAATGACTGTAGTAACAGTACCTGGGGCCATCCCATTATTTATGACCGTTTGTTATTATTATGTGGAAAGGACCGGATTGTAATAATTATAATTAAATATAGCCACATCAGCTAGGTTGGTTGCTTAATTTATATTTAAATATCTTTTTGTTGTAAAATTTGTTAGTTTTTGAGGAATGGTTCAAGAATTGTCTTTTACCAAACATTCTTCAGAATAGCGTGATAGTAATGGACAATGCGAGCTATCACAGTCGCCAATTACATAAAGCTCCAAGCTCAAATAATACAAAATTGGAGATTCAGAACTACATGGCGGCGAATGATATATATTTTGAAGGAACTTCTAAAAAAAGTGATCTTTTAGAAGTTTTAAAGACATTTTGTATAAAAAAAGTATATGTTTGTGACACATTGGCAGAAGAAATTGGACATACAGTGCTACGGCTCCCACCCTATTATTGCATTTTTAACCCCATAGAGCATAGGTATGTGGCACCAGTTAAAATCACTGGTTAGGTCTGAAAATATTTCTCCGACTTTAAGTTCTAGTCTTGTAGAACTAATACGAAAATGCTTTAATGATATCCCCCCATGTAGTTGGAAAAATTCAGTCCGTCAAGTAATAACTGTAGAAAATTCGTATATTAGTCTGGATCGTATAATTAATCCAATTATAATTAATTTTGATGGGGATAGCGATAGCGAAACAGAACTATCTATAGAATGACATTATAAATGTAAATAAATATGACTAGTAATATTTAAAAAATTTTTTTATTTCATTTGATTACATTAATATAATAATATCATTACTTGTTTTCCTTAGTCCGTCCCTTCATACTTCACTTGTTTATTGCCAAGCTCTTGTCGACACAATGGGACCGACCCAGGAAATCATTAAGTCGTATCAATTTTTCGTGAAACAATCTTTACAAATAAACATATCATAACAAAAATACACTAGTTTTAGTTAGGATGTAGTACTAAAAAAATCTAATAACGTAGTTTGACGTGTTTGCGTTTTATACTTGCAATCTAGAAAATGTAATTCCAAGTCTGATTCCATTGCTGTAGAGTCACCTCTATTCTTTGCATAGTCTTATAATTCCTTTACCATTCTAATGGCTTGTTGATAATTGGTGACATTTGTTTGATTACTGTATTCAACTTCTTTATCAGAGTCGTCAGATAGTGATGTGGTTTCAGTTTGGGCAACATAATCGGTAGGAATGGGGTCACTATCATCTTCTAATAGCACATTGCTATCGATGTTAATGAACTCGCCCAAATCATTGTTATCAAATTACAAACTTCCACAACATCAATATTCTCTTTCAGACTCAAAACGCGACATTTTTGTCCCATTGTTTACGATTTTAACCTTAAAACTCACAAATAAACGGCGGACTGCTGTCGGGGAATCACACATACTTTCATTCGGCGAAGTCCTTTAGCGTTGCCACGCATACGCGATTGGTTGCCGGCCCGCGTCCGCCCAACAGAGGTTGATTTTCATGGAATGTTATATACATAGTTCCGGACTATGAAAGAATGTCCGCTTAATAGAGATGTCCGCTTATTAGAGGTGTCCGTTATGAGAGGTTTCACTGTAACATGATATTATTATGCATCCCCCTTGTTATAATATTTTATGGACATTTTTATTAAACAAGAAACGTTTAAATAAAATAAAAGTTATATTGTTTTCCGTTGCTAAGCAAACGTTTGGATTATTTTTTTTTGTTAACGTTTCTTGTTATTATCAACTGTGTAGCACTTAAGCGATGCATTCACGCCACTGACTTAAGATAAAAAACGCTTTTGTGGTAAATATGTATAGTTTTAATCATAATAGTCTATACCAAAATTTAGTTTAACATTTTAAACTGGTTTCAAGTTTTTTTGATAAAAACAAAACAAACTTGAACACCCTGTCAGTGGCGGTTCTTCCACAGGAGAACATGCGCACGTGCACCCCCAAAACGAATAAAAAAATATTAATTTATATTCATTTAATATTATTTATCGTATAAAGTCCGACCCTCCCTAATATTTTATCGTACCGTCAAACCAAAGTGTATATAGGCGGCTCTCACCGTGGGGCGATCCGGCCGGCGCGTCCGTCGTTTGACTGATGACGAGAAATGCTCGCATATGCGCTCAAATAGGCGGGATATAATGCAGTTTCTCTTTAGTATCAGGTGGCGGGGGATAGCGGGGAAATGCGCTTTTGTCTGTTTGCTCGCGCATGTATGTACAGCTCGACAAGCGAGTCTATAGCTACGCGGTATCGGTAAGGGGGAAGCAATATCTTTTAAAACATGGCCGAGTCATGGGCGTGCTATTATTATCTTAATAATGTAATAATATATATTTTTTTATGGCATGAATATATTTGTATCACCAGTGCAATATATTAGGCCTTTCCATTAATATTTTTCGCTTATTTTGGCATTTTCTCCAATAAAATCCATTTGATTTCCACATGCACTTCAAAGTTCCACGGGAAAACGGAGAGTTTATGTTACTTCTCAGCTATTGTAGCAACTTTTTTAAGGTTGGAACCACTTTTAGTTCCAAATAAAACTTTTGTATTGTTCTCCTAACAATGCCAAAGTCGAAGCCTTCGATTTTTCCGACAGCAGAGAGACGGGCCCTTTTTTGACAGGAGATAACAACAATTGATCCGGGTTATTTTCTTTCCTTTCAGTATCTTCTTTGTGAATGTTTTTTACTGCACCCACGCTTACTCCCGTATACATTGCGACCCTTTCTAGCTTTCGCTTAAGCGGCAATTTAAATGTATTAATTTGTGATTCCTCTTCACACACCCTGTATACATTGGCAATCACTTCACGGGTTTGACTATGAAGGGGTTTACCAGGGTGTATTCATTCATCATCACAGTTTTAAAACAAACCCTATCACTACGCAACTGGATGAAGCACGTTGGCACAATAGGCGTGTCACTAGACACGTGTTGTCATCAGACGACACTAAAAACCACGGAAACCCCGGAAACATTCGGCATATTTCGGAGATCCGAATCCGGAAAGCTGGCGGGCATTTTGAATGGTGATGCTTGACAACTTGCACGTTTCGGAGGATCGGTTGCCTGGCGCACAGCTCGTGAACAATACCGTTGGTTGCGACTTTCTTTGGTCGTAGACTTCAAAATAGATTATGTTATCGCTTCAGGCCCCTTCAGTATCTAAAATTTCTGTTTAGGTTTTGTGGATTATTTTGCTTTCTTTGTAGCAAATATGGTTTTAATTCTGGTCTCGTCTTTATTTTGAAGTACTAGAATCGTTTTTAATATTAGTAAAATGGTTTAATTGTGTACCAAATTACGTTAAAATCTTCATTTATATTTTGATACATATATACTGATTTATTGCTTGTCATGAAATATTGGACAAAAAATATTAAAACTTCTTTTTGATAAAATATGCCCTGAAAATTAGTTATTGAATGCCACCCTTTATTAAATATGTGGTGTACTCGAGTCACCTTTATTTAACTGAAATAAAACACGGGATATTTTGAACTGTTTCTTTATTGTCGGTCAAAAAGTCAGGATGGGGGAACAATGTGGTCAACCAATTTATGTAGCAAAGCAAATTCATGCACACAATTAAACTTATGATACTGCTGAAACCACTAAAACTACATTACAATGACTAACAAAATAAAAAACATACATAATAATATAGTACTTTATTTAAACTTACGTAGTTTTCAGAAATCCGCCGCTTCGATTACAACCCGTAAGAAGAAACTGCAAGAAACTTAAGAGGGATGTTTTTTTCAAATTCCTTATTATCCTGCATTATTTTTACAATTTACAAAAGGTACAACACAATAAGCATAGCTAACATCTAAAAAAATCCTAAACCATATTACGCAACTACAATAATTAATTTTTTAATTATAAAATACAAAATTCAGCCCTGTCACCATACAAAATAAAAACCCTTAACCAATATTATTTCTTTCTCTTTGCTGGAAAGAATTCTTGCTTTTCTAATTTCCTTTTATGAACTGCTGATCTATTTTCTTGTTCCATCACCAAACTAATTTGCCCCATACACCTTATAAAAAAATATAGCTTAATTTTTAGAATACACTTCTCCATTCGTTTAGAGTATTTGCTGACATACCCTACGGATAATAGAAATATGTTATAAAATAAGGAAACATTAAATGAATTACTACGATTGCAAGTGTAGGATTTTTCCACATGATCATTATATCGTTTTGTCCTGGCCGCTGCATAGGTCGTCTGAATTTTTTATTCTTCATACCATTGTTCATAATCTTCTTTGCTAAAAAAATTATGTGTTTGCATTTGTAATTTTATTTTGTGACTTACCTCTAAATGCGTTTCTAGTTTATTATAAGTTCCACAGATTAACTCAGTTCCAATACACAATGGGCAAATAATATGCGATTTCTTAGTATCGGAATTATGCTGTTTGTTATGAACATTTTTACATGTCTGTTCTTTGTTGAAACACCAAAAACCTCCAAATTGCAGAACGGGTAGGTATTGTTCTGTTGGACTTCCATGCTTGATGATTGCAAAAGTAGATAAACACAATATTTTTCACAAAATAAATCAGAAAGCAAAGAGATTCAAGAATCACGTGTGGTAACACAGCGATCAAACAAAAAACTCTAAAAAAGGGCGGCAAAGAGTTATAAATGTTAGGTTAGGTATTGTTCACGAGCTGTGCGCCAAGCATCTGATCCTTCGAAACGTGCAAGTTGTCAAACATCAACATTCAAAAGGCCCGCCAGCTTTCCGGATTCGGATCTCCGAAAGATGCCGAATGTTTCCGGGGTTTCCGTGGTTTTTAGTGTCGTCTGTTGTCATCCTCTGCCTGGGATATAACCTATCAAATTAACTCTAGCCACCGGTTACCCATGGTTACCGTTGATATTGCACCATGTTGCCCTATTTTTAGATAGTAATTTAATAAAAAAAATTTTATTTTGCATTTAAATATTAAAATAAATAGTATGAAAAGAAATTTTTAAGAACATTGAAACTAAACTAGAATATTAGTTTCTTATATACTTATGATAATTTACTTTAAATGGGGAAATTTAATTTTAGGGTTTACTTGATAACATGTTATTAAATTAAAATTTAATATATGTGACAACATTGTTAACCCAAGCAATTTTTTTGCCCGCATTCCTTTTGTAGCTACAGATAAAGTTGTCGACCTGTAGTACCTAATTCGAGCGTGGATGTTTCAATATTTTAATATTACATATTTATTAAATTAAAATGAATAGTTTGACGATGGACTATTTAAAAAATAACTTTAGCTCTTTGAGTTTAGAGCAAAACATTGAAGTGAAGAATGCGGGAAGACCTAAACCCGAAATTAATTTAACGCAGACCACAAAGGATAAATATAGGGACTTTATTACAAAGTTTAAAAATGAAATATACGAAAAAAAGAACTGGATTTGTGGATGCAGCATAACTAATCGTTTTGTTTTTCCTGGTTGTTGTTTGGTCGCGGCGATGCGGAGCCTGCCTGGACAAAAAATGGAATAGAAATTAATCTTCGGAGCATATTTTCTGCCACCTTTACACTTTCACAAATAATTGTGACCATACCAATGACCACGACGGAAGATGAACGATGTTTTTCAAAATTAAAACGAATAAAAACATTTTTGCGAAGCTCTATGAATGAAAAAAGGCTAACAGCCTGCCCAAATGCTATCTATTGAAAAAAAATTTTAGAGGGTATTCCAAACTTTAATGAGGCTGTTATTGATAAATTTTCTACAATTAAGAACCGAAGAATGGACTTTACGTTTAAGCACTATATACTAAAAAAACCTTTCTTATTTTCCAAAATTTGTATTTCCTTATGTAAAATTAAAAAAATTAATAAAAATATGTTCTACCTAACGCGTTCCCTTATTGCTTTTTTTCCTGCGTTTAAAACGCCGAAGAATATAACTATTTGGTAGTTACAGAAAAATAAAATTTTTAAAATTATTTCTTGTTACTTGTGAACCCCCACTATCATAGGTCACTGCATATACAGGGTATGTATATACTGTATATTTTCTCTCTTAAGCATAACTTAAAATATGATTAATTCTAAAATTAGTTTAAATCAGTACACATTGCAGTTGGCCTTATTTTTAGTGTAGATCAGTCCACCATACTATCCAGCTAGCACCTGCCCATTTTCTCTTTTAAAAACCTTGTTGTGAGAGTTGTCTTCTTAATCACTTTTTACGTTTATTGTTACTATTACCTACCGTTACTTTTTCTAAAATAACTGAAACAAATTATATTTTCGTGATGTAGAAACTTTTACATAATCAAAACAATCATGAAGTAAAATAACAATAATGCCATGAAATTAAAATTAACCATATAATTCTAGTTTAAAGTAAATAGTAATTAGCTGCTTCTAGAACGTCTTTTTAATGAAAATTCCCGATTGTAGTTAAATTCCGGGTTATCCCACCGTGACACAATGATGAAATTCACTAAAATATTGTAATCGGTTTTCGGCGAATGCATAACAGCATTAAATTTTTAATTTTATTGTGTCCGGGTCTGTTATTCTAATTAGAAAAGTCATTCGATTCATTTATGATTTTTTAACTAAAAAATAATAATTATCTATTCATTTAGTTAATTTACTTAACTTGCATTGGCGCAACACTCTGTATTATAGATTTTACTTGTTGTAGTGATTTCTATTATTAATTTAGGAAAACCAAAAGTGATAAAATATCGCATTGCTTGTTTACGAAACGTTCTCTCAACAATACAGGGTGTTATGGAAATTATGTATTATATTTAAATGGGTGACTCCTGGGGTGTCCTAGAGAAGCGCTACATATTTTTTTTTAAATCGAACGTTTAGAAAGTGGGGTAATTCACCCCTAAACCCACAGGTGACTCCGCGGCACCATATGATTTTATCCGGCGGAGCTGTCTGACAAACACATGTTCGTACAATGTTGCCAAACTTTGTAAAACTGTACAGCTTTTAGTTTCTTATAAAATTAATTATTTAGCTTACCTTAGGATACAAGGAAAGTAAATCGAGGATACTCTGTGCTCATCACATCATGCTCACACTTTATGCTCTGTTCGTGCCCTGATAATAGTGTGGGACTGCCTAATAGCTCTTAAGAAGTAAACTCAAAGTCACTGTCTACTCCTCGCTTGCTTATACCCACTAAAACTCCTTCGTCCTCTTCTTTCCAATCTCGGGACATGACCGGCATATCTAAACTAACTAAATCACTTAAAGAAACAGACACACACCCACAAGTTTCAAATTAGACTCTTTGAAGATAGGCACTTATTATCAGCTTACACAACATCACTATAAACACTACCATACGCTAGAATAAACGCACATAGGACGTCCAAATTTCAGTGACAATTCGTAAAGTATGCTTGCAGAAGCCACATGTCCCTTATCCGACCTAAAGGAACATTTTCTAAAAGTTCTGACAGGTCGTTTTGCAGGATATGTGGTCCTATTAGGTGATTATCAATAATACCTGCCGATATGTTCAAGAAAAACCTTATCTGGCTATTGTTCTCGCTAATTAAATATTCCATCTCGGATAAAGCCAACCTCATCTGTGAACTATGCTTCGGAAGCATATAGACGAGAAGATGCATATAAAAAAAGTATGCGAAATCCCTTAGTGGATTCATCGCGACATAAGTTTTGTTTTGACTGGCTAGCCATCGGCGATTGTAAATTTTTAGAAAATTAAAGGATGTAATTAAAAAAAAAATCAGGATCAACTGTTCTTTCTTAATGAAAACTCTAGACTAAACTTCTAAAACTTACAAAAACAACCCCTGGTGTTTTATCAACACATTCTTCTAAGTCATAAAAATGTCAAGTGATGATCGCTCGAGCGATTCACTCGATTACTAAAATCGCTCGAGTATCAAGTACTCGATTATTAAAGTCATCGGTTTTTTTCCAACACTAATAAAAACCTAAAGAAATTGTGGCCTCGAGAAGAAGTATTGTCTTATTTATTATTAAACACTCGAATCAGATATTTATTTTATTATTTTCCACTTATTTATTAATAATTATAATTTGTATCAAAAAAATCTAACATGCCCTCGTAAAGATGCAACCTAAAAACATTTTCATTGTTAATTCGCTCGGCTGACTTTGATAATGACCACTTTCTATACTAGATATTCTAGCGCATCGTTCTACAAGATAGTTTTACGAAAGAAAAAAAAAGAAAAACATTCTGAAAATAGCGACTTTTGGCGAACACGATCTATTCGTTAAATTTTCGAATAGTTGATATTTATTCTCTGATCGAATTCCAATACAATCATCTCTTAAGTACTGTACATTATTTATTGCGAGCAGATGTAAGGAAGCCGACGCCGCCTCGTAAAATAATTGAACCGATGGCGCCATGTACAGGGTGTCCCATTTTCGACACTTTTATAGGGTATCTCCGTAATTGTTAGTGCTATCAAGTAATGTAGGTGTCATGTGCTCTTTTTGGGTCAAACTTAAAATGGTAAAATCAAAATTTGAAAATTTTCGCTCGCTTAAGAGATACGGGGGAAAATCAAAAAATTAACAATTTCAAAATTACCCTATATTTTCTTAGTTAAAAGAGATACAGAAAACTGTTTCTTTATAGTTATAATAATCTGCCTTTTTTGAGAATAAGTATACGGGGTCAGGTAAAACAGTTTTAACAACTATTTTAAATTCTCCTATCAAATATATAACACACCATGGATGCTATTGGTTTCCTATGCGATTTATTTAAGCTTCTCTTTATTTTCCTGGGTTTCTTTATTATAAATTTTTGATCTCAGCATCGTAAAAGAGCCGTCGGAATATGTCCTTAAATGGTTGCCGTCTTTCCG
This sequence comes from Barypeithes pellucidus, assembly GCA_963991005.1. Lineage (NCBI taxonomy): Eukaryota > Metazoa > Arthropoda > Insecta > Coleoptera > Curculionidae > Barypeithes > Barypeithes pellucidus. Next base: position 19,570,563 of record OZ022565.1, on the reverse strand, counting down.
GATAGCGAACAAAATATAAACTTTGCTCCATTTCTTCGTTTTTTCCACTTTCAATATAAACTGATATCATATCAAATTTTTCAAAATGTTTTTACAAATGAATATGAAAGAATGAAATTGACATTAAATGTTAATAACAATTAGAATGTCAACATAGTTGTTTCTAGGATATTAGCTTTTGTTTTATGGCATACTGTGGTTTAAAGTAATAAAGTTTAAATAAAGCGCCTAGGAAACCAATATCATCCATGGTGCGTTATATATTTGAAAAGAGAATTTAAAATGCTATCATTTTAGATTATAATATACAGGGTGTTCCATTTAAAAAATGAGGTTAGGTCCGATAACTTTTTTATCTGACCCCGTATGCTTATTCTGAAAACGGCAGATTATTTAACAATCATTATAAAGACACTTATGTATAAAACATTTTGCTGTATCTCTTTAAATAAGAAAATATAGGATAATTTTGGAATTGTCAATTATTTGAATTTCCCCGAATGTCTTAAGCGAGCGAAAATTTTCAAATTTTGATTTTACTATTTTAAGTAGACCTAAAAAGAGCACATGACTCCTACATTACTTTTATGATACGGAGATACCCTTTAAAAGGGTTCGAAAATGGGACACCTTGTAGATGTCGAGCTTGATCGGACTGTAGAGAAGGTGTCGCTGGCAAAAAATAATATTAAAAAAATAATAATTTAAAAGAGGATTTTTATTTCTATCGGAATTTGATCAGAGAATACAATATCAACTATATATATTTCTTATTTGGCGATAAAATGTCGCATTGATTGAAACGTTTTCTCGACTATATAACCCTTAAATATTGTTCTTTCCAAGCGAATTTATGAAATACCTAGCGATTCCGAGTTCTTATTTGCGTTTAAAGTTTTGTGCAGCAGGAACGTCTCTAATATTTATAAACAAACACTTCGTATAATGAATAGCCTTTCACCGAGATCCTTTCAGGTGAAATGAAATGTATAATGAAACGAAAAAAAATCTCGATTGGTGTTATTTTTTTAGGACTTTTATATACGTTTTGTGAATGTCATTGAGTTTTGACGTTTTTAATTGTTAAGCTATTTTATATGAGAAGAAAGTTTGAATGTAGCCTGGGCATTCGTGAAGGTAACCGTTTGAAATTCATTGACCGTATGATTGGTGCATTGTTTGCAGTAACATTAGTATATGAAGTAAAGTTAGACTTTTACTCTTTGATCGAATTTCGAATTAAATAAAAATTCGCTCTTTTTCATTTGTTTACAAGATATAATTACTTATTGTTTTCACACAGGGTGTCCGCTAATTAATGGTACATGGAAAAACAACAGACTCCTTACGTAAAAATATTAGGATTTAATTATACTTACCTATATCCGAAAGTTGGTATTCACTGAGATACAGGGTGTTAAAGCTAAAACTTCATTTTTGTTTTTCTTTAATAACTTTGGCAATTATGTTTTTTTAGGGCGAGAAATTGATTTTTTAATGAAATTTTAATGTAGAATGAGGGGGCGCTTCTTGCGGCGTTATTTGCACATTTATCAGGTCATAACTTTTTTGTGCCTCAGTGTATTTAAGTTTTTAACTAAAATAATACTTCTCTCATATTTATTACGTAAGAAGGTATACTAAGTTCAGGTCGCCCAGAATTACCGGTTCGGAGATATTTGCATTTAAATTGTTTAGTGTATCCTTTACAAAATATTATTGATTTGCAAACAAAATTTTTTTCTTAAAGTAATCTATGAGAAAAAAAATGAAATTTAGAAAATGCAGTTGCTATGAAACATCCATGTTGTTATTTGTTTGTTGATTATTGTAAGATAGCTTTGTCAGAAAATGTTTCATTTTATCGTAAGTTTGTGTTTTCATTGCTGTTGGTTTCTTTCGACACTATATCGTCTAGGGTCCAACTTATTTTAATTAAAGTAAGTTAATTAATAATAATCCAATTGTTGTATTTATTATTCCCAATTACCATTACTAGAACATTAATTATCACGTAAAAGTGAATTGGTAAGAAGTAACAAAATAGTATTTGCTTGCCTGAGCTAACGCAATACACAATTTAAATGCAAATATCTCCGGAACGGTAACTCTGGGCGATCTGAACTTAGTATACTTTTTTACGTAATAAATATGAGAAAATTATTATTTTCATTAAAAACTTAAATACACTAAGGCACAAAAAAGTTATGACCTGATAAATATACAAATAACGCCGCAGACAGCGACATTCTACATTAAAATTTCATAAAAAAAATCAATTTATGATCCTAAAAAAACCATAATTTATATAGTAAATAGTAAATTCTTTGGGTTGTTTTTATTTTTTCATATTAATATATTGATAAGTTTATTTCCAATGTTGTGTCTGGCCAAGATATTTTTATTTTCTGAGATAGAAAAATAGAAAAACAATTTTTTTCCTGCCATGTAGACAATAAATGACAAGTGGCAACTCTGTTGAATGCATCAATTTGAAGGGAAATACTAGTTTGACGACACATTACAGAGTTGTCAAGAGCCTATGTTGTCGTGTTGTATAAGCCGAGGGCCGAATCCTTATGGGTATGTTTTTAACGAGATATGCTCCGAGCCGAGCGAAGCGAGGTCCGTATCACTCCGTTAAATATTTACAAAACCTTTATTTTCTTTTTGTTATCAAGTCGGAAATCCGGCAACATCGCTAACATTTTTGTTGTCAAATCCATAAAATCGCTATTTTTACTAATTAATTTCTTAAAAACTACTGTGCATCCCGCAATTTTTCTTATTGAAAATTACTACTGAAAATGCATACTTTTAAAAAAAAAATAGTAAAAATTGTACCCATTACACGAACACATTTTTTAAATTACGCTACAACATAAATACAAAACAAATTAAAATATGAGAGGGAGTTATTGACTAGTGTTGTGATCGCTCGAGCGAAAAACTGCTTGATCACTCGATTATTGAAATAACCGACATCGCTCGATTATTAAAAAAAACGCTCGAGTTATCTATTCGGGCGAAAACCGTCACTCGTCACTTATTATCTTTCACTCGATACCCGAGCTTCGCTTGATGCTGGCGGAAATGTACCGCTGTAGTGTGATCGATTTAAAAAACTGCTCGTATATTCGAACAGTTTTTCGCTCGATAGGAAATACTCTAGTTATAAATTCAGGCGAAAAACCGAAAAATATCACCCGTCACTTGATAGACGACCTTCGGTCTACGCGCCACGCCATCCGATTGGCGACGTTCGAGTTTGACGTTGAGCAGGTACATGACATACGTCTTTCTTAAGGGCACATAAACGAGAAGGTGCATATAAAAAAGTATGCCAAATCCCTTAGCGGAGTCATCGCGACATGGGTTTTGTAAAGTTTTGTTCAACTGGCTAGCCAGCGGCGTAGTTTAGGTCTCCGATTGTAAATATTAAAAAATTAAAGGATATAATTTTTAAATTTTTATTTACTATAAACTCGAGAAAACTTTTCAAAAATAACATAATAATAGAAATTGTAAATAAAAATAACAAAACGAACAAAATGGTTAACAAAATATATAGAAAAATTCGTTGGTAATCTTATAGTAAACATTTTTAAATCTAAACAGGATCTTTTTATTATTAAACTCAAGACGACTTCTTAAAAATAACATAAATTATAGAAAATAGTAATGGTAAATAAGAAAACGAGCAAAATAGTTAACAAAACATAATGTATCGACAAATTTTTTGGTAAGCAAAACTTTTAGGTAACTATAACCATGAATTTAAAAAAAATAATCACCTATTTTTTATTTTTCCAGTCGCGTAACTTAGCCTACATTTTTGAAGGGCACACAGTGGGCACCTGATAATTTAAAGTGGAAGAATTTGACAAGCCATTTTAAATATCTACTTATTTTATGCTCGTATATTGAGAAAGATGTGAATAAAAATAACTCTTGGTAATACTTTTTGTTTTAAAAAAGCACAAGAATAAACCTGAACAATAAATACATATTTGGGTGATTTTTTGCAGTTTTTTTGTTTGGTATCGAGACACGTGGTAAAAATTCATTATTCACAAATAAATAAATTTCTGGAATTTTTTTGGTGGCTACTACAATTTTTTAGCTAAACCTGTGGTCACCCGTAGTTACGTGCCTGCTAAATACCCTACCTGATCACATGTAAACGGCTAGGCAGCCAGTCGAGCAGTCCAGTCGGTGACGTCATCGCTGGGTGAATTGTAATTTCAAGCGATTCACTCGAGCGATTCACTCGATTATTAAAATCGCTCGAGTATCAAGTACTCGATTATTAAAATCATCGGTGTTTCCCAACACTATTATTTACATTATTTTTGCGCATCCATTTATTACAAAAATGCAAAAATTCCATTACAATGCAATTCATCTTATCCGCCCTTTACTAATTACAATATCGCAGGAAATCTTATCCAAGCATAAATGCATACAATGATAAAACGATCTTGTCCGATGTTAAATGAAACATTTAGAGGCTCGTGACGTTTAACATAAGTAAGCAATTATTAACGTTTCCCAATACAATTACTAATGTATTTTATGTAATAACAGACCGATTATCATTCACAGGTTCGAAACTTAAATGAATCTCGTAAAAGTCGTGAGAATTGCATGTTAAAATCAGTTAATGTACCGTTAGACAAATGAAGAAAAAACTCATCGAGCTCGTGTAATTTTCTTTAAGAACATTTATACGGCAGAGCTTTTATGCGATCTGAAGTGATTTGACAGACATCAACTATGGACGCGTAGTAAAAAGTTAAATCTTATGAGTGAAGAAATGGGTTGGTGCGCACGGTTTACCGGTCATATTTATAAGGGTTGCTCGTCGGTTGTCTTGCGCACAATGCTGCCGCTGTAATATAGGCAACCCCGCCGGCATTGGTGCCGGTTTGGTTGCCACCTAACGACGTGAACCAACGACGGCCGTCCAGTACCGAAATCAGTCAGTCAGGGATGTAAATTAAAAATCTATCGATACGTGGACAATAGATGTCAAAATTAATTCGAAAAGTTGCTTTTTAGTGATGGTCACAAGGCCAGTGGCGTAACTACATACCCGGGGGTCCCAGAGAATTTCTCAGAAGGGGGCCCTTTCCAGGGAAATATGTTACATTAACCCATTAACTTATTATAATAACAAGAGAGTCGTAGGTGGCTGCTATCACAAACGCTGGAAAATAAAAGGAGAAATTCACTAGCTTTTCGTGCGTAACTTTTCCATGTATAAGCACTATTAAATTGAATATATTTAATTGCGTATTAGAAGTGTATAAGAGCTCTTAAAATGTGATGAGCCGACCATAGACACCCGTAGGTTAATTATTTGCAAACGCCTTATTTCTAATGAAAAATAACGGTTCTTAATTGGCAGGTATGTAGACGTGTAAAGAGGGATTGTCAGTATATATGAACGGATTTGCATTATACAGGATGCATAAGGAGCACTTACTATTTTTACTATACAGAATTCGTTGTTTTATTATACAGGGTGTCCGGAAAAATGTGAGAAATATCCCGGAGATAAAGAAAACAAGTGAAAAGAGTACAGGGTTCTTATTGAAAATTGAATTGAATCCCATTTTCGAGACTTTTATAGGGTATCTCCGTAATTGTTAGTGATATCAAAAAAGTAATGTAGGTGTCGTGTGCCCTTTTTGGGTCAAACTTAAAATCGTAAAATCAAAATTTGAAAATTTTCTCTCGCTTAAGAGATACGGGGGAAAATCAAAAAATTGACAATTTCAAAATTACCCTATATTTTCTTAGTTAGAAGAGATACAGAAAAATGTTTTATACAGAAGTTTCTTTATATTGATTGTTGAATAATCTGCCGTTTTCAGAATAAGTATACGAGGTCAGGTAAAAAAAAAATCGGACCTAACCTTATTTTTTTAAATGGAACACTCTGTATATTTTAATACCACAATAGACCATGAAACAAAAGCTAATATCCTAGAAACAACTATGTTGACTATTAACATTTAACGTCATACATATTCATTTGCGAAAATGACTTATCAACATTTTGAAAAATTTCATATAATGTCAGTTTATATTGAAAGTGGAAAAAACGAAGAAATGACACAAAATGTATATTTAGTTCGTTATCCGGAACCATTAAAAGAAATATTCCGAACATTTTCTGATGATTCCCGTTATTTTTTACCTTAATCTGAATCTTTTATTTCGTTTCAAAGTAATAAAGTGTAAATAAGTCGCCTAAGGAACCAATATCATCCAAGGTGTCTTATATATTTGACAAGAGAATTTATAATAGTATCTTTTTAGATTAAAATATGCAGGGTGTTCCATTTAAGAAAATTTGGTTGGGCCAATAACTTTTTTCCTGACCCCGTATACTTCTTCTGAAAACGGCAGATTATTCAACAATCAATATAAAGAAACTTCAAACAACAACCAATGCAAAAAACCATAATGAACAAAAATATTTTTTTTCGAAAATAGTTCATTTTATCTACATTGATCAAGAGTACCTTTTTTTCAGCTTAAGGTTTAGAGTATCCAAAAAAAAAAATTATTGTCGGTCCTTCATCATACAGGGTGTAAAAAACGGTATTTTTGTGTTACGTCTAGTCCGTCCCTGTCAAAGTAAATGGGCCAAATATGTTTAAAAGGGCAAATTTTAAGGAGGCTCTTCTAGTAAGCATTATACTAAAACATTATTAAATTACACCTAGTGCTTAAAAAATTATTTAAAAAACAACGATTTCCAGGGACGTCCGTTATGGGTCCGTATCTCCGTAGGGGAGGCCGTAGGAAGAAAAAGTTATAAGAACTTCTCCTGTTATTTTTAAATGTTCTATCTGAACCGGGGAGATTGCCCACATATTCTGGGACACCCTGTATAAAGTGTACCATTTATGTTACGGGAGGAAGATATATTGAAAATTCAATTTATCACATCCCATGACCAACATTCTTTGTTGCATATAATAATTCTTTATTACTGACTGACATTAATGAATACCCATTTAACTACTTTCCGATATTTTTTGTCTTACTTCAAGTGAGAGGTTATATTAGAATAAAATGAAGGCTTTCGATGAACAAAAATCGCAAATAAGTCGTTCTCGTGTGCGAGAGAATGAACTTTAATGTTTATTGTGATAATTTTGTTATTTTTTAATTCTTAAAAGAAAAAATCTATACGCACAGCCTTTTTGAAAACATACGCCATTTAATTAGAGAGAATTATAAAAGAATGTGTCTGTGAGATTTCTCCCGAGATGGTTAAAAATGTTGGTTTTTCAAATCGCATATTTTCGATTTAGATTGTAAATTTTGAATGTTTCTCTTAATTTGCACGGAAATACTATTTGTAAAATTATTATCGTAGAGATTTTATATTACCATTTCCTATAAAATATACACTCGACGCCACAAAATTCCGCCACCCTGAAAATTTGGTCGAGTTTGATATTTTATAACTTTTTTATTTTTTATGCGATTTTCATGATATTGTTATCAGTTTGTAGATCCATTTATTGTGTTTTTCCTTTATTTATTTATTTTGTAAAGTAACATTTTTCGATTAGGCTATATTATACAGGAGTAAATCAAACTGTTGTTTTTTGTTGTATTCTAAACATTTGGTTTTTGATTCATTCCATTATCTGATTTCTGCTGCAAGCAGCAAAATTTTTCTACCGAAGCAAGCACCAATCTTGTCTCTAGTTGTTGCCCACCGTTACATTGAGGAAATCCTCCAAGAAGTTGTTGTCCCATTTGCCCCTTTCATTGGGAATCAATTTACATTAATGCATGATATTGCTAGACATCACGTTGCACATGTAGTGAGCGAATATCTGGATGAAGTTGGACTTCCAAGATTGGAGTGGCCCGCATGTAGCCCGGATCTCCACCCAATCGAACATCTTTGGGATCAACTTAAAAGGGCCGTTCGTTGTCATCCTGTACAACCAAAAAACTCAGAATATCATGCTGTCCCTCAAGAGAGGATAAGTAACCTTATTCATTCGATGCCACGAAGACTGCAAGCTGTCATTGTTGCGAGAGGAGGAAATACACGATATTACAATTGTTTTTGTTAATTAACTTTATGATATACCTAGTGTTTGTTTTTCTTAATAAAAATAGGCTTCAAATCAGCGTTCTATTTAAAATTTTGCAGCTCGCAGCAGAAATGAGATAATGGAATGAATCGAAAAACATAATGTTTATAATACATGAAAGATTACAAGGAGCAGTATGTAAATAAAATTATTCACCTCAATTTTCCTACAGGGTGTTTTGAAATTACGACAAAAAACAACAGTTCGTCTTACTTCTTAATATAGCCTAATCGAAAAATGTTACTTTATAAAATAATTAAGAAAAAACACAATAAACGGATCTACAAACTGATTTACAAAATCATGAAAATCGCATAAAAAATAAAAAAAGTTATAAAATATCAAACTTGACCAAAATTTCAGGGTGGCGAAATAATGTGCCGGCGAGTGTAGTATTAATTACCTTTTTTATTAATAATCCGTACCAAAATAATATTGTACACATAGTTTATAAAAAACTATAGTTAGTATTTATAATTAATTTAATGCAATCAAGTAAATGATAGAATAGAACGAATGTAAGTGCACGCAACAAATATTATAGTCAAATTATTATAGTAAAGATTTATTGTCCAATGTTATTATCATACAGGGCGTTAAAAAAACGGGGCCATGAGTTTTACAGCTAGTCCGTCCCTGCAGGTTGTGAGTAATTCACAAGACTTTCTTGGATAGTAATTCGAAGGGTCTTACCTGGTATATATCATATTCTTCTAAGTAAACTGCGATCCTATGGTATGCCCAGTCGATTCTGTGCATGGTTGTCTAGCTTTCTTAAGGACCGCTCTCTGCAAGTGGCGATTGACGGATTTCTCTCAGACACCTTCACCATCAATGCCGGTGTTCCTCAAGGGTCCATATTGTCTCCCACTCTCTTCTTACTCTACATTAACGACCTTCTAGTGAAAACGAAAAACCCGATAGTTAGTTTTGCTGATGATAGCACACTTTTATCATCTTTCTCTTTGAATGCACAAACATCGGCTGCCGACGCACATCTTCGCAGACAGCATGAAGTATCACGCCTCAACAAAGACCTGGAAGAAATTTTGGCTTGGGGTGACAGTAACCAAGTCGAATTTAACGCTAAAAAAACCCAGGCAGCAGTTTTCTCTAAAAAGGTTAACATTACAGAACCGGAAATAGTCATGGCCGACACGCAATCCCACTGGCTTCATCTATTAATTTGCTGGGCGTCAATCTGGGAGGAAATATGTCTTGGCATAACCACGTTGTGGTAATCGTCAAGATAGCTTCTCAGAAGCTTGGGGTACTCTTCCGAACCAGAAAGTTGTACACACCTCAACAACTTTTGACACTAGACAAAGCCCAGATTCGACCATCATTAAAATACTGCTCTCATGTCTGGAGCTCTGCACCCAAACATACTCTTCGGCTACTGGATTCCATCGAAAGGAGGGCTATTCGTCTGATCGGAGACCACGAGCTGACGAAGAACCTCGACAGCCTAGAACATCGAAGACAGGTTGGGGATTTGACTCTCTTTTACAGATATTTTCATGGAAGGTGCTCGGCTGACCGTGCCCTCTTAATGCCGCCCAGAGCGACGAATAGCAGAAATACACGACTAACCACTGCCGCCCATCCATATGTGGTTAAGCTTAGTACTAATCGAACTTCATTATATAAGAATTCTTTCATCTGGAGGACTACATCCTTGTGGAACGACGTTCCCGAGGTCGTTTTTCCCAACGAATATAACCTCCAACGATTCAAAACCAACGTGAATCGCTTTTTGCGCACACGCACCACTCCCAGAGTGCCCTAAAGGATTTTTCCTATAGTGCTTGTGTTTGATCATAACAAAAAAAAATATATTAAAGAAAAATTGAAATATACCTGGTGGTTCAATAATTATGTGTAAAAAACTTGATTCCATTGGAGCTATTTGGGATCCCATATCTCCGAAAGGGAGGCCTATACGAAAAAAAGTTATGTGAACCTGTAGTACTCTTTTCACTTGTTTTCTTCATATCCGGGAGATTTCCCACATTTTGCCGGCCACCCTGTATAGCTATAAATAATGGTTATATAGTTCTATTATTTTTATAATAAATTTAACTAAGTTATTATGTCCGTGTAGCTATAACACATTTTTTTTTGTAGGCTATAATTCCCGAGAGCAAAACAGGCAACTTAGGAATGACCCAAATAAATCCCGAACTTACCCCCATCCAAGGTCTAGTAGTCGAAGCTCTTCTGACGTTTGTTCTTTTGTTTGTCATCCATGGCGTCTGCGATCCTCGTAGGAAAGATATCAAAGGAAGCGTGCCATTGGCTATCGGGTTAGCCATCACTGCTGTTCATCTGAGCGGAGTAAGTAGTTACTTGTATACTTGGGTTAAATTTAAACACCCAGTATATTGACGTCACGCGCCATTTTATACGATTTGAACCTAAATTAGATTTAATGCTTAATTAATGTTTTGGAGTATTTCATTCATTCATTTAAATTCCAGATTCAGTTTACTGGGTCCAGCGTCAATCCTGCCCGAACCTTTGGACCTGCTGTCATTATGAATTTATGGGAAAATCACTGGGTAAGTTAAAATGGAATCTCGGGACAGTTATTTCGAAGAATAATAACCTTAAGTTATGATTTTTAGCATTGAGAGAATTATAGTTTCTATTCGGATATGCTCTAAACTACCCTTCTACTTTTCATTCTTTCATCATACTCTCATTTAATTTACTACACTCATATACTGCCTATTCCACATAATACACTTAGCAGCAAAAATAACGCACATTCAAAAATTATGCTCAATTTCAAACTTGATTTTCTCGCGAACCGATGAACCGATTTCGCTAAAAAAAATGTTTGAGCTGTAGCTTTTTTCTTTGGTAATTGCACTGTGATAGAATTTTTCATTCAGATGTAATTTTTAGGCTTATACAGGGTGCAAAAATGAGAATAGCTTCTTTACGTTAAATTTGGGACACCCTGTAGGGCACATTATCAACAACAACGGGTGTATGATGAAATCATACTGCAGCCTCATGTTTTCTAAACATTTTGTTCCTTTAATTTCTCTGATATCTGTAATATCAAAGAAAATACACGGTTTTATACCAGAACATGTTTTTTTTTTAAATAAAATAAAGTTTTGACAACATTAAACTAAAAACTAACTAACTTAAACTAAATAAAATGTTTAGAAAACATGAGGCAAAACATGATTTCATCATACAGCCGTTGTTGTTGCTAATGCTCCCTACAGGGTTTCACAAATTTAACGTAAAAAAACTATTCTAATTTTTGCACTCTGTATAAGCCTAAAACTAAAATGTCAATAAAAAATCATATTGCAATTACCAAAGAAAAAAGCTACAGCTCAAACATAATTTTTTGGTTGCGCGTTATTTTTGCTGCTGAGTGTATAAATAGCATTCCTGTTTTCATACTGTCAAGTTTCCCCGGCTATTGCCACAGTGTTTCAGTTGCACACTCTTTAATGTATAACAACTGTAATGCTTCTTTGTATTCTTGATGAAGTTTTAACCAATTGTTGGTGTAGTATGTTTTTGAACCTGTTCCTTCTGTTTATATAATTTTTATTTTACATTTGTTGATTGCTGATGATGACCTTTATTTAGGTCGAAACATATCAATCAACCTTTCACCTACTTTTATATAGAGTATAACCCAACTTTCGTATATTAAACTTTTTTGTTTTAAATAATTATTAATTATTTTTAGTTTTAGAAGCAACAGATACAGGGAGGGAGAGGATTTGATGCTTCATTATGATAATCGAACAATTTTGGTTTATACTTTCGTTTAACAGTATTTCACCGATGAAAACCTTGCTCTATCTTAAGCAAGTTTTTCCTCGAAAACATTATTATATCTATAATTAAAAAAATGTTCATGTTATTGACACACTTTGATATCAATTTTTTTTATACACAAAGCTTGCAAACTCCTTTGTTGCGCCTGTCAGCAATGCGCGTTGAAGCTGGGCTTTCGGAGGCCCTGCCTCTTGTAGTTCTTTTATTAGAGACACTAAATATTCTCATATTTATTGACAATTTTCTATTTTTAGGTGTATTGGGTTGGGCCATTGGTCGGAGGTATACAAACTTCCGTTTTTTCGCCCCTTCGTTGTACCTGCCGGCCATGCGCTTTCGGAGGCTCTGCCTCTTGTAGTTGTTTTATTAGAGACACTAAATATTCCATATTTATTGACAATTTTCTATTTTCAGGTGTATTGGGTTGGCCCATTGGTCGGAGGTATCATAGCAGGCCTTCTTTACAAATTCATCTTCAAAGTGCAGAAAGGCGAGAGCGACTCTTACGATTTCTAAGCAACGAACGATACTATTTTTTACATACTCATTCTCATTTGTTCATTTTTATCCTCTTCGACATTTTTATAAAATGTTTTTTTTATTTTTGTTAATACGAACATCACCAGTTAGATATAAGCACCAAAAATCTAATAGATATAAGTATAATGTTTAGTTTGTCGTTTACTGGTAATGAACACTTAGATATTTAATCTGTTTGACATACCATCGTTCTTTACTCTTAGGTATTTATGATTTTTCGTCTTCCTATATTTTTGACTAAATAGATTATTTATTCATCTTGCGGATGGTAAAACACCGATAAAAATACTGAAAAATATGATGGATAAAATCAACACTCTACAATCAACGGAATTTAATTTATAAAAGTATGTTCGTGGGAGAAAAATCAAAATTTTAAAATACACTGAATTATTTTATAAGTAAATAAAGGAGAACATATTAAACAAAATTTGGAAAATTTTCTAAACGGCTTGCATCTTAATTCTGAGTGGCAAAATACCATAAATTGGATATCTCTTGTAAAAGCCTGCAAGAACTTTCGCAATCAGAAACAAACCCATGTTTGTTGTTGAAATTTACAATTGCTACAAAACCCGTTTGTATGCAGAAATAAGTCCTTCTGAGCTCAAAAATTAGTATAATTTGGTTCATAACCACGCTTGAGATTTATTCTTTGTAAAACTTATATCCTGTCACAGTCATAGTATTTTTTGCATTTTTTTTTTTGTGAAAAAAGTCGTGAAAACATTGTTGAAATTCGGAATTGCTAAAAAAGCCCGTATGTATGGAGAAATGAGTCCTTTCTGAGCTCAAAAATTGCTATAATTTGGTTCATAGCCATACTTGAGATTAATTCTATGTAAAACTTATATCCTGTCACAGTCATAGTATTTTTTGCAATTTTTTTTGTGAAAAAAGTCGTGAAAACATTGTTGAAATTTACAATTAAAAAAAGCCCGTATATATGGAGAAATGAGTCCTTCTGAGCTCAAAAATTGGTATAATTTTGTTCATAGCCATTCTTGAGATTAATTCTTTGTAAAACTTATACGCTGTCACAGTCATGGTATTTTTTGCATTTTTTTTTTGTGAAGAAAGTCGTGAGAACATTGTTGAAATTCACAATTGCTAAAAAAAGCCCGTATGTATGGAGAAATGAGTCCTTCTGAGCTCAAAAATTGGTATAATTTTGTTCATAGCCATTCTTGAGATTAATTCTTTGTAAAACTTATACGCTGTCACAGTCATGGTATTTTTTGCATTTTTTTTTGTGAAGAAAGTCGTGAGAACATTGTTGAAATTCACAATTGCTAAAAAAAGCCCGTATGTATGGAGAAATGAGTCCTTCTGAGCTCAAAAATTGGTATAATTTTGTTCATAGCCATTCTTGAGATTAATTCTTTGTAAAACTTATACGCTGTCACAGTCATGGTATTTTTTGCATTTTTTTTTGTGAAGAAAGTCGTGAGAACATTGTTGAAATTCACAATTGCTAAAAAAAGCCCGTATGTATGGAGAAATGAGTCCTTCTGAGCTCAAAAATTGGTATAATTTTGTTCATAGCCATTCTTGAGATTAATTCTTTGTAAAACTTATACGCTGTCACAGTCATGGTATTTTTTGCATTTTTTTTTGTGAAGAAAGTCGTGAGAACATTGTTGAAATTCACAATTGCTAAAAAAAGCCCGTATGTATGGAGAAATGAGTCCTTCTGAGCTCAAAAATTGGTATAATTTTGTTCATAGCCATTCTTGAGATTAATTCTTTGTAAAACTTATACGCTGTCACAGTCATAGTATTTTTTGCATTTTTTTTTTTGTGAAAAAAGTCGTGAAAACATTGTTGAAATTCGGAATTGCTAAAAAAGCCCGTATGTATGGAGAAATGAGTCCTTTCTGAGCTCAAAAATTGCTATAATTTGGTTCATAGCCATACTTGAGATTAATTCTATGTAAAACTTATATCCTGTCACAGTCATAGTATTTTTTGCAATTTTTTTTGTGAAAAAAGTCGTGAAAACATTGTTGAAATTTACAATTAAAAAAAGCCCGTATATATGGAGAAATGAGTCCTTCTGAGCTCAAAAATTGGTATAATTTTGTTCATAGCCATTCTTGAGATTAATTCTTTGTAAAACTTATACGCTGTCACAGTCATGGTATTTTTTGCATTTTTTTTTTGTGAAGAAAGTCGTGAGAACATTGTTGAAATTCACAATTGCTAAAAAAAGCCCGTATGTATGGAGAAATGAGTCCTTCTGAGCTCAAAAATTGGTATAATTTTGTTCATAGCCATTCTTGAGATTAATTCTTTGTAAAACTTATACGCTGTCACAGTCATGGTATTTTTTGCATTTTTTTTTGTGAAGAAAGTCGTGAGAACATTGTTGAAATTCACAATTGCTAAAAAAAGCCCGTATGTATGGAGAAATGAGTCCTTCTGAGCTCAAAAATTGGTATAATTTTGTTCATAGCCATTCTTGAGATTAATTCTTTGTAAAACTTATACGCTGTCACAGTCATGGTATTTTTTGCATTTTTTTTTGTGAAGAAAGTCGTGAGAACATTGTTGAAATTCACAATTGCTAAAAAAAGCCCGTATGTATGGAGAAATGAGTCCTTCTGAGCTCAAAAATTGGTATAATTTTGTTCATAGCCATTCTTGAGATTAATTCTTTGTAAAACTTATACGCTGTCACAGTCATGGTATTTTTTGCATTTTTTTTTGTGAAGAAAGTCGTGAGAACATTGTTGAAATTCACAATTGCTAAAAAAAGCCCGTATGTATGGAGAAATGAGTCCTTCTGAGCTCAAAAATTGGTATAATTTTGTTCATAGCCATTCTTGAGATTAATTCTTTGTAAAACTTATACGCTGTCACAGTCATGGTATTTTTTGCATTTTTTTTTGTGAAGAAAGTCGTGAGAACATTGTTGAAATTCACAATTGCTAAAAAAAGCCCGTATGTATGGAGAAATGAGTCCTTCTGAGCTCAAAAATTGGTATAATTTTGTTCATAGCCATTCTTGAGATTAATTCTTTGTAAAACTTATACGCTGTCACAGTCATGGTATTTTTTGCATTTTTTTTTGTGAAGAAAGTCGTGAGAACATTGTTGAAATTCACAATTGCTAAAAAAAGCCCGTATGTATGGAGAAATGAGTCCTTCTGAGCTCAAAAATTGGTATAATTTCGTTCATTGCCATGCTTGAGATTAATTCTTTGTAAAACTTATACGCTGTCACAGTCATAGTATTTTTTGCATTTTTTTTTTGTGAAAAAAGCCGTGAAAACATTGTTGAAATTCACAATTGCTAAAAAGCCCGTATGTATGGAGAAATGAGTCCTTCTGAGCTCAAAAATTGGTATAATTTTGTTCATAGCCATTCTTGAGATTAACTCTATGTAAAACTTATACCCTGTCACAGTCATAGTATTTTTTGCAATTTTTTTTGTGAAAAAAGTCGTGAAAACATGGTTGAAATTCACAATTGTTAAAAGATCCGTATGTTTGGTGAAATGAGTCCTTCTGAGCTCAAAAATTGGTATAATTTTGTTCATAGCCATTCTTGAGATTAACTCTATGTAAAACTTATACCCTGTCACAGTCATAGTATTTTTTGCAATTTTTTTTGTGAAAAAAGTCGTGAAAACATGGTTGAAATTCACAATTGTTAAAAGATCCGTATGTTTGGTGAAATGAGTCCTTCTGAGCTCAAAAATTGGTATAATTTTGTTCATAGCCATTCTTGAGATAAACTCTATGTAAAACTTATACCCTGTCACAGTCATAGTATTTTTTGCAATTTTTTTTGTGAAAAAAGTCGTGAAAACATGGTTGAAATTCACAATTGTTAAAAGATCCGTATGTTTGGTGAAATGAGTCCTTCTGAGCTCAAAAATTGGTATAATTTTGTTCATAGCCATTCTTGAGATAAACTCTATGTAAAACTTATACCCTGTCACAGTCATAGTATTTTTTGCATTTTTTTTTTGTGATAAAAGTCGTGAAAACATTGTTGAAATTCAAAATTGCTAAAAAAACCGTTTGTATGGAGAAATGAGTCCTTCTGAGCTAAAAAATTGGTATAATTTCGTTCATTGCCATGCTTGAGATTAATTCTTTGTAAAACTTATACGCTGTCACAGTAATAGTATTTTTTGCATTTTTTTTTTGTGAAAAAAGCCGTGAAAACATTGTTGAAATTCACAATTGCTAAAAAAAGCCCGTATGTATGGAGAAATGAGTCCTTCTGAGCTTAAAAATTGATATAATTTTGTTCATAGCATAGCATAATTCTTGAGATTAATTCTTTGGAAAACTTATACCCTGTCACAGGCACAGACACAGGCAACTTTTCCCATTTTTTTTCTGGTGAAATAGTTGTGAAAATAGTTTTCTCCAATTTTAAGTAATAAATTTAGTAAAATTGATTAGATCTTATTAGTGCCCACCGAGACTCACAATCGATAATGAAATATATGCGATAATAAATCGTATAAAACCAATTTTATTATCAGTTATTATATTCCTAGAGATATTTGAAAATTTGTACTATTTAGTTTTTGGTTTAAATAAGGTAGTTATTATAAAGACATATATGTAAATAGAACAGTATTAATAAAAATATAGGTAAATATAAGACTTTTTTTTTTAAATAAAATATTCCCTAACTTGAATATTTGGCGCCGTCCACACAGTTTACCTGATGTATTATTTCTTCAAGTAAGGGTTGATATTTGAATGCTACCTTAAGTAAGTCACCTCAAAGTACCGAATGACATAAGTCATCCTTAACACAAGTTTGACAGTGTATTAAAGTTCTTTTTAACACTCAACTAAAGAAATAGATCTTTAAGGATGTGGTAATTTTCCAGTTAACGCGTTAATTGACTCTCAAATTAACTTAAAACATAGTATTCTTAAAGTTAACCATGACGTTAAAGCTACCTTAGTTGAGGTCTGACTTAAGGTAACATTCAAATATCGGCCCTTAGACCTTAGCTAAGGTAGCCTTAACGTTATGGTAAACCTTAAAAACTATGTGTTAGATTAATTGCAGGGCCAATTGACACGTTAACTGGAAGATTACCACGTCCTTAAAGATGTATTCCTTTAGTTGACAGTCAAAAAGAACTTTTTCTATTTCTATAATGGCTACATTACGAAATGCAAAAAAATTGAATAACTTGCCACTTTATGAAACTGGAATTTTATTTTTTTCATGTTGGCAACAAATTGGGTTCGAATTTTAGGCCAAATTCGATTTCGTTGAATTTAGTTTTCTAGGCATTATGGATTTGACAGAAATCTTTTTATAGAAAACTTTAAAATACTAACCTTTAACCTTGCAAATAGATAATTTTTACTAGATATTTATCCGAAATACCTATACTCGGAAATATATAACATGCTGACGGTGTCCGTCAACTAATTTCTAGTCACAACTATAAAACAACATAACCTAAATATCTCTAGTTTATGCCCTATTTCTAAAGTTTTATTTAATAAAGTACTATTTTTATTTTTAATTCAATATAGTATTATACATTTACTTTATATATACATATTTATAGTATATTGTAAAAGTATTGTCAACCCAAAAAGAAAATATTAACTTAAATAGAAAAATCTACTATAGTTTTTCAGGCTTTAAAGACTCAATTAGAAAAAGTATTATAAAATACACGGTTCATAAAACAATTAGAGCATTTGTACTTTAGAAAACTCCCCGCCTCGCGGGTCGTTTTCTAAATTAATCGCGTGCTCTAAGATAATGTCTTATGAAACTTGTATC
Organism: Barypeithes pellucidus; assembly: GCA_963991005.1. Lineage (NCBI taxonomy): Eukaryota > Metazoa > Arthropoda > Insecta > Coleoptera > Curculionidae > Barypeithes > Barypeithes pellucidus. The sequence goes on along the minus strand of OZ022565.1, from coordinate 19,552,299 downwards.
TTAATATACTATTAAAGTTTTTCAGACGTTAAAGATCCAAATAGAAAAAGTATTATAAAATACACGGTTCATAAAACAATTAGAGCACTTGTACTTTAGAAAACTCCCCGCCTCGCGGGTCGTTTTCTAAATTAATCGCGTGCTCTAAGATAATGTCTTATGAAACATGTATCTTAATATACTATTAAAGTTTTTCAGACGTTAAAGATCCAAATAGAAAAAGTATTATAAAATACACGGTTCATAAAACAATTAGAGCACTTGTACTTTAGAAAACTCCCCGCCTCGCGGGTCGTTTTCTAAATTAATCGCGTGCTCTAAGATAATGTCTTATGAAACTTGTATCTTAATATACTATTAAAGTTTTTCAGACGTTAAAGATCCAAATAGAAAAAGTATTATAAAATACACGGTTCATAAAACAATTAGAGTACTTGTACTTTAGACAACTCCCCGCCTCGCGGGTCGTTTTCTAAATTAAACGCGTGCTCTAAGATAATGTCTTATAAAACTTGTATCTTAATATACTATTAAAGTTTTTCAGACGTTAAAGATCCAAATAGAAAAGGTATTATAAAATACACGGTTCATAAAACAATTAGAGCACTTGTACTTTAGAAAACTCCCCGCTTCGCGGGTCGGTTTCTAAATTAATCGCGTGCTCTAAGATAATGTCTTATGAAACTTGTATCTTAATATACTATTAAAGTTTTTCAGACGTTAAAGATCCAAATAGAAAAAGTATTATAAAATACACGGTTCATAAAACAATTAGAGCACTTGTACTTTAGAAAACTCCCCGCTTCGCGGGTCGGTTTCTAAATTAATCGCGTGCTCTAAGATAATGTCTTATGAAACTTGTATCTTAATATACTATTAAAGTTTTTCAGACGTTAAAGATCCAAATAGAAAAAGTATTATAAAATACACGGTTCATAAAACAATTAGAGCACTTGTACTTTAGAAAACTCCCCGCTTCGCGGGTCGGTTTCTAAATTAATCGCGTGCTCTAAGATAATGTCTTATGAAACTTGTATCTTAATATACTATTAAAGTTTTTCAGACGTTAAAGATCCAAATAGAAAAAGTATTATAAAATACACGGTTCATAAAACAATTAGAGCACTTGTACTTTAGAAAACTCCCCGCTTCGCGGGTCGGTTTCTAAATTAATCGCGTGCTCTAAGATAATGTCTTATGAAACTTGTATCTTAATATACTATTAAAGTTTTTCAGACGTTAAAGATCCAAATAGAAAAAGTATTATAAAATACACGGTTCATAAAACAATTAGAGCACTTGTACTTTAGAAAACTCCCCGCTTCGCGGGTCGGTTTCTAAATTAATCGCGTGCTCTAAGATAATGTCTTATGAAACTTGTATCTTAATATACTATTAAAGTTTTTCAGACGTTAAAGATCCAAATAGAAAAAGTATTATAAAATACACGGTTCATAAAACAATTAGAGCACTTGTACTTTAGAAAACTCCCCGCTTCGCGGGTCGGTTTCTAAATTAATCGCGTGCTCTAAGATAATGTCTTATGAAACTTGTATCTTAATATACTATTAAAGTTTTTCATACGTTAAAGATCCAAATAGAAAAAGTATTATAAAATACACGGTTCATAAAACAATTAGAGTACTTGTACTTTAGACAACTCCCCGCCTCGCGGGTCGTTTTCTAAATTAAACGCGTGCTCTAAGATAATGTCTTATGAAACTTGTCTCTTAATATACTGTCAAACTTGTGTTATGGATGACTTATGCTATTCTGTACCTTAAGGTGACTTTGAAATATCGGTCCTAAGACTGTCAGGTAAAGCGGTTATTAAAGCCGCAAACACACTATTATCACGTCACGTGAATTCACGTGTTGTCATATCGGCAAAATAGCACATGCTGTCACGGCTTAGAAACAGACTATGTACACTGGAGATCATTTTTATTACATATTTTGGGTTTGTCAAGATCGCAAGTGAATCTTGTAGCCTTCTAGCGTTAAACTCTGACACAGTGTTATCACGCGTGCCGAATATGTAAATTTGCAGAAAAAAAATTGTGCTTTCAAGTATGACTTGCCGTGTGCTGCGTGAGGTGACGATAGTGTACTTCTAAACCTATTTATAAGCACGCATATACCGGCTTGCAGATATTTCGGGTATGCGGTGACATTGCGTGACAGCATGTGATCTCACGTGACGTGATAATAGTGTGTTTGCAGCAGGGGTTTTACCTGACGGTGCCGTATTACCGTACGAGCTCACAGGGAGGACACCCCGGGGGCCCGCAACACTCATAAGGGGGGGGGGGGGGGGGGTCGTGCCAGTACTTCGAAGCTTAACAGAATGCTATTCTTATAACTCTTCTTTTTTGCTTCCGTTGACGACCTTCTTTCACTTGTAACAGAATACTGTATTGTACTTTTGACGCAAGTTCACCACCTTGTATAGTGTACGGTGTTAAAATAGCATTATTTAAAAATTTCAGATCTAATAATGCACATTCCAAACAACATTAAACAAAGGTGAACGCGCCATATTAAAATATAATAATTTTCAAAAATTTTATTTAAATTCTCAAAAATTGCCCGCACACGGATATAAAAATATTATACAACAACCGACGTGAGTCACTGTTTTTCTTCGACATTTTCGAATGCGAGGTTTTTATTCTAGTTACATTCCCCTGAGAATGGTCGTTTTGCGCGTTATGCAGAATCATCAAAACTATTATTAGACTTCCTAGATTTTCTTAGATGCGTTAGATGTTCTCATGCAATGTCAGCATTGCAAACATTATAAATATATGTAACAGAATTAAGATCATCATTCTTATTGTAACGTCTTAGATTGAAATAAAAGTTTTTTTTTAAAAACAAACTCTCGTTTTTCGAGTTGTTAACTGGCGCAGTCGGGTCGGATTTTGTCAGCGGTTCCGCGCATCGAGCGTATATTCCGTGTTTGTATCTACAATTAGTGACAAAAACGAACATTTTTCAAAAATCTGCGACGTGCAATAAGTCTCAACCGACCAGGGAACCGGGAACAAGCATCGTCCCACGTCCTATTGGTGCGAGTACAGGGAACAAGCATCGTCCCGAGCTCATAAGTAGTCCAGGGAAGGACAGCATCGCCATTCCTATTGGAACCTAGTTAGGAAATGAAAATCGAAGCAATCATCACTTCTATATTGTAAGTGCATCCTTTAAAAATATTTTTCCTTATTTTACCTTAATTGTTGTATTGATTAGTCTCTTTATTTGATATATTTTTTAATCTGGACGATTTATTATCGGACCTTGCAAATCTATTCAATATGCAGAACCAACAACCTAATTATCATCTTATTAGATATCAAGCGGATAACATCCCTAATTTCGACGGAAATCCGAAACAAATTAATAGATTTTTGAACGCTTGTGAAAACTTTTTCGAAAATCATAAAGATACTTCAAATTCTGGCGCAGCCATAAATATTTGCCTTTTTGACACCGTGTTAAACAAATTAGTTGGTAGAGCAGCTGATTTAATTGCCTCTCGAACCGAGTTAAAAACTTGGGTACTATTAAAAGAAGCAATAATTTCCACTTTCGCCGATCAAAGATCAATCGATTGTGTTCTTCAAGATATCATTACAGTAAAACCGGAAAAGAATGAAACTCCGCAACAATTTGGCCTGCGTTTGCAAGACGCCCGTAGCTTATTATTTGCTAAAATAAATATGTCTACGGATACAACGGAATTAAAATTATTAAAAATTACGGAATATGATAATTTAATTTTAAAAACGTTTATTAATGGGCTTAACTATCATATGCAGTTAGTAGTACGTTTAAAAACCCCGAAAAATCTAGAAGAAGCTATGAGCTATGCCTTGGAAGAAGAAAATTTCATGTATTATAAAAATCGCGGAAATTTTGGTACGAAACCAAATGTTGATTTAAATATTTTCAAAAATAAAGCAAATACGCATCCGCAACAACAACATTATTCCACTAACACACAACCCCGATTTTTCCAACGAAATTATTCGTATATGCCAAATAATAATACGTCAATGAACCCCAATTTTAACAGACCACATTATAACGGTTTTAATCAAAACGGTTTTAATCACTTTAAACAACCTTCTGCAGTTTTTAGACAAGGACCTGTCCAATCTGTCAGACCAGGATTTCAAAGACATAATTTTAATAACCAAAATTTTATGAATAGACCTAATCCAAATTTTAGACATTTTTCTAACCAACAAAATAATCAACGTATGTCACCCTCCAATATTTCACGATTAAAGAAACCAGAACCAATGGATACGTCATCAGGTTACGCAACCATTAAGCATCCTAATCATTTTGCTAATAGCCAACCAAGACGCGATACTCTTGTTGAGGAACTATTTAATCAAGCGGTCGAACCGATGTATAATTCAAACGATCAAAATACCGATTTTTACGTGAACCCCGATGATGACTCTCAGTATTATACTGATTCTAACGAAACGTCGTATCAGCAATATGAACAAGGTTATGATATTCCGCAGGAAGAAACTAACCTATATGAAAACCAAAATGACTATCACGACGAAAATTTTCAGGAAACCCCGAATTTACTCAACCCTCCATAATAAATTTAAATAACTATACAAATTCAGACCTGCCAGTAATTTTTATTGAAGAAATTAATGCAACATTTTTAATAGACACTGGTAGTGGTAAAAGCTTTATTAAACCTGACCTTGCTTATAAAATTTATCCAAATTTTATTTTTTCAGAACTTTTTACTGTTAGAACAGCTCATGCAATTTCTATGCATAACGAAGTAATCGATATACCAATATTCCCCTCATTTAATTGCTTAGGAGACCACAAGTTTTACTTATTCGATTTTTCACCAAAATTCGACGGACTTTTAGGAATTGATTTTTTAACACATATTGGCGCAAATATCGATTTACAAACTTATAACTTAAGAACACTGAACGCTATTTTACCTTTATATTATCAAACTAATGTTCAAACTATGCAACACTTTGAAACTGTTAAAATAACGATTCCCCCTCGTACATGCCAAAAAGTAAAATTACCTGTCAATATATCAACCGGTATAGGAGTTTTAAAATATAAAAAATTCGGAAATGCTGAAATGCCGGAAGCATTAGTTAATGTTATTGACTCTTTTGCGACGACCCTCGTAACAAATCCAGGCGAAAACCCTATCAAAATTACCATATTTGAACCTTTAGAAATCGAAGTTTTGGACGAAAATGAAACTAATTTTATCGAAAAAATGGAAACCGATACGGAACTCACCGAATATCTTGACAACATTCAAAAACAAAATTTAAAAAATTTGCGCTTGTCGCACTGTAACAAAGAAGAATATAAAGCAATTAGGAACTTATGTTATGAATACCGAGACATATTTTATAGTGAAGGTACCCCTTTAACTTTTACTAACCAAATTAAACATAAAATAAACCTTACAGAAGAAACACCTATATTTACTAAAACGTATAGATATCCGGAAATTCATAAACAAGAAGTAAAATCTCAAATTAATAAAATGCTCGAAAACGGAATTATTCAAAATTCAAGCTCACCGTGGAGTAGTCCAATTTGGATAGTACCGAAAAAACTAGACGCATCGGGCATGCGCAAATGGCGTATTGTAATCGATTATCGTAAAATTAATGACAAATCAATCGATGATAAATTTCCATTGCCCAATATTTCCGATATTCTCGATAAATTGGGTAAAGCTCAATATTTTTCGACTTTAGACCTTGCAACAGGATTCCACCAAATCGAAATGGAACCAAACGACATCCCCAAAACGGCTTTTTCAACAGACACGGGCCATTACGAATTTAAGAGAATGCCCTTCGGTCTCAAAAACGCCCCTTCAACTTTTCAGCGTGTTATGAATAACGTTTTACGCGGACTTCAAAATGAAATTTGTTCTGTATACTTAGACGACATAATTATTTTTTCCACCTCTCTTCAAGAACATATCGATAGGTTAAGAGCCGTATTTGAAAGACTAAGACAGTCAAATTTTAAAATTCAACTAGATAAGTCAGAGTTTTTACATAAAGAAGTCGCTTATTTAGGGCACAAAATAACTAAAGATGGTGTTAAACCTAACCCCGACAAAGTTGACGCAGTCAAGAACTTTCCAATACCAAAAACCCAAAAGGAAATTAAGTCATTTTTAGGTTTAGCGGGTTATTACCGTAGATTTATAAAAGACTTCGCGAAAATTACTAAACCACTTACACTGTGTCTCAAAAAAGGCGCAAAAGTTGAACATTCGCCACCTTTTATTAAATCGTTCAATCACCTCAAAGAACTATTGATCAATTCACCTGTTCTTAAATATCCAGATTTTGAGAAACCGTTCACCCTTACAACGGACGCATCAAATATAGCCCTTGGAGCTGTACTCTCGCAGGGAGACCCTCCAAATGACCACCCTGTAGCTTTTGCATCACGAACTCTAAACGAAACCGAGCAAAGATATTCCACAATAGAAAAAGAACTTCTAGGTATCGTTTGGGCATGCAAATATTTCAGACCATACCTATATGGCCGAAAATTCAAAATTTACACGGATCATAGACCCCTAGTTTGGCTATTTAATTTAAAAGAACCCAACTCTAAACTTGTACGTTGGAGACTTAGACTAGAAGAATACGATTACGAGATCATTTATAAGAAAGGTAAACAAAATACAAATGCAGACGCACTTAGTCGTATTTCACTTCACGCAATCGAATCAGAATCGATAATCAATAACCCCGGCGATATAAGTCGAGATATCGATCAATTTTTACAGAATAGTTATAGTCAGTTTAACCCTGAAAACTTAGACCCTGACGATGCAAGCAAAAATCTCACAAATACTAAAAATCCAAATAGTCCAAAAATAAAAATTTTACAAAACATACAAATTAAACCCCCACGAATAGAAATTAGGCCTAATGATGATAACACAGACAATACAGTACACAGTACTAACGCCGAGGATAATTATTCAAATATGACTTTATTAGACGAAATTATTAATAACAAACCCCATCAAATTATTATTAAAAAATCCCCTTATGACGCTTACGTTAAAACTAAACGCGAAACTTTTGATGGCAACCAAATTATTCATGTGACCATTCCTACGAATATGGCAACTATTGTTAATTTTCTTAAAGAATTCTTAACTAATAAAAATACCTATGTTTATTTCTTCTCTAAAGAACTACGGCCTTATTTTCAACAATCCATGACAAATCACTTTAAAAATTTAAAACTTATAGAGTGTACGAAATTAATAAATAACGCTCAACCGGATGAAAGAGAATTAATCATTAAATATCGACATGAAAGTAAAACAAACCACCGAGGAATCGAAGAAACATGTAAATTCTTAAAAGCCAATTATTATTGGAAATCTTTAAAATCGGACGTAACAAAATACATTAACAATTGTGAAATCTGTCAACGTTCAAAAAATAATCGTAAACCCCCTGACCAACCATTAGTGTTAACAGAAACGCCTAGTAAACCATTTGAAATAGTACACGTCGATACATTCATTATTGGTAAACAAAAATTTTTGACAATCATAGATAAATTCTCTAAGTATGCACAAGCTCTTCCTTACACCGGAAATGCAGTTTCCTGCTGTGACCAATTAATTAACTTTTTCTCATTTCTTCGCGTACCAAAACAAATCGTATCAGATAACGGATCGGAATTCCAGAACGAAGTAGTCAGTGGCTTACTAAAAGCTCATAATATAAAAATTCATTTTACCACCCCCTATCACCATGAGTCGAACTCACCCGTAGAAAGATTACATTCGACGCTAATCGAGCACATTCGTATTTTACGCGAATCAGATCCAAATGCTGACGTCATAAAATTAATGCCGTATGCAATTATTGCATATAATAATACAATTCACTCTAGCACAAATTTTACCCCATACGAACTCGTCTTCGGACACACGGATTCTAGAGACCCTATGGATTTAATACCATCTCACGTATATACAGAGTATATAAATAACCATAAAAATAACACCCAAATTTTATATGATAAAATTACCGAACAAACAAAGGAATTAAAGCTTAAAACCATAGAAAAAATTAATAAAAATAAAACCCCTAAAGAACTGATTATAGGTTCTCAAGTTTATAAAAAATCAGACAGCCGATCAGGAAAAATTAAAAATAAATTTTTAGGACCATTTGTGTTGACCGGTATCTTAGAAAATAATAAAATCGAGATCGAAAACCCCAAATCAAAAAGAAAAGAAGTCATTCACATTAATGAAACTAAAATTATGCCCCTTGTTCCAGATGGAGCTGGACCATCGCATCAGGAATAGTAAAATTCCATGATTTAAACGATCACCCCGGAATTCTACCCTTCAGGCTAGGAACCGCCCAACTTGAATCCAATAAATGGACCTTTATTCAAAATTTTGACTTAACCCCTATAATTTCCAAATTTGAAACTCTAAAAAATCAAACAGATAGACTCTCTTCTATCATTAAGAATAATAGCGAATACTATCAAGGTTATCTTAATTCTTTTAGCTCACTTTATACGCTTGAAAAACGAATAGAACATTTAATAGACCAAATTTTACCATTTAAAAATGTTCATAGAAACAAAAGAGGCCTATTTAACCCTTTAGGCACATTTATTAAAAGTATAACGGGAAACCTCGATCAAAATGACGCAGAGCAAATCGATGCAAAAATCAAAAGGTTGCAGGAAAACCAAAATAAATTAAGAATCGACGCCATAAATCAAATTACAATTTTAGACTCTACAATCAACAAATTTAAGTCAATGATATCAAATATCACACATAATCAATTGCTCTTAAAATCGCACATTGTTAGAATAGAGGCAACAATTAAAGAGGTTGGAATACACCAAACTAATTTTGAACAGTATTTTCTTACCCACATGGTAATTAGTCAAATTACACTAATGTATCAGTCAATTTATGATATTCTCGATAAAATCGAAGTAGCTATCACATTTACAAAAATTAACATACTTCATAACTCCATAGTAGATCCAAATGAACTTTTATCCGAGATAGAAAATATTAATAAGCATCTAGATGCAGATAAACTTCCTTTAGAAGTTAAACCCCAAAATATTCTTAGTTTTGAAAAAATATTAATAATCAAAAGCTTTTTAAAAGGATTTAATATTGTATTTGTATTGGAATTACCTCTTGTAGAATCAGAGACGTATCAATATTTCAATTTATTCCCCTTACCAATTCCCGATAACCAATCATTTTTCGTCAACCTACCCTATAAGCCTTACCTAGCACTGAGCAATAACAAGTATGCCTATATGGACCAAAGATGTATGGAGATTCAACCCGAAAGCTACTTATGCAGAGAAACTCGCACTACCCTAACGGAAGACATCCCTTCCTGTGCAGTCCAACTCATCAAGCATCACACAAATGTCACTTCCTGTCACCCTTTCAAGATACAATTACACGAAGTTCAAATCCGAAAAGTGGTCGATGGTAAATGGATATTAACCGTCCCAAATCGCCTAATCAGCACCATAAATTGCCAAAATTCAGTGGAGAATATACCTCTTTATGGGTCCTATCTTTTGGAGTCCCCAGCCGATTGCAAAGTCAAAATAAAATCAATCATATTGGAAAGCTACAAGCCAAGCCGAATCAGCTTCGCCGAAGTAAATTTACCAATCCTAAACCTCAGCCTAGTCAATCAGCATCAATCAATTTACAACCCTCCTGCTATGGACCTTAACTATGTCAACCTCAAAGCCACTAAAGAAGTCGAAGCCCAGTTACAAGAACAGAAGGAAAACCTTGAAGCCATGACGTCAACGGTCTACATCAATCGAACTAGCTTTTGGACAATATTCCTTTATATTTTTATCATTTTAATCATAATATTTATCATATATCGAAAATGTGTAAGAAAATCTAAGATTATTATTCAAAAATCAAATGATCCAATTTTATAATTATTAATTAATAATTATTTGAAATCACGCCCTTTAGAACGTGCTTTCAACTAAGAAGGGAGGAGTTACATTCCCCTGAGAATGGTCGTTTTGCGCGTTATGCAGAATCATCAAAACTATTATTAGACTTCCTAGATTTTCTTAGATGCGTTAGATGTTCTCATGCAATGTCAGCATTGCAAACATTATAAATATATGTAACAGAATTAAGATCATCATTCTTATTGTAACGTCTTAGATTGAAATAAAAGTTTTTTTTTAAAAACAAACTCTCGTTTTTCGAGTTGTTAACTTTCTCCGTGTTTTTGTATGGTGCATTATATCATGGTGTTTTTTCATGCGAATTTTGCTTCCTTTTGTTAGTTTATTTGCAGTGGTCCGTTCGAAAGGAGTTCGCGTTCTTCGGCCGGTTTTATTTTTTGAGGAAATAATCCCGCGAGATTATTACGTCCTCCAATCTAGAATACTTACTCCCCACTGCACATTTCGGGTTTGTTCGGGCTGTTAATAAACTCATCCTAAAAAAAAGTTTTGCTCTGTTCCCTGAATGGTAAGTTTTTTAAAATTCCTTTGTCCAAATATGTTTAGCGACATTTAATTAGATATAATAAATTGATTTATGATAGAGATCGAAGAAGGTTTTGAATATGTAACTTATTAATATTCTGACGAATAAGTTGCAGTTATAGAATCATACAAAAACCCTAAAAATCCTTTATTAATGTGACGAGATGAAGTTAAACATATTTTAAAAATATATTATTTATTACACGATGGTATTGATATTTTCTAATTTTGAAATTGCTACAGGGTGTCCGCTAATTAATGGTACATGGAAAACCATAGACTCCTTACGTAAAAATATTAGGATTTAATTATACTTACCTATATCCGAAAGTTGATATTAGCTGAGATACAGGGTGTTAAAGTTAAAGCTTCAGCTTCATTCTAATAACTTTGCAAGAAACCAACGTTTTTTTACAAAATTTGGCAATTATGATTTTTTAGGACGAGAAATTATTCTTTTGTGAAAATTTAATAACAATGTACATTCATAGGGTCATAACTTTTTGGGCCTCAGTGTATTTAAGTTTTTAATGAAAATAATACTTTTCTCATATTTATTACGTAAAAAAGGTATACCTACTAAGTTCAGGTCGCACAGGGTTACCGTTTCGGAGATATTTGAATTTAAATTGCTTAGTGCACCCTGCCCAATTACTATTAATTTGCAAACAATTTTTTTTTAAAGTAACCTATGAGAAACAAATGAAATTTAGAGATGCAGTTGCTATGAAAGGTCCATGTCCATATAACCTAACAAATGTGCGAAAAATGCCTCAGACAGCGCCCCACATTGTACATTTAAATTTCACAAAAAAAAATCAATTTCTCGTCCTAAAAAAAAAAATAATTGCAAATTTTGTAAAATAATGTTGGTTTCTCTCAAAGTTAGTAGAGAAGAACATAAATGAAGTTTTAACTTTACACCCTGTATCTCAGTTAATATCAACTTTCGGACATAGGTAAGTATAATTAAATCCTAATATTTTTACGTAAGGAGTCTGTGGTTTTTCCATGTACCATTAATTAGCGGACACCCTGTATAAATACAGCGTTGCCATTTGTTCGTTTACGTAACTGAGTTCTACGTATATAGTGGAGACTGGCAACGCCATGTTCTACCAAGCAGTTGAACCAATACAATCGGGCAAAATTTTTCTTGTCAAAGTTCGGACGTTTTGGAATATGTGGGCTATTCTATTTGAGTCTTTCAACACAGCCTCCTTTTTTCGACATCGTTTGACATAAGGAGCTGAAATTTGGCATGGTTGTAATTGTAATTTAGGGTTTTAAAGGTAAATCTTTTACGAGTTAAATTCCAAATATTTTATAATACGGTATAAGTAAAAATTATTAGGAGACAGAGGAACTTCTTTATAAATAAACAACATTTTTTTAAATAATTGTTTATTTGCGTTTTAATTTTCAAAACGCATATTACTCCGAAGGGGTCAACAACTTCTAGGTTTTCAGGAGGTTGTATTTTGTATTCGCTATTTTATTTTTTTAAATAGGTACAGACGTTTGTTCGCTCTCCTAATTCAGAGTCTAAGCTCCCGTTGAGCGACTTCTTTATGCTTATGTCGATTAGACTGTGAGTTGGAAATAATCTGCTCTATATCGTTTATTTTTGATCGATTTTGTTTGTCTCGGTAAACATAATTAATTTTAGTAAATTAGAAATTCTTATGGGTTCCTATGCAAATGGAAAGTGTTAAATTTAGTAGTTTTAAGATTTTAAAAAGTGCTCAAGTTGCAGTCGAGTTTATGTGTTAAGGGTTCCATAATGGCATTCCTTTTGTTTCATTTTTTTTTTAAGAATAGTTCCGTTGTTTTCTAGAACAAAAAATGTTGAAGCAAAATTAGTAGGAGATCAATATAGGTCTACACTGTAAATTAATTTTTTACTCTACGAAGTGACTAATCAGAAAAAATATTCACATGAAAAAATGTCAGAGCGTATGGGATAGTTTTTTGTCAAAAATATCAGAAGTCATGTTTGCCAGGACGCCAACTGTTCTAACTAAGTCATGTGGTTTTGTAACCTATTAAACATACTAAATTTGAAAATTATATCTAAAGTAGGTACAGGGTGTCCAATTTTCGACACTTTTATAGGGTATCTCCGTTGTTAGTGCTATCAAAAAAGTAATGTAGGTGTCATGTGCTCTTTTTTGATGAAACTTAAAAGGGTAAAATCAAAATTTGAAAATTCTCGCTCGTTTAAGAGATACGGGGGAAAATCAAAAAAATGACAATTACCCTATATTTTCTTAGTTAAAAGAGATGTAGAAAAAAGTTTTATGCACAAGTTTCTTTATATTGATTGTTGAATGATTTGCCGTTTTCAGAATAAGTATACGGGGTCAGGTAAAAAAGTTATCGGACCTAACCTTTTTTAAAATTTTAATCTAAAAAGATGCTATTTTAAATTCTCCTTTTAAATATATAACACACCATGGATGATGTTGGTTTCCTAGGCGATTTATTAAAATTTATTAATTTAAACCATAGTAGACCATGAAACAAAAGCTAATATCCTAGAAACAACTATGTTGACTATTAACATTTCACGTTAATTTCATTTTTACATATTCATTTGCGAAAATGACCTATCAACATTTTGAAAAATTTGATATGATATCAGTTCGTATTGAAAGTGGAAAAAACGAAGAAATGGCGCAAAATGTATATTTTGTTCGCTATCTGGAAAGACGGTAACCATTTAAGGACACATCCCGAACATTTGCGATGATTCCCGTTATTTTTTACCTTAATCTGAATCTTTTATTTCGTTTCAAAGCAATAAAGTTTAAATAAATAGCCTAGGAAACCAATATCATTCATGGTGTGTTATATATTTGAAAAGTGAATTTAAAATGCTATCTTTTTAGATTAAAATATACAGGGTGTTCCATTAAAAAAAAATGAGGTTAGGTCCGAGAACTATTTTACCTGACCTCGTATACTTATTCTGAAAACGCCAGATCATGCAACAATCATTATAAAGAAACTTCTGCATAAAACGTTCTCTGTATCTCTTTTAACTAAGAAAATATAGGGTAATTTTGAAATTAATTGATTCAGCCGATACTCGGTGGAAATCCGTAACTAATATTATGAGAAACAATAAAACTACGTAATATTTCTTTTCCACTATATTCTTAAAAATGAGATGTTACGCTATCACTGTAGCTTCTTCAGATTGAGAATGAATGAATATTTTTCTATATATAACAAAGTGTACAATCTTAAAATATTATTGCAGGTATATAGATGATGTAGGGCGTAGGGGATATAATAGTAACAGTGGGATTTTCCAAATGGTCAGTAAAAGGTTTACTAAAACAGCCAGGGTTCTGATGTATAGTAGCAGCTTCCTTGAACTTCCTCCAGTGTGGTTCTTTCAGCAGGATTTCGGCTTCTGTCCAACTCATGTGATGGCCGTGTTTCCACGCATGGTCAGCTGCACCTGATTTTTCCGTTTCTCCTTTTTGAGTGTTGTTTCTGTGTTCTTTAATCCTTGTTTCCAATGGCCGTAGTGTTTCCCCAATATACGATCGGCCACATTCGCAGGGGATCTGGTAGACACAGTTTTTCCTATCTTTCTGGCTAGTTGGTTTCGTCTTCGTTAGATGGCTTCTTACGATACCACATCAGAACGGTATTCAGCTCGAGAGACACCTTAAGAAGCCATCTCCATTGAATCTTCGCTTTACGTTAATGGGATGAACTGGCAATTTTGATTTTTGTTTAAGCATACAAGTACCACTTTGTTATATTAGAGTCTAAAACAATATCTTCTTCATCGGAAGGAGATAACAACGCACAGTGCATGTTTATATCTCGATGTCGAGGGACTACTGTGCGAAGTTCAAGCGAGGCTGTGCGGTGCTATGGTACCAGGCTAAGGGCGAGAGGCGGTGCGCCGTTGTGGACACAAGTTATTTTCCAAATATTTTTTCTCTACAAATTGTTATAATGAAAAGTTAAAACAACTATTATTACAATTTATTTTTTTATAGAAGATACAAATTTTTTCGAGAATAACAATAATTTTTGTACAGGGTGTCCGTTGGAGAGGTGATTTTTACATATTAAAATAAAGGTAGTAAGTCATATCACAAAAAGTCGAAAATTCAGTACCGACTTTATTGCGATTAGTTTTTTCTACTGTCACCTGAAATAAAAAAAAATTAATTTTGACATATCTTTTTTAATTTGACAGTTATTGGAAAAAGGGACAGATACGTGTGGTGAATTTTTCTTTCTGTTTTTTCTTGCATATCAATACATTTTTGGGAACGTGAGGCCCTTTTTTGGGTACAAGCCCTTTAGAAATCTGTATATACGGCCCTGCCCTTCATATTAATTTTGCTGTTTTTTTTTCAGATTATTTTTCACACACACACACACACAATCATGTATCACGGAACGGGACGCGGTCATGTCCAGGCCACAAGCACGCACTTTGTCAAATCCGTGATTGTTATTTGGTGTGTCAGATGTGTTAATGGCAGCAGCAAACTGGTGTGTCCACGGATCTCGGGCATACCGGTGCCAGCTCCCGTCACAGTGGTTCGGCATTGTGCGTGTCACGGATCGGAGCTCCCGATGGTCGTTATGAGAGCGGAAACGTTCATGGATCTATACAGGAGGAGCAAAGATTCTGTGAGTTTTGGAGAAGACACGATGACGGGCTTTCAAAATTTGCGGTGTGTTTAAATCTTTCGTTAGATGTCGTTATTATAAAATTAAATAATTTTTTACGTTATAAAATACCATTAACGGACTTTGGGGATTGGGAACAGAGCAGCCTCATCGTTGGACAAGATCAGCAATCTCATCGTTAAGGTCTCCACCTAAAAATAATCTGGTAAGTACGATGGAAAATTTGAATAGAATGTCGTTGTAAAACTACTATTTGAAGTTTGTTAAACAAGGAGAACATATTTTTTTGCAATATTCTCTTTGAAAAAGTGATTCACCGTTAAGAAATGATTTCTCAGGGGTTTGCATATAAAAATTCGAAAGAAAGGAGCACTCTTAGGAGCCTATTTGTGTTATTTACAATTATTATAAAAGTAGTAAAAACAAAAGCAGCAAAAGGTAAGGGTCTTCCTGAAAAAATGTCTATTATTTAAAATAAAAATAGGAAAGTTAATGAACAAATTCAATCAGACATTTCTCTAAAAATTATTTTTATTTGTTTCAGATACTTAACAAATCTAAAACAGAGTCCGGTACCGCGTGTGAGGGTTCCGCTCTTCAAGGGTTTGTCTAAACATCGTCGCAGTTTAGAACGTGGTAGAGTTAACCTTTGAAGACCCATGCACGTCTGAAAAAGGCCGATGGGCAACCTGGCCTGTCCAGGGCGATGTCCTTCTTGTTCGTCCCTTGAAGAGCGGAACTGGAAGAATGAAGATGATGACGTCGGGCAAATGGGAATATATAAGGAGGTAACTATTTATCTTATTGCTTAAAAGTACCCCAATTGTTTAATTAATATAAATAGATATTTATATTTTGGACAAAAGAAAATATTATTTCTATAACTTTTATTTTAATTACGTCGGCTGGTATTAAAACAAAGATTTACATTTAAAAATGTAAAAATTCTTATGTCGATTATGAGCTACATTTTACTATTTCTCATCATTTGAATAACGTACAGTTATCGTCACAAAAATCCGGGCACTAATCTGACAGCTAACATTTTTTCCTGAATTTAGGTAATTCAGGATTTTACCTTTACTACCATAGATTACTATGACAATATAAATAAACTGAGGAGGAAATAAAACCAATAATATTTAATATTTTATTGCCCTTCCATTACTTTGAATAACATAAGTTAATCTTTTAGGCATTGAAGCCACCAGACCATTACAGTATTCTTACGTTAGTTGATTCCAAGTCTCTTGCATTTTTAGCCACAATTGTTCTCTATTTTGTGGCCGAAAATCATTATATTTGTTAATTCTCTTGATCATGTAACCCCAAACATTTTCCATCGGATTTAAATCTGGACTCCTAGAAGGCCAGGGTAATACTTGAATATCCCTTTGTTGCATCCAACCAGATACTGCGTGGGCAGTATGAACCGGGCAGTTATCATGTTGGTAAATGTAATTAGTATTGGGAAACCTATCATTAACCGATGGCAACATCACGTTCTCCAATATTTGTATGTAATTTTGTGCATTAAATCTACCTTCTATGTGCGTACAAACTCCTATACCATGTGCACTCATCCACCCCCAATCGTTAACAGAAAAACGGCCGCTTGTTGAAATATTCTGAGTGTATCGTTCATCAAACCGGGTATTTCGTGGTCTATAGACCCTTACTCTCCCGCTGTAACATGATTGGAAAATCTTTTCGTCTGTGAAAATTACATTTTCCCTCCGTAATATTGTAATGCATAACCCACTCTTTGCTCTTTGTTGGTTACCGTTAGGAAAGGCTTTTTAGCTGCAGGGTGATTGCGATTATTCTTCGTTGTGCGGTTCTAACAGAACCCGGAAAATCAGTTACATTGTGAGCTAAAACAGCCGTTTTAAAAGGATTTCCCTTAGGTATTGAATTAGAGTATTGTCATGTTCTTCTGTCGATGCCCTTTTAAGGCCTGTTCCTTCTGTTCTTTCCAGCGAATGTGTTTCCATCCCATTTTAGTTTGATATCATGAACTGTACTTTTTAGCGTTTGAAATCTTTGAGCCACCCGTCTCTCTGACCATCCTTCTTCTAGCAGTGTCACAATTTTGGCCTTTTCCGCAGCATTTAAATGACGGGGCATATTTGTAAATTTATTTCACTAGCCGTAAATAAATTACAGTTGACAATTTTTGTCAGTGTCATTAAAACAGGTAATTTTTAGGTATTCGAGATGTATAAAGGTCGGTTTACATTAGAAAAAACTGCTGCCCGGATTTTTGTGACGGTAACCGTACATATTGCTGAGAATACACTTACTCAAATTTACCTATTT
Organism: Barypeithes pellucidus; assembly: GCA_963991005.1. Classification (NCBI taxonomy): domain Eukaryota; kingdom Metazoa; phylum Arthropoda; class Insecta; order Coleoptera; family Curculionidae; genus Barypeithes; species Barypeithes pellucidus. Next base: position 19,534,713 of record OZ022565.1, on the reverse strand, counting down.
ATCTTGAAAGTTAAACGCATTTTCCTTTGTTTCAGGATCATGGACACTAATAAAGGAAATTTATAAAATCCGGGACGCGAATTTTTCAGGGTAGCAGAAGACACAGAAGCCCATCGCGCGGTAATCAATCCGATCGTTTTTAGTCTAACGTACAGAAATAATCTGATGGATAAATCAATCCGGTGTTTCCTCGTCTAACGTACAGGAAGGATCTGACTGATCGTGTTAAAATTTTGAAAATGTTGTATGAATTATTAAACAAAATGAATTTTCTAAGGGGTTATGATGAAATAACTTTTTAAAATGTATATACAGGGTGTTATGGAAATGACGTATTATATTTAAATCGGCAATTCCTGAGATGAAAACAAATTGAAGAAAAATATCCAAAAATGGCGCTTTAATTTAATATGCCCTGTACATGACCTTATGTCAAACCAAAAATAAGCACGTGGTGCCCCTGTCAGGAAGGTAAACAAAGCAACATATGTCAACAGTGTTGTCACATCTTCAGGGTAAACTCTTTAGAAAGTCAATAACCGTTTGACAGATTGCAAGTTGTTTATTTTTCAGGGTACATTATTATAAACTTTTACGTTCAGTTCAGTTCGCTGGGAAACAATCTCTGATTTATAAACTTGAACTGACTGAGTTTATAAATGCCACTTACCCTTTAAAAAAAAATGCAATTTTATTTACCTTTTCGGACTTATTTAAAACCAACTTAATTTATAAAAAACACCAAGTACTCACATCACAAAATCACATAGTTTTCGCGTCACAACACATCAAAATACCGTTCAATCTGAATTAGTATTTTAAAGTGCTACTGTGTAGACAAAAGTACGCCCTTATTGTCTAAATAACACGTCGGTTTCGTCGGTCAATATTGAACTGCTGGACTGGGGCACTGCCGTCACGAAAAGAACAAATAACTTAGGTCTCTATCATATTCTACCTAGTACTCAAAAATATATTGCGCGAGATGAAATAATTTAAACTCCGATTTAAGTATTAACATACAATTTAACACACAAATCTACTTCAAACAGCATTATTAGAAAACCGGCCGGCTTATTATTAACAGCTGATCTGGATCTGCATAACGTATTAGTGCTGGGCGATGTTCATCGATGTTTTTGAAACATCGATGTTCTGTTACCGATTTCGATGTTTACCTTTCGATGTTCAATGTTATAACAAAACAAGAAAACTAGGTTGTAATCTTAAACTCAATTTTCCCAGCACAAGAAAATAAGAGCGAAAGCTTTTGATTTCATTTGCTAAAAGCCTTATTAGAGACGACAATAAAAATTTCCGGTGCAATGACAATTATAATTGAACGAATTCATGCACAGTAAACCGTTCTCGATCAATTGGCGCCTTGCTAACAGTCAGAATAGCAGTGGGTAGTGTCGAAATCTCTAAAATACCCCCAGAATTAGAGATGAACAAACCTATTCGTTTTGACTGTCAGTTAAAGCAGCTACTGCTACTTACAAATGGCAGTAGCCATTAGCTGTTCATAGGTGCTTCGACCAATTAATAAACATTTAAAAGTAACAGAATAATCCATCTCTACCCAGACTTGCACCGGCAATGGCAATGAAAGTGGCGCGTGTCCAATTTCTGTCAACGCGAGACAGCTGATCGAGAACGGTGTACTGCGCATGAATCCGTGCAATTTTAATTGCCAGAAGGCTAGAATTGCCGACTGTAATATGGATTCCATTCTCGCGGCGCAATTGCGAGAAGTATTTGTCCAGCTTATCCAGAACGAAATCTTTTTTTTTCCAAAGCCGGCGAAACTATGGCCCTAAAAACGAAATAGCTTGCAAGGAATCATCATTAATCTAGTTTTACAAAAAAAATAGTTTACAAGTTGTTAGTGGCTGGAATTCATGCAGTTATAAAATATTAGGTTTTAATATTTGCTTTATTTTTTTGTTTATATTATTTTTTAAAATTTTTGTTATTTTGTTTTTTGACGTTTCATAATTTTTCAATTCTTTCTAATAACAAGTTTATTTTTATTTTTTATATCTAATTTATTCCTAATCGCAAATATACTTTTTTAAATGTCGATGTTTAGAAAACATCCTTCCTTTCTGAAACACTTTTCATTATAATGGTCTATGATAATGATAGTCTCGGTAATGGCAACCCGCGCTGCTTGGGCGAGACTATTTTTTTTGTAAAGGGTTGGTTGGAAGCTTAGATCAACATAATTATTTCATCATTCTTCTTCAGTAAAGGTTTAATAAATTTGATTAGGACATTAGAAATTAACGTTTTTATTAAGTATTTCTGAATTTCTATTGCGAAATAATTTGTATCTTATAGTGCTGTTGTTTTATGTGTACGGTAGGTTATTGTAAAGTGTAATTATGCGTTAGTATTTATTGCTTTTGTGTAATCTAATAAGTGCATATCTTCAAAAAAAAAAATTGGAAACTCGTGGGTGTCTGTGTGTTTCTTTAAGTGATTTAGTGCAAATGTTCCGAGAGATTGGAAATAACAGGCCGAATGGGGTTTAGTGGGTATAAGCTTATTATGCAGTTCCACACTATCAAGTTACGTGATGAGCATAAAGCTTTTCCCATAGAAAAGGAAACAAAAACCTGAAGATGTCTCTGTGCCCTGGATTACTTGCTAGTGTACTGGCACCTGGATTCACTTCTATTTGGATACTAGGTAAACTAAATATTATTTTTATAAGAATCTATAGTTATTTTCTACACATTTGGCAACATTGGGCTTGAACATCTGTTGATTACACAGCTTGGCAATGTAATATGATCATATATGAATGTGCTGAGGAGTAACCGGGTGGGTTTACGGATGAATTACCCCACTTTTTAAACGTTCGATTTAAAAAAAAAAAAATATGTAGCGCTCCTCTAGGACACCCCAGGAGTCACCCATTTAAAAATAATACGTCATTTCCATAACACCCTGTATAGTATTTGAAGTACATTCACCTGAGCAAACTCCATTGGTTTCTGTGTCTGTTTAATTGTCGTCCCCAAGGACAAGTTGTTGCAAAAAACTGTTGTTTTTTGGATCTGTCCGAAGGGCTTCGATTGACTGCGACCATGAAAACTTAAACCTACAAGCTAAATGTTCGAGACACAAGCTGGATTCGAGTAATCTGCAAGAGTTTATTAAGGTAATATTTACTTTAAAAGTATATTTTCATTTTAAGGTTTTCCATCAGTGTTAGTCTCCACAGTTCTTGATTAATCTTCACTATCTTCTTTTTTTTTTCGAAAATAAATGTGAAGTGAATTCTGAACCTAATTGCCAATATTTGAAATGTCCATTTATTTGGCTTTCTGCTTTCTACGTTTACCAACCATGACATAAATTTTACAGGTGAAGCTCGAAACTATTAATTCTTTATCGTCATGCATTTTTTTTATGATCAAACACAAGCACTATAGGAAAAATCCTTTAGGGCACTCTGGGATTGGTGCCTGTGCGCAAAAAGCGATTCACGTTGGTTTTGAATTATTGGAGGTTATATTCGTTGGGAAAAACGACCTCGGGAAGGTCGTTCCATAAGGATGAAGTCCCCCAGATGAAGGAATTCTTAAATAATGAAGTTCGAGGAGTACTAAGCTTAACCACATATGGATGGGCGGCAGTGGTTCGTCGTGTATTTCTGCTATTCGCCGCTCTGGGCGGAATTAAGAGGGCAAGGTCAGCTGAGCACTTTCCATGAAAATATCTGTAAAGGAGAGTCTTCGATGTTCAAGGCTGTCGAGGTTCTTCGGCAGCTCGTGGCTCCAATCAGACGAATGGCCCTCCTTTCGATGGAATCCAGTAACGGAAGAGTATGTTTGGGTGCAGAGCTTCAGACATGAGAGCAGTACTCTAGTGATGGTCGAATCTGGGCTTTGTATAGTGTCAAAAGTTATTGAGGTGTGTACAACTTTCTGGTTCGGAAGAGTACAGCAAGTTCCTGAGAATCTATCTTGGCGATTGCCACCACGTGGTTATGCCAAGACATATTTCCTCCCAGAATGACTCCTAGCAAATTAATAGATGAAGCCAGTGTGATTGCGTGTCCGTCCATGACTATATCCGGTTCTGTAATATTAACCTTTTTAAAGAAAACTGCTGCCTGGGTTTTTTAAGCGTTAAATTCGACTTTGTTACTGTCACCCCAAGCCAAAATTTCTTCCAGGTCTTTGTTGAGGCGTGATACTTCATGCTGTCTGCGAAGATGTGCGTCGGCAGTCGATGTGTGTGCATTCAAAGAGAAAGATGAGATAAGTGTGCTATCGTCCGCAAAACTAAATATCGGATTTTTCGTTTTCACTAGAAGGTCGTTAATGTAGAGTAAGAAGATAGTGAGAGACAATATGGACCCTTGAGGAACACCAGCATTGATGGTGAAGGTGTCTGAGAGAAATCCCTCAATCGCCACTTGCAGAGAGCGGTCCTTAAGAAAGCTAGACAACCATGCACTGAATCGACTGGGCATACCATAGGATCGCAGTTTACTTAGAAGTCCCTCATGCCAAACACGATCAAAGGCTTTAGAAATATCCAGTGCAACAGCCCGAGACCATGATGTTGGATTGCGTTGTTCCAAAGATGGATGACATAGGCTAGAAGATCTCCAGTTGATCTGGACTTCCAAAAACCATATTGATGATCGCTGATATATAATGTTGAAGCCTTCCAGGTACTTTAGAAGATGTTGGTAAATAGCTTTCTCCATTACTTTTGATGTAATTGAAAGCAATGGGACTGGTCGATAGCTGCTAGGCAGGATTCTCATACCTTCCTTTGCCATAGGCTGGACTCGCGCCGTCTTCCAGCACGATGGAAATATTCCTTGTTTGTAGGATAAGTTAAAAAGTCTACAAAATACTGATGTTAGTTCATGAGCGCATCTCTGGAGAACTATGCAGTTTGGCAATGAGAAATATCGCATTTACAAGTGCGAATTGAAACTTCTTCTGAAACGACATCTTTCAAGACAAACTCTTCTAGAAAAAATTTTATATTCTTTAGACTTTCATAACTATTAAGTCAAAGTTGATAATAATTGTGTCGTTTTTGTTTACCGCTGAATATGCATTTATAAGACAAGAGTAGGTACTAATCATAACATAATTTAATTTAGATATATCATATTCGGTTTTAGAGATAGAGGCATTCTTCATATCATTATTTAACTTATAAATTAATAAAGGCAAAAATCGAAATTCTATCAAACCTTGCTTTGATTTGAACTTTTATTGATGTAAACCGTGTAACTAATAATTTTCTCTATTGTTTCAGGTAAGTGAGCATGATGGGTGTTGGTAGCGTCCGTTTCGCGTCGTCAGCAAACAATTCCGGCTTTATGTGATTGTTACAACTGGAAGTATGTGTAATAACTGAACAGTGATCTTAGTGTTTTACGGGTCATTCCTCACTCAAGCGTATCGTTTTCAAATGTTACACGCTTAACGCTTGAACGTGGACTGATCCCTCTTACTGCAATGGGCATCGTTATTAATAAGCAACCTTCACTTCTGTCATGATTGAAAGGTAAGGTAGTTTTCTTTCATTTTGGAATATTAATGTATTAAACCCCTTTATATAATTATTAATATATTTTTTAGGATTTAAGAATATATTATCAGACGTCAAACTTTAATGATCCATATATATTCTTGGCAGCTGCTTGCATTTGGTACAATACTGACGATGGCCATGGAAGGCCGAAACAGTTGTCCATGCCTTAGAGTGATATGAATACAAGGTATGCATGTATGTACCTCGAAAACGGCCAATGATCAATATTTTTTGCTTAATCTTAAGAGTGTACGTCTTAAAGCTAAGAGATATCTATAATATGCCTGGATGTAGCATCTGTTAATTCGAACACAATAAAAACATACAAATTGATAACTTAATTAATTGAACTATTTAAATGTTTCAATGAATTACAGATTTAAATAACACATGGTTTCAGTTCAAACTTTCTATTTAGAGTTGCATAATGTTAAAGAATTTTTATCGATCTATTAAACTCACGCTTTGGTCGTTTCATAATTGCACAATTCCCCGATTTGGCTTAAATTAAATTTCGAACTCTGATCGCTTTAAAACGTCCAATCCTCAGTGACGGCGACAGCAAAAATGTATAATTTCTTCCATATTTTCTTGCTCAATTTAGCAGTTGCAGGTTGGGCAGGCGCAAATAGGGTTGGGCACACGTCCATTCGTGCCCACCCTTGGCGCCGCTACTGTCAATCCTAAAATTGCGCAAAAGTATCGGCCACCTGGCCGTTTTTGGGCTTTACGCCTAATATATATAATCTATATCTATGTCACATATAACTATTGACTAAAAAGTTAGCTAGCAATAAAATAAGTTTCCGAAAATCGTTCGGAAATATTAACATTTTTGATAACATTTTTGAAAGAAAAAGTCAATATTAATTTCCTTACTGTAACGAAATGATATTCCTTTACAGTTGTTAGTGTTCTACATAAATGATTGAAATGACGGTGAAAACAAGGAATTAATTTATGCATATTCGTACTTTTCTCTTGATTTCTTGCCAATAATTCTAATCAAGCAGTATTCACTGCCTCAACCAGCTCTGAAGGAGTCCCAGAAATGGAAAATTCATCATCACTTATCATTTTATACTGTTTTGCTTTCGGAAACACCAACAATTAAATTTATATGCGTCAAGTTTGACAATTCAACATTAATACTGTTCCATAGTAACGCAACCAATTTTATTACGAATTTCAAATCACCATTTATTTGTGAATAAAACTATTCACGATTTTTTCAAAATTAATCAATATCTGTCGATTTTTAAACGATTTTCGGAAATATAGTATGTTTACCTCGTAGGAAACGCCACATTCTTTCACTATCGTCCAGGAATGTTAGGCATTTCCTACTTGGTAAACAATGTACTATTTATTTTTCCGATAAAGTTATCTGGAAGTGACTTTCTTTAATAAAAATATATAATCAATATCATAATACAAACCTTCCTACTCTATAACTGAAACACAAGAAAATATACTGTTGAAAAAATAGCATTGACCACATTAATCAAGCACATTCTATATGAACTGCGCATTAAAGTAATGCGACTGGTTTACTCCACTACACATTCGCCTGATTAACGCGAGCGCGCTATCGGTGCTTTATTTACGTGGTTGACATTTGTGTCTATATATTTATATTCTTCTTTGGAATACCATGGAGTTAAAAACATTTTTTTTTTCTAAAATGGCGGTTTCTTCTATAATAAGTATGTTCTTTTTAGTCTTTTTTATTATACCATATAAAATTAAAAAGTTTTTATTTACTTTTAGATTTGAACTGCAGCATAGAGGAGCATTTTGACGCCCGGAGGCCTGAGGTACTTGGGACATAATGCTATTCTTATAACTATTAGGGTAACTTTTCTTTTTCGTTATCGTTATTGAAGAAAATATAATTCCTTTTTGAAAAATTCAAGATAATATAGTCATGTAGTACCATATTTCGGTTAAATTTAAAAATTTAACAGATTCTATCCAATAGTTTTCTTGTAATTTGTGTGCTCTTAAGAGAAAAATTCTATTTATATTAATAAAACAAATTACTTGCAGGTACTTACGCTAAGTAGAAATTTGATACAACTATTAGTAGCATATAATAACCTCCTAACGAACAAATTAAAATTATTTATATTTTTAGTACATTCGGGTAGTTTGTTATACGTCTTTAGCGCTATTTTGTATGTATGTATGTCATTAGAAAATATAATCTTAATATTAAATTTCTGTTGTTTGTTTATTATTTTTAATATTAATTTACATTTTTCTAATTCTAACATCTTATCAAGCTTCCAGACATTCAACCCCCCAGTACAGGGCACCCCTGTGTGCGCATCTTTCATAGCCGTAAATACCTTTTAAAACTTTATTTTGTAAGATTTGCATTTTATTGTAAATTACACATACCCCACACAGGAAGCAGATATCTGAAGGTGCATAGAAACATGCCTTTTTATAGAATATGTGGTTCAAGGAAGCCATAAATATCGCCATATTCATTTGAAACCAATAATTGTTCTTTTTATTAAATAATAAACTCGCGACTCGCCCGACTTGCCATGCGGGAAGGAAAAAAATCGAGAGAGGCTCGCGGCAGGCTCGCTGTAGGCTCTTATGGAGAACTACTGAATATATGATTCTGAAACTTTGGGGATTTAGGTTTTCTGATTATACCGGAAGTAGCTGCTAGCTTTCATTTTTTAAATATAACATGGTAATTTTTAGTACATTTTTGGATTAAGCGTTAAATACTAAGCCCATTTTATAGAACATATTTTTTATTAATTTGAAACTAATAATTGTTCTTTTTATTAAATAATAAACTCGCGACTCGCCCGACTTGCCATGCGGGAATGAAAAAAATCGAAAGAGGCTCGGGGCAGGCTCGCTGTAGCCCCCCCCCCCCCATATACGCCTCTGCCCTACACCTTAACATCGGGGTCATTGGAATAGTTTTTTTGTCAATATTATTTACATGTTCGGACCAATTTAAATTTTCATCCAAGTGCAAATCCAAACAAATATTTCAACAAACCCTTTGCAATATGAAGTCATTGATTTTAATATATCTTCTACTATTTTATTTTTTTGTTCAAACAGCCTATATTTTGTTTCATCAATTTTATTAATCTTATTATGCGGTGAGAATGTTTTATCAATTTTACTCTAACTTTAATATTATCGTCGAAAAAAAATAAAATTAAAAATCCAAAATTTCAGTTTTTTTTTTAAATTACTCAAAACTTAAAAGTCTTACCAAAACTTTTCGTGCGGCATATTGTTCGTTCTTTGCAGCCGATACATTTTTCTCATTTGATCCAAGTTGTATCTATTACTATTAACGAGAACCAAGTCGACAACTTTATTTGTAGCTACAAAAGGAATGCGGACTAGAAAATTTCTTAGGTTTACAATGTTGTCACATATATTAAATTTTAATTTAATAACATGTTACCAAGTAAACCCTAAAATTAAATTTACCCATTTAAAGTAAATTGTCATAAGTATTTAAGAAACTAATATTCTATTATAGTTTCAATGTTCTTAATACTTTCTTTTCATACTATTTATTTTAATATTTAAACGCAAAATAAAATATTTTATTATTAATGTAATCTAAAAATAGGGCAACATGGTGCAATATTAACGGTAACCATGGGTTACGGTGGCTAGAGCTAATTTGATAAGTTATATCCCAGACAGAGGATGACGACACGCGTCTGGTGACACGCCTATTGTGTCGGCGTGGTTATTCGGCGATGTCCAATATGCTTCATCCAGTTGCGTAGTGATAGGGTTTGTTTTAAAACTGTGATAATGAATGAATATACCCTGATAAAACCCTTCATAGTCAAACCCGTGAAGTGATTGCCAATGTGTACAGGGTGTGTGAAGAGGAATCACAAATTAATACATTTAAATTGCCACCTAAGCGAAGGCTGGGAAGGGTCGCAATGTATACGGGAGTAAGCGTGGGCGCAATAAAAAACATTCACAAAGGAGATACTGAATGGAAAGAAAATAACCTGGATCAATTATTGTCATCTTCTGCCATAAAAAGGGCCCGTCTCTCTGCTGTCGGAAAAATCGAAGGCTTCGACTTTGGCATTGTTAAGAGAACAATACAAAAATTTTATTTGGACCTAAAAGTGGTTCGAACCTTCAAAAAGTTGCTATAACAGCTGAGAAGTGACATAAACACTCCGTTTTCCCGTGTAACTTTGAAATGCACGTTGAAATCAAATGGATTTTATAGGCGAAAATGCCAATATAAGCGAAAAATATTAATGGAAAGGCCTAATAGATTGCACTGGTGGTGCAAATATATTCATGCCATGAAAAAATATATATTATTAGATTATTAAGATAATAATAGCACGCCCATGACTCGGCCCCCTTACCGATACCGCGGTCGACTCGCTTGTCGAGCTGTACAGGCCCTCCTTATCTTGGGAACCCTGTATAATTGATCCCGGGATTTGAGGGCTTAATCCCAGAGGGGATTGGCACACCTAGAACTATTGGGATTAATAATACGAATCATTCATCGTATTTTTATTGCGATATTTGTCCATGCGTCCATTGCTAGGTTGAACAAGATAAGGAAAAATAACACACACCTTAGAATATTATTATTTATTCACAATTTCATTAAAAAATTGCTTCAAAAGCGATATCATTATCATTAACACTAATGCAAAATTTCCTAAATAATTTAATACAATAAATATTTATTAACATAATATTTTTTTTAAATCACGAGGGATGTATAAATTCTTTGCCACACATCGGAAATTTCTAAAGATTTTTCGAAAATTCCACCGATAATATAAAATATTTTACATAAACTAGACCTCCCGAAATATAGAATAAAAGTTTACCTTCCTCGAATACTTAAATTAGTGTACTTAAGTACTACTTAATATATGTTTCTGAAACTTTGGGGATATGCTCTCTTTAACTAATATATTCACATGTTTCTGTCATTTCCGGTTATACCGGAAGTAGCTGACACCTTTCGTTTTTTAAATACATATTATTATATTTTTTGATTAACCATTAAAGTCTAAGCAAAGATTATATAACATCTTTTTGTCTGACTTTGCCAATTTTTGAGATATCTACACTTGTTATAATTATTTGGCAAGTGCATGGTGAGGAAATAACCCATATAATTTTTTTGCCTTAGCTCTTGGACTAAATATTTTTTCTTACCGAATAGCTAAACGATCAACAAGTGTCAAAATTATTTCAAACTTGGCACAAAGTGTACAGGGTGGTCACAATTCAAGGTTCATTGTGAAGGAATTCAATCATTAAAAACTTTCTTATTTTAATTGAAACACCCTCTATGTTTTTATTTAATTTCATGGCAAATTAGCTTTTCTTTATAAATAGTATTTAGTATTTAGTGTTCTATGCCTATATCAAAGCGTTTCCTCAAAAAAATCAAATTTATTCCGAAATTTTTTAAATGAGCTATGAAAACAATTATACTGGGTGGCCCAGAAGTCCGGAATAAAATTAATATAGCCTTAACCTGTAACTTTTGGGGAAAACGCTCGGACACGTCAATTTAGTTTTATATATGCTCACATTTTGACGTTATTCGCTTGTTTTTTTATAGACATTTGTTAAAGATATGACGACATCGATCTTTTTTTTAGATCGAAACATACAGCTTGTGATACATCATTTGAAAGCTAATATCTCGTACAGTATGCTCATTAGCGCGATTCTGTCAAGCTATTTCAAAATGGCGACTGTTAAAAGCTTTTAAAAAATCTCTATTTAAATAAGCGGAAATTATAAATCATTGATGTTTTTTTTACCTTTCAAGGAAAGGTAAAAAACATCAATGATTTATAATTTCCTTACCTTGAAAGGTAAAAAAACATCAATGATTTATAATTTCCGCTTATTTAATAGAGATTTTTTAAAAACTTTTAACAGTCGCCATTTTGAAATAGCTTGACAGAATCGCGCTAAAATTTATGAGCATACTGTACGAGATATTAGCTTTCAAATGATGTATCACAAGCTGTATGTTTTGATTTAAAAAAAAGATCGATGCCGTCATATCTTTGACAAATGTCTATGAAAAAACAAACGAATAACGTCAAAATGTGAGCATATATAAAACTAAATTGACGTGTCCGAGCGTTTTCCCCAAAAGTTACAGGTTAAGGTTATATTAATTTTATTCCGGACTTCTGGGCAACCCTGTATATAGGTACTCTATGCTGATGTCTATACGGAGGAAAATTGATTGATTGCTTGAAAAAATAACCGTCTAAAGCGTTTTTTAATTGAATTTATAAATAAAATGCAGTTGAGTATTTTAAATTGTAAAAACAGTAACAATGAAACTAGTTTATAAACTTTAGTAAAATTAAAAATCTTTTTGGAAATTAATAGTATGGAAAATACGCCAAGAACATCCGTACATAGAACAGTAAATACTATTTATAAAGAACAACCAATTTGTCATTACATTAAATAAAACCCGAATTCTTTCATAATGAACCTTGAATTATGACCACCATGTACATTTTCTGCAAAGTTTGAATTATTTTTGAGACCTGATAATTTTTTTAGCCAAAGCTAAGGTGAAAATATTATTTTATGAATTATTTCATAACAATGCATTTGACAAAATAATTCCAAAAATCCCAGATATCTCAAAAACTGGCAGAGTCGGACAAATAGATAATAATAAAAACTGCTATGCTGTATTTAAAAAATGAAAATCGACAGCTACTTCCGGTATAACCGGAAATGGCAGGAACATGTGAATATTTTAGTTAAAGAGAGCATATCGATAAACCTAAATCCACACAGTTTCAGGAACATATGTTCAGTAGTTCTCCATAAAGTTCTAATGCAAGCTCGTAGTAGTGTATGAATTTTCGTAAAAAATGTTTCTAGTTAAAAAAAAATGCCTTTCAAATAGGTCTATCTTAGATAAAATATTTTATATAATATTTAAATCTTACAGTTACCTAAGGTTAAAAATTAGTGACTAGATTCGACTACCATAATAATAGGTAATAATACTTTAACAGGGATAAGCGGAATTTTGGAAAATTCTCGGAAATTTCTTGGCAGAAATTTTAAGGTTATATTTGGACAATATTTTACATAGCTAGATTTAAATACAAAAAGTTGGACAAATTCTTAAGGGAACTTTTGGTTATAAAAGAGGACTTTGACTGATCGTTGATATTAAAACGAATGAGACGGAATTGTTAACGGGGGGAGATAAAAAGGCGACATTTCCACAAAAAACTCTGTAGAAGTTTTCCGGTTAAACATGGTATACCAAAATTATTGAACTTCATTGAAACACTGTATTTTCATTAATTTTTAGGCTTGATAACTTTTTTATTTTTGGTCCCATGTTAGTGACTTTTTGGAGAACTGTAGGTTGAAGTTTTTTACCCTTAATTTCTTAACGTCCTGTGGAAAAATTGAGTTCTAGAATTTAGCTACATTGCATTTTATTCTGAAGTGTGACCTTTTCTTAACACAATATTTTTTGGTTCACGTTATTATAGGATTTTTAAAAGAAGTTACAAATTTTGAAAGAAAGTACTGCAGTTTTTCAATTTTAATCACAATTCATTCTGTATCTTTTTTAATTGTTGTTCGATCTTGGTGAAATTTTTTGCAAAGTGTAGTCCTTTGTCTTGGGATGATGTTTAGTTTTAAAAAAATAATCATGTATTGCTCATTATACAGGCTGAAACAAAAGTAACTTTTTTATCATTAATTTTTTAATGCCCTGTGAAAAAATTGAGTGGTAAAATTTAGTTTCATTATGTTTTGTTTTGAGGTGTGACCTTTTATTATACAAAGCCTTTTCGTTCACTTCATTACCTATTTTTTAGAAGAAAATATTGCAGTTTTTCAATTTTTATTCACAATTCAGAACATCACATTGTTTTATCGAGTAGCATAAACAAATATCCAAAAATTCTCAAATCAAGTACATGAACCAAAAAACAAAACGTAAAGATAGGATAACTTAAAATGAGAACTGGTTTATTATTTTGAAATAATTTTGCTACTTAATTATTACACAGGGTATTTTGAAATTAGATAGAAATCAACATTTTCATTTTCCTTGTATAAAATGTCGAATTACTAATGTTACTTAAAATTTGTAGAAGACACGTCAAAACTGATAGTTATACCTACAGTTCTCTGAAAAAATCACTTATATCAATCTAAAAATAAGAAAGTTATCAAGTCTAAAACTTTGTAATGACCCTTTTTTTACACAGTGTATATTCAATAATTATTAAATTCAGGATAATAATAATAAAAGCTCTATTAAAGCTCTTAAAATTTAGATTGAACAAGATTGGACTATGAATTTACAATTAAAACTTACATTTTTTGGCTTTTTCAAACAACATAAGGCGCCTCAAATTTTAAAAAAATTATATTTCCCAAAACGATCAGTCAAAATACATTTTACACCATCCAGCAAAAATTCTGTTCTTATAAAAAATTAATTTATTTAATATTTTCTTCCATTCGGGACACCCATACCTTTCAGCAAAAACGCGCGATTTTTTACATTTGAAGCTATAGCTACGAATATTTTTTAAAAATTAATTAATGTACCCGCATCAATTTTTTTTTAACTTGGCAGAAAATGTTTTCTTTAATTACGTTTTTTCCTCAAATATACAACCTGTTTTGAAATAAACTGTTGAAATTACACACGGCTTTTTATTACCATATGGGTTACACACATTTTAGAACCGTCCTAAATTTCTTTTACAATTTCGGGATTTTCCTGAAAAAAACTTATTTTCCAAAACATGAATGACTTTTTGAAAATTTACAACATTTTCCCCAATCTTCTCATATCTATTTGAAATTTAAAATCTCCAGTTGTACAGGGTGTCCCGAACAAACCCGAACAAACCCGACACTTTTATAGGGTACCTCAGTAACTGTTAGTGCTATCAAAAAAGTAATGTAAGTGTCATGTACTCTTTTTGGGTCAAACTTAAAGTGATAAGATCAAAATTAGAAAATTTTCACCCGCTTAAGGGATACGGGGGAAAATCAAAAAAGTGATAATTTCAAAATTACCCTATATTTTCTTGGTTAAAGGAGATACAGAAAAATGTTTTATACAAAAGTTTCTTTATCATGATTTTTTAATAATCTGCCGTATTTAGAACTAGTATACGCGGTCAGGTAAAGAAGTTATCGGACCTAACCCCATTATTTTAAATGGAGCACCCTGTATATTTTAATCTAAGAACGCATTCTAGGTTCAAATATATAACACACCACGGATAATATTTTTCTCTCTCTCTTTTAACTAAGAAAATATAGGGTAATTTAAAAATTGTCAATTTGTTGATTTTCCCCCGTATCTCTTAAGCGAGCGAAAATTTTCAAATTTTGATTTTACCATTTTAAGTTTGACCCAAAAAGAGCACATGCCACCTACATTAATTTTTTGATAGCACTAACAATAACGGAAATGCCCTATAAAAGTGTCGAAAATTTGACACCCTGTATATACTGATAATATTAATGTCAGTCTTTTTCATTTAACACTTTGTTATGTTACCTGTCGAAGTGTTAAAAAAAATTGTCGTTGTGAACAATTGCAAATAATAACAATTTAATTGTTTAAATAGTTTTAAAATGCTCGCCCCACACCTTAAATTAATTATAAAATGTCCCGTTTTGCTCTGTATCCTCTTACTTGCAAAGCCCATTTTACGAAAAAGTGGAACCTCTGTTAGATCGGTAGTTATTAAATATTTTCGATAGCAAGTCATCCAGCGCACGACTTGTCAAACCGGTAAAAATATATACAATATACGACAAATGATTAATATTGAGACAAAACATCGGTTGTATATTTGTAGCCGCAATCGAAAGATATACTTTAAATTACGAGAAAAAGTGTTTCATTGAAAAAATTGATTATAACGATGAAAATTAAATGAAATCTTCAATTTACTAGAAATTTTTGTCAATGACAATACTTGATTTGTTATTTAATAACAACGTGAAATATTAAACGTTCATACATTTTTTAAAACTCAATTTAAAATTCGGTAAAAATGTATTATAGCATTAGTTTTTAAAATTAATGAAAATCTGATTTTATATAGTGTCATCATTAAAGTTGGAAACATATGGGGAAAAAATGTATTATTCGATTTAGCTAAAATTTGACTTCACCATAAGTTTTTTCCTCAATAAAGACCAGAAAGAGCATAATTACAAGGGACCATGAGGCTTTTGTTAACTGTCAAATTTGACATTTCTCCACAAAATGGCGAATAATGGCATTTATTGATCGAATTTGAAAAATAGTTATTTGGAAAAGTTGTTTGCATTGCAATTTTATGCCCACATACCAAGTTTGAATCGCTTATGATAATTTTGTTCGGGTTTTCGGGTTTGTTCCTATCTATGTTCTAGTTTCATTGAAAACTGAAGTCTAATTCTATATAAATAATAAATCTATTTATTTATACAATACTAATCGTCTAAATTTTTTATACCAAAAATTCTACATAATATTTACATTCTTCAAAAAAATAAATTATCGTTTAAAAATGTTGCCATGTGTGGAGTAAATTCCTCATAACGTTAAAGATTTAACAAACGAAAAGAAATCTTGTTTTTAGATAATAAACACTTATAATTAAAACACTTATCGCTTCTTATGTTCAAGTTATATTAGAGTTATCTCTACATATATGTATAATACTCTTGAAAAAGTCCTAATAAGGCGAAACATATATGTAGAGATAACTCTAATATAACTTGAAGCGTTAAAAAGCGATAAGTGTTTTAATTATAAATATTTAATAGTATATTAAGAAACAAGTTTCATAAGACATTATCTTAGGTTTAATTTAGAAAACGACCCGCGAAGCGGGGAGTTTTCTAAAGTACAAGTGCTCTAATTGTCTTATGAACCGTGTATTTTATAATACTTTTTCTATTTGGGATTTTAAAGTCTGAAAAACTTTAAAAAATATAGTAGATTTTTTCCATTTGAATTAATATTTTCTTTTTGGGTTGGCAATACTTTTACAATTTAATAAAATGTTACAAGTATCAAATATGCCATGATCGAAACAATTGAACACAACAAAGCTTCTTCCCATCCGTCACAATTAAAAATAAATATATTATTATACTTAATAAAAATGAGTCAGGAAGAAAGTTGTAGGTACTCTGTCAGAAATACGAGAAATTGCAGAAAAAAATATAGAAAAACTTTTATATTGATCAAAATAATAAATAATACTATTGAAGAAAATATTGTGTCGACACAGAATAACAATTAATGCCCAGGAAATATCTAAAATAACTATAAATATGTATATATAAAGTAATATGTATAATACTATAATGAATTAAAAATAGAAATAGTACTTTATTGAATAAAACTTTAGAAATAGAGCATAAACTGGAAGATATTTCTATTATTTTTAGGTTATATTGTTTTATAGTTGTGACTAGAAATTAGTTGACGGACAGCGTCAGCATGTTATATATTTCCGAGTAGGTATAGGTATTTCAGATAAATATCTAGTAAAAAATGATCTACTTGCAAGGGTAAAGGTTAGTATTTTAAAGTTTTCCATAAAAAAATTTCTGTCGAATCCATAATGCCTAGAAAACTAATTTCAACGAAATTGAGCCTAAAATTCGAACTCTACTTACTGCCAACAAAAACAAAATTTCAGTTTCATAAAGTGGCAGGTTATTCCATTTTTTGCATTTCATAATGTAGCCATTATGAAACCCAAATGTTTCATAAAGAATCAAACGCGGAATCAACACAGTCTAATAATAAATACGTTGAAAAAATGAACGTTGGAAACAAGGGCGGATCTGCGCTTAGTTGGAAACATTGTTGGTTATGCGATTCAAACTTGGCGTCTGGACATAAAATTGCAATGAAAACAACTTTTCCAAATAATTACTTTTCAAATTCGATCAATAAATGCCATTTTTCTATATTTTGTGGAGAAAATATGAAATTTGACAGTTAACAAAAGCCTCACGGTCGCATTTATTTGTGTAATTTTTGGTCTTTATTAAAACAAAAACTTATGATAAATTGAAACTTTACCTATATCGAAAAATAAATATTTTCTCCATACTGGTGACACTGTATGTATATCTTCATTTAAAAAAAACACAACAAGATTTTTGGGTATGAATAGATATTATTAAAAACTTTTTTGTAATGTAAGTATATATTACGTTCTATCATCCATTCTATACGTTAGGTATTAAGGCATCTTTTTAACAAACGAGTCAAACAAGAACTGTTTTCTGCTGTAACGTAATTGTAAAGAAAAATACAATAATTGAAGGTTTTCCTTCATGATCTTATCGAATTTCTCTTTACACGTTCCAAAGATGTACTTAGTTTTTTTTTTCTACAAGAGTATGGTGAAGATAAAAAATGTCTAGGTTATTACACGAGACTAAATAAACACAAAAGAAACATTCTTATCCCTTTTTACAATTAATTATTCATATCACAGAACAAATTTATATAGGTTACATTAATAACTGAAGAGCTGTCAAAGAAAAATCACCGTTCTGAATATATTCGCAGCAAATGCTATAATTTTGGGATATAGAAAAATACATAGTACACATATGAAAATTATTAATATATAATGCGCCAATGGTCTTGTACAAATTGATTTAAAATTCAGGGATTTTTTTTTTTTAACATTCGAACACACATAGTATTTTTAGGGCGAAACGTTGGTATATAAAGTTCCCAAGATAAGGAGGGTCTCTATTGGGTACAGCAGATACAACTTCGATTAAACGAGGTAATCGATCGCAGTTAAAGCACAAATAAAATGTCGCACTAAAAGTGTTGGTAAGATGTTGGATTTTTGACAAAATATTCTCAAAGCAACTTTCATTGAGGCCAAAGATTACACAACAATTTTTTTTATACGACGTTCCGTTTTCAAGCAATCGTCACCAATAGAAGGTTTGTACAATAATTCATCTCCCTTAGAAATATTGCTTTGGAGACGCCCTGTATAGAACTAATTATGTATATACTTTTCAAAACTGTAAAATATCTATTATCTTGTGAAACTATTATCAAAATTTTAGCTTCCAAGCTGTAACCGCTAAAAAGATTGTCCTTTCAGGACCATTATATTGCTAATACCTCTGCAAATTTTGTCCCCGCTATGGGCACCGAAGGGGGCGTTGTGAGTTTGCGCTGTTCGGAAATTTCCTTGTGAAAGTAAACATTCAACAGGATCGGATTTTAACTTTTTTAATGTAAATTTCACTGGTTAGTTAGGAAAAATATTGCAATAAAAATTTCGATTAGTCCGATTTAAGACAGCGTTCCATGTATACGATTTCTGACAATATGATGATCCGACGGTGCCCTGATTGGTGTAATCTTTTGGTGCCAAATTCCGTCCGAATCGACACGATGAGCTTTATTTTAACTTTCATCCGACGTCGTATGTTTCTTAACCTCACTTTTCTTAACCTCACTTTTTTCTAAACCAAAAATTAAGAATGAATGAGTATATTGACTATTTTGGGAAATATTATCAGCTACTAATGCACCAAGTCAAAAATACATTATTTTTAAGGTTAGGTAGTGACCACATATATATTATATTGTATACGAGTGACTCTTCTTTTTTTTAAAAGCTTTTTAGTGAAATTCGCATCCGAAGATCGGATAATGTGATAAGCAAAATATTTTCGTAAATATGTGAAATACTTTATACGTGATATTGATCCACGACTTTTTCAAAAAAGCACCATGAACTTGTGTCCTTTCATCTTAAACAAAACAAGTCACTAACCTACCAAACAGCGAATCGAATCACCACAAATGAAAAACTCCATTACAAAAATTGTTGTTGGGTAATGAAAGATTATAAGCACTAATATACCGACAACAATGTGGATGAACCACTTTTTATTCTGTAATTTGAAAAAGCATCCAGAACCAAAGATGGCGACGAATAACAACAAACAAATAATGTCGGGCCGGCTCTGACGCGATCGATAAAATTTCCACCCTACTGCGCAAACTCAATAGGCCCGAGCCATCTCCCATAGCGGGGACACTTTTTGTATTTTGGAACGTTCGTATTGGCAATATAATGTTATATATATGTGTTCAGGAACCGATATGGCATTAAAAAATCACTAGATTATTTATAATTAAAAAACTATTAAAAATAGGTATATCATATTATACAGGGTGTTAATTAAGTATGTGCAGTAATTTTAAGAGACGATTCTTTGGGTGATTATAAGACGACAAGTTCATATAAACATGGGTCCGCAAATGCTTCGTTTTCAAGATACATGGTGTTAAAAAAATGATTTTTTCCCTGCTTGTCTTAGGTATCACAATAGTAATCAAAGAGAGACTCTACAATCTAAAGAAATGTCAACTCGTCCCAGACATTAGTAACAATGCTGCGATTATTTTCCAAAGCAATTAAAAAATAAAAGGTCCATGCATCTCCAGGGACATGCATCAAAGTGGTTTTTATTTGTTTCCTCGAAAACAAAATAAGATACGAAAAAAAATCAAGAGACAAAAGTGTTTTATTTTTAGTTGCTTAAGCCGAGAAAAATATAAAAATTCCAAAAAATCCAGTGGCTTACTTTTTTCAGTAATAATCGTTAAGGTGCCTCCCGGGACGCCACTGGACTCAATAAATTTAATCTACTTAGGGCAAAATTAGCCCCTTAATACTACAAATAGAACTGCCAAATTTCAACAATATCGACAAAAGAATATTTAAGATATTTACAAAACTCTGTTTAAAATTTTTTTTTAACACCTTGTATCTTGAAATTGAAGCATTTGCGTTGCATGTTTATATGAACTTTTCGTCTTAGCATCATCCAAGAAATTTCTTAAAATTACTGCACATACTAAATTAACACCCTGTATAGAAAACTGTTCTAGATTTTTACCAATATTCCAAAAAAAATTTAACAGATATAGTAATCAATTTCAAATTTTGGGTATGATCCGACAATATCGCATAATCCAAAATATTTTGTGAACATAGAAAACCATCTCTTATAGCCACAGCCAGATTTTCAAAACCAAATCTCATTTAGTTCTCGAGATACTGGTAAGTGGTCCCTTTACTTGGTATACCCTGTATACCAACGTTCGCATTTTTTTACTTGTCAGGTTTCTATGTTTTCGTACAACTACTATAGTAAAGTTTACATTAAACCGTTAATCTTTTGACTGTCATAAAACCCTAATTATTCCTCTCTCCATAAAATGTCCCAAATTTACATCTCCTCGCGAATATATAGGGTGTTGAAAAAAGGACGGTACCCCGGAATAACTCTGGTGCATCGCATTGCAGCGAAAAATGTTTAGGGAAAAAGTTGTTTGGTTTTGAAGGAGAAATTGTTTGCAATTTAAACCACCTCCCACCCCCTCAACCCCCGGGCGCGGGTGGGGTAAGTTAAGATTTTCAAATGGAACTCCATATTTTTTATTGGCGTATCGTATTCTCCGACCAAAAATAAACATCGTTTGTCCGAAAAATGTTTTTATTCGGGCCCATCCTTCACCAATAATCACCATGAGAAAGACAAAATCAGAACCGTGCGAAATTCAAGTCTTATCCCGGAAATACTCTTTTTCTCTGTCTTGTACTAAAAAATACCCGTGGAATATAAAACAACTTTTTCCACGGCCATTTTTTAGTACGTATTTCCTGGATAAAACTTGATTTTCACACGGTCCTGATTTTGTCTTTCTCATGGTGATTATTCGTGAAGGATGGGCCCGAATAAAAAAATTCTTCGGACAAAAGATGTTTATTTTTGATCGGAGAATACGATACGACAATAAAAAATATGGGGTTCCATGTGAAAATCTTAAATTACTCCCACCCGCGCCCTTGGGTTGAGGGGGTGGGGGGTGGTTTAAATTGCAAACTATTCCTCCTTCAAAACCAAACAACTTTTTCCCTAGATATTTTCCGCTGCAATGCGATGCACCGGTGTTATTCCGGGGTACCGACCTTTTTTCAACACCGTGTATAAATAAATCAATAAACATATAGCTATATCTTGCAAGCCGACCCAGTACCCATTTTTCGATTTGAAGATTTTTGGAACTTGAAATACAATGGGATTTAGCCAGATAGTTGATTTATTGCCGTAAAGGTTAACGGCAAATGTAAACTTTGGTGATTATGAAAGGCAAACGAAAAATTATTATTCAATTCTCGTATGCTCGCTTGTTACGATCAAATTGAAAACTATAGAGCAAAACATTTTACTGCGTCCCAGATTTAAATTGTTGCCGATGATTTTTACGCAATAATAACGAATAATGAGGGTGATTTTTCTCAAACTTTTTAAATTCTTAAACTTACCTTAAAACATAAAAGTAATTAACAATTATAACATGTTTTATTTTTTATAGTGGTATAAAGCACTTAGGGAAGAATAATGTAAGTATATATATTCAGAATTATAACTTGGTATCTTTTATAATACAGGACATCCCAAAAATTAAGAGCTTTTTACGTATAGCCATAGTTGCAGGTACCCCAAATGGGGGCCGACTTCAATAGCTTTATTATATTTATAAATGAACTTTATTAATTTTGTAAAATTAACAAAATAAGTTGTTGTACTTTCATACATGGTAAATTAGCTCTGTAGCTTCGCAATCAGTTTTATCTTACGTGTGTTTGAATATCTTCTGTACAGTGTGTGTAGTCTGAAAACGCCTTAAAAACTTTTGGCCGGAAATTTTTTTTTTCAAAATCTGGCTGTGGCTTATATGTAAACTCCTTTTGACGGAAGAATTACAGTAGTAACTCGTCATCTTTGGAAAGAAAACTAAATAGGAAGAGCCATCTAGCGATACAACATTTTGAAGGTCCTATCGAGTAGGGGAGATATGAGAGCATTCGGCCACAGGGAGTATTCATCCACCTAAGTTATTTTAATAGTAATTTATGTATCAAGGGTACTAAGTAGATGATTATGCCCTAAGGGCGACAATCTTACAAAGCCGAGGGCCTCTGGCCCGAGGGTTCGTGAGTCGCCCGAGTTCGTGTTAAATAATAAATATTTTTTTTTAAATTTAATTTGGTTTATCAATATTTTATTTTTACCTGCGACATTACCTTGACATTATTATAGCCTGCGTTTTTGTTGCTAGGGAGATAAGTATTCAAATGTTTAATCAGCCCGGTGAGACTGCTTATGGGGGGGATCGAAACACGTAAGAAGGCCTTGGAAGTGATGATCCATACACACACAAGTAACCTACTTTTATCTATCTGTTTCACTCTATCATTTAAGCGTTAATATCAGACTTACGTAGAGTTAATATGAAATACTAAAAAGTGATTGTTTATGCAGGCGACTTGATCCTGCTCGTATTTGTCGCACTTTACTGAATTAGGGGAGGGTTGCTGCAGACAGAGACAGGCATAAAATGCGAACAGCATGAATTGTTAAACAAGCTAACTTCCTTCGTCTGGCGGGAATAAAAATCAAGCAAAATCTGATATGATTTAAAATGGTGGAGAAAACGCAGCATCTTTAAATTTTAAAATAATTTCTAATTTTCTAATCTTTTCACGAAAAACGTCGTTTCCTTTTTGGTGCAAGTGAGTAATTTGTAATTGAAATATTCATTTAGTCATCTTTACTGAGAGTAAGCATCAATAATAATTTCTTTTCCTAAATCATATGGGCCCCAGAATATGCCTTGAAGCCTGAATTATTTGCTAGGACCTAGAGCCCAGTTGAAGATGCTAAAATATTTTATGTAAATTATGATTTACTTCCTATTTTTTAATAAAACTACTTACAAGCTTATTTCTGAAGTTTAATTTTTCATTTGTAGTTACGTTACTAGTTCAAAAAATGATATAAGAGTGTGTAAGGATTATTTTAAAGTAATATTTACAGCTTAAAACATGTCAGAATCCTAATATTGATTTTCACCACTAGTAAATCAAATAAAAGGGTTTTGAATGTTTTTTGTTGGTTAAATTTCACTTTAAAATATCGACAGTAATAAAAATTTGGACAAAAGTGACATTTGAAAAGCACGTTTGTCAGCTGATGCCAGACGTAATGGATGGCGAGTTTGTTCGTTTGTTCATACTTGCTTCGATTTGTTACCACGGCTTTTTGTCTTCTTCCTGTTTATAAGTATTCGTTGTGTTTAATGTGTCAAAGTCAAAAATCAAAAATGGAACAAGGTTTTGAAATTCCCGACGAAATTGAAAAAACGGCTGAAAATGCAACCCAAAACCTACAGACAAGGAGGCTTTACTGTACAACCTGTTGGAAAAAACACATTTGGGAAAATTCCCTGTATTATTGCAAAATTTTTGGGTTTGAACAACCCCGTCATTGTTTATGTCGAACGTCGGCAACTCTTTTAGCAGAAGCTGGAGCAAGTATGACTACGCTAAAGCGCCATGGTGGATGGAAGAGTATTACAGTTGCTAAAGGACATTTAGAGGATAGCATATCCTCAAAAAAAGAGGTTTCAAGGATGTTGGCAGGTGTACCATCTGGACCTCGCATTTCCTTACAGAAACTATAGACCCCGACAATGAATCATGAGTCAAACTTTGCTGCAGGAAATTTAGCATGGGAATACAAATCGATTAAGCCCACTTGGACCCATGTCCCTTGAGACTTTATAATTTTTCCATTAAATTTTTTTTGACAAGCTCGGAAAAGTATATGCAAGGGTTGACTTGTCAGAAAATATGTTTCTCGTGACTTTGGGGGTCACGCAGATGCTGTAAATTCATTTTCAGACATGGCTCGATATAATTTTGAATTTATTGAGAATTTCCTATCTAAAGCGGTACAGTGCCTTTCAGCAACGCTCCACGGCATTTCACCAAATACAAAAGTTGTAGAGGGGGACCTAAACTCCACGAAAACCCAAATTACTGACATTCCACTTCACGGACCGCCTATTGTCACCGTCTCTCTAACTATGATAAGGTAACTTGGTTATCCTCTTATGAGCCAAATTAGTTAATAATCGAAAAGTTGTTCTTTATGGCCGAATGCTCCCCTGTCTCCCCTACCTCCTTACGATGCCAGAATATTGCTTCTCTATTCGCACCGAAAACAAAATACCGGCATTTTAAAAACGGCATAGTTATTATGTTAGTTTTATTATCCTTTATTTCATTTACCGTCTTAGAAAAATAAATACAACTCGGCATAGTATATTAGGAATCAGAGAGCTACACTTTCTTGCATATTTCATGTTGTTGAAGTTCAAAATGGCGGACGGGCACCATCTTCTTTAAAAAATTGAATCTTTCCCTAGAGGCTACACGCAAATTTTGTAAAAAAAAATTTGCGGATCAAAAGTTATTAAGCCGTTTCCAGACTATATACATACACTATACGTGTTACATACATGCATAAAAGACAATTTTTTTGACATATCCCGTATACCTACAATGCTTAAAGTAGTAAAATTCGAAATACTATTAAAAAGGGCTATGTACAATGTTGTCATATAGTAAGGGCAGGGGTTTTTAACAACAACCTAAGAGTAATTAAGAGTACTTGGCCCCAAAAAATTATTTTCATTTACACAGTAGCTATAAAGTTCCGAAACACATCATTCGCCTATCAAACACTCAATGTATTGTTAGAGACTAGGAGCACTAGTGAACAGAAGTTAGTCTCTAGTAAAAATTATAAAAATTAATTCATGAAAAGTGTCTTTAAAAATTGTATTTTTATATGGAAGTTAGTAATTTGTTTATGCCTATCTCTATATTATTAAGTTAAAGCAAAACCTTTCGGATTTTATCAGACAGCCTATTTCAGCGGATTATTGACACTTTTTTTATAATTTTCAACGAACTGCTTTTGGAAAACACTATCCAGAAATAGAAAATGGTTATTTATATAGCAATACTTTATGCATGTAAGTTTCATGTAATATTTTTTCTACGTGCGTATCAGTTTTCTTTTTCGAAATTAAAAAATATATATTGTTGTATTACCGACTCACTGTCACTTGGGAATGCAATAAATTTGGAATATTTGCTTATTCAGAATTGTTGTTCATTTTGGCTTGGAATAGCATGATCGTATAAGGTCGAAGATTTAAAAATGTTTTACCTTTCTTGACAATACCCGTTCGCTGAAACTCTGCACTTGTTTTTGGTCCAATTCAATTTATAATAAATTTGTAAGCTTCTTTCGAAATTTTAGGCAATCAATTTTGTGTTGCTTCGATTATTTCATTTGGAGTGCACTGAAATGAGTTTGTTCGGGTTTATATCCCGAACTTATTGCGTTCCTATGTGGCCATAAAGTCGAAGATTTAAAAATGTTTCATACCTCTCTTGAAAATACGTTCATAATACCCGTTCGCTGAAAATCTGCACTTGTTTTTGGTCCAATGCAATTTAATAAACGTATTATATTCCTTTTTGTAAGCTTCTTTCGAAATTTTAGGCAATCAATTTTGGGTTGCTTCAATTATTTCCTAATTCTATAATAATGCGGCGTCCAGGCAACGAACGAGGCAGATGCTGCTATCATTGCAACTTTATATTATAAACATTCAGAGACGTTACGATACCTTTTTTAACGCTAAGATACTTTTTTTAAATTGTAAAAAATTTACCAATTTTATGCATGCATTTGCGTAAAAGAAATTGCAGTTTTTATAACGACCGTAGAAAAATAATATTACAGATTTGTCTTATAAATATTAACATAGAAATATGAAAACAAAGCATTATATCTTGAAAAAAATGGGGACGCAATTATAATAATATATTATCTATCATTCAAGTGTACTTTAATTTAAATAATTAGTGTGCATCTTATTTTATAAAAAAATCATTATTTAAAACGATAATTTCGAATATAATATACAGGGTGTCCCAGAATTTGTGGGCAATCTCCCGGGTTCAGATACAACATTTAAAAATAACAGGAGAAGTTCTTATAAATTTTTCTTCCTGCGGCTTCCCCTACGGAGATACTGGCCCATAACGGACGTCCATGGAAATCGTTGTTTTTTAAAGTACTAGGTGTAATTTTTTAGTATAATGGTTAGTAGATGAGGCTCCTTAAAATTCGCCCTTTTAAACACATTTGGCTTATTTAGTTTGACAGGGACGGACTAGACGTAACACAAAAATGCTTTTTTTTGTACACCTTGTATGATGAAGGAACGACAATAATATTTTTGGATAGTACTCTAAACCTTTAGCTGAAAAAAGGTACTCTTGATCAATGTCGATAAAGTGCACCGTTTTCGAAAAAAAAATTTTTTATTCAATATGCATTTTTGCATTAGTTGTTGTTTTATGTTCATAAAATTCCCTTATTGTTGCTATGGTATTTTTCACATGTACCGATTTAAATAAGAATATTTATGCGAGTGTCAGTTTATGGTGATGTCTTGAAATTTGCGGTTTTTCTCTTTTGTCTTATTAGTTACTAACTAAGTATTGGAATTTACGTATTCTTAATATAAATCATATTGAACAAAAATATCTTTTTTTTCGAAAACAGTTAATTTTATCGACATTGATCAAGAGTACCTTTTTTCAGCTAAAGGTTTAGAGCAGTGATTCCCAAAGTGGTCTATATCAACCCCCAGGGGTCTATGACAACCTGCAAGGGGTGTACGTCAGAGAAAAAAAAATTTGGGGGTCCATGAAATGAAAATGGGGGTCCACAATAGTGGATCTCAACATACACTGATAGTACCTAACTACTTACATTATACTATCTTATAATATAAAGACATATACATTATTTATAAAAGTACCTATGAAGTAAAAAATGTATTATATAATAAGTCTATAAAATTGTGTAAGTTGTAGGATGTAGGCATTCGCTTTGTAGTCGCAATACATTTTGAACTTGTAAAAACCTGCACATAATGATATACCGGTATCATCTTGTTACAAGCATATGCGCACTAAAAATTGTTGTCAATTTTTGTCTTAGAGCTTCGCGAACTTGCACTGACTTGTTCAACTCGTCACTCTATAAATACGAATGTGAGACAAATACGTTTATTCGTTTCCTGAATCTTGACAAGGAAAGTGCTAAGAAAATATTTAAAAAAAATATAAACTGGTAGTTTATCACACAAATTATAGTGAAGCAGGGTTATTTTGTTTAAGAGTGCCGGAGAAAAGTAAGTACATTATTTTTTATTAAATTTTAGTTTTCTACTCGTACTCAGCAAAGATAGATAAATTACGCCGATTATGACTTCAGTTATAGTAGTTTAATATCCAAATCAT
Source organism: Barypeithes pellucidus (assembly GCA_963991005.1). NCBI lineage: Eukaryota > Metazoa > Arthropoda > Insecta > Coleoptera > Curculionidae > Barypeithes > Barypeithes pellucidus. The sequence goes on along the minus strand of OZ022565.1, from coordinate 19,506,799 downwards.
GCAAAATTCTCAATAGTTTCTTTTTCAAAGTTTTAGCAATCGGTATTATAATTACAGTGCAATCTCCGTAATCCGATACGCTTTTCCTTTCCATCGTCATACCTACTGGAAACGGGGTTCAGCGCTGTTACCAATCTCCTAACGAAAAAAAGAAATCGACTGGTCATCATTAGCCGTGGAGATTTAAGATTAAACCTTACAAAATTGACGCCAAATGTTGATAATTTATTATTAAAGCATTATGGTTCATCCTTCCAACTAAAAAGTTTACTTATTGCTTAATTTATTTTATGTTACGTTTATTTTATATAACAGATACAAAATTTTATTTTGAGTAGTTTTAATTTAAATTCAATTAATAAATGTATAAAACTCAACATGTGTTTTTACTTTAAGTTTTTAACACTAAACTTCACTACAGTTAGAAATTTACAAAAAAATCAGATAAGTAGGGGGTCTACCAAAGCCCGAAAAACATGGCAAGGGGTCTACGATACAAAAAAGTTTGGGAACCTCTGGTTTAGAGTATCCAAAAATATTATTGTCGTTCCTTCATCATACAAGGTGTACAAAAAAAAAGCATTTTTGTGTTACGTCTAGTCCGTCCCTGGCAAACTAAATAAGCCAAATATGTTTATAAGGAGACTCATCTACTAACCATTATACTAAAAAATTATTAAATTACACCTAGTTCTTAATAAATTATTTAAAAAACAACGATTTCCAGGGACGTCCGTTATGGGCCCGTATCTCCGTAAGCGAGGCCGTAGGAAGAAAAATTTATAGGTACTTCTCCTGTTATTTTTAAGTGTTCTATGTGAACCCGGGAGATTGCCCACATACTCTGGGACACCCTGTATAGAACCAATTGTTTAAAAGGAATGTGTACTTACAAACATGAACATCATTGGCACCATTGAAAAAAACCCCTTCCGCTTTTGAAAAGGTAAACTCAATTATTTTACCTGGAAAATTGTTTTAATGTTTATTATTAATTTACGATTGATAATAATACACTGCTCAACAATAAGTTCCGGGGACAAAGATAATATTTGGTCAACTTTATAATCCTGTAACTTTTTAAATATTTTTCCGATCTTGGTAAAATTTTGAGCAAAGTGTAGACTTGTACCTTAGAATGATGTTTTGAATTTTAGTTTTCAAAAAATATTGATGTCTTGATCATTATACAGGCAGATACAAAAGTTACTTTTTTAACCTTAGTTTGTCTATTGAAAGCATGCCACATCTCATGGTAGAAGTGATGAGAACACACTATTGCAATACACGCTAATAATTTATGAATATTGATTGGTTAATGCTACTCGATAAAATAATGTTATATTGTGAATAAAATTGAAAAACTGCACGACTTTCTGTCAAAATTTGTATCTTTTTTTAAAAAGCAGGTAATGACGTGAATCAAAAAACATTCTGTTAAGAAAAGGTCACACTGCACAATGAAACATAATGAAGCTAAATTCTATCTCTCAATTTTTCCACAGCGTGTTAAGAAATTATGTTTAAAAAAGTAACTTTTGTTTCTGCCTGTATGATGATCAAAGCATCAGTATTTTTTGAAAACTAATATTCAGGTTATCATACCAAGACACAAGTCTACATTTTGTTCAAAATTTCACCAAGATCGGATAAATATTTAAAAAATTACAGGACTTTGACTAACATTATTTTTGTGCGGAATTTATTGTCGGCGAGTGTATACTGTATATACATAGTGATTCATCATGAACTATCTGTAAAACCTTAGGGGAAACCGTTAACGATATCTTGTTAATACTATAACATTTTGTGTGTGTCATTTTCTTCATGCCAAAACTTACGTGTAAAAATGTACAGGGTGTGTCATTTTCGATACTTTCTGGGGGTATTAGAGTTACTATCAAAGATGTTGCGGTTTCCACTTTAGTGTCCATTTCTTTCCAGTTTTTCTCTAAAAAGTTTCGTGGTCGTTTCGATAATAATTATGAATAGTATGATAATGTTGGCATGTTTTATATAATCCAAGTTAATATTTAGAATAGCTGTGCTGTTCAAATTTTGCTTATAAAAAATTAACCATGGCATACTGTTATAAGTACAGGGTATCCCATTTTCGACACTTTTCTAGGGTATCTTCGTTAGTGCTATCAAAAAAGTAATGTAGGTGTCATGTTCTCTTTTTGGGTCAAACTTAAAATGGTAAAATCAAAATTTGAAAATTTTCGTTTGCTTAAGAGATATGGGGAAAAATCAAAAAATTGTCAATTTCAAAATTACCCTATATTTTCTTAGTTAAAAGAGATACAGGAAAATGTTTTATACATAAGTTTATTTATAATGATTGTTTAATAATCTGCCGTTATCAGAATAAGTATACGGGGTCAGGTGAAAAAGCTATCGGACCTAACCTAATTTTTTTTAAATGGAACACCCTATATATTTTAATATAAAAAGATAGCATTTGAAATTCTCTCTACAAATATATACACACCATGCATGATATTGGTTTCCTAGGCGATTCATTTAAACTTTATTACTTTAAACCACAGTATGCCATGAAACAAAAACTAATATCCTAGAGGCAACTATGTTGAGATTTTAGTTGTTATTAACATTTGACGTCAATTTCATTTTTACATATTCATTTGTGAAAATGACTCGTCAACATTTTGAAAAATTTGATATGATATCTATCATCCATGGTGTGTTATAAATTTGAAAAGGGAGTTTAAAATACTATGCTTTTAGATTAAAATATACAGGGTGTTCCATTTAAAAAAAGTTACGTTAGGTCCGATAACTTTCTTACCTGACCCCGTATACTTATTCTGAAAACGGCAGATTATTCCACAATCATTATAAATAAACTTCTGTATAAAACATTTTTCTCTATCTCTTTTAACTAAGAACATTTTGAAATTGTCAATTTATTGATTGTCCCCCGTATCTCTTAAGCGAGCGAAAATTTTCTAATTTTGATTTAACCATTTTAAGTTTGACCCAAAAAGAGCACATGACACCTACATTACTTTTTTGATAGCACTAACAATAACGGAGATACCCTATAAAAGTGTCGAAAATGGGACACCCTGTATATAACGTAAATTATTAAAAATATCGCCTTTTTAGTTTTTTTTTAAATAAATATAAGCAGCTATAAATTTTTGTAATGCTCAAACTATGCTCAAATAATTAAAAATAATATATAGGATGTTCCATTTAAAAAAAAATCAACTTTTGTTAATATCCAGAAACTTTTTAGAGAACTGAACCACTGAACTTGAAACGTAAAAACCTCTAAGGAGGTCAATTTTTACCTTTTTGATAAGTTAACTCGTAACGGAAATACGAGGTGTATCTAAAAAGCGAAGATTCTTAATATCACCTTGTCACCAAATTAGTATTAAATTAATAAATAGACAATATAGTGAAAACTGCAACGTTCTATCTTTGATAATAACTCTATTATCTTCGGAAAGTGCCGAAAATGGGACACCCTGTACAAATAGAAAGCCACCTCCGGGATAACTAGAGGTTATAGAGAGAGATACGTCGATATTTGAGTGAAGTAGACTCCAAAATGCAAAGTTTCAAGAAAGTAGGTTCTCCTAAAGCTCTAGCGTGCAGTCATCGTGAAACACTCTGGACTCATATTTGAGTATTAAAATACTGCCATACATGAAGAGTTTACTTTTTGCACATGTGTGAGAATAAAAAACACTTTTCACGACGAATTTCTGGCACAGTACGAACTGTAGTGAAAAGTCCCATAATTGCAGGTAAAATTCAACCGAGTTAACCTTTTTTGCATACTATGACAAAAATAATGGTATCTATTATATAAGTTAAATAGATTGGCAGTAGTTAAAAATTTTAATAATTTTAAACTGTCTTTAACTGGTATTTAATAACGTTTATATTTCGCACGCACCGTATTATTAATAACTATCAAACACTTTTTAATTATTTTACAATTTTTTTTTTATAGTTTGGGGTAATAGTGCTCTAAATATATATCACAAAAAATAGCTACAGCTAAATAATACAGTATAATCCAGAAATGCATTTAATAGTAATAAATTCAATTGATATACAGGGTAATGTGGAAACGGCTTATTATATTTAAATGGGCGACTTCTTGAATCTCCTCACATCTGTTTTCAGTTAACAATTGTATGAAGGTCAGTAGGATAACAGTGATGCCAGATCACAACCCGCGCCTCGTTGGAAACCGTTGCTCAAAAGCGGCATATGTCGGTCGTTTCTTCAGTCTGGTTTTGTGCATGAGAGGGACACGTCGCTTACTTAAGAGATACGGGGGAAAATCAAAAAATTTACAATTTCAAAATTACCCTATATTTTCTTAGTTAAAAGAAGGAAATTTATTTATAATGATTGTTGAATAATCTGCCGTTTTCAGAATAAGTATACGGGGTTAGGTAAGAAAGTTATCGGACCTAACCTCATTTTTTTGCACCGTGTATATTTTAATCAAAAAGATACTATTTTAAATTCTCCTTTCAAATATATAACACACCATGGGTGATATTGGTTTCCTAGGCGATTTATTTAAACTTTATTACTTTGAAACGAAATAAAATATTCAGATTCAGGTAAAAAATAACGGGAATCATCGCAAATGTTCGGAATATGTCCTTAAATGGTTACCGTATTTCCGGATAGCGAACAAAATATATATTTTGCGCCATTTCTTCGTTTTTTTCCACTATCAATATAAACTGAGATCATATCAAATTTTTCAAAATGTTAATAAGTCACGAATGGATATGTAAAAATGAAATTGACGTTAAATATTAATATCAACTAGAATGAAAACATAGTTATTTCTAGGATTTTAGCTTTTGTTTCATGGTCTACTGTGGCTTAAAGTAATTTATATCACCGCCTAGGAAACCAATATCATCCATGGTATGTTATATATTTGAAAGGAGAATTTAAAATAGTATATTTCTAGATTAAAATATACAGGGTGTTCCATTTAAAAAATCAGGTTAGGTCCGATAACTCTTTTACCTCACCCCGTATACTTATTCTGAAAACGAGAGATTATTCAACAATCAATATGAAGAAACTTCTGTATAAAACATTTATCTGTATATCTTTTAACTAAGAAAATATAGGGTAATTTTGAAATTGTAAAGTTTTTGATTTTCCCCCGTATCTCTTAAACGAACGAAAATTTTCGAATTTTGATTTTACCATTTTAAGTTTGACCCAAAAAGAGCACATGACACCTACATGGCTATTTTTCTTCAATTTGTTTTCATTTCAGGATCTGCGAGTTTAAATATAATAAGTTATTTGCCTTACACCCTCTATATACTTCGGTTACAAGATAATATTGATTAACGTTATTTTATTATGACCGGCAAATCTTGAATTAAAATACCATATAACCTTGACGTGATCAATGCTAACTTTGACAGTACGTCTAACTATCTTGTAACCGGAAATTAACCATATATTTTCTGTTCGATTGAAATGTATGAAGCCGGATAGCTCGTGGCAGGATATAACACCAAAATGAAGTAAACAAATTATTAATCCTTCACTGTCTAAATTGTATTTTCAATAATATCATTTCAGAATAAAGTTTTGAACTGTTTCTTTTATCTTAAATAAGTATTTGTTCGTGTAGCTTTACCCGAGATATCCGGCTGTAAATATAACAGTTGCCTAGAAATGATAGAAATTAAGATCATTTTAAAACCATACTAAACAGCTAATATAACAAAGATATATATAAGTAATGACAATACTAAACAACAAATATTTTAAAAATACTTTAAAATACAGAAAATGTTTTTAGGCCCTCAAATGCCTATAACTATGGAAGAAGACCTTTATAACTTTAAACATTTTATAATATATGGATAATTTAAAAAAATATTTATTGTTTGGTATAAACTTTACAACGGAACGAATATAACGCACATGGGCATGCGGTTGATAGAAGTACAGGAAGTAATACTACTGAAACATAATTTTGCATCGTTTAACATTTTAATAATAATTTACTAGCACTTCATTTCAACTTAATAACAATTTACTTTGCACTCTATGGTAAATACTTGTTTATAATATCAATTTCCGCTGCAAGTATTGATGGGTCAGTATTATACAGGGTGTCCCAGAATATGTGGGCAATCTCCAGGGATCAGATTGAACAATTAAAAATAACAGGAGAAGTACCTATACATTTTTCTTCTTACGGCATCGCCTGGAAATCGTTGTTTTTTAAATAATTTATTAAGTACTAGGTGTAATTTAATAATTTTTTAGTATAATGGTTAGTAGATGAGTCACCTTAAAATTCACCCTTTTAAACACATTTGGCTTATTTAGTTTGCCAGGGACGGACTAGAAGCAACACAACAATGTTTTTTTTGTACACCTTGTATGATGAAAGAACGACAATAATATTTTTGGATACTCTAAACCTTAAGCTGAAAAAAGGTATTCTTGTTCAATGTCGATAAAATGAATTGTTTTCGAGAAAAGAGATATTTTTGTTCAATTTGATTATATTCAGTATACGTAAATTCCATTACTAAGTTAGTAACTAATAAGACAAAGGAGAAAAACCGCAAATTTCAAGACACTACCATAAACTGATACTGGCATAAATATTCTTATTTTAATCGGTACATGTGAAAAAAAAAACTATAGCAACAATGAGGGAATTTTATAAACATAAAACAACAACTAATGCAAAAAACCATATTGAACAAAAATATATTTTTTTCGAAAACAGTTCATTTTATCGACATTGATCAAGAGTACCTTTTTTCAGCTTAAGGTTTAGAGTATCCAAAAATATTATTGTCGTTCCTTCATCATACAAGGTACACAAAAAAACCATTTTTGTGTTACGTCTAGTCCTTCCCTGGCAAACTAAATAAGCCAAATGTGTTTAAAAGGGTGAATTCTAAGGATACTCATCTACTAACCATTATACTCAAAAATTATTAAATTACACATAGTACTTAATAAATTATTTAAAAAACAATGATTTCCAGGGACGTCCGTTATGGGACCGTATCTTCGTAAGGGAGAAAAATTTATACGAACTTCTCCTATTAATTTTAAGTGTTCTATCTGAATCCGGGAGATTGCCCACATATTCTGAGACACCCTGTATAGAGTGTTCGGATAATGTACTAGAATACTTGGGGAGGTATTTCCATATGTTAAAATGACGGTATTGGATATTTTAAAGTTTTTGTTAGCAGTAAAAGAGTTTTTCAAAGGGGAGCACAATGTATTGCGTTTTCGACATGACGAACAAACCCTCTCCAACTATTCTGATGCATTATCACCCTGTACACTTGAGAGTACAATTGGTATTTTTAGGAGATGGTTCTGTATTAAATAAATATTAGTTCAAACAGTTATACATCACGTAGGTTGAATAAAAATGCTTCTCTTCCTGCCATTCGAATCGCACCCCCATGTTAACACAACAATTTACTAAATAACACTTAAATAACGTTTAAAGAACACTAAATGCTTGAGCATCGTGAAAGCAAAATTATATGTTCATCCTTGAAATCCGCTTTGTCGCTTGTAAGGCGGTGATTCAATTCCGTGGCCAAAAAATGTTTTTTTCAATAAATTAAGATTTTTAAAGTTCATTAATTAATAGGTCCAGTGGTACAGAAGTGGAAAAAGTACGAATTATTTAAATATACTACGAATTTGCACGAACTCGTACTACTTGCTTCCATATCCGCCAATTTCTAAGCCTACAGGAGCATGAATTGCTAGAAATTAATTACTCAGACTTCTTTAAAATACTTATTTCTCCCGATCGATACCACACCACCGTACTAATTAAAAATCGCACATTGACGAAACATAGAAAAAAGTTTTTATGGGTAACTACTCACGCACACTAATTTAAGAAAAACAAAACACGATCGCGTACGAATTGGTTTTACTCTTTTACAGAGTGTTTAGTTTCTGCTAGCACCAGTCGTCGTCGTCAGAATCCGAGTGACGAGACCTGGAAAGTAAAAAATATCATTAATTATTTCATTAAATCGAAAAAATCTGGTTTAAAGGTGCATTTACACATGCATGGATTTAGTTGCGCCAATAAAAACTGGCGCGCCAGTAATTAAAATTAGCAAGTGCATAGACCAAAAAAGCCTCCTTCTGAAATCACTGGCGCCAGTGATGACAAATTCGTACAGAAAATCAAGACTTGAAAGTGTAAAAAAGAGCATTTACACATGCAGTGAGTTAGTGGCGCCAGTGGTCGCACCATTTCTATTTGCACGCCAGTAAAGGTTTACACTTTGTTGAGAAAACGAGAATAAGTTGCACGCCAGTTTCACACAAGCACTATTGGAAAAATCCTTTAGGTACTCTGGGAGTGGTGCTTGTACGCAAAAAGCGATTCACGTTGGTTTTGAATCGTTGGAGGTTATATTCGTTGGGAAAAACGATCTCGGGAAGGTCGTTCCATAAGGATGAAGTCCTCCGGATGAAATAATTCTTAAATAATGATGTTCGAGGAGTACTAAGCTTAACCACATATGGATGGGTGGCAGTGGTTCGTCGTGTATTTCTGATATTCGCCGCTCTGGGCGAAATTAAGAGGGCAAGGTCAGCCGAGCACTTTCCATGAAAATATCTAGTGTTCGGAAACCGATGATTTTAATAATCGAGTACTTGATACTCGAGCGACTTTAATAATCGAGTGAATCGCTTGAAATTCCAACTCACCAAGCGATGACGTCACCGACTGCTCGGCCTGCAGCAACAACTCCTAGAAAACAAGGACAAAGCGCTGTCTTGTGACGTCATCATCCGTGGTCCTATGATTGCAATATGCAATATAATATTATATGCCTTCTGTGGGGGATTTATATTTTGCGTGACTTCTAAAATTACTTATATACACTTCAGACGATCGTTATTTAAATTTTTAAACTTGTATTTAAGTAAATTATGCGTTAAAGGTTAATAACGTAAGTGAGAAAAAAAAATTAGTGCATCTGGGCATATTTATTTTAAAAATAACTAAGTATTTTGTGTAAAATGATTTAGCCACTGTAGGTAGGTAGTTGTTTTTGGATAAATATCTCGATAAATATGTAATAATACAAATATTAAACTACCAAATCCTAAAAAGTTTGTCTTGGATGTGTGTATCCTCAGATAACAAATTATTCAAAACTTTAGATACTCAAGGATTTATGAGTAAATTTTGAGAAAAATTCATTGAAATTCATCATTATATTACTAAGTACATATAGATTTAAAGTTAAAAAGTAACATTGTAGGTAAGTATGTCGAATTATTTTGAATATGTATTTAATTTCCTTTTATGACCTTTACCTAATTGATTATTTTTTTTGCCGCAGTAATTTTTGAGCAAAGTGTTGGTAACACTACTAAGTAAAATATGAATGACCGTTTTTGCGGAATGTGTATTGCATCCATCAAAGTATATTAAAAATTCTTGTGTAAGGATATATTGATATACGAGTTTAGTCAGAAATGACTTCTGGGAGAAAATATTTAAGAATTTATTTTCATGGTCATTAAGTAATTTCTGGAATAAAATATATGAAACAATAACCATTTCAACTACATGATCTCTAGGATATTGCAGAGCACCTCTGCTTAAGTTAGTTATAAGATTAAAATGATCTTCAACAATAAGTTCTTTATTGCATATCAAAGAAGTTTTACAATAATTGCATTTGAGCTTCTTTAAAGCAATATGGCTGCAATATCCTCCCAAATACGTTATAACAGGAATTTCTGGTTTTAGATTGTCTATATCAGATTCTAGAATCAATATATTATTTAGTATTTCGTCAATTTCTTTAGAACAGTCTTCAGCACTGTCCTGTTCGTCACATTCAGGAGATTCATAGAATTTTTCAATTTTTAGCTCTCCAAAATTATGGGATTTTAATGTCAGTATTGATTGAATTCGTAGCCGTTTTTCAGATTTGTAAAGTTGTCGAATTGAGATGTGATAATGTCCCCCGGCTAACTGTCTGTACCTTCCAAAGCGATTTTCCAAGGGATCAGTTTGCAACTTGCCTAACAAAATATAGTTTAAATTTAATTCCTGAAAACAATACGTCACAATTTCCAGCATGCCATAAATTGTATGGGACAAAGCTGTATGAGTTTGCCGTGTTAATTTTTTTTTAAAAGTTTCTGATTTCCAGTTATCTAACCAGATCAACATTTGTTTCAAAAAGTCAAGTTTTGGATCGTTTACTATTTTACCTTTAACAATAGGTTCCTGGAAAATATCACGCAAACGCTTTCCTTTTAATGGGGTTTTGACGTTTATTATGTTCCACCACTTTACTATTATTTTTAAAAAATCGGCTGTGTCTTGCGCATTGGGAATAGCTTTATCAAAATTTTGTAAGCCTTCAATTATAAAAGGATTAAAAATTTTCAATGCCAGTTTTACATTTTGTCTTTCCATGCTAGATGGATACAGAGCTTTTAAATTTAAAGAAAAGCCAAATTTTAGTAACATGGTTTGTTCAAAGTCATGCAGTTTTTTAAGAGAGGCAAAATATGCTACTTTTTCTTCTCCAGTAAAAAAGTCGGGATATGTAAATGTCTGATCAGGTTTTGAGTTTAGCCAAGCATTAAAAATACATTTTAACAGATGGACAGAATCGAACAAGTAAAATAAAGGTCTTTTAGCATCAACCGGATGTGGGAACACTATATTAAGTTCCTTTTTTGGTGAAAAATGTGACATGGCTTTTCCATTAATTGCATTGTTGTCACTCAGAACACAAAAAACTTTATATCCGATAGCCTCTAAACGAGTTATGATTGTTTTCACAAAGTTGAAAAGTAATTCATGGTTAATTTTAGATATAGGGGCAATGTGAACAACTTCTTTTAAATCTGAACCAATACTTGTAATCATAAAAGTGTATGCAGTCGTTGCTAACAATTCGTTATTATTTACTGATGCCCCCACTACATTTCCTCCTTTATAGTCTAAATAAGGGTTAATATGAATTTCGTCCATTAGCAGACAAACATATTTGTGTTGATCATTCAAATATTTGAAAATATTCCTCGCATATGTCAAAAACATTTTTTTTTCATCAATATGAGGATCCGTTAAAAAATTATTACAAACACCTTTGATGGTTTCAGGATGGGGTAAAATTATTGGCCAGTGATTTCTTAAATATCTGTATGCATGAGGACTGATTGTATATACTATTGAACAAAATACCATAGTTGTAGTGGAATATCTATATCGTTCTTTTGGCAAAGTTCTTAATTTTACTTGTTCGGAGAGAAATTGCAGTGCTTGCGCTAAACTATCATTGTCTACTTTTAAGTTTTTAAGCAAATCAGAAACAAAGTTTAAAACTTCATTAATGTTTGACATATCGGTGTTATTTTTAACATTGTCACATTCGGGATTAGGGTCATGATTGGAGTTATTGTCTTGTTCAGTATCTAAAGGAAGAATATTCATCGAACAATCAATAATATCTAGTAAATTTCGCAATTCATCCAAACTACATGAAAAAAAAGGTGTCTTTTGTTGATCAATTTTTACGCTTACTGGTTGCCCATATAAATATGTACTTATTTCTAAATTATTATTTATTTTAACGGCCCATGTAATAGAAGGCCCCGGATTATGCTTAATCTTAAAGAGAGTCTTGCAAGTTTTTTCATCGATGATAAACCATCCTTCCTTTAAATTAAATGTTATAAACAAATTATTAAATTCTTCAAAAGTGTCATAATTCGTAAGTTGTTTATGTGTTAAAATTTCACGTTTGCTTTCGTCAATACCTTTTTGAAATTGCATTTCATCTAGTTCTCTAAGCTTTTCTTCTCTACTTTTTCGATGCGTTAAAGTTTTTGTAAGATATTTTGGACAATTGGGAAATTTACTAGGTACGCTATTTTCCTTTAATCTGGGTATATTTAATTTTAATGAAACGATCTCACCCGTTTTCGTGTCTTGTTGAGAAATCTGCCAAATAAAATCCTGCTCTGTAAAATGACACTCACATACTCTGCTGTTTGTATTAGGAATAAAATTATCACGATGAATAGCGGTTTGCCATTTTAAGCGTCCTGCCGCAATTTTGGGGAAACGAAATACCCGCACTGATGGCCCATTTACGTAATTACCTTTACAACCAACTACAGAGCATTTGTACGGCATTTTCAAATTATTTAAAATACAATTTAAACCGGCAATAAACTCGAATTTTGCACTAATTGAACTATAAAAACACTCCCACTCGAAACGACAACAAATTATACTACCGCCAAATGACAGCCAAATTAGTGCATGATTAGTGCAACGTTGCCAGATCGACTTTAGCGATTCGCTTGTCTACTGGCCCATTTATTAAAAATTGTTATTCTATGTTTTTATTTAATTTCAAAGTACTTCCAATGAAATAATTCTGCTGTAACATTATAGTTGGCCTATGCTAATAACCAAGTTTGCGTAATTATTAACAAAAAATACAACTTAATTCATGCCAATTATAATAATCGGGAATTATGGACCAATCTGACAATGTTGCGGTCAAGACAAAGCGGGAAATACGAATTGGCATTTCGAGACAAACAGCACGGTCCGATAGCATCGGCCTACAGGCAGTGACGTCATCAGCAAATATTTCTTAAGCGCTGTGTCCTTGTTTTCTAGGAGTTGTTGCCTGCAGCCTAGCCGTTTACATGTGATGAGGTGGGTGAGGTAGGGTATTTAGCAGACACGTCACTACGGGTGGGCACAGGTTTAGCTAAAAAATTGTAGTAGCCACCAAAAAAATTCCATGAAATTTATTTATTTGTGAATAATGAATTTTTACCACACCAAACAAAAAACTTCAAAAAATCACCCAAGTATGTATTTATTGTTCGGGTTTATTCTTGTGCTTTTTTAAAACAAAAAGTATTACCAAGAGTTATTTTTCTTCACATCTTTCTCAATCTACGAGCATAAAATAAGTAGATATTTAAAATAGCTTGTCAAATTCTTCGACTTTAAATTATCAGGTGCCCACTGTGTGTCCTGTAGAATGTAGAATTAGTTACGCGACTGGCAAAATAAGAAAATAGGTGATTATTTTTTAAATTCATGTTTATAGTTACCTAAAAGTTTCTTGTCCGATACCTATGTTTTGTTAACTATTTTGCTCGTTTTCTTGTTTTCCATTAACATTTTCTATAATATATGTTATTTTTAAGAAGTCTTCTTGAGTTTAATAATAAAAAGTTCCTGTTTAGATTTAAAAATGTTTACTATAAGATTACCAACGAATTTTTCTATATATTTTGTTAACCATTCTATATTGTTCGTTTTGTTATTTTTATTTACAATTTCTATTATTATGTTATTTTTGAGAAGTTTTCTCGAGTTTATAGTAAATAAAAATTTAAAAATTATATCCTTTAATTTTTTAATATTTACAATCGGAGACCTAAAGTACGCCGCTGGCTAGCCAGTTAAAACAAAACTTTACAAAACCCATGTCGTGATGACTCCGCTAAGGGATTCGGCATACTTTTTTATATGCACCTTCTCGTTTATGTGGCAAGACGTATGTCGTGTACCTGCTCAACGTCAAACTCGAACGTCGCCAATCAGATGACGCGGCGCGTAGACCGAAGACCGAAGTGACAGGCGATATTTTTCGGCTTTTCGCCTGAAAATATATCTATAGTATTTCCTATCGAGCGAAAAACTGTTCGAATATACTAGCAGTTTTTTAACCCGATCACACTACAGCGGTACATTTCCGCCAGCGTCAAGCGAAGCTCGGGTATCGAGTGAAAGATAATAAGTGACGAGCGACGGTTTTCGCCTGAATAGATAACTCGAGCGGTTTTTAAGAATTCTTTCATCTGGAGGACTTCATCCTTGTGGAACGACCTTCCCGAGGTGCCCATTAGTCTATTTTATTTTTTAAGTTGGTATTTCATCACGCGATTCTGGTAATTTTTTGTTTTTGTCTTGTTTGGGATTTTCTTAAACGAGTTTGTTTCTTTCAAAAAATTGTATCTGCTACAAAAATTAACATATATTGAAATGAACCAAAAATGAAAATGTTAGGAATAGACGTCACTTGATGATTAAATAACAAAATGAAAAGTTGCTCATCGCCATCACTCTACAGAGTGTTTTAAAATTTGAGTCAAGGAACAGTTCTTAAACAAATATTTGCGCGGAGCGAATATTTTGGCGGTGAGTGTATATTTTGCTTACCTCGACGGTTTGGGCTTATACCCATTAGGCACCGGACTAGGCAACATCCTCCCACCTCTGCCCAGTTGCACCGCTTGTTCAAAACTAAGTGGTGCTTGAGTATTGTCCCCTATCATCGTCCTATTATGTCCCGCCATTGGATTGGCCGGGCCGGTAAGGGGCGCTGCGATAGGAGGCACTACGAAGTCCTTTAGGGGTTCTCGGTCCCTGGGGAAGCTGTGGGGATAGGAGTGGGATGTGGCGTGGGGGGTGGCGTGGGCCGAGTGCGACTGAATCTAAAAAAAAGTAAATTAACCATTGATATTCCTGTGTGTATACACCGTGTCCAAGATAAGGGATCTCGGAAACCGTAAGACATACGAAGTCGGTTAAATGTAGGTAAAGTTGCGCATTTACGTGCCTAATAATATGCCGTTTAGAAAGTTTTAAAATTCCGAGTAGTTCCGGAGTTATCCGGAAAAACCCGAAATTCTGAAAAATCGTTTTATTGTTTTCCTGGGTTTTTTTGAGATCGAATTCTAAAGTAAATTGCACTTTTGCATCTAACAGCGTTAATTGTTTTGTAATCCGATGAGTGGTCTTCGAATGGCGATTATCAACTTTCTTTTTTTAAATACGGTCCTGTTTTTCTGATGGATGGAAATTGAGAGCTTTTTTTCTTCCGAATGCAACGATGTATGGCACATTGTGGTTTAATGACGTTTCGAGGGTTTTTTGAACAAAATCAGGAGATTTTGGGATACGGTCCTGTGTTTTGCCTAATTTTATAAATACTATTTCATAATTAAGCTCTAAATTTTTACTTATGTTGGACTAGTTCATTTAATAATAAACCACAAATAAGTGAACAAAAAAATTCAATAATAAATAACAAATAACCTTTTCGTTGTTGGTTTTATTACTGTTTTGGAATGTTTTTTGTTCACTATTGTTGTGTATTGAATTACTTTTTGTTCACTTATTTTTGGTTTATTATTAAATTATTTGTTATTTATTGAACTAGTCCAACATAAGTAAAAATTTAGAGCGTACTTATGAGATATTATTTATAAAATTAGGAGAAATACAGGACCGTATCCCAAAATTTCCTGATATTGTTCAAAGAACCCTCGAAACGCCATTAAAGCACAATGTGTCATACATCGTAGCATTCGGAAGAAAAAAAGCTCTCAAATTGTAATATCAGAAAAACAGGACCGTATTTAAAAAGAGAAAGTTGATAATGGCCCTTCGAAGACGACTCGTCGGATTACAAAACAATTAACGCTGTTAGATAGAGCGGAAAAAGTGACAATGCAAAAGTGCAATTTACTTTAGAATTCGATATCAAAAAAACCCAGGAAAAAAATAAAACGATTTTTCAAAATTTCGTTTTTTTCCGGATATCTCCGGAGCTACTCGGAATATTAAAACTTTCTAAACGGCATATTATTGGGCACGTAAATGCGGAACTTTACCTCCATTTAACCGACTTCGTATCTCTTACGGTTTCCGAGATCCCTGTACTAGCCCTCTTTATCTTGGACACGGTGTATAATGTATAATACATCTTTAGTTATAAGATGGGTAAAACCTGAAAATGTAACCAGAAGATATGTATTTCAATTAATTAACTGATGGATGCTTACGTGGGTCGGACTGGCGTTCAGTTTCGGAAAATTTATCGTGCCCGGTTTCAGCTGCAACGTGGACGGCTTACAAGGCGTGGGCGGCAGTCTCCTACCGTGGCCCCTTCTTCCGCCCAGCAACGGAAGGCTATGCTGCACCGAACCTTGATGGGCGGCGCTCTGTTGCATTGGGATACCTACCACAGCACCAGCTGTAAGTTAGAAAAAGGCGGCTGGTGCGGTTAGTAATTTGGACGGTGCACATTTAGGGTTAGGATACATGCAGTAACTACTTGGAGGTAGGGACACGAACGATACTTCGATACTAGTACGGTATCGATACTTTGTTTCGATTCCAAGTAATTTTATTATCGATACTATTTTATCGATACTTTAATTGTTAGTAATTCTGTCAATAAATTTCTGTCAATTTTGTGGAAGTAATGACCTTTTTTTGTCGACTTTTCATTTTATTACTGAAGACCAACGGCGTTCGCCTCGGGTGTAATTAACCCGATTCGGGTTCGCATCGGGTTCCATTTGGATATTCGGATGTATCCGAGCTTCACTTTTATTTTTTGTATACGATATCATGGTATCGATTTTTTTTCGATACTTTGTAGGTATCGATATTTTCTTTGTGAAACTTAGTAGGTATCGATACTATCTAAACAATACTTATTCGATACCAGGTATCGATACTTTTCATTCGATACCGTATCCCTACTTGGAGAGATATGGACTGAGTAGTTAGAGAGACGGTGACAATTGGGGGTCCGTGAAGTGGTATATCAGTAATTTAGGTCCCCCTCTACAACTTTTATATTTGATGAAATGCCGTAGAGCGTTGCTGAGAGGCGCTGTTACCGCTTTAGATAGGAAATTCTCAATAAATTCAAAATTATATCGAGCCATATCTGAAAATGAATTTACAGCATCTGCGTGACCCCCAAAGTCACTGGAAACACATTTTCTGACAAGTCAACCCTTGCATATACTTTTCCGAGCGTGTCAAAAAAATTTAATGGAAAAATTATAAAGTCTCAAGTGACATGGTCCAAGTGGGCTTAATCGATTTGTATTCACATGGAGATAAGTCGTAAACAATTTTTTGATGAAAAGAATATTGCGAAAGTGCAGCATACTTTCAAGGATATCGTGAAAAGGAAGACTATGAAAGTCGGTAGGAAAGTGCACGACGTAAGACTGCAGCGAGATTTCTTTGGAGAATTGCTGACTGCATCGCTTTCTCAAAAAATTGATTTAGAGAAAGTTTCGCAGTACCCGATAACTCCAGTCCCGCTTTCTCTCTGTCATACCTTCCGGCATATCTGCGTAATATTGTCAGAATTCCGCCTAGCTAGGTGCGATTCTTCTGAAATTCTTTTTCCACGATATTTGGGTGTCAAGGAATTTAGGGTGACAATTTTCTGACATGTCACGATCGTTTTCCGAATTTCCTCCGAGGAGATTTTTAAAAAATTCCAATAATGAAATGTCGAGACCTGGAACGACAAAATTTTTTTCACATAATCGTTAACATATAATGTTACATTCTAGAAAGTTTCAACTTCAAATTCGCTTTTTTTCTTTTTTTTTAATATTCATTTTCTTTTACATGCTCGGAAAAGTATATGCAAGGGTTGACTTGTAAGAAAATGTGTTTCCCGTGACTTTGGGGTCACGCAGATGCTGTAAATTCATTTTCAGACATGGCTCGATATAATTTTGAATTTTATGAGAATTTCCTATCTAAAGCGGTACAGCGCCTCTCAGCAACGCTCTATGGCATTTCATTAGATATAAAAGTTGTAGAAGGGGGCCTAAACTCCACGAAAAAACAAATTACTGATATTCCACTTCTCGGACCCCCTGTTGTCATCGTCTCTCTAACTAGAGCTATAAATACTAACGGACAGAAAAAGTCGACAGGAAAAATTTTGATCAAGTTTGATGTCAAATAACTTTATTATTCTTAGATTATTTTTAATGGAATTTTTGTTTGTTACGTAGCCTTGTTTATCATTAAGAGAATTAACTGAGATATGTCTCTGTAGTCACGCCCTGAACAGTGTGAGCTAAACCTTTGTGGGTATATATATTTTTTATTTGTGAACCAATAATAAAGTCAATCCCCATAACTTAAACACAAATTAGTACAGGGTGATCATTTTCGACACTTTTATATGGTATCTCCGTAATTGTTAGTGCTATCAAAAAAGTAATGTAGGTGTCATGTGCTCTTTTTGGGTCAAACTTAAAATGGTAAAATCTAAATTTGAAAATTTTCGCTCGCTTAGGAGATACGTGGGAAAATAAAAAAATTGACAATGTCAAAATTATCCTATACCTTCTTAGTTAAAAGAGACAGAAAAATGTTTTATAACAGCAGTTTCTTTATATTGATAATATGCCGTTTTCCGAATAAGTATACGGGGTCAGGTAAAAAAGTTATCGGACTTAACCTCATTTCTTTAAATGGAACACCCTGTATATTTTAATCTAAAAAGATACTATATTGAATTGTCGTTTCAAATATATAATCCACCATGGATGATATTGATTTTCTAGGTGATTTATTTAAACTTTATTACTTTGAAACGAAATAAAAGATTCAGATTAAGATAAAAAAATAACCGGAATCATCGCAAATGTTCGGAATATGTCCTTAAATGGTTACCGTCGTTCCGCATAGCGGACAAAATATGCATTTTGTGCCATTTCTTCGTTTTTTTCCCTTTCAATATAAACTGATTTCATATCAAGTTTTCAAAATATTGATAGGTCTCGCAAATGAATATGTAAAAATGAAATTGTCGTTAAATGTTAATAGTCAACATAGATGTTTCTAGGATATTAGCTTTGGTTTCATGGTCTACTGTGGTTTAAAGTAATAAAGTTTAATAAATCGTCTAGGAATCATCCATGGGGTGTTATATATTTGAAAGGATACGTTAAAATAGTATATTTTTAGATTAAAATATATAGGGTGTTCCATTTAAAAAAATGAGGTTAGGTGCGATAACTTTTTTACCTGACCCCGTATACTTATTCTGAAAACGGGAGATTATTCAACAATCAATATAAAGAAACTTCTGTATAAAACATTTTTCTGTATCTCTTTTAACTAAGAGAATATAGGGTAATTTTGAAATTGTCAATTTTTTGATTTTCTCCCGTATCTTTTAAGCGAGCGAAATTTTAAAATTTTGATTTTACCATTTAAGTGCACACCTACATTACTTTTTTTGATAGCACTAACAATTACGGAGACACCCTATAAAAGTGTCGAGAATGGGAACCCTGTACATTTAAACGGTACCACATTTTTACAACAACCAATCTTTGATCGTACCTATGAACGGAGGCCCCTGATGGTGCGATACTGGATGCGTCGGACTCGGCGACCGCGACCTCTGACAGAGACTGGTGGTACCATACGCCGCACCCCTTCTCGATGACCTTAAAGGTCCGTACCTCGGGTTGTTTCGAGCATAACCGTTGGTCGGCGAAGGGGACCTAGCAGGGCTAGTCGATGCCGACCAGGAACCTAAGGCAGAAAATTCTTAAGGACACCTTTAAGAAAATCTTAGAGCGGATGATTGTTATTTGTAGAATATTTCATACATTTATTTATTTTAGGATATTTTACAGATGTCCAGTTACATGCGTCGCTGTTTTATTTGATATTTAGTCTCGCAGCGTCAGGAGAGTTTAATGCGAAAAAGTGTTCTCTGGATTATCAAATTAGGTTCGCTATTATTTTCAAAATCTAGGGTCATTTTTTTCTACATTCAATAGTAATTTTATATCATCAAGCTGGTCAATGTTTTCATTCTGAATTGTTTAATATCCTTCCATTGGATACGAACTACTACTCTTACAAAAGGCGATGATACGTTCTTAACATTTTTATATGGATTAATGTCTTCAATAGAACAACGTTAATTGTAAACTTTTAAAGATTGAAAATAAATTTTCAAATACCTTTCTTTTACCGATCCTGTAATAGGGTAAATTTTTTACACGCAACTTTCAGTCCTTAGCATATAACTTACTAAAATAAACTATTTGCCTGCATTAGAAAGCAATTATAAAAGTTTTTTTTTAGATTATAGCTGCAGTATTCAAATTTGAATTTAAAAATGTATCGCCGGTCACGTGTCCCCAGTCAATAATTTCTTACTGTACCCTTTTATATTTCCCGTAATTTTACTAAAGTTACTTTTATATACAGTGTGTACATAAAGTAAGGAACAAATTCATTATCTAGGAATCTAAAAATATTTCGGAAAAGTCCTCGGACACGTGTATAATAATTTTTAATGGCGCATTTTTTTCCCATACAAACTTAATATACAAGGTGGCTCATGTAGTAGATATGACATTATCGACGATTTTTTTAAATGGGAACCCCTATATTTTAGTTCAGATCTGTAATCTCCAAGAACAGCTGATTTCAAAAACATAACACACTTAGGGCCTAAAATTCATAGTTTCGTTACTACAGGGTAAAACAAATAATTTTATTTAAGATATTTTTAATTTAAAAAAA
Organism: Barypeithes pellucidus; assembly: GCA_963991005.1. Classification (NCBI taxonomy): domain Eukaryota; kingdom Metazoa; phylum Arthropoda; class Insecta; order Coleoptera; family Curculionidae; genus Barypeithes; species Barypeithes pellucidus. The sequence goes on along the minus strand of OZ022565.1, from coordinate 19,486,368 downwards.
TGTAAAAAAATCAAATAAGCTATTTAATTAAGTGTTGAAATTGTCCTCCTTCTGCTGCCTGACAGTACCCCAAGCGATCAATAAATTCTTGTTGGACTTTTCTTAAGATTTCTTCTGAAATGTTCCTGCATTCTGTTGTTATTCGATTTTTTAAATCTTCAATATTGGCAGGTTTGACTTTATAAACAACATTTTTCAGGTGACCCCACAAGAAAAAATCCAGTGGTGTAAGGTCTGGAGACCTAGGCGGCCATTCAACAGGCCCACGTCTTCCAATCCACTTGTTCGGAAAAACTTGGTTTATGTAATGGCGCACTACTGCTGCATAATGTGGAGGTGCGCCGTCTTGTTGGTACCACAAATTTTCATCTAGAATTCCTGGATTATTTCTACTAGGGTATAAGTTAACTAGCGTAGGGATAAGAAAGTTCTGAAGAAAATGAAGATAATTTAGCCCGTTTACATTGTTGTCAAAAAAATATGGCCCAATAATTTTTTTGTTTTTCACAATACCAGCCCAAACATTAATTTTTTGAGGATATTGAGTATGGTGCTCACGCATCCACCTGGAATTTTCTTTTGCCCAGTATCTACAGTTTTGCCGGTTCACTTCTCCATTTAATTTAAAGGTAGATTCATCCGAAAATAGGATATTTTCAACAAACAAAGTATCTAAGTTACATCTTTCCATTAATATTTGACAAAACTCCATCCTACGATCTGGATCATCTTCATTCATCTCATGAACCAATCGGATTTTATCGGGTGCCATTTTTCTACCGTCAATAGGTTATGAACGGTTATAGCAGCCGCCCCATGATCAATGCTAATCTGGCGGACGCTGTTGTGGGGATCTTCTTCCATAGCCAATAAAATATCTAATTTCTTATCATCCGGAATAGTTGGACGGCCTTTTCTGGGAATATCTTCCAGTGAACCCGTTTCCCGAAATTTTATTTCAAGTTTACTCACAGTTGATCTAGTAATTGGTCTTGCTGGATACTTAGTGTTAAACAAAATGCAAACTTCTTGTTGAGTACGGATCCTATCACCATATCCAATCATCATAAGAATTTCTATTCTTTGTGTTAAAGATAAACTCAATATGTTTTAAAATAAAATTTATTACTTCTAATAAACTTACTAGAAACATACAATGTAATGACAATGACATTATCTAAATACCATAGTTACATAACAGCAAATAAGCCTACTTGAGAAAAAACATAAGTAATAGCAAATGATGGTGCGTCCATTAATTACGTAAGGCTTTCAGGTAAAATTGGGTGATGGCGGAAGGGATTGAGCCAAATGTCACGAAATCTTTTATTGGGGGAAGGGGGGTTGAAAAATCGCTAAAAACGTAATTAATTGATGCCTCCCAAGCCAAAAAAAATACCTTAAATAAAATTATTTGTTTTACCCTGTAGTAACGAAACTATGAATTTTAGGCCCTAAGTGTGTTATGTTTTTGAAATCAGCTGTTCTTGGAGATTACAGATCTGAACTAAAATATAGGGGTTCCCATTTAAAAAAATCGTCGATAATGTAATATCTATTACATGAGCCACCTTGTATATTAAGTTTGTATGGGAAAAAATGCGCCATTAAAAATTATTATACACGTGTCCGAGGATTTTTCCGAAATATTTTTAGATTCCTAGATAATGAATTTGTTCCTTACTTTATGTACACACTGTATAAATAATTTACACTCCTACTACAATTTGTATTGAAAAAATAATGTTCAAAGATCAGCAGTTTAGTTTCACTAAAGCAGTTGTTAACCAGAAGTTCCGTCCTCGCAGCTGCATGTATCGCCGGTCACGGCAGTAACTGCTTATAAATAACGCCTCTACAGGTCGGCCTAATAGTTTTACAAATATGACGGTATGTGTTTGAATTTGTGTTAAGTTTGGTAAGGTCCTTATTATGTTTATTTACTTATAAACTAGAACATTGCCTACTTTTTACCAGGCATATGTTTTTATGTTGTATCGCCGGTCACAGGGTTAACTCAGACATAGTAGTCTTAATTAAGGGAAAAATACTACACGAAGTCAGTCTCTTGAGTACCCATTTCAGTCTAACAAAGTTTAAGAAATAGCTTGTATTAGCTGCTATCCATGAATTTGTGCATTATTGTATCACCGGTCACAGTAACACCGGTCACGCATGAAAATGTTACCGGAGATACATTGATGTGACGGTTTGTTATCCGAAGCTATATACAATATTTTTTTATTAAAAATTTATAAACCATTAAGGAAAAATATATTTTGATGTGCAAGGTTCGGTTCGTAGATTAAAAATATGACTAATTTTCTTAGTATTTTAACATTCTATAAGGAACATTCCAAAACTTTAAGCCAATATAAGACGGGGCTGCTATAAATCATAGGAAAATGGTTATAGTGACTGATTAAAATAACTCGGTTCCAAATATTGGCGTTATATGATTCAGAAGGGTAAAATTAGCCATGTGACGGGCGTTAAATTATTTTAAAAATAGACCAACATTTTTTTGACGATGATCTTTTGGGCGGACATATCTACTTCCTCTAATTAGATACTATAAGAAAACTATTAAAAAATTAACGGGTGTTTTTGAGATTATTTATTTTTAAATTCCGATTTACTGAAAGTTGCCTATAAATTTTTTTGACTCAATAGTGCTAGTTAATTGGTGTTAAGCAACAAGTTGCTATATTATGCATACATATGTTAGCACAACTATGGGTATATATTTGGGTGTTCAATTTAATAAAAATACTTTAGCATATGTGAAACATTCCGCCCAATTAAAAATGAACGTTGTGACTTCTCGAACAATTTTAACCTTGTAATGTCACAAAATTTTCGAATTTCTTTGCTGGGAACTAAAATGTATAAATCGATATAAATCTTTTATAACATACCTCTTGGCAACCGTTTTGAAGCCGCCCTCTGGTGTTCGTGCTTGACAATTTCGACAACATTGGACACCGTATCCGAAAATCCTATGTCGTGATGCAACTGACTTGGATGCCTTTTTCTAGGTGATGGACTACGTTGAAGAGATGGAGAATTGCCTCTCCTAAAAAATATAGAGAATGTAAAAGTGGTCGTTAGATCGGCAGAAGATTTTTCTACCATTATAAAATTTAAAAAAAAAATAGCTACAGTATGTTTCACGAAATTTGGATACGACTTAATGATTTCCTGGGTCGGTCCCATTATGTCGACAAGAGCTTGACAATAAACAGGTGAAGTATGAAGGGACGGACTAAGGAAAACAAGTAATGATATGATTATATTAATGTAATCAAATGAAATAAGATTTTTTTTTAAATATTACTAGTCATATTTATTTACATTAATGTCATTCTATAGATAGTTCTGTTTCGCTATCACTATCCTCATCAAAATTAATTATAATTGGATTAATTATACGATCCAGACTAATATACGAGTTTTCTACAGTTATTACGTGACGGACTGAATTTTTCCAACTACCTGGGGGAATATCATTAAAGCATTTTCGTATTAATTCTACAATACTAGAACTTAAAGTCGGAGAAATATTTTCAGACCTAACCAGTGATTTTAACTGGTGCCACATATGCTCTATGGGGTTAAAAATCCAATAATAGGGTGGGAGCCGTAGCACTGTATGTCCAATTTCTTCTGCCAAAGTGTCACAAACATATAGTTTTTTTATACAAAATGTCTTTAAAACTTCTAAAAGATCACTTTTTTTATAACTTTCTTCAGAATATATATCATTCGCCGCCATGTAGTTCTGAATCTCCAATTTTGTATTATTTGAGCTTGGAGCTTTATGTAATTGGCGACTGTGATAGCTCGCATTGTCCATTACTATCACGCTATTCCGAGGAATGTTTGTTAATATTCTTGAAGCATTCCTCAAAAACTAACAAATTTTACCACAAAAAGATATTTAAATATAAATTAAGCAAACCTAACCTACCTGATGTGCCTATATTTAAATATAATTGTTACAATCCGGTCCTTTCCACATAATAATAACAAACGGTCATAAATAATGGGATGGCCCCAGGTACTTTTACTGCAGTCATTAAGTTATATCCATTTTTCGTGAAACAATCGATACGCTACCTGATACTGGGACTTCGTCGCTGTGAATTCCCATAACCAGAAGGGTGTAGGTGTTGATGCGGTTCCCCCGTACTATCACACGAAGGTCTCCGTGAGCCGAGCACATCCGCCAACTCCGTCATCTAGATAGAATCATAACAAGAGAAAAATAAATACGCGATACGCATTTTTCGAAATAAGTGTGGGAGAAATAAGAATTAAAAAAGTATTGTTTCCTTGTGCAATCAATATATTATACGACCAAATAAACATATTCATGTAAAAAAAATTAATTATTAAAGGTTAGAAAATTGTTTAAAAAATTATTTTTAGTACAATGCCTATTAAAATATGTCTCAATCGATGTAGCATACAAAATTGTTTTGTCACTTTTAATTTGAAATGTTAATTAGATTGGTTACACGTAAATAACCTCTCGTGTGGTCCACTTCGCTCTGCTAGCTCAACATGTAAATGATTGCTTGCTTAAGGCATGTATACATTTCGACATTCAATATTTATTTTTGGATACATACAGGGTGTTCCAGATAAGAATACACACTACATGGATCTCGTTAACCTTAGGACGTACAGAAATGAGCCTAAAGTTGCACATTGTGAGTTCTCTGACGCCATGTTTTCAAATAAAAAAAAATTCCGAATATTTCCGAAAATAATTTGGCAAAATCGAATTTGTATGATTTCGTTCTTTTTGTTTTCTGATTTCATTTGAAGAGATATGTGAAAATTCTCATGGTATCTTTTCAACTTTTATAAGGTAGATAGAGAAGATATTTGGCAGACATTACCCGTATCTTAGGGTGCGTTTCAGAAAAATAATTTCGTTTAAACAGAGTGTCCCAAAAAAGTGTTACGTCATGATGCTATATTTTTTTAGATTACATACCATATATTTTGTTACTTCATTGGATGCCTCTAGTGGTTACTTACATACCCCTAAATTTTTATTGAAATCGGTGCAGTAATATCCGCGAATTAAAATAAAAACCAAGAAAACTTAGTTTTGCACCTCACTGGTTTTAAAAATTAATTAAAAATGAAAATAGTGCCTCATTAATAACATTATACAAGATGCTTATTAAATAAGGTCCAAGAATGTTGTTAACCAAGTTTGATCGATACGAATTTTACAGGGTGTTCAAAATTTCGTGTCAAACCTTCCAAGCTTTAAAGTACTTTATTTTTCTTATTTTCAATTGGAAATTTTAAAACAACTTAGAGAACCTGAATGCCCTCTAACTGAATTAGAAGATTTTATTATTGACACATAGGACTGTGTTCTTTTGTTTGTTTTTAATATCCGTCATGGCCTACTAAAAGAAATTGTATATTTTTGAAAAACGTATATTTCGGGCCTAATACTAAAACTAAAAATAAAGTGTTATATATTTTTGAGAAGCTTGTTACAAACTAAATGATATTATTAAAAAATATATAGGGTGGCCCATTTAAAAAAAGCAAATTTCTTTATTTTCCTTGAAAACTATTGAATGTAGAACAAATCTGAGTACGTCACTGGATTCTACGTAAAAAACTACAAAAAGAACATTTTGTAACTGAGATATGGGGGGTGTCCCAAAATGCACAATTCTCAAAAACATCCCGCATATCAAAAACCAGGCTGCGAAAACCGCATCCTTCTATATTTACTAATAACGGTAAAACTACCCGAAAATGGACAACAATAAAAAAAGTACAACAATAAAAATACGTATTTGCAAAAATGTGCTTATTTGCATAGATGTGGTATATCGTTGGATTCAGAATATAAAGTGGAGATCAATAAGCATGAAATAAAATGTCACTTCTATTTAAAAGAACAAAGTTGTTGATTGTTGCGAAAAAACGAAACGTCGGATTGAAAATTTAAATAAATTATCTTATAGAAGAGACAAAGTGACAATGAGAATGTAAAGTTTATTCTCATATATTATCTCTTTAATAGAGTCAGAAAATAAAAAACCGAATTCGGAAAAATTCGGTTTTGCCCAATATCCAATTTTTAAAATTTGAAAACATGGCATTGCATGCACAACTTTGATCCAATTTGATCATTTCTTCTCATATCGTCAATGAGATCCCTAAATGGTGCAATTTTATCCAGAACACCGTGTAGATAAAACATAAAGTACTAAAATAAAAAAATAACATGTGCACGGTAATACTTTTTCATGTCCTGCTTTTTATAATACTTTCGGTTAAAAATATGCTTTTTCATAACGAAAATCTAACTTAAAATGACCTTAACCTCATTCATAAAACAGATTCCTTAATAATGCAAAAAGTTTAGTAAAAACATGCAAATATATGTTAAACGGTAACAAGAATAAGAACATGCAGATAAGAATACTTGTGCTAAAGAGTTGTTTGAGTTACGAGGGGGCAAATAAAAAGCTTCTTTATGAAATTCTAATTATTCTATTAATCTAATGAATTAAATTAAAAATCAAATGGAAAAAAATATTCTACTTTTTGAGAGCCCCCGATTTATTTTAAGTGAATTTGTAAGATAACAAATACTGGTCTGTGATCGGTACGCAGAATTTGAATTAGGTATAGTATCGTCATATCTTTATTATACTGAGGTGGTAAGACCGTTGCATTGTGATTTTCACTGGTTAATAATCTTGTGAGATATTTGCGAGATATGAATGTGACGAGTCAGAAATACACTGCGCGATAATAAATTTCGCACAAAGATAATGTTCGTCAGGTTTATGCGATCATGGTGAAATGTTTAGCACAGTCTAGACAAGTCTAGGCTTGTGTCTCGGTCTGTGCCTGCATTTTAGTTTTAAATAAATACTGATGTTTTGATCATTATACAGGTAGAAACAAAAGTTAGTTTTCTACCCTTAACTTCCTAACGCCATGTGGAAAAATTGACCGGTAGAATTTAGCTTCACTATATATTGTTTTGAGGTGCGACCTTTTCTTAACACAATGTTTTTTGCGTCGTGTCATTATCGGCTCTTTAAAAGAAGATATGAATTTTTAGAAAAAGTATTGCAGTCTTCTCGGAAAACTGCAATAATTTCTTTAAAATTTTTTTAAAAAAGCAGATAATGACGTGAACCAAAAAATGTTATATTAAGATAAGGTCATACTTAGCAACAAAACATAATGAATCTAAATTATACTACTCAATTCTTCCACAGGGCGTTAAGAAATTACGGGTAATAAAGTAACTTTTGTTGCTTCCTGTATAATGATAAAGACATCAATATTTTTTGAAAACTAAAACTCAACAGCCCAAGAGACAAGTCTACATTTTGCTTAAAATTTCACCAAGATCGGAAAACAATTTAAAAAGTTTCAGTAGGTACTATAAACCTGACTTACATTATCTTTTTCCGAAATTTATTGTCGGGGAGTGTACTATGTTATATACACTCGCCGGCATAAAATTCCACCACCCTGAAATTTTGGTTAAGTTTGATATTTTATAATTTTATTTTTTATGCAATTTTCATAATTTTGTCATCAGTTTGTAGATCCGTCTATTGTGTTTTTCCTTAATGATTTTATAAAGTAACTTTTTTCGATTAGGCTATATTATACAGGAGTAAATCAAACTGTTGTTTTTTATCGTAATTTCAAAATACCCTGTAGGAAAATTGAGGTGAATAATTTTATTTACATACTATTTCTTGTAATCTTTGATGTATTCTAAACATTTCGTTTTTTGATTCATTCCATTATCACATTTCTGCTGCGAACTGCAAAATTTTAAATGAAACGATGTTATTTTTAGAAAATGTATGTCAAGCTTTCGGTTAAAAGTGATCGACGTTGGCTAAGTACTCAATTATTGTGACAGAATATTTGATAGTCATAATATTCTTACGTACTATTCACTGGTGAATCCAGGGTTTGTTTAAGGTCGCCGGTATACGTAGAAATGAAAGATATTATAACTGCATCATATCAGAACGAATCTCATATCAGGTCAGTTCATGATTTAGGCGGATATTTCTACCGAAGCACGCACCAATCTTGTATTTGTTAAAAATGGAGCTCTAACCGCCCACCGTTACATTGAGGAAATCCTCCAAGAAGTGGTTGTTCCATTTGCTCCTTTCATTGGAAACCAATTTACATTAATGCATGATAATGCTACACCTCAGGTTGCACATGAAGTGAGCGAATATGAATGAAGTTGGACTTCCAAAATTGGAATGTCCCGCATGTAGCCCGGATCTCAACCCAATCGAACATCTTTGGGATCAACTTAAAGGGGCCTTTCGTCGTCTTTCTGTATAACCATAAACCTTGGAAGACTTACAACTGGCGCTGACCGAAGAATATCAGGCTATCCTTCAAGAAAGAATAAGTAACCTTATTCATTCGATGCCTCGAAGGCTGCAATATTAAAATTGTTTTTGTTAATTAACTTTATGATATACCTAGTGTTTGTTTTTCTTAATAAAAATAGGCTTCAAATCAGCGTTTCATTTAAAATTTTGCAGCTCGCAGCAGATATGAGATAATGTAATGAATCAAAAAAACGAAATGTTTAGAATATATCGAAGATTACCAGAAACAGTGTGTAAATAAAATTATCCACCTCAATTTTCCCACAGGGTGTTTTGAAAGTACGACAAAAAACAACAGTTTGATTCACTCCTGTATAATATAGCCTAATCGAAAAATGTTAGTTAATAAAACAATTCAGGAGAAGCACAATAAATTAATCTACAAACTGATAATAAAATCATGAAAATCGCATAAAAAAGTTATAAACTATCAAACTTGACCAAAATTTCAGGGTGTCGGAATTTTGAGCCGGTGAGTGTAGTTGTTAGCGTTGTTGCAGTTTTTCAGAGAGTAAGATACAGTTCAGAAAAGACAAATATATTAAAGCATGCTCAGCCGTACTAGAAAATGCAGAACGTTAACTATGCAATAAGTTCTATATTATGCCCTCTCTAAAATGCCTAAGAAATTTGCAGAATTAAGACATAGAGTGTAAGACAGTTGCAAACAACCATGGCACAGCGCTAAAGAATTGTTTTGATCGAAAATACATATATCCAAATGTGTTATTTACTTATTGTTGTGAAGTAAAATATACTTTAACTTATATTTGTTTAAAGTGCACAGATTGATTTAAAATTCAAGGATTTGTTTTTTTAAAAACGCTCGGACACGTCATTCATTTGGTATTTTTAGTTGCACAGTTAAAGGTAAAACGTTGGTATACAGAGTGATTAATGGTGGATGCCTATTAGACGTTTATGAAAAACTATAGCTTCTACAGAGTGTTAAGGAAATTACTTATTATAGTTTAAATGGGTGACTCCTTAGGTGTCCTAGAGAAAGTCTTTTTTTTTTAAATCGAATATCTAAATATCGAAATCTTCTGAACGCGACACAATGAAGATTTCTTACTTGAAAGGTAAAAAAAACCATCAATAATTTATAATTTCCGCTTATTTAAATAGAGATTTTTTAAAAACTTTTAAACAGTCGCCATTTTGAAATAGCTTGACAGAATCGCGCTAAAACTTATGAGCATACTGTACGAGATATTAGCTTTCAAATGATGTATCACAAGCTGTATGTTTCTATTTTAAAAAAAGATCGATGTCGTCATATCAAAAACAAACGAATAACGTCAAAATGTGAGCATATATAAAACTAAATTGACGTGTCCGAGCGTTTTTCCAAAAGTTACAGGTGAAGGCTATATTAATTTTATTCCGGACTTCTGGGCAACCCTGTATAAGGTACCAAATTTTCAAAGTGATCAGTCCAACATCAAACACACTGTATTGTTTTCATTATCATTGTTAAAATTACAGTCATATGGAAATTTAAACAATAATTTGCTCAGGCTTGTTAGTTAGGTATTTACTTTATACTTAAAATGATTTTATTAAACTAATACACATTTGGACAGGTATTTTCATGAACAAATCATTCAAAGCGCCGTCCATGGACCGTGGAAGAGATATTCGTTTTTAAAAACATTTAATACGGCACTGGCTATGCTTTCTTTCTAAAAATACCTTCTATGACTTGATCTAAGACTATAACATCAGTTTTCTGATGAATCTGTAAAAAATTACGAACATAGAACAATAATTATTTATTTATATGGTACTCTAGTTACGAATTCGTCTATATCGTTATCTATATTTCTTCTAATTTTTCTTTCTATCGGTAGTATTTAGGTCTAAGAGTTTCTAGAACGTGTACTAATATTTTACCTATTTGGTAATAATAATTTCTAGACTAAAACAGGTATTTTACCATCAAGGGGGATTTTATGTTCACCTTTTTGTTCCTGAAACAAAACAAAAACTGGGTTAGATTTATTGTGTGGCATACTACATTATTTACAACATTTATTCAGCCGTAGCTTCCACAATGTGCAGTTAAACACCGATAACTCATAGTGAAATACCGAGTGATCTTTGATGAAATTGCTGGAAATTATACTGAGTGCACGAGGGGGAACCTCTATTGAAAGAGATACCCTTAACTGCGATGTGTGTTCAGAGTTGCATTTAATCACTGGTTGCCAAGCAGGCACTATTTTATGTGAACTTTTAGCCAAACATACTTAATTTTTTTCTAATCTAAGACTTGATTCGCACACTTAAAGGATTGGAAAGGAGTATGAAAAAATTGCATTAAAAAATATAATGCTATAAGAATATTAATCACAATTTCAAATATGAACAATTTTCAAATTCTTGTCAGAGATATTCCTGAAACTTGCTCGCTACCCAGTCAACATGCCAGACCATTTAAATATCAATAAATTAACTGAAAAACTTGAGTATTAACGGCTGATGACTCTCGTTTCTTTCTAACCTGTCAAGGAGAGGCATATTTTTTAATTGAATTGTTGCAAGTTAGATGGCTCTGATTGATAATTTGGGATTGTTTGGGATCCTCATCTTAACCAAATTTTTTAAACTTGGTCTCGTCGTAAAGAGCTTATCCTATAGTAATATTTAAAATATTGTATGACTATTCGCCGCTAGAGGGGGCTATGGACACAATCATCAGATTTCCCAATTTTTTCCAAAAATTTCAAATGGAATAATATACAGTATGTCCACGGATTGGGTTTACAAGAGGACAAATGGACTAAAAATTGAAAGATACGAAAAAAAGTCATTCTTAATAAACGTTTTTGCTTGTCTAGAAAATACGATTCATCATAAGAAACTTCAATTTTTTTATACATGGTGGGTAAAAATTGCAAAAATGTTATTTTGCTTAAGAGTAAACATACTTTATATACGAAAAAAAGTCACTCTTAATGAATATGTTTTCTACACAACAAACCGAAGTAGAACAATTCATTAAAAGGTTTACCTATGTAAACATTATTTCCCAAAAAGTATTCTCTGGCACACCTCTGACTGGTGAACCTAGTTAAAATAATAATGACACTTAAGGTACTTGTTGTCAATGTCTTTATTTAATGAAGTTATTATTTAATGAAGTTAGTATTTTTCACATTATATGGTCAAGTTTCATACCGCTACGTCATGGAACAATTTACCGAGAAATTTGTAGGAATCTCAATATCTAGGATGGCACTCTGCAAGTTAATAAAAAAGTTCAAGAGAACTGGTTCGGTTTTGGACCTCAAAAAAAAGAAGAAATACGACCATGATGATGCTGCTACAGTCTTAGTTCTTCATTCTGTTGAAGAAAATCCTATAACGTCCCTTAGAAATCATGTTACTCAGTTGGAAGTTGTGAAAAAAAGTCAAATTCAGAAGATCCTTAAAGCAAATAAATTGTATCCGTATAAACCGCACTTTAATCAAAGATTGGAAGAGTGAGACGACGCGAAACGACTTGATTTTGTGTGTGTATGTGTATTGTTAATATGTATCATGTTTTCTGATGAAAGTACATTTTCAACAAATGGAACCGTTGCAACCCAGCACGTTAGGTACTGGTCTTTAGAAAATCCCGAATTCAGAATTATGACGAGAAGACAATATTTCACAAAAATGAACGTGTGGTGTGTGATATCCATCCATGGCATTATAGGGCCATATTTTTTTGATAACACGTGCAATAGATTATCATATTTAGAAATGCTGGATACATTTTTCAATGATGAACTCGAAAATCTACCATTAAATTTTCGACAAAATATGTATTATGTGTCCAGCCCATTTCGGTCGTGAGGTTAGAGAATGGCTTGACCGCAGATTTGGTCCAAGGTGGATTGGCAGGAATGGCCCAGTTTTGTGGCCCCCAAGAAGTCCCGACTTAACCTTGGCCGATATGTTTTTATGGGGCCGTTTAAAACAAATTGTTTTTGCAACCGTAATACCAAATGATATTGAAGTGCTGAAGGGCAGAATTATCCAGGCTGTCCAATCGATATCTCAGGAAGAAATCAGAAATTCTTTCACTTACTTGAGAAAGCAATTAAAAAAATGGGGGTGGAGTTTTGAATGAAATCGTTATCATATTCTTTTCATGTTAATAAAAATGTTCGTATTATTATTATTATAATTACTTCATTAAATAAAGACATTGACAACAAGTATCACCTATTCATTATTCAAGTAAAAACGTTTATTAAGAGTGACTTTTTTAGTGTCTTTCAAAATAAAGTATGTTTACTCTTAAGCAAAATAACATTTTTGCAGTTTTTACCCACCCTGTATAAAAAAGTTTCTTATGATGAATCGTATTTTCTAGACAAGCAAAAACGTTTACCAAGAGTGACTTTTTTTCGTAGTCCATTTGTCCTCTTGTAAACCCCATCCGTGGACATACTGTACAAATGTTTATTTAAATGCAAAATTAGATTAAAAATGAAGAAAACTGGTGAAAACCGCATGTCGATATCTTAATTTAAGCCAGAGATACAGGAAAAAAATAATAAAATAAAAAAAAAATGGCCTACTGGCTGGGCTTGCTTTCAAATATTACTATAGGATGAGCTTGTTCAAACGAAACCAAGTTTGGTAAATTTGGTTAAGGCAAATCGTAGTTATGGGTATTTATTTCAATGAGGTTGCCCCGCCTGCACTGAGTCTATCTTGCGAGTTCGTAAAATGTATTAAATTAAAGTTGAACCGTATATTTCAACGAATACAACATTTAATTTTTGATATGACTCTATTTGTCATCTTATCGATAAATAATCGATCATCTTCTTAGTCCTAGGTTAAACGTACTCAAGCAGTAAATTTACAAACTTGAAATCCTATAGAATCACTCAAAAGTAGTAAAATCGCACATTGAGAAAGTTAGCATTGACGAAAACTTTACAAAACTCACCGTATTGATCTATTCCTTTTGGTGCTTCTTCTAGCCAATGAAATCAAAGATTTTTCCTCATGATATTGCTGATCAGAATGCTCCTGGCCGCCCATAAGGGGGGCCCCCTCGAGGCTAATGGACCCTGTTCTGGAGCCCCCCAAGTGTCCAGCCATTGTATCCATGAGACAATCGAAAAAGGATGCTTTCTGTTTTTGAAAATTGCATAGTTCAGTAGTTTTTGAGATATTTAAGGTTAGTTTTGTGGGGGGAATTGCTAAGTAAAAAATTTGAACTATCCTCTAGTACTATCAAAAATTTGTCAAAAATTAAATATGGTTAAAAAATGCTGTAAAATATCGTTCTTTCTCTTCAAAATATGGTATTCTCTTTCGTAACTAATACGTTAAGGAGTTTATTTTTAAAAACAAAACGTACAGTTGTATTCATTGAAAATGGGGACACTAAATTTATTATAATGTAAATCAGTCTCCATTGACTTTATCAAACGTTTATAGTTGACAGCGCTGTCACTGTCAGAATTCTCAAAATGCCTCGCCATTTAACAGAACTTGAAAAAGAATAGTAGCCAGAATTGAACATGGGTGGTCAATACGGGCACTAAGAAATTTATACGGAAAAGGCAAGGACACAATTTTAACAGTTAAGCAACCTTGGGGACAAGAGAGGTATTTGAAAAGAGAAACTGACCCAAAAGAATCTGAGCTAAAAAAAATGGGTAGCTGAGTAAAAAAATAATGCTCACAAATGAACGTAGACAGTCTCCGATAGTTTTCACCTTAAATTATATATTCCGCGACTGTCAGTTGTGGAATGCGGCAGTGTTTACTGACGAAAAGGTTTTTTAATCTAAATATAGGTAATAAATTCGGGTACCTATACGTTATTAGTTATGTTACGTTGCAAAAAAATATGTGTTATTACAGAAATATTTTTATACATTTATCACATTTAATTATTTTATTTTGTTTAGCGACGCCAATGCTTATTGCTCATAACCCTAAAAACAATAAATCAATCAGAAAAGCCTGATTTACGCAAATATGGCAAAACTAGTCATAATTAAGACTTGTCCCCATTTTCACTGAATACAACTGTACCTTTCAAGTAGTATTATTTATACCGAAAAAATGTGCTTAAAAAGACTGAATTTGATTAAATAAACATTACATAGTTATGTGAGTTTTTTTCGATTTTTCAGGACTTCAAATTATAAGACATACCATATTTTCGAAAATTATCATTACCAAAGATGATATGATACACCATATTTTTCTTATCAAAATCCTATCTAATTAAAAAAAAATAGACCAAAACCATTGAGGTTTCTGGATCCTGGATACTGAACAAACCTATAATTCTAGGAGGGGAAATTACGACCTTATTTACACAGCTGTTACCGTATTTACAGTTTTTATAAATATGAGTAAAATGTGTTGATAAGATAGAAAGAATAGCATACGTGCATGCAGAATATATTATGTTAAAAAACTAAGTATTAATAAATACAACCAAAAAATTGTTAAGTGCCTTTTATCATATTATATTTGGTATTCTGGTATAAAAGATAATAAACTTTGTTATATCACAGAGAAGATAGAGATCAGAACGTCAAATTAATAAGAGAATCATTAAGTTGGTAAACGTACAGGGTGTCCCTTTTTCGACACTTTTAGAGGATATTTCCGTAATTGTTAGTGCTATCAAAGAAGTAATGTATGTAGGTATAATGTGCTCTTTTTTGGCCAAACTTAAAATGGTAAAATCAAAACTTGAAAATTTTCGTTCGCTTAAGAGATACGGGGGAAAATCAAAAAATTGACAATTTTAGAATTACCCTAGATTTTCTTAGTTAAAAGAGATATAGAAAAATGTTTCTTACAGTAGTTTCTTTATAGTGATTGTTGAATAATCTGCCGTTTTCAGAATAAGTTTACGAGGTCAGATAAAAAAGTTATCGGACCTAACCTCATTGTTTTAAATGGAACACCCTGTATATTTTAATCTAAAAAGATAGCATTTTAAATTCTCTGTTCAAATAAATACACCATGGACGATATTGGTTTCCTAGGCGATTTATTTAAACTTTATTACTTTGAAAAGAAATAAAAGATTCAGATTAAGGCAAAAAATAACAGGATTCATAGCAAATGTTCGGGATACGTCTTTAAATGGTTGCCGTCTTGCCGGATAGCGAACAAAATATAAATTTTCAAAATAAAATTAAATTGATGTTAAATGTTAATTACAACTAGAATGTTGTTTGTATGATATTAATTTTTGTTCCACGGTCTACTGTGGTTTAAATAAAGTCATAAAGTTTAAATAAATCGCCTAGGAAACCACCCTCATCCATGGTGTCCAAAAAGGATTTAAAATGCTATCTTTTTAGATTTAAATATATAGGGTGTTCCATTTAAAAAATGAGTTCGATAACTTTTTTACCTGACCCCGTATACTTATTCTGAAAACGGCAGATTGTTTAACAATCATTATAAAGAAATTTCTAAAATCAAACATTTTTCGTATCGCTTTTATCTAAGAAAATATAGGGTAATTTTGAAATTGTCTATTTTTTGATTTTCCCCCGTATCCCTTAAGCAAGAAAAAATTTTCAAATTTTGATTTTACCATTTTAAGTTTGGCCCAAAAAGAGCATATGAAACCTACATTACTTTTTTGATAGCCCCAACAATTACGGACAAACCCTATAAAAGTGTCGAAAATGGGACACCTTGTACTGTCAAAGTTAAGTAAAACTAAGGTCAAGATCGAAGACTGCCATGACGACAAAAAAGTGAAATAAGTACTATTTTAACCCTGTCGTAAAATAAAAAAATTTCTTGCAAATTTTCACTGATTGGTGGCCTACAGAGCTTCTAACGCGACAAAGTTTATCATCTTTTCTCATGAAAATTTGGCCAACTTATTAACAATTTTTAAACTGGAGTGAATTTATGCAGCAAATGTTCAGATATATTTGTCTATATCAGACGAATTTGCTGTCTAATCTCACAGTAGAAATGAGAAAATGACCTCCTAATAATACGCATGCCCAAAAGATACCTAAAAATATCGAAAAAATCTATACAGGAAATAGTAACGAGTAATCATGCACAAGATACCTAAAATTGAAAAATACAATAGTCATAACACTAAAAAAAAGTCAACATAAGGACAATACTCTATAATACTAATACCCCTAAGTATGTTTACTGGACTTTTTTTTTAATTTTTACTAATATGTAAATTTCTTTGACAGAACTATATCCCGCCACAGGGGTTTCGAAACTTGTACAGTTCGCGGCGGCGCACTTAGTGATTTAGTATTTTGTAACGGCGCTCTACTCGAAATATGTGTATGTTTAGTTTCTGGAGAAGAGAAAACAGGAGCGCTTCTTGACGGTCCCATTTACTCCCCTGTCCTACGGAATAACTGTTTCGATTCTAGGGCAATAGTAAATACATGGCAAAAGTATCCAGTAGTTTTGTAAGACCTGATATACAAGACTCAATAAAGTCATATGATAAAATATATATATCGACACTACTGACAAATCTATATGATTCTTAGAAAGTACCAATCTCACACTCCAAGAGTGGTGTGCAGAAACTGGAGAGGATAGGTATCTGCGCAAGTAGTGACTATTGTATACTTGCTACCATACAAGAAATTTTATTGGCTAAGAACAATGAAGGTAATGTTAAATTTGTGTGGATTCCACGTCATTCTGGCATCATGGGTAATGATAAGGCTGATGAACTTGCTCAGACTGGAAGAAACGATGGTATACTAATCAGTAGCAAACTGCATCATACGGATTTTATAAAGAAAATCAAAGACTCAATATGGTCGAATTGGAGGAATACGTATAGGAGAATGGGTGAATATGAAGGAATTGAATACTTCAAAATTCAGGCAGAACCTCTCAAAAAACCATGGTTTCAGAAACTGAAGGGCTTTAAATGAAACTATCCATTTCGTACAGAAAAAAGGAATATGTATGTTGATAAAGAAATTACTTTTTAAAGGGAAAATAATACCCTTCAAGCAAAGCAATGGCTTGGCGAGGACTCTGCTCCACATGGTAGAGAAGTGGTGTGTTGATGTTAAACGCGCTTCGTACAAGCACCGATTATGCTGGACGCTCTGGGCGCCCAAATTCGGCAGTTCTTCCAGAAAACATAAAAAAATGTCCACAAAATAGTTGTGGTCGTGAAATATTCCTTACAGTCGATCAAAAAAAAAACAGTTTAAAATTCATAGTGCTGTTGGGAACTGTTTCAGCGCAATAAGGATTTCTTCATAAGAAATGGATAAAACATGGATCCATCACTGCACCGACTACCAGGATCCGATGACGAACCCTCAAATGTAAAGGAAAAAGTGCTCTTTCAACAAGACAATGAACCATATCACAAATTGATCGCACCAATGGCAAAAATTACATAAATTGCACTTGTTGCACAGTTGCTTCCTTCCCCTTCCATTGTATTATCCAGATCTAGCTCTTAGCGACTGCTTGCAGGCTTAAAAAGAAAGCTCCAGGGAAAGAGCTTTTACAGTTCGAGAGCTTGAGTGAAGAAATTGATTCCTATTTTGAGGTCAAAGGTAAATCTTTCTACAAAGAAGGCATGGAAATGTTAGAGAAGCGTTGGAATGAATGTGTCGTTCTTAAAGGAGTCTGTTGATGAATCAATAATAATTCTGCCTAAAAGTTCTTGTATTAGTCTTCCTACGAACTTTTTGAGTCATTAGAAATTTGAAATATAATTAGATGTAATTCGATGTCTAAACCATACACATCAACGCAGCCGCGATGAAGCTGGCGGTCAATTCACATTAAGCTCATCTCGAAATGACAGCTGAGCACGTGATTAATTGCTTTGTTTGTGATTAGGTTTGAAAGCCAGCGCCGTTAGTGTGTGTCTTCCTATAACAAAGGGGAATAGTATTTACAGTTTCGATCAGAATCAACGTGTGCACCAAATAAATTAATATTAAAAACACACTACATACACAAATCATTGTTTCTTAAAATAATGTGTAGTGGATATGTGCCGCAAAGATATTTACATACAGGTTTTCATTGTGAATAGTAATTTTGAAGCCATGAGATATATACAGAGTATAGCCTCGGACAGGTAAAACTTGCACATAACAGAGAGATGCATAAAAATGGTAAACGTGGCGGAGTTATTATAAGGGAGCTAGAAATACATAAAAGGTAATAATCAAGTAGTCAGCGGAAAGGTAAAAAAAGTGCATAAAATAAATATTAAAAAAATATATAGAGGATGTTGGGAACAAAGTTGCCACTATTGCTAAAAGTATGCGGCATCTTGCACTATAATTATTATGACTATTATAATAAATAAGTTCGAATGTTGCAAGCTCTGTCCCAAACAGCAATTAAAAATAAATAAATTAAAAAGGTAACAAAATCAAAATATATATATTGATTTTTAAGAAATGTACTACTTTATATGGAGGAAAATTATTATCGAGTTTAAAATCTATTATGTCTTCTGATTACACAGTGAAAAGCAAAATTTACGCATATATGGGAAAATTTTTTATTGTTAGATTTCAACAAGAATCGATGTATGTAGGTATCGTCTCCCAAAAACCATTAAACAGTGACGTTCGTTTTTGGGGGTTTGGCGGGAAATTAAAATTAATAGCAGTAATAACTTTAAATGAAAAGGTATACATTTTTTTAAAAGAAATGTTATTTAGAAATAAATTATTAACAACTTTTGAAATCAATTGAATAAAAATTTGAACAAACCTGAAATCTGCCAATTGGCGATCAGAAGGCTGACACGACATACGTCTTTATTAAAAGCACATAAATGAGAAGGTGCATACAAAAAAGTATGCCAAATCCCTTAGTGGATTGATCGCGACAGGAAATAAAAAAAATTTAAAGGATATAGTTTTTCTGTTCTTCCTTAATAAAAACTCAAGACTAAACTTCTAAAACAACCCCTGGTATTTTATCAACACGTACTTCTGAGTCATAAAAATTTCAAGTGATTAATAGCTCGAGCGCTTCACTCGATTATTAAAATCGCTCGAGTATCAAGTACTCGATTATTAAAATCATCGGTTTTTCCCAACACTAAATAAAATTGTTCAATTCTCGCCTGTACTCTGTTGTTTCATAACGAAATATTTTTATTGTTTTTGCATGCTAGTCTCTCGAATCCATTTATTATTAATAAAAAGACATGTACCCCCGTCTATGTTCATTAATACAACTTGATGCTAATTACAAAACTTTTCAAATATCACTCAAACGAAATTAAGGATATTTCTACAATTTTTTAATTTCCCCGCAAACCCCTAAACACGGCCTTGTTTAATGGTTTTGTGATTTTTGATGATGCACAAACGATTGCCATATCGTTTTTTCTTATATCTATCAATAAATAAATTTCCCATATGCTGCATAAGCCTGTCGTATACCTATGTTTAATTATGTAAAAAGTATTATTTAATATAGTTAAAGTTTAAATGGAGTTGTCTATTTGATGGACTTTGTCAAAATTTAAATTAATATAAAGGATACGCACTTGACATGAAATGTATACTTTTAGAAATTTCTTTACAGATAACCGAGTTTTTTAAGTATAAAACGGTTTATATATTTCAAAGATAGCAAAATTTCTTTTATAACACGTAAAGGATTAAAAAATAAATAGAATTAAAAAAAATGGTATTTCAAAAATGTCAATAAAAATTAATGCAATTTCAAAGAAACTAAACTACATTTAGGATAACTGTACTATGAATGAGAACTTTGAAAAATATTTCTAGGAAAAATATAAAAAAAAACTAATCATCATATACGTATGTAAAATATTGCCTTTATTATACAAAAGCATGTTGAAATTTTAAAGAATCTAATATAGCTTCCATGTTGTTATGTATCAAGAATGGCTCTTTTAATTAGTACATTTTGACGTATGTATCACTTCCGGTATAACCGGATACGTCAAAATGTATTCATAAAAACGATCGGCATCTTTTATTATGAGCACCAATATTTAAAACAAATATCTTTTATAGTGCCTGAGATGTTTCAATAGACCACTCGCCCTGAATGAACCTATACATACAGTGAGGACGTAAAGTAAGGAATAAATTCATTATCTCGCAACCTACAATTCTTTTAAAAAATCGCTCGGACCCTTCGATTTTGTTTTTCGAACGCGCATATTCTGACATAAATGCAAATAAGAGTGACACAAACAAAATTTTTTTCTTAAATAGAACCCACTGTATATTATTGCATGTACGGATTCTTCGGAAAATCCTAAACATTTTTCATGTTGCATGTGCTATACCTTAGCCCAAGCGTTTTGGAGTTATTCTCATTCAAAATTTGAAAATCAGATATTTCGCAATCAATCAAGACTTGCATTGATTCATGCACGCTGAGGAAAACCTGTAGTCAGCATGCGTGAAGCGCAAGAAAAGTCAAGTAGGCTTTGGAGTTATGATGCAAGAACAAAAAGAATTAATGTCAATAGTTACTGTTATTGTCAGTTTTATGTGTATTTTCCTAACGTTTTACTAGTTTTCAAAAGACTCATTTCGTTTTTTCATAACTAAATTAAATTAAAATGCGGCTCACTGAGAAACAGCGCATAGAGGTTTTGATGATGATGGGCTACGGTGATAGGATTAGAACACAGCAAGAAACTTGTGAGTTATTTAATCAAAAATACCCCAATCGTCCGCCAATATCACAATCAACAGTAAGCAAAATTGACTACAAGTTTAGGCAATTCGGTCATGTAAGAGATGTCCCTAGATTTGGTCGTCCTCAAGTTGATGAAAATCAACAATTAGAAGTCTTACTGGCAGTTCAAGATAACCAGCATGTGGTGTCTAGGCAGGTAGCAAGTGACGTGGATGTTGGAAAAACAACAGTTCTTAAAATACTGCATACAAATAAATACCATCCTTATAAAATGCAAGTTCTCCAAGAACTTTTGGAAAGGGACTTTGAGAGGCGCCTTGAATTTTGTGAGCGTTTACAGGATATGTGTTTCGTAAACAGAAATTTTGTAAAAAATATAATTTTTTCCGATGAGTCCACATTTTGCTTGAATGGTGACGTAAATACCCAAAATTATCGGTCCGATGTAAATCCACACTGGATGAGGGAAGGACACACACAATTTAATCAAAAGATCAATGTGTGGGCTGGCGTTGTCGATGACATTGTTATAGGGCCTTTCTTTTTTGACGGAAATTTAACAGGCGAGAGATACTTGAGTTTTTTAGAACAAGAACTTGTTCCAGCCCTGGCCACCCTTTTTCCTGAGTTAGAACGTCCCGATTTGCCACATCATAATATCTGGTTGCAACAAGATGGTGCTCCCCCCCATTTCGCTGTGGGAGTTCGTAAATATTTGGACGATAGGTACTTTTCCAAACAGGTGGATTGGAAGAGGTGGTTTTATTGAGTGGCCGCCAAGGTCACCCGATTTAACACCACTCGACTTTTTTTTATGGGGATACCTTAAGGGAAAAGTATTCAAAAGCCAGCCTGCAAATTTAGATGATTTAAAAGATCGCATCCGGCAAGAAATTCGGCAAATTACACCCCAAATGGTTCGAAATGTTCAGCGAGAATTTGTAGATCGGTTAGGCTATTGTCAGTTGACCAACGGAAGACACTTCGAACATTTACTTTAGAAAAATTATTTTTAAGTTCACCTAACTGTTTTTTCGATAAATAAGACATTTTTAAAATAATTTTATTCTTTGTTTTCTCCATGACTTTTTTCACTTTTCAAATTTTGAATGAGAATAACTCCAAAACGCTTGGGCTGGTTGAGGCAGAATACTGCTTCATTAGAATTATTGCCAAGAGAAAAGTACGAATATGCATATAAAGGTTTATGGACTATCGCAAGAGTAAAAACACGAGTTCTTTCTCGGAAAATGTTGTAATGGCATACTTCCCAGACCTTTGGTTAAAGATGATGAAATCTTCAACAACGTGTTTTCAATCATTTATGTAGAACACTAACAACTGCAAGGAAATATAATTTCCTTACAGTAAGGAAATTAATATTTTCTAACAGTTATTTTCCGTTGCCTAGCAACGACTAAGTGTGGGGAGGAAATATTGACTTTTTTTTTCAAAAATGTTGTCACCAAAGTCAATATTTCCGAACGATTTTCGGAAAATTATCTTTTTTATCAAAATAATACATGATTTTCCTATATTAGATCCTAATTTTCAAATTAGATATTTTTGACGGGCAAGAATGAAAGTACGAATTAAATTCTCTTATACGCATATGATTAAAACAAAAAAAAAAACATATCGAAAAAAAACTGTGAAAGGTGTGAGTAAAAAGTGAAATTCAACAATTTTATACTACCGCAATATTTGCAGACGGGCTATTTCCGAATCCCTGAAAGGAAATAAAAATGACAGAATATTGACAGGTGATTATTGGTGTTATAGGAATATTAATTATTTTCATCTGTCTGTATTTGTGCGTTGTTTTCTCATTTATAATACTACTTGCTCAAATTTTTTAGATCAAAAATAATTTTTTTATACATCGTTTATATTATAAAAGTAAGACGTTAACTTGCTAATGCGCCATTGATTTTCATAGCATATCACTTATTTCAAATTTCAAGTACAGGGTGGCCCATTTTCGACACTTTTATAGGGTATCTCCGTAATTGTTAGTGCTATCAAAAAAGTAATGTAGGTCTAATGTCATTTTAAAATGATAAAATCAAAATTCGAAAATTTTCGCTCGCTTAAGAGATACGGGGGAAAATCAAAAAATTGACAATTTCTAAATTACCCTATATTTTCTTAGTTAAAAGAGATACAGAAAAATGTTTTATACAGAAGTTTCTTTATATTCATTGTTGAATAATCTGCCGTTTTCAGACTAAGTATACGGGGTGAGGTAAAAAAGTTATCGGACCTAACCTTATTTTTTGAAATGGAACGTATATTTTAATCTAAAAAGATACTATTTTAAATTCTGCTTTTAAATCTATAACACACCATGGATGATATCGGTTTCCTAAGCGATTTATTTAAACTTTATTACTTTGAAACGAAATAAAAGATTCAGATTAAGGTAAAAAATAACGGGAATCATCGCAAATGTCCTTAATCCTAAATTTTTTACCATAATCTGAATTTTTTAATTTCGTTTCAAAGTAATAAAGTTTAAGTAAATCGCCTAGGAAATCAATATCATCATGGTGTGTTATATATTTGAAAGGAGAATTTAAAATAGTATATTTTTAGATTAAAATATACAGGGTATTCCCTTTAAAAAATGAGGTTAGGTCCGATAACTTTTTTACCTGACCCCGTATACTTATTCTGAAAACGGCAGATTATTCAGCAATCAATATAAAGAAACTTCTGTATAAAACATTTTTCTGTATCTCTTGTAACTAAAATTATATAGGGTAATTTTAAAATTGTCAATTTTAGGATTTTCCCCCATATCTCTTAAGCGAGCGAAAATTTTCCAATTTTGATTTAACAATTTTAAGTTTGACTCAGAAAGAGCACATGACACCTACATTACTTTTTTTGATAGGACTAATAATTACGGAGATACCCTATAAAAGTGTCGAAAATGGGACACCCTGTATAAACTTATACTAAATAATGGTATTATTGGAAAGACATTTAAGCGACCTTATGTTCCCCTTGATCCCCTTTCCACTTATGTCAAAAGAATTGACGTAGTTATACGATTTCTAATTTTATTATTTTAAGAGATACGAGAGTCTAAATTTAATATTTTTGATCTAAAATGATGTTACATTTACATCAAATCGAGCATATTACAGAGGGGGGGATCTACTAAGAGTTTTGGTAGTTTGTGGAAGGAAGTAAGATATGTCTAAATCTATGTAGTGTAGACTAACAGTTTAAGATAACTATACAGGGTATCAAATATTCTGGAATCACTTCTTTTGACGTATTGTAGACATAGGAATTTTTTAAATATACTTCTGAATTCCATATCATGTATACATTCAATTGTTATTGCTTGTTTTATTGAATTTTTTCATTGAAATACTTATTTTAGCTTTAAAGATCCCTTAAGGTTCGCGGACGTTAGAAATTTTAATATATTATCTACCCAATATAGCTATCAATATCTAAACACTGTATCTATGTTTTCGATTATATATATTTTCTCTAAAACAAAGATATAAAAACAGGGAAATAAAAACATACTTTGTTTCCTAAAAACGTCGAAATAAAGAAAATTAAATCAATTGAACAAGAACACACAACATCGTACAATTTGAACTAAACACAGAGAGACTTTTAGATACACTGAAAAATAATACAACTAAACAAAATATTATGTTTTGTAGTCTCTGTCACTCTTTTGCAGTATCTTGTAATATAGTTGAATATGAAAAAAAATCTTATAAATTCATTTCCTAGCCACCGGAAGATACCTTAGACAATAACAATGGCAAGCAGCTATTCTTCAGGCTATGGGCCCCGTAAACCGCCGAACTATAAGCAAAAGCTTGGTCGTATTTTGTCTAACGCAGTTAGATATCAAAACACTCATTCAGATTGAAAGAGTTTACCAAGAAAGGGTAGGATGTCACCATCTGCATACCAGAAGTAAAATTACTGTGTTGTAACAATACGTAAAGGCCAACTCGGTTTCTGCTCAGATTGTACGGTATTTTACTAAATCCATCCAGAGGGCGTCAAAACAATCGGCAATGCGTGACAATCACGTGTGCACGCGTTGATTGGCTATACAGGGCGCATGAAGCAAAGTGGCCTATTAGAAGTATCTCGAGAACTGAATGAGATTTTATTTTCAAAACTTGGTTGTAGCTATAAGATATGGTTTTCTACGTTTCTAAAAAATATTTTGGATAATGTGGTGTTGCCGGATCATACCGAAATTGGCAGCAACTTCGGAATTTTAAATGAATTACCATACATATTATATTTTTTGGGAATCTAGGTAAAAATCTAGAACAGTTTTATGTATAATATCATATACCTATCTTGAAGAGTTTTTGAATTATAAATAATCTTGTGATTTTTTAACGTCGTATCGGGACCTGAAAAGAAAATCATATCTTTTTAGCGGTTACAGCTAGAAAGCTGAAATTTTGAACAGTATTTAATCAGTTTTATACATGGCGTCTCCATAACAATATTTCTGAGGGAGATGAATTATTGCAAAAATCTTCTTTTTTTTAAATGGGACACCCTGTATTTGATGTGTTTTGCTAATGGAGGATCGAATTTTCTATCAATGATATTAAGTGTTCCTATACCTATCTTCAATATTTTCGGAGTTATAGCGAAATTTAAAACTTATCTTATAAAAATATATTTTTTGGTAGTAGGCTGCGGAATGGGTTTATAGAAACAAAATAATGAGAAATCCATTTGACGTTATGTATGTGTTATTGTAATAATTAGAAAATTGACTAAGAACAGCTTTGGGGTCTCTAGAAGGGGAAGAAATGAAAAAGGTGACAAATGAACATGTTATCACTATAATTCATGAATGTTTAAAAGCCAACAATTTAGTTATTAGTTATTTTAACGGTGTTGATGCGTAATTTTAATTTTGCTTATTTATTAATAAATTGCTCATTTGTTAACTATTTTTTTACAACAACACAGGCATAACGTCAAATGAATTTTTCATTATTTTGTTTCTGAATCCATTCCACAGCCACCAAAAAATATATTTTTCATAAGATAATTTTTAAATTTCGCTATAAGTCCGAAAATATTGAAGATTGGTCTAGGAACACATCATTAGATAGAAAATTCGATCCTCAATTAGCAAAACATATCAAATACACGGTGTCCCATTTAAAAAAAAATAAGATTTTTGCAATAATTAATCTCCCTCACAAATATTGTTATGGAGACGCCCTGTATAAAGCTAATTAAATATTGTTGAAAATAATAAAATTTTGATGGTCTTGTGAAACTATTGTCAAAATTTCAGCTTTCCATCTGTAACGGCTAAAGATATGATTTTCTTTCCAGGTCCCGATACGGCGTTAAAAAATTACAAGATTATTTATTATTCAAAAACTCTTAAAGATAGGTATATGATATTATACATAAAACTGTTCTAGATTTTTATCTACATTCCAAAAAAAATATAATATATAGGGTAATTCATTTAAAATTCCGAAGTTGCTACCACTTTCGGTATGATCCGGAAACACCGCATCATTCAAAATATTTTAGAAACGTAGAAAACCATCTTTTAAAGCTACAACCAAATTTTCAAAATAAAATCTCATTCAGTTCTCGAGATACTTCTAATAGGCCACTTTATTTTGTGCACCCTGTATACCAAACATACCGCATCTTCCGTGCAGTACAGGAGCGGCATTTAGACAGGTTAGAATGCTACCGATGTAAAAGTCGCTTGCTTTCTTATTCTTGACTCTCGACTTTTAATCATTTTTTACATCATTGCATGTCGTTAATATTCCTATTTTTATAAAAATACTTCAAATCAACAATTTTGCCGTTTATACAGGGTGTCCCAGAATATGTGGGTAATCTCCCGGGTTCAGATAGAACACTTAAAAATAACAGGAGAACTAACGGCCTCGCCTACGGAGATATGGGCCCATAACGGACGTCCCTGGAAATCGTTGTTTTTTTAAATAATTTATTAAGTACTAGGTGTAATTTAATAATTTTTTAGTATAATAGTTACTAGATAAGTCTCCCAAAGATTCTTTCTTTTAAACACATTTGGCTTATTTAGTTTGCCAGGGACGGACTAGACGTAACACAAAAATACTTTTTTTTATACACCTTGTATGATGAAGGAACGACAATAATATTTTTGGATATTCTAAACCTTAAGCTGAAAAAAGGTACTCTTGATCAATGTTGATAAAATGAACTGTTTTCGAAAAAAAATATAATTTTGTTCAATTATGATCATGATGAAAACAACTGCAAAAAAAACATAAAGAACAAAAATAATTTTTTTCGAAAACAGTTCACTTTATGGACATTGATCAAGCATACCTTTTTTCAGCTTAAGGTTTAGAGTATCCAAAAATATTATTGTGTACAAAAAAAAAACATTTTTGTGTTACGTCTAGTCCGTCCCTGGCAAACTAAATAAGCCAAATGTGTTTAAAAGGGAGAATTTTAAGGAGACTCCTCTAGTAAATATTATACTAATAAATTATTACATTACACCTAGTACTTAATAAATTATTTAAAAAACAACGATTTCCAGGGATGTCCGTTATGGGCCCGTATCTCCGTAGGGGAGGCCGTAGGAAGACAAATTTATAGGAACTTCTCCTGTTATTTTTAAGTGTTCTATCTGAACTGGGGAGATTGCCCACATATTCTGGGACACCCTGTATATTGAAAAATTTAATAAAGTTCCGGGTTGACCCTTAATGCAACTTTGCATACACATTCCTACTTTTATAGGTTATGCGATTCTACGCTAATAGTTGGTTTGTTCGCAGAGCAATCAGAAACAGTCCCACGTAAGCGCCGTTATTTTAATTCGGTGATCGTAGTGAAAAATATAGCGATTGCAAACTGATTTGCAACCGCCAGAATAATACGCGTCCTGGTACGCAATTGTGCGTTTGGAATCTGCGCGTTTGCTCGATCGGCTGTTCGGTCACTTTTTACTTGTTGATTTCACCGATTCGTTTTATTTTCTTTGGCATCTGAACCCGTTCACATAGAAAAAAAGCGGCAACCTTTCAGAAGGTCGTCCACAACCGAACATGAACAGAACGAAATTTGAAACCGGTTGATAAGTCCGCTCTACGAACAAACCTAATTGTAGCTCGAGTAAAAGGTATTTCTGATGGCCAGGCTTGAACACCTACCCTGTACGGACGAGAATACACAAGTTCGAATTCATAAATTTAATTGAAGACATAAGAATGACAGAGAGCACAAAGGTAAATTTGTTAAGGGTCGAGTTTATGTGAATAGTTAAGTAAATACGTTGAAGTGTTTTGGTACCTGTAATATAATTGAAAATAAGACACTCGTGGAGTATGCTAATGTTACAATGTAGATAGAAGTTATAGTAGCTAGAGTTTCTTGGAATAAAATAACGAGACCAGAATATGAACAATATTTTTCATTTAATGTGATAAAGGGATTGGTGGTATTTTCTGGCCCCGTCATTTATTTTATGTTTCAATGGAATGTACAGTTGAATCGGGAAGAGAAAGAACGTGCGCATAGTCTGTAACAGTATGATTCAAATCCAGATTATATAGATCAAATAAGACAAAACTACGTCAGCAGTTACTAAACGTGATTAAAATTATGAAGGGCGCAGATATAAAAAAAACTTCTACACTGTACTAATGTCAAAAATTAAATTTTAAAATTACTGGTGACGTATTTTCAAATGTATTTAATTATATCGATGGAAATATGATTTATTGCTTAAAATATAATGATATTTCTTGATAAAGGTAACCAATTGCTTACAAAATATACAAAGAAAACGATTTTATTTTTTATTTTAATGCGATTTTCGAAAAATATCGTAGCTCTTAGAGACAAAATGTTTGTCATTACCGATGAGGGACATTAGCCACTCCCGGTTCCCAGCACTGATTGTTCTAGGTTATAAATATAATACAACTTTTTTTATAACTAAATATACTATATTTAATAGTACTTATGGAAAAAGAAACAAATATGTAACTAATAGCTCTGATAAACTGGTTTTAATTATTTTATATAGAAATGTACAGGGTGTATCATTTTCGACACTTTTATAGGGTATCTTCGTAATTGCTAGTGCTATCAAAAAAGTAATGTTGGGTTTGTTCAGGTTTGTTCGTGTCAAACTTAAAATGGTAAAATTAAAATTTTCGCTCGCTTAAGAGATACGGGGGAAAATCAAAAAATTGTCAAGTTCAAAAGTACCCTATAGTTTCTTAGTTAAAAGAGATACAGAAAAATGTTTTATATAGAAGTTTCTTTATAATGATTGTTGAATAGTCTGTCGTTTTCAGAATAAGTATACGGAGCCAGGTAAAAAAGTTATCGGAACTAACCTCATTGTTTTAAGTGGAACACCCTGTATATTTTAATCTAAAAAGATACTATTATAAATTATCCTTTCAAATATATAACATACCATAGATGATATTGGCTTCCTAGGCGATTTATTTAAACTTTATTACTTTGAAACGAAATAAAAGATTCAGATGAAGGTAAAAAATATCGGGAATCATCGCAAATGTTCGGAATATGTCCTTAAATGGCTATCGTCTTTCCGGATAGCGAGCAAAATATACATTTTGCACCATTTCTTCGATATTTCCACTTTCAATATAAACTGATATCGAATTTTTCAAAATGTTTATAGGTCATTTTCGCAAATGAATATGTAAAAATGAAATTGACGTTAAATGTTAATAGTCAACATAGTTGTTTCTAGGATACTAGCATTTTTTGTTCCATGGTCTACTGTGGTTTAAAGTAATAAAGTTTAGGTAATAAATCGCCTAGGAAAACACACTCATTCATGGTGTGTTATATATTTGAAAGGAGAATTTAAAATAGTATATTTTTAGATTAAAAGATACAGGGTATTCCATTTAAAAAAAATGAGGTTAGGTCCGATAACTTTTTAACCTAACCCCGTATACTTATTTTCACAATTGCAATTTATTCAACAATCAATATTAATAGACTTCTGTATAAAATATTTTTCCGTATCTCTTTTAACTAAGAAAATACAGGTCAATCAATCAATCAATTGTCAATTTTTTGATTTTCCCCCGTATCCCTTAAGCGAGCGAAAATTTTCAAATTTTGATTTTACCATTTTAAGTTTGACCCAAATAGAGCGCATGACACCTACATTACTTTTTTGGTTTAATTACTGAGATAATCTATAAAAGTGTCGAAAATGGGATACCCTGTACAGTCGTTTACTAACTTGAAA
The DNA here is from genome assembly GCA_963991005.1 of Barypeithes pellucidus. Taxonomy (NCBI): domain Eukaryota; kingdom Metazoa; phylum Arthropoda; class Insecta; order Coleoptera; family Curculionidae; genus Barypeithes; species Barypeithes pellucidus. The sequence goes on along the minus strand of OZ022565.1, from coordinate 19,455,981 downwards.
AAATTGTGAACCACACGAAACACAAAATGTAAATGCCAATAATGACATGGCAATATTTTAACTTTGCTATTTTCGTCTGGTACACCGTAATTGTATTTGGTTTCCAATGAAAACATTATCTGTTTGATTCTTTTTCATTAACCGATAAGCAAAAGGTATTACAACAAGGTCTTTGATTTTACAGTAATATTATGACGTACGTTCATTCTTTCCTCGCCCCAACTGTATGTGATAGATTACACTGGCAATATACAAGAGATGTTAGAGATGTATAGATGAATAGATAAACTTACACGATTAGCCTGTCTTCCTTGTAAAATAATTTGCAAAATCAGATATTAATGGCGCGAATGTTTGCTACCTACCAAAAATGACAAGCTAATTTTGTAAAGATCCATATGTATTGTATTATATCGTGGTTTCCTAAGAAAGTTCCATTTTGAAAATCCAAGGAAAATATTAACACTTACCGGTATTCCAGTGGGTTCTATTTGACCGAAGCGCGTACTTCTCCAACTTTCCAAGATCAGTAGACCACCATAAATTTTTCCCACCGTTATTTTTCCCGCATTTAGATCAGTTGTCGGAGGAACCAGGATGTTTACCATGTTTTTAGCTTGCAAGGGCCATATATTTTTTATTGTTTCTTTAAGTTCACTATCCGCTTGGTCCATTTCTTCCGCTAAAATCGGAAAAGCAAGAATTTCAATTGCGATAAAAATACAGGTTCGGGTAATACATCAAGTACAGTACGTTTCACGAAATTTGGATACGACTTAATGATTTCCTGGGTCGGTCCCATAGTGTCGACAAGAGCTTGGCAATAAACAAGTGAAGTATGAAGGGACGGACTAAGGATAACAAGTAATGATATGATTATGTTAATGTAATCAAATGAAATAACATTTTTTTTAAATATTACTAGTCATATTTATTTACATTTATAATGTCATTCTATAAATAGTTCTGTTTCGCTATCGCTATCCTCATCAAAATTAATTATAATTGGATTAATTATACGATCCAGACTAATATACGAATTTTCTACAGTTATTACGTGACGGACTGAATTTTTCCAACTACCTGGGGGAATATCATTAAAGCATTTTCGTATTTATTCTACAACACTAGAACTTAAAGTCGGAGAAATATTTTCAGACCTAACCAGTGATTTTAACTGGTGCCACATATGCTCAATGGGGTTAGAAATGCAATAATAGGATGGGAGCCGTAGCACTGTATGTCCAATTTCTTCTGCCAATGTGTCACAAACATATACTTTTTTATACAAAATGTCTTTAAAACTTCTAAAAGATCACTTATTTTTATAACTTTCTTCAAAATATATATCATTCGCCGCCATGTAGTTCTGAATCTCCAATTTTGTATTATTTGAGCTTGGAGCTTTATGTAATTGGCGACTGTGATAGCTCGCATTGTCCATTACTATCACGCTATTCTGAGGAATGTTTGGTAAAAGACAATTCTTGAACCATTCCTCAAAAGCTAACAAATTTTACCACAAAAAGATATTTAAATATAAATTAAGCAACCTAACCTACCTGATGTGCCTATATTTAATTATAATTATTACAATCCGGTCCTTTCCACATAATAATAACAAACGGTCATAAATAATGAGATGGCCGCAGGTACTTTTGCTGCAGTCATTAAGTTATATTCATTTTTTTCAAACTCCAGATAGAAAAATGTACGTTTCTAGCCTACGCAACGACTGCAAACAGCCTTTCTACCTCTTTCGGTCAATATTGCAGCATAGCCAGATTGTCATATTTATCGCATATGTATCTTGCAAAATCCCAATTAAAAATTTGTTAATTTGATAATTACAACTGGTTTAAGGTTAATCCGCAATTGCTCTGAAAATAAAATTATTTCCCAATAATTTTACTATAAACCCACTGGGACACCCTGTATAAATGTGGATGGCTTAGGGGAGAGACATCACTCACTTGCAATGTCAGTACCTATTTAATAGTCTACAGCACTTTCTCCGTGTTACAATAGTACATTACGTATCAAGGGCCGAAAAGAGGATTTTACGGACGAGTCCGGAAAAGCCCCCGACGACCCGAGATATATACCGTATTTTTTTACAAGTGCTCCGAAGCTTTGATGCCAAACAAATAAAGAAATTCTTCTTACAGTTTTCCTGTCTACATGACATGGAAACACTCGCGCATGGAGAATGTAAATATCTATTTATTATTTTTGACAAATAGGCTCGGTGGCCTAGTGGTATAGCGTACGCCTTGTGTTCTGAGAGTCCCGGGTTCAAATCCCGCACTCAGCATCTCTGGTTTTATTTATTTTTTTACAAGTGCCCGAGTCTTTGAGGCCATATAAATAAAGAAATTCTTCAGACATTTTTCTAAAACATCTTTGAAAAATTAACTGCCAATTTAATTTATATATAATCCGCTATTTACTATCGCTTGTAGTATGGCTCGGTGGGTAGAGTGTCCGCCTGGCGATCTGAGGGTCGCGGGTTCAAATCCCGCACCGACAATTCTGGTTTTATTTATTTATGAGCACATGGTGACTCGAAGCGGGAGGAAAAAACCCTTCCCGCCCGCTTCGATACTATCCCGCCCGCTCTCTGGGAAAACGCCACTTTCGGTGAAGAGAACATGCATGAAAAGAGGCACTTTCGGGGCACATGCGAAAAAAAATATATAATTTCTTACCTGCTCTCATTTTGATAGCTAGATTTTCCCTGATCAACGCAAATAAAGTAGTGGTAAAATAGACTTTTCCGTCGTCATCAACTGGCATATTCATCCGGATCAATTTCTTGTAAGCCAATCGATTCGGGCATTTATTTCCAAACCCCAACGGTGGATCCATGTTTTTTAGCATGTCGTACATTTCAGTAAAATGAATTTTACCCCTAAAATTAAGTTAAGTTCAAAGATATTACAAGCTACAGATGGAAAAATGTACATTTCTAGCCGACGACGCAACGAATGCGCACAGTCTTTCCCACCCTTTTCGTTCATTATTGCAGTATAGCCAGATTGACATATTTATCGCAAATGTATCTTGCAAAATCCGAATTAAAAATTTGTTAATTTGGCAAATACAACTGGTTTAAGATTAATCCGCAATTGCTCTTAAAATAAATTTATTTCCCAATATTTTTACTAAAAACTTTGCAGCGATGAAAGATTCTTTAAAAAAATATTAGTCTACTTAAAAGTATCACACGAATCTCGAACTAATCCAATTGCACTCTGGCAACATGAATGAATTACTAATCTCGTAAAGATTGCGACGTTTGTCATTTGATCTAACGGATTGATTATATATTTTGGTTCATTTTTGTGTTTGTAAAAGACTGGATCATTTAAATAAGAATTTATCTTTTCATCGGTAAATATGGTTATGTTTTAATATTTAACCAGCTGATATAACCAGACTTCAACATTGTTGGCATTCAGCCAACAAACATGTAGTTCTCTCTTCCACCCTTTACTGATTTTCAATAACAGTTCAAACAGTCACAGCTTCACTTTCCAACCGTTTTATGAATGGATTATGGGATCTGTAGTTAACAATACTTTGGTTAAGTTAGATTTTTCCTATTCTTAACAAAGACTGTAGTACCTATGTATAAATAAAAATGTCTGGAATTTTATGATGAAACTCAAATTACTTGAACAAGATGGTGCGGTTAATCAACATTCAATAAAACCTATAATTAATCCAGTTGTTTAGAATCATATCAAAGTTTATATGATTGGGGCTAGTTAAGGAAAAAGTTATTTCCTTTCGTAATATTTAACAAAAAAGAAGTTACAGAGTGACTGAGGAAAGGAGTTTTTAAACACCTCGTGCAGGAAAGTGCACAAAAGAGATATAATTTCGGCATGGTCGATCGGCTATGGCAAAAATACGTCATTTGGCTATACCAGGACGTGGCAAGTTTTCCTTTCCATTAGTGGACTTTAATTTTTAGATAAGTACCGGTACAGAATGTAAATATTTTTGATCAGCTTCAAGATATACATATTAGAAGATCATGGAAACAAAAAATCAATCTTCTTAATGAAAATATTTTTACATATCAATCACTTCCTGTTAGACCGGAAGTTAGGCCCAATATTGCTATTTTAAATAGAACGCATTGTATGTTGATTCTATATAAAAATCATAGTGACTTTTGTTAACAATATCCTATATCCATCTCATACGGTTTCTGAGATAAAATTAAAATTTTCAAGTACATGCCAACGGTAATTTGACCTTACTTTCTAACTAAGGCAGTTTAAGATTTAGAAATTTGAGAAAATGTATAGGTCTTTTTATTTTATAAAAATTCAATACATGTCTTACAGGCTGCATTAAAAATGATACCTTTCTAGTATAATAACGGTATTTTTAATAATAAAGTTATTTTTAAAAATAGAACACCCTGTATTTAAAATAACAAAGTTAGGTATGATTTCCGGTGTTACAGAAGTGATAAATAAAGAAAAATATCTTATATCATTAAAAAAAAACGGCATCTTTTATACAGGGTTGCCCAGAAGTCCGGAATAATATTAATATATTCTTAACCTGTAACTTTTGGGGAAAACACTCGGACACGTCAATTTAGTTTTATATATGCTCACATTTTGACGTTATTCGTTTGTTTTTTTATGGGCATTTGTCAAAGATATGACGGCATCGATCTTCTTTTTAAATAGAAACATACAGCTTGTTGTACATTATTTGAAAGCTAATATCTCGTACAGTATGCTCATAAATTTTAGCGCGATTCTGTCAAGCTATTTCAAAATGGCGACTGTTAAAAGATTTTAAAAAATCTCTATTGAAATAAGCGAAAATTATAAATCATTGATGTTTTTTACCTTCCAAGGTAAGAAAAGAAATCTTCTGAACGCGACACAATGAAGATTTCTTACCTTGAAAGTAAAAAAACATCAATGACTTATAATTTCCGCTTATTTAAATAGAGATTTTTTAAAAACTTTTAACAGTCGCCATTTTGAAATAGCTTGACAGATCGCGGTAAATTTTATAAGCATACTATACGAGATATTAGCTTTCAAATGATATATCGCAAGCTGTATTTTTCTATTTAAAAAAAAGATCGATGTCGTCATATCTTTGACAAATGTCTATAAAAACACAAACTAATAACGTCAAAATGTGAGCATATATAAAACTAAATTGACGTGTCCGAGCGTTTTTCCCAAAAGTTACATGTTAAGGCTATATTAATTTTATTCCGGACTTCTGGGCCACCCAGTATATAGCGAGTACCAATATTTCAAAATCCCGAGATCATTTAATAGGCCGCTAACCTTGAATGGCCCTGTATGTACTATATATACTTACGTAGCATTTGGGTCATATTCTGCCCAGATTCTTACAAATTCGTCCAAGTGATGCGCTCCCAAAATGGAAGAATCTCTGGTCAGATAGTCAAAGTTGTCCATAATGACAGCAACAAACAAATTTAACATCTAGAAGGAAAACAAATCTTAGCAATATGTATTTATGTAAATAATACTTTATGCATAAGTTTCATAAAATATTTTTCCTACGATCGTATCAGTTTCCTTTTTTGAAATTAAAAATATATATAGGGTGTCATCTAATTAATTAATGGAAAAACTCCTTACGGAAAAATATTAGGATTTAATTATACTTACCTATATCCGAAAGTTTATATTAACTGAGATACAGGGTGTTAAAGTTAAAACGTCGTTTTTGTTTTTCTCTAATAACTTTGCAGGAAGCCAACGTTTTTTTACAAAGTTTGGCAATTATGGTTTTTTAGAACGAGAAATTGATTTTTTAATGAAGTTTTAATGTACAATGTAGGGAGCGCTGTCTGCGGCATTATATGCAAATTTATTAGGTCATAACTTTTTTGTGCCTCAGTGTATTTAAATTCTTCATGAAAATAATACTTTTTCTCATATTTATTACGTAAAAATGGTATACTAAGTTCAGGTCGCCCAGAGTTACCGTTTCGGAGATATTTACATTTAAATTGTTTAGTGCGTTAGCTCAGGTAAGCAAATAATATTTTGGTACTTCTTACCAATTAACTTTTACATGATAATTAATGTTCTGGTAATGGTAATTGGGAATAATAAATTTAACAATTAAATTGTTCTTGAACTTACTTTAATTAAAATAACTTTGACCCTAGAATATATCGTGTCGAAAGAAACCAACAGCAATGAAAACACAAACTTGCGATAAACTCAAAAATGAAACATTTTCTGACAAAGCTATCTTACAATAATCAACAAACAAATAACAACATGGAGGTTTCATAGCAACTGCATCTCTAAATTTCATTTGTTTTCTCATAGGTTACTTTAAGAAAAAAATGTTGCTTGCAAATTAATAATAATTGGGCAGGGTGCACTAAACAGTTTAAATGCAAATATCTCCGAAACGGTAACTCTGGGCGACCTGAACTTAGTATACCTTTTTTACGTAATAAATATGAGAAAAGTATTATTTTCATTAAAAACTTAAATACACGGAGGCAAAAAAAGACCTAATAAATGTGCTAATAATGCCGCAGACATTGTACAAAACCATAATTGCCAAATTTTGTAAAAAAACGTTGGTTTCCTGCAAAGTTATTGGAGAAAAACAAATATGAAGTTTTAACTTTAACACCTTGTTTCTCAGTTAATATCAACTTTCGGATATAGGTAAGTATAATTAAATCCTAATATTTTTACGTAAGGAGTCTGTGGCTTTTCCATGTACCATTAATTAGCGGACACCCTGTAGTGATGTTATAACCAACTCACTGTTACTTAGGAATGCAATAAGCTTGGGATATTTGCTTATGTCGACTGAATTGATATTCAGAATCCATGTTGATTTTAGTTTGGAATAACGTAACCATAAAGCCGAATATTTAAAAATATTACCTTTTTTGAACACACCTTTTAGAATACCCGTTCGCTTAAACTCTTCACTTACTCTTTACCAATGCCATTTAATAAACGTATTATATTTTTTTATTTTTTTAAACTCTTTAATGAGACTATCGTAGAAAAACGAACTTTTGTGAAATTTGGCCAATGATACTTACGAGGAAGGAGCAAAAGAAGATGAAGGAGACGAAATACATATAGGCCAGATTCGAGCCGCATTCTTTGCCTTCCTTATCAGCATTTGGATCGCACTCTTGGCCTTTTATACAGGACAACATTATACTAGGCCAATTTTCTCCAGTTGCACACCTAGAATTAAAAAAAAATAGATTGGAATTGACAATCCATTAAGTATAGTGTATAATACTACAATAAACTCCTTTAAATTAAAAAAACAAATTCAAAAATACGTTGCTGTCTATAAATATTAATTCACTAATTCACCTAAATAATAACATGAGGCCTTGTATAAAATTCCGAAAATTGTTGTGTCTGTTTATTGATTCGCTTGGTAGGTTGATATTACCAAAAACCTGGAAAAAAAAGGAATTAATTGAGAAAACAGAAAAATGGTCAACATACAGTGTCATCGACAAAGTTTCATCGATATTTTATACAAGTTTGGCAAACATTCCAGTCAGAAGCCCAACGGTCGGGAAAGAGAACCGAATATTCCTTCCACCATCAAGTAATACGAAGCGACGCAGTCACGAAGAAAGGGGAAATCCTGCCAGCGGCTCAGGCTTATCCACGCAATGTGGCCAGGTCAGAAATTAAAAAATCACTAGCTAAGATAGTACTTCAAGAATTCACTAAAAGGCCGTCCTGACATTATTTGTTTGTTGTTATTCGTCGCCATCTTTGGTTCTGGATGCTTTTTCAAATTACAGAATAAAAAGTTGTTCCTTCGTATTGTTTTCGGTATATTAGTGCTTATAAACTTTCATTACCTAACAAACATTTTTGTGAAGGAGTTTTTAATTTGTGGTGATTCGCTGTTTGATAGGTTAGTGGCTTGTTTTGTTTAAGATGAAAGGACACAAGTGCATGTTGCTTTTTTGTAAAAGTCGTGGATCAATACCAGGTATAAAGTATTTCAGGTATGTACATATATATGAAAATGTTTTGCTTATCACTTATCACATTATCCGATCTTCGGAACCGAGTTGCACTATAAAGCTTGTAAAAAAAGAAGAGAGTGTCACTCGTATACAACATAATATATATGTGGTCACTACCTAACTTTACAATTATTGCATTTTTAATTTGGTCCATTAGTAGCTGATAATAATTCCCAAAATTGTCAATATAGTCATTCATTCTTAAATTTTGGTTTAGAAAAAAGTGAGGTTAAGAAACATACGACGTTGGATGAAAGTTAAAATAAAGCTCATGGTGTCGAAACCCAAATACTCGGACGGAATTTGGCATTGCAATATTTTTCCTAACTAACCAGTGAAATTTACATTAAAAAAGTTGAAATCCGGTCCTGTCGAATGTTTAATTTCACAAGGAAATTTCCGAACTGCGCAAACTCACAACGCCCCCTTCGATGCCCATAGCGGGGACATAATTGCAGATGGTATTAGCAATATACTGTTTAATATATGTGTATTTAAAGCTCAAGGATTAATTACTAATAATCCAATTAAATATAAGAAAAAACAATAGAAATTAACATTTTTAAAAAAGTTTTCACTAAATCACCAGATTGAAAAGAAATTACTAGATCTAGTGAAATTTTACTTAACCTGGCAACACTGTATCAACGGCTGGCCTTGTAAAGTCTGCGAAAGGAGAGGACAAAGATCCTCGTACCGTGGTAGAGGGGGAAAGCCAGCGACTTAGTATACGACATGGAAATTTGTTTCCTCTTTATTTAATTTATAGGTAGGTGGTATATTACGTTCTCTTTTCGGCTCGTTAGGAGTGTGATTGTAATTAAATAGTTATTTGCCAAATCTGTATATTGTCAACTCGAAATAATTTACAACAATAATTTTAAAAAAGTACAATTTCATTGGACCATTACTTACCTGCATTCCGATTATGGCATATATGAAAAACAACATGGCGATTAGAAGACATACGTATGGAAGAGCTTTGAAACTCTGGACGAACGTCCAAAGCAATATCCTTATTGTGTATCCCTGGCGAAGGAGTTTTATCAATCGGGCAGCACGAAAAAGTCTTAGAAAGCCAACGTTTATGAAGTTGTCCTGAAAAGTTTTCTTTCGTAAGATCATTAATATTTATACAGGAATGATTAATATAGGTTTGTTCGGACAGATTTTTACAAAATAATATATCTGGTGATGCATCGTTAAGTTGAACATAGAAAATTTCATGTATTTTTTGAGGTTGCTGAATGTTGGCTCCCCTGTACGTTTTATAGAAAAATTGCAATATAACTTCCAGAAGAGGCCGGCATGGTAAATCCATGTGCCCAGTTTGGCTATATTTTGTCGATCCAATCCTAAGCTATTCATTTAAACGTGATGACAAAACCACAAATCTGTCACAGTTCAGGTAAAGCCCTGGTATTTCTTACATTTCCTTACGAAATAGTTCGGTGGATTGGAACGGAAAAGTTCGTCGTTGGTAATTTGGTGTGGTTTTTACTGCAGACAAGTGCGTTATTAAAAATGGACGTATATTAGTAGACTCATTTGTACAGGGTGATCACGTATTATGTCCCCCCATCTTAACCTTTTTATTTTACATACTTGAGAAAAATTAAAACGATTGATATACAAGGTTTTTAAAGTAGTATTTGCAATGGGAACAAATATCATTTAGGTCTGTTGATTTACAAGTAGAGTTGGTTTTATTCGACATGATGTTGAGGCCCTTTGTTAGACACCTATTTTATAATATGCAACCAAGTAATTTACAAAATAACATACAGAGTTATTTACAGAATATATAAAACGACACTAAGTTGTGATCGTATGATATTAGTAAATCATAATAAATCACTGTTGCATAACTTATTAAGGAAAAAGCACTTTTAGTGATAAGGGACCCCGAATTTGCTAACGGGCCTAGGACCACCTATAACCACCACTTAATAAAATAAAAGTTCACAAAAGTAATAATCTGCCGCCCAGAAACTCCGTTCAAATCCAAAAGGTTGGATACCGACGAAATTTCGTCAACGAAAAGTTATTCCGCTTGACGTGTGTCATTATTAAGTGACGCGGGTTATCGGTTCTTTGTTTTCGGATATATCACTAGGCATACTACGGCCTCGTATTTAAAGGGGCCTCGAAAAGAACCAAAATATAAAAGAGTTCAAAATAAAAAGTACGATTTTAAATTGACAAATTAAATTAGGCGTGGTGCGGTGCCTCAAACTGGCAACAAGGCAAGAAACTCTACGGCAAAATAAAGAATCGGCGTAACTAAACGCGCCCATTATTTTTACTGACTTTATTATTATTAATAAATCGGAATATACAATGTGCCTATTTTTGGTTATAGGGGGCCCTAGGCCTGTTACGCAATTCGGGGTCCCTTATCACTTCAAAAAGTGTTTTTATCCTTAATAAGTTATGCAACAGTAATTTATTATGATTTACTAATATCATACGATCACAAGTTAGTGTCGTCTTATATATCCTGTACATAACTCTGTAGGTTATTTCGTAAATTACTTGGTTGCATATTATAAAATAGGTGTCTAACAAAGGGCCTCAACATCATGTTGAATAAAACCAACCCTACTGGTAAATCACCAGACCTAAATGATATTTGTTCCCATTGCAAATACTACTTTAAAAACCTTGTATACCAATCGTTTTAATTTTCTCAAGTAAGTAAAATAAAAAGGTTAAGATGGGGGGACATAATACGTGATCACCCTGTACAAATTAATCTGCTAATATCGTCCATTTTTAATAACGCACTTGTACTGCAGTAAAAACCACACATGTAACCAAATGACCAACGACGAACTTTTTCGTTCCAATCCACCGAAATATTTCGTAACGAAATGTAATAAAAACCAGGGCTTTATACAGCACATTCATTTTTGACATTGACGAAACGTGTCAGTGAGAATATTTCCATTATCCGTTATGTTCAGCTTTATGTCAATTTTTGGCAACAGCGTCATAGAAATTATTTGCTGTATTTCCTGAACTATGAGAGTTTCGTGGTTTTGTCATCATGTTTAATTGAATAGCTTAGGATTGACCCACCAAAATGTATTGAAACCCGGCACATAGGTTCACCAGAAGTTAGGGGTCAGGGGAGCCAATATTCAGTTACCTCAAGAATTACATGGGAATTTCTATGTTCAGCTCAAGGATGCATCACCCGGTATGGGTGGATACGTGTGTTTATCAAAATGTGAGATGTCACTGGCTATGAACTCGACACCAAAGATTATAAAATAGTAAATTTTGGAGGATCCTATTGTGTTTCCTCATCCAATGAGGCATTTTAAAAAGTTTTTGACATTTCATTTACTCCCCACCAGATTTTTTCTGGTTGATGACAAATTTGAAATGTATATGGTAAGATATTTACTTTTTTCCATAATTTGATTCTCAGTCAACAATTACGAAAGTAAGCAGAAAATTGTTATCTACTCTATTAAATGCGAATCTTTCAATAATGCATTTTTTTAAACTGATTATCATCAAATAATCTAAACTAATTATGGGGTCTTATGGCCCGCAAAGTCGCCGGATTTAATTCCCATTAGATTTTTTGTTGTGGGGATTTATAAAGGATAGTTAGGGCTATACCACCGATCACACTAGAAAATATGAGAGATCATATTTGACAAGCATTTAATCTAGTAACTTTTAAATCACTTATGAAAAACTTATGTCGAAAAAGAATCGCAATTTTTAGAAGTAGATGAGGAACATTTCGAACATCTCGCAGGACACGCAATCCCACTGGCTTCATCTGTTAATTTGCTGGGCTTCAATCTGGGAGGAGATATGTATCGATGGGCTCTGCTGAATGCGCCCAATGTCTGCTTACTTACTTACTTTTTGACAGAGAATCGAAAAAAAAATCAATACCATTCCATTAGTCACCAACCAGATAAAATATGGAGGGGAAAAGTGGAATATTTTGCTGTTTTTTTTTTGGAATTTAAAAAAACTGAAACATGGTCGGATTCTGTTATCTATGGTAACATTTAGTTTCAATTAGTACCGAATTATTTAAATAATAACGCCAGTGTTTAGTTAAAGCTGTTTTTGATTTTTATATCACATATCATATCATATACAGGGTGTTCCTTGATGACGTGCTAATATTCCAGGGTGTGATTCCTTAGGTCATTTTATAAAGAAAAGTTCATATGAACATATGTCCGCAACGGCTTAAATATTTTGCTACATGGTGTGGAATTTTTATTTTTTAAATGGTTATTTTTTTTATATCTCCGAAAGTATTTTAGATATTATTTTCATTTGTGGTATGTGTTAATAGGATATAGAACCACAAATTTTAGTTAGAAAAGTTATTCAATTGTTCCACCAGTGGCGTCCCTGCAAACATGCATTCCGATATTTTTTACGAAAAAGATGGTACGCCACTGACATTTTTCCATATGAATATTTTTTCTGATTAGCACGGTGAATTCTTCATGAAAACGGTCTCTTGGATTTTTCTCGTAAGACGCACCGTTCTTGATTAAAACCGTTAAATTCATATTGAAGCTCATTATTATTCACATTGATAAATTTTGTTTTATAAAAATTGTTGGAAATGGTCGCCTTCACTTAAAAGGAATGCTTCCGCTCGTCTTCGCATCGAATGGCCCACTAAAACAATTTTTAAAAAATAAAATTTATCATGAATTAGTTTATCAATGTTAATAATAATGAGTTTCAATGTGAATTTAGTGGTTTTAATCAAGAACGGTGCGTCTAACTGGAAAAACTCAAGAAACCGTTTTTATGTAGAATTGACCAGGCAGAAAAATATCCATATGGAAAAATGTCAATGGCGTACCATCTTTTTTATAAAAATATCGGAGGACATGTTTGCAGGGACGCCACTGGTGGAACAATTTAATAACTTTTCTAACTAAAATGTGTGGTTCTATATCCTATTAACACATACCAAAATTGAAAATATCATCTAAAGTACTTTCGGAGATATTAAAAAATAACCATTTAAAAAATAAAAACTCAACACCCTGTAGCAAAAAAAATTTAATTCGTTGCAGACATATGTTCATATAAACTTTTCTTTATAAAATGACCTGAGGAATCACACCCTGAAATATTAGCACGTAATTAAGGAACGCCCTGTATAAAGAAAAACAAAATTTATGAAAAACTAAATTTTGGACAATCTACTTTGGGATTGCTAATGAATCTAGTTACGAATTCGTTATAAACAAAATAAACGAACAGACCCTACAAGGAATATGTCAGTAGATTTGTTGTAATTTTTTAAACCGGTTTCGAAATGGTTGCTCTGGTTGCTCTTTTAATTGTCGTATACCAGTTCTAAATACAATTTCTTATATGAGATTTCGAAATCAATTGAAGACAGGTCAAGTATAGGCTATATGAACAATACCTTCAATTAAAACTGATCTAACCAAAATTCTGTTTAGGTTATAACGTTTCTAATATGTTTTATATACAGTGATGGGCTAAAATATGGAACAAATTCATTTAAAAATCAGGTATTAATTTTTTGTAAAAACGCTCGGACACGTCGATTATAATTTTTTCCGGATTTTCTTCCGGATTTTTTGCCTCAAAAAGAAATTATACTGGGTGTGTCAAAAAGTAGATGTAGGTATAATTTTGAAAAATTATTTTATTAAGTGTTGAAAATGCAAACCATTAACTTCTTGACAATATGCCAATCTACTTAAAAACCCTTCTAAAACATTATTTACAGTATTTTCATTAATTTGCCTAATTTCATATCTAATTTTAAATTTTAAGTCTTCCAAATTTTGTGGTTTATCCTTATACACTTTTGATTTCAAATAACCCGAAAGAAAGAAATCCATTGGTGTAAGATCGGGAGATCTTGCAGGTCATTCTATGGGTCCTCTTCTACCTATCCATCGTTCGGGAAAAATAGTATTCAAATACTTGTCGAGCAAAATGAGGCGGAGCACCATCCTGCTGAAACCAAATAGACGCTTCTGGTAGATTAGGCTGATTCGGATTTGGAAAATCCGCTGCTAGTGGCTTCATCGCTAAAAAGTACGCTGCGATGGAAAATAGATTTAAGTTGCAAATTTCCATCATAGTTTCACAAAACTGTAGTCGGCGGTCGGGATCATATTCGTTTAGCTCGTGCAGCAACCAAATTTTATACGGATGGTACTTTTCTTGTTTCAATACCCGCAAAACGGATCGTCGGCTAACATCATTATTAAGGGCTACTTCAGTGGATGCAATATCTTCAACTTCTAACAAAATGTTCAATTTTGTGTTTTCACTAATTTTTGGACGACCTGGCCGTAGACGATCCTTTACATTCCGTTTCCCTGAATTTTTTCTCAATTTTACTCACTGTAGATCTTGTAATCCGTCGTTCTGGATACTTAGCGCTAAACAAGTTACAAACTTCTTCTTGACTTCTTGTTTTGTCTCCACATCCAATTAAAATTAAAATTTCGATTCTTTGAGTTTCATTTAAATGCACCATGATCACCATTTTTTCAAAATTATACTTAAAATTCTTTTTAATTGACACATGACTTGCTATCGTAGTAACAATTAATTTAAATTTACCTGTTTACCTTTAAGTAGGTACATGTACCTTTTTTTAAAGAAATTTCTTTTTTAAGATGTAATTTTTCTCTAAAACCGTTAGAGATAAGGATAGAGTATGCTACATGAATTATGCTCAGAATTTGACGTAGAATTTATGTGATAAGTAAAAATAGGGTGGTTCTATTTAAAATACAAAAAAATTTTATAACATCTACTTTTTGACACACCCAGTATAATTTCTTTTTGAGGCAAAAAATCCGGAAGAAAAAATTATAATCGACGTGTCCGAGCGTTTTTACAAAAAAATAAAACCTGATTTTTAAATGAATTTGTTCCATATTTTAGCCCATCACTGTATAAGTGATACGTATTTTGGACTTCCATTGTCTTTATTTATTTATATCACAACGTTTCAACTGTTAAAACTCTCCAGTCGTCTTCAGGTGAATACTGTATTCAGACAAGATGACTGGAGATGTTTACCGGTTGAAACGTTGTGTTATAAATAAATAAAGACAATGGAAGTCCAAAACACCTCTATCACTCATGATACAGCATTGTCTCTAACCTTCAAACAAACACATGTTTTATACAGGGTGTTAATTAAGGATGTGCAATAATTTTAAGAGACCTTTGGTGATTCTAAAGTTCATATAAACATGGTTCCTCTAATGCTTCGTTTTCAAGATACAGGTTTAAACAATTTTTTTTTAATAAGGTTTTCGTAAATATCTTAAATATACTTTCGTCGATATTGTTGAAATTTGGCAGTTTTATTTGTAGTGTTAAGGGGCCAATTTAGCCCTAAGTAGATTAAATTTATGGAGTCCAGTGGCGTCCCGGGCGGCACCTTAACGAATATTATTGGAAGGAAAAGTAAGCCACTGGCTTTTTGGGAATTTTATATTTTTTTCGGATTCAGCAACTAAAAATACAATACTTTTGTCTCTTGAATTTTTTCGCGTCTTAGTTTATTTTCGAGAAAAAAAACTAAAAACCACTTTGATGCATGTCCCTGGAGATGCATGGACATTTTCTTTTTGTTTCAATAATATTTTTTAAAGTGCCGGCCGGGTCGCCACTGGATTCAATAAATTTAATCTACTTAGGGCTAAATTAGCCCCTTAACACTACAAATAAAATGGCCAAATTTCAACAATATCGACAAAAGGATATTTAA
Organism: Barypeithes pellucidus; assembly: GCA_963991005.1. Lineage (NCBI taxonomy): Eukaryota > Metazoa > Arthropoda > Insecta > Coleoptera > Curculionidae > Barypeithes > Barypeithes pellucidus. Next base: position 19,440,148 of record OZ022565.1, on the reverse strand, counting down.
GATATTTACGAAAACCCGATTAAATTTTTTTTTCTTAACACTCTGTATCTTGAAGACGAAGCATTTGCGGACCCATGCTTATATGAACTTTTCGTCTTAGAATTACCCAAAGAATCGTGTCTTAAAATTACCGCACAGGCTTAATTAACACCCTGTATATGTTGATTTCAGTAAATATATTATGATATGTAGTTAAATTGGTAACTTTCGTTTCCTGACGTTAAATGCCCGTTATATTGAAAAGTACCTGCATGTCTGCACAGAACCTTTTTTTTTGGCATGGCAGTATATGCAGACTATCTGAACAAATCCCAAAGAAATATAAATAGTTTTGATCTACGCGAGGCATAAAAGAAGAAAATTGTCTATTTACCACACACGAAAATGAGCGAAAAAGGTGCAGTTAACTTGGCGGAAAGTATTTAAAAATACTTTTCGAACAACTGTAATAGAACAGGTAAGAGATGGTGCCAAATTGACAGTAAAACTGTTTATTTAAAAAATAACAAACTTTCGGGATCCGTAGTGAAAGTTGGGTTAGTTGGTGGGGTAAAAGGAACTAGAGTAACATCAAAAAAATTACTTAATTTGTCGTCTTTTTCAATTGTGGGGATCCTTTTAGATTTTTTCTTATGATAAATATAAAAATAAATAACAGATATTTGTAGGCAACCAATTAAACATAATAACTACTTGGGTAAAGTAGAAATTGGATTCGATTTATTTTCGATTTTACAATTATCGAGGATGTAATATCCATAATGAGCAAATAATAGTATATTATCTACTGAGGTGGAAAGTGTATCATTCCTGTCGAGAGAGTCGGTAGTTAACCGAGGCGCGAAGCGGCGAGATTAACTAAATCTCGGGACAGTAATGAAACTTTCACCGAAGTTTGTATACTATTTTATTTACAACCACGTCTAACATCCACTTCTTATTATTTTGAATTAAAATTATTAATAAAAGATAAATGTAATTTTTGACTTTTCCATTGGAAAATTAAACAGAAATTTCAATTAACCGCAGGCGGTAAAATAATGTAGGTAATAATACACATCAAGATGGTAAATATCATTTTTTGAATATGGTTTCCATGTCACTAAACAATATATTATTTTAACAACAGAAAAATGGTATCAGATGAGGACATTGATTTTGCTGCTACTCCACCAGAAATTCGAGAAGCAGCAAAAATAGTAGAAGATCTTCTGCCAACTAAATGCCGCCCGAGATATGACAAGGCATATAACTGTTTCAAGGAATGGTGTACGGGAAATAAAGTTCAACATCCTGGTTCTGAGTCGGTAGCTTATTTCAGTGAAAATGTCAAGACAAAGAAGATATCAACGATTTGGTCACAATATTCAATGCTGAGGACCAGTCTATCAATTAGGGAAAACATCTAAACACGCAAAGCTATTAGCATTTTTTAAAAAGTGTGTTCGTATATTATTTTGAGATACTGATTTTGAAAAAAATTACAAAAAAATTATTTACTTTCCACCCGGGTGGAAAGTAAAAATAGAAAACGTCAATTGTCCACCTTTCCAAGATAGATGGAATGCCATTATTACATGCATGGTTGTGAATAAACGTGATTTATGTAATTATATTTGTTTTAATAATAACTTGAATATTGTTCTAAGCAAATCCTACGTAAAACTTTCAAAATTAACAAATTTTCGATATCTAACTCCATAAATATTGAGGTTAGGTTAAGAATTATATTATTTTCTTGGAACGTGACATTTTTGAAACAATGGCATTTAACGTCAAGGCCAACAAATACTACTAGTCGATAAATTTCTTGTAGGTTTAATCTAAAATTGTCGTTAATATACATATCTAAATGAGTAAATCGATCCTACACTAATCTAAATACTATTCTAGTCTAATCAAAGTAAACTGATAAAATAAAGAAAAACTTTTAGTTTGTATTTACAAAAATTTCGTGTAGACACAGTGTTTTGGTGTTATTTGGTGTATTTTAGTGAATATTGTACTTACCAAAACACTAGTACGATAATCCCATTTTACGCTACTGATCTTTTTCGTAAGGAGATATATTTTTATAAACATGCTACATGCAGGGTTATATTTTTTATATAAGAAGTTAGTTTTGATTCAAAGATTTTTGACAAGCTTAGTTACTTTTATCTTTATATTATATACCAACTTGCACGTAACTGATAATTAAAATACTGTCTGAATTAAACATAACTTGAAAATATAATTACATATATTAAGAATTCGAATATGGCTCTCTTGCATTTCAGGCAAATGGATTATTAATTACGACATAGTTCGAAATGGAACTTTTATTATTATTAATTTTTTGATGTTAGTAAGTATTCAGTTTTGAATTGTCGTTGATTGCAAACCGGGGACGGAATTTAATCATGCCTATTCATCATTAACATACTCATTGAAGTCCGGTTGAAGTTGAAGTTTTATGATGCTACTCGTTACGAAGGAACCCATTTTCGACACTTTTATAGGGTATCTCCGTAATTGTTATTGCTATCAAAAAAGTAATGTAGGTGTCACGTACTCTTTTTGGGTCAAACTTAAAATGGTAAAATCAAAATTTGAAAATTTTCGCTCGCTTAAGAGATACAGGGAAAAATCAAAAAAATTACAATTTCAAAATTACCCTATATTTTCTTAGTTAAAAGAGATACAGAGAAATGTTTTATACACAAGTTTCTTTATAATGATTGTTGAATAATCTGCCGTTTTCAGAGTAAGTATACGGGGTCACGTAAAATAGTTATCGAGCCTAACCTTATTTTTTTTAAATGGAACACCCAGTATATTTCAATCTAAAATGATAGCATTTTAAATTCTCTTTTCAAATATATAACACATCATGCATGATATTTGTTTCCTAGGCGATTTATTTAAACTTTATATTACTTTAAACCACAATAGAACATGAAACAAAAGCTAATATCCTTGAAGCAAGTATGTTGACATTCTAGTTGTTATTAACATTTATCGTGGATTAAAATGGCTCAAAATTTATATTTTGTTCGGAATCCGGAAAGACGGCAACCATTTAAGGACATATCACGAACATTTGCGATGATTCCCGTTATTTCTTACCTTAATCTGAATCTTTTATTTCGTTTCAAAGTAATAAAGTTTAAATAAATCGCCTCTGTTATATATTTGAGAAGATAATTTAAAATACTATCTTTTTAGATTAAAATATAGAGGGTGTTCCATTTAAAAAAATGAGGTTAGGTCCGATAACTTTTTTACCTGACTATACCTGACCCGTATACTTATTCTGAAAACGACAGCTTATTCAACAATCATTATAAATAAACTTCTGTATAAAACATTTGTCTGTATCTCTTTTAACTAAGAAAATATAGAGTCATTTTGAAATTGTAAATTTTTTGATTTTCCGCTGTATCTCTTAAGCGAGCGAAAATTTTCGAATTTTGATTTTACCATTTTAAGTTTGGCCCAAAAAGAGCACATGACACCTACATTACTTTTTTGATAGCACTAACAATTACGGATATACCCCATAAAAGTGTCGAAAATGGGACACCCTATATTGTTTTAAAAATCTTCTCTGAATATCCCTAATCATAATTTTTGGTATAACAAAAACTGGCTTAGATAGAAGAATATTATATTATTATTTTGGTGTAAGCTTTTCAGCTATGTCACGATACATACATTGCTTATAAAAACGCATTTTTTAATAACTCTTTTGCATTTGTTCTGGGGGCTCTGATTCGCGATTTCACCCCCTGAGAGGGGTAGATGTTATCATTAACATCTTAATTGGAATAGGGAGGGGAATGCATATAGTTTTAAAGGTCATTTAAATATTTTTCCAATAATATTTATATATAGTTTTTAAGTAGTGGTTTTCGAGAAATCGCTTTCCAAAAATGGAGAAGATGGTAAAGAAATGGAGATAAATATAAGGAAATTTTGGAAATAGGAAGTGCAAAGAGAAACGTAGGTATGCTAACTTTACAATTAGAGGAACTACCATTTATATGGAAAGAAAAGAACCAGATATATGAATAAAACAATGAAAAACTATGAATTGTAATACAATTTTTGAAAAATAGTTTTATCTAAGGCAGTAATCGTTGTATTTATAGGAAAAAGAGTTTAACAGCATATTTCTTCGTTCAATTAAAATAGATTGCGAGAATAAAATTTTTAAATAATAAAACGACGTTTCGTTCATTTCAATTTGGTTGATTTAATTGCATTTTTATTTTATTTATAAGGTCTATTTAATTAAAGAAGCTCGCAAAAATCAAAGAACACCAACCTTTAACCATTTTCCGATAAGGGCTCGAACATCTAGCTCTTTGGTCTAAAAATATAAAAAATACGGTAAACTCTAACGGTAACATTAAGTGTGTGTGGCTAATGTTCTCTAATAAATCAAAGTGCTACACTTCTCTAACATGCGAAAGACTAACCTTGATATTAATTCTATAGGATTTTTACCAAAAATTCTAGTGTCTATCTGGCCCAAAGTTTAAATAATGTTAAGTTTAGTTGTTTAATGTAAAATATTCCTAAAATAATTTCTATGGGAAATTTAAAAATAAAGAAAATCGCTATAGCTGTTAGAGTTCTAAGATATAATAGGTTCATCTAAAAGAGGCAAAGTTTTTACAGTTTTCATGATTTGTTCAAACGTTTGTTATTTTAATAACGGTTTCTATTTATTTAGTTATTTGACGTTTGGACCGAGTCAACTAACTAACATTTACAATGTTCCCTTATAAGAGAAGAAATGAACATTTCATCGAACAATGAGGATACAAAAAGCATACAACTTTTCTAATGCCTTTAGTACATTTTATCTGTCCCTCTATACAGGGTGTCATGACTTTAAATGAGTGACCCCTTGTGTGTCCTAGAGACATAGATGTATACAGCGCCATATACATCTATTTGCAGTTAACAACTGTGTATGTAGGTCAGTAGGTGAACAGTGATGCCAGATCGAAGCGCGTGTCGCGACCTTGACGCTTAAACGCGACAACCCCCGTCAGTCTCATTCAGTCTACAAGTTTCGCCGGCATTTTCATGAACATAATTATTGAAAAAGATAGAAAAGAATGAAAAATTATTAAAATTATAGTATTTTTTTCTAAATTATTTGACGTGTAAATATGACAACATGGATCAACGTTCACCGAGGTTTTTTGAGACGACCGATGATTATTGACTGTGTACATCTCCCACAGTGCCCTCCACGTGCCCCATATACAAGGTGTTCCTTAATGACGTGCTAATATTTCAGGGTATGATCGCCTAGGTCATTTTATGAAGAAAAGTTTTTATGAACATAGGTCCGCAACGGCTTAAATTTTTTGCTACAGGGTGTTGACTTTTTATTTTTTAAATGGTTATTTTTTAATATCTCCGAAAGTACTTTAGATATTATTTTCAATTTTGGTATGTGTTAATAGGATATAGAACCACAAATTTTAGTTAGAAAAGTTATTCAATTGCCCCACCAGTGGCGTCCCTGCAAACATGTCCTCTGATATTTTTTACAAAAATGATGGTACGCCACTGCCATTTTTTCATGTGGATATTTTTCTGATTATCCTGGTCAATTCTACATTAAAACGCCTCTTGAGTTTTTCTCGTCACCGTTCTTTATTAAAACCACTAAATTCATTATTATTAACATTGATAAAATAATTAATGATAAATTTTGTTTTATAAAAATTGTTGGAAATGGCCACTTTCGCTTCTGCCCGTCTTCGTATCGAATTGCCCACTCCAACAATTTTTATAAAACAAAATTTATCATTAATTATTTTATCAATGTTAATAATAATGAATTTAGTGGTTGTAATTAAGAACGGTGCCGCTCTCATGTCGAATTGACCGGGCTAATCAGAAAAAATGTCCACATGGAAAGATGTCAGTGGCGTACCATTTTTCTTGTAAAAAATATCAGAGGACATGTTTCAGGGACGCCACTGGTGGAACAATTGAATAACTTTTCTATCTAAAATGTGTGGTTCTATATCCTATTATCACATACCAAAATTGAATATAATATCTAAAGTATTTTCGAAGATATTAAAAAATAACTATTTAAAAACTAAGAATTCAACAGCCTGTAGCAAAAAATTTAAGCCGTTGCGGACATATATTCATATGGACTTTTCTTTATAAAATCACCTAAGGAGTCACACCCTTAAATATTAGCACGTCATTAAGGAACACCCTGTATTGTTATTTTTCTTCAATATGTTTTCATATCAGGATTTGCGATTCTAAATATAAGTAATTTACATAACACCCTGTATAGTTTAAAATTATGGGTCTAATTTCGACATGCTTTAATCGGGTTAAGCCTGTGCCAAACCAGGTTTTGGTTAGTATCCCATCAAACAGGACTTTTCCCAGTTCATTTAAAAAAATGTTTAAGGCCTAACTGAAATAACTATAAATATAAATAATATAATCGAAAGCATCTCCGTTTGACGCGGTCCAAACTTGTCTTATCATTTATTTTGAGAGCTTTATTTTTTAAAAGGCGAACAAAATTACTGTAAAAACTTGAAGAAAAATCATAGATCAATAGATATTAGGATAGTCAGTAATAAATTCGGTATATAAAAAATTAGCAATAAAATAATTGTCAAAAAATTGTGGAAAATTTGACGTACCCTGTCTTTTGTCATTCTCTCTGCTCGTTCCTTGAAGTAAAAGACACATTTAGTAACAAAATACACGAATAAATAAATACTTGTTTATAACACATATAACGAATGTCTGGTTACTTTCTGTAAAACTGATATTAAGTATACATTTATTCCTAGTTGTAGTTGATAAGCGATGACCCATTTAAACATTAGTCATGTGAAATTAAATACAGTGTGCCGCGATACAGTTTAACCTCCAGGAGTTTATGGCAGCCCTTTACAACTGGGCATAAGCAAATTGATAATTAACAACATATCGGGGTTTCTCTAGCCATAAAGATGTCTTAAGAACTATTTCAGTTTTTGTATTTGTCATAAATTTGAAAGCTATTTTGCTTGGAATATTAGCTTCAGCAAATTACTATTTATTTAATAAGTTATCTGTTCCAGTATTTACAAAAAATAACCAACAAACACACAATTATTAAATATGTTGTGCAAATATTATCAAATATAATGGTCATTCCATAAAATGCATTATGTCAGTATGTAAATGTTAGCTTACACTTGCAAGTGGTGAAGTATTATTTTTAGTTTTTAAAGACCTTTAATTTCATTTGCTGCTTTTCAATGGGTGAAAGTAAATTAACTTGTTTCATAATTGAATGTGATAAAGGCTACACTAAACGCGTCTGGAGATGAATCCAAGCTAAAAAATTGATACATGTTTTAAAATTTTGTTCGTTTTTGTTTACTAAAAATTAAGAATTTAGAAATTGTAAAACCAAAATATACTTATTTCAAGTCTCTTCTACTTGAATTTAAATGTTAAATTTAAAAATAAACACGAGATATATACAGAGAGATTTACGGTCTATAGTTAGACGTAAATATTTTCAGCATTCTTCTATCGAAAAATTATGGCAATTTTATTATTTTAAATGAAACAACTTGTACATTATTAAGTTCTTAGAATTACCTTAGTTCTCGTAACTTTTTCTTATAACTTTCCTATATCTATTTCTTTCTATCTCCGTGATAAAAAATGATTTCTGTCTAGTGACGCTCAAAACTTGACCTCAAGATGATAATTTTACAAAAACTTGACTCTATTGAGGAAACCTGACGGTTTACGTATAGGGTACAGGTACAGGGTGTCCCATTTTCGACACTTTTATAAGATATCTCCGTCATTGTTAGTGCTATCAAAAAAGTAATGTAGGTGTCATGTACTCTTTTTGGGTCAAACTTAAAATGGTAAAATCAAAATTTGAAAATTTTCGCTCGCTTAAGAGATACGTGGGAAAATAAAAAAATTGACAATTTTTAAATTACCCTATATTGTCTTAGTTAAAAGAGGACAGAGAAATGTTTTATACAGAAGTTTATTTATAATGATTGTTGAATAATCCGCCGTTTTCAGAATAAATATACGGGGTCAGGTTATCGGACCTAATCTCACTTTTTTAAACGGAACACCCTGTATATTTTAATCTAAAAAGATGGCATTTTAAACTTTCTTTTCAATTTTATTACACACCATGGAAGATAGATATCATTTTCACAAATGAATATGTAAAAATGAAGATGACGTTAAATGTTTGTAACAACTAGAATGTCAACATAGTTGTCTCTAGGTTATTAGATTTTTTTTCATGGCCTACTGTGGTTTAAAATAATAAAGTTTAAATAAATCGCCTAGGATACCAATATCATCCATGGTGTGTTATTTGAGAGGACACTTGAAATAGTATCTTTTTATGTTAAAATATACAGGGTGTTCAATTTAAAAAAATAAGGTTGGGTCCGATAACTTTCTTACCTACCCCGTATACTTATTCTGAAAACAGCAGATTATTCAACAGTCATTATAAATAAGCTTCTGTATAAAACATTTATCTGTACTTATCTCTTTTAACTAAAAAAATTTCCAATTTTTTGATTTTCCCCTGTATCTTTTAAGCGAGCGATAATTTTCAAATTTTGATTTTACCATTTTAAGTTTGGCCCAAAAAGAGCACTTTTTTGATAGCACTAACAGTTACGGAGATACCCTATAAAAGTGTCGAAAATGGGACATGATATATCGTTTGAAAGCAAATGTAACCTTCCTAAAAATAATATGCAGGCATTAAAAAAACAACCTTCGACCGCTTTTTAGAAGTAACGGAAATAAAAATAATTTTAAACTCTCCTGTATGAGATATCGCATGGATTAATCTATGGGGATTGGATACATTGGGTTTCCTTAATTTTTAGGTGGAAGCGGCAATGCTGAAAATATTTTAGCTCGATGCGGTAGATGCATCGCAGACGCTAAATTTTTTAAGCGATCCTATTATTCACTTTCCAATTACGTCTAATCTACCATAGACTGTGAATCACCCTGTATATGAACAATTTTTTCATACACGGTCTCATATACATTTGTTGGGTCGCAGAAAGATCTTAAATAATAATAAAATAACCAGACAATTTTGATTGTGATATTAATTATATTGGCAACAATGCACTAATTTGATTGTGAGAAAATCATTTCTTAATATGTCATGTATGTCACAGTCAAAGTTGACTGGCTAACCAATTATTGAATAAAATCTGTATTAAACCCAACAACACTATTATAGAATAAATTTAATTATTTATTTGTATTATGCATATCGAGCCACTTGCACGTATAAACCGAACTTAGAGATAAGTATTACAGTGTTGCCATATGTTGCAAGGTGGGTGCAGGACGCCGTGAGTGCTCAACAGCGCTGCGTTGCCAAATGCTATACAGAAAAATCACTTTGTACCTTCCATATCAGTCGCCCGTATATCTGTCAGTGTCAAAATTGGTGTCAAATTGTGGCATATTGTAAAAATAAGTAGAAAACAAGTTGAATTATATATACACAATCTTACATATTATGTAGGGGCAATACTTACGCCAAATTCCACTACCATCGCGTCGACGATACTTCCTATGACTGTCACGAAGTCAAAGGTGTTCCAAGGGTCTTTAAAAAAGTTCTGTAAACGTAAAAAACAATTAAAATACCATAAATAGGTCGGACTTTTTTAAAAAGATTCTTACGAAGCCTGTCCTGTACTAAAATATTCAAGATATAAATATTTATTAGGTTTATATCTCTAGTCCCTAGAACTTTTTTTTGAAATACAACATTTTTATACCGAGTGTCCTAGATAAGACTGTACTCTACAGGGATCTCATTGGAGAAATAAGGAAACCAAATCGTAGAAATTCAGTTCTGCCCAAATATATATCTTTGCAAACATTCGAAATTTTTTAATTTGAAAAAAAAGACGAGGTTGCAGAACTCATTAATATACGCAACTTTCCTCTGATTTGACGAGATCCTTGTATAGTGGATTCTTATCCGAGAGGCACTACATAAAGAAATTAAAGGGATTTTCTTGCCCTTTTTAACTGGAAAGGAAAACGCTGGTAAGCAAGAAAGTCAATAATAAAATTTGCTCTACTCTATAAAAGCAATAAAACTATTTGTACTGGGAAAAGTGGCATACCTGAACAAACTACTAAAACTAATATTTTTAATAAACCCGAATGAAATCACTTGTGGATTTAACACCGCGAATAACATATCTAAAACCAATGTTCTAAAATAAAAGAAATATTAGACTATTATAACATGGACTCCAATTTACAATAAAAAATGATATATTTTTCTGGTAAATTTTCTAATTGAACATAAAAGAAGATACCGACAAGGTACTAGGACGGGTTTATCAGTGGAGAATAATTCTGAGGTAAACTGTTTATCCGTGTCCGTGTTATACCCAGGTAAGTGTTAAGCGCTGTTCTCACAAAAGCAACTGGCAACAGCAACGCGACCGCAACTTCAGTTGAGTTGCTCGCTTGTTCTCACCAAAGCAACTGGCAAGCAACGCAACTGCAACGCGATTGCAACTTCAGTCGAGTTGCTCTGAAATGTTAATGATAATTTTCGAATAAATTGTGACAATAGCTCGACAAAAAATGAAATACACAAGAACACTTGAATAAACACTCTCACTGGTAACACCAACCTTCACCTAGAGCTAACGATAACTCAGGGCTAATTAACACGTAGAGATGGCGCTCCACTGATAAACCCGCCTAAAACAAGCATAAATGTAATAGAATGGGTGCATCTATGGGTTCTATAGATAAGATTAATCGCTTTAGCTAGGCGTAAATAAATACTTTAAGATTAATATCTACATTAAATGAAAGACGGAAAAAGAGAGGAATTATGTCTACAAAATTCCTTCCTCCTAAAATGCATTAATGCCTGTTAAGTGCGATCAAAAGTTCCCTTAAGCTCAATTCGAATATAGAGACTAGTTTCTCCTCCTTAAGTTCCTGAAGAAATAAAAGGAAACACACACACACACACACACAACTAACGTACAGTATTTATAATATCAAAACGTTCAGAACCTATCCAACATGTCAAAAATTAATGTTAAATTCACCATATAGTTTTTGGTCTTCTGTCCATCATACGATAGGATAGGTCTTTGCCTGCGATTCGTCAACCAACTTTTTCCCCCAGGATTAAAAGATATACTTTAATCTCTTCATTTATAATACAGGGTGTTATGGAATGAATGATGCCTAATCATTACACGTTCCTCGACTTCGAATTGAAATTTGCGCCTACAAGTGGTCACTGGTCAATTTCGCTCGCTTGATGCGCCAAAGGGATTAGGTCATTGATGTCGGTTCTCCTTGAATTCTCAAGCGTTTGTTCGCGTTTAGGGAGTTTCTTACTTAATAATAAGGTAACATTTAGTAAAAAGTACCATTATTGTATTTCTGTTCTGTGAAATGATGTACTTCCATGTGCTTATAATGTGATTTCACATGTATGTGATATTACAGTTCTTTATGTTGCGAAACATTTTTCGCCGTCACCTTTATGACAATAATTGTTCAAAAAGTGTTAATATTATAGTATTTTTTTCTCAAGTATGTGACGTGTAAATATGACAACACCGGCAAACATGCACTGAATTCTGTTGAGACTGACATAAGGTAACTTATCTCGTCTATTAATTCAAAGCGCCATTTATGGTTATGGTATAAATAATAACGTTTAATGAATTATTATTGCAATGCTTAAGGGAACTTTGATGCGGGACTTCATATAACAATTTGACATACATTGTGGTGCATCGTTGAGAGGCGTTACCATCACGTTTAATTGAATAGCTTGGGAGTGGCTTACCAAAATGTGTTCTACACTATACCAGCCACCTCAAATTTACACGGGATTTTCGCACCACCCTATACAACGTGTCCAAGATAAGGAGGGCCAGTACAGGGATCTCGGAAGCTGTCGGTTGAATGGAGGTAAAGTTGCGCATTTAAGTGCCTAATAATATGCTGTTTAGAAAGTATGACAGAGTGTGGTTTAATGACGTTTCGAGGGATTTTTGAACAACATCAGGAAATTTTTTGATACGGACCTGTATTTCTCCTAATTTTATAAATAATATCTCATAAGTAAGCTCTAAATTTTTACTTATGTTGGACTAGTTAAATAAATAACAAATCATTTAATAATAAACCACAAATAAGTGAACAAAAATCATACCAAAACAGTAATAAAACGAACAACGAAAAAAGTAAGGAACTACATAATCAGGTGTTCAAAATGATTTCCGTTATTCCCTAAGCACAAACAACATCTTCTAACTGCCACATAACAGTTTTTTTGAGATAAAATTAAACATGCGATAAAATATCAAATTTTCAGCATTTGTAAAATTATGTTCCATATTTTCTGGAAAATAGAAAACTTGTTAAAACGCTCTCAAACAATCACAATGGGAATGTCAAGTGAAACAAATCACGCGTCACCATCTTCATTTTTTTGTTTCAAGCGCCTACTTTTCTTTTAAATCCCGAATCAACAGATGTTTGAAATAATGTCTCTGTATTTTGTTCACTTATTTGTGGTTTATTATTAAATTATTTGTTATTTATTGAACTAGTCCAACATAAGTAAAAATTTAGAGCTTACTTATGACGTATTATTTATAAAATTAGGAGAAATACAGGACCGTATTCCAAAATTTCCTGATAACCCAATATCAGAAAAATAGGACCGTATTTAAAAAAAGAAAGGTGATAATGGTCCTTCGAAGACGACTCGTGGGATTGCAAAACAGTTAACACTGTTGGATGGAGCGGAAAAAGTGGCAATGCAAAAGTGCAATTTACTTTAGAATTCGATCTCAAAAGAACCCAGGAAAACAATAAAACGATTTTTCAGAATTTCGTTTCTTTCCGGATATCTCCGGAACTACTCGGAATTTTAAAACTTTCTAAACGGCATATTATTAGGCACGTAAATGCGCAACTTTACCTCCATTTAACCGACTTCGTATCTCTTACGATTTCCGAAATCCCTGTACTGGCCATCCTTATCTTGGACACGTTGTATATGATAAATGTAAAGGCACTTTTAAAAATTATAATAATATATGTTTGGTATTGAAATAAAAAATGAACTCTCCATTCTTTGAAATGAAGAAAATGAAAATAGTAAAATATACATACGACTTGAAATAAAACATAACCTCTCTTTTTTATCTATGCTGTCTATTGTGCCAAATCAATACTACATAAAAATTCTTAAAGGAAACACTGTTTAATGTTTTGATTTTCACTTTAATTTGTCAACATGAGACGTGTTTAACCATCACAGCGGCTTCATCAGATATAGATGAAATCTGAAGAAGATTACTGTGATGGTGAAACACTTGTCATGTGTTGACAAATTAAAGTGACAATCGAAACATCACACAGTCAATGTTTTTCTACTAATTTTCATTATGGATTTTCATCAGGATAAGGCTGAAACGATAAAACAATACATATGTTCATTAAATATAATTTTGCAGGAAAGCAAAAGAACCTTATTGTATCTACAGGAGATACAAATTATGTTGACAGATTATGTAAATCCATTGAATTGAACTTAATGTTACGAAAAACGGGGGATAACATGTATTGGTTTGACACCGTCGACATTAATTTATATTATTTTTATTCCTATATTAATCTTCCGCTTTCTTTTAATTTCTACGTTACCTTGACTCCAAAAGCGATGAGTTTCAAGATGGTCTCGCACAGAAAAAAGAATGTAAAAAGTATGTTCATAACGGCCAATATGTCGGACAACAGGGGCGGGGACTGATGGTACTACAATAAAAAACTTGAAACTGTAGCTCTAAAACTACTGGTAAAGCTTACTTACTGCCTACCTTTCAGACAGGATACACTGAATAAAAGTCGGCAACTCTCCTTATTTTTCCAAAAAAAAAAAAATCTTTTTCCTAATGTAATGATTTATAATTTGGTAGACCTGAACAGAGAACTGCTAATTATCTATGTATTCCATTAGGGTAGCTATTACTTGATGTTACAATAAAAACAAGGTAAAATATCGCACAGGCATGACTTAGTGGCATCATAATGTATATGCTATGGCGATTCCCATATGATATTAATGGTTAACTTACCATATTTCATATGGTACTCTAACTTTACATTCTGTATACCCTACAAGATGTTCCTCCTTAGTATTTTCAACGCATAAACTTTTTTATTAACAGTTTTCTCATTCAGTGACTATAAAAAAAATTTACCATCATTATAAAAGACCATTTAATTTGCAATTATAATTTATCAATAAATACCTATTTCTGCTGGTGTTCGTGTGAAAGTGTACCACATATTGCGCATGCGTCAACGTCTACAAAGCATTAAATAAAAGTCTAATACTACACACATTCCAAAAAAAATCAAAGCGATCAATCATGCTAAACAAAATGCACTGAGAATTTTATAAAGCCATACAGGGTTATGATAAAGAAACGGATCAGCCTTTTACATAGATTACCGTCCGTTTAATCAAGAATCGATCGGACTCGTCAAACTTATTTTTTTGAAATGTATTTTTTTAACAGATTAGATATTATACAGGGTGGATCATAAATATGCTACTTTTATCAACTTTAATTTTTTTAATGGAACACATATTATACAGGGTGTCCCAGAATATGTGGCCAATCTCCCGGGTTCAGATAGAACACTTAAAAATAACAGGAGAAGCTCATATAAATTTTCCTTCCTACGCCTACGGCCCCGAGATACGGGCCCATAATGGACGTCTCTGGAAATCGTTGATTTTTAAATAATTTTTTAAGTACTAGGTGTAATTTAATAATTTTTTGGTATAATGTTTACTAGATGAGTCTCCTGAAAATTCGCCCTTTTAAACACATTTGGCTTATTTACTGACAGGGAAGGACTAGATGTAACACAAAAATGCTTTTTTTTACACCCTGTATGATGAAGAAACGACAATAATTTTTTTTTTGATA
This sequence comes from Barypeithes pellucidus, assembly GCA_963991005.1. Lineage (NCBI taxonomy): Eukaryota > Metazoa > Arthropoda > Insecta > Coleoptera > Curculionidae > Barypeithes > Barypeithes pellucidus. The sequence goes on along the minus strand of OZ022565.1, from coordinate 19,425,086 downwards.
CTCTAAACCTTAACCTGAAAAAAAGGTACCAATGTCGATAAAATGAACTGTTTTCGAAAAAAAAAATTATTTTGTTCATACATTAAATGCATGTCGGAATATTTAGTATACGTAAATTCCACTACTAAGTTAGTAACTAATAAGACAAAGGAGAAAAACTGACACTGGCATAAATATTCTTATTTAAATCGGTACATGTGAACAATATCATAACAACAATGAGGGAATTTTATGAACCTAAAACAACAATCAATGCAAAAAACTATATTGACAAAAATATTTTTTTTTTATCACATTGATCAAGAGTACCTTTTTTCAGCTTAAGGTTTAGAGTATCAAAAAAAAATTATTGTCGTTCCTTCATCATACAGGGTGTAAAAAAAGCATTTTTGTGTTACGTCGAGTCCTTCCCTGTCAAAGTAAATAAGCCAAATGTGTTTAAGAAGGCGAATTTTAAGGAGACTCATCTAGTAAACATTATACCAAAGAATTATTAAATTACACCTAGTACTTAAAAAATTATTTAATAATCAACGGTTTCCAGAGACGCCCATTATGGGCCCGTATCTCCGTAGGGGGGGGGGGGGGGTTCCGTAAGAAGAAAAATTTATATGAAGTTCTCCTGTTATTTTTAAGTGTTCTACCTGATCCCGGGAGGGGAGATTGTCCACATCTTCTGGGACACCCTGTATATTTTTCCAGTTTACAATCAATTTTCTCGACATAATAATTTTGCAAATTTGATTAACATTCACTGACATTTTTTGACGCCTCAAACTTAAATAGCAAATTGTCATTCAAGATTGTGATTTGAGTTCAGAACGTTGCTGATATGTCAAGAAACATATCAATGGTGCATATAAGCATTAAAGTATTAATATACCTATAGGAAACGGTTGAAAATTGATATAGTGCATAATTTATGAAAAATGTCTAGATTTGATTGTAGAATGAAAAATGTAAAAATATAAATTAAAAAAATAAAGTTGATAAAAGTAACATTTTGTTGATCGACCCTGTATAATATAATTTTTCACAAAAAGATGCACTTCAAAAAAAATTAATTTGACGCGTCCGAGCGATTCTTGGTTAATTGAACGGTGTTCTATTTAGAAGCCCGATCCGTTTCCTCACCATAACCCTGTATAAAGGTGAGGGTAATAATTTTAAAAAATACTTAATTGAACTTTATGGGACACATACATATAATTCTTTACTAATCGTAATGGCGTTAATACCGCTAATGTTATTTGTACAGGTTAGGCTTGTGTAGTTATTTGGTTTTATAATAAAAATAATTTTCAATTTAATCTACTCAATTGTAAGGTGTAGGTTACAAAATGTAAGAAGTAAGGATTATCGATACTAGTTTGTTATATTTTCACTTCGTGGATTATGAACGAATAAAAAGGTATTAACGATAATTTGGGATTATACCTAGACTTGATTATTATGATTACATAATGATATTAGACGTTTTAAGAAGGGTAGAATTAGACAAAAAATTTAAATTTCGGATTATAGAAGAAGGGCATATTATTGGGCCCCTAATTATGCAACTTTGGTCTCTTAGTGCCTGTTCTCACCAAAGCAACCGCAACGCAACTGCAACGCGACCGCAACTTCAGTTGAGTTACTCATGCGTTCCCACTGGAATCAAAGCAACCCCAACGCAACTGCAACGCGACGGCAACTTCAGTTGAGTTGCTCTTGCGTTCCCACTTGAAGCAACTGGTTTGAAGTCTCTTTTGACATGAGCAAAATGTCGTCTTCGTCAGATAAAGATATAGTGCCAAATACTTGCTCGTTAAAAAGCTTAAAAAAAACTGAGCGATACCATAAATTTGAGACATAGTTCGTATACAGGGTGTTATGAAAATGACTTATTATATTTAGATTGGTGACTCCTAGGGAGTCCTAGAGAAAGTCTATATACTTTTTTTTTAAATCGAATATCTAAATACTAAGGTAAAAACCCTTTTTACCCACACGCCGTTCCATCTAGATTCACTTAGCAACAATGTGGGTCACTAGAGTATACTAACAGTGTTGTCAGATCACACCGCGTGTCTCGCCCTTCCCTTAATACTGGCGGCGCGCCCTTCATACTTCAGTATGTTTCGAGACTGGGGAGTGGAACGACGTCGTGTCGAGGGCTCCACGTGCCTGACGTATACGAATTTTAAACGTTTTGTTAATGTATGGCCCGATTTTTTTTTGTTGTGAAATAATTCATAATACGAAATGTTGTGATGTGATTTCAAATTTGTGTGATATTATCTACTGTTGATTCTGTTGAAAAACATACTTTTTGTGTTTTATTATTTTATGGAATTTAATAATTATAAAACGGATTATTTTAAAATAAGATCGAAGGTAAAAGAGTATGTACCTTAAAATTGTAGTTTTACTTGTTGAAAAAGAAGTGATAACGCGCGTCAAAGACGGCTTGTTGTCAAAAACTGAATACGTGCGTTTAGAATTCTGTGATGCAATATGACAACATCGCTATAATGCGCTAACCTCTTTTGAACCTCGAGACTACCTCAATAGAATATTGAAATTTCATATAAAGTGTATATCTCGCTTAATAATTCGAAGCGCCATTTATGGTTATTTTTCTTCAATTTATTTTCATCTCGGGATTTGCCGGTTTAAATATAATACGTTATTTCCATACACCCTCTATAGTGGTACAGGAATTAAATAATGATCCGGTAAAATTCCATAGGTTTTACCGAATGAGCCACAAAAGTAAAATATTTGCTGTCTCATCCGCCATGACACTTCGATTGGAAACAACTGACGACGGCGACACGGTAATCCGGGCAACTCATAAGCAACTAGTTGCGTTGCAGTTGAGTTGCCTTAAGTCAGTGGGAACACGCGTATTTAAACTTTAGTGCTGTGTCGCGTTGATGTTGCGGTTGCGTTGCGGTTGCCAGTTGCTGTGGTGAGAACAGACACTTACGGTTCTCGAAATCCCAATGATGAAGGACGAATTTGTTACACCCTGTATAATGAGAACAGGAACTGGGTGGACAAAGTGTGAAACGATATGCGTGTTGAATGTGAAAGGAACTAAATATATTGAAATTATCTCCACCCTGTTCTGGTATTTCTTATGCAGGTACCTAAAAGTTTCCTTTTGGAGTTCTTGATACTCTTCAGCTAAGACCGCCTTGAAGTTGCCAGAGGCTGCTGGATAAATTGCCCTGAATAGATAACTATTTCCACTTGTCTACAACAGCTGCAGACCCTGAAAAAGCGCAAGAGTCTTGGACAAAGACCCCCTGCAGGGATGTAAGAGCATAGAGTGATTATTCAATCTCTTTATTTACTTCCTAATGCGTTTATGGAAAACATCCTTACAGTATACAAGTATAGTATAAAAGCAACCTACACCTTACTTCCAATACAAAAGTCACTACTTTTGGCGGGCGACGCCTCTAATCCTTACCCTTACTCCGAACGCAAGTATCTTCAAAAAGCATTCTACCGTGAACATTCCAGTGAATCCCCAGTTTAAATATCTTAGGGTATAGGTGTAAGTGTCTTCCTGATTGTTAAACTGTTAACACACATAAAGGCATTGCAACATCTTTAGTTCAATCTACGCTTCCGGACAAGATGAAAACGGGCAAAGAAACACTTTGATAATGTTAGATATTAAATAACTTATTAGTTTTTTGTTTGCAGATGTTGATAAGGGGTTAATTGTATCTACATAATGTTCCCATAAACATTAGAGCTTGTTTTGAGTCGAAATTATGCGAAAGCTACTAGTGTAACTTATTTTCCATAAAAAAATGTTAGCCAAAGTATGGTAATAGCTCGAGATACTGAAAACAACAGTCTAAAATGTATACAACTTTTCTATTTAAATTTGTATCTTATCAAAATAACGGTTCAATGAAAAATATATTGAAGCATCAGTCACTTGATCCACAGAGGGTTAAAATTCAAAGAACTGAACTCATTAGATACATAAGCCGTATCTAGTTTCTATTTTTAAAGTTAAATAAATGAATTAAATGAATAAGCTCTCTCATTTATAAACTTTATTTGTTGAAATTATTTTTATTTTTAATTTAGCTAAAATATCGCATTGATTGACAATATAGCGTTTATAAAATAAATTTTATTTTTTGTTACCTACAGTTACATGGGCATACTTTTGGGACAGCATATTCTATCAGTTAAAATAAAAACTATTGAAATCGGTTCCTTATTAACGAAATAACTAGATTATTAATTTGGACTTGGCTTCTTAAATATTCGATAATTAATTAGGGTAGTATATTATTAAAAATAGATTTAAAAGTTATTTAACATTATTTATCGACACTTTCCTTCACCTGTTTCGTATCTTTTGTCCGGGAGTATATTTAGACCAGAAATTGACCAGATCTATTTGGGAGGTCCAAAATGAGTTACCTACTTTACCGCTCAATATTTAGGAACTTTAGTTTATTTTAAAGACATATATTTGCAATAATATTGGGATTCGTGACTCCTTAATATAAATATCATGATTCTGTTGCCGCGGAAAACATAATTCAATTGCAGAAGCCTTCAATCAATTTATACGAAGGAATATTATTTTTCAATTATCGTTCTTGCATCTTTAAAGCTCGAGCAATGACTTTTGTTTTCCTATCTTGGCATAGTCCGTATACAGGATGATAGTAACAGCTATTGGGTTTTGCCATACGAAAGGACTACTCTGTATATTAAGGAATCACGAAAAATATTAATCGGAATATATATTTCTTAAAAATAAATTACCTAAAGTCAGGCGGTAAAAATGGAACTCTCTGAGGAACCTGCTCAATACCTAACGTAAATCTAATAATTCGTCACTATTCTAGATTTTTACTACCAAGTTCCAAGTAATTTTGGAATTCTATAAATTCTATTACACTTAATAGATGGCGTTATACAATAAGTCAAGGTCAAGCCAAAAGAGAAAATTTTTATCTATATTATTATATTGCGCACATACTTATGTTATATTTTTAGATCTCAATCCATTTAAAAAAAAAAACGCGGAAGCGCCGATTATTGCACAGTAACATCCACATAAACACATTCTTCTCATACTCAAGATCAAACCAGGATATTTTTGTAACACTCTTTTGGTGAATGCACAACTTTATTTAAGATTTTTGTTGTACTAGTTTAAGTTTTTTTTCAATTTCAAAATTTTTCTTCTGGTGTGAAATGCATAAATTCTCTCTTTAATACCTAAACTATCTTTAACATTTTAACTGTGCTTATAGAAAAAATAACTACATAGGTCTACCTGTTCCCATTTACTGTTGGTCAGTGTCATTAGAAATAATGAACAATATGTCTCCCAAGTAAATTATTAACCTATCCGATTTTTATCTTAAAGAATCTTTAAATTATTTAACAAATATTATGTCATTCTTCATAACAAATTTTGTATTTGCCTGATATTTACATACACTTATATTTCCATGGATAATTATTTAAAAACACTGCTTTGCAGTTGCCCTAAAATTCCGCAGACTTCAGATGATCTGAGACGTACAACAGTAAAAATATATTATAAAACTCTTTCCCTTAGTCGCTCTGAAAGTTAACGTTCACCTGTTCAAAATTGTAATGTATGTAATTAATTTACCGTTAACAATAAATAAAAATCTTTCCTTAAAAACTTTAGACAGTGTAAACAAATGATTAAACTGTGTTACACAGACATGCATTTAGTGTCGTATCCATTTCAGTTCATGTTTCATACAATGATAGTTTATAAGTATTACACCAAGTAACTATTTTAAGTCTGGGACAGCACAAAAACATGCAATGCACAACTGATAGACTAGAAGTTTTACAGACTTGTTAGTAAAGTTATTTCGATGGTTAGGTTGTTTGTTCACCTAACCCGTATGCATAAACGATATAAGTGCAAACTATCAACAAATATATTTAATTTTAACTATATATTCTTAAGTCACATAAAAACAATTTGGCTATTTAAGCAGTATGTCCCAAAATTAAAATGTTTACCCGGTTTAGAAACCTACATACTGAAGAAGTAGAAAATGAAATCTAGTTTTAATTATTTGAACGAAATGAGTATGATTATGAACTCTGAGAATTGCTGAGTACCTTATTAATCTTGTTTAATTTGATTAGGAAATTGTACAAATAAATGGATTTTACTTAAATAAAGCCAACTGAATTTCACCTGTAACCCATAACTGCTAGTCAGTTGATTATGATATCGGCTAATCTACATAGGTCATAATACGACTCAAAACCTACACGAAAATTTACACGTTAAGATCAAGATGACATTCATTCCTATGATGATTATTTGCTATAATATAGATAGGGGAAGACAGCTCTGGTGGCTCCGTGGTTAAAGCGGTCAATCGGTAGGTAATGGCGCAAGGCGAGAAAGCAAGGATTGATAATCCTTGGAGGAGCAGAGTATAACTGAGGATCGTGGTTCGTGGGTCCTCTCGGGAATGACCCTGCCAGGCGAACGAAGAGAAATATATGTTTGAAAATTCGTGTTCTTGGTCACTCTAGCCACATGTCAGGTTTTCTGTATTATACGTATTCGTTCGTGCAACAATTTAAAGTTAAATGAACACTCAATTGGTTGGGAATTTAGTTTGCAGGTGTGTGCGGGACATTATTCTGTTAAAATATGGAACGGTATAAGCTGGATCTTGACATATGGGGAATTAAACTGTTTTCTTTCAAAATAACCGAAGATGACACGTCATAGAAGTCAATTCAGATTAACAGTTATAAACTACAGGCGATTTGCAATACTGGCTGAAAGTGAATGAACTCTATAATTCCTCACTGGATGATTGGTGATCATTCTAGTTTTCAATTGATTTTAAAATTTTTGATGCCATTGAGTGATGGTGATATGATTGGCACCTAAGAAACAAACTACCAATAAATATTCCTCTATTCTAATATGTTACTGGTTCACTTTTTGCACTGTTCTAGTTGATTCTAATCTATTCTAAGAGGCTTGTCGAGGCAGTGTTGTAAAGTTGTGCTATTTGTAAGTTATTTTGGTAGATTTTTAATTTTGTATAAGGCAAGTCCTTTCTTGCTTTGTCATCAAAAACCTAGCAAAATAATTGCTTCCTTGGTGTTATTTAGATTACTTTTATTTAATTTAAAAGTTTTGGTAGCCCAGTGTGTATAGGTGATAAATAGAATTTAACAAGACATTTCTAAGGGATTGAATTGGTTGTATAGCATGATATATTGAAAATTGTTTCGTTTAGTGGAAGAACATGAAAGTGAGTGAAAAACAACAATGTTGTACACATATTCATAATATAGGTTATTATGGAAATTGCTTATTATATTTAATGAGTCCTTGGGTGTTCTAAAAAGAGAGCCCACATATTTTTTTTTAAAATCGACCGTCTATAAATTTAGGTGAAAACCCCTAAAATTATTCCACAACAAATGTAACGTAGATTAATAATGGGAATTCGGGGCGAGGTTACCAAACCATCTGCTCGAGCGACAGAAGATGAGGCTAAGTCGGTTTAGTGCTGTTAGACACGTGAGAGCGGCTACACGTCTACGCGTTAGGTTAGTTCCCGTTTAAGGTGCTCTTGTTAAATACATATGTTGTGAAATTTGCCAGTTGTTCTTATTTCAATAACGCAGATATAAAATCTAACCGCGCTTTCTCGAACACAACTATAAAGTTCTGTTGTGTTGTGTGCGTTGGCAAGTTTACATGATTTACGAGCTTAACTATAATAAGGCAATTCCAAATAACTTAGTATAACCAATTTTGGTTAGGAAATGAAGAAAATTGTGAATGTAAATAAATAATACACACTGGCTATGTTTTAAATATGATCTGAAACATAACATTATTATGGTGTGATACGGTATTAGTATACTGTTAGACAAGCATAATACGTTATTGTATATTAAGTTCACCACTTGTCACGATAATGATAATAATGCAAGTTCAATGATTTTCAGTGCACAATCGCCAGATCACAGAGGCATTCTCAGCTGTGTTTAAGTGTCCTATAATCTATTCTCTTTAGTATATTCTATAATTTCTTTTGTAAAATTGCAAAAATATGTACACAGCTAATCAAATCCTAGATACTTCTTTATTCGTGAAGTCTGCTGAAGATTGCGGTTTTTATCTCGGAATTATGTACAGTTTCGATCCAAATCTGCGTTAGGGTTTTATTGAATGATCCTGCCCGACTGTGAGTTTCATTTTTCCTTATATTAATGTTCAGAGTGAGTCGGTGGTACGGATTCATTGAAGTTTCAGGAGAGTATTGTATACTTGAAAATAATAGAAAAAAACTCATATGTCATTCTTTTCAAATTATACAGCATTATGTTGTTGCGCATATCTAAATCTTCGATAAACGTGTGTGGTATGGTTCATAGTTATTTAATTGGCACTTTCATTTTGGAGAATTGTCTCACAGGAGGACAGTACTTAAATTTTTACAAAATGAATTAGAAGGACTACTAGATGTTCCTGTAAACATCAGAATGCAACCGTATTGCCAGCACAATGGAATTCCCGCACATTTCGCTCATCAGATATAGCGAAATTTGGATGGAACGTTTCCAGGGACTTGGATCGTAGTAGTCCTATTGTTGACCTCCAAGATATCCAGACTTCACACCACTAGACATTTGTTCGGGTTTGTCTGTAAAAGTCGTCCCTAATTCGATGTATTAGAATTACCGCAGCCGATAATAAAGAAATACATGAAGCAATCGTGAAAGCTTTCTTAGACAAATCAGGTTAATGTCGATGTTTATGCACATTTATTAAAAGAAAGGTATATTTAAAAAACGTTGATGTATGAAACTCTGTTTATTGGTAATTGCGTTATAACTTGAAAAAAATATATAGAAGTTTTTTTACATTATTTTCACTTGTACACTCCTACACTTTTATACATTTCTTCCGACTCCACCCTGTATTATAAATTTTGCAATCAGAGTTTCTTCGGGTTTGTTTGAAAATATTTGAAAAATATTGCTAGTTCTGTTAACAAAACATATTTTGTTCTCAAGAAAATTGGGAAACTACGTAATTGATTTGAATTTTGCTGTACGTGATGTTTCGAAAGAAAACATAGTCTAAACATCTTTGAGCAGTTTCCTTTCGGTAGAATCGTTCAGACTGTTAAAGTCGGTTCGTTTTATGAAGTCCGACAAACGATGTTATCGCATTTTTAACAGTAAGCCGGTTAAGATAACAATACCTTCGCTATACTTGATCGTACCGAACATTCCACTGGTTCACTGTATTCGGCTAAATGTTTCTGAGCGAAATTAGCGGTTCCAAAATAAGCAAGTCTAAAGAGCAGTCATTTAAAAGAAAAATGTTGTTGCCGAATTAGCCCTCAAATAGGGTCATCAAATTTTGAGATTACCGCCCTACCAATTGAATTGGTATGGGGTATTAGCAAAAATTATTATGACAAACATGCCTGTAAAAATATCGGTAAGCCTAGCGTTATAAAGTTATGGGAGGAGGCGCTTAGCTAAGTAGGCAAATGAGAATGGCGGAAATGCATTGAACATACGGAAAAAATTATTTTTGAATCTTATGAGACAGAACAGGTTATAGACGAAGTAAGAACGTTAATTATTAGGGATGATGATAATGATTCTGATGAGTCTGAAAGCATAGATAAAATTTCAAATGCAGAGGAAGACTGTTTTTAGTAAAGTACGTATCTACAAGTAGGTAGGTTCTGTCGCAAGACTACAACATCGGTTCTTTTTAGAACCAAAACTTAATAAAAAAAGAATTCGAAAAACTATTAATTAATTTCCTTTACCTAAACTAATTTTTTTATTTACTTTAAATTATTTTATTTAGAAAATACCTAAAAGCCGTATTACAGTCGGGAATTTTTGTGGCGCCAGTAATGGTAATTATAATACAAGGATTCATGCGCAGTACACCGTTCTCCGTACTACAGTCGGAAATTCTACTCTTCTGACAATTAAAATGACACGGATTCATGCGCAGCACACCGTTCCCGATCAGCTGTCTCTCATTACCCGAAATGGGGCACGCGCCATTTTAATTGCCATTGCCGGCGCAATTGGGTAGACATGGATTATTCTGTTATTTTTAACTGTTTATTATTTGGTCGAAGCAGGTATGAACATGTAATGGCCATTTAAACCCACTGGTACTTAAATTAGCAGTTCACATTCTTTATTAAACTTATGGACTGCTAATTCGTAGCAACTTTTTGCACCTCCTATTTGTAAATAGCAGTAGCTGCTTTAACTGGTAATCAAAACGAACAGGTTTGCCCATCTCTAATTCTGGGGGTATTTTAGGGATTTCGATAGTACCAACTGCTGTTCTGACCGTTGACAATGCTCCAGCTGATCGAGAACGGTTTACTGCGAATGAATACGTGCCATTATAATTACCGGCGGAAGAGAAAACATTTCCGACTCTAATACGGCCTTAAAATATAATTTATTGTTTGAGAGCCACCGACTACCCTGCTCAAGAAGTTTTATTGCTTAGCGGACTTCATATACCGTACCCACTTTAGTGTTACGTTAATTTTTTTATCCGATTATGTTTAATTCGCATGCGATGAGATCTGTACGTCGAACAGAATGTTAATTTAGACGTTTTGAACTGTATACATATTTTCGCAAATTATTCAAAATCTAAGCTGCCGACTTTTTAATAAACAACATCACTCCTTACATTAACTATAATTAGTCTAAAAACGTGTCGCTTAAGTACCAGAGCACAAGTCCTATTCTATACTTTCAAAATATAAATAGAAAAAACGGGTTTCTTACCTTCATCATCAGTAATAAAGTATTAAAAACAATAAGCATCATAATAAAATACTCGAATGGCGTCGATACGACTATCCGCCATATTTTGTACTTTAAACTGCTCCTCTTACTCGGCATGTACCTCTCCAGCGGTCTAGCTTGTATACAAAAGTCTATGCACGATTTCTGTAAAACAATAGTTAGTTATATTGTCACGAAAATAGGGCATTTTCCTAATATTCTTATTTGTTTTATAATTATTATTGTAACTACTTTAAATCGAGTCCAAGCTTGTTTTGCAAACTGCACATAGGTTTGTTTTATTTATACTGGTCTAATTAAACAAAGGACGATCAGTATAAATAGCAGGTCGACAAGCTTGGACGACACCCATTCTCTTACTAAGATCAACAGTCTTAGTTTGGTCCAATAAGCGCTACCTTGCGACGCTTAGCTAAAGCCCTTATGCCCGTCACTGTAGGCGACAGCCTGTAAGCTACGCCTTTAGAGTTACCTGTGAGATTTATTGGTTAGATTATACGTTATGTAAGTATAATAATTATATGTAGAACTGTAGACAGTGATATACAGGATGTCCGGGAACATGTGGGAAATCTCCCGGATATGAAGAAAACACGTGAAAAGAATACTATAGGTTCATATAAACTTCTTTCGTATCGGCCTCCTCTTCGGAGATATGGGCTCCCAAAGAGCACCAATGGAATCAAGTTTTTTACACATAATTATTGAACCACCTGGTATATTTCAATTATTTTTTAATATGATGTATACCAGGTAAGACCCGTCAAATTACTACCCAAGAAACTGTTGTGAATTACTCACAGCTGCAGGGACGGACTAGCTGTAACACTCATGGGCCCATTTTTTTACGCCCTGTATGATAAGAACTTTGGACAATGTTTTTTACATACCTTTAACTATTGACTAAATATTAAGTACTCCTCATTCATGTCGCTAATCCTAACCGTTTTCGAGGAAACGTCATTTTATTTGCACTGATCCCCCTATCTTCTCACGGGTTAAATATGAAAAAGCGGAATTTTGACGTTCATCATTTCATAGGAACAAAGATGGATCTCTTACCGAGATACGCCAAATACATGATGTAATTAAAATGACGTTTTCTCGAAAACGGTTAGGATTAGCGACATGAATGAAGAGTACTTAATTTTTAGTCAATTAGTTAAAGGTATGTAAAAAACATTGTCCAAAGTTCTCATCATACAGGGCGTAAAAAAATGGGCCCATGAGTGTTACAGCTAGTCCGTCCCTGCAGCTGTGAGAAATTCACAACAGTTTCTTGGGTAGTAATTTGACGGGTCTTACTTGGTATACAACATATTAAAAAATAATTGAAATATACCAGGTGGTTCAATAATTATGTGTAAAAAACTTGATTCCATTGGTGCTATTTGGGAGCCCATATCTCCGAAGAGGAGGCCGATACGAAAGAAGTTTATATGAACCTATAGTATTCTTGTCACGTGTTTTCGTCATATCCGGGAGATTTCCCACATGTTCCCAGACACCCTGTATATTGATGTACCAGTTATCCCGTTGTTATAAATATAAGTGTTAATTTTGGAAGACTTGTCTACCCTTCATTCCATACGCTACCCCCCAGCGTGCCGTTTGGCGAAAACGCTGATACTGAAATACGTACGCGTGACAATATAAACTACAGTGTCTTCATTAATGACGTGCTAACATCTCAGACTGTCTTATCTCTGAATTTAGATAATGTTCTTTCTGATTAGCCTAGTCAGTTCTACATGAAACCTGTCTCTTGCGTTTCTTTCGTCGTAAAACTTGAGTAAAACGATTAAATTGTTTTTATTAACATTGATAAAGATAAATGTTATTTTATAGAAATTATTGGAAGTGCCCACCCCCTCACTCCTTCACTATCAATATTAGAAATTAAATTTGAACGGAATCGATTTAACCAAGAAAGGTTATTAAACTCATAAAGCCCTGTATAAAGCCCCCCACCGACCTCGTGATTTTTCATCAGTTGATCGGTGCTTGTGACAGGCCGTCGTGTAAAAACCAAAGTGTATGGACGAAAATTGTCACAATGTACCGTCACGACGGATATCTGCCAATGATAGATTCGTCACGACGGCTTGTCACGACACAACACCGATGAACCCATGAAAAGTCTATGAGGGTCTTAACAGACATGACTTTGTCAAAACTGTCACAACTGTCACACGCATTTGAAAATTTCAATTCTTTTAGTAAGAATCGTATTCTAACAATATACACTCGCCGGCACAAAATTCCGCCACCCCGAAATTTTGGTCAACTTTTTATTCTTTATGCGATTCTCATGATTTTGTTATCAGTTTTTAGATCTATTTATTGTGTTTTTCCTTAATTATTTATAAAGTAACATTCTTCGATTAGGCTATATTATACTGGAGTAAATCAAACTGTTGTTCTGTGTCGTAATTTCAAAACACCCTGTAGGACAATTGAGGTGGGTAATTTTATTTACATACTGTTTCTGGTAATCTTTGATGTATTCGAAACATTTCGTTCTTTGATTCATTCCATTATCTCATTTCTGCTACGTGCTGCAAAATTTTAAATGAAACGCTGATTCGAAGGCTATTTTTATTAAGAAAAACAAACATTAGGCATATTATAAAGTTAATTAACAAAAGCAATTTTAATATCGTGTATTGGTACCTCTCACAGTAATGACAGCTAGCAGTCTTCGTGACATCAAATGAATAAGATTACTTATCCTTTCTTGAGGGATAGCCCGATATTCTTCGGTCAGCGCCAGTCATAAGTCTTGCAAGGTTTGTGGTTGTACAGAACGACGACGAACGGCCCTTTTAAGTTTATTCCAAAGATGTTCGATTGGGTTGAGATTCGAGCTACATGCGGGCCATTCCAATCTTGGAAGTCCAACTTCATCCAGATATTCGCTCACTACATGTGCAACATGTGTAAATTGGTTCCCAATGAAAGGAGCAAATGGAACAACAACTTCTTGGAGGATTTCCTCAATGTAACGCTGGGCGGTTAGAGCTCCATGTTCAACAACTTCGGTAGAAATACCCGCCCAAATAATGACTGAACCGCCAAGGATGCGTTTTGATGTGATGCAGTAAGCATATCTCTCATTTCTACGTCTGTATACCTGCTCACGACCATCCGCCGACCTTAAATAAACCCTGGAGGTATCAGTGAATAGTATGTAATAATATTGTCACTGTCAAATATTCTGTCACAATAATCGCGCACTTAGCAAACGTCGATAATTTTTAACCGAAAGCTTGATTCTCTAAAAATAACATCGTTTCATTTAAAATTTTTCAGCTGGCAGCAGAAATGAGATAATGGAGTGAATCAAAGAACGAAATGTTTAAAATACATCAAAGATTACAAAAAAAAGTATATAAATAAAATTATCCACCTCAATTTTCCTACAGGGTGTTTTGAAATTACGACAAAAAAACAACAGTTTGATTTACTCCTGTATAATATAGCCTAATCAAAAAATGATACTTTATAAAATAATTCAGGAAAAATACAATAAATGGCTCTACAAACTGAACAAAATCAAGAAAATCGCATAAAAAATAAAATAGTTATAAAAATAACCAAAATTTCAGGGTGGCGGAATTTTGTGCCGGCGAATGTATATTATGATGTATTTTTCAGTCATTTAAATTTTAAAAATGTTTAATTATTCTTATTTAAATATCAGCAATTATAGTCAAATAAGGCTACTTTATGGTACTAGTATAATGTACAATAAATAACCATTTTATGCCCGAAGAACTGTATTATAAACTGTCCGCTACTCAGCGATCGCACATAAGAGTACGTACCTGGTTTTTGTCAATTTCTCCACTTTGTAACTCGGCCTCGCCCTGCTCTTGGAAAGTAATGATAATCAAGGCCACGAAGATGTTAACGAAGAAGAATGGAAACACTACGAAGTAAACTATGTAGAAAATGGACATTTCTATCCTAAAGTTTTGAATCGGTCCTTGGTCGCTATATGTGGCTGCCATGGAGTTTTGCAGTACCCTATAATAATAATATAAGTAAGTATACAGGGTGTTTCTTAAAAACATGCTAATATTTAAGGAGGTTATTCTTGGGTCAATTTTCAGAAAAAAAACCTCATATACAAGGGTGTTATGGAAATGACGTATTATATTTAAATGGGTGACTCCTTGGGTGTCCTGGGGAAAGTCTACATACTTTTTTTTTTAATCGAATATCTAAGTACTAAGGTAAAAACCCTTTTTACCCGCGTACTGTCGCGCCGTTCCATCTGGATTCACTTAGCAACAATGTGGGCCACTAGAGTATACTAACCGTGTTGTGAGATCACACCGCGTGTCTCGCCATTGCTTGTATACCGGCCGCGCGCCACTATCGTTGCTTGCTGCCTCAGTATGTTTCGAGACACGGGGTTGAACTGACGCTGTCGAGGGTTCAACGTGCTTGACGTATACGAATTCTAAACGTTTTGTTAGTTGTAGCATTACCCGATTTTTTTTTTCTGTTGTGAAATAATTCACAATAAATGTTGTGATGTGATTTCAAATTTGTGTGATATTATCTACTGTTGAGCTGTTGAAAAACATACTTGTTGTGTTTTATTTTTTATTGAATTTAATTATAAAACGGATTATTTTAAAATAAGATCAAGGGTAAGAGAGTATGTACCTTAAAACGCGTGTCAATTACGTCTTGTTGTCAAAAACGGAACACGTGTTCTGTGTTGCAATATGACAACATCGCCTATAAAGCGCTAAGCTCTATTGAACCTCGACACTGCCTCAATAAACTATTGATTGCGAAGGTCCTCAGGAGCGGCCATGTAAATTTTGAGATTTCATATAAACTGTATATTTCGCTTAATAATTCAAAGAGCCATTTATGGTTATTTTTCTTAATTTATTTTCATCTCAGGATTTGGCGGTTTAAATATAATAAGTCATTTCCATAACACTTTGTATATCCTAAATGTCTTAACTTTTGAGATACAGGGTGTTAAAGATTTACATGTTTTTTTTAATAATTTTAAGCATAATGATTTAAATGACCCACTAGATCCTTTTTCATCTTTGTTAATACCTAATTTCATAATAGAGTGTAAATGATTGAATTTCATTTCTTTATACGAAAACTGTACGTCAAACGACAAAAAATCAAGTGACGACATTTGCTTAGCAAGGAATGGAAATTTCAAAAATAATTTTTATTTGAAAAAAAAAAGTGGCGTACCATTTTTTTCTTCAAAATTACCGAGGGCAATTCCCGCACGAACACCACTAGTCGGAATAAAAAAACATGTTATACATCATAAAATGCCTCTTGATGAATAGAAAGTGTGTGCCAAATTTCACAAAAATATCTAGAGCAGTATCACAAATATTATAAAAAAGGAGGATTTTTTGAAAATCTTTAACACCATGTATCTCAAAAGTTAAGACGTTTAGGGCCTATGTTCATATAAAGTATTTTTCTGAAAATGGACCCAAAAATATCCTCCCTAAATATTAGCATGTTATTAGGAAACACCCTCTATATGATGATACTGGTTACAATACAGGTTATACATTATATCGTTGGTCTGTATTGCAATAAAGCAAATACCTGTAAAAACCCCATTGTTTGGTTCCAATATCAGCAATAAATGTATTTTTTTTTCATGTGCCCCGAAAGTGCCTCTTTTCATGCATGTTCTCTTCACCGAAAGTGGGGTTTTCCAAGAGAGCGGGCGGGAAAATATCGAAGCAGGCGGGAAAGATTTTTCCTGCCCGCTTCGAGTCACCATGTGCTCATAAATAAATAAAACCAGAATTGTAGGTGCGGGATTTGAACCCACGACCCTAAGATCGCCAGGTGGACACTCTACCCACCGAGCCATACAACAAGCAATAATAAATAGCGGATTATATATAAATTAAATTCGCAGTTAATTTTTCAAAGATGTTTTAGAAAAATGTCTGAAGAATTTCTTCATTTATATGGCCTCAAAGACTCGGGCACTTGTAAAAAAATAAATAAAACCAGAGATGCCGAGTGCGGGATTTGAACCCGCGACTGTCAGATCAAAAGGCGTACGCTATACCACTAGGCCACCGAGCCTATTTGTCAAAAATAATAAATGATATTTACATTCTCAATGCGCGAGTGTTTTCATGTCATGTAGACAGGAAAACTGTCTGAAGAATTTCTTTATTTATTTGGCATCAAAGCTTCGGAACACTTGGGCCGTCGGAGGCTTTTCCGGTAAAAGCCTCTTTTCGGCTCCTTGATACGTAATGTACTATTGTTCGTGTTGAAAATATTTTATCTACATATTGATTTATTTTTATTTTGAATTAAAGAGACACCTAGTTACAATGGTATAATAATTATGGATAAATACAATTTGGATTTCGACTCTGCCAGAAAAGACGTAAATTTGTGTCATTTTATGGTCAGAGGGCTAATTAGGATTTTATGGCAGGAAAAACATCAACTGTATAATGGTAATCCTGTTAAGATCTACTAACAATAGCACTAGATAAAAATAGCAAGTAATAATTTTATGTAATAAACTTGAAACTTCAGAAAACCTGATAATGGCATGGTAAATGTGGTAAATTTGACATAAAGTACGATTTATCAGCTTTAATAATAATAAGTCATGAGGTTATAATAATGGTGGCCATTTTCAGCATTTAATAAACTAATCACAAAAGTAAGTAGTCTTCCACTATTTTAGCTGTCATTTCGTTAAAGATGAAAATTTTGAAGCGAAAATTTAGGGTCAGATAGTACTCGATAAGATCTTCAAAATGAGGTATCGCAACACCCCTCATCCCTATTCAAAATCAGGGGGTTGTGTTCACCCCCGTTAGGGGGTTGAAGTTACGGAAATGAAAAAGCGGAAAAGTTATTCCCCCCTCGAATCAGAAATCGACGGGTCCGAGCGATTTTCGACATTTTCATTTTAAAGCAGGAAAATCGAGGTGTTAAGTTTTCGCTGGACCACCCTGTATTTTTGAATATGTGTTATTAATTTTTGTGATAACAACTAATGGTAAAGTTAAAATGTTTAAATAATTTTGTATTGTAATTGTTCTCATAGGAAAATTTGTGTTCTAAATTCCTCTTCGTTTCAAATCTACTATTGTCTATCTGCTTTTTCCCTAACTTTGTATCCGTATATTGTTTTATTAATTATATAAAAATGCAGGTCGACTTTATCCCTCTCTTATGTGTATACTTACGTAGGCCATCCTTCTCCAGTTTGCACCGCGAACAACGTAAGCATCGCCATGGCTACATCATCGTAGTGAAATTTTTGTTGCTGCCATTTACGTTCCTCTACTTTTGGTACGTCGGTGTTCTCCTCGTACACAAAATATTGACCCCTATAATTAAGTATATAGTTTTTAAAAATTTATCAGAAAAAAATATATTTTTGAAAAATTACATTGAAAAATGCTGACTGATTACTTACTGACAAGTCGCCTCCGTAATTTTACTTCCATCTGTGCAATGAAAAAACTTCCCGTTAAAAAGTTGTACCGCGATCACAGCAAAGATAAATTGGAACAATATGTACACGATAAGAATGTTTATCACATTTTTTAAAGAGTTCACGAGACAGTCGAACACTGCTTTTAATTTCGGGACTCGCTTAATTGTTTTTAAAGGTCTGAGCACTCGGAGAACCCGAAGCGATTTGATTGTTGACAGATTGGCACCGGCGGCACCGCTTGCACCCCTAAAAATAAATATATTTATAAAAATATACATATAAATATTTAATTAAAAGTAAATTTTCAAAAATTTACGAATAAAACGCCTTTGAAACTCGATGAGGGCATAATTACAGCTCTCAAACAATAATAGTTATTTATGTATCAAGGGTAATAAGTAGACGATTATGCACTGAGGGCGACAGTCTTACCAAGCCGAGGGTCTCTTGCCCGAGGGTCTCTTGCCCCAGGGGTTCGTAAGTCGCCCGAGGGTATATATCTATTAGTACCCGTGGTGCATACAAACTTTTATGTCATACCAGTTCGTTTTAAATAATAAATATTTTTCTAAAATTTAATTTGATTTACAGATTTTTTATTTTTACCTGCGACATTACCTTGACATTATTATAGCTTGCGTTTTTGTTGCTAGGGAGATAAGTATTCAAATGTGTCAAAGTCAAAAATCAAAAATGGAATTAGGTTTTCAAATTCCCGACGAAATTGAAAAAAAGGCTGAAAAGGCAAGGCAAAACCCCGTTACCGAGAAAATCCAGAGACTCATACGACAAAGAATATGACCAATTTTTGAAGTGCATGTCAGAAAATGCTGTAGAAAACATTGACGAGACTGTGCTTATGGGGTACTTTAATGATCTATCTGACAAATTTTATTTTATTAATAAAGAGTAAGTTAATCGAAAACTGTTTTTCCGTCTTAATGCCAGCGCGGGTCATAATGTGTACTTTATGCCCGCACGGGCATAAAGTAATCCATTATGTAGATGGTATCTAAGGTATAAAACACAATAATGCACTGTTATGACATAAAATCATTTATAACATACATATACTGCCTTTCAAGTAAAATATTTGATCTTCTAAAGATGAAAAATTACTAGAATACGTCAAGCGAGCACATTTTTTGGTCTTAAAGCACAATATGTTCCTAATTAATTAGAAAATATCGATAAATACAGCAAGAAATTGTCTGTGACTCTGTGGTTATTTCAAATAGAAGAACCTTTATGGTTACGTAACGATATAAGGCCACAATGTTGCAAGTAGTCTAACCTAAAAATAGTAGAACCTGGCATGACACTCCTGGTATAAAATGAGATAATAGTATATTGAGATACAAGTTTCATAAGACATTATTTTAGAGCACGCGTTTAATTTAGGAAACGACCCGCGAAGCGGGGAGTTTTCTAAAGTACAAGTGCTCTAATTGTCTTATGAACCGTGTATTTTATAATACTTTTTCTATTTGGGTCTTTAAAGTATGAAAAACTTTAAAAAATATAGTAGATTTTTTCCATTTTAGTAGATCCAACCTCGTACCTCATGGTTTAATGAACAAACTAGATTAGGTACTAGAATTTAATACAAAGCGCCTATCATCAGGCAAGCAATCTTATAGATCACGATGGAAAATTAATATATTTTATATATACAGAGATCCTTGTACTGTCACCTAAGTGACCACCTCCCAAACAATAATGATTGCCCAGAAAGCCAAACCTCTGGTCTCCAATAATTTGAAATATATTATTTGTTAGAAGCATCCAACCAAGAAGAATTCTTTTTAAGGGCACAATATTTATACGTATACAACGAGCATATCAGATAAATTAGGGGAATAAACCACTGGTAATATCAGTACTTACATAACGTCAAACACCATCGATACCAAGGCACAAACGACTACCACTGCGTCCATAACATTCCAGAACTCCCTCAGGTACGATCCCGGATGTAATATCACCCCTAAATCGATCACCTTGAGGAACATTTCCACTGCAAACACTCCCGTAAAGGCATAATCGAACTTGTCCAATATGGTGTTACGAAAGGAATTCTCATCGACGGGATCCTCTGCTGCTAGAGCTGCCGAACTCATGCAAATGACCACCATGATGAAGAAGTCGAAGTATTGGAGGTTGACTACCCAGTGAGCACCACGTCGAATACTGAAAAGAGAAATCATTCGATTGAACAAATTTAAGACATTTTCAAATTAAAATACACTTACGGATTAGTAGACGACAATATAAACATGCTGGAATATGGCAGCATAGGCTTTGGCCCAGCGATTTCTTCCTCTTCTTCCGGTTTCTCTTCTTTCTTTTTCCTCCGACTGCTGGAGGGACTTGGTGGACTGACTTCTACTCTCGGATTGCTCCCCTCCATCTGTAGTGCCTCCATCTCTTTTTCTAGTTCTAGTGCTTGTTTTTCCTAAAAGATTTCTTTCGTTAGTTAGTACAGGTTTTATGAATAACTGATGACTGACCTTATTTTCCTCGGCTTGTTCTTCCTCAGCAGCCGTAAGCTCTTGCGCGTTTGCCAAATTGTCGACGGCGATAGCCAAGAAGACATTCAGAAGCGTGTAGTTACCGAACAACATAAGTATAATAAAATAAAGGGAGTACACCATGCCTCCGCTGTTTGGTCCTCCAAGGGCGTTGATGCCATTGTACATTACTTCATTCCAGTCCTCACCAGTTAAGATCTGGAAAAATGGATGTTTAGAAGGAATTCTAATATGTGTGCTTGTAATTTTTATACAACGTGTCCAAGATAAGGAGGGCCAGTACAGGGATCTCGGAAACCGTAAGAGATACTAAGTCGGTTAAATGGAGGTAAAGTTACGTTTTTACGTGCCTAATAATATGCCGCTTAGAAAGTCTTAAAATTCCGAGTAGGTAGTTCCGGAGATATCCGGAAAAAAACGAAATTCTGAAAAATCGGTTTATTGTTTTCCTGGGTTTTTTTGAGATCGAATTCTAAAGCAAATTACACTTTTGCATTGCCACTTTTTCCGCTCTATATAATAGCGTCAATTGTTTTGTAAGCCGACGAGTCCTCTTCGAAGGGCCATTATCAACTTTATTTTTTTAAATACGGTCCTGTTTTCCTGATATTGGAATTTGTGAGCTTTTTTTCTCCCGAATGCAACGATGTATGACACATTGTGGTTTAATGACGTTTCGAGGGTTTTTTGAACAACATCAGGAAATTTTGAGATACGGTCCTTTATTTCTCCTAATTTTATAAATAATATCTCATACGTAAGTCATCTGAATTTTTTTGTTTCAAGCGCCTACTTTTCTATTAAATCCCGAATCAACAGAAGTTTGAAATAATGTTTCTGAATTTTGTTCACTTATTTGTGGTTTATTATTAAATTATTTGTTAGTTATTGAACTAGACCAACATAAGTAAAATATTTAGAGCTTACTTATGAGATATTATTTATAAAATTAGGAGAAATACAGGACCGTATCCCAGAATTTCCTGATGTTATTCAAAAAATCCTCGAAACGTCATTAACCACTTTAGAATTCGATCTCAAAAAAATCCAGGAAAAAAATAAAACGATTTTTCAGAATTTCGGCTTTTTTCCGGATATCGCCGAAACTACTCGGAGTTTTAAAATTTTCCAAATATTATTAGGCACGTAACCTCCATTTAACCGACTTCGTATCTCTTACAGTTTCCGAGATCCCTGTACTGGCCCTCCTTATCTTGAACACGTTGTATTATGACCCATCCCATGCCTTTAATCTAATTTAATCTAATATATGCCATATTTCAATTGCATAAACAAGGGCACAGTTAAACTTAAAAGAAGGTACGAGGGTTAAATAAATTTCGGGATTGTGGCGTTTAATTCATTTTCGTATCCTTACCTGAAATACTGTTAACAAAGCAATGGGAAACGTATTGAAGTTTGCAGCTGGAGTTCCATTGTCGAAGTTGAATTGTCCTCCGAAGAGTTGCATGCCCAACAGTGCAAATATTAGAATGAACAAGAAGAGAAGGAACAACAAGGATATGATGGACCTCATTGAGTTGAGCAGCGAGATAACGAGATTCCGGAGTGAGGACCAATATTTGGTTACCTGCAATCGAATAGTGAAGGTTAAAAACGAAATTATTACAATCACTAATTAAACTACGCTTCCGCGACAATAAATTTCGTAAAAGGGATAATGTTAGTCAGGTTTATATTTCTCCAACTTTATAAATTGTTTTCCGATCTTGGTGAAACTTTTAGCAAGTTTTAGACTTGTGTCTCGGAATGCTAGCCTCAATTTTAGGTTTAAAAAATACCGATGTCTTGATCATTATACAGTTTCACCCTTATTTTCTTTGAATTGAGAGCTAGAATTTAGCTTCGTTATGTTTTGTTTTAAAGAGTCACCTTTTCTTAACACAATGTGCTTGGTTCACGTCATTAACTGATTTCTTAAAGAAGATCCAAATTTTAAAGCATTGCAAGCAGTATTGACATTTTTTAATTTTATTCCTAATTCCTAACATTACATTATATTATTGAGTAGCATAAACAAATATCCAAAACATAATATCTCGTGTTCTTGTCACTTCCAAGTTCTTCGATGTGGCATAGCATGCTTTCAATGCAATACGGGCTGGGTCAAAATTTTGTTACAGGCAACTTTTAGTCCTTAGCATATAACTTACTAAAATAAACTATTTGCTTGTAGAAACGATTATAATTTGCCAAATATATGTTACTTCCTACATTAGAAAGCAATTTTAAAAGTTTTTAGCTTTATTATTATAGCTGCAATATTCAAATTTGAATTTAAAAATGTATCGCCGATCACGTGTCCCCAGCCAATAATTTCTTACTTTACCCTTATATATTTCACGTCATTTTACTAAAGTTACTTTTATATATAAATAATTTACACTCCTACTACAATTTGTATTGAAAAAATTATGTTTAAAGATCAACAGTTTAGTTTCTCTAACGCAATTATTAACCAAAAGTTGCTTATAAATAACGCCACTAGAGGTCGGCCTAATAGTTTTACAAATAGGACGGTATGTGTTTGAATATGTGTAAATCGTGCTCCGGTTTAAGAATTCTTTCATCTGGAGGACTACATCTTTGTGGAACGACCTTCCCGAGGTCGTTTTTCCCAACGAATATAACCTCCAAGGATTCAAAACCAACGTGAATCGCTTTTTGCGCACACGCACCACTCCCAGAGTGCCCTAAAGGATTTTTCCTATAGTGCTTGTGTTTGATAATAAAAAAAAAATAAAAATAAGTTCCTTATTATGTTTATTTTGGTATAAACTAGAACATTGCCTACTTTTTTTTGGCGTATGATTTTATGTTGTATCAAATACTACACGAAGTCCTCATGAGTACAGATACTCATTTCAGCTTAAAAAAGTTTAAAAAATAGCCTGTATTAGCTGTTATCCACAAATTTCTGCATTTTTGTATCACCGGTCACAGTAACACCGGTCACGCATGAAAATGTTTCCGGAGATAAATTGATGTGACCGTTTGTTATCCGAAGCTATATATATCTTCTATTAAGAAGCAGGCAATGACGTGACCCAAAAAACATTATGTTAAGAAAAGATCACTTTTTAAACAAGATATAATGAAGTTAAATTCCACTTCTCAATTTTTTCACAGCGCGTTAAGAAATTAAGGGTAAAAAGTATTTCTTGTTGCTGTCTGAATAATGATTATGCCATCAGTATTTTTTTAAAAGTAAATCTCAAGCTAACATTCTCGTACATAAGTCAACATTTTGTTAAAAATTTCATCAAGATCGAAGAACAATTTAAGAAGTTACAAGACTATAAACTTGACTAACATTATCTTTGCCCGGAATTTATGATTAGGGAGTATATTACTATTATAGTAATTAATTACCTTAAATATCCTTAGTAACCTTAAGGCCCTTAGAACAGACAGTCCAAAAGAACCGCCTTTGACCTCGCTCCATATGACCTCAAAAATGGACCCCGAGATGACTACACAGTCGAATCTGTTGAACGCCGATTCGAAATATATCCTGGGTCCGAGTGCGTACATTTTTACAAACATCTCTGACATGAAGAGGCCTAAGAAAACGTATTCGGCATAGTCTGAAAAAAAAATCAAAATAAATTAGTTTTTTTGAAATAGTCCATCTCTCAATTAGTTAGAGAGACGGTGACAATATGGGGTCCGTGAAGTGAAATATCAGTAATTTGGTTTTCGTGGAGTATTGGTCCCCCTCTACAACTTTTATATCCGATGAAATGCCGTAGAACGTTGCTGAGAAGCGCTGTACCGCTTTAGATAGGGAATTCTCAATAAATTCAAAATTATATCGAGCCATGTCTGAAAATGAATTTACCGCATCTGCGTGACCCCAAAGTCACGGGAAACACATTTTCTGACAAGTCAACCCTTGCATATACTTTTCCGAGCGTTAAAAAAAATGAATGGAAAAATTATAAAGTCTCAAGTGACATGGGTCCAAGTGGGCTTAATCGATTTGTATTCACATAGAGATTAGTTGTAAACAATTTTCTGATAAAAAGAATATTGCGAAAGTGCGGTATTTTTTCTCAAAATTTTTTTTATTAAAAGTCTGGTTTATTCTGCTATATTTTCTAAAATTATCCCCTTGGAGAATCATTTCTAAGTTTATCTGATTCTCTCATCTTTTCCGAACATTTTGATATATATAAAGTTACCAGAAACATGTTCTGTCTTGGAGAAAATTAAGAGAATTCGTAACGGTCATAGCAAAATTTCTAAACTTCGCTGGAAATGCATGAAATGCGTGGCTTTTACTGTAAATAGTGAAAAGTGGACAAGGGCAAATGTTTAAATTCATCAGATTTGAATAAATCATACACACCTTATGGAAAAATGGGCTTAATTTGGTAACATTGCGAATATAATATCCCGTCATACAACTGAACGATACCTGCCTTCCGGTATCTCTGCGTAATATTGTCAGAATTCCGCCTAGCTAGGTGGTATTCATCTGAAATTTTTTTTCCACAATATTTGGGTGTCAAGGAATGTATGGTGATAATTTTCTGACATGTCACGACCGTTTTCCGAATTTCCTCCGAGGAGATTTAAAAAAAAATTCAATAATGAAATGACGAGACCTGGATCGATAAAAATTTTTTCACATAATCTTTAATATATAATGTCCCATTCTAGAAAGTTTCAACTTTCGCTTTTTTTCTTTTTTTTTAATTTTCGATTTTTTTTTACACGTTCGAAAAAGTATATGCAAGGTTGACTTGTCAGAAAATGTGTTTCCCGTGACTTTGGGGTCACGCAGATGCGGTAAATTCATTTTCAGACATGGCTCGATATAATTTTGAATTTATGGAGAATTTCTTATCTAAAGCGGTACAGCGTCTGTCAGCAACACTCTAAGGCATTTCATCAGATATAAAAGTTGTAGAGGGGGACCTAAACTCCACGAAAACCCAAATTACTGATATTCCACTTCACGGATGCCCTACGGCACCGCCTCTCTAACTAAATGGATTGAAATAATGAAGAGGAAAATAAAGTCATAGTGTGTTCTACTAGTTTAATAAATATTATTTAAATATTAGCTTCCATACATATTTCGAAAGCGTATACCCTTCATCTATTTTAGATAAATTATGAACGTTTTCAGGGAAAGCTATATATATATGGCACAAAATTCCGCCACCCTGAAATTTTGATCAAGTTTGATAATTAATAACTTTTTTATTTTTTATGCGATTTTCATGATTTTGTTATCAGTTTGCAGATCAATTTATTGTGTTTTTCCTTAATTATTTTATAAAGTAACATTTTGCGATTAGGCTATATTCTACAGGAGTAAATCAAACTGCTGCTTTTTGTCGTCATTTCAAAACGGTGGATAGTTTTTTTTATTTACATACTGTTTCTTGTAATCTTTGATGTATTTTAAACATTTCGTTTTTGATTCATTCCATTATCTCATTTCTGCTGCGAGCTGCAAAATGTTAAATGAAACGCTGTTTTGAAGCCTATTTTTATTAAGGAAAACATACACTAGGCATATTATAAAGTTAATTAACAAAAATAATTCTAATATCGTGCATTTTTTCCTCTCGCAGCAATGACAGCTTGCATTCTTCGTGGCATCGCATGAATAAGGTTACTTATCCTTTTTTGAGGGATAACCTGATATTCTTCGGTCAGCGCCAGTCGTAAGTCTGGTCAAGGTTTGTGGTTGTAGAGGACGACGAACAAACCCGAACGGCCCTTTTAAGTTAATCCCAGAAATGTTCCATTGGGTTGAGATTCGGGCGACACGAGGGTCATTCCAATCTTGGAAGTCCAACTTCATCCAGATAGACGTGAGGTCTAGCATTATCATGCATTAATGTAAATTGGTTCCCAATGAAACGAGCAAATGGAACAACAACTTCTTGGAGGATTTCCTCACTATAACGGTGGGTGGTTAGAGCTACATTTTCAACAAGTACAAGATTGGTGCGTGCTTCGGTAGAAATACCCGCCCAAATCATGACTGAACTGCCAAGATATGAGATTCGTTCTGATATGATGCAGTCAGCATATCTTTCATTTCTACGTATGTATACCCGCTCACGACCATCCGGCGACCTTAAACAAGCCCTGGATTCATCAGTGAATAGTACGTAATAATATTGTCACTGTCAAATATTCTGTCACAATAATCGCGTACTTAGGCAACGTCGAAATTTTTAACCGACATACATTTTCTAAAAATAACATCGTTTCATTTAAAATTTTGCAGCTCTCAGCAGAAATGAGATAATGGAATGAATCAAAAAAGGAAATGTTTAGAATACATTAACGATTACAAAAAACAGCATGGAAATAAAATTATCCACCTCAATTTTTCTACAGGGTGTTTTGAAATTAAGACAAAAAACAACAGTTTGATTTACTCCTGTATAATATAGCCTAATCGAAAAATGTAACTTTATGAAATAATTAAGAAAAAACACAATAAATGGATCTACAAACCGATAATAAAATCATGAAAATCGCATAAAAAATAAAAAAGTTATTAAATATCAAACTTGAACAAAATTTCAGGGTGGCGGGATTTTGTGCCGGCGAGTGTAGCTTGAAGCTGTAATATAATATTCTAACAACTTCTATTACTACTTACATAAAAAATCATCCAGCCATTGTGGTTGGCCGTGGTACTCCACCGCCACGCAAAATGTATTGAAGAACACAAGCACGATTACGGTCCAATAGAACCATTGGGTCTTAACCATGTGTCTTATACTAAACCGAAACCTCTTCTCGGCCCTCCAGAACCTGGCGCATCCCCCTTGCCCTTTTGCTCTGGTCTTCATGTATCCGGCTCGCCCAAAACCTGCTAACAAAACTTGGATTTCAACATTGGATGATATTCTAAGATGGGAAATTCGTAATTTTCCTTGCAGTGTATCGGGTATGTGGGTTGTTTTTCATGTTTTTCAATTGCAAATTGCACTTTTTTGTAATGTATTTTTTATAATTGCTCTGCACGACAGCCGCCAACAGTGCAAAAAGTTTAATGCTATATAGGGTGTTTCTTAATGTCTTAATGTTGTGCTAATACACTGAAGGACATACGATACAAGTCCCTATAATTTTAAGTACTTTTTGTGACATCATATCCTTTGATCCGCTTAAGGGATTTTGATAAACTTTTCACTGGCTGCTAGCCTTAGTAGTTACCAACACATTGGCGTAACATGTTTTTATTTTTCCGTTCATTTAATTAAATATACGGGATTAAAAAAAAACTGATATTTTTTACTAAAAGTTAAACGGGTTTGTTCGGGATACTGGTTTGTTCAGGTATATTTAAGTAATCACACACTCGCGAGGGTAAAGGTTAGTCTTTTCTCTAGATTTTATTTTTTTAGCTGTCTTTTTATCTTTAACAGTTAAGTTATGCTGCTTTTTCCAGAAAATTGTATTTTATTTATACCTACCCAGTCATATGTAGTAGATACAACAAACATTCTTGTCGCGTCAAAGAAAATAGTTATTTACATTACAAGCTGCGAAAGTTTACTTTTTGGTGCGAGGTGTGTTTAAATAGGCGAGGCGAAGCGTAGCGAAGCCGAGGCTATTTAAAAAACTCCGAGCACCTGAAAGGGCTTTTGCAGCGTGTAATGTATTAAACTTTTTCTACTACTGTTCTTTGATCAATTATATTATTAAGTAATGAACTTTGATTTTATTCAAATTATAATAAAATACACCTGTAAAATAATCCATGACAACTAGTTATTTGAGTACTGTCAAAGTCTATCAGTTCGAATTTTTTAATTTCGATTGTCGAAAATGTTGTTTCAAGACCAAAACGAAGCTATACAGAAGGCGGCCGAGTTGGCATGTGCCTCACTCTTACCCGTAAAGTCGAAAGATAGGTACTGTCAAACATACAACCTGTTTCTAGAATGGTTCGTGGAGAAAAGCCTTTCACAAATTGACGAAAATGTAATGCTAGCGTACTTCCAAGAGAAATCTGAAGCCCTATCACCTCCGTCCTTATGGTCACAATATTCCATGCTTAAATTGACTATTTCTGTGAACAAAAATATAGATATTTCGCAGTTTAAGAAACTTATTGCATTTATTAAACGAAAAAATGATGGTTACGAAGCTAAAAAATCTAAAATTGTCACAAAAGAAGAAATAATAAAGTTTTTACTTGACGCTCCTAATCATAGCTATTTATCTATGAAAGTGATAGCAGTAATGGGGATAGCTGGAGCATGCCGGACAGATGAGATCTATAAAATGAAATTGAACGACATCGAAATCAAGGATGATGTAGCTATTGTTAAAATCCTCCAGAGCAAAAACAAGGTTCAAAGAAGTTTTGTGATAGCCGATGATGGAGGTCCGGTTTCTTTTATGAGGTTACTTCAAGATTATATTAAACTTAGGCCAAATAATGCACAAGACGAACGCTTGTTATATCGCTATGAACGAGGTAGGTGTGTGAATCAGGTGATTGGAAGACACACTATTTCAAATGTTCCCAAAGAAATTGCCAAATTTTTGAAACTTCAAGATATAAATAAATACACTGGTCACTCGTTTAGAAGAACATCAACTACCTTTCTTGCAAATGCTCCAGGTATCGATATTTTGGATTTAAAAAGACATGGCGGTTGGAGATCTTCGTCCGTTGCGGAGGGATATATTGGTGATTCGTATACAAATAAAATCGAAATTTCCAAAAAGATCTTAAATCGATCTCCTACTTTTATTCCATCTAACGACGCGAGAGTGACAAATAGTTGTATGGTCCAAGTCCAGGATAATAACGAGTCTCTAGTAAGAAGCGGCGAAGGTATTGAATTGAATAATATTCCATCAATTAATATTTCTAACTGTTCAAATTTCACTATTAACCTTAATGACAATAAATAAAAATTAGTGTTATTTAAGTTTTATATTATTGTTATTATACCACTTGTTTTTTCAATAAATATAAACTTTTTATTATTAAGTAAGATTTTTTTTTAATTCGCTTGAATAAATACAATAAAAAATTTTATTCTTGTTTTTTTGTCCTGGCACCGAAAGTATTACTTTCGTAGCTAGCAACCTACTTTCGTAGCTAGCAACGGATAATATTCAGGTAACTGTAACATTTACTTTCGTTTTCTTTCGTGTTGCTACGGCCCGAAAGTTGATTTATTTATACAGTAGTAGAAAAAATAAATAAATGCATGTCAAAAATGGACAGGCGATGTGCGGCCATTTTAAGATCGTATATTTATTCTTAGGTTATAGATTTAGCAATATCCCAAACAATATAATCGTATTTTTATTAATAAATCTTCTATGGTCTTTGGCGCTATAAAAATTTAAGTTGTCACGTCATGGATACCTACATATGACTTGGTATCACTTTAAAACAAAGATAATAAGACAAATACAATAAAAATGTAGAGAAACGACATTTACCCTCGTCAGTGCGTGATTATTTACATATACCTGAAAAAATTCGTGTCGCTGTATAAATTTAACTTTTTATTTTATCCCGTATATTAACGAAAAAAATAAAACTTACGCTAGTATGTAGTTAAATAGTGGGACTACCCGCCAGTGAAAAGTTTATCAAAATCCCTAAAGCGAATCAAAAGATATCACAAAAGTATTTAAAATTATAGTGTCTGAATATACCAATATAAATTTAAAAAATAGCAAGGTTTGGCGGCTTTGGTTAATCTTTATTTATTTTTTGAAACATTGAACTTGTGAATAAATTGTTGAACAAAAATTCAGGAAGAGGTCGAGCAAGTTATTAAAAAAATACTTACTCAAACAATGCTTTACTAACTTATATTTTTTCAGTATCTACACGCACTGATATAAAACTTGGGTCCACCAAAAACATTTAATATAATAAAGAGAGAGAATTATTTATATTTTGTCAGAATCATACAAAGTTTTAAACAGTAATCAATGATGCCAAATGTGTACTGAAAGTCCTAAATCTACCGCCTGCGATTAAAACCGAAAGGTATAATATTAATTATATTGAATTCATTTCTCATGTGTGTGTGCATTTTTTAAATTTTCTACTCTTAAAGTTATTTATAGTTTCCCAACAATATCAAATTCCAATGTTCAGGCTCTGTTGTGTTTTTGATTAATTTTTAGTGTTTTTTCGAACTAAAAGTATTTAGAGTTATTCATTAGCTATCTACGATGGTTCGTCAGTGCATGGTGTGTAAGAAATTCAACTATTCTAACCCAGGATTAATATTTCGTCGATAAATGAGAATAATGAGGTTATGTTTTTTTAGGTAAAGTATTGATGTAGCTAATCCTATATTTTAAGTAAAGCGTTGTCATTTTTTAAAGCCATCTTCTTCTAACTGATTTGAAACTGTCGAACTGTGTATGATTGTAAAAAAATGTTGTTTTATGAATGGAATTTTTTGTCTTTTATATTATATGTCCATGGCGTCCACCATAAATTTGATGAAATTTTTCAAAATGTAGATAGATATTTCCGTTTTAGTTAACGTTATTCAAATTTCATGGTAAGATATCCTGGAAGATAGAAACCTAATCACCACAATGCAGTGCCACCATTAAAGTTGGAATGATATGGGAAAAAAATTTATTATTCGATTCGATTCGAAAAATAAAAATGTTCTCCATATGGTTCTAACTTTAATAGTGACATCGTATGTATTTTTCTGCATAATTTAAAAGATTGTTAATATTTTACTGTTTTAATCTTTTCGATATTTTTTTCGGTTCAAGAGATATGATTTTTTCGTTAAAACATTATACTTGCATATCTGTTGAAGCCGGGCAGATATTGAGAAGGAAGCAACATATTAAGAAGGAATGAGATTACAAAAAATAAGTCCAGTGGAGTTTAAAATTTTTTTAGTCGCATGGGTGCCGATAATTATTAATATCTTTAATATTCGAAATAAGTTAGATGTTATATGTATAATTATGGTTTGTCTAAACTTGGCTACAAATCTAGAGTCTAATTTATTCTAGTCTAGCACTATAAGACCAAACATATTCTAAAAATAATTATTCTAGTCTAAAGCTAAAGGATACTCTAGCTTCTAGAAGGTTTACGGTCTATTCTATTCTAGATAGAATTTCTAGGAAAATTCTAAACTGCTAGAAATCTAGAAGTAAGTTGAGAATTTTTTGAAGTATGTCTTTGTACTATGAGTCGAATTAAATTGAGCCCTTCATAAAGTTTAATAAGTCCTTTATTTTATATCCGAAATTGATAATTTTTGGATAAGGTGAGGCGACAATATTTTAACGGAAAACATTGTTACGGATTCTTGGCTTGTAACCATTCTAACACATTTTTATATAATTTTAACATTTGGTTCACCATACACATGTTGACTCTTGTCAATTTTCTTAATTTCTTTAACCACCTTTAACATTCCCAGGTCTTGATGGAGAATGCTCGTTCTGACATATCACGGAGCATTAACATAACAAGGAACATGTTCCTTAGTACCCTCTTATTAAATATTCACATCTTTACATGATTTTCTTTCGATTTCGATGATTTTCATTCTGGTAAGTTTCCGTTGGGTACAGGTCAGTAAAAAACGAAGTTAGAAGATCAAATTTTGTATTTTGGCCTACGTTTCGACCTCAATCAGGCCATCCTCAGGGCTATATAGATGAGATCCTCTGTGTTACACGTCCTACCCATTCATTTAGTTTAATTCACCATCTTTCTTCCTATCGTTAACTTGATTGACAGTTATTTGAAATTTGCTTGCAGCCTTCTCTATTCTCTATCTACTGTCATAATAGCAGTGTCACCACTAAAACTAGGTATAGTGTTGTCTAGAACTGCAATATCCCTGATGTGTAGCAGGTAAAGGATCTGGCCCGGAACACGTCCTTAGGGTACTCCAGCTGTCGGAGATGTATGACGAGTATTTGGGAATATTGTTTCGGAAGAAGCGATTTGAATTTATAATTTAATCCTTCAACACACTTCTTGTGCCTGGGTTACATCTAGAAGAATTGTAGAACAAACCCTTTTTTCGTTCTAAAGATATTCGATGTACTTGGTCAATTGTAGACAGTTTTTTAATCCAAATTGACGGTCTAGAGTATTTGGAATATGCACATTTACTTTAAAATGAAGAATTTGGGGGGTTTCGACCCCCAAAATCCTCTTTGGCTGCACCACTACTACTGGCAAACAAGTGTTCCACTAGTATCTACGTATAATTTTTTTTTTTATGATGAAGCACTATAGGAAAAATCCTTTAGGGCACTCTGGGAGTGGTGCGTGTGCGCAAACAGCGATTCACGTTGGTTTTGAATCGTTGGAGGTTATATTCGTTGAGAAAAACGACCTCGGGAAGATCGTTCCACAATGATGAAGTCCTCCAGATGAAAGAGTTCTTAAATAATGAAGTTCGAGGAGTACTAAGCTTAACCACATATGGATGGGCGGCAGTGGTTCGTCGTGTATTTCTGATATTCGCCGCTCTGGGCGGAATTAAGAGGGCAAGGTCAGCCGAGCACTTTCCATGAAAATATCTGTAAAAGAGAGTCAAATCACCAACTTGCTTTCGATGTTCTAGGCTGTCGAGGTTCTTCGTCAGCTCGTGGTCTCCAATCAGACGAATGGCCCTCCTTTCGATGGAATCCAGTAGCCGAAGAGTATGTTTGGGTGTAGAGCTCCAGACATGAGAGCAGTACTTTAGTGATGGTCGAATCTGGGCTTTGTATAGTGTCAAAAGTTGTTGAGGTGTGTACAACTTTCTGGTTCGGAAGAGTACACCAAGCTTCTGAGAGGCTATCTTGGCGATTTCCACAACGTGGTTATGCCAAGACATATTTCCTCCCAGATTGACGCCCAGCAAACTAATAGATGAAGCCAGCGGGATTGCGTGTCCGTCCATGACTATATCCGGTTCTGTAATGTTAAACTTTTTAGAGAAAACCGCTGCCTGGGTTTTTTCAGCGTTAAATTCGACTTGGTTACTGTCACCCCAAGCCAAAATTTCTTCCAGGTCTTTGTTGAGGCGTGATACTTCATGCTGTCTGCGAAGATATTCGTCGGCAGCCGATGTTTGTGCATTCAAAGAGAAAGATGATAAAAGTGTGCTATCATCAGCAAAACTAACTATCGGGTTTTTCGTTTTCACTAGAAGGTCGTTAATGTAGAGTAAGAAGAGAGTGGGAGACAATATGGACCCTTGAGGAACACCGGCATTGATGGTGAAGGTGTCTGAGAGAAATCCGTCAATCGCCACTTGCAGAGAGCGGTCCTTAAGAAAGCTAGACAACCATGCACAGAATCGACTGGGCATACCATATGATCGCTAATGCTTAATTTGCCATAAAATTACATACACTGTGTCACAACAATTACATTATTTTCGGTATTAGAATTTTCCGTATGAGCGTTGCATTATCATTATTGCCATAAAAACACTTAATTCGGATAATCAATAAAAATTTATTAAACTTTTAAGAAGGATCCGAATTAATTTGACTCACTGTATATATTAGGAGAAATCTAAAAGAGGTTAGCAGCCATAAGCTATAACATTTTCATTATTATTTGATTAATTTAAATGAATTACTAAAATCAATTAAAAAAAATAGAACAAATTAATAATTCCAAACAAAAATATGGATCTTTTCCATTAAAAAAATTATTTTTGACTTTTCGAAATTGTCAAACCATCTATATAATCTCAGAATTTATTCTGACCGCCTTCTTTTATTGTCAGTCATCAGTTAACTAAACAAAATTTTGCAAAATATTTAATTTTTCTACAAGCGTGTGGAAACTCACTTTTCCGCACGCATTTTCACAACGAGAGGTACACTTTTCCGTACTAGTGCGGGAACGTGTACTTTTCCACACGCTCGTAGGAAGCCTTTTGTATCTAACGCGTGCAGAAAGTGTCTTTTCCACACCTCTAAGCATCTACAATGATAAAATGCAGAAAAAAATATAAAAAAAATATCTAAATTTTTAAGTTCGTTACACATTTTATTTTGCTGCGTACCTTTTAGCTTTTTGTTAGATTCTGTAAGAAACACTGGGAATTAAAAAATTATTATCAGTAAAGAAACTAATGTATAAATACGGGACGTCTCAAACTAAGCGAAATTTTGGACTTTTATCATCAATGAAATAAAGATATCCACGTGAGTGGTCCTGGCCAGCAATCGGATTTGTAACAAAAAAAAAACAAACCCGAACAAACCCTCTTACCATGTAAACTATAAATTTTTGGGACGTCCTGCATTTATTTTAAGAATAAACTGTGGTAAAATAATAACCATGCGGAAAAGTTTTTCTAACCTGTTTCAAGTTAGTTACGAGATAGAGAAAGAGAAAAAATCTATTTATTTCTATCCTATGTAGGTTTAAAAGAGAAAAACTGTCTTTGGTCACTTAGCATTATTTTGGAAACGTTCTGCTATTTATTGCGCGCTTTGTACGTCCTAATTAATATTTGCCGATGGTATAGGTAATATTTCTCTATTTAGAATTTTATTAGGAATATAATTATGAAAGTTTGTGCAAAGTTTCTGTAGGTAACTGTATAATTCTTAAGCTGTTCTTGAGATACAGGCGTTTTTGTGTCAGAAATGTTGCAATTTCTAGTTTTTATGTTAGTTAAAGTCCATCGTGTATCGGCCACCAGTGGCGTCAGTGGACTTCTTCTGCGACAAAAATCAAAAGACAATAAAAAATTAAATTTTTTTTTTTAATTTTTTTTTAACTATCCAAACAATAAATTACATCCTGAAGTTAAGGACCGTTCTTAGGAAACACCTTATATACAAATTTACACGATTTATGTTGTTTTAAAGTTTTTTATTTGCACTATACAGGGTGTGTGATAAGTATAGCGCAATATTTCGCCAGCGGGAGGTCAAAATAATACTAGTAGTTGGCATCACTTTTTCGGTTATAACTTTAAAAAAACCCTGTATATTTTAATGAAATTTTGTAACTTTGTACAACCCATATGGATTAAGAAACTGATACTATAATCCTTCTTGTATATAGCCAGGGAAGCCAGGCACGCACTTATGGAGTCAAAATATTGATAGGTGGGTCAAAATTTTTTTACAAGCAACTTTCAGTCCTTAGCATATAACTTACTAAAATAAACTATTTGCCTGTAGAAACAATTATAATTTGCGAAATATATGTTACTTCCTACATTAGAAAGCAATTTTAAAAGTTTCTTTTTAGATTATAGCTGCAGTATTCAAATTTGAATATAAAAATGTATTGCCGGTCACGTGTCCTCAGTCAATAATTTCTTACTTTACCTTCTTATATTTCACGTCATTTTACTAAAGTTACTTGTATATATAAATAATTTACACTCCTACTACAATTTGTATTGAACAAATTTTGTTCAAAGATCAACAGTTTAGTTTCTCTAACGCAATTATTAACCAGAAGTTCCGTCCCCGCAGCTGCATGTATCGCCGGTCACGTACTTATATAAAAAAAAATCCAGTGTGTTATCTCTGCCGTGCAATACCAAGAACCTAGTAAGTCGACTTACTATAAAACAGAGTAGTAAGATTTAAATATTTATTTAACTGTTTATTTGTTAATAAAAATCACTGATTTTTTGGAAAATGAAACTACGTAACAAGAGCTTACTGTGTATAAAATTTTAGAACAATAAATTAAATATTAAAGAAGTTGTGCAAATTTTTAAATGGAATGTCTTAAAATTTACTTTTACGACTTACTAGGTTCTTGTATTGCACTGCAGATCTAGAGAAAATGTCCTAAAGTTTATTCATGAGGCACCAATGAAACGTTTTTAACGAACAAGGTCGCATTATTATTTGGTGTATTTGGTGGATGTCGGCGGCAAGAACTTGTAAATATGTTAGTTAAACATGTAGAAGATAGAAAATCAGTTGTTGTTGTAACGGTGCCAAAACCAAAACGAGCTTTCACCATTATTGATGAAGACGAAATGAATAGTTTGAAACTTATAAGAGATTATAGGTCTTTGCGGCCACATGGCTGCTCAGAAAAAAAACTATTTTTAAGCTACAGATAAGGCCGCTGTACTGTACAACCTGTTGGGAAAATTCCCTGTATTATTGCAAAATATTTTTGTTTGAACAACTCCGAAAAGTACACTGGTCATTGTTTACGTCAAACGTCGGCAATTCTTTTAGCAGAAGCTGGAGCAAGTATGACTACGCTGAAGCGCCATGGTGAATGGAAGAGTACCACAGTTGCTGAAGGATATTTAGAGGATATCACATCCTCAAAAAATGAGGTTTGAAGGATGTTGGCAGGCGTACCATCTGGATCTCGCATTTTCTTACAGAAACTAGAGACCTAGACAGTGAATCATGAGTCAACCTTTGCTGCAGGAAATTTAGCTATCAGCGGAACCTTCCAGAATTGCCCGTTCTATGTAAATAAAACCAAATAATATATATAATACGTAAATCTATATTTTGTTATTTTGTTAATAACGAATAAGTTAATCGAAAACTGTTTTCTGCGTCTTACTGCCAGCGCGGGCCATAATGTATACTTTATGCCCGCACGGGCATAAAGTAATCCATTATGTAGATGGTATCTAAGGTATAAAACACAATAATGTACTGGTATGACATAAAAATTATTATATGAACTATTAGTATTATTTTGACCTCCCCTGTATGCTGGTGAAATATTGCCCAATACTTACCGGCCACCCTGTATCTACATATATATATCAACATACCTGTATTGATAGAGATTAAATCACGTGTTTCCTAAATAAT
Organism: Barypeithes pellucidus; assembly: GCA_963991005.1. Classification (NCBI taxonomy): domain Eukaryota; kingdom Metazoa; phylum Arthropoda; class Insecta; order Coleoptera; family Curculionidae; genus Barypeithes; species Barypeithes pellucidus. The sequence continues at coordinate 19,387,394 of OZ022565.1, read as the reverse complement.
GCTTAGAAGGGGTTTGAGAAAGGATGACATGTATTTTTTTTTTTTTAAATTTCCTTATTCTTACCATCATCGGCCACGTCTTCCTCTTCCTGCTCCTCTTCAGTGTCGGTACTTTTGCTTTTTCCGATTTTCTTTAATTTTTTCTTTTTCGCTGCCCTTCTTCTCGCTTCCATTATGTGTAATTTCTCTTCTTCTGTTGTTCGTTCTTCCGCTAATATTACTTCCTCTGCGGATAATGATAATATAGGAATTAATAAATAGTAAGAAAAGCAAATAAGCTGGGTAATGATGATGTTGCTTGTGATGATGATGATGATAATGATGATAATAGCAACTAGCGATCAAATGTGAATGTACAGGGTGTCCCAATTTCGACACTTTTATAGAGTATCTCCGTAATTGTTAGTGCTATCAAAAAAGTAATGTAGGTGTCATATACTCTTTTTGAGTCAAACTTAAAACGATAAAATCAAAATTGGAAAATTTTCACTCGCTTAAGAGATATGGGGAAAACTCAAACATTATCAATTTCAAAATTACCCGATATATTCTTAGTTAAAAGAGATACAGAAAAATATTTTATACAGAAGTTTCTTTATGATAATTGTTGAATAATCTGCAATTTTCAGAATAAGTATACGGGGTCAGGTAAAGAAGTTCTCGGATCTAACCTCATTTTTTTAAATGGAACACCCTGTATATTTTAATCTAAAATTATAGAATTTTAAATTCTCTTTTCAAATATATAGCACACCATGGATGACATTGGTTTCCTAGGCGATTTATTTAAACTTTATGACTGTAAACCACAGTTAGACCATGAAGCAAAAGCTAATATCATAGGACCTGCTATGTTGATAATCTAGTTGTTATTAACATCTAACGTCAGTTTCATTTTTACATATTCATTTGTAAAAATGACATTTCAACATTGTGAAAAATTTGATATGATATCAGTTTATATTGAAAGTGGAAAAAATGAAGAAATGGCACAAAATTTATATTATGTTCACTATCCGGCAAGATGGCAACCATTTAAGGACATAACCTTAACATTTGCGATGATTCCCGTTATGTTTTACCTTAATCTGAATCTTTTATTTCGTTTCAAAGTCATAAAGTTTAAATAAATCGCCTAGGAAACCAATATGTGTTATATATTTGAAAAGACAATTTAAAATGATATCTTTTTAGATGAAAATATACAGGGTGTTCCATTTTAAAAAATGAGGTTAGGTCCGATAACTTTTTTACCTGATCCCGTATATTTACTCTGAAAACGGCAGATTATTCAACAATTACTATAAAGAAACTTCTGTATAAAACATTTTTCTGTATCTCTTTTAACTAAGAAAATATAGGGTAATTTTGGAATTGTAAATTTTTTGATTTTCCCACGTATCTCTTAAGCATGCGATTCAAATATTATGCTCAAAATAAGAAACTTTCTTACCAGCTTTACATATCCATTGGACGTAACCGTTGAGCTCCCTTTCTAGCTGGGCAGCCCTTCTTAGCTTTAGAAATTCTTGTCTATTTTCTACTTTTTCTCTTTCTTTAGCGAATTCACTAAATAGAAAGCATATTTTTAGCAATACATCTACTAGCTCTAGTACAAGGTACATTGTCAACTCTTGAAGGGGAAAATTATTTCCTAACAGCTGAAGATACCTTATACAATGAGGATAAACAATAAGAATGCATGAACAGATTTACCAGGGGCGTGCCAGGGGCTCTAATAATGTTTAACAAAAAATAGGTACGGCATTGACTTTTACAAACAATTTGTCAGAAATTTAAGTTGCTAAAAAAAATCTTATACGTATTTCGTTTACAAGATAAATGAAATTTATTAACTAGTTTATGTAGTCAGCGTTATACAAATTTAGCAATGTAGGTACTTATTGGTATGAAAGATACCTAAATAAAATTACAGAAAATATTGCAAATTGCCGCCACCACCAGCTTCATTACAAGCATTGAACCTTGTACGTAAAGATTTCTGACACAAATCCGAACTGTGACATTTGATCGCACGCAGGCCCTTGGTAAACCTATACACGTATTTTTTTTTTTGTTAAAATATGTGCTATTTTAGGTACTTTTCATAGCCCAAATTTCGATAAAATGACTTCAGCCGTTTCGAAAATATTTTGAAAATACCGAAGAAATTTTAACACCCTACCAAAACATGTTCGGATCCTTATTGATGGGGACTATTGTCTGATTTTTGAGTAAGGAATCATCACTCGAGCGATGGAACCAATATATTGCCAATACGAACGTTCCAAAATACAAAAAGTGTCCCCGCTATGGGAGATGGCGCGGGCCTATTGAGTTTGCGCAGTAGGGTGGAAATTTTACGAATGCGTCAGAGCCGGCCCGACATTATTTGTTTGTTGTTATTCGTCGCCATCTTTGCTTCTGGATGCTTTTTCAAATTACAGAATAAAAAGTGGTTCATCCGCATTGTTGTCGGTATATTAGTGCTTATAAACTTTCATTCCCTAACAACAATTTTTGTAAAGGAGTTTTTAATTTGTAGTGATTCGATTCGATGTTGGGTAGGTTAGTGACTTGTTTTGTTTAAGATGAAAGGACACAAGTGCCTGGTGCTTTTTTGCAAAAGTCGTGGATCAATATCAGGTATAAAGTATTTCAGGTTTGTTCGGGTTTGTTCATATATCATAATATATACGAAAATATTTTGCTTAACACATTATCCGATCTTCGGAACCGAATTTCACTAAAAAGTTTGTAAAAAAAGAAGAGAGTGTCACTGGTATATAATATAATATATATGTGGTCACTACCTAACCTTAAATTAATGTATTATTAATTTGGTGCATTAGTAGCTGATAATAATTCCCAAAATAGTCAATATAGTCATTCATTCTTAATCTTTGGTTTAGAAAAAAGTGCGGTTAAGGAACATACGAGGTCGGATGAAAGTTAATCGTATCGATTGTTAAAAATATTCGGACGGAATTTGGCACCAAAAGTTTGCACCAATCAGGGCACCGTCGGATCATCATGTCGTCAGAAATCGTATGCATGGAACGCTGTCTTAAATCGAACTAATCGAGATTTTGATTGCAATATAACCAGTGAACTTTACATTAAAAAAGTTGAAATCCGGTCCTGTCGAATGTTGACTTTTACAAGGAAATTTCCGAACTGCGCAAACTCATGACGCCTTCTTCGATGCCCATAGCGGGGACATAATTGCAGATGGTATTAGCAATATACTGTTTATATATATGTGGATGGAACATGTCTTTTGAACCACTCTGTATACAGGAATTCGTATTGTTATATTTCTAAATCTTCTTCCAGTTATTTTATGACGCAAACACTATATTGTGCACATTGTAAGACATAGTGATATACAACATTAATTGTTCACTAGCGTACAACTAATAAATCCAGCACTACAGAATATTTTACATCATAAAGTTCATTAAAAGGGAAAGCTCACAGTCTGGCGCACTCGTTTAATTAAAATTTAATGCATGTTTAAATTAATTAAATAATTTGATAATAATTCTATTTTGTTTTCTACAGACAAAGTTTTACTGATCCTTTTATATTTTCACTCGATTGCATACTTTTACAAAATTATCGTTACATCTGCATATTCTACTTCTAGCAATTTATTTATAATATTTGTGAACCTGCTCGAGTTATCCACGTCAAATATCTACCAAAGTTTTCGTTGAACTGTTTTTTCCCGCGAGTTTTGTAAAAATTTGCTCGCCGTTCCACACGTAGCCTTTCGTTAGAGAATTCACTGAACACATGAAAAAATAAATGGAAAACGAGTATTTTAAAAACTTTCAAGAATGGTATATCGTATAACGTCATGTTAAAATATAGGTTTATTTATATTATTTTATTTGGTTAATTTATCGGGTTTGTTGGCAAACCCGTAGCCCAACACCTGTCAAATATGTCAAAACTCGACCAAACCCCGATAAACCTGTTAAGCCGTTTAGAATAAACCGGAACTCAATCGGACAATTGCTTCAAAAGCTATGAATTTTTTTTGTTTTTTTTTTTGTGATTAAGGGAAAAACTGGTCAAACCTGAGTTTAAAGATTTAAAATTTTTAGACCGAAAATTTTAAAGACGCCTTTTGTGGAAATTTAGCTCTATTACGTCCATAAGAAATTACTTACCCGCTCAAGACACCAAGAACCAAATTTAACATAAAAAAAGACCCAAGTACTATTAGAGGCACAAAGTACATCCAGTTGTAGTAGCTTCCAACGGCGTCATTCATCTAAAAAACGGTAAAAATAATTAATTTAAAGGATAATATGAAAATCACATTTTAACCAATTTCTAATTGTTTGCATAATTTAAGGACATACAGGGTGTTACGGAAATGATGTATTATATTTAAATGGGCGACTCGTTGGTGTCCTAGAGAAGCGCTACATATTTTATTTTCTTTAAATAGACCGTTTTAAAAGTGGGGTAACAAAGCCTCTTACTCACAGGTCAGTCCGCACTACTGTAAACATATATCACCCAGGCCCAATGGCAATGTTGCCAAACTTAATGTATAACTGAAATTCCATATAAAATTATACAAACAAATTATTTATCTACCTATTTGTATTTATCTTTATACCTAAAGAGCGAGAAAATCCTGCCACAAGCATCTTCTTTTTCATGGGAACACTCATCGGAAACACTTTATGTACACACAGTAATGGTGAAACAGAACCGATAGTTAGCTTTTGAAAATACAATAATACAGATTATACTACAGATTATTAGATTTTATTACACGCGACGAAATTTGACATCCAGAAGAAACAACCAGTCTTAAACTGAGCAAATTAGTTTCGTCAATAAAAACAATATTCAAAGATTATTTATGGACTGGCAAGATACACGCGTAAACCGAAATAACAGAGCGGATTGCTGCGACTGTGTTGGTTATCGACGAAATACAACGTATCCGGCCGCGGGTTGGTCTTCAACTAACAGCCTGCAAGCGTGCGGCGCTACACACATTTGACCTAGTGACATACGTGCATATTTCAAACTGTTTAAAACATTTTTTGCCGTAAAGGTTCTTAAATTAATTGTACAATAAGGTATTACAGAACGGGAAATTGTTTAAATTATTTATTTTGTCTAAGGAGTTTAAGGTGTACATATGGCAACACCGATCAGAATTCGCTTTTTGTTTACATGTATCGCAGTGCCCCACAGGTTTTTTTCTAGTTTCACGTCAGGTCACTTTTATCGCTGAATGAACTTAAAGCGCCATTTATGGGTATTTTTCTTCAATTATTTGTCTTTATCTCAAGAATTGACGGTTTAAAAATAATACGTCATTTCCATAACTCCCTATATATTGTCGTCGTGAAAATATGCAAAATTACATATTAATTGTTTAAATATATTTAACATGCTCAGTCCAACACCTTAAATTAATTTTAAAAAATACCGTTTGTTCCTATCATCCTATCTGCAAAACCCATTTGGCGAACACGGCACCTCTATTAGATCGGTAGTTATTAATTATTTTCGATCGCAAGCACGCGACGGGTTGAAGCGTAACTGAACTAAGCTTTCGAACAACGCAAAGAATGGAATATTAATGATTCACACTGCACCGAGCTCGATTGTAGACACCGAACAAACCCGTCGCGTCGATATACCCAGGAAATAAATATTTTCTGCGTTGCCGCTTGTTATTTTAAATGGAATACCCCGTATATTACTAGGTTTTTAGAATCATCTTTTAGTTTTAATAACATTTTCTTAAAAAATGGTTAAAGGCTGTTTCTTTTAATGGAACCCCTGTATATTGTTATTATTAAAAGGTTAAGTGTGTTCTTAAATAATATATCATATACAGGGTGTTTTGGGAGGAAAGGGAAATATTTTGGGAACATGTTCAGAAGGTCAAAATAAGAGAAATTAACCCATATGTTTTAATCCGATTCTTAACCGTCTCTGAAATAATCGGTTCTAAAGTTTTTTTTGTACAGTTTTGGAGTAATTAAGAAGTTTTGTATTTCTAACTCCAGTTTGTAGGTATTTCATTGCTTGTCAATACCTAATTTAATTGACAACCATGGTTGTCAGTTTGATTTATTCTGAGCGTTTCAACTCGAAAAGAGAAAAGGTTCCATACGTAATGCCTCACACATTCACCCATAGGGAGTATGTTGACATGATATTCGTGTATGGTTTCTGTAATGGTAGCGCATTACGGGCTGTTGATGAATACCGACGTCGTTTTCCAAATCGAAGAGTTCCTAATCGAAAAGTGTTTCAAAAAGTTTTTGCAAATGCTCAGGAAACAGGAATGTTACCAAGCGTAAGGATTGATTCTGAACGAGCGGATGGCCTAAATGTGGAAAATGAAGAGAATGTTCTGGATATGGCTGAAGAGAACAAACAACCGCAACACGAGCGATTAACAAATGTGGTGCAGCATGTATTGAAGTTGGTGGGGGTATTTTCGAAAACATTCTAAATTAGTGGAATTTTGTTATTTTACTAGTATCTATTGGTGTTGCTTTTGAAAGAAAAAATAGTTACAAAAAAACTTTAGAACCGATTATTTCAGATACGGTTAAGAATCGGATTAAAACATATGGGTTAATTTCTCTTATTTTGACCTTCTGAACATGTTCCCAAAATATTTCCCTTTCCTCCCGAAACACCCTGTATATACCTATCTAAAAATTCAGATTTCCTCAATAGAGCCAATTTTTTGGAAAATTATCGTCTTTTTAGGTTTTCGCGTAATGGAAGAAAGAGAAGATTGTTGATTCTTGAGCAACTATAACTACACTTACCCAATACAAGATTGCCGTCCATCCCTCCATAGTGATACATTGGAATACCGTCAACATGGCAAATCCAATGTTGTCAAATGAGGTTATTCCATTGTTCGGCCCCTGCCACCTTTCCAGACATACGCTGTTGCCGTCTCTACACCAGTTACTACCTTGCGATTTGGCTTCTGTTTCATTGTCGGTATTACATGGTACTTCTTCTTCATTTTCTCTAACTATTTCCTCTGTAAAATCATAATAAATATTAAATTTTATTTGCAGAAATTGGTCAAATCGGAGTAAACTCCATATAAGACTGCAAAAAAATTGTGATCTTACCTATATCATATAAACTATAACAAGTTCTGTGTAAGGCTCCCGAATAAAACTCTAGTCCAATAATGGCGAATATCACAATGGCGAATAGAACCAACAGGCCAATTTGGAGCAACGGAGCCATAGCTTTGATGATAGACTTTAGCACCACTTGCAAGCCTAGAGAAGTGAAAATAGAATTAAAAGAAGAGATCTTGAAACGGTGATTATAGTACTCGGAAAATGTGATTAGTTCAGACAAGATTTTTTTAATTGAAAAAGTTTTATGACGCTGCCAATATTTTCTTACCGAGCGAGTAAAAGTGTTGTGTGAAAGTTTACTCAAGCGAGTGTCCTGTTTCATTTGCTTGAAAATTTATATCCCCGGTCATTCTGAATGCATGTCAGATATGTTGTAATCCTCGAGTTTGTTGTAATGACGTATGTGTTTGAGTTGTACGCATAATAGTTATTTAAAATTCATATCGAACGAGTAAAATGTGTATGAGAATTTTATCAAATTAGTATAATTATCTAGTTGATTTTTCTTTAAAATTCATGTCTCAAATCCCTCTGAAGTCATGTTAGGTTTGTAGACATCCTCGAGTTTGTTGGAAGGACAATCAACGATGTATTTCAATTCGCGATTAAGTGACGTACTATATCACGTCATTAGAGGTTTGTTCCCATCATATACTGGGTTGCCCAGAAGTCCGGAATAAAACTAATCTTGCCTTAACCTGTAACTTTTGGGGAAAACGCTCGGACACTTCAATTTAGCTTTATATATGCTCACATTTTGACGTTATTCGTTTTTTTTTTTATAGACATTTGTCAAAGATATGAATACATCGTTCATTTTTTTAAATAGAAACATACATCTTGTGATACATCATTTGAAAGCTAATATCTCGGACAGTATGCTTATAAATTTTAGCGCGATTCTGTCAAGCTATTTCAAAATGGCCACTGTTAAATTTTTTAAAAAATGATAAATCATTGATTGTTTTTTTACCTTTCAAGGTAAGAAATCTTCATTGTTTCACGCTCTGATATTTTGTGACATTGTGAACTTGTAAAATTAATTTAGATATTTCCGAAGTTTTATTTTACAATTTTCTAAACAAAAATGGTTTTGTCGGAAAGAGAGCGTATCGTCTTGATATTGTTAGGGTGTGGAGATAAAATAAGAAGTCAAAAGTGAAGTGTGCACTTTATTTAATGCTAAATATCCGGATAATCAAATTTCACAGGACACTGTTAGTAAAATATTCCACAAAAAAGAAACTTTTAACAGTCGCCGTTTTGAAATATCTTGACCAAATCGCGCTAAAATTCATGAGCATACTGTATGACATATTAGCTTTCAAATAATGTATCACAAGGTGTATGTTTCTATTAAAAAAAAAAGATCGATGTCGTCATATCTTTGAAAAATATCTATAAAAAACAAACAAATAACGTCAAATGTGAGCCTATGTAAAACTTAATTGACGTGTCCGAGCGTTTTCTCCAAAAGTTACAGGTTAAGGCTATATTAATTTTATTCCGGACTTCTGGCCAACCCTGTATATGGATTAAATATTTATTGTCCAACAACTAAAATTAAGTAATAAATTAAAATCATTATAATGTCATCCCAAGTACCATCTACCTTTCTGGTAGTTGTATCTGTTTCAAACTTGACCATAACCAAGGTACCTTAATTTTCTCGACCAATTTTGCCATAAAACTTATTCAATTATGTTAGTAAATGTGCATTTTAAAAGTTTTAAATGATGTTAACATTTCTGACATGGCTTACTACGAAGGCTTTTTATTGATATTTATACAGGGTGTTATAAAAATGACTTATTATATTTAAATGGGTTACTCCATGGGAGTTTTGGAGGAAACCTACATAGTTATTTTTTTGAAAATCGTCTAAATACTTAGGTAAAAATCTGTTACATTACCCAACGTGCCGCCACGCCCAACGCCCTACTCATCTGTTCTCAGTTTACAAGTGTATGTAGGTCCGTACACTAGCAGTGATGCCATATCACAACGCGTGCTTTGACCTTGTTCGATGGAAATCGTTGCTCAAAACTCGCGCGTCTGCACACTTCGTTGTATCGCAAAACTTTGTCGCGGTCATTGTTATCAAAAGAATTGTTCAAATAGGTATGACCCCAGCTATGACAGTATTGAAATAATAGCATTGTAAATATTACAACACTAGCCAACAATTCACTGACGTCTTTTGTGACTCGGCCTACGACAAATGATTATGTATATCTTTCGCAGTACCTGCCACGTGGTTTCTCGGGTTTGATATAAGGTGGCTCGCCAATTCAAAGCGTCATTTAGGGTTCTTTTTCTTTCACTTACTTTTCATCTAAGGATTTGCGTGTTTAAATATAATCAGTCATTTCCATAACACCCTGTATATTATTTTTTAATAAGAGAAAGATAAATCTAAATTATTAATTAGGTATATGTTTTTGTAAAAAAATATACTTAAACATAAATCTTCCACGTAACTGATGCTGAATCGAATGATGAATGAGAGTTTGTGTTATTATTTACATAAGCTACCTACAGTCCAGGAAAATTGCCTGTAATCTAATCATAGATGAAAAGAAGAAACTATTAAAATTAACTAAAAAAAGTCTAATGAAACTATGTGGTAAGTATTCTAGTAAGTTAAACATGTTCAAGGTAACCCTTGCGTCGCCTGTAGTGGATCGACGTCATCCCATCAGGGCACCATCTTGCAGAAGATAATCAATTGAAAGGTTGGTTATGTGGGAAAGAAAACTCTTCAATGCTCCACTTAGTATAAATCACGTCAAGATCCTAAATAGACGCTGAGCTCATAAACATTTTGATTATGTTGGATTCAAGTAAGGACGATACTATTGGCATGATATCTGGCTTACCAATGGAATCTCATAAAGTCACATTATAGTTTTCTGAATAATTGTATTGTTTAAACGAAATAGTTATAAGTTCTTGTAAAATGAATTTAAAAGTAGCAAGATCAAATTAGAATATCATACAGGGCAGGTTAAAATAATAAGTTACTTTGAACAAGTCACGCGTTCAACATTTATGACTAATTGTCTGACCGAATGTTTCTAAGCAGCTAATACCTGAATTTCACAGTTTTTAGTCAGTTGACCATGGAAACAATTTTATGAAATGAAACAGAGATGATGTTTGGACGAAACAAATGTATTTCATCTTTAATTTGTTAAAAAATATATGAAAAATAGTATTAACATCAAAAGTAATAATAATCTACCCCAAAAAAATGTATTTGAATAATTGTTCAATATAAACTCCGGTCTGTTCACTGCATTTCTCTATACCTTTTTTCCATTGATTAATTTCGCCAATATTTTTGTTAAAATATTCTACTGTACTACGTAAAATTTCAATGATATTCAGAACTGCTTAAAAATATTTTATCAGAAAATTAATCATAAATGCTGAACTGCATGGAAAATCAAAAAAATCTCAAAAAATGTTTTTTGTTGAGAATATAAGAGGTTTTAACATGTATTTATCAATGATTTGAAAAAAGAGAGAGCTTATTTTTGCGAGTTGGTTAAAGTAACTTCTTATTTGTACAATATTCTAATTCGATAACATGCCCAAACGATTATTGAGCAAAATTTCCAAAAAAAAACCTTGATCAACAATAAAAATTTTTACCGGTAATTAAAACGAAGCTCGAGTTAGATTATTTCCAGAACCTAAATTAAATAGTATAATAATTCGATTAATATTCTTAAATATGCACTATCGATAGTCGTCGATATTGATACCAGCTTATGCTTTCCACTCTAGACGTCAAACCCTTTGACGTTTCTTAAGTTCAAGGTTATGTGACTAATAAAATTTCAAAAAGAAACAAGTCAACAATGTCGGTAAATAAAACAATATGATTGGTCGAAACAGTAAATTTAACAGGTGATGGAAATAATCGTAAATATTTCCTGCAAATTTGGTTTCAAAATGATTTAAAATATTAAAGTTATTCAGAAAATAATAATGAGCTCACTTTTTCGGCCCATAGTGTACTGTACATTCTCCAATGCGATAGACTGATGGAATGTGCTGGGTTAAAAAAATTTTACAGGCAACTTTCAGCCCTTAGCATATAACTTACTAAAATAAACTATTTGTCTGTAGAAACGATTATAATTTGCGAAATATATGTTACTTCCTGCATTAGAAAGCTATTTTAAAAGTTTTTTTTAGATTATAGCTGCAGTATTCAAATTTGAATTTAAAAATGTATCCCGCGTCAATAATTTCGTACTTTACCCTTTTATATTTCACGTAATTTTACTAAAGTTACTTTTATATATAAATAATTTACACTCCTACTACAAATTGTATTGAAAAAATAATGTTCAAAGATCAACAGTTTAGTTGCTCTAACGCAATTATTAACCAGAAGTTCCGTCCCCACAGCTGCATGTATCGCCGGTCACGGGAGAAATTGCTTATAAATAACGCCACTACAGGTCGGCCTAATAGTTTTACAAATATGACGGTATGTGTTTGAATTTGTGTAAAGCGTGCTCCTCTTTAGGTAAGTTCCTTATTACGTTTATTTAGGTATAAACTAGAACATTGCCTTCTTTTACCAGGCGCATGTTTTTATGTTGTATCGCCGTTCACAGGGTTAACTCAGACCTAGTAGTCTTAATTGACCGAAAAATACTACACGAAGTCATTCAATTGAGTACATATACTCATTTCAATCTAAAAAAGTTTAAGAAATAGCTTGCATTAGCTGTTATCCACAAATTTGTGCATTTTTGTATCGCCGGCCACAGTAACACCGGTCACGCATGAAAATGTTACCGGAGATAAATTGATGTGACGGTTTGTTATCCGAAGCTGTATACAATATTTTTTTATTAACCATTTATAAACCATTAAGGAAAAATATATTTTGATGTGCAAGTTTCGTTTACACCTCAGGTAGATTAAAAATATGACTGATTTTCTTAGTATTTTAACATTATACAAGGAACATTCCCAAACTTTAAGCCAATACAAGACAGGGTGTTATAAATAATAGGAAAATGGTTATAGTGACTGATTAAAATAAGTCAGTTGCAAATATTGGCGTTATATGATTCAGAAGAGTAAAATTAGCCATGTGACGGGCGTTAAATTATTAAAAAATCGATGTTATACACCAAGATCTTTGTGGCGATGATCATTTGCGCGGACATATATTATTCCTCTGATTAGATACTATAAGAAACCTATTAAAAAATTAACGGGTGTTTTTGAGATTATTTATTTTTAAAATCCGATTTGCGGAAAGTTGCCTGTAAAAATTTTTTGACCCTGCTATGTATTGAAATATTTTGATAAAGATTTAACCCTCTTAGCGATTAGTTTGTGATTGTAAAGTGTAGTCGAGATACTTCAGTAGCTAAAAATTCAGATCTAAGAGAAAGAATTGCAATCTACGCTAAGATAGTCCTCTACAAGTCTACTTACTAGGGATGCCAGAGACTAGCTTCAAAGGTCTAAGTACTCTGATAGCTCGCAAGGTGCGGAGGTCGACTGCTATGAAATCTTGTGGGAACAGGGTGAGAAACCTAGAAACAAAACTAGCCTCTAGCCGAGCTACGATAATACTAATAACTATAAAATACTATAAACTATATCTGGTATGTATAAACGCTCTATTATTTTAGTTATATTTTGAAATATTTGGGAATTAATTTTTTTGTTTCATTGGTGCTAAAATAAATTTAAAATTTAATAAATAAGTGTATAATGTGGTAACGAACAGTTCAAACTTTTATCGAGGATATCTCTTTATGGTAATGTAGTATCGACCAAAAACATTTAATTAATAAATAGACAGAATTGTTTATATTCTGTTAGAATCATTCGAAGTTTTAAACAGTAATCAATGCTGCCAAGTCTGTACTCAGAGTCCTAAATCTACCGCCTGCGTTTGAAACCGAAAAGTATAATATTGAATGCGTTTCTCATGTGTACCTGTTAAGTAAAATATTATACTAAATATATGTGTGTATACTTTAAATTTTCTACTTGTAAAGTTATTTATATACAGGGTGGCCCATCGAAAACAGTCCAGCAAGGTTTACGGCTGTATACTGCACCTCTTATCAAGTACACAGGTTTATGCGTAAACAATTTTTTTTTAAGTAATAAGTATCAGTCAATTCAACTTTATCTTCAGTAAAGTGGTTGATCCAGATCTACATACGTTATTTCTGCGCTATTATTTTCTTTTGATTTGATCGTGACATAAAAAATGGTTTATTCTATTGAGGGAGAGTGGAAATTATTTAATTGTATTTTATAAACAATCAATGTGCAAGAGTAACGGCAATGATAGATATCCAGATAGACACGTACATCATGGTTATATCCTAGAATTAGTGGCAAAATTTCGGCAAACTGGTTCAGTGGCAAATAAAAAAAGGATCATTGAAAATCCGGTAAGAAATGAAGCAGCAGAAGTAGCTGTTCTGGGTCAAGTTAGTATGAATCCAACATTAATTACCAGAAAAATGTCTGATGTAACGGGAATTTCGCGGACCACTGTACAGAGAATTCTGAAACATTATAAATGGCACCCATACAAAATTCAACTTATCCAAGAATTGAATGAAGATGATAATGACCGCCGTTTACACTTTTGTGAAGTAATGTCAGAACAAGTATTAAATTATCCGAACTACCTTTTTAACGTTTGCTTCTCAGACGATGGTTCTCTTTTTGTTAATGGCACTGTCAATCGGCATAACTGTCGTTACTGGTCCGACACAAATCCAAGGATTTACCACGAGGTTCATACTCAAAATCCTCAGAAATTAAACGTTTGGGCTGTAAATTTCGGTGATCACATAATTGGACCATTTTTCTTACTGGGAAATTTAAATGGAGATACTTATTTAGACTTCTTGGAGAATGCTGTCAACCCAGCGCTGATGGAAATTATGGAAAACGAACAACGTTATCTGGAAGATAATCCAATATTTCAACAAGACGGGGCTCCCCCCCCCCGTTATGCATTACCCGTACGCCACTTTCTGGATGAAGCGTTTCCTGGTAGATGGATTGGGAGGAAGCATGGCCCACGAGATCAGCCGATTTATCTCACCTTGATTTCTTTTTGTGGGGACATCTAAAATCCAAAATTTATGCCACCCAACCCGAATCCTTAGAAGATTTACGGAATCGCACTAATGAATTTCAACAAATTACACCACATGTTCTTCACAATGTCCGAGAACACTTTGAACGGTTGTTGCACTATTATATGGAGGGGAATGGCGGACATTTTCAACATTTAATAAGATAACATGTAAGTATTACTCAATAAAATTACATTTTTTAAAACACAATTTCTCGGCGGCGCGTAGCTCAAACTTACAAAACAAAGCGCCATTTTAAATAGAATTTAATGCGCTTTAAAAAGATGTATCACAACATACCCATTCCTATTTGAAAAAACAAGGGCAGTAGCCGCCCCCGCTAGGGGGGTTGAGGTTACAGGGATGAAATTAATAGTGGAACGTGTCCTCCTGAAAATACAAGTTTACGGGTCCGAGATTTTTTTTAAATTTTCACGTACACAGCCGTAAACCTTGCTGGACTGTTTTCGATGAGCCACCCTGTATATCCCAAGAACATCAAATTGCAATGTTTTAAGGAAATCACAGTGGCAACGCTGTATGATCATTTTTATCTGCTAGTGTAAAAATGACCCTAAAGTTTACTAATTTCAATCATTTTCGCCGGCGGTGTTATTACCGGCATATCGCTGCTGTTCTTGTTATTGTTTGTGATTTATTGTGTTTTTAGATTAATTTTTAGTGTTTTTTCAAACTTAAAACTATTTAGAGCTATTTATTAGCCATCTACAATGGGTCGTCAGTGCGTGGTGTGTAAGAAACTCGACTATTTTAACCCGGATTAATATCTCGTCGATAAGTGAGAATAATGAGGTTATATTTTTTTAGATAAAGCAGTGGTGTAGCTAATTTTATATTTTAAGTAAATATTGAAAAAATATCGATTATTTCTTTATATTTTCTGAATTTCTGTAAAAAATACCTACGATAACCTATTTATGACTAATGTTAGATCGAAATTATCTGAACGTGTACCTTATTACAGCGTTGCCATTTTTTAATCTTCCATCTTCTTCTAATTTATTTGAAACTGTACAACTGTGCATGATTGTAATTAACTGGTATGTGGTATTTTATGAATCGAATGTTTTGTCTCCTCTTTTATATTATATGTTTATGGTCTGGACCATGAGTTACATTAAATGTTTTTTTGGCTCACCTAGAAGTAGGTAATATGTCTTTATTTTTATGGGTTTTGTAAGTTTATACGGGTGAAACCACAATTCTGCCGTGCAAGGAAATTGATATTCACTGCCCCATTTATTTATTTATCAAATATTTAAAAATTCGTGTCCAAATTGAATTAAATAATAATAAATATATTTTGATTATTTTTTTACTGACAGAAAAGAGATTTTAGAGTTTAGAAGGGTAGAGTAGTTTACGTCCTGATACCTCTAATTTTATGGGGCAGTCCATAAAATCTGGATGCATGTAAATTTCCTAAAATTTTATATAGCACAGTAGCAGTAGCATAAAAATTGAATGTAATTAATTTTTTCAACTTTTTAACACTTGTAGAAATATATGTGGGTTAGGCACTGGTCCAAAAGTACCGACACGCCACTCGAGTTAACCAAAAAAAATTACCATTCTTTCTAAATACGTTATATTACCGGAAAAAAACGTTTCGTAAACATTCAATGCGACATTCTATTACTTTTGGCTTTTGCTAAATTAAAGATAAAAATCATTTCAACAAATAAAGTCTGTAATACAGAGTGCTACGCAATTATCTATTCATTTATCTATCATGTGTTTACGTTAAAAATACAAAATTAATTTAATTATTAGATAATTACGTAGCACTCTGTATTATAGACTTTATTTGTTGAAACGATTTTTAATTTTAACTTAGCAAAAGCTAAAAGTGATGAAATGTCTCATCGATTGTTTACGCAACGTTTTTTCGACATTATAATACAACGTGTCCAAGATAAGGAGGGCCAGTACAGGGATCTCGGAAACCGTCAGAGATACGAAGTCGGTTAAATGGAGGTAAAGTTGCGGATTTACGTGCCTAATAATATGCCGTTTAGAAAGTTTTAAAATTCCGAGTAGTTCCAGAGATATCCGGAAAAAAACGATATTCTGAAAAATCGTTTTATTGTTTTCTTGGTTTTTTTTGAGATCGAATTCTAAGGTAATTTGCACTTTTGCATTGCCACTTTTTCTAACAGCATTAATTGTTTTGTAATCCGACGAGTCGTCTTCGAAGGGCCATTATCAACTTTATTTTTTTAAATACGGTCCTGTTTTCCCGATATTGGAATTTGAGAGCTTCTTTTCTCCCGAATATAACGATATATGACACATTGTGGTTTAATGACGTCTCGAGGGGTTTTTGAACAACATCAGGAAATTTTGGGATACGGTCATGTATTTCTCCTAATTCTATAAATACTATCTCATAAGTAAGCTCTAAATTTTTACTTATGTTGGACTAGTTCAAATAACAAATAATTTAATAATAAACCACAAATAAGTGAATAAAAATCATACGTCAAACGAACAACGAAAAAAGTAAGAAACTACATAATCAGGTGTTCAATATGATTTCCGTTATTCTCTAAGCACAAATAACATCTTTTAACTGCCACATAACAGTTTTTTTGAGATAAAATAAAATATGTGATAGAATATCAAACTTTTCAGCATTTGTAAATTTATGTTCCATATTTTCTGGAAAATAGGAAACCTCTTAAAACGCTCTCAAACGATCACAATGGGAATGTCAAGTGAAACAAATCACGCGCCACCATCTTAACTTTTTTGTTTCAAGCGCCTACTTTTCTTTTAAATCCCGAATCAACAGAAGTTTGAAATAATGTTTCTGTATTTTGTTCACTTATTTGTGGTTTACTATTAAATTATTTGTTATTTATTGAACTAGTCCAACATAAGTAAAAATTTAGAGCTTACTTATGAGATATTATTTATAAAATTAGGAGAAATAAGGACCGTATCCCAAAATTGCCTGATGTTGTTTAAAAACCCCTCGAAACGTCATTAAACCACAATGTGTCATACATCGTTGCATTCGGGAGAAAAGAAGCTCTCAAATTCCAATATCAGGAAAACAGGACCGTATTTAAAAAAGAAAGTTGATAATGGAACTTCGAAGACGACTCGTCGGATTACAAGGCAATTAACGCTATTAGATAGAGCGGAAAAAGTGGCAATGCAAAAGTGCAATTTACTTTATAATTCGATCTCAAAAAAACCCAGAAAAACAATAAAACGATTTTTCAGAATTTCGGTTTTTTCCGGATATCTCCGGAACTACTTGGAATTTTAAAACTTTATAAACGGCATATTATTAGGCACGTAAATGCGCAACTTTACCTCTATTTAACCGACTTTGTATCTCTTGCGGTTTCCGAGATCCCTGTACTGGTCCTCCTTATCTTGGACACGTTGTATATTTAGAAGAAATAGTAATTTTTTTTTTATTACATCGAGTGTCAAGGTGATACTTTTGGGCCAGTGTCCAAGCCAGATATATCCCTAATTGGTTTAGTTTAAAACGTCAACTAAGATCAATTTTTATATATTAAAATTTAGAAAATTTAGTAGAATTTAGTAAAATTAGACGCATCAGGCCATAAACGACTCAGCCCTAAACTTTAGAATCTGTTTTCTATCAGTTAAAACAGAAATTCAAAACGATCGATCTACCGTAAAAATGGTAGACCTGGCAACACTGGATATCCCCTCGGTTTCATTTCGTTCCTTATACACTGAAAACTACTAAATTTTAAAGTTAAACCAATTATTAAATCAAATAAAAACAATATTCTAACACTACAAAATGCTAAAACTATTTTCTAAATATCTCGTCTATTCTATATTCTAGGATCCTTCTATTTCAGCAACTGGCCAACATCGATCATACACTGTATTTAAAAATCACCAAATCTCTAGAAAACTCTAAAATAAATACGACTGTCATAATCTAAAATCAATCCTGTAGAAATCTAAAACTCTGTGATAAATGCTGCTATTTTCTATGGAAGAAGACTTGTGTGTGAAGCCCGACGTTTCGACCCTTACTTGGTATTCTCGAGACCAACTTCAGGGGCCGCAGGACTCGAAAAGAGCGCAGCATCCTGAGGTCTACGTCCACGTTGGCTTCGGCGAAGACAGTCATTGACCTGTTGTTAATTTTCGTTAAAAATGTAAGGATTTTTATTGGTTAGTAAAGTATAAGTCAAACGTGTATACTGAGGTTGCAATGTTGCAATTTTATTTATTTTCTGCAGATTTAAACGTCCTTGCTAGAAACTATTGAATACAAAAATTAAATTTCGTATTAAATAATATTAGGTACGTTAAATATACAGTGAGTCCCAGAAGAAATGTCTAAATTCATTTAAAATTCAGCGGTAAGTTTTTTTAAAAAACGCTCGTACCCGTCGATTTTGATTTTTTAATTTTTTTTTTGTGGTCATTTCATGTATACAGGGTAGCTCAAAAATAAGTTACGACCATCAACTTCATTTTTTCAAATGAAAACATATATTTTTTATTTCATTTTTGAATTTTGCATTGAATTCTAAGCATCATGTCCTATACATAAACTCAACAGTTATTGAAAAAATTAGGATTGAACATATCTATAAGTAAGACCTGTTTATTAAAAAAAACACAACAAAATCAAATTAAATGTTGAAAATGTGCGCCATTTACGGCTTGACAATATCCAAGACGATCAATAAACTCTCTTTGCACGTTTCCAACCATTTCCGGAGTTATGACACGCACTTCTCTTCGGATCCTTTCTTTCAACTCCTGCATATTGTTTGGCCTGTTAACAAATACTTTTGATTTGAGGTAACCCCACAAAAAAAAGTCCAGCGGAGTTAGGTCTGGCGACCTAGCAGGCCATTCGATAGGTCCTCTCCTTCCAATCCACCGATTGGGAAAGGTTTCATCCAAAAATGTGCGCACAGTGGCCGCATAGTGCGGAGGAGCACCATCTTGTTGGAATATCAGTTCTTCGTCAGGGGAGTCTGGATCCAATGGATTCGGAAATAAAGCCACTAATGCTGGAATTTATTCTAGTTGGAGAAATTCGAGATATACTTGTCCAGTTAAAGGCTGTTCAAAGAAAAATGGACCAATTACTCTTTCGCGTACGATTCCACACCAAACATTTATTCTTAGGGTACTGGCTGTGAACCTCTATCATCCAATGCGGATTTTCTGTTGCCCAATATCGACAATTTTGTCTGTTCACATTACCATTCAAATAGAACGTAGCTTCATCCGAAAAAATAACATTTTTTACTAAATTATTATCTAGATTGCACATATTTTGCATGCGTCCGCAAAACTCACTTCGCCTATCGAAATCATCTTCAAATAACTCATGCACTGGAATAACTTTGTATGGGTGATATTTGTGCTTTTGAACTACTCGGTGAAGAACAGATTTCGGCATGTGTAAATCGGCCCCAATGTGCGACAGGGGAGTACATAGATTTTCTTCCAAGGAAAGCAAAACGTCAAGTTGTTCATTTTCATCTCGAGTAGGACGACCAGATTTAGGCAAATCTCTAACATGACCGAATTCTCTAAACTTAGCCTCTATTCTACTCACCATCTTTTGACATATGGGAGGACGATCAGGATGGATTTCATTAAATAATTGGGCTGTTTCTATTTGAGTACGTGTTTTATCACCAAACCCAACCATGCATAGAATTTCTATTTTTTCCCGTTCCGTTAACTTCACCATTATTGTGAAAACCGCAACTTTGAAACTACGCTTGACAATAATTATACTTATTTGAAATAAAATTGTCATACAGTTGCTATGGAAATAAACGGTGACAGTGAGACAGTACACTCTTACTTATTATGGAGCCCAAAATGCCATATTGCCAGAAGATTTGATAGATCGTTGGATTCCCTAAATGATATGTTCAATCCTAATGTTTTCAATAACTGTTGAGTTTATGTATAGGACATGGTACATGAAACATGCTTAGAATTTAATGCAAAATTCAAAAATGAAATAAAAAATATATGTTTTCATTTGAAAAAATTAAGTTGATGGTCGTAACTTATTTTTGAGCTACCCTGTATATATGAAATTACCACAAAAAAAAAATTAAAAAATCAAAATCGACGGGTACGAGCGTTTTTTGAAAAAACTTACCGCTGAATTTTAAATGAATTTAGACATTTCTTCTGGGACTCACTGTATATTTTTTTAATCTGACATAAAACTAAACATCCTCATGGAAAAACTTCACTTGAGCATATACGGGGTTTTCGAAAACTCAATATTGTGTAATAAAAATTATTTTTGAAATTCTCATTCCTTGCTGAGCAAATGTCGTCTCTTGCGTTTTTGTCGTTTGACGTAAAGTTTTCGTATAAAAAAATGAAATGAACAAAGATTAAAAAGAATCTAGTAGGTAAAAAGCAGCTTTTGTTTTGTAAAATAAGCAGTTTTGACAGTGTCTACCTAGTCTAGTTGGCACGTATTAAAGTTAAGATTAATGCTTAACAAATTATTTTAAAAATATGAAAATCTGTAACCCCCTGTATCTCAAAGGTTATGACGTTTGTTACTTATGTTCATATGAAGTTTTTTTCTGAAAATGAACCCAAGAATAACCTCCTTCAGTATTAGCATGTTATTAAAAAACACCCTGTATTTACAACATAATAAACTTACATATAATATATTCTGGTCCCTATTTTATTCCCATCCTAGCAATCAACTTAAAATTATAAATATGGAAACAAATTTCACCAATTAAGTATCTAAGGTTTTACAACACATAAAGAGAACTTTTACTCACCCTGTAAGCACCACAAAGAAATCCATGATGTTCCAAATATTCCTAAGATATGATCCCCGATGTAGAACGAATCCTAATGCTAGAATTTTTAGGGATGCCTCTACGCAGAATATCCCTAAGAAGTAGACTTCCGTTTTTTCCTAAAAAAAAAAATATTCCAGTTTATTAAGGTAACATGACAGCAAACAAACTTAACAGTTTGCAGAGACTGGCCTGCCTGTGTATCAGTGGGGCGATGAAAAGTACCCCCCCTGCAGCAAAGGAAGTCATACTGGGGCTAATACCCCTAGACATCCACATCAGAATGGAGGCTAATTGCAGCGCCTCAAGGATGATGAATGGACACAACACCCCGTTAAAATTGGACACACAAGAGCCACGGATCTAATCAACGATGAGCTCTGGGATATGCAATCTGATCATATGAAGGCAACATACGATTTCACAAAGCCTTTCAAGATTGACTGGAACTTTGATAAATGGACAAACAGTGCATCCCCGTCGTTTGTAGGGGTTTAGTTTGGTACACCGATGGATCAAAAACGGTGTGGGCGCAGGTATATTTGGGGAAAGGCTCATTATGGACATGAGCATTCCTCTGGGGACCTACGCCACAGTATACCAAGCGGAAGTTCATGCCATACAAGCATGTGTACTACAAAATCTTGAAAAGGGCTACCACGACCAAAAGATCTACACCCTTTCGGACAGCCCAGCTGCTCTTAAGGCTCTGAACTCTAATCGGTTTACTTCAAAACTTAGACTGGAGTGCCATACCAACCTAAAAGTACTGGCGGCCAGGGGGAACAAGGTGGAACTCTTGTGGGTCCCTGGTCACTCCGGGATATTAGAAAATGAAAAAGCGGATGAACTAGCGAGAGCCGGATCTGCCCAAAGTCTCAGGGGCCCCGAACCGGCCTTCGGAATATCAAAACAGGCAAGAAAAACAACATTAGATAGATGGTCGAAAAAACAACACCTATCTCGATGGCAAGAGTTACCTGGTCAAATACACGCACGGGCCGTAATTGAAAAACCATCGAAAATACTATCGAATGGGATGCTAACCCTGACGCGGCCCTAGTTGAAACAAGTGATGGGTCTGCTAACAGGCCACTGCCACTTGCGAAAACACCTTCAATGGATAGGGATAAACAACGGATCCATTGAATGTAGACTCTGCGGCGAAGAGGATGAAACCGCCTCACACATAATATACCGCTCCGTAGCGCGGTCTCGTAGAAGACAAAATATCTTCGGGAACATATAACGTGGTGACAACCTCCCACATGAGAAGCTTGGTAGAAGGTTACTGGACCTCATAGAAGGAACAAACATCTTCTAACAAGTTCGGGGTACACAATAAGCCGAAAGGATACAGTGATTTGAAGTTCGGGCCTTTAATCCGACCCGCGCTTTTAACCAACCAACCAAAGTAAGATGCAAATGAATAATTAAACTTTGTTCCCTCGTCTAAGGGCGACATTTTTACACGTTAATATTATATGGCGCAGCGTCTAGGTTCTTTGGGTAGGTTTTCTTTTAAAAAAAATATTACGCTTACTAACATAGCGTAAGCAATAATGACACCCTGCTTTCCAACTATTTATTCTGGTGCGTTTTATTCTATTCCAAATTTTTCGTAAACCAGAAGTAAGTCATGTCAGGATATGACACGAGGTTTCCGCCTATTTATTCATATGCGGCTTGGCGTGGCATTGTTTCTATAAGCGTTGTATCAAAAAGAACAAAATATTACGCTTTCTGAAAGAATGTAAGTAAAAATATCGGGTTTGTTCTACCTATTCAGGTGCGTCTAGTTCAAGTCGAGATTTTTATTTAGATTATTTTCGCAGGCGTAGTGTAAAAAAAAATACGAAATATTACGCTTTCTGAGAGAATGTAAGTAAAAATGTCACCAGTTCTACTTATTCCGGTGCATCTAGTTCAAGTCGAGACTTTTATTAACATTATTCTCGGCGTAGTGTAAAATACAAAATATTACGCTTGCTAACATAACGTAAGTCATTATGATACCAGCTTTCTTCGTAGACATCTTAGCGGAGCGTTCTTTCCACAAACGTAGTATCTAAAAGAACAAAATATTACGCGTACTGAAAGGACGTAAGTAAAAATGTGTAGATTTTTACTTATATGGTTTCTCAGGCTTAGTGTAAAAAACAAAATATTACGCTTATTAAAAATAGCGTAAGTCATTATGATACCAGCTTTCACCTTTTTATTCCTGGACTTCTAGGCGTGGCGTTGTTTCTATAAGCGTAGTATTAAAAAAATATTACGCTTGCTGAAAGAACGTAAGTAAAAATGTCGCCAATTATATTTATTGCGGTGCGGTCGTAGTATTAAAAATATCAAAATATTACGCTCGAAAAAATAACATGACAATATAACGTAGCTGATCAACTTTCAAGCGCTAAGAGATTGAAAGGAATCGTGTCTTCGTTCAAAAAATATAACTTTATCTTTTCTTATAATCATCGAAACATGCGACGGCTGTTTAAACTAAATATTCTAGCGATATAACTTATGACATTTAAATGTTACGTAAAAAAGTAGTACTTACTAATTTTTGTGCTAACATGGTTTTATCGGCACAAGGTAGATGTTCTTCCAGTGCTAGGACGACACAGTTGGCAATGATTGTCAAAAGTACGGCGTATTCAAAGGGAGTAAGCAATTATTAAGGAAATATCGTGTAAAAACTATGATAAATATATACATTACTCCACAACTATAATAGTTATTTATATATCAAGGGTACTAAGTAGATGATTATGCCCTGAGGCCGACAGTCTTACAAAGCCGATGGCCTATGGCCCGAGGATTCGTAAGTCGCCCGAGGATATATATCTGTTAGTACCCGTGGTTCATACAAACTTTTATGTCATACTAGTTCGTTTTAAATAATAAATATTTTTTTAAAATTTTATTTGATTTACCTATTTTTTATTTTTACCTGCGACATTACCATGACATTATTATAGGTTTTTTTTGCTAGGGAGATTAGTATTCAAATGTTTAATGTGTCAAAGTCAAAAATCAAAAATGGAACAAGGTTTTGAAATTCCCGACGAAATTGAAACAAGGCAACGCAAAACCTGTTGCTGAGAAAATCCAGAGACACATACGACAAAGAATATGACCAATTTTTGAAGTAGATGTCAGAAAATGCTGTAGAAAACATTAACGGAACTGTGCTGTTGGGATACTTTAACGATCTATCTGAAAAATTTTCCCCGAGCTCTCCGTGGGCTAAATATTCGATGATAAAGAAGACTTTAATGGTAAATAAGAATATTAATATATGAATATGAGGTTTCAAGGATATTGACAGGCGTACCATCTGGATCTCGCATTTCCTTACAGAAACTAGAGACCAAGAGAATGAATCATGAGTCAACCTTTGCTGCAGGAAATTTAGCTATCAGCGGAACCTTCCAGAATTGCCAGTTCTCTGTAAATACAACCAAATAATATATAAACGTAAATTTATATTCCGTTATTTTGTTAATAAAGAATAAGTTAATCGAAAACTGTTTTTTGTGTCTTAATGCCAGCGCGATGGGTGCGGGCATAAAGTAATCCATTATGTAGATGGTATCTAAGGTATAAAACACAATAATATACTGGTATGACATAAAATAAATTATTCATTATTATAAAAAAAATATTCATGACTTCAAAATAGATTTTAAATAAAATTATTTTTGACTCTACAAGATGGCGCAGGAAGGGGAAAAAGACAGAAAATTGCATAGGAAAGGGCAAGATAAGAAAAACCTACCGCAGGCGTAACAGACGAAGATGAAACATTTTTCGGACCACGCCCAAATATCGCTAAATTTGATAAACAATTTATAAACTGATACGGTAAGATTTGAATTCAGATAAATAACAGAAATGTTAATGATTTTTACATTATGTCAAGTAACTTTAACATTAATTACAGTGGACAAGTATACAACGTGTCCAAGATAGGGAGGGCCAGTACAGGGATCTCGGAAACCGTAAGAGATACGAAGTCGGTTAAGTGGAGGTAAAGTTGCGCATTTACGTGCCTAATAATATGTCGTTTAGAACGTTTTAAAATTCCGAGTAGTTCCGGAGATATCTGGAAAAAAATCGAAATTCTGAAAAATCGTTCTATTGTTTTCCTGGAGTTTTTTGACATCGAATTCTAAAGTAAATTGCACTTTTGCATTGCCACTTTTTCCGCTCTATCTAACAGCGTTAATTGTTTTGTAATCCGACGAGTCGTCTTCGAAGGGCCATTATCAACTTTCTCTTTTTAAATACGGTCCTGTTTTTCTGATATTGGAACTTGACAGCTATTTTTCTTCCGAACGCAACGATGTATGACACATTGTGGTTTAATGACGTTTCGAGGGTTTTTTGAACAACATCAGGAAATTTTGGGATACTGTCCTGTATTCTCCTAATTTTAAAAATAATATCTCATAAGTAAGCCCTAAATTTTTTACTTACTTATTTTGGACTAGTTCAATAAATAACAAATAATTTAATAATAAACCACAAATAAGTGAACAAAATACAGAAACATTATTTAAAACAAACTGTTGATTGGGGATTTAAAAGAAAAGTAGGCGCTTGAAATAAAAAAATTAAGATGGTGACGCGTGATTTGTTTCACTTGACTTTCCCATTGTGATCGTTTGAGAGCATTTTAAGAGGTCTTCTATTTTCCAGAAAATATGGAACATAAATTTACTAATGCTGAAAAGTTTGATATTCTATCGCATGTTTTATTTTATCTCAAAAAACTGTTATGTGGCAGTTAGAAGATGTTATTTGTGCTTAGAGAATAACGGAAATCATTTTGAACACCTGATTATGTAGTTCCTTACTTTTCTCATTGTTCGTTTTATTACTGTTTTGGAATGATTTTTGTTCACTTATTTGTGGTTTATTATTAAGTTATTTGTTATTTATTGAACTAGTCCAACATAAGTAAAAAATTTAGAGCTTACTAATGAGATATTATTTATAAAATTAGGAGAAATACAGGACCGTATCCCAAAATTTCCTGATGTTGTTCAAAAAACCCTCGAAACGTCATTAAACCACAATGTGTCATACATCGATGCATTCGGAAGAAAAAAGCTCTCGAATTCCAATATCAGGAAAACAGAACCGTATTTAAAAAAAGAAAGTTGATAATGGCCCTTTGAAGACGACTCGTCGGACTACAAAACAATTAACGCTGTTAGATAGAGCGGAAAAAGTGGCAATGCAAAAGTGCAATTTACTTTAGAATTCGATCTCAAAAAAACCCAAGAAAACAATAAAACGATTTTCAGAATTTCGTTTTTTTCCGGATATCTCCGGAACTACTCGGAATTTTAAAACTTTCTAAACGGCATATTATTAGGCACGTAAATGCGCAACTTTACCTCCATTTAACCGACTTCGTATCTCTTACGATTTCCGAGATCCCTGTACACAGTTCGAGTTTTGTTCCGGGTTCTTAGTCTAATATTTCCATTTTTCACAATCCGATTTAAAACACAACACAACTGTGGTTTGCGCGGGTTTCTTCTAATTGCGAGAAAAAATATTCGGCGAAGCCCATCCATATCCACAATTCTATATTCATCAAGAAGGAAATCAATTAAAAAAAAAACAACATCGATCTAAAAGGACTGTTGTTGAGGCGTGGTGACGTCATAATGCAAATAAAACAAAAAAAGGATTAACGAGCTCTACTAGACTAGAAAACTAAGGTATCGATTTATGCATCTGAATTTCACTTTAGAGTGGCTCTGTCGCCCTAACTACCAGTGACGTACGGAACTGCAAAAAAAAATGGCCCATTATTGTGCAATATAGACGTCTTGAATATATTCATTACGTCGTTTAATAACGTAGGTATACAGGGTGTCGATTTAAAAACCCCCACCCTTCATATCTCGCTTACAGTAATTAATATCAAAAATCGAAAACACACGTCAAATTTATTGTGAATCTGAGAATTTACTTCTTAAATTAACTACAAGTATTCTTATTCGTACTCATTTATGCTATGTCTGAAGCTAGCCTTTCGTTTTGGAATGAATATTTAAAGAATAATGAAAAGTAAGTTTAACCAAAACATGCCAAAACTAAAGTAAATTAACCAAATTGGTTAAAACAACCAGTGAAAAATACCCAAACCCAAAATTCCATACCAGTACGCGGATTATTTTGAAGGTTGCAAATCAGTTGGGAATCGATACATTTTGCTCTACGAACACCGAATTTTTATTCAGCGGTTAAAGATCTTGCTTCTATGAACACTTTAAACCAACTGCGCCTGCCTCGGGCAACGTATTTAGACCTCGAATGGCATGGCGATACTATTTTATTCAGGGTGTTCATAATAAGCTTTCAAAAACGCCATATTTTAAAATAATTTTTCCCAAGTATTTCAAATGGAACACTATGTATATTATTTGGCTATTGGACGTAGAATTCATAGACAATTCTTTTTTGTAATACAAGCATATAAGTTATATCCAGTCGTTTTCGAAATAATTGTAAAAATTATAAATTGTGTTGTTTAAATAGAGTTTTTATTGGGAAATGTTGTTATAGGCGACTAGACTAATAATTGTAAACTAAAGTAAATGTTCAAAATAGCTTCCTTTTACTCTTAGAGTTTAAACATTTATTTATTTTATTTTATTTTTTATTCGTAATCGAGTTGCCATGATTTCTTTTTGTTTAGATTGTCACTTAGACAGCCAAATAAAATTATTTATATTTGTTCAGCCGTCGAAATTAAGTACTAACTTACACAAAATGTCGAATTTTACAACTTTAGAAATGGTAAATATGATTTTTATACTGGGTGAATGTGCAAGTGGCTGTCATAGTGACAATCTAAACAAAAAAAAATCATGGCAACTCGATTAAAAATAAAAATAAAATAAAAAAAATAAAAGTAGCAAAAATGTAGACTTTTAAAATTTATATCGAAATAACTAAAATACGGTAAACTCTAAGAGTAAAAGGAAAGAATTTTGAACATTTACTATAGTTTACAATTATTAGTCTAGTCGCCTATAACAAAATTTCCCAATAAAAACTCTATTTAAACAATTATTTCGAAAACGGCTGCATATAACTTATATGCTTGTATTACAAAAAACAATTGTCTATCAATTCAACGTTTAATAGACAAATAATATACAGGATGTTCCATTTGAAAAACCTGAGAAAAATTATTTTAAAATGTGGCGTTTTTGAAAGCTTATTATGAACACCCTGTATAAAATAGATAAAAGCCTCTATCTAGTATCTCTAGGCCTCTTGTCATAAATTTTACCAAATGCCGAGGTTAAAAAAATAGTTCTGGATTATTTTTTTGATTTTTTTATTCAGGACTGAAAAACTTTTTTTTTAGTTTTTAATTTATTTCTCCGAAACTACAAAACCAAATTAAATAAAATTTGAGGCACTTATAAACGATGCCAATACGAACCTAAATATGCAATAAAATACTGGGTGTCCCATTTAAAAAAATATAACTTTATGCTGTCACACTTTTTCGGGCCACCATGTATAATTATATAATATTTTTAAAACATGCCGCTTTTAATCCGATATCTTAAGCTGTTTTTAGTATTGTTGATAAATTCTTCGATAACAATTTAATCTTCCGCCCCCCGCGTTGTTTGCGAACCCGGTATTAAGTAGCTCCACTACAGGAACAAACACTTGCATTGTAACAAAAAAAAAAAACATGAAAATTTATAGATATAATTATTCCACGGCACTGCTTCTGTCACCCTCGCCACGTCTAACAAAGATGTCTGTGGCCTATTAGCGAACCGACCCCATTGTGAACTGATATGGATATGGACAAGGCACAGTATAGTTGTTGACCTACTTTTAATAGAAGTATAGAAAACTCACTATAAAATAATCGCAAATGTTCCGGAAATTGTGGAAAACATTATCCGGAAAAGAGGAAACCGGGATAAGGGTTAAGAAATGGAGCTAGTCGGAACCTAAAAAAGATTGAAAAAAAATCTTGCGGTTCTAAATTGGAAAGGACCAGAAATATTTAAGTTTTTTTTGTCATTCCACAAAGGCTGGGGCTTAACCCTCTGTGAGGGTTAGATGTTATCCTTAAAATCTTAAATGGGAAGGGGATGAACATCATTTTAAAAGTCTTAAATAGCTTTTTAATAATACCATAATTTATTATTTTTTGAGTGGTTTCCAAGAAATCGCGTTCCTAAACTGAAGGCAAAAATCTCCTCATCTAATTACATACTTCCATCTTTAGAATGCGATTTCTTGGAAAGTACAGAGTGTCCCATTTTCGATACTTTTATAGAGTATCTCCGTTATTGTTAGTCCTATCAAAAAAGTAATGTAGGTGTCATTTGCTCTTTTTTGGTCAAACTTAGAATGGTAAAATCAAAATTCGAAAATTTTCGCTCGCTTAAGAGATACGGGGGAAAATTAATAAATTGACAATTTCTAAATTGCTCTATATTTTCTTAGGTAAAAGAGATACAGAAAAATGTTTTATACAGAAGTTCCTTTATATTGATCGTTGAATAAAAAAGTTTTCGGACCTAACCTCACTTTTTTAGTATATTTTAATATAAAATTCAAATATAAAACACAATATGGATGATATTGGTTTCCTAGGCGATTCATTTAAACTTTATTACTTTAAAACGAAATAAAAGATTCAGATTATGGTAAAAAATAACGGGAATCATCGCAAATGTTCGGGATATATCCTTAAATGGTTGCCGTCTTTCCGGATAGCGAACAAAATATACATTTTGCGCCATTTCTTCGTTTATTCTACTTTCAATATAAACTGATATATCAAATTTTTCAAAATGTTGATAGGTCATTTTCGCAAATGAATATGTAAAAATGATATTGACGTTAAATGTTAATAGTCAACCCAGTTGTTTCTAGGATATTAGCTTTTGTTTCAAGGTCAACTGTGGTTAAAAGTAATAAGTTTAAACCAATATCATCCATGGCGTGTTATATATTTGAAAGGAGAATTTAAAACAGTATCTTTTTAGATTAAAATATACAGGGTGTGCCATTTGAAAAAATGAGGTTAGGCCCGATAACTTTTTTACCTGACCCCGTATACTTATTCTGAAAGTGGAAGATTATTCAACAATCAATATAAAGAAACTTCTGTATAAAATATTTTTCTGTATCTCTTTTAACTAAGAAAGTATAAGGGTAATTTTGAAATTGTCAATTTTTTTATCTTCCCCCGTATCTCTTACGCGAGCAAAAATTTTCAAATTTTGATTTTACCATTTTAAGTTTGACCCAAAAAGAGCAAATTACACCTACATTACTTTTTTGATAGCACTAACAATTATGGAGTATGTCGAAAATTGGACCTGTACTTGTCAAAAATAATAAACAAGGGTATTATTGACCTCCTTCCCATTTAAGATTTTAAGGGTAACATATACCCCTCCCAGAGGTCAAACCATGAAAGCTGTAAATACGATTATTTACTTGAAGCGAGCTATAAACGGTGGGAGGTTTTCAAATTGATACCATCCCTTTATAAGAGTCATTCATAAAAGCCGTATTAGAGTCGGCAATTTTTTCTCTTGCGCCTGCAATGGGAATTATAATTGCATGTATTAATGCGCAGTAAACCGTTCTCGGTCAGCTGGCGCATTGCTAACAATCAGAACAGCAGTTGGTACTGTCGAAATCCCTAAAATACCCCCAGAATAAGAGATGGGCAAACCTGTTCGTTTTGCTTACCAGTTAAAGCAGCTACTGCTACTACAAAATAGCAGCTCGAAAAAGTTGCGAGGAATTAGCAGTACATATGCTTAATACAGAATGTAAACTGCTAATTTAAGTACCAGTTAGTTTAAATAGCCATTAGCTGTTCATTGCTGCTTCGACCAAATAATAAACAGTTAAAAATAACAGAATAATAAATTAAAATGGCGCTCGACCCATTTATGGCAATGCAATACTAATTGCGCCAGCTGATCGAGAACGGTGTACTGCGCATGGTTCCGTGTAATTTTAAGGGCCGCAAGAGTAGAATTGCCGACTGTAATACGGATTCCATTCTCGCGTTGCGTTCGCAATGCAAGAAGTATTGTGCCAGCTGATCGAGAACGGTTTACTGCGCATGATTCCGTGCAATTATAATTGCAATTGCAGGCGCAAGAGAAAAAATTGCCGACTCTAATACGGCTTTTAGCCATTATTTTTTTCAATAAGATTTCGATAATATTTTTTTAAGGAAATTATAACTTTTAATTTGACAACACTGTTTTAAAGTAGATCGCTTTAATACTGTAATCGTAATCTGTCAGTATTGTCAGCCCAGTCATCACCGCTCGTTTTACATCTGTGATAATAGCAATAACATGTTATTTACGTCTGTAAAATACATTTAAAACTACGCATCAAATTCAATTAAAGAAAATAATTAATAAAGAAATAAAAATCTGCCGCTGGTTGAAAAGTAGTCAGTGAAGTGTTTCTAAATACAGTAAATCCAACCCGGCGAATATTTTTTTGGATAATGGGAAAAGTATCGACGATGTTCAGACCGCGTGTACTATGCCTTTACATCGTTGCCGTATTGTGCATAAAATCTGTGGTGTCCAGTAATACGAATCCTGAAGAAGCCGAATCAATTTATAAGTTTATCGCCGAGGATATTTATGGGAAAGAAGTTTCATTAGAAAAATACAAGGTAGGTCTGCGCGAACCCGTCAAATTTAATCTGCGTGTGCGCGAAATTGACGGATGGTGTAGGCGTTTGACCAGACCGCGATGCAGGTTCACATATGTTTAGAAATCACACTCGTTGATTGGTCGCGTTAGTGGTATTTTCAAACAAAAAAAACTGAAATTTCGCTCCTGCTGGAGACAAAAACAAAAATGGCGTAATATAACGACACAAACAGAGACATAATGCATAGAACAGATAAGGGCCTCATGCCCTGTTGTCGGATTGTAATAAAAATATTAAAAATTAGGAAATGAGTGATTAAAATCGATATAGAAACTATTTGCTGTAAATTAAAACTTATATTTGAGTAATATACCGAGAAAACGTTTAGAGGAAAATGCTGAGGAGGCTTAGCCGCCTTTGCCTCCTTCGAGGAACTGCCACTGATTTTCTTGCCTATATTTACTAAGTTTAAATGATACCGTATTTTGTTTAAATAAATGTTCTTCTACCAATGAACACAATTTAATTTCAGTATGTATGTATATCGGGTGTCTGCTAATTAATGGTACATGGAACAACCACAGACTCCTTACGTAAAAATATTAGGATTTACCTATATCCGAAAGTTGATATTAACTGAGATACAGGGTGTTAAAGTTAAAACTTCATTTTTTGTTTTTCTCTCATAACTTTGCAAGAAAACAACGTTTTTTTACAAAATTTTGAAGATATTTGCATTTAAATTGTTTAGTGCACCCTGCCCAATTATTATTAATTTGCAAATAAAATATTTTTCTTAAAGTAACCTATGAGAAAATAAATAAAATTTAGAGAAGAAGTTGCTTTGGAACAGAAAATGTTTCATTTTTGAGTTTATCGTAAGTTTGTGTTTTCTTTGCTTTTGGTTTCTTTGGACACGATATTTTCTAGGGTCAAAGTTATTTTAATTAAAGTAAGTTAAAGAACAATCCAATTGTTGTA
Organism: Barypeithes pellucidus; assembly: GCA_963991005.1. Taxonomy (NCBI): domain Eukaryota; kingdom Metazoa; phylum Arthropoda; class Insecta; order Coleoptera; family Curculionidae; genus Barypeithes; species Barypeithes pellucidus. Next base: position 19,354,561 of record OZ022565.1, on the reverse strand, counting down.
TTTATTATTCCCGATTGCAATTACTAGAACATTAATTATCATGTAAAAGTGAATTGGTAAGAAGTAACAAAATATTATTTGCTTGCCTGAGCTAACGCACTAAACAATTTCATTGCAAATATCTCCGAAACGGTAACTCTGGGCGACCTGAACTTAGTATACCTTTCTTACGTAATAAATATGAGAAAAGTATTATTTTTATTAAAAACTTAAATACACTGAGGCAGAAAAAGTTATGACCGTATGAATATGCGAAAAATGTCTCTTCTCTCAATGTTATTAGAGAAAAACAAGAAGTTTTAACTTTAACACCCTGTATCTTAGTTAGGTAAATATGAGTCTGTGGTTTTTTCCATGTACCATTAATTAGCGGACACCATGTATATAAATCGTATTTTTTAAATTCTTTTTAGGGTCATGTTTGTATAATCGTCAACGTCGCTTCCGAATGTGGTTTGACAGATTCAAATTATGACCAATTAAACAATCTGTACGAAAAATATGGAAAAAGTCAAGGCCTGAAAATTTTGGCTTTTCCAAGTAATGAATTTGGAGGTCAGGAGCCAGGAACTAATGAGGATATTTTAAATTTTGCCAAATACAGGGGTAAGATAGTGATAATTTACTAAAAAGTTCGAATAATTTTTTTTATAAAAAAATACTGATGACACTTTTTAAAATCGTTAGAGAGATGGTGACAATAGGGGGTCCGTGTTGTGGAATAGCAGTAATTTGGTTTTTCGTGGAGTTTAGGTTCCCTCTACAACTTTTATATCTGATGAAATGTCCGTAGAGGCGCTGTACCGCTTTAGGTGGGAAATTCTCAATAAATTCAAAATTATATCGAGCCATGTCTGAAAATGAATTTACAGCATCTTGTATGACGGGAAAAATGATTTTTTTTTAACAGAAATACCGCACTTTCGCAATATTCTTTTTATCAAAAAATTGTTTACGAGTCATCTCCATGTGAATACAAATCGATTAAGACCACTTGGACCCATGTCACTTAAGACTTTATAATTTTTTCATTCTTTTTTTTGACACGCTCGGAAAAGTATGTGCAAGGGTTGACTTGTCAGAAAATGTGTTTCCCGTGACTTTGGTGTCACGCAGATGCTGTAAATTCATTTTCAGACATGGCTCGATATAATTTTGAATTTATTGAGAATTTCCTACCTAAAGCGGTACAGCGCCTCTCAGCAACGCTCTACAGCATTTCATCAGATATAAAAGTTGTCGAGGGGGGCCTAAACTCCACTAAAAACCAAATTACTGATATTCACGGACCCCCTATTGTCACCGTCTCTCTAACTAAAAGGTTCATCATCAATCGTTATTTTCTAATATCTCCGAAAGTACTTTAGATATTATTTTCAGTTTTGGTATGTGTTAGTGGGATATATATCCAGTTATAAAGTTAATGCTATTGATGCACCAGTGGCATTTCTACAAACATGGCTTCTGATATTTTCACAAAAAAGTGTTACGCCACTAATATTTTTCCATTTGGATATTTTTTCTGATTAGTCAATTCTACATGAAAAAGATATGTTGCGTTTCTCTCATCAGGCACTTGATTAAAACAATTATGTGTGAAGGTTGTCATTTCCATCAATTTTTATAGAACAAAATGTTGTTGCCTTGCCTCCTTAAGCATTTTTTGTTAAGTTTTTTATACTTTAGTAGATTTTGAAGTTACTACCAAATTATGTCATAATAATGGTCTTTCTGTATTTGTTTTAGGTGTAAAATACGATCTATTCTCCAAAATAAATGTTAATGGAGATAACGCACATCCCCTATGGAAATACTTAAAACACAAACAAGGAAGCTATTTGGGCGCCTCCATTAAATGGAACTTTACGAAATTTATTATCGACAAAAATGGACAAGTCGTGGAAAGATTTGCTCCTACCACCGGTCCGGATAGCATGGTGGAGTACTTGGAGAAATATTTCCAAGAAGATTCTGGTCCGCGGGAGAACAAGCGTGAACTTTAAAATACCTACGTTAATATGTTATTTTTTAATTTTGAAGGCTGAAATTATTTCATTAAAGTTTTTAAGTGAAGGTACAAGTATTAGTACTCTAAGGGCCGATATTTGAAAGTTGCCTTAAGTTAGGTATTAGCTAACGTAGCCTTAACGTTATGGTAAACCTTAAAAAAACTATATTTTACATTAACTTGTGGGTTAATTGACGCGTTAAGCGGAAGATTACCACATCCTTAAAGATCTATTCCTTTAGATGAGAGTTAAACGGAACTTTAATAAACTTGTGTTAAGGATGACTTATATATATACAGGGTGTCACAGAGTATATGGGCAATCTCCCGGGATCAGATAGAACACTTAAAAATAAAATAAGAAGTTTATATAAATTTTTCTTCCACATATTCTGGGACACCCTGTATATATCATTCTGTACCTTAAGGTGACTTTGAAACATCAGCCTAAGGTCCTGTTTTTTTAACTCCGTGCTTAAGTGTAACCAAATAAATAATGTCAATACGATATCACTTTTTTTCTTTATCATACAATCGGATAATTTTTTTACTTATACGTGATTTCTTTACAAATTTCACTCGTCCTTCCAAAATTTGTAATTACTAATGAGTATCAAAAAAGGATATGGCCACTCGATGATGAACCTGGTGTATCTTCGGATGACGTTCTCCTCGGACAAGATAAAGAGCGATGAGGAGCCGCCTGGGTGTGGGGCCTGCTGGCCGCCCATCGCGTCAGCTGACGAGCTGCCCAGCGCCCCGCCCAAGAAGGTGCCCCCCGCCGCGGCGAAGTGTCTGCCCGATGTGCCCTGCGCGGCCTGTAATGCGGCCGCCTCGTGGGCGGCGGCCAACCTGTAACAAAAAAATAAGTTATACTGATGATGATCTCAACATATATTTTTACGAAACGTCGGTTTTCTGTTATAAGTATTAATACATATAGTATGAATATTGAAATATCTTTGAAAATTATCATAATTTAATCCCGAGAAGTAATATTGTCAAATACACGGAAAGGAAACTTAGTTAAATACACTCGCCGGCACAAAATTCCGCCACCCTGAAACTTTGGTCAAGTTTGATATTTTATAACTTTTTTATTTTTTAAGCGATTTTCATGATTTTGTTATCAGTTTGTAGATCCATTTCTTATATTTTTCCTTAATTATTTTATAAAGTAACATTTTTCGATTAGGCTATATGATACAGGAGTAAATCAAACTGTTGTTTTTTGTCGTAATTTCAAAACATCCTGTAGGAAAATTGAGGTGGATAATTTTATTTGCATACTGTTTCTTGCAATCTTTGATATATTCTAAACATTTCGTTTTTTTGATTCATTCCATTATCTCATTTCTGCTGTGAGCTGCAAAATTTTAAATGAATCGCTGATTTGTAGCCAATTTTTATTAAGAAAATCAAACACTAGGTATATAATAAAGTTCATTACCAAAACAATTTTAATATCGTGTATTTCATCCTCTCGCAGCAATGACAGCTTGCATCCTTCGTGGCATCGAATGAATAATGTTACTTATCCCCTCTTGAGGGATAGCCTCATATTCTTCGGTCAGCGCCAGTCGTAAGTCTTGCAAGATTTTTGGTTGTACAAGACGACGATGAACGACCCTTTTAAGTTGATCCCAAAGATGTTCGATTGGGTTAAGATCCGGGCTACATGCGGGCCATTCTAATCTTGGAAGTCCAACTTCATCCAGATATTCGCTCACTACATGTGGAATCATTGCAAGTAATTTTTTAGACACACAACTGTAGATCTTCAATCTCTTAAAGAACTAACGGTGACAAAGTCATTTAAAATTTTGCAGCAGAAATTAGATAATGGAATGAATCAAAAAACGAAATGTTGAGAACACATCGAAGACAAGAACCAATCTGTAAATAAAATCATTCACCTCAATTTTCCTACAGGATATTTTGAAATTACGATAAAAAACAACAGTTTGATTTACTCCTGTATAATATAGCCTAATCGAAAAATGGTACTTTATAAAATAATTAAGGAAAAGCACAATAGACGGATCTACAAACTGATAATAAAATCATGAAAATCGCATAAAAAATTTAAAAAATTATTAAATATCAAACTTGACCAAAATTTCGGGGTGGCCGAATTTTGTGCCGACGAGTGTAGTAAAACCATTATTTATGGCTCGATATGTTACTGGAATAACGCTTATTAAGAACGGCCATTAAATTATAGCAAAATTTTAACCTACATTTTTAGAAAAAATTACAAAAATATTTATTTATATGAAAAGTTTTTGTAAAATTTACTAAAACCTGTTGTCAAATGTTCTAAAATCTTTTGTAAAAATTTTGACACAGGGTTATCCCAGCGGTCACCTATCCAAGTACTGACCGTGCCCAAAGTCCCTCGACTTCATCGATCGAGGTTCTGTTTCCTGTCAATTATTTGTTACAAATGTTACAAAAATCGGAATTCCAATAATCCGTTGCATCTTATGTATGCTTTCTTGAAAATATTTTTATTTACAACCATGCATGTAATAATGACATTTCATCTATCTTTGAAAGGTGGAAAGTTGACGTTTTTTCTACTTTTGCTTTCCACCCGGGTGGAAAGTAAATTATTTTTTTGTAATTTAAAAAAAAATCGATATCTATAAATAATATACGAATACAAAATGCGAATAGCTTTGCGTGTTTAGATATGTCTACTTTTTCCCTAATTGATAGAGTGGTCCTCAGCATTGAATATTGTGACCAAATCGTTGATATCTTCTTTGTCTTGGCATTCTCACTGAAATAAGCTGGTAGCGCCGACTCAGAACCAGGACTTTAAACTTTGTTTCCCGTACACCATTCTTTGAAACAGTTATATGCCTTGTCATATCTCGGGCGGCTTTTAGTTGGCAGAAGATCTTCTTCTACTTTTTTTGCTGCTTCTCGAATTTCTGGTGGAGTAGCAGCAAAATCAAATTCTTCATCTGATAGCATTTTTCTGTTGTTAAAATAATATATTGTTTAGTGACATGGAAACCATATTCAAAAAATGATATTTGCCATCTTGATGCGTATTATTACCTACGTTATTTTACCACCTGCGGTTATTTGAAATTTCTGTCTAATTTTTCAATGGAAAAGTCAAAATGACATTTATCTTTTATTAATAATTTTGATTCAAAATAATAAGAAGTGGATGTTAGATCTGGTTGTAAATAAATTAGTATACAAACCTCGGCGAAAAGTTTCATTACTGTCTCGCCGCTTCGCGCCTCGGTTAACTACCGACTGTCTCGACAGGAATGGAACACTTTCCACCTCGGTACGTAATATACTATTACAACTCTTCATTTAAACTTGGTTATTTTTACAATAAAAATTATTTAAATAAATAGCCAGTGAAAGGTACCATACATACAACTACTGGAGTTATAAACAAATAATATTGTAATTACATGATTTTACTAAATCTATTAGAAATCCTAACTATAGTTTTTTTTTGAAAATTATGTTTCCTATATTATTTTGACACGGATTACCAATAAAAAATGTAAATAAGACTTTTTTTGAAGGAAATTTTAGAATAAAATCTTTACAATACTAATTTTACTACAGTCTTTTTTTCCGTGCAATATCTCTATTTTGCTGTTTTCTTCCAGACCCACACTACATCACGTGTATACAAGTATTTAAGAAAGAAGCAAATAGACGCCCATTTGTTCCATTTATCTCTACCACCCACTGTGTCTCGATATCCCATTCAGATCTATCCATAAATCTGGACCAAAAATGGCGTCATTCGGCGCCCGCCGGCCGCTCAGGCGACCTCGGCGGCGGCGTTGCCAAGTTCGCGCGACGTCGGCCAGGCGTCCCTACGAACTTTATTGTGACTCGGGGGAAATTTTTGTTTTAAGTTTAAAGATCTGGAGTTAGCAAATAATATATTTACTGGACAGAAATTATTTTTTAGTTTTTAGTTATTTTAAAGAATGGATGAACGAAGAGGCATATATACAGTGAAACCTCCTTGAGGGGGACACCTACGGGACCGTCCAAATGTGTCCGCCTAATAGAGGTATCCGCTCATGGGAAATTTGTTATTAGGTAATATGTAAATGCAACATTATTACTGTGTAGATGTATGTACAAATAAACATAACATAACAAAAATACACTAGTTTTAGTTAGGATGTAGTACTAAAATAATGTAATAACGTAGTTTGACGTGTTTGCTTTTTATACTTGCATCTAGAAAATGAAATTCCAAGTCTGATAACAATTCCATTGCTCTTCTTTGCATACTCTCATAATTCCTATACCATACTAATGGCTTGTTGATAATTGGTGACATTTGTTTGATTACTGCATTCAACTTCTTCATCAGAGTCGTCAGATATTGATGTGGTTTCAGGTAGGACTACATAATCGGTAGGAATGGGGTCACTATCATCTTCTAATAGCATATTGCTAGCAATGTTAATGAAGGCGCCCAAATCATTGTTATCAAATTACAAACTTCCACAACATCAATTTTCTCTTTCAGACTCAAAACGCGACATTTTTGTGCCATTGTTTAAGATTTTAACCTTACAACTCACAAATAAACGGCGGACTGCTATCGGGGAATCACACATACTTTCATTCGGCTGTCCTTTTGCGCTGCCACGCGTACGCGATTGGTTGCCGGTCTGTCATCAGTTTTTGCACCGTACTTATTCGTCTCCCAAATATTTTAAAAAATTTTTTGTTCGTTTAAAGAAGGGTTTTCGCACTCTTTGTATGAAAACAGCTTGTCCGCGTCCGCCCAAAGGAGAGTCCGCCCAAGAGAGGTTGATTCTCATGGAATTTCATGTACCTAGTTCCGGACTATGAAAAAATTTCGGCTTAGTAGACATATTTTTAAATTTTGGTAAATTTACATGCATTTAAATTTTAGGGTTGGGAAAAACCGATGATTTTAATAATCGAGTACTTGATACTCGAGCGATTTTACTAATCGAATGAATCGTCGGAGCGATTAATCACTGGAAATTTTTATGACTAAGGCCAGGGGTTGTTTTTGTTAGAACTATAGTCTAGAGTTTTTATTAAGGAAGAACAGTTGATTCCGATTTAAAAAAATTATATCCTTTAACTTTTCAAAAATTTACAATCGCCGCTGGCTAGCCAGTCAAAACAAAACCCATGTCGCGATGAATCCACTAAGGCAGCGTTTCTCAAACTGTGGTCCGCGGACCCCTTGGAGGTCCGCGAGCCATTACTTAGGGGTCCGCCAACCACTAAGTGGAAATACATAACTAAAGGAAATTAATTAGGCATGACTTCCTCTCCTAGAATCAATTCTGTAGTAATGTAACGAGCGGCTGGGGGGGGGGGGTCCAGAACAAAATTCTATAATCAAAAGGGGTCCGCGGTCAAAAATGTTTGAGAAACGCTGCTCTAAGGGATTTGGCATACTTTTTATATACACTTTCTCGTTTATGTGCCTTTAAGAAAGACGTATGTCGTGTCAGCCTTCTGAGCGTCAAACTCGAATGTCGCCAATCGGCACGCTTCGTCGGGTGGTGCCGCTAGGCGTCGAGCGTAGATCGGGTATCAAGTAAAAGGCAATAATAATAATAATAATAATTTATTGTTTTTTGTTTTGCACTATAGGAAAAATCCTGTAGGGCACTCTGGGAGTGGTGCGTGTGCGCAAAAAGTGATTCACGTTGGTTTTGAATCGTTGGAGGTTATATTCGTTGGGAAAAATGACCTCGGGATGGTCGTTCCATAAGGATGAAGTCCTCCAGATGAAAGAATTCTTAAATAATGAAGTTCGAGGAGTACTAAGCTTAACCACATATGGATCGGCGGCAGTGATTCGTCGTGTATTTCTGCTATTCGCCGCTCTGGGAGGAATTAAGAGGGCAAGGTCAGCCGAGCACTTTCCATGAAAATATCTGTAAAAGAGAGTCAAATCCCCAACCTGTCTTCATCAGACGAATTGTTCGGGTTGCCCTCCTTTCGATGGAATCCAGTAACCGAAGAGTATGTTTGGGTGCAGAGCTCCAGACATGAGAGCAGTATTCTAGTGATGGTCGAATCTGGGCTTTGTATAGTGTCAAAAGTTGTTGAGGTGTCTACAACTTTCTGGTTCGGAAGAGTACACCAAGTTTCTGAGAAGCTATCTTGGCGATTGCCGCAATGTGATTATGCCAAGACATAATATTTCCTCCCAGATTGACGCCCAGCAAATTAAGTGAGTGGGCCGTTATAAATCCGGCTCTGTTACCAAGTTTCGGGCGGCAACTATTGAAAGGGCAGAAAATTTCTTAATCCGCCACTGCATATCGGGACGTAAATTACTCTGCTCTAAAACCTAAAATCGGGTTTCGATCATAAAAACTCCATATTTGAGTAGAAATTTACCTATCCACAAGGTTTCCTCGGGTTTTCAAAACTGTAACTTGAATACAGTCTCTATGTGTACAAGCTTAAAATGGATAACGTTTGCTTGTTGACGATTGATGCCAAACATATATGTTTGCCATCCGAGTTTTTATCTTTTATTGTGTTGTGGACGAATCTTTAACGTAGAATTTTTACTCGACTTGGATGAATTTAATACTGAATCAATAATAAATGCCTAGGATATCATAAATTACTCTATGAACAGCGCCGGTTTAATCATTAGGAGACAAGGCGGCCGTCTACGGCCCGGTGGCTTAGAAGAGCCTGAAACTCGTAACCATAAATCGAATAAAAAAACTAAGGTTAACCAGACACAGTTTCTAGAAAATTCAAGGGTAAAGATTGTTTCAAGAAAAATGGATATAACTTAATGACTGTCGTAAAAGTACCTGGGTCATCCCATTATTTATGACCCTTTGTTATTATTATGTAGAAAGAACCGGATTGTAATAATTATAATTAAATATAGGCACATCAGGTAGGTTAGGTTGCTTAATTTATATTTAAATATCTTTTTGTGGTAAAATTTGTTAGTTTTTGAGGAATGGTTCAAGAATTGTCTTTTACCAAACATTCCTCAGAATAGCGTGATAGTAATGGACAATGCGAGCTATCACAGTCGCCAATTACATAAAGCTCCAAGCTCAAATAATACAAAATTGGAGATTCAGAACTACATGGCGGCGAATGATATATATTTTGAAGAAACTTATAAAAAAAGTGATCTTTTAGAAGTTTTAAAGACATTTTGTATAAAAAAGTATATGTTTGTGACACATTGGCAGAAGAAATTGGACATACAGTGCTACGGCTTCTACCCTATTATTGCATTTTTAACCCCATAGAGCATATGTGGCACCAGTTAAAATCACTGGTTAGGTCTGAAAATATTTCTCCGACTTTAAGTTCTAGTGTTGTAGAATTAATACGAAAATGCTTTAATGATATTCCCCCAGGTAGTTGGAAAAATTCAGTCCGTCACGTAATAACTGTAGAAAATTCGTATATTAGTCTGGATCGTATAATTAATCCAATTATAATTAATTTTGATGAGGATAGCGATAGCGAAACAGAACTATCTATAGAATGACATTATAAATGTAAATAAATATGACTAGTAATATTTAAAAAAAATGTTATTTCATTTGATTACATTAATATAATCATATCATTACTTGTTTTCCTTAGTCCGTCCCTTCATACTTCACTTGTTTATTGCCAATCTCTTGTCGACACAATGGGACCGACCCAGGAAATCATTAAGTCGTATCCAATTGTTGTGAAACGTACTGTACTAAGTAGATGATTATGCCTTGAGGGCGACAGTCTTGCATAGCCGAGGGCCTCTGGCCCGAGGGTTCGTAAGTCGCCCGAGAGTATATATCTATTAGTACCCGTGGTGCATACAAACTTTTAGGTCATACCAGTTCGTTTTAAATAATAAATATTTTTTAAAAATTTAATTTGATTTACCAATTTTTTATTTTTACCAGCGAAATTACCTTGACATTATTATAGCCTGCGTTTTTGTTGCTAGGGAGATAAGTATTCAAATGTTTAATGTGTCAAAGTCAAAAATCAAAAATGGAACAAGGTTTTGAAATTCCCGACGAAATTTTAAAAAAAGGCTGAAAAGGCAACGCAAAACCTGTTACCGAGAAAATTCTGAGACTCGTACGACAAAGAATAAGACCAATTTTTGAAGTGGATGTCAGAAAATGCTGTAGAAAACAATAACGAAACTGTGCTGTTGGGGTACTTTAATGATCTATCTGAAAAATTTTCCCGAGCTCTCTGTGGGCTAAATATTCGATGATAAAGATGACTTTAATGGTAAATAAGGATATTAATATATGTAATTTTCACAAATTATGCGAGTATGTAAAGCAAAGGTCAAAAGGGTACCAACCAAAAAAATCCAGTGTGCAGTGTGTTATCTAGAGAAAATGTTCTAAAATTTATTCATGAGGCACCAAATGAAACGTTTTTAATGAAGAAGGTCGCATTATTATTTGGTGTATTTGGTGGATGTCGGCGGCAAAGACTTGAAAATATGTTAGTCACATATGTAGAAGATAGAAAATCAGTTTTTGTTGTAACCAAAACTGACAAAAAACGAGTTTTCGCCATTATTGATGAAGACGATATAAATAATTTGAAACTTATAAGAGATTATATTATGTCTTTGCGGCCATATGGCTGCTCAGAAAAAATACTATTTTTAAACTACAGCCTATTGGAAAAACACATTTGTGAAAATTCCTTATATTATTGCAAACTATTTGGGTTTAAATAACCCCGAAAAGTACGCTGGTCATTGTTTACGTCGAACGTAGGCAACTCTTTTAGCAGAAGCTGTAGCAAGTATGACTACGCTGAAGCGCCATGGTGGATGGAAGAGTACCACAGTTGCTGAAGGATATTTAGAGGATAGCATATCCTCAAAAAATGAGGTTTCAAGGATGTTGACAGGCGTACCATCTGGATCTCACATTGCCTTACAGAAACTAGAGACCTAGACAATGAATCATGAGTCAACCTTTAGCTATCAGCGGAACCTTCTAGAATTGCCGGTTCTATGTAAATACAACCAAATAATATAGAAACGTAAATTTTTATTTTGTTAATAAAGAATAAGTTAATCGAAAACTGTTTTTTGCGTCTTAATACCAGCGCTGGCCATAAAGTAATCCATTATGTAGATGGTATCTAAGGTATAAAAACAAAAACACAATAATGCACTGGTATAATATAAAATAATTTATAAAGTCAATTGAAATAGCAAAAACTAAAGTCGACAAATCATTTATGAAATAAGAACAAAGGCAGACTCAGCCGCGCGGCGTTGCAATGTTTGATATTTTACTAAAATACTTGTGGCGGCTCATGGGCTATTAATTATTTATGATTTATGCACTTTTCTATGCTTTTCTGCTATGGGACTGGTACGAAATATAATGCTTCAAGACTTACATATCAAATAACGAAACAGAGAATGATGGCGGAACACGTTCTAAATGTATTTGCTAAAAAAAAATCGCTAATAAAATTGTTAAGTAACATAATATAACTACGTTAAATAAATTTGGACGTTAAGTGTAGGTATAATAAGTATTCATGTATTATATTAATGCCTTAATCTGTAGTACTTTGTTTTAGTTATTTTATATAATAAACACAAAAATAAACTCCTGGATAAAATTAACGCAATATCATAACTTTGCCATATTTTTTATGCTATTTGTTTTCTGAAGTTATAATCCGATTAAAAGGTTTTTTTTGCATTGTAGGTTAGTTCCTTGACAATGTCATAGTTTAAGCTGTTTATGATCAAAATTTAATTTTCCGAAAATTCGCATCACCCTATGGAGTATATTAACAACCGAAACATACTGCAGTTGACATTAAACGGTAGGTCAATCTTTCCCCAACATTTTCTTTTTTGGTTTACTTCATTATCTCTGTTATTAAAGGATATACACCGTTTTATAGCGCAACATGTTTTTATAGACTTTAATATTCAACACATTCATTGTTAAATGTTTTCAAGTAGGTTTCAAGATTAAAATACTCGTCGGGCAACTGGGCATACGAAACGAACGTTTAATTAGCAGTTTCCGAACAGTTTTTATCAGTATGGCGAATTTTTTTTGACGTTTGTAACTTTAAAACACAACATCTGCTGACACATCGATGTCAGAAAAAGTCTATAGTCTACTGGAAAACATTTAACAATGAATGTGTTGTATTTTAAAGTCTATAAGAACATGTTACGCTATAAATCGCTGTTTCTCCTTTAATAACAGTAATGAAGTAAACCAAAAAAGAAAATGTTGGGGAAAGATGGACCTACCGTTTAATGTCAATGGCAATATGTTTCGGTTGCTAATATGCTCCACAAGGTGATGCGAATGGTCGGAAAAAAACATAGCATTTTTAGTACACCCAGTATAAATCGAAAATTAAATTTTTATCATAAACAGCTAAAACTATGACATTGTCAAGGAACCAACCTAGAATGCAAAAAAAATGGCAAATTTATGATGTTGCGTTAATTTTATCCAGGAGTTTATATGTTTTTTACGTACCAGTTAGAACGTACCAGCCCAGCAATATACAGGGTGTTTCTTAATAACATGCTAATATTTAAGAAGGTTATTCTTGGGTCCATTTTCAGAAGAAAACTTCATATGCACATAATATGTCCTAAACGTCTTAACTTGTGAGATACAGGGTGTTAAAGATTTTCATGTTTTTTTAATAATTTGTTACTAAAAATACGCGACAACTAGACTAGGTAGACAACTGTCAAAGTTTACATAACAAGAACTGCTTCTTACCTACTAGAACCTCTTTAATCTTTGTTAATATCTCATTTCATAACAGAGTGCAAATGAAAGAATTTCATTTTTTATACGAAAACTGTACGTCAAATGACAAAAAATCAAGAGACGACATTTGCTCAGCAAGGAATGATAATTTGAAAAATAATTTTTATTTAAAGATAACAAGTGGCGTACCATTATTTTCTTCATAAGTGCCGAGGGCAATTCCCGCACCAACGCCACTGGTCGCTATAAAAAAACATTTTATACATCATAAAATGCCGCTTGATGAATAGAAAGTGTGCACCAAATTTCACAAAAATATCTAGCGCAGTATCATAGAAATGAGTAAGAAAAAAGAGATTTTCGAAAATCTTTAACACCCTATATCTCAAAAGTTAAGACGTTTAGGACATACGTCCGTATGAAGTTTTTTTCTGAAAATGGACCCAAGAATAACCTCCTTAAATCTTAGCATGCTATTAAGAAACACCCTGTATAGAGAAAATAAACGATTTACTTAGTTTATGAGGTTGTGGTACGGTTCACCAGGACATGTCACCAGTTTCAAGGGCTTTACTCTGATTTGAGCTGGTGCAGCCAGCTTCCTAACTTAATATACTATATTTCGGTTATTTATAATTATATGAACAACTAGCTCCTTTTATTATTCTGCCAAGTTATCTGAATTGTTTTTATAGCATTTACTATGCTAAATTCGTAACCAAATTTAACAATATTTAGGCGTGGTCCAGCGATTACGCTGGCGGCGAGCTTTATCCTCTTCGTCGCCTGGGGCCCGATAAAGCCTTGTCACTGTCTGTGAAAATAAGAAACTCATTGTTTTTGTTCAGATCGAAAACAGATTAATGTGTGGGGGGATGTTTATACCGTCGATGTCATCAATGTCGATAAACGACGTGCGAATATTTCAGAATAAGATTCCTTAGGTCATTTTACTAAGAATTGTTGATAATATTTAACATGTTATGTCGCCAATGGCTCCAATTTTTTACGGGTTGCTGACGTTTTTTAAATATCTCCGAAAGTATTTTAGATATTATTTTCAGTTTCGGTGTATGTTAATAATAAAAATAGAGAAGTAATTAAATACTTTGCCGTTATTAAAATTGGTTCGCAGCAAAAAATAGCCATTAAATCATTTGATCAGCATAAAAATATTTTACTTGCAATAAATAAAAATCGGGCTGCAACACTTGTTCTGCAAAACACACTGTCAACAATTTAACCGATATCCGCTTGTAATATGATGTGTTCGCTTAATTAACAGTCGAGCAGCGAAATGATTACTTGGTCAGCAAGATTTTACAATTGGTCAGTAGAAAAAAACATGTCTAGAAGCAGTTTACTTCAGAGGTTTGCATATTAAAAGAATGGTTATCAATATAAATCATTGGATTGCGTTTGTTTTGAATAATCGGCAAAGTAGGTTATTGTGGGCGGAGCGAGAGCAGTCGCTTGATACGAGCAGCTAATTGCGTACGTGTGTTTTCATTCGGTTTTAGCAGTCAAGGCCCAAAAGGTGTAGCGGGGGCGGGTTTTCACTTGTTTTCCCAGGGCACTGTCAATTTATGTAACTTTCTTGTGTTTTCTTTTTCCGAATACAGAAGGAAATCGGCTACAAAGGTGTAGCGGGGGTGGGTTTTCACTTGTTTTCCCAGGGCACTGTCACTATTTCACGTTTTATTGCTTTTTTTAATGACGTAAAATGTTAATAACAATTAGAATGTCAACATAGTTGTTCCTATGATATTAGCTATTCTTTGATGGTCTACTGTGGATTAAAGTAATAAAGTTTAAATAAATCGCCTAGGAAACCAATATCATCATTGGTGTGTTATATATTTGAAAGGAGAAATTAAAATGATAACTTTTTAGATTAAAATATATAGAGGGTGTTCCATTTAAAAAAAATGAGTTTAGGCCCGATAACTTTTTTACCTGACCCCGTATACTTATTCTGGAAACGGCAGATTATTCAACAATTATTATAAAGAAACTACTGTATAAAACATTTTTCCGTATCTCTTTTAACTAGGAAAATATAGGATAATTTTGAAATTGATATTTTTTTGATTTTCCCCCGTATCTCTTGAAAATTTTCCAATTTTGATTTTATCATTTTAAGTTTGACCCAAAAAAGTAATGTAGGTGTCACATTACTTTTTTGATAGCACTAACAATAACGGAGATACCCTATAAAAGTGTCGAAAATGGGACACCCTGTACATAAATATGATTAAAATGATTTTCCTCCTTTACTTTATTTCTCGGAAGCGAGATATTAAGGGTGGGAAGATCTCGAATTGACACCCTGTATATATCACCATCTAGTTAGCAGGTATTTATTCCCATATAAAAGGAGATTCACAAATGTGGTCACTTTTCAAATGAATTATCGTTTACAAAATAACTAGTTCGGGATTCGAACTGTTGCCATGTGTACTTTTAAGAAATTAATTTATTGCAAGTTCTGATATTAACTAGGAAGATAAATATACAGTTTGCATAGGGAATAGACTGAACAAATAATTAATTTAACGTTGGTTGTTTGCATAAAAGTGTAAATAGCGACCTCCATTCCAGGAGCGTTAGAGAGTTTTGGCAACCACGTTACCCCAATTTTTGGTTCGCTTGCTAACACACTCGAATACATACATCAAGATTATGTTTATTTTTGCACGACACCGGACCATGACTTATACCACTAAAATCCACCGAGTGCGAAGCGGTTTTCCGGCCGTGGAGTTTGAAGCCACTTCCTGGGGTTCTTTGCAGCCTTTGAGCTTAGATTAAATCTAATCTTCTGAAAATAGTGGTTACTAAATCACAACATATTTGCAAATATTTATTATATCATCGAGGGCGAGCCGGTAGGTATGTCACAAGGGGGGGTTCCGTTAACCGATTGCGAACGTTTAGCCAAAAATACTTAACTGGATTCGTTAAAGGATTGGAAAACGGTATGAAAAAATTGCGTTAAACAATATAATGTTACCCCAATCGACATGTCAAACAATCTAAATGTCAATAAGTTAACGAAGAAACTTTATTATTAACTGTATTCACTGTATATCAATGTATTTGCTTTCAAACCCCCTTTAAGACAATGGCAGTAGGCAACCATATATTGTGCTAATACGGAGTCTAAGAAACATAAAAGGTGTTATTATTGAATAAAGTAACTAGGTGTATAGAACTATAAATAGGCAGATGGCATTGTGTATTAATTATTGGCTTATAGAAGATGTTTAATAATATGTAATGGTGACTGTTATATCAATATAAATACTGCTGCTAAAGACTGTTGGAATATAGATGAGATGGGTATTTGCTTTCAAAGCCCCTTAATAGTAGGCGCACATATATATATATATTGTAATAATACGAAGAAGCATAGTGTATTATTCATCAGGTGTATAGACCTATAGACAGATGGTATTAATTATTGGCTTATAAAACATAGAGGGCGCTAATATCGTATTATTGAAAACAAGTATAGAGGTCATTCAAGAATGCTATATTTTATTATGCAGCAATGCGAATATGGGGTGTACTTAATTACAGTACGTATCAACGTAGAGTAGGTGTTTAAGCAACTGCAAAGGGAGGATACTTCTATCATACTTGGTAGTATCAAAGCGCAGGTAAAAAACGAGAACACACACAACTAAAGTATTTATTAACAACATCAAAATTACACAGAAATATCTAAAAAGTATAACCTCCGTTAGGGAGAAGAATTAGGGGAAACAAAGAACAAAATGTACCACATGTACAGTAAATATGGTTGTAGGTCGTGGCCGCACTGTATATATCATGTTGGTAAAAATTAGTCGCCCTGTAAAAACGTATATCTGTGAAAGGTATCAAACAGCTGTCACAAATTATTAGATTAAAAAAATATTAGATGCAACAATGTGGATATTACAGGCGGTAACAGCAATTAATACTTAAGTACGTATCATGTAACAAAGCGCAACGCTAAAGGTACGTAGGTAAAAAGATGAGAATATAAGGGTATGCATTTATTAACAGTTAAAGACATACTACATTAGCATAAATACGATAAATAAACATTAATTAGGGAAACACAGGACAAAATATAAACAAAAAGTAATGCATAAATTGAAGGTAGGTAACACGTTACGCTTATGGAAAATATTAACAGCGAAAGTAGTTTAATGTGGCACTGAACGTCTTAGATCCATGTATTTATTATAGAAATATATTAAAAAATAGATTAAGAAAATCAGTAAAGCCCCCGCAAAATATATAAACATGTAATTAATAGTGTAAGAACATAGTCATGGTAATTGGCCATTCGATGGTAAAAAACCACCCATCACCAGATACAGTTGCAATATATTACAATAAAATATAGGGCAATCCATACCTGATAGCAATTTATAGGGTAGATGACTTTGGGGATAATAAATGCGGTCTGTGTGTAACATTCTCTTATAATTAAAAACAGAAGAAGGTAATCAAAGTACGGGTCTGGAATATTAGTCATGCATTTAATAAAAGACGACGACATTCCGGAAACGCGTTAATTAGTATTCGTACAATGTTACAGTTGCTTACATTAATAGTATTATTGTCAACATAGTTATATCACATTGAAGCAAAATACAGAGACGGACTAAAACAGTTTCTATGACCCAAAATCAGCGTAATAACAGTTTTCAATAAAAATCACCAATTCACTCCAGAAACCTCTGTAATAAGCAGGAAAACACTTAAACCCTTTAGAGAACAAGGCAGTGTTATGTCAGTGTTTCTGTATTGTATACGCAGTGTCTACGTCGTGTAGGTGTTGTGTCTCACTCTTAGCTGTTTATGGGAACATACAACGTAACTCAGAGGCGATTATACCAAAAATAGCTTACACCTAGATGGTTCATCATTAAATCTTGAACAAAACAAGGCTTCTTAACCTGAAAACCACTTAAACCCGTTTAGAGCACAAAACAAGGCAGTGTTTTTGTTGTACTATGTTAGTGTTTTTTTGTAGTGTTATTGTTTACGTACTGTCTTGGCTTTGTACTGTATAGTAGTTAATAAATTTAAAGACGACTTTTCGAAAATTAGTATTCACACTAATACAATGTTACTACTACATCAATAAACCCTTAATTATAACAACATAGTTATATCGCATTGAAACAAAATACAGTACAGAGATTGAACAAAACAGTTTCTAGAACAATAACATAAATACGATAAATAAACACTCATAGCCATATGATCATTCCGAAAGAATGCACATAGAATAATAACGAATACGCTCCTGAAATAAAAAGATATAATAATAATGCAGTACATCAATTGCAACAGCACCTGCATTCCGGATGTGAGGTAATCCAAATAAGGAAAACGACAACAGCAAGTAATCATTAGTTCATTCAATATTATAGATATTAAAGATAGGCAGCTAATTAAACTGCAAACCAATATACATTAAAACAACATAAACATTACGCAGACGAACTGTATATTCATACTTGCAATAATCACGAATACTAAAAAGGCTCTCTAGAAATCTACATAACAAATACCCGTAAACCAGATATAATTGAACAAAAGGCAGGCAAAAATAACGATGTAAGAATCAAGACTTAACGAATAAAAAATGGCCCCGCGTTAGGCAAAAACATCAATATAATATCACTACTTTAACAAGATTATAGTACACAAGTCATTAAGGCGAACAAATCCGAGCATGTTATGTCAGGAATACCATTTCACATCACAAGGTATGAATTAAATACATAAAATCAAGGATGAGGTGGATCCAACGAACCACAGGCGAGTAAGATATAATAATCACAACTAAAATATGTAGGATTACCACTATTGGCTATGTATTATGTATTTAAAACTAAAATAGAACGAGGCGAGAATTGGCGATGATATGTAATACATCCTACATGATATTAATTCACTGTATGAAACTGAAGTTTTAGATTAATCCTAAAACGCCAGAATACGTTTTTTGATCGCTTCAGTAATTTACTCAATTTTTCGAAATAATTTCCCATTTAACGTTTCATGGAGAATTGAGTAAATTACTAAAGCGACCAAAATCCCAATCTGGTGGTTCAGGCTTAAACTAAAACGGAAATATTATCAACTTTTTCTGCAACAAGTCTCCCACAACCCCTTATTTTAGGAGAAGGAGTAATATGTCAAATAAATAATTTATAGAGTCGAGTACAAGAGTCCAAAACCGGTCCACGTGACTTATCGACACTATTAATTTTAAGATAAATTATCATTTTTTAGCGGTAATATTTCAAAGTGGAATTAGTATATTACGTACCGAGGTGGAAAGTGTTTCGTTCTTGTCGAGAGAGTCGGTAACTAAATCTCAAGACAGTAATGAAACTTTTCACCGAGGTTTCTATACTATTTTATTTACAACCACATCTAACATCCACTTCTTATTATTTTGAATTAAAATTATTAATAAAAGATAAATGTGATTTTGATCTTTCCATTGAATAATTAGACAGAAATTTCAAATAACCGCAGGTGGTAAAATAACGTAGGTAATAATACACATCAAGACGGCAAATATCATTTTTTGAATACGGTTTCCATGTCACTAAGCAATATTTTATTTTAACAACAGAAAAATGCACATGAGGAATTTGATTTTGCTGCTACTCCACCAGAAATTGGAGAAGCAGCAAAAATAGTAGAAGAAGATCTTCTGCCAACTAAAAGCCGCCCGAGATATGACAAGGCATATAACTGTTTCAAAGAATGGTGTATCGGAAACAAAGTTCAAAATCCTGGTTCTGAGTCGGCGCTAAAAGCTTATTTCAGTGAAAATGCCAAGACAAAGAAGATATCAACGATTTGGTCACAATATTCAATGCTGAGGACCACTCTATCAATTAGGGAAAAAGTAGACATATCTAAACACGCGAAGCTATTAGCGTTTTTAAAAAAGTATGTTCGTATATTATTTTGAGACATCGATTTTTTTAAAAATTTTAAAAAAATAAGTTACTTTCCTCCCGGGTGGAAAGTAAAAGCAAACAAAAGTCAACTTTCCACCTTTCAAAGATAGATGAAATGTCATTATTACATGCATGCATGGTTGTAAATAAAATAATTTTTGTATTCATGTAGGGGTCATATTTGTAACAATTTTTTTCAGGAAGCTGTAGAACAGATGTAGTTATCATCGAGATACAGCCGATCGGCGACATTAGCGGGACACCCGGTATTTACGTTCAAAGATTCACGAATTTATTTGCAACAATTCCCTATTAATGCAAGACGGGAAAACGGGCATGAAATCTGCTGATTTGGCGTTTGCAGTAAATGTAAATGGTCTGAGTGGCGGCATTTTTTGTTGCAGCGTGAAGCATTTATGCTGTAAGAACTTAAGGAAGCTGAATAATTGTCATATTACAGTGAAAGAAGCAAATTTTGAAATAGAACAAAAGTGGCACAACCTTGATATCGCTGTGAGTACAAAATAAAATATTCATTTAATCCTGGGTCTATTTTTTTGCTTTAAGGCCAGGTTTAGAGCCCCACTCTCAGAGGAGCCCCGCGCTGAGCCTGTTATTCAAATAGCATGATATTATTACTCATAATAAATTAGTGTTGTGTAACTTAGTAAGGAAAACACACTTTCTGAAGTGGTGAGGGCCCCTGAATTGCCTAACGAGCCTAGAGCTTCCTATACCCGAAAATAGGCACTGCTTTCCACCAAGGTGTAATTTAAAGTTTCTCCAGCTTCCCTAGGATCATAATTTTAAAATATTTGACGCTAGTTCGAGCTTGCTTAGTGATATTTTGTGTCATAGATATTAAAAATTTTATCGGCTTCTATGGCCGACAGACTTTTAGCTGTTGCGATAAAGGATTGAGCATCCAATATGAGAACCGAGACCTTCATCAAGCCCTATTTGCAGTTAGATTGAGTGTTTCAAGACCCTGTTTATATTAACTGCAATAACTGAGTACAATAACTGCCAGATCTTCAATAAGTAATAGTATTTCATATATGGTGTAAATTTGTGTAAAACGACGCTTTTATTGTGATGGCTGGTTGTTTAAATATTTACGTATTTTTTAGGGTTAATCTGTTAATCACCATCATAGTTCATTTTCTTGTGAATCGACTGAGGAATGTCCAAAATGGACGGTGCAATGACCAATGAAGAGGATTCACACAAATTGAAGTTATCGTTCCTAACGAGGGTATTGGCAGTTTGGAGAAATATGACAGGTATTCTGGTAGTTACAAGAAATAATCGATTAATTATTGTAACCATTAACAAACCTGGAGGAAATCAGATCGAAACGAACCATCCCATAATGAACGTTCATATTGGTAATATCGGTGTTAATATAATTGATGCTATTTTAAAACGTAAAAAAACAAACTTTAAAAACATTTATAATAAGAATATAATTTGATTTTATTCCTTCAAGACAAGACGTTTTTTATTTTTATTTGTAACCAAATTGCCAAAAGTACGACTTAAGGATTTTTTTCTAGCAAATATCAAACCACGAAAAATAGTACATTGTATGACAAGTGCGTAAAGACGGTTTTTTATCGAGTGAGGAGGTTACTTTACGAGCTATTTGCTTCACCGTAAGTGTTCCACACTATACTTTTTCTACGATCGCTGATTTTTTTTTTTGAAGTAGTCCATCTCAAAGTG
The DNA here is from genome assembly GCA_963991005.1 of Barypeithes pellucidus. Classification (NCBI taxonomy): domain Eukaryota; kingdom Metazoa; phylum Arthropoda; class Insecta; order Coleoptera; family Curculionidae; genus Barypeithes; species Barypeithes pellucidus. The sequence continues at coordinate 19,333,070 of OZ022565.1, read as the reverse complement.
GAGTGAAGTTATAAGGAGGTAAAGAAACTCACAGTCTGCTCCACTAGTTTAATAAACGTTAATAAAAACCATACATGTTTCGAAGGTTCAAACCTTCATCTTCAGTGAGAAATACAACATTAGGAGAAACTCGTGACATTGTTAAACTGTAAGGAAGAAAAAAGTTGTTTAAATAAGTTGAGTTTGAGCAAAAATAGTTGAAGGAAATGGAATTGACTAAATACTATTATAATATAAACTAACAATAATAATAAAATAACTATTTTTGCTTAAACTCAACTTATTTAAACAACTTTTTTCTTCCTGACAGTTTAACAATGTCATGAGTTTCTTCTAATGTTGTATTTTCAACTGAAGATGAAGGTTTGAACCCTCGAAACATGTATGGTTTTTATTAACGTTTATTAAACTAGTGGAGCAGACTGTGAGTTTCTTTACCCCCTAAATATGAATTATTATTTTCAACAATGACGGTCGTCATAGCTCTCAAAACTTTAATCAAAATAGAACAAGCATAGCCAGTGGTGGATCAACGGGGGGGGCTAGAGAGGCTATACCCCCCAATTACTAACATTCAGGGCCATATATAGAGGAGGGGAGCCTAACATTTAAAATGGGTGAGGTAGCACTCGCTAATATAAGTTCGTCGCGGGATATTGACGTCAATGAAATGGTTATTAATAGTTTTTGCAAAATGAAGCCTCGTCGTTTAGAATGCATGTAGGATAATGTAGGATGTCGGTATTGTATTTTAATAAATAAAAAATGTGTCTTGTGGTAACCTCTTGTAGGGTCAAAATTTCTTTACAGGCAACGTTCAGTTCTTAGCCCTATAACTTACTAAAATAAACTATTTGCCTGTAGAAACGATTATAATTTGCGAAATATATGTTACTTCCTGCATTAGAAAGCAATTTTATAGGTTTTTGTTTTTTAGATTATAGCTGCAGTATTCAAATTTGAATTGAGAAATGTATCGCCGGTCACGTGATTTATGTTTCTTCAACAAAACACTTTGTTTTTAAAAACAATTTTATTACGAACTAAATTACAACTTATCATAAGATAAGGACTTAACTGCATGAAGTCAGAATATTAAGTGATGCGCTCTAGGCAGAGAGCGTATTTATATGGAACCTAACATAAACAATGATTATACAAAGATAAGGTATTTTTAACTATATAACTCGTGTCCCCAGTCAATAATTTCTTACTTTACCCTTTTATATTTCACGTCATTTTACTAAAGTTACTTTTATATATAAATAATTTACACTTCGTGTACAATTTGTATTGAAAAAATAATGTTCAAAGATCAACAGTTCTCTAACGCAATTATTAACCAGAAGTTCCATCTTCGCAGCTGCATGCATCGCCGGTTACGGGAGAAATTGCTTATAAATAACTGTGCATGGTTGTCTAGCTTTCTTAAGGACCGCTCTCTGCAAGTGGCGATTGACGGAATTCTCTCAGACACCTTCACCATCAATGCCACTGTTCCTCAAGGGTCCATATTGTCTCCCATTCTCTTCTTACTCTACATTAACGACCTTCTAGTGCAAACGGAAAATCCGATATTTAGTTTCGCTGACGATAGCACACTTATCTCATCTTCCTCTTTGAATGCACAAACATCGGCTGCCGACGCACATCTTCGCAGACAGCATGAAGTATCACGCCTCAACAAAGACCTGGAAGAAATTTTGCTTTGGGGTGACAATAACCAAGGCGAATTTAACACTAAAAAACCCAGGCAGTAGTTTTCTCTTAAAAGGTTAACATTACAGAACCGGATATAGTCATGGCCGGACACGCAATCCCACTGTCTTCAACTATTAATTTGCTGGGCGTCAATTTCGGAGGAAATATGTCTTGGCATAACCACGTTGTAGCAATCGCCAAGATAGCTTCTCAGAAGCTTGGGGTACTCTTCCGATCCAGAAAGTTGTACACATCTCAACAACTTTTGACACTATACAAAGCCTAGATTCGACCATCACTAGAGTACTGATCTCATGTTTGGAGTTTGGCACCCAAACATACACTTCGGCTACTGGATTCCATCGAAAGGAGGGCCATTCGTCTGATTGGAGACCACGAGCTGATGAAGAACCTCAACAGCCTAGAACATCGAAGACAGGTTGGGGATTTGACTCTCTTTTACAGATATTTTCATGGAAAGTGTTCGGCTGACCTTGCCCTCTTAATTCCACCCAGCGCGGCGAATAGCAGAAATACACGACGAACCACTGCCGCCCATTCATATGTGGTTAAGCTTAGTACTCCTCGAACTTCATTATTTTAGAATTCCTTTATCTGGAGGACTTCATCCTTATGGAACGACCTTCCCGAAGTCGTTTTTCCCAACGAATATAACCTCCAACGATTCAAAACCAACGTGAATCGCTTTTTGCGCACACGCATCACTCTCAAAGTGCCCTAAAGGATTTTTCCTATAGTGCTCGTGTTTGATCATAAAAAAAAATATTTATCAAAATTAGGGATATTTGGGCGCGGACGATATCCATAGTTATAGGTCGGTGGTATAACCGCTTTATTTTACCTTGTAGTGCAAGATCGTATCGGATAAAGCATGTCATTAAATAAACATTGCTCGGCTAGTGTAAACATACAACACTCCTTAACTTCAATAGAAATAATTTTTTTATGCGAAGTGCTCGACGGCGTGGGGTGTATTTAGTAAAATCAATAATCCAGTTCACTGGAAATGCAGTCCGAAAAATATTAGGGTACAGCTGTAACTATACAGAGTGTTTCCAAATTGAGAATGCTGATCGAAAAGGGCTATTTTCCAAAAATTATTAATTAGGTAGTGGCGCCTATTCAGAGGAAGTAGTAGAAGCGCCCAAGACATCTTTTAGCGATTTCTTACTGCATATCCATGTCTTTGGTGAATTTTGCTTCGTATCCATGTCTTTTAAAACAGACCTATTTTTTAATATTTTTTTTTTACATGTGCCCCGAAAGTGCCTCTTTTCATGCATGTTCTCTTCACCGAAAGTGGCGTTTTCCAAGAGAGCGGGCGGGAAAGTATCGAGTATTCGAGTCACCATGTGCTAATAAATAAATAAAACCAGAATTGTCGATGCGGGATTTGAACCCGCGACCTTCAGATCGCCAGGCGGACACTCTACCCACCGAGCCATATTACAAGCGATAATAAATAGCGGATTATATATTATAAATTAAATTGGCAGTACATTTTTCAAAGATGTTTTAGAAAGATGTCTGAAGAATGTCTTTATTTATATTGCCTCAAGACTCGGGCACTCGTAAAAACATAAATAAAACCAGAGATGCCGAGTGCGGGATTTGAACCCGCGGCTCTTAGATCACAAGGCGTACGCTATACCACTAGGCCACCGAGCCTATTTGTCAAAAATAATAAATAGATATTTACATTCACCATGCGCGAGTGTTTTCATATCATGTAGACAGGAAAATTGTCTGAAGAATTTCTTTATTTATTTGGCATCAAAGCTTCGGAGCACTTGTAAAAAAAAATACGGTACATATCTCGGGCCGTCGGAGGCTTTTCCGGACTCGTCCGTAAAAGCCTCTTTTCGGCCCTTGATACGTAATGTACTATTCTGACTCTGATCATTTTAAAGCATTTTTTGCTATTTGGGTTTCATAATGGCTACATTATGAAATGCAAAAAAATTGAACAACCTGCCACTTTATGAAACTTAAATTTTTTTTTTTATGTTGGCAGCAAGTAGGGATCGAATTTTGGACTTACTTCGATTTCGTTGGAATTAGTTTTCTTGGCATTATGGATCCGACAAAAATTTTTTATAGAAAACTTTAAAATACTAACCTTTAACCTTGCAAATAGATCATTTTTACTAGATATTTATATGAAGTACCTATACACAACTATAAAACAACATAATCTAAAAATAATAGAAATATCTTACAGTTTATGCACCATAACTCAAAGTTTTGCATATTCTTAGCTTTTCTCGATTATTTTCTGCAATTTCTCGTATTTCTGACGGAGTACAACTTTCTTCCTGACTCATTTTATCAACTTTAATAATATATTTATTTTTAATTATGACGGATGTGAAGAAGCCTTGTTGTATTCAATTGTTTCTATCATGGAACATTTTATGAAATTGTAAAAGTATTGCCAACCCAAAATGAAAATATTAATTCAAATGGAAAAAATCGACTATATTTTTTAAAGTTTTTCAAACTTTGAAATTTGTATCTTAATATACTATTTAGGTATCAGTCATCACTGGTATCAGTTCGGTAGTTTTGAAATTAATAAGTAATTAAAAAAATTCTGGATCCATTTGATGTTTACTGGGTATCCAAATAAAAGGCATGTGTATCCAAATGGATACTCAAAAGTACCTTAATAGATGCCTTGGGAGCGCCAGTTCCTCATCTTTGGCGTGAATTCTATTGACTCGTAACGATAGTATGTGTGTTTAAGAATTGAGTTTAATCACAGGTTGCCAAGCAGGCACTATTTTATGCGAACGTTTAGCCAAATATACTTAATATTTTTCTAATCTAGAATTGGATTCGAAAAGTTAAAGGATTGGAAAACGGTATGAAAAAATTGCGTTAAACAATATAATGTTATAAGAATAATAAAAACAAAATATGAACAATTTTCAAATTTTTTTTGTCACAGATCTTCCTGAAACTTGTTGATACCCCAATCGACATGTCAGACAATCAAAATATCAATAAATTAACTAAAAAACTTTATGATTAACGGCTAAAACTTCACGAAAAGAAATATTGATCAGCTGATGACGCTCGTCTCTTTCTAACCTGCCAAAAAGCGGCATATTGTTTAATTAAATTGATGCAACATAGATGGCTCTGATTGCTAATTTGGGATTGTTTGGGATCCTCATCTTAATTGTGTATTACGTAACGAGGTGGAAAGTGTTTCATTCCTGTCGAGAGAGTCGGTAGTTCTAAATATCCAGACAGTAATGATACTTTTCACCGAGGTTTGTATACTATTTTATTTACAAGCAAATCTAATATCCACTTCTTATTATTTTGAATTAAAATTATTAATAAAAGATAAATGTCATTTTGACTTTTCCATTGAAAAATTAGACAAAAATTTCAAATAACCGCTGTTGGTAAAATAACGTAAGTTAATAATACACGATGGCAAATATCATTTTTTGAATATGGTTTCCATGTCACTAAACAATTTAGTATTTTAACAACAGGAAAATGCTATCAGATGAGGAATTTGATTTAGCTGCTACTCCACCAGAAATTCGAGAAGCAGCAAGAATAGTAGAAGAAGATCTTCTGCCAACTAAAAGCCGCCCGAGATATGACACGGCATATAAATGTTTCGAAGAATGGTCTACGGGAAACAAAGTTCAAAATCCTGGTTTGAGTCGGCGCTACTAGCTTATTTCAGTGAAAATGCCAAGACAAAGAAGATATCCACGATTTGGTCACAATATTCAATGCTGAGGACCACTCTATCAATTAGGGAAAAACTAGACATATCTAAACACGCAAAGCTATTAGCATTTTTTGAAAAGCAAAACAAAGGCTACAAGCCTAAAAAACCGAACTCACTATCTATGGAGAATATTGAAACTTTTTTGAAATAAGCACCTATGCAATTTCTTGTTCAAAAGGTATTTTAGGCCAAAAGGTTGACCATTTCTATATTAACTTGTTTTTTTACATTATAGTAGGTCTCATTGGTTATTGGTGTCATCAGGCATCAGGGCCGTTCCTGGCGAGCGTGCAGGGCGTGCATGCACGCAGGCGCAAAATTTTTAGGGGCGCAAAATCGACGGTCATTCAGTATTCTTTATTACAAAATAATAAAAAAATCATATATTTTATCATTTTAATATGTCTAAAAATGTTACCAAACGTTTGCTCAGTAAGTGAAACTAGGTGGGAAAGTAGAATTAAAGCAATTCGTCCTCTTAGATATCAGTTAGAAGAAATTTGTAATAGCCTAGAATTTTTGACAAAAGATACATCACGAGACATAAAGACAAAACATAGTGCTCAATCTTTATTGGATAAAATTAAGACTTTTAAATTTATTGGTTCGATTTTAATCTGGCATGATATTTTAGAAAAAATTAATATAGTAAGTAAAATACTACAAGATCCGAATAGAAACGTAAATGACTGCCATAAAGAAATTGAAAATCTTAATCTTTATTTTAACGAAAAACGTTCAGACCCAAATTTTGATTTGCTCATCAATAAAGCTAAAGAAGAAGCAGCAAAAAACGATATAGAGCAGGTATTCCCAATAGTACGGCAACGAAAATTTAAGCAACAATTTTCATATGAAAGTAAGGATGAATCTGTAGCAGATCCAAAGCAAAAATTTAAAATCAATTTTTATTTTCTAATTTTAGATACAACCATTCAGTCTTTACAAAAGCGGTTCGAGGGTATAAACAAATTTCAAAATTTATTTGGGTTCTTATGTAATTTTGAAAATTTAGAATCTGACTTAATTAAAGAATCATGTGTAAATTTAGATACCGAATTGCAAGTTGAGATTGATAGAGTAATATCTAAAGACATTGACGGCTTAGATTTACATAATGAAATTTTAACATATAAGATTCTTAATCCTAAAAATACTACTGATTCATCCTTTCCCATAGACATTTTAAATTATTTAACTAAAAAAAATCTACAGTCTCTTTTTCCAAATTTATTTATAGTCTTACGGATATACCTTACATTACCCATTTCAGTAGCTTCAGGTGAAATAAGTTTTTCTAAGTTAAAACTAATAAAGAATTATTTAAGGATATCTATGAGTCAAGAACGCCTATCAGATTTGGCCATTATTTCGATCGAAAATGATATTTCTCAGGCTCTTGATCATAATCAGATGATCACCGAGCTTGCATCCGTGAAAGCCAGACGTGTATTATTTTAGGTATATCGTTCCTTTTTTGTTTTGTTTATTACAAAAATAGTATTTTTTCATTTTTGAAACGTTTATTTTTTTATCATTAAAATATTGCTGTTAGGTAGGTACCTACTATATAAGTATTAGGTATAATATTGTTTATGTTTTTGTTGTTTATTTTATTTACGTTAATTTTATTCTCTTTTAATTTTCTTGTGAATATACTTACCAAATATTTTTTGTGATTTTGTTTGTTTTGGTAATTTAATTAATAAAAAATTTTCTAATTATTTTTTATCAGTTTTCTTACAATTCAAAACATTACCAGTTTTTCCCGAAATATATTTTTAAAAATAGGACATTTTTTTTTAAACTAGGGCGCACCAAAGAAACCTGCACGTAGGCGCCAAACACCCCAGGAACGGGCCTGTCAGGCATTATACAAAATGAAGACAACAGACGTTGACTTTTTAGAAGAAAAGGTCGCGATTGAAATATCAAATTTCAAAACGTACCAGCCACGATCATTTATGATAACTGATAAGAAATGGACCACTTAAGAAGTACATAACTTTTCGGAAAAATATACAGGATGGAAAGCTTTTTATGCAAATAAGATATGGAATGTATTGGGCACAACAGTCAGTTTCCAAAAAAAATTGCAGCCTTTCTGAAGCTGAATATTGAAGGTTTTACTGGCCACTGTTTCAGAAGAACAGCGGCTATACTTTGCTCGCAAATAACGATGGCGACCTCATGCAAATTAAGCAGTTAGGAGGCTGGAAATCTAGTACAGTAGCTGAGGGATACATAGATAGTTCTGTCGCTACTCAAGTTAATACGGCAAATTTGATTTCAAAGCCAAGTTCAAATTTTACTAACACTACTTTAACTTCAAATAATCATGAACTAAACCTTTCAAAAACAAGATTTTCAGCAAGGTTTTAACATATCGGTGACTGCCTACAATAATGCCAATGTAATATTTAATGTAAATAAGTAAAACAAAAGCCATGTTAATTTTTTATTTTCTATAAATGTCATTAGGTTATTTAAAAAAAAATCATTGTCGTTAAATTTGTGTAATGAGTTGTATGTTGGTGTGTTCGTATATTAATTTCAGATATCGATTTTTAAAAAAATTACAAAAAAATAATTTACTTTCCACCCGGGTGGAAAGTAAAAGTAAAAAAACGTCAATTTTCCACCTGTCTTACCCCCCTTACCTTTTTAACGAAAATAATACTTTTCTCATATTTATTACGTAAAAAGGTATACTAAGTTAAGCTCCCCCATAGTTACCGTTTCGGAGATATTTGCATTTAAATTGTTCAGTGTACCCTGTCCAATTATTATTAATTTGAAAACAACATTTTTTTCTTCAGTAACCTATGAGAAAACAAATGAAATTTAAAGATGCAGTTGCTATGAAACCTCCATGTTGTTATTTGTTTGTGGAAATAATATAAGATAGCTGTGTGAGTTATTTGGAATTCCGTTTAGGACGAAAGGTGCCTGTTTCGCCTAATCGGTCGTAAATATTAAGATCTTAAAATCAGGTTTTTGGATAGAGTTCTGAATATCGTCTCTGGCCACTTCGTCCATTGAAATTTTCCTGCGCGTATACACACATATCCCACATTTCTGCGTTCGAAAACAAATTGTGTATCGGCATTGTTACTAAACTCAAAAAGGAAACATTTTCTGTTCCATAGCAACTGTATCTCTAAATTTTATTTGTTTTTTCATATTTTAATTCAAGAAAATAATTTTGTTTGCTAATTATTAGTAATTGGGCATTAAACAATTCAAATGCATATATCTCCGAAACGGTAACTCTGGGTGACCACAACTTAGTATACCTGTATTACGTAATATATATATATATGAGGAAAGTATTATTTTCATTAAAAACTTAAATACACTAAGGCACAAAAAAGTTATGGCCTAATAAATGTACGAAAAATGCTGTAGACAGCGCCCTCTACATTGTACATTAAAATTTTACAAAAAAATAAATTTCTCGTCCTAAAATAACCATAATTGCCAAATTTTGTAAAAAAACGTTAGTTTCCTGCAAAGTTATTAGAGAAAAACAAAAATGAAGTTTTAACTTTAACACCCTGTATCTCAGTTAATATCAACTTTCGGAAATAGGTAAGTATAATTAAATCCTAATATTTTTACGTAAGGAGTCTGTGGTTTTTCCATGTACCATTAATTAGCGGACACCCTGTATTTAGTACCTAGTTTCCGAGTTATCCTGCAGACAGACGGACGGATAAAACATCTCGACCCATAGGGTTTTCTATGTCATATACGAAACACAAGAAACAATCATCCCCATATTCGAAATACATAAAAAGCGTTCAGCAGTAATCGCCGGTAAGACACCAGCAGCGTTTGCGAAACTAGGCCATTGCCCCTCTGACACGTATTCCTGCTCGTGCACCACGTGGCAACGCCGACAAAGATTATCGATCGGTGCAGCATTTCAGCGGGCCCGTGGAGCCCGTTTTCTTTGATCGCCCGCCTGAAAACTGAAAACTGAAAAACGTGTGCTTGTGATGGAAACAGAGGATTTTTCCGGGTTGTTTACAGCAAGGAAATTAATTAACCGACCGACGGCGACGGACCGGGTTTCTTTAAAGTTTCAATTTACAAGGGCTTCCTATACATGCGTCAGGGAGCAGGCATTTTTTCATAAATTCAATTAATACCAAAATAAAAACTCCATATGCGAATTCACTTTCCGGCAAAAAATCTAACTTTAATGGCGTCTTTTCTGGATATATTTGTTCAAGTCATTTTAAATTTTTATGTGATATCAAAGAAATCCAAGAACCAGTGACGATGACAAGGATGTCACCCCTCCCCCCCCCCCCCCCTCCGGCAAACTTACCGTGGGGCATAATCGAGAAATTTTAGAATCGGAGGAACCACTAAAAAAGCTTTCATTCTTGCCTGACTTAGCGTAATGGAAAAATATATTAAAAATGGGGCAATACTCATTACTTTGATTCCCCTCCCCCTTTCCCCCGCGCGAGTTTTAGCGTGGGCCAAATACATCAATATAAAAGGTCAACAAGGCAACATCTGTCTCAAAGAAATCATCTCGTAATTAAAATGGGGGCCCCCGCGTGGCTGGGGCCTCCCAACCTGTCGTCCTTAATTGCCGAACAAACCCCCACAACACCCCCCCCCTTCTCCTTACGGAATTTAAGTATTTTTGAAATAGGATCATACAGGGTGTTCGAATATATAGGGTGTTGAAAAAGGTCGGTAACCCGGAATAACTCCGGTGCAACGCATTGCAGCGGAAAATGTCTGGGGAACAAGTTGTTTGGTTTTGAAGGAGGAATAGTATGCAATTTAAACCACCCCTCCCCCACCCCCTCAATCCCCTGGTGCGGGTGGGAATAAGTTAAGATTTTCAAATGGAACCTCATATTTTTTATCGGCGTATCGTATTCTCAGACCAAAAATAAACATCTTTTGTCCGAAAATTTTTTTATTCGAGCCCATCCTTCACCAATAATCACCATGAGAAAAAGAAAATCACAACCGTGCCCGTGGAATACAAACAACTTTTTCCACGGGCATTTTTTAGTACAAGACAGCGAAAAAGAGTATTTCCGGGATAAAACTTGATTTTCGCACGGTTCTGATTTTGTCTTTCTCATGGTGATTATTGGTGAAGGATGGGCCCAAATAAAAAAAAATTTCGGACAAAATATGTTTATTTTTGGTCGCAGAACACGATACACCAATAAAAAAATATGGGGTTTCATTTGAAAATCTTAACTTACCCCCACCCGCGAATAACTTTTTCCCCAGACATTTTCCGCTGCAATACGATGCACCGGAGTTATTCCGGGGTACCGACCTTTTTTCAACATCGAATAAAGAGTATCTTTTTTTTATTAGGTATTCTTTTGTCTTTAAAATGACACAGGCATAGTATTGAAACATTTTTAGAACAGAATGATAGAAGTCGTTGAGCGTAGTCTCAATGCCCAATATAAACTTGATATGACTTACTATCTTTATTTTAAAATGTATAATCACCTCTTCGAGTATCCTGATGCGACCACCCGGAAATATATAAAATTCTCAGAACTGACAGACATAAAAACAAGCAAAAAAGTTCTTGTATTAACCCAAAGAGGACCTGCCATTCATATGGCCAAATAAGTTAATAGGTATGTTTTGAACGTTCCTACAAAAAGTTAGTTGTTCTATAAAAAATATATATTTTTGTTCTTATCTTTACGGAAATTACAGAAGGAATTGTTAAAGTAGAATTCATTAAGTCCTCAACTTAGTATACCTTTTTTACGTATATTAGAAAAGTATTAATTTCATTAAAAACTTAATTAATCTTGATGCGAACACCCTGTATAAAGCAAAATGTATAAAATTCTCAGAACTGACAGACATAGAAACAAACAAAAAAGTTCTTGTATTAACCCGAAGAAGACCTGCCATTCATATGGCCAAAAAAGTGAATAGGTATGTTTTGAACGTTCCTACAAAAAGTTAGTTGTTCTATAAAAAATATATATTTTTGTTCTTATCTTTACGGAAATTGCAGAAGGAATTGTTAAAGTAGAATTCATTAAGTCCTCAACTTAGTATACCTTTTTTACGTAATAAATATGAGAAAAGTATTAATTTCATTAAAAACTTAATTAATCTTGATGCGAACACCCTGTATAAAGCAAAATGTATAAAATTCTCAGAACTGACAGACATAGAAACAAACAAAAAAGTTCTTGTATTAACCCGAAGAAGACCTGCCATTCATATGGCCAAAAAAGTTAATAGGTATGTTTTGAACGTTCCTGCAAAAAGTTAGTTGTTCTATAAAAAAATATATATTTTTGTTCTTATCTTTACGGAAATTACAGAAGGAATTGTTAAAGTAGAATTCATTAACACTTCAACTTAGTATACCTTTTTACGTAATAAATATGAGAAAAGTATTAATTTCATTAAAAACTTAATTAATCCTGATGCGAACACCCTGTATAAAGCAAAATGTATAAAATTCTCAGAATTGGCAGACATAGAAACAAACAAAAAAGTTCTTGTATTAACCCAAAGAGGACCTGCCATTCATATGGCCAAAAAAGTTAATAGGTATGTTTTGAACGTTCCTGCAAAAAGTTATTTGTTCTATAACAAAATATATTGGTCTTATCTTTATGGAAATTACAGAAGGAATTGTTAAAGTATAATTTATTACGATTGCAGCATAAACTTTCTAGAGTTTGAACGACCTTATGGTTAAAATTGACAACATCGACTGACATCTTTTAACTAATCATATGGGTTTGTTTACAAATTTTCCGTAGTGCATGAGGCTTTTTATGATAATGACATAAGGTTATTTTTTTCGCTTATTAACTGAAAGAGGCATTTATTGATATTTGGTTATATTGATGAACCCTTATTTTTCTGTCAACTATTAAGGATGCGGAAGTCAACTTGGTTATTCAACGATTCTTCCGCAGAGCCGGGCACTTTGGCAACAGCGCCTTTTAAGAGCACGCTTTCCGTTTTTCAATTCTACGTCACGCGGCAACATGGATGTGACGTCACATTGCGTCATTTATGAGGCTTTAAAAAGTTGTATTTGGCATCTTCAGATAGCTGTAATTACTTTTAACCGCGGCTGGGTAAAGAGAGAGGGGCGAGGTAAGTTTTCCTAAATTTATTTTGAAAAATAGAATTTCTCGAAGTAAAAAGTCATTCGAAAAATTTTCGTTCCCTGATATAAAATAAAAATATATATATAAAATAAATATAAATAGTTAAATTCCTGTATTTTTTTAAAAACTATTTTCGCTAATTTTGAGTATTAAGTGAGCTTTGATCGGTTGTCATAGTTTAACGGTTGCTAAGGGTCGTTTATGTTAAGTGTCTTTTACGTTTTATGAACGAAAATATGGAAATTCCACAAGATATTTTAGAAAATGCTGAAAAAGCTAAGGAAAACTTATTACCGGCAAAGTTTAAAGTCCTGTACGACAAGGAGTATGAAAATATTCTACAATGGGTAGTAAAAAAGCAAATTACGGTGCTTACTGAAACAGTAATGATGGCTTACTTTCAGGAATTGGTATGTAACCCGTCTGCTCATTGGTAATAACAATTTTTAATTATTTTTACTTTATTTTAGTCGGAAAAATATACCCCAAATAGTCTATGGGCAAGATATTCCCAGATCAAGTCTGAACTCACACTCATAGTAAAGGAAAACATTAATATTTCAACATAATGTCAATTAATAGCATTTTTAAAAGTACATTCAAATGGATATCTTCCTAAAAAGTTAAAAGTTTTGGACAGTGAACAAGTTTTAACTTTTATCAAAAATGCGCCGAATGATACCTTCCTGCTGCATAAAGTGGTACTCGTAATGGGAGTTTTTGGCGGCCTAAGACGGCATGAGATGGTAAAAATGATCATTGATGATATTGTTATGCTTGTCAAGGTACCAGAAACTAAAATTGCTACGCCAAAAAGCTTTAGTTTAATCTAAGGAGACCAAACAGATGCCTTAAAATTGATGGTTAGACAGTACCTTGCATTAAGGCCAAAAGGAATTCAAGAACGCAGATTTTTCCTTATATACCGAAATGGTAAATGCATAGATATGTCTGTGGGTAAAATTACACTAGAACGTGTTCCTTCAATTATACCAAAATTTCTTAATTTAGAAAACCCCAAGGAATGTATAAGACAAACAAACCCGAACAAACCCTACGTCGGACCTCGTCCACATTTCTTATCGAGGGTGGTGCAACCCTCAGAATATATGGGCAATCTCCCGGGCTCAGATAGAACACTAAAAAATAACAGGGGAAGTTCATATAAATTTTTCTTCCTACAGACCCCCCCCCCTACGGAGTACGGGCCCATAACGGACGTCTCTGGAAATCGTTGATTTTTAAATAATATTTTGAGTACTATTTGTAATTTAATTATTTTTTAGTATAATGTTTACTAGACGAGTCTCCTTATAATTCGCCCCTTTAAACACATTTGGCTTATTTAGTTTGCCAGGGACGGACTGGACGGACGTAACACAAAAATGCTTTTTTTACACCCTGTATGATGAAGGAACGACAATAATATTTTTGGGTTCTCTAAACCTTAAGCTGAGAAAAAGGTACTCTTGATCAGTGTCGATAAAATGAGCTGTTTTCGAAAAAAAAGAGGCGAATTTTAAGGAGTCTAGTAAACATTACACTAAAAAATTATTTAAAAATCAACGATTTCCAGGGACGTCCGTTATGGGCCCGTTTATATGAACTTCTCCTGTTATTTTTAAGTGTTCTATCTGAACCCGGGAGATTGCCCATATATTCTGGGACACCCTTTATAGAGGAAAGCATCACGTCGTCTATTACCGAAAAAGAAAATATGTTAATTAATGTTATTTCATCATTAATCCGCATGGACACCGTGAAACTTAGCATTGTAGTCGCAAAATTTCATAGTTGGTTCAGCTTGTTTCTCAGGAAAATTCAAAAATTGTACATTTAACATAGGAAAAGCAGAATAATATTATGGAAAAATAACTACACTCACCGGCACAAAATTCCACCACCCTGAAATTTTGGTCAAGTTTGATATTTTATAACTTTTTTATTTTTTATGCGATTTTCATGATTTTATTATCAGTTTGTAGATCCATTTATTGTGTTTTTCCTTAATTATTTTATAAAGTAACATTTTTCGATTAGGCTATATTATACAGTAGTAAATTAAACTGTTGTTTTTGTCTGAATTTCAAAACACCCTGTAGGAAAATTGAGGTGGATAATTTTATTCACATACTGTTCCTTGTAATCTTTGATATATTCTAAACATTTCGTTTTTTGATTCATTCCATGATCTCATTTCTGCTGCGAGCTCCAACATACTAAATGAAACGATGTTATTTTTAGAAAATATATGTCAAACTTTCCGTTAAAAATTATCGACGTTGGCTAAGTACGCGAATATTTTGGCAGAATATTTGACAGTGACAATATTCTTACCTACTATTCACTAATTAATCCAGGGTTTGTTTGAGGTTGCCAGATGGTCGTGAGCGGGTATACATATGTAGAAATGAAAGATATGCTGACTGTGTCATATCAGAACTAATCTCATATCATGGTGGTTCAAGATTTAGGCGGGTATTTCTACCGAAGTACGCACCAACCTTGTATTTGTTGAAAATGGAGCTCTAACAGCCTACCGTTATATTGAGGAAATCCTCCAAGAAGTTGTTGTTCCATTTGCTCCTTTCATTGGGAACCAATTCACATTAATGCATGATAATGCTAGATCTCACGTTGCACATATAGTGAGCGAATATCTGGATGAAGTTGAACTTCTATGATTGGAATGGCCCGCATGTAACCCGGATCTCAACCCAATCGAAAATCTATCAGGCTATCCTTCAAGAAAGGATAAGTAACCTTATTCATTCGATACCACGAAAGCTATCATTATTGTGAGAAGAGTAAATACACGATATTAATCTTGTTTTGGTTAATTAACTTTATGATATACCTAGTGTTTGTTTTTCTTAATAAAAATAGGCTTCAAATCAGCGTTTCATTTAAAATTTTGCAGCTCGCAGGAGAAATGAGATAATGGAATGAAACAAAAACGAAATGTTTAGAATACATCAAATATTACCAGAAACAGCATGTAAATAAGATTATCCACCTCAATTTACCCACAAGGTGTTTTAAAGTTAAGACTAAAAACAACAGTTTGATTTACTCCTGTATAATATAGTCTAATCGAAAAATGTTACTTTATAAAATAATTAAGGAAAAACACAATAAATGGATCTACAAACTGATAATAAAATCATGAAAATCGCATAAAAAATAAATGAGTTATAAAATATCAAACCTGATCAAAATTTCAGGGTGGCGGAATTTTGTCCAGGCGAGTGTATACAAATAAATACAAATTTTGGCCAATATTTTAATTAATTACCGGTCATTATGAACTTAATATGATCGTTACCTCAACACGTTAAGTAAGAAAACGGTATAAAAAATTAAATCTATTGGTCGTTAGTTATTATAGAAAAATGGTTCTTATATAAAAATGATAAACCCCATTTTTCCACGAGAAGCAAATGAAACAGCTATACGCTAGACATGAAAACATCAAATTGAAACTATTTTTAGGCTAAAAGCCTACATTATTCAGATATCCGAAATTAAGCCAGAAATGGGGTGTCGATAAATTAGGTTTACAAAATGAAAAAACGTGGGCACAGGGCGAAACAGAAGGTTTAATTATGCAGTTATTTATGAGGGACATGGGTAATAGGCATGTAAGTACGGGGCCAATTTATAACGGGTGACCACGAAATCATTTTACTGACGTTAATTCAGTTGCCACTGATGGTAAAAGTTTTAAATTTTTGGTCAAAGAATTGATAGTTAAAAACGCATTTTCTGGCCTAAGAAAATAATTGTCGTTTCCGGTATTACCGGAAGTGAAAAGCATTTTTTTTTAAATTTTAAATCGGAATCACGATTTTTTCCACGATTGTATAGCACCCTAAATTCCCTCTTTGATCACAAGTTTTCTTTTGTTTCAAAATGGCGACGCAGAAGGCGTTTTTGCTAATTTTGCTAAAAGCGGAATGCTGAAATTAGCTCGCTGCACCGCTATTTTGATGGTTTTTACTTCCGGTGAAACCGGACGCGACAGGTAATTGTTTTTCATGCCAATAAATGTGTTTTCATCCATCAATCCCTCGACCCCGGGGGGGGGGGGGGGGGGGGGGGGGGGGGTTACATAAAAAAAATTAATATAGTGGCGCTTTCACCTTTTCGTTTTTTGATAAATATTTTTAGTTTTATCGGAAAATACCCGTTTAGGGGATCAATTACATAAATTTTAAATTTTCTGATAAAAAAATTTGTGCCGGAAACGAAATTTGTGCAAATTGACAAAATTTCGTTCCTAGCTTCCATTAATTTATTAATTAAAAAATTTCTACCCTAAACTTAAGGTAATTGGTCCCTAAAAACAGGTAATTAACCGCTTTTAGGATAGAACGAAATAGTATCAAAAATGTTGATTAAACAAAAATGGTGAATGCGTCATTAGCTCTGACTTAATTATTAACTGAACAGAACAAAAAATATACCGAGCGTTTGAACAACAATGAACAAAACAATCATCTACTAAAAACAAACATCTAGTAAAATCAAGATTTATATTTTTCCTAGCGAATTCATCTTTGAATAAATTGGTTCAAACATTACATTTCCCCTACCTGCCCCCCCCCCCCCCCCCCCTATGTACGCCCCTGATATGTTATGGCTTCTTGGAAGAGGATTTGTAAGTATATTTCTTCCACGTGTGTTTTTTGGGGTTTGTTCGGGTATATATTAATTATAATTGCACTATTTCCTATCCCCTATAAGTATACAGGGTCAGATAAAAAAGTTATCGGACGTAACAACATTTTTTTAAATGGAACACCCTGTATATTTTAATCTAAAAATATACTATTTTAAATTCTCCTTTCAAATATATAACACACCATGGATGATCATGGTTTCCTAGGTAATTTATTAAACTTTATTACCAACAAACCACAGTAGACCAAGAAACAAAAGAATCAACTATTAACATTTAACGTAAATTTCTTTTTTACATATTTATTTGCGGAAATAACCTATCAACATTTTCAAAAATTTGATATGATATCAGTTTTTAATTTGAAAGTGGAAAAAACGAAGAAATGGCCATGGTGTGTTATATATTTGAAAAGAGAATTTAAAATGCTATCTTTTTAGATCATTATAAAGAAACTACTGTATAAAACATTTTTCTGTATCTCTTTTAACTAAGAAAATGCAGGATAATTTTGAAATAGTCAATTTTTTGATTTTCCCCCGTATCTCTTAAGCGAACGAAAATTTTCAAATTTTGATTTTACCATTTTAAGTTTGACCCAAAAAGAGCACATGACAACTTTTTTGATAGCAGTAACAATTACGGAGATACCCTATAAAAGTGTCGAAAATGGGACATCCTGTACAGCTGGGTCGTAACTGCGCATACCTCTCGGATAGATCCCCCAGTATATAAGCCCGCTTTAGGTACTGTTTGCGTAAATTTTAATATTTACCATTTCTGGTTATCCTCAACACTCATAAATATTTTAAAATATATCACTGTCAAAAATATTTGTTATTAAATTTTATTTTTCAAGTTTCACCCACCATACACTATACAATTTCGACAAAACTAAATATTATTGTAAATATTCTTTAATAACAATGATTCCGGGTATCTTAATCGATACATCTGCTATGGTTTTTTGCCAGGTCGATATTTTTTACAACCGAGGACCACACAGTGTTTGCATATTTTATATATCACGGATCATTAAGAATTTATATTTGTTTTACGGGCTTGTGTATAATTATAATTACTGAAAATTTAAACCGTATACAGGGATGAGTGTTTAAAAGTGTTACCGGGTTATATCTAAAAACGAAAAAAATTACAAGTGAACCTTAGAGTTATTAGGAAGAAGAACACTAACTTTTTAAATACTTTTTCAATTTGGGTTTCATAATGGCTACATTATGAAATGCAAAAAAATTGAATAACCTGTCACTTTAAGAAACTGGAATTTTATTTTTTTATGCTGTAAGCAAGTTAGGTTCGAATTTTAGGCTTACTTTGATTTCGTTGAAATTAGTTTTCTAGGCATTATGGATTCGATAAAAATTTTTTATAGAAAACTTTAAAATACTAACCTTTAACCTTGCAAATAGATGATTATAGAGATTTATCTGAAATATCTATACTCGGAAATATATAACATGCTGACGGTGTCCGTCAACTAATTTCTAGTCAAAAACAAAATAACCTAAAAATAATAGCAACATCGTCCAGTTTATGCTCTATTTCTAATGTTTTCTAATCTGTCAATAAAGTACTATTTTTATTTTAAATTCAATATAGTATTATACATATTACTTGATATATACATATTTATAGTTACTGTAGACGGTAGACATTTCCTGGGCATTAATTGTTATTCCTGTCAGATTCTGTGTCGACACAATATTTTGTTCAATTGTATTATTTATTATTTTGTTCTGAACTTTGTTCTGCTCGCACCATAACTCAAAGTTTTGCATATTCTTTTCAAAAGTTTTTCTAGATTATTTTTTTCAATTTCTCGTATTTCTGACGTAGTACAACTTTCTTCCCGACTAATTTTTATTAACTTTAATAATATCTTTATTTTTAATTATGTCGGATGGGAAGAAGCTTTGTTGTGTTCAATTGTTTCTATCATGGCATATTTGATATTTGTAACATTTAATTAAATTGTAAAAGTATTGCCAACCCAAAAAGAAAATATTAATTCAAATCGAAAAAATCTACTGTTTTTTAAAGTTTGTCAGACCTTAAAGGCCCAAATAGAAAAAGTATTATAAAATACACGGTTCATAAGACAATTAGAGCACTTGTACTTTAGAAAAATCCCCGCTCCGCGGGTCATTTTCTAAATTACAAACGTGCTCTAAGATAATGTCTTATGAAACTTGTATCTTAATGACTATTTAAAATTTCATTGTTCGCTATAATATTAAAAAAAAGTAATGATAATAATCTCTCTTGTGCCATGGTAGGACCTTAAATAATTATTTTTAATTTTAAAATGGATTTCTTAGCATAAACAGACCCAGATACAATAAGGATAATTTTTAACGAATTGTTAATGCATGGTAGAGATGTATGTTGTTTTCAGATATACTGGGTGGCCCAGAAGTTCGGAATAAAATTAATATAGCCTTAACCTGTAACTTTTGCGGAAAACGCTCGGACACGTCAATTTAGTTTTATATATGCTCACATTTTGACGTTATTCGTTTGTTTTTTTATAGACATTCGTCAAAGATATGACGACATCGATCTTTTTTTAAATAGAGACATACAGCTTGTGATACATCATTTGAAAGCTAATATCTCGTACAGTATGTAGCGCGATTCTGTCAAGCTATTTCAAAATGGCGACTGTTAAAAGTTTTTAAAAAATCTCTGTTTAAATAAGCGGAAATTATAAATCATTGATGTTTTTTTACATTTCAAGGTAAGAAATCTTCTGAACGCGATACAATGAAGATTTCTTAAATAGATATTTCTGTACGAGATATTAGCTTTCAAATGATGTATCACAAGCTGTATGTTTCTATTTAAAAAAAAGATCGATGCCGTCATATCTTTGACAAATGTCTATAAAAACAAACGAATAACGTCAAAATGTGAGCATATATAAAACTAAATTGACGTGTCCGAGCGTTTTCCCCAAACGTTACAGGTTAAGGCTATATTAATTTTATTCCGGACTTCTGGGCAACCCTGTATATTGTAGCATGTAGAGAGGATTTGACGTTTCAGATAATGAAATCAATCTTAGAGCTATTATCGTGCTAAATAAATTATTTTCTTCCACGTCAGCCCTCTTCTTTTCCTAATCAGTTAGCTGTTGTTGTAGAGCACGACAGTTTCTTAAAATATCCCTGTCATGCGATCCTGGCAGAGTGCCTTTTTTCTGGACACCCCTGTATAGCCTAAATAGTAGTTATTCTGCCCAAAGGTGTAACATAATTCAAAATTCCCGCCATCCATATTATGTGTGCAATATGTAAGACACGTGTACAGTTTCTACGTGTCTATTAAAAATATATATTCTTTAAGCTTACAGAAGAGATGTTTGAAACCGTTCTACTTTGCCTGGTGTATTTCGGAATCATTAATAAATACCAAATTATTATAGTTTGTAATTCATCATTTCATTTTATCCTAACATGGATATTGTACGCTGATGATCTTCATCACTATTGTGAATAATTGAGGAAAGTTATTTATAAGAGGCGTTCTGTTTTTACTTGTGTATTTTCAAACCGCTTTGCATCTTTTCCAGGTTACAATAATTTGTAATATGTTCTTTAATAATTGAATAGTTGCTGCTTCAGAGACATATACTATACATAGAAATTATATGGAACGTTGCAATTACAGTTATTCCCCACTTTCTCTATAATTACCAAGTATGCAATCGTCCAAAATACATTATCTTTACAAGAAGCCATAAAATTGTAACAAAAACCCTTAGCAATTCTCGGTAAAAATCTTCTGCATTGTAAAGAGAGATAGAAACACATTAATCTGTCAAAAAAGGGGTCAATGTTTTACAGTTAATCTTGTTAAAATGTATTGTATAAACGATATAGTTACATGTTCGGGATCTACTATGAGCGTTCGATACAACGTACAAACCTTTATAATCCCAAAGTTAAAGAAACATATCTCCATTTTCGTTAAAATAGTGTCAAAATCCAGTGTCCGTCACTTTGGGTCGCGTTTATATCGGTTCCATCCGACATCGTTCCGGAACGATCTTTGCACTAATCACTGGTTCCTAATCTTCTACCGTCTAAACGCTCAATATAAGAGGAAAATACATTTTCCAACTCCGCCGATTTGCCGACTTTTATTCCTGCTCTAGGAAACACTGATAGTTTTTCGCTCCCGCCCGCAGCAAGTCCTTTCGGGGGTTGGCAGCAGGAAGAGCTCGGGCGTTCTCGGCGATGTTCGGGTACATGAGAATGCGTTGCAGGGCGTCGCAGGAGTAAGGACAGGCGTTTCGTTGGGTTGTGGTATTGAGGCAGGGCAGGAATTCGGGGTATTAAATTGTTTCTCGCAGGAATTTGTAGTCTAATAATATCATATATTACAATTATATTGATATAATTGGTACGCTTGTACAATCGGGCATAGTGTAGTATTTTATATGACGAAGCTTATCCGCCAGACCAAGTTCTACTCATATTGAACCCAGCTACAATACTACTAAAAGGAGAGTTTTAAACTTGAGCTCTACAATTTAGACACAGTACGACAAGCAGGCATCCTTACATCCTTCATGGGCGTGTGTCAGATTCTCTTAATAGATCGCGAGCAATATCAGATTTATCTTTCCATGGTATCTCAACATTAAAGCTTTACTTGGTTCATGTGGGTTTACTCAACCATCGTCCCCATACGTTTGTTTAATAGTTACAGATCTTGAGTATTTTGGTATAGAAATTGGTTGTCGACGTTTTCTAAATACTGTCGTTGTATAACAATGTAGTAAATTTCGGGGTTTTACATTAAATAGATCACTTTTACTCACATTTTTTATCTAAACCAGCTTACAACTTTTATAAAAAGATATTTTTATTATACACGGTGTTGAAAAAAGGTCGGTACTCCGGAATAACTCCGGTGCATCGCATTGCTGCGGAAAATGTCTAGGGAAAAAGTTGTTTGGTATTGAACGAGGAATAGATTTCAATTTAACCCCCCCCCCCCCCCCCCCCCGTAAAACCCCCGGACGCGGGTGGGGGTAAAGATTTTCAAATGAAACCCCATATTTTTTATTGGCGTGTCGTGTTCTCCGACCAAAAATAAACATCTTTTTTCAACCCCCCATATAGTGTCTACTTAAGTTGGAATCATATGGAAAACTTTTTTATTATTGGTTTTATGAAAAAAGGTTATTCTTCATAAAAAGTTCTGCATGGTCTAAAACTCGAACTTTCAGTTATCAAAATTTCCCAGTCATATACGAGGTGTATCAGAAATTACTCAAGATTTGTTCAAGAGTAAAGCACCTTTATTTTTGACAATACAGAAGAATATTATGAAGAAAAGTTATTTTGAATTAAAAGTTATATTCAAATGTGCAATTACAGTTACTTAGGATTTGTGATTATTTACTAATCATTCCGTATTATTAAAACAACTTCAAGTTTAACATAGGGATCTTTCGTTCCGTTAAAAAGTAGGACACACAAAGTTAATATCCAACATTCAATCTTTGACGATAATCCCCTAAAACGTGTCGAAAATGGGACATCCTGTACAGTATCTACTAACGGAAGATTATGCTAAACGTACGGAATTTTGTGGGTAGGTAAATATTGATAAATGTGTGATGTTTATGGTCCATAGTTATTTAATTGGCTATTTAAATCGAACAAACCCGAAAAAGAGTTATCAGAAGATGACTCTAAATTCCAGACATTTTACAGAATATTACAGTTTCATCGACCATTCTACAAAGAAAACATGTTCTTCTTCGCTAAGCGTACTGAAAGCGACTGGCACCGCCTGTACGGCCGGCGTAGCCGAGCTCGGGTGCTTTGTCGAACCGGCGTCGCTTACGCCTAGTATGCAGTTCGCTATTGAAACCCTAAGGAACAGCACCAAAGCGTACACCTTCCGTATGTTCCATCTAATACAAGTCTCTTTGACGATAATATCCGTGTACATCAGGCCTAAAAGTCGACACTCGGGATGCAAACAAAGACATGAAGCAATCAGGAGAACAACAGGCGCCTTTCATAGATGCAGCCGAAAATATTTAGAGATCAATGGCGATATTTATGGACAAGGACATATGATTTTTTTAAAATATTTTCACTTTTACAATACACTTCTGGAGTTTGGTCCGATCGTCCCGAGTCACCCTGTATATACAGATATGAAGAAAACAAGTAAACAGAGTACTACACAGTTCCTATAAACTTTTTTCGTATAGGCCTCTTCTTCGGAGATATAGGCTCTCAAAGAGCTCCAATGGAATCAAGTTTTATACATATAATTATCGAAAAACCAGGTATATTTCAATTTTTGATGTACACCAGGTACCTTCAAATTACTATCCAAAAAAGTGCTGTGAATTACTCACAGCTGCACAGCATCTTTGTTCCTATCAACTGTTGAATTTCAAGATTCCGCTTTTTCATCATATTTAACCTGTGAGAAGTTGTAAGAAGAAGTGTAAATAAAATGACGTTTTCAGGAAAACGGCTAGGATTAGTGACATGAATGAGGAGTACTTAATTTTTAGTCAATATTTAATAATACGAGTATATTAAGATACAAGTTTCATAAGACATTATCTTAGAGCACGCGTTTAATTTAGAAAACGACCCGCGAAGCGGGGAGTTTTCTAAAGTACAAGTGCTCTAATTGACTTTTGAACCGTGTATTTTATAATACTTTTTCTATTTGGGTCTTTAAAGTCGGAAAAACTTTTAAAAATACAGTAGATTTTTTCCATTTGAATTAATATTTTCTTTTTGGGTTGGCAATACTTTTGCAATTTCATAAAATGTTACAAGTATCAAATATGCCATGATAGAAACAATTGAACACAACAAAGCTTCTTCCCATACGTCATAATTAAAAATAAATATATTATTAAAGTTGATAAAAATGAGTCAGGAAGAAAGTTGTACTCCGTCAGAAATACGAGAAATTGCAGAAAATAATCTAGAAAAACTTTTAAAAAGAATATGCAAAACTTTCAGTTATGGTGTGAGCAGAACAAAATATTGAACAAAATAATAAATAATACTGTTGAACGAAATATTGTGTCGACACAGAATCTGATAGGAATAACAATTAATGCCCAGGCAATGTCTACAGTAACTATAAATATGTATACAGGGTGTCTTTTTAAAACCCGAACACCCTTTTTCTCGCTCAGATTGCATTTTTTTTGATTTCGACCTCCTCAGATGATTTTCGTAGTTTTGAGAGGGAAATCGAATGGCGCAGGTTTTTTTCACCTGCGGTGTTCAGCTGGTGCCCTGCGCAGGGCAACTTTTTTTTTAAAATGGGAACCCGTTTTTTTTCTCTCAGGTTCCGAACCTTCATTAAAAAACAAGCAACTTTCGTCCAAAACATTTTTTTCTTCGAATCGATCCTGAACTTTTCAACGACGAATTGTTACACTACCAACAAGATGGAACCCCGGCTCATTTCACGGTACCTGTCCGCCAAGGGTTAAACGATCACCAGACTTAAAAAATTAGTTTCAACCTCAAAATTGTTTCTGATTTCATTTTGCCACTTACTTTGTCTGAGTTCAGGATCGATTCGAATAAAAAAATGTTTGGGACGAAAGTTGCTTGTTTTTTAATGAAGGTTCGGAACCTGCGAGAAAAAAACGGGTTCCCATTTTAAAAAAAAAGTTGCCTTTGCACCACCTGAACACCGCAGGTGAAAAAAACCTGCGCCATTCGATTTCCCCTTCAAAACTACGAAAATCATCTGAGGAGGTCGAAATCAAAAAAAATGCAATCTGAGCGAGAAAAAGGGGTGTTCGGGTTTTAAAAAGACACCCTGCATATAAAGTAATGTAATGTAATGTAATGTAATGTAATGTATAATACTATATTGAATTAAAAATAAAAATAGAACTTTATTGAATAAAACTTTAGAAATAGAGCTTAAACTGGAAGATATTTCTATTATTTTTAGGTTATGTTGTTTTATTGTTGTGACTAGAAATTAGTTGACGGACACCATCAGTATGTTATATATTTCCGAGTATAGGTATTTCCGATAAATATCTAGTAAAAATGATCTATTTGCAAGGTTATAGGTTATTTTAAAGTTTTTTATAAAAAAATTCTGTCGAATCCATAATGCCTAGAAAACTAATTTCAAGGAAATCGAAGTAGGCCTAAAATTCGAACCCTACTTGTTGCCAACATGAAAAAAATAAAATTTCAGTTTCATAAAGTGGCAAGTTATTATATTTTTTTGCATTTCATAATGTAGCCATTATAAAACCCAAATAGAAAAAGGTATGTAAAAACCTTTGCCCAAAATTCTGCTACTGCGAGCAGCTGTGAGTAATCCACAGCACTTTATCGGATAGTAATTTGAAGGGTCTTACCTGGTATACATCATATTAAAAAAAAATTGAAATCTACCTGGTGGTTCAATAATTATGTGTAAAAAACTGGATTCCATTGGAGCTCTATGGGAGCCCATATCTCCGAAGAGGAGGCCTATACGAAAAAAGTTTATGTGAACTTGTAGTATTGTTTTCATTTGTTTTATTCATATCCGGGAGATTTCCCACATTTTCCCTGATCCCTATATAGGAACCATGTGAATAAAGGAAATCCGATTCTGCAAAAGAATGGCGTGGCGGCTTTGCGGCGCGCGCATCGGAAACTCCGGGCATCCGTTCCTCCACACCGAAGCTGCTCCTCCGGTCATTCATGTTTTTCGTCCAATGCCGCACTACAGACAACACGCAAAGCCCCGCTTGCATATATTTCAACCTCTAAGCTTAACATACTATGGAAGGCCATTAGAATCTTTAATTAAAGGATTTTTCACAATAAAATAATAGATTATACCACGAGGCAATAATGATAGCTATTATTCCCAACGAATATTTAGCAGGGAGTAATATTCTGAGGGAGGAATAGCTATCATTATTGCGAGTACTTTATCTGCGACTAATTTAGTAATTTGAGATTTTTACTGAACATCCTTATTAGTAAATAACACTGAAATTAGTACAAATATTTGGTTGATATAAAGGAAGAAGATGCTTCATTACTATATATCTGTTTGGCAACAAGACGACTACAGTGTTTCTCAAAGACTGCATAGTTATATCGCCTCCTCCATCAATGTACGGAGTGATGGCGATAAAAATGGCCGGTATAACTTTGAGGATTTGGCAAGTTTAAATATTTGGAAATTTCTGTAGCAATATCTGCAAATTTGTATATGTCATTGCGATACTTTTGGGCAAGTATCTAACCCAGACAATATACACTCGCTGGCACAAAATTCCGCCACCTAGAAATTTTGGTCAAGTTCGATATTTTATAACTTATTTATTTTTTATGCGATTTTCATGATTTTGTTATCAGTTTATAGATCCATTTATTGTGTTTTTCCTTTTTCTTGAATTATTTTATAAAGTAAAATTTTTTGATTAGGCTATATTTTACAGGAGTAAATCAAACTGTTGTTTTTTGTCGTAACTTCAAAAGACCCTGTAGGAAAATTGAGGAGGATAATTTTATTTATATACTGTTCCTGGTAATCTTTGATGTATTCTAAACATTTCGTTTTTTGGTTCATTTCATTATTTCATTTCTGATGCGAGCTGCAAAATTTGAAATGAAATGCTGATTTGATGCCTATTTGTATTAAGAAAAGCAAACACTAGGTATACCATAAAGTTAATTAACAAAATGAATTTTAATATCGTATATTTCCTCCTCTCACAGTAATGACAGCGTGCAGCCTTCGTGGCATCGAATGAACAATGTTACTTATCCATTCTTAAGGGATAGCCCGATATTCTTCGGTCAGCGCCAGTTGTAAGTCCTGCAAGGTTTGTGGTTGTACAGGACGACGACGAACGGCCCTTTTAAGTTGATCCCAAAGATGTTCGACTGGGTTGAGATCCGGACTACATGCGGGCCATTCCAATCTTGGAAGTCCAAGTTCATCCAGATATTCGCTCACTACATGTGCAACGTGAGGTCTAGCAATTATCATGCATTAATGTAAATTGTTTCCCAATGAAAGGAGCAAATGGAACAAAAACTTCTTGGAGGATTTCCTCAATGTAACGGTGGGCTGTTAGAGCTCCACTTTCAACAAATACAAGATTGGTGCGTACTTCGGTAGAAATACCCTCCCAAATCATGACTGAACTGCCAAGATATGAGATTCGTTCTGATATGATGCAGTCAGCATGTCTTTCATTTATACGAATGTATACCCGCTCACGACCATCCGGCGACATAAACAAACCCTGGATTCACCAGTGAATAGTCCGTAAGAATATTGTCACTGTCAAATATTCTGTCACAATAATCGCGTACTTAGTCAACGTCAATAATTTTTAACCGAAAGTCTAAAATTAACATCGTTTCATTTAAAATTTTGCAGCTAGCAGCAGAAGTGAGATAATGGAATGAATCAAAGAACAAAATGTTTAAAATACATCAAAGATTACCAGAAACAGTATGTAAATAAAATTATCCACCTCAATTTTCCTACAGGGTGTTTTGAAATTAAGACAAAAATCAACAGTTTGATTTACTCCTCTGTATAATATAGTCTAATCGAAAAATGTTACTTTATAAAATAATAAGGAAAAACGCAATAAATGGATCTACAAACTAATAATAAAATCATGAAAATCACATAAAGAATAAAAAAGTTTTAAAATATCAAACTTGACCAAAATTTCAGGGTGGCGGAATTTTGTGCCAGCGAGCGTATATCTTAAAATTTTTATGAAAGATATATGAAATTTAAAATTTATATGCATCTAGATTTTATGCACTACCCAGTACGATTAGACATATCAGGACGTAAACTTCTATGTCCTAAATTCTAGAATCTGTTTTCTGTCAGCTCGAATAAAAATTATTAAAATTGGTTCTTTTTTAACGAAATAACAGCTTATTAATTAAAACATGAATTTTTGAATAAACGATAATAATAACGATAATAAACGTCATTAAGGAACACCCTGTAGATATACGCCCGCTACCTTTATCTTGGCATTTAAACCACCGGCTCCCTCTATCTTCAAAAATAAATTTCCTTAAATCAATATTTTATATTTTACCTACTGAAGTTACTTTATGAAAATAACTTTTAAACAGAGAAGAATCCTTGGAAAACATTGGAAAAGCGACACAACTAAGAACCGAAAAACCAATCATTGATTTTACTAGTTAATCCTTAAGAGGCTAATATCAGAAAGTCCATTTTCTGTCGCCACTCAATAGAGGGCGCTTTACATTTTCCGTATCGGTATTGATTTAACGTTTCCTCGTAGAAATAGTTCTACTACTCGCTACAAGATGACGCTTGTCGTGGCACAATTAGCTTGTAAATAAATGGAATGTAATACTGCTCGCAATTAAACTTGAAGGGTATATTCTATTAAATTAATTACGAGAACAGGATACGGTATTTAATTAAAGACAATTTGTTGTATTTCGTCTTGAAGAGACGAAATAAAAGATTATTACACGTTGAATTATTATTCTACTTTATTCGCTTTCGAAGTAGCAATGTGAAATTGTTATCTGTCTCGATGTTTAGCATTTTATTGATATTATATTCGGGATTTTGTTAAATAATTTTTTTAAATTATTTTTAACAATCTTTGGATACTCTTAGTGTATACAGGGTGTGACTTAATTATATGGACTTATAGCGGGTGATTTCTGGATTAATTTCAAGTCGAAAATACACATTGCCCTAAAATGCTTTATTTTCGATCGTTTTTTTTTTTTTATTTTTCAAAAATCTCGAAAACAATTTAAGATATTATTCTAAATTTTGATGTAGACTATTATAATATGAATCCACATATTTTTATCGATAAAAATTTTCCTTACGCAGAGGCGTAGGTACAGCTGCTCCTCAATACACTTTTAACCAAAAAATATGTTACGACACTGATATTTCGAAACAATTATTTTATTATTAGTTGTGTGCTTTTCAACACCGTCATTAGCAAACTAGGAGTAACTAAACTTAAAATCTGTAGCAAAATTGCCATATAAAAATATTAAATTGGCAATATACATTTATATCAAAAGATACAAATTTTCGCAATAGATAAACTTATACAAACTTACCCATATTTAATGCTATACAGGGTGTCCGCTAATTAATGGTACATGGAAAACCACAGACTCCTTACGTAAAAATATTAGGATTTAATTATACTTACCTATATCTGAAAGTTGATATTAACTGAGATACAGGATGTTAAAGTCAAAACTTCATTTTTGTTTTTCTCTAGTAACTTTGAGAGACACCAACGATTTTTTACAAAATTTGGCAATTATCTTTTTTTTTGACGAGAAAGTGATTTTTTTGTGAAATTTTAATGTACAATATAGGGGGCGCTGTCTGCGTCATTTTTCGCACTCTCATTATGTCGTAACTTTTTTGTGCCTTAGATTTTTAAGTTTTTAATGAAAATAATACTTTTCTAGTATTTATTACGTAAAAAAGGTATAGGTTCAGGTCGCCCAGAGTTACCGTTTCGGAGATATTTGCATTTAAATTGCAATTACTATTAATTTGAAAACAACATTTTTTTCTTAAAGTAACCTATGGAAAAACAAATGAAAATAAGAGATGCAGTCTCTGGGCACCTCGTCCATTAAAATTTTCCTGGGCGTATACACACAACATATCCCGCATTTCTGCACTTGAAAACAAATTGTTTCTCGGTATTGTTACTTAACTTACGATAAACTCAAAAATGAACCATTTTCTCACAAAGCTATCTTACAATAATCAACAAACAAATAACAACATGGAGGCTTCATAGCAACTGCATCTCTAAATTTTGTTTTCTCATAGTTTACTTTAAGAAAAATTTTTTGTTTGCGTATTAACAGTAATTGGGTAGGGTGCACTAAACAATTTAAATGCAAATATCTCCGAAATGGTAACTCTGGGCGAGCCCAACTTAGTATACCTTTTTTACGTAATAAATATGAGAAAAGTATTATTTTCATTAAAAACTTAAATATACTGAGGCACAAAGAAGTTATGACTTAATAAAAGTCAAGTGTACATTACAATTTCAAAAAATCAATTTCTCGTCCTAAAAAAACCTAATTGCCAAATTTTGTAAAAAACGTTGGTTTCTGTCAAAGTTATTACAGACAAACAAAAATTAAGATTTAACTTTAACACCCTGTATCTCAGTTAATATCAACTTTCGGATATAGGTAAGTATCATTAAATCCTAATATTTTTACGTAAGGAGTCTGTGGTTGTTCCATGTACCATTAATTGGCGGACACCCTGTATAGAAAAGATTAAAAATATTTGGAAATATCTATTTGAAATTTTTTTGGAGTTCTCTCACTTTCATTTTTAATCTTATTGTTTAAATTGTATTAATAGTTTAAAAATATTGTAAACAATCTATTAAAGCAGGTTCTTTTCAAAAAGAAATCTAACCCAAAATAAATAATATAGAAAAAATTAATAATTGTTGTTAAGGTCTATAAACGTCATTTTAGACATAAAACCTTAAATATTTCGAGGATGCTTAGACATAAGTATAGGAGATGATATACAAAATCTGCATAAAATATTGCATTGAATCCAAATGTATAGTATAGACTATAGAGGATGTTCCATTTAAAATAAGAACATTTTCATCGACTTCCGGTATAACCGGAAGTGCCACCATATTAAAAATATTTTGGCCGAGTTGCCTCCATCAACATTAGTACACTTTCCAATTTTCAAAATTTTCCTATGTATAGTTTTTCAAATATAGATATAGAGACGTTTCCCGGTGAGACATCCTGTACATATTGTACATTATTTCGATACATTGTTTTCGTCAGTTATGGTGTACTACCACCATAGCCTAGTGTCTCCATATGACAACTTAGTGACTCTATTTAACCTATTAACGTAGTAGAAACAAATCCAAGACTCATCTAATCCCTAATTTGCTTTTATTACGAATTTAAAATTATTTTAAAAGGATCCCGTTGTAATACAATCCGTGCCTTTGACATTTTTATTCGGCATATTTTTATTCCCTTTCGAGTTCATTTCATCCCAAAGGAACGTGTTTAATTTTTCAAAACAAACGTCAATATTTACCTCATTTTTGTTGCATTTTTTATTCAAATTTTGGGGAATTTATACCTGTAAGGTTCGGAGTTTTAAATTTAAAATTCTCGGGAGATCGAATTGAATAAAATATGATTGTGCAGTGGTGCTATAACGCGATAAAATAAATAAAGAGGATTTGCCAATGTTGCGCTTCTTATATTAATTTTTATGATAATAATTATTAAAGATAAAATGTTAAAGTATCTGTTCCAAATCCTTGTCATATTGATTGGATTATTTACATTTCAATATCTGAATTGTCTGGACTATGTACAGGGTCCATGCTTGGGTAGATTTACGGGGTATCTCCGTTATTAGTAAAGATAGAAGGATGCGGGTTTCGCAGCACTGTTGTTCCTTTTTGTTAAACAGAAGATGCCGTAATCAGAATTTTTCTAGGCCGCCTTGTTTTTGATATACGGGATGATTTTGAGAATTGTGCATTTTGGGACACTCCCATATCTCGGTGACCCCGTAACGTATCAAAAATAAATAAAATGTTCATTCTTCTTTTTTTACGTTGAATCCAGTGAAGTACTCAGATTTTTTCTACATTCAATATTAGACACAAAAATTGAAAATTTATTGAACTCCCTCATAGATATTGCTCAGATTGTTCTCCATTATGCCTTAGACATGTTTCACACATGGTTCTTATTCGCCTTAATAAATTAAAAATAATAAACGGCCGCGTTTGTGACTCCCTACTAAAAGCTCTGTCAATTGCTATTCTTAAATCTGCCATTGTTTGGTAGATACTGAATGGAATAAATTTTATTTTTCAGGTATCCCCATAAGAAGAAATCCAAAACCGACAAGTCGGACGACCTTGGTGGCCATCTTACAGGTCCATTAGTTCCAATCTAGCGACCTGGGAAGATATTATCGAGGTAGGCACTTACAATTTGGGCATTGTGAGCGGGCGCTCCATCCTGTTGAAGATGGAAATTATTGAGACCAGCTGGTAATATGAGCCTAGTCAGACCATATAACGGTTTTTTCAAAATTATTTTCCCTGTTCAGATTTTGTAAATACCAATTGCAAAACTCTATACGGTGCTGTGCATCACCAGGATGTAAGTTTTGTACACGGTGGAATTTATATGTCTTAAAATTGTGTTTTTTTAGGATTGTTTGCAAAAATACTAACCTTTAACATTGCAAGTAGATCATTTTTACTAGATATTTATCTGAAATACTTATACTCGGAAATATATAACATGCTGACGGTGTCCGTCAAGTAATTTTTAATCACAACTATAAAACAACATAACCTCAAAATAATAAAAATATCTTCCAGTTTATGCTCTATTTCTAAAGTTGTATTCAATAAAGTATTATTTTTATTTTTAATTCAATATAGTATTATACATATTACTTGATATATACATATTATTTATAGTTACTGTTTAACATTTCCTGGACATTAATTGTTATTCCTGTCAGATTCTGTGCCGACACAATATTTTGTTCAATAGTATTATTTATTATTTGGTTCAATATTTTGAACTTTGTTCTGCTCGCACCATAACTCAGAGGTTTGCATATTCTTTTTAAATGTTTTTTTAGATTATTTTCTGCAATTTCTCATATTTCTGGCGGAGTGCAACTTTCTTCCTGACTCATTTTTATTAACTTTAATAATATATTTATTTTTAATTATGACTGATGGGAAGCTTTGTTTCTATCATGGCATATTTGATACTTGTAACATTTTAATAAATTGTAAAAGTATTGCCAAAACCCAAAAAGAAAATATTAATTCAAATGGAAAAAATCGACAATATTTTTTAAAGTTTTTCATACTTTAAAGACCCAAATAGAAAAAGTATTATAAAATACACGGTTCATAAGACAATTAGAGCATTTCTACTTTCGATTAATCCCCGCTTTTCGGGTCGTTTTCTGGATTAAACGCGTGCTCTAAGATAATGTCTTATGAAACTTGTATCTGAATATACTATTTTTTAATTACTAAAATAAATTGACGCATGGATATCAATTCGTCGACTTAGATACTATATTCGACCCTATTAGGAAGCTGGATTACTAACCGGATCAAGGCCCTATCGTCGCGTCCACTCCAATTGACCGATTGACATTGAAGCGTTGCCTTACAACCTTTTTATAACGACCCCAAAGGTCGGATAAAGCTCAACATATTATGGAAAATCGGGGAACAAATCAACTGTAAATAAATATAAGAAATAATGTTGGAAGAAAAGAAACCGGCGATCGAAAAAATTAAAATTGATCGATGTGTTCTAAGAAATAACTGATGCAGTGTGTGTATATAATCTGGAAACGGCTTAATAACTTTTGACCCGCTAATGTTTTTTTACAAACTTTGGGTGTGGCTTGTAGGGCAAGGTAAACTACTTTTTGACGTAAGAATGACAGTACGGGGTGTCCCATTTCCGACACTTTTATAGGTTATCTCCGTAATTGTTAGTGCAATCAAAAAAGTAATGTAGGTGTCATATGCTCTATTTGGGTAAAATTTAAAATGGTAAAATCAAAATTCGAAAATTGGGGAAAATCAAAAATTGTCAATTTCAAAATTACCCTATATTCTCTTAGTTAAAAGAGATACGGAAAAATATTTTATACAGAGGTTTATTTATATTGATTGTTGAATAATTTGCAGTTTTGAGAATAAGGTAAAAAGTTATCGGACCTTACCCTAATTTTTTTAAATGGAACACCCTGTATATTTTAATCTAAAAACATATTATTTTAAATTCTCCTTTCAAATATATAACATACCATGGAAGATATTGGTTTCCGATTTATTAAACTTTATTACTTTAAGGGTGGGTATTATAAAGCTTTATTGACAGATGAACGAAGGTTAACTTGTGGTTTCACGTCACAGGTTGGAGTTAAGTTGACAGTCTGCATGTTAACTTTATTGGGTGGAACGGGTAGGTATCAATTAAAGTTATACCTCAAGTTAACTGCAAAGAAATTTGTTGTTGACATAACCTATAATTCCACGCTGGATGGAAGAATACTAATTTCAGTAAAAAAATCAACAAATTCTTCAACACGGTAAACCCTTGTCTAAGATAAAGAATTATGAAATACTTGAGGTTAGGCTGTTAAAGATTCTTCCTTTATTAATTATTTTGAAGATTTTATAAAACCATAATTTTTTATAGGGAAGTTAACTTGACCGTTAAAATCAAAGTTAACTTTTGCCATTTTTATAATATCCACCCTAAACCACAGTAGACCATGAAACAAAAGCTAATATCCTAGAAACAACGATGTTGACTATTAACATTTAACGTCAATTTCATTTTTACATATTCATTTGCGAAAATGACCTATTAATATTTTGAAAAATTTTATATGATATCTCTTTATATTGAAAGTGGAAAAAACGAAGAAATGGCACAAAATGTATATTTTGTTCGCAAGACGGCAACCATTTAAGGACACATCCCCGAACATTTGCGATGATTCCCGTTATTTTTTACCTTAATCTGAATCTTTTATTTCGTTTCAAAGTAATAAATTTTAAATAAATCGCATAGGAAACTAATCCCATCATGGTGTGTTATAAATTTGAAAGGAGAATTTAAAATAGTATATTTTTAAAATAAAATATACAGGGTGTTCCTTTTAAAAATGAGGTTAGGTCTGATAACTCTTTTATCTGACCCACGTACACTTATTCTGAAAACGGCAGATTATTCAACAATCAATATAAAGAAACTTGTGTATAAAACATTTTTCTGTATATCTTTTAACTAAGAAAATATAGGGTAATTTTGAAATTGTCATTTTTTTGATTTTCCCCCGTATCTCTTAAGCGAGCGAAAATTTTCATATTTTGATTTTACCATTTTGAGTTTGACCCAAAAAGAGCACATGACACCTACATTACTTTTTTGATAGCACTAACAATTACGGAGATAACCTATAAAAGTGTCGAAAATGGGACACTTCACTGTGCCAGAATATTACTTCTCTATTCGCAACGAAAACAAGATGGCGGCATTTTAAAAATTGCATAATTATTATTTTTTATTATCTTCTATTTCATTTATCGTATTAAAAAATAAATATAACTTGGCATAGTGTAGTGGGAATCAAGGAGCTACATTTTCTTGCATGGTGCTCAAATTCAAAATGGCGTATAGGCGACATCTTGTTAAAAAAATTGTATAGGAAGTGGGATCTTGCGATACATCATTTTAAAGGTCCCATCAAGTACCTTACGATCCCAAAATATTGTGTTCCTATCGTACTCAAAACAAAATGGCGGATTTAAAAAAAATAATATTTACTATTTTTTTTTTTGGCTATTTTAGCTAGACTTGGCATAAAGTAGTGAGTATCAGCCAGTTGATAAATTAGAGAAATTAAAAAAAAATTTAAAAAACCCGTCACAAAAGAATTATATCCTGGCGTCATCTAGTGGTATGATGTGAACTAAATTTTACTAAATCCTTGTTTCGCAGGTTTTCTACGCACCTTCCATTTCTAATAGTTAATTGTTTTGTAGTCAGTATCACTTAAAGTTGTATTAGAGTCGGCAATTTTTCTCTTGCGCCTGCAATGGCAATTATAATTGCACGTATTCATGCGCTGTAAACCGTTCTCGATCAGCTGGCCCAATACTGCTCGCATTGTCGGCGCAATGGCAGAATGGAATCCGTATTACAGTCGGCGATTCTATTCTTCTGGCAATTAAAATTGCACGGATTCATGCGCAGTACACCGTTCTCGATAAGCTGGCGCAATTAGTCTTGCATTGCCAGAAATGGGTCGTGCGCCATTTTAATTGCGATTGCCGCTGCAAGTCTGGGTAGAGATGGATTATTCTGTTATTTTTAACGGTTTATTAGTAGGTCGAAGCACCTATGAACAGCTAATGGCTATTTAAACTAACTGGTACTTAAATTAGCAATTCACATTCTTTATTAAGCATATGTACTGTTAATTCGTAGCAACTTTTTTGAACTGCCATTTGTAAGTAGCAGTAGCTGCTTTAACTGGTCATCAAAACGAACAGGTTTGCCCATCTCTAGGGGTATTTTAGGGATTTCGACAGTACCTGACAGCTGTTCTGGCTGTTGGCAATGCGCCAGCTGATCGAGAACGATTTACTGCACATGAATACATTTGCCATTGTAGGCGCAAGAGAAGAATTGCCGACTCTAATACGGCTTTTATGCTAAACGTTGGATTGGAAATGGAGGATCCCAAGGTTAAACACCTGGCAATCCCGATATGAATCCTTTAGCATTTTATTTATTTATACGGTCACCTAAAGTGCTTTGTCCAGTTGAAGGTTAGGTCCGGGCCAGTCAGATTAACCAATCGTTTATTCCTGTTGACCAATTACCGGTAAAATGTTGTCTTATAACTTTTACAATGAGCCTAAAGGTCGGATAAAGCGCAGCATATGGAAAATTGGAAACCAAGTCAACTGTAAATGTAAGATAAAGCACTCAATGTCTATAGAGATTTACACTCGAGTTTGAAATAGCTTAAAATTGGAGTAGTAATGCTCGAAATATGGGCTACATTGTTGTTTTATTATTGTTCCTCGGGAAACTAAAATCAGATTAGAGAATTTATATTATTATCAGTATGCTTTAGTGACTGCACTATTAGCCGATAAAATATTCATCTAATTATGATACAGGGGGTTATGAAATAGTTAATTATATGGGGTGTTATGGAAATTACTTATTATGTGCAAATGGGTGACTCCTAGGGTGTCCTAGAGATAGTCTACATACTTTTTTTTAATCGAATATCTAAATACTAAGGTAAAAACCCTTTTTAACCACATACTGTCGCGCCGTTCCATCTGGATTCACTTAGCAACAATGTGGGTCACTAGAGTATACTAACAGTGTTGTCAGATCACACCGCATGTTTCGCCCTTGCTTGGATACCTTCCGCGCGCGACTATCGTTGCTTCAGTATGTTTCGAGACTCGGGTGGTGGAATGACGCTGTCGAGGGTTCCAAGTGCTTGATGTATACGAATTTTAAGCGTTTTGTTAGTTGTAGAATGATACGGGTAATGACCCGATATTTTTTCTGTTGTGAAATAATTCATAATAATAAATATTGTGAAGTGATTTCAAATTTGTGCGATATTACCTATTGTTGGTTCTGTTGCAAAACATACTTTTGTGTTTTATTTTTTTATGGAATTTAATTATAAAACGGATTATAAGATCGAAGGTAAGAGAGTATGTACCTTAAATATTTTTTTTCTAAAAAGTTTCAAAAAGAAGTAATAACGCGGGTCTAAGACGTCTTGTTGTCAAAAACTGAACACGTACGTTTACAATTCTGTATTGCATATGACACCTTGACTATTGATTGCAAACGTCCTCAGTAGCGACCACGTCAATTTTCAGATTTCATATAAAGTGTATATTTCGTACAATACATTGAAAGCGCCATTTAAGGTAATTTTCCTTCAATTTATTTTCATCTCAGGATTTGCCGGTTTAAATATATATAAGTAATTTCCATAACACCCCGTATACTTGTCTAGTTACAGCCTGTCAAAGTACAATCGAATGGTCAGAGTCCGTTCGGGTTTGATGATTTTTTCAGATGCTATGCATTCATGCTTTTGTTCAAAACTACAGAGAAAATTTGAAAAAATTTCATGCACTAGTTATTTTTCTAGTGGAAATATTATTTCGCTTATTCTCGAAAGGTGTAGAAGGGACAACATTTTAAAGTTTTTTTACATTGAAACTCCAAGTTGCATCTCAGAATTCCGAGTTGTAACTCGGAATTATGTAAATTTCATATTTCATTCCTAGTTGTATATTGGAATTCCTAGTTGTAACTCGGAACTATATAAATTTCATACTTCATTCCTAGTTGTATCTCGGAATTCCGAGTTCGAACGAGAAATTATGTAAATTTCATATTTCATTCCTAGGTGTATCTCGAAATTTGTAAATTTCATATTTCATTACTAGTTGTATCTCGGAATTCCGAGTTCTAACTCGGAATTATGTAAATTTTATATTTCATTCCTAGTTGTATCTCGGAATTTGTAAATTTCATACTTTATTCCTAGTTGTATCTCGGAATTCCGAGTTATAACTCGAAATTATGTAAATTTCAGATTTCATATTTCATTCCTAGTTGTATATAGGAATTTGTAAATTTCATATTTCATTCCTAGTTGTATTTCGGAATTCCGAGTTCTAACTAGGAATTATATAAATTTCATATTTCATATTTTATTCCTAGTTGTATCTCGGAATTTGTAAATTTCATACTTTATTCCTAGTTGTATCTCGGAATTCCGAGTTCTAACTCGAAATTATGTAAATTTCAGATTTCATATTTCATCCTAGTTGTATATAGGAATTTGTAAATTTCATATTTCATTCCTAGTTGTATTTCGGAATTCCGAGTTCTAACTCGGAATTATATAAATTTCATATTTCATATTTTATTCCTAGTTGTGTCTCGGAATTTGTAAATTTCATATTTCATTCCTAGCTATATCTCGGAATTCCGAGTTCTAACTCGAAATTATGTAAATTTCAGATTTCATATTTCATTCCTTGTTGTATATAGGAATTTGTAAATTTCATATTTCATTCCTAGTTGTATTTCGGAATTCCGAGTTCTAACTCGGAATTATATAAATTTCATATTTCATATTTTATTCCTAGTTGTATCTCGGAATTCCGAGTTCTAACTCGAAATTATGTAAATTTCAGATTTCATATTTCATTCCTAGTTGTATATAGGAATTTGTAAATTTCATATTTCATTCCTAGTTGTATTGCGGAATTCCGAGTTCTAACTCGGAATTATATAAATTTCATATTTCATATTTTATTCCTAGTTGTATCTCGGAATTTGTAAATTTCATACTTTATTCCTAGTTGTAACTCGGAATTCCGAGTTCTAACTCGAAATTATGTAAATTTCAGATTTCATATTTCATTCCTAGTTGTATATAGGAATTTGTAAATTTCATATTTCATTCCTAGTTGTATTTCGGAATTCCGAGTTCTAACTCGGAATTATATAAATTTCATATTTCATATTTTATTCCTAGTTGTATCTCGGAATTTGTAAATTTCATATTTCATTCCTAGCTATATCTCGGAATTCCGAGTTCTAACTCGGAATTATGTAAATTTCATATTTCATTCCTAGTTATATATCGGAATTCCGAGTTATAACTCAAAATTCATAAAATTATTGTTGGAAACACTGGAACATGGAAATCATACGAGCATTTAACACAAAAGTAATATTAACCCTTTTTATAGCTGTAAAAATATACCAATTCAGTTCATTAGTTGTTCGATTAATAAATAGTTTCTGTTTATTCACAATTTTAATGGTTACGACTGACACTTTGGTGTTCGCGTAGTCCTTTCAATTAATAGAAAATATCTTTTTAATACACCCGTCTATTTCTTTAACAACACGCTAAAGGGTAGGGGTGGCCCATGTTTACCTTGTTAAATTGGAATATCGATTTTAAATACTGATAATATCAACCGGAAAAAAGTTATTCTAATAATAAGATCAAGCAGGGTTAACGATTGCCATGATACAATGGACACAAGGTAAGATATCGCGCAGGGAGAAGCATGCCTTAGTAACGTCATGGATGTTTTGAAAAACACAGAATCTTTTCTTACTTTAGTGGTATTTGCTCCGGTATTTGTGTATTTATTACAATAAATATCTTAATATTCATAATACGAGGTGCGCTCTGTTCGGTTGTGGTGTGGATAACCAGAAAAAAACTTTCCATATACATATAAGGTAAGGTTTCCTAGAGCAAAGATTACAATTCTGGAAATTTCCCGGAGATATTTCCACTTATTAATTTTATAGAATTTTCAGTTAAATTTGCACAAGGAGAATTTCCAATCAAATTATTTTACGTACTATATATTTTAATTAATATTGTTTCTTTGTGGTAGCTTCTGTGGTAAACGAACAAAGTTTTTGGAGGTTAGGACCAGCTTAATTCACTCACTGGCAGTGCACGATTGAGTGAAAAAGTTTGTGAAAACCCCCCAGGGAAGGCAAGGCCAGCCATTTGGCGAGAATTCCCGGAACTAATGAGTCCTAAAATTCCTTACCGTATCATGTGATCTCTCTTAAAAGAGGCAGTTGTGGGAGAAGCAGGGTCCGGAAATGGCTAAAAGGAAAGGTCATGCGCGACAACCCCATTTGTCTTAATTTCGGGGCTAAATGCGGTAAATCACAGAAAAAATTTGCCCACAGTGTATATGCGATCGAAAATATTTAAACTACCGATCTAATAGAGGTATAATTCTTCGTAAAATATGTTTTGCAGATAAGAGGATAAAGAACAAAACATTATTTTTTAAATTTAATTTAAGGTGATGGGGCATTTTAAAACTATAAGATAAGATAAGGATTAATGAAATTAAATATAGAGTGTGTACATAAAGTAAGGGACAAATTCATTATCTAGGAATCTAAAAATATTTCGGAAAAATCCTCGGACACGTGTATAATAATTTTTAATGGCGCATTTTTTTCCCATACAAACTTAATATACAAGGTGGCTCATGTAGTAGATATGACATTATCGACGATTTTTTTAAATGGGAACCCCTATATTTTAGTTCAGATCTGTAATCTCCAAGAACAGCTGATTTCAAAAACATAACACACTTAGGGCCTAAAATTCATAGTTTCGTTACTACAGGGTAAAACAAATAATTTTATTTAAGATATTTTTAATTTAAAAAAATATAAAAAAATTAAATAAGCTATTTAATTAAGTGTTGAAATTGTCCTCGTTCTACTGCCTGACAGTACCCCAAGCGATCAATAAATTCTTGTTGGACTTTTCTTATGGTTTCTTCTGAAATGTTCCTGCATTCTGTTGTTATTCGATTTTTTAAATCTTCAATATTGGCAGGTCTGACTTTATAAACAACATTTTTCAGGTGACCCCACAAAAAAAAGTCCAGTGGTGTAAGGTCTGGAGACCTAGGCGGCCATTCAACAGGCCCACGTCTTCCAATCCACTTGTTCGGAAAAACTTGGTTTATGTAATGGCGCACTACTGCTGCATAATGTGGAGGTGCGCCGTCTTGTTGGTACCACAAATTTTCATCTAGAATTCCTGGATTATTTCTACTAGGGTATAAGTTAACTAGCGTAGGGATAAGAAAGTTCTGAAGAAAATGAAGATAGTTTAGCCCGTTTACATTGTTGTCAAAAAAATATGGCCCAATAATTTTGTTTTTCACAATACCAGCCCAAACATTAATTTTTTGAGGATATTGAGTATGGTGCTCACGCATCCACCTGGGATTTTCTTTTGTCCAGTATCTACAGTTCTGCCGGTTCACTTCTCCATTTAATTTAAAGGTAGATTCATCCCAAAAAAAAGGATATTTTCAACAAACAAAGGATCTAAGTTACATCTTTCCATTAATATTTGACAAAACTCCATCCTACGATCTGGATCATCTTCATTCAACTCATGAACCAATCGGATTTTAAACGGGTGCCATTTTTCTACCGTCAATAGGTTATGAACGGTCATAGCAGCCGCCCCATGATCAATGCTAATCTGGCGGACGCTGTTGTGGGGATCTTCTTCCATAGCCAATAAAATATCTAATTTCTTATCATCCGGAATAGCTGGACGGCCTTTTCTGGGAATATCTTCCACTGAACCCGTTTCCCGAAATTTTATTTCAAGTTTACTCACAGTTGATCTAGTAATTGGTCTTGCTGGATATTTAGTGTTAAACAAAATGCAAACTTCTTGTTGAGTACGGATCCTATCACCATATCCAATCATCATAAGAATTTATATTCTTTGTGTTAAAGATAAACGCATAGTAACTCAATATGTTTTAAAATAAAATTTATTACTTCTAATAAACTTACTAGAAAAATACAATGTAATGACAATGACATTATCTAAATACCATAGTTACATAACAGCAAATAAGCCTACTTGAGAAAAAACATAAGTAACAGCAAATGATGGTGCGTCCATTAATTACGTAAGGCTTTCAGGTAAAATTGGGTGATGGCGGAAGGGATTGAGCCAAATGTCACGAAATCTTTTATTGGGGGAAGGGGGGTTGAAAAATCGCTAAAAACGCCTCACGTAATTAATTGATGCCTACCAAGCCAAAAAAAATATCTTAAATAAAATTATTTGTTTTACCCTGTAGTAACGAAACTATGAATTTTAGGCCCTAAGTGTGTTATGTTTTTGAAATCAGCTGTTCTTGGAGATTACAGATCTGAACTAAAATATAGGGGTTCCCATTTAAAAAAATCGTCGATAATGTCATATCTACTACATGAGCCACCTTGTATATTAAGTTTGTATGGGAAAAAATGCGCCATTAAAAATTATTATACACGTATCCGAGGATTTTTCCGAAATATTTTTAGATTCCTAGATAATGAATTTGTTCCTTACTTTATGTACACATTGCATAATATAAAATAAATATAAAATCAAATTTATTTAAAGCAATTAAATTTTTAACTGATTTCAATATGCTGCTAATTAAATCTATATTAATTACTCTTTTTAAGTTTGTAGAAAGGTTGAAAAGTCGGCAAACCCTCGTTAAGGGTCGAATTACCCCTGAAGTGTTGAAATAAGCGGGACAACGAATAAAAACGGCCTGATTAGCATGTTTTACCCTTGAAGGTTTTCTGTTTTTTTTTTAACGGATTTATGTAAATTATGGAACGATTTTTATCGGTACGTTAATTAATTATCGAGTAATTTTCCGAGAATTTTCGCAAGTCATTAAAGAACTTCACGAAAATTCGTTTAATTTTATCGCAAAATACATTATTTTAGTTTAGTTTATATATTTTAATTTATTTTATTTGAGTAAAAATAATTTTCACACATTCCTTAATTCACATACTATACTATATATTAAATTATTTGTTATTTATTGAAGTAGTCCAACATAAGTAAAAAATTTAGAGCTTACTTATGAGATATTATTTATAAAATTAGGAGAAATACAGGAACGTATCCCAAAATTTCCTGATGTTGTTCAAAAAACCCTCGAAACGTCATTA
Organism: Barypeithes pellucidus; assembly: GCA_963991005.1. Classification (NCBI taxonomy): domain Eukaryota; kingdom Metazoa; phylum Arthropoda; class Insecta; order Coleoptera; family Curculionidae; genus Barypeithes; species Barypeithes pellucidus. The sequence continues at coordinate 19,289,519 of OZ022565.1, read as the reverse complement.
AACCACAATGTGTTATATATCCTTGCATTCGGAAGAACACAGCTGTCAAATTCCAATATCAGAGTAACAGGACCGTATTTAAAAAAGAAAGTTAATGATGGCCCTTCGAAGACGTCGGATTACAAAACAATTAACGCTGTTAGATAGAGCGGAAAAAGTGACATTGTAAAAGTGAAATTTACTTTAGAATCTAAAAAAAAACCGGGAAAACAATAAAATGATTTTTCAGAATTGCGGGTATTCCGGATATCTCCGGAACTACTCGGAATTTTAAAACTTTCTTAGCGGCATATTATTAGGCACATAAATGCGCAACTTTACCTCTACTTAACCGACTTCATATCTCTTACGGTTTCCGAGATCCCAATGGTGAAGACCGAATTTGTAACACCCTTTATGTATAGCTCCTTATCTTGGACACGTGTATACATATTTATAGTTACTTTAGACATTTCCTGGGCATTAATTGTTATTCCTGTCAGATTCTGAGTCGACACAATATTTTGTTCAATAGTTTTATTTATTATTTTGTTCAATATTTTGAACTTTGTTCTGCTCGCACCATAACTCAAAGTTTTGCATATTTTTCTAGATTATTTTCTGCAATTTCTCGTATTTCTGACGGAGTACAACTTTCTTCCTGACTCATTTTTTACAACTTAAATAATATATTTATTTCTAATTATGACGGATGGGAAGAAGCTGTGTTGTGTTCAATTGTTTCTATCATGGCATATTTGATACTTGTAACATTTTATTAAATTGTAAAAGTATTGCCAACCCAAAAAGAAAATATTAATTCAAATGGAAAAAATCTACTATATTTTTTTAAGTTTTTCAGACTTTTAAGACCCAAACAGAAAAAGTATTATAAAATACACGGTTCATAAGACAATTAGAGCACTTGTACTTGCACTAAATAAAACGCGTGCTCTAAGATAATGTCTTATGAAACTTGTATCTTAATATACTATAAATCCATGGACCATCACCCACTAATTATTTTACGATGCGCGCAATATTCTCTTACGTATAAGTATTATCTAGTTAATATCTCGCTTAGCAGTGATAAAAATTTATAAACCGTGATCATGTCACGCTTTAATTTCACTGATTGAAAAATCACGATATCGCTCACCAATACGCAAGACAATTTATTTCTTAATCTAGAGCACTTGTACTCTGGAAAACTCACGGCTTCGCGGGTCGTCTTCTAAATTGAACGCGTGCTCTTATGAAACTTGTATCTTAATATACTATTTCATAAAAATTACTTTCAATAATTTTATCTCTGAAACAATTGGAGATGGGTAGAAGATATTGAGAAATATTCTATTTAAAATAGCAATATTAGCTTCCGGTATAACCGGAAGTGATAGATACGTCAAAATATCTTCATTACAAAGATAGGCCTCTTTTATAGCGAGTACCAATATTTCAAACAAATATCTTTTTTAGTTCCCGAGATCATTTAATAGGCCACTTTTTAATGGTCTTATAAAACTGCTAATTATTTGTCAGAATTATGGCATTATTATTTTTATATTTAAAAACTTTTGCTCCGGAAGTTCACATTTCTTAATAGAATAAATTTTTAGGGGTATAGAGATCATGTGACCCACCTTGGCACCCTTTGTGGGTAGTCTTGGGTAGGATATTTCAAACTAGTTGTTATTCAATGGCCGACGCTTTCCCAGTTTATCCTTCGCGTTCTTTTTTTACCTTAATTAAAATTGTAATTTAAAAACACCTTTCGGTCGGTTTATTTTATAAACACCAGGTCTGTGTTTACCCCGTAAAATTGTGAAATATCGATCCGGAATACTCACGAGCGGTTTTCTAATTTCCCGTTTGTATTTTATTATGAATGCGTTTGTTCGTTTCTATGAATCCAATCCACAGCCAACTACCAAAAAACATATTTTTATAAGACAATTTTTAAATTTCGCTATAAGTCCCAAAATATTGAAGATAGGTATAGGAACACTTAATATCGTTAGATAGAAAATTCGATCCTCCATTAGCAAAACATACAAATATCCAATAAATAAAAAAACGAAGATTTTTGCAACAATTCATCTCCCTCAGAAGTATTGTTATGGAGACGCCCTGTATAAAACTATTTAAATACTGTTCAAAATTATAAAATTTCGATGGTCTTGTGAAAGTATTTTCAAAATTTCATCTTTCTAGCTGTAACCGCTAAAAAGAAATGATTTTCTTTTCAGGTCCCGATACGGCGTTAAAAAAATCACAAGATTATTTATAATTCAAAAACTCTTAAAGATAGGTATATGATATTATATAGAAAACTCATTTAACATTCCTAAGTAGCTACCATTATCGGTATGATCGGACAACACGGAACCATCCAAAATATTTTATAAACGCAGAAAACCATGTCTTAGCCACAGCCAAATTTTCAAAATAAAATCTCATTTAGTTATCGAGATACTTCTAGTAGGCCACTTTACTTGGGGTCCCCTGTATACAATTACTTGACACGTATTTCAGGATTTTGCTGGAAAAAAGTTATTTTCCAAATATCTTCTCATGTTGTTTATAATTTGTTGGAATTTCTCCAATTTTCTCATACTTGAAATATAATTCCGCCAGTTGTACTGATCGTGTCAATGTCGATCTTTTTTTTTAACACCTTGTTATGTTAACTTTCGAAGCGTATTAAAAAAATTGTTATTGTGAATAAACGCAAAATAATACCAATTTAATTGTTTAAATAGTTCTATCATGATCGCCCCCACCTTAAATTCACTTTAAAAAATACTGTTTTGTTCTTTATCCTCTTGCACCATCGCAACGCGAATCATTGAAATTTCCATACATTTCGTGGTTCGAAAGCGCCTTTCTGCCACGCATCAACAGATCGCGAGGTTCGCTCTTCACGCGCTATATGACTTGCGATCGAAAATATCTAAAAACAACCGATTTAATAGAGGTGCCATTTTTCGTGAAATGAGTTTTGCATATCAAGAGATCAAAGAACAAGACGGTATTTGTTAAAATAAGTTGAAACAATTAAATTGGTGTTATTTTGCGACAAATGACAATTTTTTTCTAATACACTTCGAAAGCTAACATGAAGAAGTGTTAAATAAAAAAGACCGACATTGCTACGATCAGTACAAATGGAGATATTAACTTTCAAGAAGATTCGAGAAAATCCAACAAATTATTAAAATTTCATGGGTGGATATTTTGGGAAGCAAATTTTTTTCAGTAAAATCCTGAAATACGTGTCAACTAATTCTATGTATACAGATTGTCCGTAACTAATAGGTAGTATATGGAAAACCCACAGACAACTTATGTAAAAATATTAGGATTATTAATTTTTATTATTTATTATTATTATTATAATATTAATTATACTTACCTAGATCCGAAAGTTGATATTAACTGAGACACATGGTTTAAAGTTAAAACTTCATTTTTGTTTTTCTCTAATAACTTCGAGAGAAACTAACGTTTTTTTACAAAATTTGGCAATTATGGGTTTTTTAGGTCGAGAAATTAATTTCTTTGTGAAATTTTAATGTACAATATAGGGGGCGCTGCCTGCGGCATTTTTCGCACATTCATACGGTCTTAATTTTTTGTGCCTCAGTGTATTTAAGTTTTTAATAAAAATAATACTTTTCTCATATTTATTACATAAAAAAGGTATACTAAGTTCAGATCTCCAAGAGTTACCGTTTCGGAAATATTTGCATTGAAATTGTTTATTGCGTTAGCTCAGGCAAGCAAATAATATTTTGTTACTTCTTACCAATTCACTTTTACATGATAATTAATGTTCCAGTAATGGTAATTGGTAATAATAAATACAACAATTGGATTGTTCTTTGACTTTAATTAAATAACTTTGACCCTAGAAAATATCGCGTCGAAAGAAACCAACAGCAGTGAAAACACAAACTTACGATAAACTCAAAAATTTTACATTTTCTATTCCATAGCAACTGCATCTTTAAATTATAATTGTTTTCTCATAGATTGCTTTAAAAAATGATTTGGTTTGCAAATTAATAATAAGTGGGCAGGGTGCACTAAACAATTGAAATGCAAATTTCTCCGAAACGATAACTCTGGGCGACCTGATCTTAGTATACCTTTTTTACGTAATAAATATGAGAAAGTATTATTTTCATTAAAAACTTAAATATACTGAGGCACCAAAAAGTTATGATCTAATAAATGTGAGAAAAATACCGCAGACAGTACATTAAAATTTCAATCTCAATTTCTCGTCCTAAAAAAAACATAATTGTCAAATTTTGTAGAAAAACGTTGGTCTCTTTCAAAGTTATTAGAGAAAAACAAAAATGAAGTATTAACTTTAACACCCTGTATCTCAGTTAATATCAACTTTCGGATATAGGTAAGTATAATTAAATCCTAATATTTTTACGTATGGAGTCCCTGGTTTTTCCATGTACCTACCATTAATTAGCGGACACCATGTATAAGTGTAAATTACAATTTTCGAACGACTATAAAATGTCAATGTTAAAAAGTGTGCGCTTTGTAAAAGAATGACCCTATTGGAGGTCTTTTAGCTTTTAGTCAACTTTTATTTATTTCTTGAAATGTACGAAGGACGGTATAATTTATAATAATTATTCTTTCTATTTAAAAAAAATCTGATCTGCGCCACTTAACTATTTCTAATAAAAAAATTAACTATCACTTACATGATATCTCCCAACTTAAGCCTAGTTTGTATAAGCGCGCAACTTTTGTGGTCCATGGTGGTGACCGCCCTTCTCCTTCTGGCGTATCTGCTGACCGGAGGGGGTCCATCGTCCCACTTGATCGCCGGCGAGGAACCTCTTCTTCTTGACATGTGGCGACCAGCCACGCCCCCAAGCATTCTAAAATATAAAAGAAATATATTTATATTGGAATATTATTTCGATAAAAATCTATTGCGGTTTGTTGATGGAACATGCAAAGGAGTCAATATACATCATAAATCAGAATGTTGTTAAGTAATGTAATTGTAAATGTAATTTATTAATAGTTGTTAAATTAATACGGCAACGGCTCTGATCGCTCCGTGACTAAAGCGTCAGTCACTGAGAGCTCTAGGACGAGAGATTGTAGGTTCGAACCACCGACCTATAACTATGGATACGTACAACTTATGGGGTGCGCAGTAAAAAGTTAATATGAAAAAAATGGGTATTTTTAAAGGTTGCTCGTCGGTCAAAAAAAATTGACATTTTTCCATGTTGATTTTTTTCTGATAAGCCTGGCCAATTCTACATGAAAACGGTCTCTTGAGTTCTCCTCGTCAGGCCAACCGTCTTTTATTAAAACGATTAAATTCTAATCGAAACCCATTATTATGCCCATAAAGTTTTATAAAACAAAATTCGTCGTTATCAATGTATGCGCGCGTGTATAGGTCGACAAGTGAACCTGCGTCTCCGACGTATCGGTAAGGATATCGTTTAAAACATGGTTCAATCATGGGCGTCCTATTATTATTTTAAATAACGTAATAAAAATAGGAAATTCTTCTGTAATTACATTTTATGTTTCAAGCTCAGTTCGCAACTATGTTTATCAAGGTTTAAAAAATTACTTTTTACAATATGGAAATTTTTCAACATGGAAAAACAGCTACATGATCTATTGATTAATGATTATTCTTCAGTTTTGGTGGTATTAATGTCTCTTTCTAGCTTTCGCTTAAGTGGCAATTTAAATATAATAATTTGGGATTCCTCTTCACATACCCTACAAACACTTCACGGCTCTGACTGTGAAGGTTTTTAACACGACACAATGAACACTTATTTATAAAACACAATTTAATACAACACAATAACTATTGCCCTTTCTATCACTACGCAACTGGATGGGTACATCCACCAAATATCGGACATCATCGGACAGGCTCGATGGCTTCTCGGGTGTCTCACGAGACGCATGCGCTATCAACCATCTGGGATATAACCTACCAAATTAGCTCTAGCTACCTGTAACCATTGACAACGCACGATGTTGCCATATTTTTAGGTTTAAAGTACTTGAATCAAAAAAATATATTATTTTACATTTAAAATATCAAAATAAATAGTATGAAGAGAAGGATTGAAACTATAATAGACTATTGGTTTCCTAGATATCTATTATAATTTATTTTAAATGCGTAAATGTAATTTTAGGTTTTTCTCCATAAGAGATTATTAAATTAAAATTTAATATACACTCGCCAGTACAAAATATCGCCACCCTGAAATTTTGGTTAAGTTTGATATTTTATAACTTTTTTATTTTTTATGCGATTTTCATGATTTTGTGATCAGTTTGTAGATCCGTTTATTGTGTTTTTCCTCAATTATTTTATAAGGTAACATTTTTCGATTAGGCTATATTATACAGGAGTAAATCAAACTGTTGTTTCTTGTCGTAATTTCAAAACACCCTGTAGGAAAATTGAGGTGGATAATTTTATTTACATACTGTTTCTTGTCATCTATGATGTATTCTAAACATTTCGTTTCTTGATTCATTCCATTATCTCATTTCTGCTGCGAGCTGCAAAATTTTAAATGAAACGTTGATTTGAAGCATATTTTCATTAAGAAAGACAAACACTAGGTATATCATAAAGTTAATTATCACCAACAATTTTAATATCGTGTATTTCCTCCTGTCGCAACAATGACAGCTTGCAGTCTTCGTGATATCGAACGAATAAGGTTACTTATAGTCTTGCAAGGTTTATGGTAGTACAGGACGACGACGAACGACCCTTTTAAGTTGATCCCAAAGATGTTCGATTGGGTTGAGATCCGGGCTACATGCGGGCCATTCCAATCTTGGAAGTCCAACTTTATCCAGATATTCGTTCACTACATGAGCAACGTGAAGTCTAGCATTATCATGCATTAATGTACATTGGTTCCTAATGAAAGGAGCAAGTGGAACAACAACTTCTTGGAGGATTTCCTCAATGAAACGGTGGGAGATTAGAGCTCAACAAATACAAGATTGGTGCGTGTTTCAGTAGAAATACCCATGACATACATTTTCTAAAAATTACATCGTTTCATTTAAAATTTTGTAGCTCGCAGCAGAAATGAGATAATGGAATGAATCAAGAAACGAAATGTTTAGAATACATCATAGATGACAAGAAACAGTATGTAAATAAAATTATACACCTCAATTTTCCTACAGGGTGTTTTGAAATTACGACAAAAAACAACAGTTTGATTTACCCCTGTATAATATAGCCTAATCGAAAAATGTTACTTTAGAAAATAATTAAGAAAAAACACAATAAATTGGTCTACAAATTGATAACAAAATCATGAAAATCGCATGAAAAATGAAAAAGTTATAAAATATCAAACTTGACCAAAATTTCAGGGTGTCGGAATTTTGTGCCGGTGAGTATATATGACAACATTTAACTCAGAACTTTTTTGCCCGTATTCCTTTCGTAGCTACAGATAAACTTGTCGACCTATATGTGTGTACTTTAGTTTTAAATCGATGTTATATTTACTTTTTTACAATATACGTATTATTATTGCTAAATACTTAGTGGCGGAAAAAATGACTAATTAAAGGCCCTGTAGAAGTAATGAAACACACCTTTTGGGGCCGTATCGATTAGGGAACGTTAATCCTTTAATATACAGCAGGTATTTACCATCGTACATCGAATTACAGCTGTTCTACAGCCAAATAAATGACTGATCGTTAAATTAAAACACTATTCCGGAACCGTATTGCGCTTTCTCATCGAGAAAAGAAAACTGACGGCAATTACTACGAACCAATCTTATTAAAATTCACACGTCCAATTAAAAATAACAAAATAAGTGAAAATGTTTCCCTTGCAAACATAAATATACACTTATAACTTAATTTTCACTCGGCGCCGTCGTCTCTTTCAAGCCTAATATTTATTTTAGCTCATCTCTGTTTTATTTCGAGCTCATCATCAGACAGTTTAAATATTTGACATAGATTTGCCACACGTTCGTTGATCAGGACAGACATATTTGTTTAAAGGCATTATTTATATAAGGTCTAACAAAAATTCATCAGATTAAGAAATAAATTGTCTTGCGTATTGGTGAGCGATATCGTGATTTTTCAATCGCGTTTGTGAAACGTGATTGTTATTTTTTGTTATCAGTGAAATTAAAGCGTGACGTGATCGCGGTTTATAAATTTTTATCACTGCTAAGCGAGATATTACCTAGATAATATACGTAACAGAATATTGCGCGCATCGTAAAATAATAATTAGTGGGTGATGGTCAATGCATTTATAGTATATTAAGATACAAGTTTCATATGACATTATCTTAGAGCACGCGTTTTTTTTAGTACAAGTACAAGTGCTCTAATTGTCTTATGAACTGTGTATTTTATAATACTTTTTCTAGGTATTTGGGTCTTTAAAGTCTGAAAAACTTTAAAAAATTAGTAGATTTTTTCCATTTGAATTAATATTTTCATTTTGGGTTGGCAATACTTTTACAATTTAATAAAATGTTACAAGTATCAAATATGCCATGATAGAAACAATTGAACACAACACATTTTCTTCCCTCCGTCATAATTAGAAATAAATATATTATTTAAGTTGTTAAAAATGAGTCAGGAAGAAAGTTGTACTCCGTCAGAAATACGAGAAATTGCAGAAAATAATCTAGAAAAATATGCAAAACTTTGAGTTATTGTGCGAGCAGAAGAAAGTTCAAAATATTGAACAAAATAATAAATAAAACTATTGAACAAAATATTGTGTCGATACAGAATCTGACAGGAATAACAATTAATGATCAGGAAATGTCTACAGTAACTATAAATATGTATATATAAAGTAATATGTATAATACTATATTAAATAAAAAATAAAAATAGTAGTTTATTGAATAAAACTTTAGAAATAGAGCATAAACTGGGCGATATTTCTATTATATTTAGGTTATGTTGTTTTATAGTTGTGACTAGAAATTACTTGACGGACACCGTCAGCATGTTATTTGTTTCCGAGTATAGGTAAATAGTAAAAATGATCTATTTGCAAGATTAAAGGTTAGTATTTTAAAGTTTTCTATAAAAAAATGTTTTGTCGAATCCATAATGCCGAGAAAACTAATTTTAAAGAAATCGAAGTAAGCCTAAAATTTGAACCCTACTTGCTGCCAACATTTAATTAAAAAAAAAAAAAATAATTAAATTTCAGTTTCATAAAGTTTTCGCATTTCACAATGTAGCCATTATGAAACCCAAATAGAAAAAAATATTTATTATGTATACTACTTTACTACTAAAAGAACTGTTACAAAATAAAACTAAAATATGTAAAAAATATTACAAAACATTGACAACAAACAAGAGAAAACGTTATTTCTACCTAGATTCAGGTAGAATTATACTTCAGAATCAATATTTTTGCATAAAACTTTGTGACAATGCTGATAAATGAAAATAAAGTTTGACAGAAATGAGGTTTCAAAGCGCTTTCATTGTATTTGTTTTTACCAAAGCCTACTGTGACAAATTTCACATTTACAAATCAATATTTAAACGGGCGCATTAGAATTGTAATTGAAAATATCTCGAAAACGGTTAGTCGGAGCGACATTTACAAAGTATACCTTTCTCGCGTAAAAATGATGGGAAAACTGATATTTTTAGTAAAAACATACTTATACTAAGCCCCAAAAAAGTTACACTTCTTTTTGTGTATCCAGAGTATCGCAGAGAGCGCCCCCTACAACCTAAAACAAAATTATTAACAAATTCAAATTCCTTACCCCAAAAAACCCTAATAACAAAATGTTGTGCAAAAATATTAATTCAGAAATAAGTTATTTAGGAAAATCGAAAATTAACTTGGTCACCCTGTATCTCGGTTATTACCAGCTATTGAACTAAACTAAGTATAGCCAAATCGCAATATTTTTACCCAAGGAATACAGGTAGAATGTTTGATTCTTTTGTGTTCCATTGTTTTGACATATCCCTTGTAATTTAACAATATAAATAAAATATTCAATCAAACTTGTTTGGGTTTAGCTCTTGCGAACATTTTAAGAAATATTTTTAAATACGTAGGCGTACAGAACTCAAAAAGCTCTTTGATCTCTATAAATATTTTATGATCAAGGCCCCTTCCTCGCCCGCCCGATGTTTTATTAAAGACCTAAACCCATAAAACCAATATTTTAACGAAAGAAACCTATTTACCCCTTACCAGTGGTGAAATTAGAACAATTTACAAATTCATCGTCCTGGAATCAATTTTCACAAAAAGAAGTTTATTATTTTAACGTATTCTGTGTCGACACAATATTTTGTTCAATAGTATTATTTATTATTTTGTACAATATTTTGAACTTTATTCTGCTCGTACCATAACTCAATGTTTTGCATATTCTTTTTAAAAAAAAATTCTAGACTATTTTCTGCAATTTCTCGTATTTCTGACGAAGTACAACTTTCTTCCTGACTCATTTTTATTAACTTTAATAATATTTTTAATTATGACGGATGGGAAGAAGCTTTGTTGTGCTCAATTGTTTCTATCATGGCATATTTGATACTAGTAACATTTTATTAAATTGTAAAAGTATTGCCAAACTAAAAAGAAAATATTAATTCATATGGAAAAAATCTACTATATTTTTTAAAGTTTTTCATACTTTAAAGACCAAAATAGAGAAAGTATTATAACATACACGGTTCATAAGATAATTAGAGCACTTGTAATTTAGAAAACGACCCGCGCTGCGGATAATGTCTTATGAAACTTGTATCTTAATATACTATTACCTAATTCCTATCTTTAAGAGACAATGCTAGTAAACTTCATCTACAAGGCATTCACCTTAAAATGTTCATATACTTGTCAATTTCGCTAGCGTCGCCGTCGCTTGATGGATATAAAAAGGAGCGGCGTCCTACAATTGCTTTATCCTCTTTATTTCCCAGAACATTGCTTTTTTGAAACCTCCTGAGAATTTGTTTATAACGCAGTACGACGTTTTCCGATTTCCAATCTATATATCTATCTCCCTTCTTTTTTTGTGGTTGTGGTGTTTTCTGTTTAAATGTTTATCAATTGTTTCTTTGGAATGTCAAATCTCGTTAAAAATTATAATAAATTACTCAAAAATGGAAATTTTTGGCATTATTTTGAGGATAAATATCTTATAGTAGAAATCAGAGAGGGGGATCGCTCTTCTAGGGGCCGGATAGAGAGTTTTATCAATTTTGATGGGTTAAAATTTGTTTACAGGCAACTTTCGGTAAATCGGATTTTAAAAATAAATAATCTCAAAAACACCTGCTAATTGTTTAATAGCTTTCTTATAGTATCTAATTAGAGGAATTACAATAATATGTTCGCGCATAAGATCATCGTCACAAAGATCTTGGTCTATAGCATCGATTTTTTAATAATTTAACGCCCGTCACATGGCTAATTTTACTCTTCTGGATCATATAACGCCAATATTTGGAACGGGAGTTATTTTAATCAGTCACTATAACCATTTTCCATAGTGTATAACTGCTTTGTCTTATATTGGCTTAAAGTTTTGAAATGTTCCTTATAGAATGTTAAAATACTAAGAAAATTAGTCATATTTTCAATCTACCTAGGTGTAAACGAAACTTGCACATCAAAATATATTTTTCCTTAATGGTTAATAAAAAAATATTGTATGTATACAGGGTGTAACTAAATAAGTGTAAAACATTTAAGGGGGTGATTCCTCATCGAACAAAAGATATGATCTTTCATATAAAGAAACTTCATTGGAGCATCCCTTGTTAATATACAGCCCCTTAAAGGGGGTACATAAAATGTGTTTAACAATTTTTTTCACAAGCACTAACAAAGTTACAATATTGAAATTAACCTGACATTTTCTACTACCAAAAAGACACTTAGCCAGTAGTTTATTTGGTTTACCCCATGGTTGTAAGGGTGGAAAACGCAACCCCTATTTTCATGCGTGACCGGTGTTACTGTGACCGGCGATACAAAAATGCACAAATTTGTGGATAACAGCTAATACAAGTTATTTCTTAAACTTTTTTTAGACTCAAATTAGTATCTGCACTCAAGAGAATGACTTCGTGTAGTATTTTTACCTTAATTAAGACTACTAGGTCTGAGTTAACCCTGTGACCGGCGATACAACATAAACACATACGCCTGGTAAAAAGTATAGGCAATGTTCTAGTTTATACCTAAATAAACATAATAAGGAACTTACCTAAACAGGTGCACGATTTACACAAATTCAAACACATATGTGTAACATGTACCATTAATTAGCGGACACCCTGTATAATCTTAATTTATAAAAAAGTATTGTTAGTATTTCTATTTTAAAATAGTATATAGTACATTTTACTGACAACTTTTATTGTATTTTTTATTGTAAAAATGACCAAGTTTGAAAATTTTTTTACAAGAATAAAATACATTAAATCCGATGCAACTGGTTCCCAGGATGTCGTTCTTCACTATGAATAACAGCGGCGAACTTAACAGGGAACAAATGCCGTCGATCGAGAATTCAAGCGGCGTATCGCCGGTTTTAAAATAAAGAAGTTCTTTTTAAATACCTAAATATGACAAAATGTGTATTTTCAAACATTGGCTCCCCCGAAAGACTTTGCGCCCTCTCGCCCTGACCCCAAACCCTGGCTAGGCTACTGTATAACAAAGTTATGAGAGAATATTGGTGATTCTAAAAACTTAATAATATATGGGATGTTCCATTAATTAAAACAAGAAAGTTGCAACCGTTTTTTGTTAGAAGCAGCAGCAGGTGCTTCTACAGTGAGTCCCAGAAAAAATGTCTAAATTCATTTAAAATTCAGCGGTAAGTTTTTTCAAAAAACGCTCGTACTCGTCGATTTTGATTTTTAATTTTTTTTTTTGTGGTAATTTCATGTATACAGGGTAGCTCAAAAATAAGTTACGACCATCAACTTCATTTTTTCAAATGAAAACATATATTTTTTATTTCATTTTTGAATTTTGCATTGAATTCTAAGCATGTTTCATGTACCATGTCCTATACATAAACTCAACAGTTATTGAAAAAATTAGGATTGAACATATCTATAAGTTAGACCTGTTTATTAATAAAAAACACAACAAAATCAAATTAAATGTTGAAAATGTGCGCCATTTACGGCTTGACAATATCCAAGACGATCAATAAACTCTCTTTGAACGTTTCCAACCATTTCCGGAGTTATGACACGCACTTCTCTTCGGATCCTTTCTTTCAACTCCTGCATATTGTTTGGCCTGTTAACAAATACTTTTGATTTGAGGTAACCCCACAAAAAAAAGTCCAGCGGAGTTAGGTCTGGCGACCTAGCAGGCCATTCGATAGGTCCTCTCCTTCCTATCCATCGATTGGGAAAGGTTTCATCCAAAAATGTGCGCACAGTGGCCGCATAGTGCGGAGGAGCACCATCTTGTTGGAATATCAGTTCTTCGTCAGGGGAGTCTGGATCCAATGGATTCGGAAATAAAGCCACTAATGCTGGAATTAATTCTAGTTGGAGAAATTCGAGATATACTTGTCCAGTTAAAGACTCTTCAAAGAAAAATGGACCAATTACTCATGACATATGCATGCGAAACTTGGACTCTTACTAAGCAGAATGAGAACCGACTAAGAATAGCAGAGAGGAAGATTTTAAGGGGCATTTTTGGACCAAAAAAAGACGAAGGAACACAACAGTACCGTATCAGAACCAACATAGAATTGGAGGAAATGTATCGCCAACCTAGTATTGTCGGGGTGGTCAGGTCGGAAAGACTTAGATGGGCCGGACACGTTAGAAGACAGGAACATAGCCGTATCGTAAAATTAGTATGGGAAGAAGCACCAGTCGGCAAACGTCCTTTAGGGAGACCAAGATTGCGCTGGAGAGATAACGTGGCAGCGGACCTACAAATGTTGAATATCGTCAACCCAGACCAGATGATGTTGGATAGACGACAATGGAGGCAAATTGTGAAGTCAGCCAAGACCCAACCAGGGTTGTAGCAGCTACAGAAGAAGAAGAAGAAGAAGAAGAATTACTCTTTCGCGTACGATTCCACACCAAACATTTATTTTCTTAGGGTACTGGCTGTGAACCTCTATCATCCAATGCGGATTTTCTGTTGCCCAATATCGACAATTTTGTCTGTTCACATTACCATTCAAATAGAACGTAGCTTCATCCGAAAAAATAATATTTTTTACTAAATTATTATCTAGATTGCACATATTTTGCATGCGTCCGCAAAACTCACTTCGCCTATCGAAATCATCTTCAAATAACTCATGCACTGGAATAACTTTGTATGGGTGATATTTGTGCTTTTGAACTACTCGGTGAACAACAGATTTCGGCATGTGTAAATCGGCCCCAATGTGCGACAGGGGAGTACATGGATTTTCTTCCAAGGAAAGCAAAACGTCAAGTTGTTCATTTTCATCTCGAGTAGGACGACCAGATTTAGGCAAATCTCTAACATGACCGAGTTCTCTAAACTTAGCCTCTATTCTACTCACCATATTTTGACATATGGGAGGACGATCAGGATGGATTTCATTAAATAATTGGGCTGTTTCTATTTGAGTACGTGTTTTATCACCAAACCCAACCATGCATAGAATTTGAATTTTTTCCCGTTCCGTTAACTTCACCATTATTGTGAAAACCGCAACTTTGAAACTACGCTTGACAATAATTATACTTATTTGAAATAAAATTGTCATACAGTTTCTATGGAAATAAACGGTGACAGTGAGACAGTACACTCTTACTTATTATGGAGCCCAAAATGCCATATTGCCAGAAGATTTGATAGATCGTTGGATTCCCTAAATGATATGTTCAATCCTAATTTTTTCAATAACTGTTGAGTTTATGTATAGGACATGGTACATGAAACATGCTTAGAATTCAATGCAAAATTCAAAAATGAAATAAAAAATATATGTTTTCATTTGAAAAAATGAAGTTGATGGTCGTAACTTATTTTTGAGCTACCCTGTATACATGAAATTACCACAAAAAAAAAATTAAAAAATCAAGACATTAGACATTTCTTCTGGGACTCACTGTATGTAAGCAGCCAAATTTTTAAAATGAACCTATTGCTCGTTTTCTATAATATACCTCTAACCTATCATAGACCGTGAACGAAAACTTTGTAAACATATCTACTTTATTAGAGTTTGATCTGATTAATCTACTTACATTCTCCTCTCCATATTGAAGCTCAACAGCGTGTTCAATTTTGAATATGAAAATAATTATAAAAGTAAGATGATTAATATACACAATGACATGATCTAATTAAAAGAATGTTCGCTTGTCCGCACTGGGTGATCTTTGATGGCCACTGTTATATAAAATAGGTAAGGCATAAAATGTGACACTGAAAAGCAACATTTATAGCAAACTTAAAGGAAAATGTACGTACGTAGCCCGTCGACTTCAATAAGACTAAACAGGTACTTTAAATAATAAAAGATGGGACTGCTTATCGCCGGATATTATATAAATTAGTATCAAAAGTGTGTGCCGAGCCGCTTCTGAATATCGGAACGCGAGCAAAAAATTAGGGTATGCTGCCGTTAAATATGTTGTAAAAACAGCAGGTAATGTTCAATTAGAACAACTAAACTTGTCAGTAATATAATAAATTTAATATAATTTTTCTATTCGGGTTTCATAATGGCTACATTATGAAATGCAAAAAAATTGAATAACTTGCCACTTTATGGAACTGAAATTTAATTTTTTTCATGTTGGCAACAAGTAGGCCTACTTTGATTTCGTTGGAATTAGTTTTCTAGGCATTATGGTTTCGGCAGAAATTTTTTATAGAAAACTTTAAAATACTAACCTTTAACCTTGCAAATAATTCATTATTAAGTACTAGATATTTATCCGAAATACCTATACTCGGAAATATATAAAATACTGATGGTGTCCGTCAACTAATTTCTAGTCACAACCATAAAACAACATAACCTAAAAATAATAAAAATATCTTCCAGTTTATGCTCTGTAGTATTTCTAAAGTTTTATTCATTAAAGTACTATTTTTATTTTTAATTCAATATAGTATTTATTATACATATTACTGGTTCAGAGAACGGGTTTGTTCCAAATTGTCTGTTGCTTTCAGCTAAAAACATAGCAGATTCTTCTTTAGATTACCATCAAGATACCGACGCACAACTTTTTAAGATTGGTTTAAACATAAACTCCTTAAAAATATACATGAAAATAGCGTCATTGTAATGGACAATGCTAGTTATCATAGTCGGCAAGCAAAAATCGTTCCCAATTCTAATAATACAAAAGCAGAATTTCAAAATTTTATGATTGGAAATGATTTATATTTTGAAGAAACATACAAAAAACGAGAACTGCTAGAAGTATTAAAAGCTTTTAAAATAAATAAGGAATACGAGTGTGACAAACCTGCAGCAGAAAATGAACATACAGTGTTGCGTCTTCCTCCGTACTATTGTATATTCAATCCTATTGAGCTAATATGGCACCAATTAAAATCCAAAATTAGGAGAAATAATATTTCTCCTACATTAAATGCATCTGTAGTAGAATTAATTAAAAACGAAGTAAGAAAAATTTCTGCAGACAGCTGGAAAAACTGTGTACAGCATGTACTTAAGGTGGAAAATTCTTACAATTGTATGATTACAAATGTTCAACCCTTAATTATAAGTTTAGGCTTAGGTGAAGATAGTGATAGTGATACAGAGTTAAATTTTGAATAAATTATCAATAGTTTCTTAGAATTTAATTAATTTTTATTGTACTTGTTATCCTAATAGTTATACTTTTAAATTATATTATTTTCAATTATCATTAATTGTTATCATTATTTTACATTTATTATAGGTACCTAAAACTAAAAATACCTATCTATTTATTTTAAATTATAAAAATAAATCATGTGGTGTGGTATACATTATACATATTTATAGTTACTGTAGACATTTCCTGGGCATTAATTGTTATTCCTGTCAGATTCTGTGTCGCCACAATATTTTGTTCAATAGTATTATTTAGTATTTTGTTCAATATTTTAAACTTTGTTCTGCTCGCACCATAACTCAAAGTTTTGCATATTCTTTTTAAAAGTTTTTCTAGATTATTTTCTGCAATTTCTCGTATTTCTGACGGAGTACAACTTTCTTCCTGACTCATTTTTATTAACTTTAATAATATATTTCTTTTTAATTATGACGGATGGGAAGAAGCTTTGTTCTATTCAATTGTTTATATCATGGCATATTTGATACTTGTAACATTTTATTAAACTGTAAAAGTATTGCCAACCCAAAAAGAAAATATTAATTCAAATGGAAAAAATCTACTATAATATGCAGGGTATTGCATTTAAAATAAGAAAGTTGGTATTGGCCACTGTTACATGACACACCCTGTATGAAAAGTCTTTATTGAAAAAAATGCGCAACTAGAAATACCAATCGATGAGTCCGAGCGTTTTTTAGCACACGCCCCCATTTATTTATTATAGAATGTATTCATTCCATTTGGATGATACACGCTGTATGCCCACTGTAGCCACGTCTGCCAAGGGCCGAAACAATTCAAGATTTTTCTGTATCCTTTCATTACAAGCTAACAAAAAATAATTAGGTCAAAATTGACACAAATGTTCAATGTCGCGTAAAATGAATCATTAAATGTGTTTTATCAAATATGATATCCTACGCTAAAGCTAAACCTGCATTGCTTTAATTATATTCCTTATGTAGTTCCACTCTTCACAGCGCCGTTAAAACGCTGTAAAGTGCGTCACTACATTTCGTGTTTTTCATTATACCAGCGTTGGCGATTTGCTAGTTTTTTTTTCTATCAATTGAGAATAATTGGAAATAAACATTTGAAGAGTCGAGCAAAAAACTAAATCGTGGAAAATATGTATCTTGTTTGGCTTGAATAAAATCAAACCTGCTAGATATTGTTACTGCGTGTGCAGCAGAGTTATCTAGGTGCAAGTTTGTAATGTTTTGAGGTTCTTGGCCTTGTTATTATTGTTGATAAAATTCGATGTTATTCACGTGCCCACAAATGTTTTTATTACTGTTATTAAGTAATTGAACCAGTCTTCAGGTTCTAATCGGAGCTCATCTAGCAAATTGATGTGTGATAATTTTTGGCACTTATTATCCAAAAGTGTAATAATATACAGCGTGCCCCAAGTAAAGTGGCCTATTAGAAGTATCTCGACAACTAAGTAAGATTTTATTTTGAAAGTTTGGCTGCGGTGCAAAAAACTCTCTGAAGACAGACCGGCAACCAATCGGGTATGTGTGGCAGCGCGAAATGACTTCGCCGAATGAAAGTATGTGTGATTCCCCGACGGCAGTTCGCCGTTTATTTGTTGAGTTCTAAGGTTAAAATCGTAAACAATGCCACAAAAAATGTCGCGTTTTGAGTCTGAAAGAGAATATTGATGTTGTGGAAGTTTGTAATTTGATAACAATGATTTGGGCGAGTTCATTAACATTGATAGCAATGTGCTATTAGAAGATGATAGTGACCCCATCCCTACCGCTTATGTAGTCCAAACTGAAACCACATCACTATCTGACGACTCTGATGAACGATGAAGAAGTTGAATGCAGTAATCAAACAAATGTCACCAATTATCAACAAGACTATGCAAAGAATAGGGGTGACTCTACAGCAATGGAATTGTTATCAGACATGGAATTACCTTAAGGCAAACACGTCAAGCTACGTTGTTAGATTTTTTTAGTACTACACCCTAACTAAAACTAGTGTATTTTTGTTATGTTATGATTATCTGTACATACAGATACATAGTAATAATTTTGCATTTACGTATTACCTAATAACAAATGTCCCATGGGCGGACACCTCTATTAGGCGGACACATTTGGACGGTTCCGTAGGTGTCCGCCTAAGAGAGATTTCACTGTTTTTTAAAATCCCCTTATTGGGCGCATAATTACGCAACTGTACCACCCCCCCCCCCCTAAAACCGATTTCGCGAATTTGTTTTCCCCTGTATAGATCGAGACTATTCCCGATAGGACACCTTGTATAGTCCGTTCATTTTGATCGTCCCTGTACTTATTGTCATTTAAATAAGGTTTTACTTTCACGAGACAAGTCTATTTAGTATAAACGAAAAATGAATTCAGTCAAACTTTACACAAAGAATGTGACAGAGCAACAAATAAACACAATCTGATTTATTTCGAAGTGAAATTGCTTTCGCATGAAACACATTTCTGGTTCCACCAAGTTTTCCTGGAAACAAAGCGTTTACAACTGAAGCCATCAGACATTAGCTGAAAAGCTGGACATAATTGCTTTTTTTTGAGAATATTTTGCTGCTTTGACGACGCAGTACGGGGGGGTGATATAAAAAAATTCCATTTATTCAGGGCCTCTTTCTAAAGTTAAAATCTGATTAGAATTGGTTATTTTGGGGCGTTTTCAAATTTAAATTAAATTATTTATGTGATAAAAAGAATTTGTGGGTTTTAAATTAAAGAGGTTATTTCTTTTATGTCACGACTTTAATTTTTTATTTATTTTTTGCATTAAATCGGACGTTTTCAGGACTTAGTTATACAGCCTGTACGGAAACTATCTTCACCAATGGGAAACTTTTTTATTCTTGATTCTAAGTAATAGTACAGGGTGTACCATTTTCGACACTTTTATAGGGTCTCCATAATTGTTAGTGCTATCAAAAAAGTAATGTAGGTGTCATGTACTCTTTTTGGGCTAAACGTAAAACGATAAAATCAAAATTTGAAAATTTTCGCTCGTTTAAGAGATACGGGGGAAAATAAAAAAAATTGACAATTTCAAAATTACCCTATATTTTCTTAGTTAAAAGAGATATGGAAAAATGTTTTATACAGAAGTTTCTTTATATTAATTGTTGCATAATCTGCCGTTTTCAGAATAAGTATACGGGGTCAGGTAAAAAAGTTATCGGGCCTATCCGCATTTTTTTAAACGGAACACCCTGTATATTTGAATCTAAAAATATAATATTTTAAATTCTCCTTTCAAATATATAACACACCATGGATGATATTGGTTTCCTAGGCGATTTATTAAACTTTATTACTTTAATCAAAGTAGGCCATGAAATAAAAACTAATATCCTAGAGACAAGTATGTTGACATTCTAGTTGTTATTAGCATTTAACGTCAATTTCCTTTTTTACATATTCATTTGTGAAAAATACTTAAGTATCAACATTTTAAAAAATTTGATGATATTTATCATCCATGGTGTGTTATAAATTTGAAAAGAGAGTTTAAAATGCTATCTTTTTAGATTAAAATATACAGGGTGTTCCATTTTAAAAAATGAGGTTAGATCCTACCTGGTCTTACCTGACCCCGTATACTTATTGTGAAAACGGCAGATTATTCAACAATAAATATAAATAAACTTCTGTATTAAACATTTTTTTGTATCTCTTTTAACTAAGAAAATATAGGGTAATTTAGGAATTGTCAATTTGTTCATTTCCCTCCGTATCTCTTAAGCGAGCGAAACTTTTCAAATTTTGATTTTACCATTTTAAGTTTGACCCAAAAAGAGCACATGACACCTACATTACTTTTTTGATAGCACTAACAATAACGGAGATACCCTATAAAGGTGTCGAAAATGGGCCATCCTGTACATTGTTTACCGAGTAGGAAATGCCTAACATTCCTGGAGGACTATGAAGATTGCTAAGTCGAGGCGCAAGCCAAGACTTAGCAACACAGAGTTCAGGAATGTGGCTTTTCCTACGAGGTAAACATACTATATTTCCGAAAATCGTTTAAAAATCGACAGATTTTGATAATTTTTGAAAAAATCGCGAATAACTTTATTAACAAATAAATGATGCTTTGAAATTCGTAATAAAATTGGTTGTGTTACTAGGGAAACGTACTTATTAATGTTGAATTGTCAAACTTGACGCATATAAATTTAATTGTTGGTGTTTCCGAAAGCAAAACAGTATAAAATGATAAGTGATGATGAATTTTCCATTTCTGGGACTCCTCCAGAGCTGGTTGAGGCAGTGAATACTGCTTCATTAGAATTGT
This sequence comes from Barypeithes pellucidus, assembly GCA_963991005.1. Lineage (NCBI taxonomy): Eukaryota > Metazoa > Arthropoda > Insecta > Coleoptera > Curculionidae > Barypeithes > Barypeithes pellucidus. Next base: position 19,268,327 of record OZ022565.1, on the reverse strand, counting down.
TGCCAAAGAAATCAAGAGAAAGGTACGAATATGCATATATAAATGTTTTATGGACTATCGCAAGAGTAAAAATACGAGTTCTCTCTCGGAAAATGTTGTAATGGCATACTTCCTAGACCTTTGTTTAAAGATGAAATCTTCAACATTATGGTCAATTATTCAATGTTGAAGTCAACCCTTGCAATTAAACACAATGTAGATATATCTACATATTCAAAACTTCGTTCTTGAAACGACAATCCCAAGGTTATAGGGCAAAGAAATCTAAGATTTTAACGAAAGCTCCAGATAAGGAAAATTTAATGATTAAGGTAATTTACAAGGCTTTAATTTCTATTTAGATTACAAATTTATTTATTTTTTAGGTGGCTTTAATATTTGGTATTTCTGGGGCCTGTAGAATGGATGAGTTAGTCCGAATGACTCTACACGATGTATAAGACCTAGAATCTAAGCTTTTAATTAGCATGCCTGATTCGAAGACCAGCAAACCAAGATCATTTGCAGTTATTCAGATGTACTTGAATGTTTATCGAACGTATGTTTCGTTAAGACCAGAACATACGAACAGTGACCGATTTTTCTTTAAATATCAAAGCGGAAAGGGTTGTAGACAAGTGGTAGGAATATATCAATTTAGAAAAATGCCTAAAATAGTTGCTACTTATTTGAACTTGGTAAATCCGACAGAATATACTGGTCACTGCTTTCGTCAGTCATCTGCAACAATATTGGTTGACTCTGATGCCAACATAACTAGTTTAAAGAGGCATGGCGGATGGAAGTCATCAAACGTTGCTGAAGGATATATTGAAGAATCTCTTAACAAAAGGTTGAGGTGGCAAATAAAATTTTCACAGTACAAAATATTCAACAAACTAACCCTACTACCTCGCATGTTGTCCAAAATGTTTCTAATAGTTCTAATAATGTTCCTTCAATTTTCAATAATTCTACTAATTGTGAATATAACAAACTAATTGCAAAATGTATTCTGCAATGCATTGAGGTTTTTCAAAATTCCAAGAATATAGTGAATGCGCTAGTAAAATAGCCTCAAAATCAGCGCCATCTCGTAAAGAGTTTCTTAAATTGATCTTAAACTACAGGTTTCTAATATGGAAAAGGTGTAATATAGCTGCCGTCACCGATAGATGGCTTACCAATATTAATAGGTTTGTTAACATGGAAGTGTCCATTCTAGTACAAACCTAAATATTATTCTATGATGTTATCAAAAACATTTTTTTCCCTATTTCCGAACGATTTTCGGAAAAAGGCCTTTTTTATAGAGAAAAAAGTGTGAAAATAACAGTCTGATAACGATAAAAGGAAATTTTTTTATAATTATTCTTAGCTAAGTCCAATTTAATAGAATTAGGTACGGAATGTCCTATCCTGACAAATACTTAAACCGCCGCCAAAAATAATTACTTAGGAAATTCTAGAAGTCAAAACTTTCCTAACAAACAACTTTAAGTGAACTTTGAAAACACTCCGGGAACACTTTGTACTCCATAAGTTAAAGTTTCGATGGTATATTTTGACGTAAATTCGAATAATCTTATAACGACTTGTGTAGTTTGTGAAAGTTTCACTCACCGGTGCATTTAACTAAGGAAGCTTATAATTTTTAACAAATCTGACGGATGTTTGACAACGAACCGATGTTTTTTTTTTAAATTTAAAAATACTGAGAATTTGTTAGAATACTCAGTAATTTATTTTATTTTGATGGTTACCTATATACAACGTGTCCAAGATAAGGAGGGCCAGTACAGGGATCTCGGAAACCGTAAGAGATACGAAGTCGGTTAAATGGAGGTAGTTCCGGAGAAATCCAGAAAAAACGATATCCTGAAAAATCGTTTCATTGTTTTCCTGCTTTTTTTTAGATCGAATTCTAAGGTAAATTGCACCTTTGCATTGCCACTTTTTTCGCTCTATCTAATAGCGTTAATTGTTTCGTAATCCGACGAGTCGTCTTCGAAGGGACATTATCAACTTTATTTTTTTAAATACGGTCCTGTTTTTCTGATATTGGAATTTGATAGATTTTTCTTCCGAATGCAACGATGTATGACACATTGTCGTCTAATGACGTTTCGAGGGATTTTTGACAACATCAGGATATTTTGGGATACGGCCCTGTATTTCTCCTAATTTTATAAATAATATCTCATAAGTAAGCTCTAAATTTTTACTTATGTTGGACTAGTTCAATAAATAACAAATAATTTAATAATAAACCACAAATAGTTAAGTGAATAAAATACAGAAACATTATTTCAAACTTCTATTGATTCGGGATTTAAAAGAAAAGTAGGCGCTTGAAACAAAAAATTAAGATGGTGACGCGTGATTTGTTTCACTTGACATTCCCATTGTGATCGTTTGAGAGCGTTTTAAGAGGTTTTCTATTTTTCAGAAAATATGGAACATAAATTTACAAATGCTGATAAGTTTGATATTCTATCGCATGTTTTATTTTATCTCAAAAAAACTGTTATGTGGCAGTTAGAAGATGTTATTTCTGCTTAGAGAATAAAGGAAATCATTTTGAACAGCTGATTATGTAGTTCCTTACTTTTTTGGTTGTTCGTTTTATTACTGTTTTGGAATGATTTTTGTTCACTTATTTGTGGTTTATTATTAAATTATTTGTTATTTATTGAACTAGTCCAACATAAGTAAATAATTTAGAGCTTACTTATGAGATATTATTTATAAAATTAGGAGCAATACAGGACTGTATCCCAAAATTTCCTGATGTTGTTCAAATAACTCTCGAAACGTCATTAAACCACAAGGTGTCATACATCGTTGCATTCGGGAGAAAAAAAGCTCTCAAATTCCAATATCAGGAAAACAGGACCGTATTTAAAAAAAGTAAGTTGATAATGGCCCTTCGATGACGACTCGTCGGATTACAAAACAATTAACGTTAGATAGAGCAAAAAAGTGGCAATGCAAAAGTACAATTTACTTTAGAATTCCATCTCAAAAAACCCAGGAAAACAATAAAACGATTTTTCAGAATTTCGGTTTTTTCCGAATATCTCCGGAACTACTCGGAATTTTAAAACTTTCTGAACGGCATATTATTAGGCACGTAAATGCGCAACTTTACCTCCATTTAACCGACTTCGTATCTCTTACGGTTTCCGAGATCCCTATATTGGCCCTCCTTATCTTGGACGCGTTGTAGTGGAAATTTATTAAGTTAAAATTTAGTTTTTCTTTCTACACCATAATATTTAGTTACAGATTTCCACCAATGTATTGTCTGATTCAATTACGTTCTTAAATACACTAATTCCAATTATCAACTAAATTTGTCAAGTTACAAATGACGCTTAAAATATTTAGCTCCTAGTCTTGGAAGTTTTAAAACTAGTCTGCTTTAAGCGAATAAGTTTCGTAATTTTTGTCGAACACAATTTGGTACTTTAAGTGGCAACTTTTAATATAGCACAGCAATATTCTTTAAAATTAGTTTAGATGATCGAAAAACTCCTTTAAAGCTATATACATTTACGAGGGGCATTTAGGACAGTGTGGTTGCTAACAACAAACACCATCTACAGTCATTTTAGCTTGAATCAAGCGGTCTATCTATTTATGCGGCTGCAGACGCATTTCTTCACGGGCAGCATGAAGAATCACGTCTCAACAAAGACCTAGAAGAAATTTTGGCTTGGGATGACAGTAACCAAGTCGAATTTAATGCTGAGATAACCGAGGCAGCAATTTTCTCTAACTTGGTTACCATTGTAGAGCCGGATATAGTCATGGCAGAACTCGCAATTCCACTGGCTTCATCTATTGATTTGATGGGAGTTAATCTGGGAGGAAATATGTCTTGACATAACCAAGGCATATCTTTTTTGTACTTTTCCCGGCCAACAAGTTGCATCTCAACAACTTTTGACACTATACAAGCCCAGACTTGACCATCACTAGAGTACGGCTCTCATGTCTGGAGCTCTGCACCCAGACATACTCTTCGGCTACTGGATTCCATCGAGAGCCATTCGTCTGATCGACAGCCTTGAGCATCGAAGACAGGTTGGTGATTTGACCCTTTTTTACAGATTATATTTCCATTGTAAATGATCGACTGATATTGCAAGCTTAATTCCAGCTAGGGCGATGAATAGCAGAAATACACGACGAACCACTATCGCCCATCCGTATAAGGTTCGGTTTCAGTCAGTGGCGGCTCGTGACCTCCTCCCCCCTCGAGGGGGTTCACAAGTATGGTGAAATTATTTTTAAAATTTTATTTTTGTGTAACGACCAAACAATAACTTTCTATGCGTTTTAAATGTAGAAAGAAAAAAAGTAATAAGAAAATGCGTTAGGTAAAACATATTTTTATTTATTTTTTAATTTTACACAAGGAAATATAACTTTTGGAAAATAAGAAAGGTTTTCTTAGTGTGTATAACTGTCGGATCTTAACGTCGTCGCATGCAACCCTCGTAACAATATTTATACAGTCCACTACTAATACTACTAAAGCCATCTACGAGCTATCAAGAAAACCGAATGATGTCCAATACTAGTACCGCCATCTACGAGTCATCAAGGAAACCGAATGATGTCTTATACCACTACGCCATCTACGGCTACGTCATTAGGCGCAACCAAGACGAGAACAATAGTTAACTATTTTATGACGAGAACGAATCGCGCCACGAGACTGACAAGTTGGCATTCTTCATATTTTCAGTGTTTTTCAGTTTAAATCCTTAAATAAAATGGTTTAAAATCATATCGAGTATCATTTATCAAAATACACAACATCCTACACAATAGTGCTTAAACGTAAAGTACATTTTTCGGTTCTTAATTGTAGAAAATTAATCAATAACAGCCTCATTAAGTTTGGAATACCCTCTATAATTTTTTTTTCATATATTTCATTTTTAAACTTTCTAATAAAGTCCCTACATTTACCCTTTGTGGTCTGCGTTAAATTAATTTCGGGTTTAGGTGTTCCCGGATTCTTCACTTCGATTTTTTGCTCCAAACTCAAAGAGCTAATAAATATATAATATTAAAATATTAAAACATACACGCTCGAATTTCTAACTAGACAACGAACAGACAACAGCGCGGTACACACAAAAACTGTGCGCCTTTTCCATGTTAAATCGCCATAGCCCCGCTATCCCCCGCTGCCACCCGCCACCTGTTACTACAGAGAAACAAAAAATCATACTGATGATAGACAAAAATAACACATCTAGTGAAAAGGAGTTAAAGGTTTTATACCTGGCTCACACGGGGAGTTTGGTCGGTCGGAGCTTCTCACTCGGAGAAGTTTATGTCCATCCCGACACTACCTTACAGCCGCGTCTGTAAGGTGTCTGTAAGCAGATTCTCCTCGGCTGTCCTAAAAAATAAATAAAAAAAAGTGCACTACTTAATCGCATGTGCGAGCAAGTCTTATCGTCATTTACCTCGACCGAGGCACGGTTGCCGGATCTATACAGTTTGGTTTGACGGGATGATAAAATATTAGGGAGGGTCGGACTTTTTTAGTTTGACGGTACGATAAAATATTAGGGAGGGTCGGACTTTATACGATAAATAATATTCAATGAATATAAATTAATATTTTTTATTCGTTTTGTTTTGGGGGTGCACGTGCGCATGTGCTCCTGTGGACGAACCGCCACTGGTTTCAGTACTGCTAGAACTTTATTGTTTTAGAACGACCTTCCTGATGTCGTATTTCCCAACGAATACAACCTCCAACGTGAATCGCCTTATTCACATATGCATCACTCTAAGAGGTGCCTTGAAGGGTGTTTCCTATAGTGCTAGTTTTTGATCATAGAAAAAAAAGTGCCTGTACCTTCTTTGCTGTTCCATTTTCCTGGAAACCCGACACAACATTTGTCTCCCTGTTTATATCCTTTCTGTGCTCTTACTCGCAACAGCTCTCTCCTTCTATCAAATCCAACCATAAATTGATTTATTTAGCCGGGCAGACAGAGTAGGTTGCTCTACCCTACCTCTATATTATTTTGTGATCGCATAACCGGCAACTCATTATCTTGTGTTGTTCGCTATTATAGAGGTGTCTGTCAGGTAGACTTTGGAGAAGATAAGCAAAGCCGGGTGACATTTACATCAATACTCCATTGTTTTAAAGTTTTCACGCCGAAGCGAAGTTTATATGGGACCTAAAATAATCTTTGAGCTATGAAAGTTTTAACGAACGAAACCAACATTAAACTGGAAATATACGAGAGATCCTTCCTTGCCATAAATATATTTTGGTTTAAAAATAGTAAAATTCGATCCATCCAAAATTATGTTCAGTTTTAATGTATGGTACTTTTATTTATTTATTTTTTTCAGCAGTCCAAATGTTTGGGGTTTAATTAACGTTTTTCAATAAATTTCCTAAAGTTACACACCTTATGGTGCAACCTGCACTGTAATGGGGAAGCTTTTTTATTAAGTTGAATCCATTCTTAACAGTTTTTACAAAATATTTTTATTTTAGAATAATACCAAGTTTTTTTTTATGGTCAAACACAAGCACTATAGGAAAAATCCTTTAGGGCACTCTGGGAGTGATGCGTGTGCGCAAAAAAACGATTCACGTTGGTTTTGAATCGTTGCAGGTTATATTCGTTGGGAAAAACGACATCGGGAAGGTCGTTCCACAAGGTTGAAGTCCTCCAGATGAAAGAATTCTTAAATAATGAAGTTCGAGGAGTACTAAGCTTAACCACATATGGATGGGCGGCAGTGGTTCGTCGTGTATTTCTGCTATTCGTCGCTCTGGGCGGAATTAAGAGGGCAAGGTCAGCCGAGCACCTCCCATGAAAATATCTGTAAAAGAGAGTCAAATCCCCAACCTGTCGTCGATGTTCTAGGCTGTCGAGGTTTTTCGTCAGCGCGTGGTCTCTAATCAAACGAATAGCCCTCCTTTCGATGGAATCCAGTAGCCGAAGAGTATGTTTGGGTGCAGAGCTCCAGACATGAGAGCAGTACTCTAGTGATGGTCGAATCTGGGCTTTGTATAGTGTCAAAAGTTGTTGAGGTGTATACAACTTTCTGGCTCGGAAGAGTACCCCAAGCTTCTGAGAAGCTATCTTGGCGATTGCCACAACGTGGCAAATTAATAGATGAAGCCAGTGGGATTGCGTGTCCGGCCATGACTAGATCCGGTTCTGTAATGTTAACCTATTTAGAGAAAACTGCTGCCTGGGTTTTTTTAGCGTTAAATTCGACTTGGTTACTGTCACCCCAAGCCAAAATTTCTTCCAGGTCTTTGTTGAGGCGTGATACTTCATGCTGTCTGCGAAGATGTGCGTCGGCAGCCGATGTTTGCGCATTCAAAGAAAAAGATGAGATAAGTGTGCTATCGTCAGCAAAACTAAATATCGGATTTTTAGTTTTCACTAGAAGGTCGTTAATGTAGAGTAAGAAGAGAGTGGGAGACAATGTGAATCCTTGAGGAAAACCGGCATTGATGGTGAAGGTGTCTGAGAGAAATCCGTCAATCGCCACTTGCAGAGAGCGGTCCTTAAGAAAGCTAGACAACCATGCACAGAATCGACTGGGCATACCATAGGATCGCAGTTTACTTAGAAGCCCCTCATGCCAAACACGATCAAAAGCTTTAGAAATATCCAGTGCAACAGCCCGAGACTCCCCATGATGTTCGATTGCGTTGTTCCAAATATGGGTGACTTAGGCGAGAAGATCTCCAGTTGATCTGGACTTCCGAAAACCATATTGATGATCGCTGATAATGTTGAAGCCTTCCAGGTACTTTAGAAGATGTTGGTTAATAGCTTTCCCCATTACTTTTGATATAACTGAAAGCAATGCGACTGGTCGATAGTTGTTAGGTAGGGTTCTCTTACCTTCCTTTGGAATAGGCTGGACTCGCGCCGTCTTCCAGCAAGATGGAAATATTCCTTTTTTGTAGGATAAGTTGAAAAGTCTACAAAATTCTAATGTTAACCATATTAGTTGAATAAAAGTATAGCGATATAGAACGAAACAATACATGGTGTTATGGAAATGACGTATTATATTAAAACCGGCAATTCTTGAGATAAAGACAAATTGAAGAAAAATACCCATAAATGGCGCTTTCAATTCATTCAGCGGTAAAAGTGACCTGACGTAAAACGAGAAAAATACCTGTGTATCACTGCGATACATGTAAGCAAAAAGTGAATTTTGACCGGTGTTGTCATATGTACACCTTAAACTCCTTAGATAAATAATTTAAACAATTTCTCATTCTGTAATACCTTATTGTACAATTAATTTAAAGATAAAAAAATGTTTTAAACAACCAGAACAAACATAAAGAATAGTATTAAATAAGTTTGAAATAGGCACGTATGTCACATGATGCCAATGACCTCTTGACGGCTTACAACGGCTGAGCCGAAGTGTTCGTATAGCGCCGCACGGTTGCGTTGAAGACCAACCAGCGGCCGGTTTAACTATTACTGTGTGTACATAAAGTGTTTCCAGGAGTGTTCCCATGAAACAGAAGAAAAACTTATTGTGTTTGTGCCTGGAGCTCCTCGGTTTTTAGGTATAAAGATAAATAGGTACAAGTAGGTAGATAAATAATTTATTTTTATAATTTTATATGGAATTTCAGTTTTACATTAAGTTTGGCAACATTGCAATTGGGCCTGGGTGATATTTGTTTACAGTAGCGCGGACTGACCTGTGAGTAAGAGGGTTTGTTACCCCACTTTCAAAACGGGTTTGATCGGGACCCCTAGGACACCCAAGAAGTCACCAATTTAAATATACTACGTCATTTCCATAACACCCTGTATTAAAAAACATCAATGACGGATAGTATCAAAAACATTTAATTAATAAATAGACAGAATTCTTTTTATTCCGTCAGAATCATACAAAGTTTTAAACAGTAATCAATGTTGCCAAGTTTGTACTGAGAGTCCTAAATCTACCGCCTGCGTTTGAAACTGAAAAGTATAATATTAATTATATTGAATGCATTTCTCATGTGTATCTATTAAACCAAAACCTTGACCTACAATTTAAAAAAATCCAATTTAAAGTAGGTGAACGAACGTATGTTTACTAACAAAATAGCGAAAATAACGGCCCAATTTATTGAATACAATTTAAAAAGTTTATGCTCGTTTTGCATCTTTAGATTTACTGCACTTCTTTGTCTCGTACTTCATTCGTGGTCATAAGAAGGATAGTCTGCGACATACCACATTCCCTTAAAAATTCCCCACGGAGTCATTTATCGCTCGATCCCGAATTAAACTACAAAGAAAGGGCCAATGGGAGACCAATAAAATAAAACTGGAAGTAGAACTTAACCTACAATAAACCTTGTTTATTGCCGAAACGTTCCTTTCTCAAAATGGACAACATTGGAGCGCGCGGGGGAAAACAGGGGCTATGTCTGCAGGGTGAGTCACGATCCATGGTAGGTGAGACGTAAATAGAAAACGGGTAATAGGATAATTTCAAAAATGTTTCGTCCTTTAGAAACCCACCTGTCGCATTGATCTAAAATATTTTCAGCGTTGCGGCGTTGCCGCTTCTATCGAAAAGTTGTAACAACTTTGTTATTCTAAATGAAATATCCCATATACACGGTGTTGAGAAAAGGTCGGTATCCCGGAATAACTCCGGTGCATCGCATTGCAGCGGAAAATGTCTGGGGAAAAAGATGTTTGGTTTTGAAGGAGGAATAGTTTGCAATTTAAACCATCTCCCACCCCCTCAACCCCCGGGCGCGGGTGGGGGTAAGTTAAGATTTTCAAATGAAAACCCATATTTTTTATTGGCGTATCGTGTTCTCTGACCAAAAGTAAACATCTTTTGTCCAAAATTTTTTTTTATTCAGGCCCATCCTTCACCAATAATCACCATGAGAAAGACAAAATCAGAACTGTGCGAAAATCAAGTTTTATCCCGGAAATACTATTTTTCTCTGTCTTGTACTAAAAAAATACCCGTGGAAAAAGTTGTTTGTATTCAGTGGCAATGTAAAAGTTCAATTTACTTTAGAATTCGATCTCAAAAAACCCAGGAAAACAATAAAACGATTTTTCAGAATTTTTTTTTTTTTGCGGATATCTCCGAAACTACTCGAAATTTTAAAACTTTCTAATCGGCATATTATTAGGCACATAAATGCGCAACTTTACCTCATTGAACCGACTTCGTATCTCTTACGGTTTCCGAGATCCCTGTACTGGCCCTCCTTATTAAAACATAAAACTATAATTTTTATGAAAATTTCTCGCATATTTAATGCAAAGCGTCGAATTTTAACATCAAAAAGGGGCCCCAATAAATGAAATTTTTCAAATTATCCCCGTAACGCGTCGTCAAAGCATAAAATACCCTCAAAGAAAGCAATTATGTCCAGCTTTTCAGCTAATGGCCGCTAGCTTCAGTTCTGTTATAGGCTTAGGCATTGTTTTCTGGCACACTTGCTGGAACCAGAAATTTAATTTTCACGAAAGTAATTTCACTTCAAATTAAATTAGATTGTGTTCCTTCGTTGGTCTGCCACATTCTTTGTTCGACTGAATTAATTTTCGGCTTTTTCTTATTCTTATTTTCTTATTTATAGGACAATGTATATATTTGAAGTATATGTATAGAAGCTTCATGAATTTTACGATGGTCAGACTGTATTTGCGCGCATGACAGAAGGAGCCAATTTGACAGTAAATCTGTTTATTTAAAAAGTGACACACTTTATGGACACGTGGAGTGAATTCAAGTGAGGAGGTGGAGTAAAGAGCACTAGATCAATACTGCACATTAAAAAATTACATATATTTTTTTTCTTTTAGGTTTTTTATGATTTATAAGTATAAAAAATAAGTAACAGAGACTTGTTAGACAACCCATTAAACAAAATAACTGCCTGTGTAAAGTAGAAATGTGGGATAAGTACGATTTATTACCGGTTTTATTAAATTATAAAGGCTAGCATATCCATACAGGTAGTGGCGGCTCGTGACCTATGATAGAGGGGGTTCACAGGTAACATGAAATTATTTTAACAATTTTATTTTTCTGTAACGACCAAATAATTATATTCTTGGACGTTTTAAACGTAGGAAGAAAAAAAGCAATAAGAAAATGCGTTAGGTAGAACATATTTTTGTTAATTTTTTAAATTTTACACAAGGAAATACAGCTATTGGAAAATAAGATAAAATAAAGTCCAATCTTCGGTTCTTAATTGTAGAAAATTTATCAATAACAGAATCATTAAAGTTTGAAATACACTCTATACATTTTTTCAATAGAATAGATAGCATTGCTAGGGCTGTTAGCCTTTTTTTATTCATACAACTTCGCAAAAATGTTTTTATTCTTTTCAATGTTGAGAAAAATCGTTCACCTTCGTCCTTGGTCATTGGTATGGTAACAATTATTTTTAAAAGTGTAAAGGTGGTAGAAAATATGCTCTGAAGATTATTTTCTATTCCATTTTTTGTCCTGCCAGGCTCCGCAACGCCGCGACCAAACGACAACCAGGAAAAACAAAACAAACGGTTAGTTGTGCTGCATCCACAAATCCAGCTACTTTTTTCGTATATTTCATTTTTAAACTTTCTAGTAGGCCGTAGATTTATGCTTTGTGGTCTGCGTTAAATTAATTTCAGGTCTTCCCTCGCTTCACTTCAATTTTCTGCTCTAAACTCAAGGAGCTAAAGCTATTTTTTAAATAGTCCACCGTCAAACTATTCATTTTAATTTAATAAATATGAAATATTAAAATATTGAGACATCCACGCTCGAATTACTACATACAGGCGCGAAGTCGCACTCAAAAATAGTGCGACGTCTCCATGTAAAATCGCCATATCCCCGCTATCCCCCGCCACCTGATACTAAAGAGAAATTGCATTATGTCCCGCCTATTTGAGTGCATATGCGAGCATTTCTCGTCATCAGTTTAATGACTGGCGAGCCGGCCGAATCGCGCCACTGTGAGAGCCGCCTATATACACTTGGGTTTGACAGTACGATAAAATATTAGGGAGGGTCGGACTTTATAAGATAAATAATCTTAAATGAATATAAATTAATATTTTTTATTCGTTTTGGGGGTGCACGTGTTCATGTGCTCCTGTGGAAGAACCGCCACTGCATATAGGGTAAGTAAACGTGATTTATGTAATTATGTTTATGGTAATAATAATAATCTTATTAATATTTAATCCCATCTAAAACTTTCATAGCGATATCTAACTCCATGTTTATGGTTCTATTATTTTCTTGGAACGATGTAATCAAAGTTAAAATTCGATTATTCTTTTTTAGGTATCAATTTCGTTAAATTATCAGAAACTATAAAGTTTTATACACAGTACAGGGTGTCCCAATTTTGATACTTTTATAGGGTATCTCCGTAACTGTTAGTGCTATGAAACAAGTAATGTACGTGTCATGTACTCTTTTTGGGCCAAACTTAAAATGATAAAATCAAAATTTAAAAATTTTCGCTCGTTTACGAGATACGGGGGAAAATCAAAAATTAACAATTTCAAAATTACCCTATATTTTCTTAGTTAAAAGAGATATGGAAAAATGTTTTATACCGAAGTTTCTTTATATTGATTGTTGAATAATGTGCCGTTTTCAGAATAAGTATACGGGGTCAGGTAAAAAAGTTATCGGACCTATCCTCATTTTTTTGAACGGAACACCCTGTATATTTTAATCTAAAAATATACTATTTTAAATTGTCCTTTCAAATATATAACACACCATGGATGATATTGGTTTCCTAGGCGATTTATTAAACTTTATTACTTTAAACCAAAGTAGGCCATGAAACAAAAACCAATATCCTAGAGACAACTATGTTGACATTCTAGTTATTATTAACATTTAACGACAATTTCATTTTTTATATATTCATTTGTGAAAAATACTTATCAACATTTTGAAAAATTTGATATCTATGATCCATATGGTGTTATAAATTTGAAAAGAGAGTTTAAAATGCTATCTTTTAGATTAAAATATACAGGGTGTTCCATTTAAAAAAGTGAGGTTAGTTCCGATAACTTTCTTACCTGACCCCGTATACTTATTCTGAAAACGGCAGATTATTCAACAATCATTATAAATAAACTTATGTATATCACATTTTTCTGTATCTCTTTTAACTAAAAAAATATAGGTTAATTTAGATATTGTCAATTTTTTTATTTTCCCCCGTATCTCTTAAGCGAGCGAAAATTTTCGAATTTTGATTTTACCATTCTAAGTTTGACCAAAAAAGAGCAAATGACACCTACATTACTTTTTTGATAGGACTAACAATAACGGAGATACCCTATAAAAGTGTCGAAAATGGGACACCCTGTACAGAATAATTAGCGTAACAAAATAGGAGAAAGAATACATTATTTGTGTGCATGTGATTATCTCAAACTCGGCGGATGGAATCCACTACTTTCAACACTGGTCATGTAATATGACGCCAAGAACTTCAACCTAGACAATTTATAAAAATGACTAATACATTTTCCTCGTTAAAAAGTTAATAAATGATTTTATTAAAACTTTCTTCCCCTACCTCGTATCGGCTCCATTTGTCAGCCGAACCTCCATCCTTCTATTTCAGTTCATTTCACCCTAATAATCCGAACAGTAGGATCTCATCCAGGGTGAAGGGTAGGAGTAGGGGAGGCAAACCCTCGCCCAGCCCCGGAGATCAACTGGTGTTTTATAGTTTAGACCTACTATGCAACGCTAGGCCAGCCACTACAATGCAAGTGGCTTTCCAATAAGAACGATATGATTTTGAAACGATATGGTAACCATGGTAATAAAGTTATACCTGTCATTAGTTGTCATTTATGTTCAGTATACTCTAACAATTTATTATTGCTAAATACGCAAAATTTTACAAAAATATGCGTTTTTGTGAACACATATCGCGCACTTCGCCACAACTTTGGTCCAAATAATCGCCCTTCTTCGCTTGCCATTCGTCCCATCGTTGAGAATTTTACTCTTCACTATGTAAAAACACCAGCAAGACGTCGTAATGCCAGAACAGTTGAAAATGTTGTAAGAGAAAGTGTTGCAGAGCATCCAAATTTGTCAATTCCTCATCATGCTCAACAGTTGTGGGAAAAACGACCTCGGGAAGGTCGTTCCACAAGGATGAAGTCCTCCAGATGAAAGAATTCTTAAATAATGAAGTTCGAGGAGTACTAAGCTTAACCACATATGGATGGGCGGCAGTGGTTCGTCGTGTATTTCTGCTATTCGTCGCTCTGGGCGGAATTAAGAGGGCACGGTCAGCAGAGCACCTTCCATGAAAATATCTGTAAAGGAGAGTCAAATCCCAACCTGTCTTCGATGTTCTAGGCTGTCGAGGTTCTTCGTCAGCTCGTGGTCTCCGATCAGACGAATAGCCCTCCTTTCGATGGAATCCAGTAGCCGAAGAGTATGTTTGGGTGCAGAGCTCCAGACATGAGAGCAGTACTCTAGTGATGGTCGAATCTGGGCCTTGTATAGTGTCAAAAGTTGTTGAGGTGTGTACAACCGACGAAAATTGGGTTCGCCGAATTTTTATCGACTGTATGAACTGACTTTTTGAAGATTTTTTTCAACATAAACTCCTTAAAAATATACCTGAAAATAGCGTCATTGTAATGGACAATGCTAGTTATCATAGTCGGCAAGCAAAAATCATTCCCAATTCTAATAATACAAAAGCAGAAATTCAAAATTTTATGATTGAAAATGATTTATATTTTGAAGAAACTTACAAAAAACGAGAACTGCTAGAAGTATTCAAAGCTTTTAAAATAAATAAGGAATACGAGTGTGACAAACTTGCAGCAGAAAATGGACATACAGTGTTGCGTCTTCCTCCGTACTATTGTATATTCAATCCTATTGAGCTAATATGGCACCAATCAAAATCCAATATTAGGTAATATTTCTCCTACATTAAATGCATCTGTAGTAGAATTAATTAAAAACGAAGAAACAAAAATTTCTGCAGACAGCTGGAAAAACTATGTACAGCATGTACTTAAGGTGGAAAATTCTTACAATTGTATGATTACAAATGTTCAACCCTTAATTATAAGTTTAGGCTTAGATGAAGATAGTGATAGTGATACAGAGTTAAATTTTGAATAAATTATCAATAGTTTCTTAGAATTTACTTAATTTTTATTGTACTTGTTATCCTAATAGTTATACTTTTAAATTATATTATTTTCAATTATCATTAATCGTTATCATTATTTTACATTTATTATAGGTACCTAAAACTAAAAATACCTATCTATTTATTTTAAATTATAAAAATAAATCATGTGGTGTGGTATACATTTTCAAGTCGGCCCTGAACCCATTTATTGAGCTTTGAAGAGGCTGAGGCGTATACAATAGGGTTTAATCAGGTAGTTTATTTATGGCAGTAAGAGTCAACGGTATAATTGTGCAACAACTATACTTTAATATAATATAAAAAGTTTGGTTATATCTGAAATAATTTTAATTTTATTTCATTTTAAAATCATATCGTTCTTAATGGAAAACCAATGGGTACCAATGAAAATAATCTTATATGTTTCTCGGTGTCACGGCCCTACTCCTAAATGACAATCAGTCTTAAGGTTCCGCTTCTTGGAGCATGTAGACACCAGGTCTCGAGGGATGATGAATTTAACTATATAAAGTGTTTTGATATATGCTATTTAGATTCATAGAGACATTCTAACTAGAGAATTTATGCCTGCAATTCATATTGACAGCTTTTGTAACTATTTTGGACTGGTTTGCGAAAGAACCTATAAATAAACCATTTCCGTAGCATCCTGTAGGTCCCTTTCACCTGACCTTATTCGGGGATGACAAGAAGGGTTCCCCCTGCCAACTCACGTGATGTTAATCCACCCTTCTTAACCACTATTACAAACTTGTTCCGAATTTAGTACATTTACATAATCCAACATTCTAACCGCATAATAATACATATAATAGGCCACCGACAGCACGAGGACTAAAATGCCCGAATTGATAGCGCGCTGGCACTGTACTAATTCGAGCGAGATCCGATAGAATGTACCTATTTAATTCCGGGCATCGCATTTTCATTTTGAATAGTTCCATCAGTCTTTATTTGTTACATTTGTATTCAGTTTCGCTTGTTCGAGATCTCCTTTTCCACGGCGAATTAATCTTTCGCCAGGGTAATTAAAATTTACCAGGAAATCGCATTGTTTCATGGGCACTAGGGATTGTGACGAACTAATGTCGGTTTATACAGGGCGGCCCATCGAAAACTTTACACTAAGATTTATTTTCTTGTAATTGAATAAATTAAAAGGGTAAAAGTCACCCTTAAAGTCTTAAATGGAAATGAGGGGGGGGGGGTCAAGTGAAACCTTATTTTAAAGAAAATTGAATTACCTTTACAACGGGACCTTGCTCGTTAAAATCGAGTAAGTAGTTTCTGAGAAATAAGGCTAAATCAAAAACTATCCGAGATAGGTTTTTATTTTTTATGCGATTTTCATGATTTTGTAGGTACTTTAGAAGATGTTGGTTAATAGATTTCTCCATTACTTTTGATATAACTGAAAGCAATGCGACTGGTCGGTAGTTGCTACGCAGGGTTCTCTTACCTTTCTTTGGTAGGAGGCAGGAGGAAGGAGATTGCGCATGAATCCGTGCAATTTTAATTGCCTGGAAAACAGAATTGCCGACTGTAGTGCGGATTCCATTCTCGCATTGCGCCGGCAATGCGAGCAGTATTGAGCCAGCTGATCGAGAACAGTCTACTGAGCATGAATACATGCAATTATAATTGTCATTGCAGGCGCAAGAGACAAAAATTGCCAACTCTAATACGCCTTTTATACTTTCTAGTAGAAGCGGCAGCACGGCATGGTTAAATATTTTCATAGTGATCCGTTAACTAGTTCTTCATAAACGTCTCATAGGCTATCCACGATCAATCACCCTGTATACAGGGTAGTGTCTGTTTCGCGAAACATCATGATTTGTATATCAATGAAACAAAGTCAACTTTTCCGATGCTCCTTATAGATAAAACTCTCAACTCTCAACGTTGGGTGGAACTTGAATGTTCAAAGATACTGATGGCATCATTTTTCATATTAAAATGCGGTCATAATATAAATCACAATGTTTTTTCTGGCTAAGCAAAATTTAAAAAGGAAATTACCGAATCTGGCCTATCTTGTGCATTATCTTTTTAAAATTGCCTTTAGTAATTTATTCCCCCCTCCCCCTTTCTGATTACTATCGCTCCGTTGCCCAAATGACCTAAATTTGAGCCACGTAAATGGCAATGTTTAACATTTATCGTGCAACTGTTCTCGGGTCATTCTAAAATACTTTTACTTTTTTTATATTACATAGATGTATTTAAGTGCAAATATTATTGATAATAATAAAATTACCAGAGCTCTTTCGAGCTTGCGGTCATCACAAGTGCCTCTTTGTCATGATGGACCATTCTCCGAATCTTTATTGATGATGTTCCTAATAAAATTTGTGGGAAGGGTTTTCATAATTTTGTAAAATATTTTGAACAGACCGAGGATTTTAAATCAAGGAGGAATACGTCTACTGTCTTTGAAGAACGATTCACATTCTAAGGTTGTAGGTTGTAAACACAACTTCCCAGAGAAACAATTAGTACAATTTTTTTGTCGGTTTGACATCCCCGAGCATTCGGAACGTACCATCGTACCGATAGAAAACTAGGACAGCAATATCTCAAAACTGGGAACGGAACTACATCTCATAGACTATAAAAGCTGCTCGACAGCTGTAGGAAAAGGTAAAAACACCTAACTTTTAGAAAATAACCTAGGTTACATAATTTAATGTTTGAATTTTGCGATACGAGGTGACATCAAAATATGTTACTTATTTTATAAAGTTGAGCGGAAGTTTATATGGAGGAACTAAATGTATTACGCATTTTTTATTAAGAAAAAGTTAAATGCTTTATTTAAAGTAGGTATATTTAATGTCGCCAAAAAATGAAAATAAAACTGAATAATAAAAGTAATTTAACAGAAAGTAAAAAAATATACGAACACAAAATTTGTAGTAGCAACAAATTTTTTTTAATATTTAGTCATAACATTCCTCTTTATTGATAATTAGTATTCTTATATTTGCATCTTTAGCAAATATTCTAGGGGAACCTGAAACTGCTCCTAATAATAGTTCGATGCCTTGCTATTTTTTGTTTTGCAAACAACATGGTATTTCTGTTTACTCCCAGTTCGTCTGCAATATTTCTAATAAAAGCACCATCTCGCTACCGACTGTAGATAATAGCCTCTTGCTGGGGGGTTAATTGTGGCATATTGACATGTAAAATTTGTATATGACATTTTACTGGTACCAGACTCGACAGTAAATAATTCCTAATAGTCAAGGAGAAATAAGAAATTTTGTTGTCCTAGTTTCTTAGCGGCACGATGGTACTTTTAAATGTTCTTATTGGAATGACCGTCTTACATACCTGCTTTCACGTTTGACACTACCGTATTAACAACTGTCGTATTTGTCGCTATTGTTAAATAAAATTGTTGTTTTTCAGTGTTTGTGTGTTAAATTTAAGTATTGTTTGTGGAAAAATAGTCATTCCTAACTCAATATGGCAAGACTTGTCCGTCGTAAACTGGATAAAAATAGAGACTTTTGAGTCACGTCTGTCGATTGTCGTTTTTCCTAACCAAAAAAGATCAAAGGGATTATCAAATCTACAGCCCTATCTCTTTTTTGTTGTGTTTATTTTTGTCACATTGACGTGTACAAAGTAAATAGAAATATCGGGAACATGTTTGTTTCAAGTTAATGGAACAGACAGTGTTTTTAAACCTCTTATTTGGCTAATACCTGGTAAATATCTGGTATCATTATCTGGCAGAAGAAATATTTTTAAAAAATTGTATGTACAGGGTGTTATGGAAATGACTTATTATATTTAAACCGGCAAAGCCTGAGATGAGAATAAATTGAAGAAAAATAACCTTAAATGGCGCTTTGAATTATTGTAACGAAATATACACTTTATATGAAATCTCAAAATTTACGTGGCCGCTACTGAGGATGTTCACAATCAATAGTTTATTGAGGCAGTGTTGTCATATATTGCAACACAGAATTGTAAACGCACGTTCTTGACAACAAGACGTCTTTGACCCGAGTTATCACTTCTTTTTCAAACTTTTTAGAAAAAAAATACTACAATTTTAAGGTACATACTCTCTTACCTTCGATCTTATAATCCGTTTTATAATTAAATTCCATAAAAAAATAAAACACAAAAAGTATATTTTGCAACAGAACCAACAATAGGTAATATCACAAAACTTTGAAATTACATCACAGAATATTTCTTATTATGAATTATTTCACAACAGAAAAACAATCGGGTAATGCTGTGTTGTCATATATTGCAACACAGAATTGTAAACGCACGTTTTTGACAACAAGACGTCTTTGACCCGAGTTATCACTTCTTTTTCAAACTTTTTAGAAAAAAAATACTACAATTTTAAGGTACATACTCTCTTACCTTCGATCTTATAATCCGTTTTATAATTAAATTCCATAAAAAAATAAAACACAAAAAGTATGTTTTGCAACAGAACCAACAATAGGTAATATCACACAACTTTGAAATTACATCACAGAATATTTCTTATTATGAATTATTTCACAACAGAAAAACAATCGGGTAATGCTACAACTAACAAAACATTTAAAATTCGTATACATCAAGCATGTGGAACCCTCGAGAACGTCAATCCATCCTCGAGTCTCGAAACATACAGAAGCAACGATAGTCGCGCGCGGCAGGTATCCAAGCAAGGGCGAAACATGTG
Organism: Barypeithes pellucidus; assembly: GCA_963991005.1. Lineage (NCBI taxonomy): Eukaryota > Metazoa > Arthropoda > Insecta > Coleoptera > Curculionidae > Barypeithes > Barypeithes pellucidus. The sequence continues at coordinate 19,248,402 of OZ022565.1, read as the reverse complement.
GTGTGATCCGACAACACTGTTGTATACTCTAGTGACCCACATTATTGCTAACTGAATCCAGATGGAACGGCGCGACAGTATATTGGTAAAAAGGGTTTTTACCTTAGTATTTAGATATTCGATTAAAAAAAAGTATGTAGACTTTCTCTAGGACACCCTAGGAGTTACCCATTTATAATAAGTTATTTCCATAATACCCTGTATAACCAGTTTTTTCAAAAATATACTCCGGGCGTACATTTTTGAATATTCGATAATTAATGAGGACAGTGTATTATTTCTGAAACTTTTGAAATTTTTCTATTATCCCACAAAATAATGTATTCTTTCTGTTCAATCCTTAAGTGAGACAATGAATATTACCTTAACTTAGAATAACCCCATTGCAAGGCAAATTAGTAGCTATATTACCCATTATAAGTGCATTACAGATTTTTATTTAAAACATGTTATGGATAAGTTTACAAAGTATGAGGTCATAAAGCCGCTATTTTTCTTCATTTATGGAGGAGGGTTTGGTAATTAATAAATTCTTTTAAAATAAACATAAATAATGACGAAAAATAGTATTTATTAACTTTCACATAACCGAAGATCTAGTGAGCTACTAATATGATAAACTGAAAATTTATTCAACACTTATTTATTTTTTCTCTATACGAAAGCGAGCATGGGAAATATTCGATTGTTATCTAAAATTCTTGCAAATTGTGTATCTAGCGCTTTAGATTGGTCGCGGAGGTCCTATGGTTAGCCTGCAAGATCTCCTGACCTCACAACACTAAACATTTATTTATTTTAATTTAAAGAAATTTTATAACTAATTAATTTTAAAATAATTGGTTTTGTCTAAAAAAAGCCTTCCACTATGTTGTTTCTACTCTTTTTTGAGAGATTTGAAGCTTTGTAAATATTATGTAAACACTGTACTTAGAGCTTACATGCTTTTCTGTAGTGCCTCTTTTTTATAAATAGAGAATTCCCGACAATGATGATGGAAGGTTGAAAACACTCTGTTAATTAAGATGAGGATCCCAAACAATCCCAAATTAGCAATCAGAGCCATCTATGTTGCATCAATTTAATTAAAAATATGCCGCTTTTTGGCAGGTTAGAAAGAGGCGAGAGGCATCAGCTGATCAATATTACTTTTCGTGAAGTTTTAGCCGTTAATAATAAAGTTTTTTAGTTAATTTATTGATATTTGGATTGTCTGACATGTCGATTGGGGTATCCAACAAGTTTCAGGAAGATCTGTGACAAAAATTTGAAAATTATTCATATTTGAAATTGTTATTATTATTGCTATAATATTATATTTTTAACCCAATTTTTTCATGGCGTTTTCCAATCCATTAACTTTATGAATCCAGTTTTAGATTAGAAAAAAACTAAGTACGTCTTAAATTATTGATAGGCTACCGCAGCTACCAGTATGTGAATTGTGATGGGTTACTAGTCAGGCTAGATTAATTCATGATTCGAGCTATCAAAACTTGACATTTGAGTTGTTCTAGCTTACGATGGTGGCTGGAATAACTCACTCTTTGGGCTACCAGACTCGAAATTTTGGACTACCAGTACCTAAATTGTAGGCTATCGGTACTCAAAATATTTCTTTGATTTAACGCCTGCATATTGTGGACTTCAATTGCCTTTTGTTTTTTCAAGATATGACATTTTTGTTGTATATTTTTAAAAAAATAATCAAATGAATTATGGACAGGAGAGCGAGCATACTACGGCTAAGAAACCATGCGGACGAAGTGATGACGAGTGCTTATAAATAATAAGGCTCCATTCCAATAATAATAATTTGTATGCATCTCCCTCCTGTCCCTCCATTTTACGCCAAGTGACCAAAATTATGCAAAACACAAATTTTTACGCACAGAGAACAAAGATGAAAAATCCCGCAAACGGCACAACGACCAACAGGTGTCTATACGCGCGATCGAAGGAGAATTGACGAATAACAATGGAATGAACCGCGCCAAACTTGCACGAGCACGAATTCGGAACTTCCGTGACCCGATTTACCATCGATACGGGATTTTGGAGCACGTTTACTGAATTATTCCAACTCAAAATAACTTACACATGCTAATGAGTTAAAATAATGCACGTCCGGGTTAAAACGACACTTTATAATCAATTAGTAAGATTTCCCGACCCTTGAAACTGAGTTTAGGTAACTCATAAAATAGTTACAAGATGAGGGATTGTGATGATCCCAAATATGTTTACAATGTTGATAAAAAAATCTCTTTCTGGGTTGAGGCGAACCAAAAGAACCTGAATTACTGTAGCATTTTTAAATAATTTGTGATAATTCGTAGGCTCAGTTAGAAGAACATAGAGAGGTGGGTTGAGGTAGCTCCAATTTTGTAACCCACGATATTTGCGAATGCATTTTTGTGTCAGTGTAAATATCAAGTAGTTTCAATGACCTAACTTGAAAAGCGCACACAGACAGACCAGAAACTACTATTTATTAAAAAAGGACATGACGCAATCAGGGGAGCAACAAGCGTCATGTTGGTGTCTCTGTACGTAACGTACCCACCTGACATAAAACCTGCATCATCCTCAAGATGGCGATAATTACGTCGCGAATACTATTTCACGGCCTAGAAAGGTCCTTGACAATAATATAGATGGATTGTCCAAATATCTGAACGCTAATGCGATTAATCCCATAATAACCTGTTAAACATGCGTTGCTGCATGGCCCTGTTGCCATTATGGTAATTCGAGAGAATCCTATTAACTCAAATGTGTTTAATTTTCCAGCAGCGCCCGACTTGTTCGGAATTAGGCAGGTATAAGAGAATTATTTTCAACAAACCAGAAACGACATTAGTTTCCTGATATTCAGAACTGTAAAACAGTTATTTTCCTACGACCACCTATAAAAAACGAGGAAACGGCACTGCTAACTTGGCTAGAAAGTGTGGCCAGATGGTGCCAATTTGACAAAACTGTAGGGTATTGGGGGTACTGGTTAAAATAATTACATATACAGGGTGTTATGGAAATGACTTATTATATTTAAATGGGTGACTCCTAGGGTGTTCTACAGAAAGTCTACATACTTTTTTTTTAATCGAATATCTTAATACTAAGGTAAAACCCCTTTTTAGAAACAATGTGGGTCACTAAAGTATACTAACAGTGTTGTCAGACCACACCGCACGTTTCGCCCTTGCTTGTAAACCTTCCGCACGCGACTATCGTTGCTTCAGTATGTTTCGAGACTCTGGAATGACGCTGTCGAGGGTTCCACGTGCTTGACGTATACGAATTTTAAACGTTTTGTTAGTTGTAGTATTTCCCGATTTTTTTCCTGTTGTGAAATAATTCATAATAATAAATGTTGTGATGTGATTTCAAATTTGTGTGATATTACCTATTATTGGTTCTGTTACAAAACATACTTTTTGTGTTTTTTTTATGTAATTTAATTATAAAACGGATTATAAGATCGAAGGTAATAGAGTATGTACCGTAAAATTGTAGTACTTTTTTTCTAAAAAGTTTGAAAAAGAAATAATAACGCGGGTCAAAGACGTCTTGTTGTCAAAAACTGAACACGTGCATTTACAATTCTGTGTTGCAATATATGACAACACCGCGCCTCAATAAACTATTGATTGCGAACGTCCTCAGTAGCGGCCACGTAAATTTTCAGATTTCATATAAAGTGTATATTTCGTGAAATAATTCAAAGCGCCATTTAAGGTTATTTTTCTTCAATTTATTTTCATCTCAGGATTTGCCGGTTTAAATATGATAAGTCGGTTCCATAACACCCTTTATTTGCCTTCTTTTTCAATTGTGGGCCTCCTTTAATGTTTTTAATGTAAGTATAAAAAAATATGTAACAGAGAATCGTTAAATAAATAATAAATAAATAAAATTAATTTAACTATCTACTCTTTAATTATCTAACAGTACAGAAACACGCCATTTATAAGACAATTTAACTTAAACTAACTATCCTATACTTAACAACAGCAACCAGTTCAGTTTAATTTTGTGTTGCTTATCTTAATCATATTAGTTAGACAGCCAATTAAACATAGTAACTGCTTGGTTAAAGTAGGAATGGGATATGGAATGCGATTTATTTCGATTTTTACAATTATCAAGGATAGAATATCCATACAGGGTAAGTATAAGTGTGGATAGCCAAACTCTAAAAGCAATGGTGGCAAATTTATGACCACGCGCGTGTAAACAAAGCTGGTTGTCAGATGTCATGCGCAACGCCGACTGATAAACTATTTCCCTTAACCGACGAACAGGACCGTACTTCGCCCTTAATGAAAATGATTACACGGCAATATTTTGGCACATCAAGACCATCTTTACTGGGAAATAAACAATCTATTTTCTCGTATAAAAGAAGCCCATCACGGAAAAGTCACTTTTAGAATTAATTTTGACATCTATTGTCCACGTATCGATAAATTGATATCGTTACATCCCTGCGACTGATTTCGGTTCAGGACAGTCGTCGTTGTTCAAGTCGTTGGTTTGCAACCAAACCAGCACCGATACGGCGGGGTTGCCTATATGACGGCGACAATATTGTGCGCAAGATAACCCACGAGCAACCTTTAAAAATATGACCGGTAAACCATGCGCACCAACCCATTTTTTCACTAATCGAATTTAACTTCTTACTGCGCATCCCATAAGATGTACGTATCCATAGTTATATATAAATATTGAGGTTAGGTTATGTATGAGCTTTATTATTTTCTTGGAACGATGTATTCACTCAAAGTTAAGATTGGTCTAATTTTCTTTTATTTATAGACAGTCGCAACTGTCTTGCAATTTATTTGCTAATTTTATTGGTAAATTCTTCCTCTATTAGGTTTGATCACCTGTATATTCTGATAAAGGCTGATAGGTGCAAAAAATTGCACTTATATGTTAGCATCGATTATTAATACAAAATAATTTCCTAGATAACAATTTATCGAAAAATTTATCAATTGATTAATATTTGTATTATTTCAAATATGTTTATCCAATACCTATAACGAGATTTCTATACCGCTGTTTCGAATGAATAATTTCTAAATATTTAGTTTTTAAATATATTGATTTTGTTCATATAAAAATATAAATTTATTCCCGTTTCATTATAAATTTAGTTTCCTACGATACTTATACAATATGCCACCTTAAATATATTGCTTCCAGTAGACACGTCAAGTTTATTATGAAGGTGGACGGGCGTTTTTAAAAAATATTATCAGCTTTCGCCCTTTAACCCCCTGAAAGGGGTACAGATCAGTCCGTAAGGTCTATTTATGACCATTTTTGGAATCCCGTTTCTTGGAAACTACTACTAAAAAAAAATAATAGACTATTGTATTAAATTAAATTAAATTTAAACGACCTTTAAAATGATTGACCCCCTTCTCATTTAAGATTTTAAGGGTAGCATCTACACCTCCCAGGAGGATAAACCACGAGGGATGCAAATATTCTTTAAAGGTATCCCTCTTCATAGTAAAATTGACTGGTGTTTCCGATTCTTATTAGGAGAATATACAGGGTGTCCGCTAATTAATGGTACATGGACACACCACAAACTCCTTACGTAAAAATATTAGGATTTAATTATACTTACCTATATCCGAAAGTTGATATTAACTGAGATACGGGGTGTTAAAGCTAAAACTTCATTTTTGTTTTTCTCTAATAACTTTGCGAGAAACTAACGTTTTTTTACAAAATTTGACAATTATGGTTTTTTTAGGACGAGAAATTGATTTTTTATGAAAATTTACTGTCCAATGTAGCTGTCTGCGGCATTATTTGCACATTTATTAGGTAATAAAGTAACGTAGAGGGTGAAATTTCAAATAATCATAAAAAATTTTGGAATTTTGTGTCTGTAAATAGGCGAAATTGGGGTGTGCCATCTGTTATGAAAATCTAAAATGAAGAAGTATCTAACGCTCTTGGTACCAGTAATTTGTTTGGAACATACTTTTAAAGTGTATTTGAAGACTCAGATAACGGCGAATATAATAATCAATATAAAAACTGAATTCAAAATCAACTTACTGTCATTCAGCTTCAACTGAATGACGTAAAGACCGGTATTGGAGGGTTGGATCCAAGAAAGGGTGCAGGACATGATGGCATTCCTGCAGTATTTGTAAAAAAACTGTGAACGGGGACTCGCAACTCCTCTATTTCTTTTGTACAATCAATCATGAATTGAGGTCACTTTTCCGAATACCTAGATATTGTCCACTATTATTCCCATTTTCAAGGGCCGGGTAGTCAGAAAAACGTTATTTCCAATTATAGACCAATAAATAAAATTTGTGTTTTTGCGAAACTTCTCGAAAAATTGGTACCTTTTCCAATTAGTCAGAGGACAAATTATTTCTGAACAATGTGGTTTCTTTTCAGGAAGATCAATCGAAAGTAATCTTTTAACTTACATAGAAGATATTAAAGTCAACATTTATAAGCGCACTCAAATAGATTCAATCTACACCGACTTCAGTAAAGCGTTTAATACAGTTAATCATCTAATTATTCTGAATAAACTTAGAGCCGTCGGTGGAGATGGCCCTTTTTTAACTTGGATTTCTCAGAAACCGCAAATTTAATGTTATCGTAAATGGATTTACTTCTAATACATTCTCTGCCACATCAGGTGTTCCGCAAGGTTTACATTTGGGACCATTGATATTCATTATATATATTAACGATATCAATAAATGTTTTCTTAATTGTAAATTCTTACTATATGCGGATGATCTCAAATTTTATAGACAAATTAGAACTCTACTTGATTGTGTGCTTATTCAAGAAGATCTGACCCGCCTTGAAAACTATTGTAAGCGCAATAGCTTATTTCTTAATATAAAAAAGGCTGTATAATCTCTTTTACTAGGAATCGTGACCCTATATCATTTACTTACTCGATCAGCAATTCTGAGCTGAATCGAGTTTCTGAAGTGAAGGATTTGGGAGTAATTTTTGACAGTAAGCTGATCTTCGATTCATTAGTGTGTAAGACCTTTCGAATGTTAGGTTTTATTAATAGGCAATCAAGATATTTCAAAAATCCAAAATCATATTTAGCTTCATATTATACTTTTGTGCATAGCAGTTCATATAAATAGATTAGAATCAGTACAGAATAAATTTCTAAGAACTTTCTCAGTCAAAGCAAGCCTTGATAACCATCATCGTAGTTTTATAAGACATCATTTTGGAATTATGACTTTGGAAAATAGGAGGAAACTGTCGGAAGTTATGTTCTTGAGTAAAATTCTATGTAATAAGGTGGATTCACCTGATTTGTTGAGTAAAGTCACTTTTAATGTTTCTCCTCGTCAATTTAGATCTGGTATTCTCTTCAGTATACCCTTTAGATACACAAATAATGCTCAGTATTCCCCTTTTATGCAGAATGATGAGATTATCAAACTTTTATTATTGCAATCTTGACATTGATTTTTTTAGTGTGTCACAAGCTGTGATAAGGAGAACAGTAAAGGAATATTTATTGGAGTGATTGTTTAAGGTTTTATTGTGTTTTTTTCTCTGCACTATCAAAGTAAATAGATTATAGCTATTGTAGTTTTTATAAATTATACCTTAAAATCTATTAATTTAATTTATCTTTTGGTTATCGCAATTAGCCACATAACATATTAAGCGGATACTGTATTGAGCTTTGCTTGTTTGTTATCCTGAATAAATAAATAAATAAATAACTTTTTGTGTCTCAGTGTATTTAAATTTTTAATAGAAATAACACTTTTCTCATATTTAATACGTAAAAAAGGTATACTAAGTTCAGGTCGCCCAAAGTTACCGTCTCGGAGATATTTGCATTTAAATTGTTTAGTGCGTTAGCCCAGGCAAGCAAATAATATTTTGTTACTTCTTACCAATTAACTTTTACATGATAATTAATGTTCTAGTGATGGTAATTATGAATAATAATTACAACAATTGGATTGTTCTTTAACTTACTTTAATTAAAATAACTTTGACCCTAGAAAATATCGTGTCGAAAGAAACCAAACAAAATGAAAACATTTTTAGGTAATAAATATGAGAAAAGTATTATTTTTATTAAAAACTTAAATACACTGAGGCACAAAAAAGTTATGACCTTATGAATGTGCGAAAAATGCTGCAGACAGCGCCCCCTACATTGTACATGAAATTTTCACAAAAAAATCAATTTCTTATCCTAAAAAACCATAATTGCCAATTTTTGTAAAGAAACGTTAGGTTCCCTCAAAGTTATTAGGGAAACACAAAAATGAAGTTTTAATTTAACACCCTGTATCTCAGTTAAGATCAACTTTCGGATATAGGTAAGTATATTTAAATCCTAATATTTTTACGAAAGGAGTATGTGTACGTACCATTAATTAGGGGATACACTGTATATATGAACTTCTCTTCACAAAATGACCTAAGAAAGCATATTCTTAAATATTAGCAAGTCATTAGAGCAAAGTCATTAAAGCAACACCCTATATAACTACCTAACCAGGCAATATTTATTGTGATAAAATCAGTTCGGCCAACATCGTGCATGTCGAAATTAAAGTTATGGGCCGTTCATAAAGAATTAGGTACAACTTTCTAACAACAATGCATTAAAACACAAGGTTTATAAATAATTATTTATGTAACCAATGCATGCAAGTATTTTTCACATGCGGGATTGAGGCAGTCGCCTTCGGCAACTTATTATATTCATTTTGTAAGCTTCTCTCGATTTCTCAGGCAATAAATTTTGTGTTACTTCATTGGCTAATTATTTCGTCTGGAGCGCATTGAAGCGAGTTCTCTTCTTCGGAATTGGAATTATTACATTCCATTTTTGATGTTTTCAAATATTATTTATATTAGTAAGGTAACAAACAACGTATTTTTTTTTGGGGTGATGATCTACCACTCAAAATGAGTTACATCTTTGGCCAATTGCGTTACTATGGAATAATTTCTTTACATCATTAGTGCCATAATGAATCTTATTAGTTACTCAAAGAACAAAAAAATAAGTGACGTAATATACTATTGTCCTGTAGGTAGTAGATTTTGGCGTCTGTCTTACTTCTAGGCATGCAAAAGGTTAAACTTATAAACCTAACCAATCTAAATTTGAAAAATAACCCTTGTTTTCAGAATAACCCCTATAGAATTATCTGATTTGATTATTTAAATTTTCATTTGCTGCAAACGAGATATTACTTCAGTGTGGCTTACAATTTAGTATCAAATCACAAAAGAATATGCTGGACAAGTTAACAATAATATAAGCTGATAATTTGTAATAAATATGTATAATTTAATACAGACTTAATTATCTCGAACTTATTGTTAGTTATAATTTAAAATAAACGACAATTAAGTTCTGGAGATTGTAAAATGGAAAGATTTTTTCGCTGGATTTCTAGATATTCTGATAGAAGTTTGTTAACGTCGACTGAAATATATACAGGGTCCGCAAACGAAGCGTGGACGGAAGATTAAATCGTTATCGAAGAACTTATCAACAATACTAAAACAGCTCGAGATCTTGGATTAAAAGCGGCATGTTTTAAAAATATTTTATATTATACAGGGTGGCCCAAAGAAGTGTGACAGGATAAAGTTATATTTTTTTAAATAGGACACCCAGTATTTTACTGCATATTTAGGTTCGTATGACTATCGTTTATAAGTCCCTCAAATTTTATTTAATTTGGTTTTGTAGTTTCGGATAAATAAATTAAAAACTAAAAAAAAAAGTTTTGCAGTCCTGAATAAAAAAAATCAAAAAAACAATCCAGAACTATTTTTTAACCTCGGCATTGCGTGAAATTTATGAAAAGAGGTCTAGAGATACTATGAATGTAATTGCGTTTATTTATTTTATACAGGGTGTTCATAATGAGCTTCGAAAAACCCCACATTTTGAAATAATTTTTCTCAAGTTTTTCAAATGGAACACCCTGTATATTATTTGGCTATTTGACGTAGAATTCATAGACAATTTTTTTTTGTAATACAAGCATATAAGTTATATCCAGCCGTTTTCGAAATAATTATAAATATCATAAATTATGTTGTTTAAATAGAGTTTTTATTGGGAAATTTTGTTATAGGCGACTAGACTAATAATTGTAAACTAAAGTAAAAGTTCAAAATAGCTTCCTTTTACTCTTAGAGTTTACCGTATTTTAGTTATTTCGATATAAATTTTAAAAGCATACATTTTTGCTACTTTTATTATTTAATTTTATTTTTTATTCTTAATCGAGTTGCCATGATTTCTTTTTGTTTAGATTGTCACTATGACAGTCAAATAAAATTATTTACATTTGTTCAGTCGTCGAAATTAAGTACTAACTTACACAAAATGTCGAATTTTACAACTTTAGAAATGGTAACTATGATTTTTATACTGGGTGAATGTGCAAGAAATTGCCTCCTCGCGAGCCGAGTGTATGCTGAAAGATATCCAGATATTAAGAGAAAGCCGAGACCAAAAACCTTCGAGACGTTGTTGCAAAGATTTGTAGCAACAGGAAGCACTGCGTACACAAAAAGGATGATACTGATGATGACTTATATGCTTGTATTACAAAAAAAAATTGTCTATGAATTCTATGTCAAATAGCCAAATAATATACAGGGTGTACCATTTGAAAAACTTGAGAAAAATTATTTTAAAATGTGGGGTTTTTGAAAGCTTATTATGAACACCCTGTATAAAATAAATAAACGCAATTATATTCATAGTATCTCTAGACCTCTTGTTATAAATTTTACTCAATGCCGAGGTTAAAAAAATAGTTCTGGATTGTTTTTTTGATTTTTTTATTCAGGACTGCAAAACTTTTTTTTTTAGTTTTTAATTTATTTCTCCGAAACTACAAAACCAAATTAAATAAAATTTGAGGAACTTATAAGCGATAGTAATACGAACCTAAATATGCAATAAAATAATGGGTGTCCCATTTAAAAAAATATAACTTTATGCTGTCATACTTTTTTGGGACACCCTGTATAATGTAAAATATTTTTAGAACATGCCGCTTTTAATCCAATATCGCAAGCTGTTTCAGTATTGTTGATAAGTTCTTCGATAACGATTTAATCTTCCGTCCACGCTTCGTTTGCGGACCCTGTATATATACAGTGAAACCTCTCATAACGGACACCTCTAATAAGCGGACATCTCTATTAAGCGGACATTTTTTTCATACTCCGGAACTAGGTATATGAAATTCCATGAAAATCAACCTCTCTTGGGCGGACTCTCCTTTGGGCGGACGCGGACAAGCTGTTTTCATACAAAGAGTGCGAAAACCCTCCTTCAAACGGACAAAAAATTTATTTAAAGTATTTGGGAGACGAAATCTCTCTGAAGACAGACCGCAACCAATCGCGTATGTGTGGCAGAGCGAAAGGACTTCGCCGAATGAAAGTATGCGTCCGCCGTTTTTTTGTGAGTTGTTAGATTAAAATCGTAAACAATGGCACAAAAATGTCGCGTTTTGAGTCTGAAAGAGAATATTGATGTTGTGGAAGTTTATAATTTAATAACAATGATTTGGCGAGTTCATTAACATTGATAGCAATGTGCTATTAGAAAATGATAATGACCCCATTCCTACCGATTATGTAGCCCAATTATTTAAAGTATTTGGGAGACGAAATCTCTCTGAAGACAGACCGCAACCAATCGCGTATGTGTGGCAGAGCGAAAGGACTTCGCCGAATGAAAGTATGCGTCCGCCGTTTTTTTGTGAGTTGTTAGATTAAAATCGTAAACAATGGCACAAAAATGTCGCGTTTTGAGTCTGAAAGAGAATATTGATGTTGTGGAAGTTTATAATTTAATAACAATGATTTGGCGAGTTCATTAACATTGATAGCAATGTGCTATTAGAAAATGATAATGACCCCATTCCTACCGATTATGTAGCCCAAGCTGAAACCACATCACTATCTGACGACTCTGATGAAAGAAGTTGAATGCAGTAATCAAACAAATGTCACCAATTAGTATCAACAAGCCATTAGTATGGTATAGGAATTACAAGAGTATGCAACGAATAGAGGTGACTCTACAGCAATGGAATTGTTATCAGACTTGGAATTACATTTTCTAGATTGCAAGTATAAAACGCAAACACGTCAAACTACGTTATTAGATTTTTTTAGTACTACATCCTAACTAAAACTAGTGTATTTTTGTTAAGTTATGTTTATTTGTATATACATAGTAATAATTTTGCATACACATATTACATAATAACAAATGTCCCATGGGCGGACACCTCTATTAGGCGGACACATTTAGACGGTCCCGTAGGTGTCCGCCTAAGAGAGTTTTCGCTATATTTTTCTTTTGTATGTACAAAATCTTAAGTATATTTCACAAATATCTTATACGTGTTATTTCGGCTTATAATTAAATGTATTTAAAAATACCAAATTGGAAAATATTTTTTGAAATTAAAACTTCCCTTCTTAACCACTTTATGTACCACAACAGTTCAGAGTATGACATACACGTTTCATTGCCCACACACTTTAAGACTATACGATACCCAACTTGTCATCGCCTTTTCTTCGAATATTTTTAAAGTACACTCTGCCGCGATAATGAATATTTTAGCATTGGGCTTTGAGAGTTAGCGTAAGTAATGTTTAAGTTAGATTATACAGGGTGTAACAAATTGGAAAGTCGGTTAAATTGGAGCAAAGTTGATTAATTATGGGCCCAATAATATGACGCCAGAAAATCAAAAACAAATACAGAGGAATCAAAATATTTGAATATTTGTTTTTTATATTTTCCTGACTTTGTTCGAAGATAAATTTCACTTTCTCATTGCTATTTTGCATTTTTCATAAGATCGCAACACCAGAACTTTAATGCGACGTTTCGTCTTTGGCCACCATCATCAATTATTTTTTTTAAAATACGGCCCTGGATATTTTGTTTAAATTATGAAAGAGGACCTAAATTTACGTTCAACACTATACAGCAATTGCCGGTGTTCTGACGTTTTGTCCCTTAAATTGGCCATCTTCATTAAAATACCCGTAGTACGTTCCTGTAATTTACTTTTGTTTCGAACAAACTGAAGTAAAGATTGTTTCACGAAAAATGGATATAACTTAATGACTGCAATAAAAGTACCTGGGGCCATCTCATTATTCATGACCGTTTGTTATTATTATGTGGAAAGGACCGGATTGTAATAATTATAATTAAATATAGGCACATCAGGTAGGTTAGGTTGCTTAATTTATATTTAAATATCTTTTTGTGGTAAAATTTGTTAGTTTTTGAGGAATGGTTCAAGAATTCTCTTTTACCAAACATTCCTTAGAATAGCATCATAGTAATGGACAATGCGAGCTATCACATTCGCCAATTATATAAAGCTCCAAGCTCAAATAATACAAAATTGGAGATTCAGAACTACATGGCGGCGAATGATATATATTTTGAAGAAAGTTATAAAAAAGTGATCTTTTAGAAGTTTTAAAGACATTTTGTATAAAAAAAAGTATATGTTTGTGACACATTGGCAGAAGAAATTGGACATACAGTGCTACGGCTCCCACCCTATTATTGCATTTTTAACCCCATAGAGCATATGTGGCACCAGTTAAAATCACTGGTTAGGTCTGAAAATATTTCTCCGACTTTAAGTTCTAGTGTTGTAGAATTAATACGAAAATGCTTTAATGATATTCCCCCAGGTAGTTGGAAAAATTCAGTCCGTTACGTAATAACTGTAGAAAATTCGTATATTAGTCTAATCCAATTATAATTAATTTTGATGAGGATAACGATAGCGAAGCAGAACTATCTATAGAATGACATTATAAATGTAAATAAATATGACTAGTAATATTTTTAAAAAAATGTTATTTCATTTGATTACATTAATATAATCATATCATTACTTGTTTTCCTTAGTCCGTCCCTTCATACTTCACTTGTTTATTGCCAAGCTCTTGTCGACACAATGGGACCGACCCAGGAAATCATTAAGTCGTATCCAAATTTCGTGAAACGTACTGTACATTCTGCCGTTTTCACAAAATGATTTTAAAATTACTGTTATCCTGAAAGTTGATGGTTTAAAATGACACCTATAAGAATATATCAATTAACTCTGACTAAATATCTAGGCCATGTGACTATTACATAATATATTTTTTTGTATATTAAAGACGTGCATCACTTGAATGGCATTAACAAATATCACTGAGTGAGAAAAACGTCTCTGCTGTCGAATAAAATAAATAGGTCATACGTCAAACCCAGTACTCCATTTCAAACAGAAATTCAAACGAGCAAGCTTTTTCTTACATAGAAACACTTTCTTTTTCTCTTTTTTTTTTCATCGAATCATCTGAACGTGACTTCTTTTCGTTTTCGTCGGAAAAAGTTATCGATTTCTTTTCATCTTTTTTCGCTACACACAAATACCAGGAAACTTATTAGAGGCTTATTTAGTAGGGCTCGATTTCGTTTCATCTTTGACTGATTTTCCACTTCCCCGTCACATATGGCATTGTATTGATGCATTTATACTAATATCACGCCATTATTTTATACCTTTATCGTTACAGTGTTATGGAGATATTTTGCCAAAAATTATTGTGGTAATTTGAGAATTTCAGTAAAAAAGGGAGTCCACAGCCTTTTATATTGGGGAAAATCAATAACAATATACAATTTTACATTAACAAGATTTAGATAGAAATATATTTTGATTTCTGTTGGGACTAATGAATAGACATGTAGAATATGTATTTGTAACTTCTTAATACTATCAGCCCAAAACATATACCTAGATAAATCCAAGTTCTGATCACATATATATAAACAGTATATTGCTAATACCATCTGCAATTATGTCCCCGCTATTTGCATCGAAGGGGGCGTTGTGAGTTTGCGCAGTTTGGAAATTTCCTTGTGAATATAAACAGTCGACAGGATCGGATTTCAAATTTCTTAATGTAAATTTCACTGGTTAGTTAGGAAAAATATTGCAATCAAAATTTCGATTAGTTGGATTTAAGACAGTGTTCCATACATACGATTTCTGACGATATGATGATCCTACGGTGCCATGATTGGTGTAAACTTTTGGTGCCAAATTCCGTCCGAATATTTGTAACAATCGACATGATGAGCTATATTTTAACTTTCATCCGACGTCGTATGTTTCTTAACCTCACTTTTTTCTAAACCAAATTATTAATAAATGACTATATTGACTATTTTGGGAATTATTATCAGCTACTAATGCACCAAATTAAAAATACATTAATTTTAAGGTTAAATAGTGACCACATATATATTATATTGTATACGAGTGACACTCTCTTCTTTTTTTACAAGCTTTTAGCGTAATTCGATTCCGAAGATCGGATAATGTGATAAGTAAAATATTTTCGTATATATGTACATACCTGAAATATTTTATAGGTACCTGGTATTGATCCACGACTTTTGCAACTGTGTCCTTTCATCTTAAACAAAACAACTAACCTACCAAACAGCGAATCGAATCACCACAAATTAAAAACTCCTTTACAAAAATTGTTGTTAGGTAATGAAAGTTTATAAGCACTAATATACCGACAACAATGTGGATTTTGGAACGTTCGTATTGGCAATATATTGTTTATATATATGTGGTTCTGATGGGTTAGTAACTTTATATTTTAATTTCCGAGCTTTCAAAGTAATTTTGACACAAGCACTAACAGTTACTGAATAATGATCATTAATGTTGCTTATTAATGATAATTTCCCTCATTGTGAAATAGACTAATCTGATATCACCATTTTTTGAATAAATGTTGTGTAGTTAAGTGATTAAATCCCAAGACCTGTTTAATCGCGAATTAATTTCAAAATGTCAAATTTTATATCAATAAAATTCTTTCTTTTTGGCTTTAATTTAAGTTATTCAGGAAATAATCTAACCATATTATCACTCGACCTATAAATTTAAATGAATTAAACTATCTTATCATTTGCCTGATTATGCTTTTTGGCAAATAGTTTCATGCAAAATAATTTTGCCGCCGTTGCGGATATATGTTCATAAAAATACCTAATAAATCATACTCTGTAATATTAACACGTTGTTAAGGAACACCCTGTACCACAATTCCATTACATTGATAATATAAAAATGCCGAATGTATTCCAGTAATTTGGTCAGCAAACGGCTAAAAATGACTGGATTTTATGGACGGTTGGGTCCTTTTAACTATACAGGGTGTTATGGAAATGACTTATTATATTTAAACCCGCAAATCCGGAGACGAAAATAAATTGAGAAAAATAACCATAAATGACGCATTGAATTATTAAGCGAAATATACACTTTATATGAAATCTGAAAATTTGTGTGGCCGCTACTGACGAGGTTCACAATCAATAATTTATTGAGGCAGTCTCTAGTCTCAAAACAGGTCAATACATTGTAGGCGATGTTGTCATATTGCAACACATAATTGTAAATGCACTTGTTCAGTTTTTGACACCAAGACGTCTTTGACCCGCGTTATCACTTCTTTTTCAAACTTTTTAGACAAAAAACTACAATTTTAAGGTATATACTCTCTTACCTTCGATCTTATTTTAGAATAATCAGTTTTATAATTAAATTCCATAAGAAATAAAACCCAAAAAGTACGTTTTGCAACAGAACCAGCAGTAGATAATATCACACACATTTGAAATCACATGACAACATTTATTATTACGAATTATTTCACACCAAAAAAGACACGGGTATGCTACAACTAACAAAACGTTTAAAATTCGTATACATCAAGCACGCGGAACCCTCGGCAACGTCGTTCCAACACCGAGTATGGAAACATATGAAGCAACGATACCGAAGGTTAAACATATAAACACGCGCGCGGCGGTTATCCAAGCAACGACGAGACACGCGCTGTGATCTGGCATCACTGTAGGTTACTCTAGTGGCCTACATTGTTGCTAACTGAAACCAGGTGGAGAGGCGCGACAGCATGTAGGAAAATAGGGTTTTTACCTTAGTATTTAGATTCAACTAAAAAAAAAAGGATGTAGACTTTCTCTAGGACACCCAAGGAGTCACCCATTTAAATATAATAAGTCATTTCCATAACACCCTGTATGTATATTGCTAAAAAAAATCCCAATTAAGTAGTTCCTTCACCACCCTTATTTTCGCACGCTCGCCTCGAACAAAACAATAACATAATTTCTTGCCGGGATCAAATAACCTCACACGACGGAATTTCAGGGGATAAAAGTCTTAGCATGTCTGAAACAAAGGCTATTTTTTCCTTCAAGAGAAGAATGATAAAATTAGTGTCACGACACGTCGTTGCCAATTTATTTCCGTTTCAAAAAAAGTAGGACGCGAAATATTGGTCGTGACGGAATGACTGATGAAGGGTAAATACTAAAATGACATAAATATAAATTTGATATAGTCAACATCGGCGTTATTCGCCGACTTCTGAAAATCATACATAATTGTTTCTTAAATATTTCTTGTAAAGTTGGGTTTTCAATTTTTGATCGAATTTAAAATGAAATAAATATTATTAAGCTTTAACTTTGCATAATCTACAGGGTGTTATAGAAATTACTTATTATACAGGGTGTAACTAAATAAGTGTAAAACATTTAAGGGGGTGATTCCTCATCGAAAAAAAGATAGGATCTTTCATATAAAGTAACTTCATTGGAGCATCCCTTGTTAGATACAGCCCCTTAAAGGGGGTACATAAAATTTATAAATAAACAAAACTAATTTATTAATAACAAAACATACAACATCTAGAAATCATAGTAAATGTTCAATATGTCTACCTTCAGACATTACGCATGCGTCTAGACGTCGGCGCATTGAGCAACGTATTCGCGCGTTTTATGGCGATATGTATCTTGTTCGTAAAATAATTTTTTGCTGCGAACTGGTTTATTTTGGGAAAAAATTTCAAGAGACATTTTTTGTTTAGAATGAAACAGGCTATCGGAAATAAATTTTTAGATGGTAAACAAATAATAAGACAAAAACTTACATTGGAAATAAATTTTAGGGGTTGCGTTTTCCACCCTTACAACCATGGGGTAAACCAAATAAATTACTGGCTGTCTTTTTGGTAGTAGAAAATGTCAGGTTAATTTCAATATTGTAACTTTTTTAGTGCTTGTGAAAAAAATTGTTAAACACATTTTATGTACCCCCTCTAAGGGGCTGTATCTTAACAAGGGATGCTCCAATGAAGTTTCTTTATATGAAAGATCCTATCCTTTTTTCGATGAGGAATCACCCCCTTAAATGTTTTACACTTATTTAGTTACACCCTGTATTTACACCAGCAAATCCTGAGATAAAAATGAAATGAAGAAAAAAAAACATAAATGGCGCTTTGAATTATTGTACGAAATATTCCCATTTATATGAAATCTGACAATTGACGTGGCCGCTACTGAGGACGTTCGCAATCAATAGTTTATTGAGGCGGTGTTGTCATATATTGCAACACAGAATTGTAAACGCACGTGTTCAGTTTTTGACAACAAGACGTCTTTGACCCGCTTTATCACTTCTTTTTCAAACTTTTTAGAAATGAAATACTACAATTTTAAAGTACATGCTCTCTTACCTTCGATCTTATAATCCGTTTTATAATCAAATTCCATAAAAAAATAAAACACAAAAGTATGTTTTGCAACAGAACCAACAGTAGATAATATGACACAAATTTGAAATCACATCACAACATTTGTTATTATGAATTATTTCACAGAAATGTATATATCAAGCACGTGGAACCCTCGACATTCCATCCTCGCATCTCCAAACATACTGAAGAACGACAGTTGCGTGCGGCGGGTATCTAAGCAAGAGCGAGACACACGGTGTGATCTGACATCACCGTTAGTATACTCTAGTGACATTGTTGCTAACTGAATACAGACGGAACGGCGCGAGAGTATGTGGGTAAAAAGGGTTTTTACCTTAGTATTTAGATATTCGATTAAAAAAAAAGTATGAAGACTTTCTCTAGGACACCCTAGGAGTCACCCATTTAAATATAATAAGTCATTTCCATAACACCCTGTATACTAACAGATTTGAAATAATTTTAGTATTAATATTGTTTTAATATGAGTTAATACTGAAGAAGAAAAAAATAATTTTTAAAGTTATTAATAAACGAGCGTTTAAAGCCCATTACAGAGAATATTCGATGACATGTAACATTAAAATTTGGTTCAAATTGATCTTAATTGCCTATGCTGAGTTTTCAGTGTATTTAAACTAGGAGAAAAGTTCCATTTTCGACATGTTGTGAAATGACTTTACAAGACAAGGTTATATTAGTAAACAATGACCATAAATACTTACCGAAAACACAAAACTACGATAAAATAGCTCTGAAAAGAACTGTTTTAGGATTAAATGTAACTTATAAAAACCAATTAAGAATGGCACTTAATTGACATATTTAATGGCTACAAATCAATATTCAACTACGATTGTAACTTTTGTCTTTGTCTAACACATTATTGAATTCAAGACGTATTGCGAAACTCCGCAGACACTCTATCATGTTTTTATTCACTTTTAACGCTGTAATAAATAAATATGGGGGGTTTTAAGTTACGATGGCTCTTGATCCTTGGGGTTTTGACGCTCATAACGTACAGACTTCACATGCTTATATTATTTACGACTTATAATTAAATGAGTCGACGAATAAGACCGATTTTGACTATACAGTGTGTCATGGAAATGTTTTCCCGTAAATTCTGATTAGCTAGTTCGCCATACTTATTTTTCATTAAATGTCGTACGTTTTTCTATGTATAAATAAGATTTTGTTACAAAAATAGTATATTACGTACCGAGGTGGAAAGAGTTTCATTCCTGTCGAGAGAGTCGGTAGTAACTAAATCTCGACACAGTAATGAGACTTTTTACCGAGGTTTGTATACTATTTTATTTACAAACACATCAAACATCCACTTCTTATTATTTTGAATTAAAATTATTAATAGAAGATAAATGTCATTTTGACTTTTCCATTGAAAAATTAGACAGAAAATTCAAATAACCGCAGGTGGTAGGTAATAACACACATCAAGATGCCAAATATCATTTTTTGAATATGGTTTCCATATCACTAAACAATATATTATTTTAACAACAGAAAAATCACATGAATAATTTGATTTTGCTGCTACGCCACCAGAAATTCGAGAAGCAGCAAAAATAGTAGAAGAAGATCTTCTGCCAACTAAAAGCCGCCCGAGATATGACAAGGCATATAACTGTTTCAAAGAATGATGTACGGGAAACAAAATTCAAAATCGTGGTTCTGAGTCGAGCTTATTTCAGTGAAAATGACAAGACAAAGAAAATATCAACGATTTGGTCACAATATTCAATGCTGATCCATTAGAGAAAAAGTAGACATATCTAAAAACGCAAAGCTATTAGCATTTTAAAAAAAGTGTGTTCGTATATTATTTTGAGATATCGATTTTTTTAAAAATTACAAAAAAATTATTTACTTGCCACCCGGGTGGAAAGTAAAAGTAAAAAAACGTCAACTTTTCACCTTTCAAAGATAGATGAAATGTCATTATTACATGCATGGTTGTAAATAAAATATTTTTACGCTTTCTAGAAACCCTACCAGATTTCCCTAGACGTTCGTTAAAAGTTATGCGCGCACAAACATAAGAAACGCTTAATATAGGTCGAACCTATAACCTCAATTTTTTTTAAGCCGGCTAAGAAATGATTTAAAAGAAAAATATAACGGAAAAAATCTCAATTTAGAACCCAACGCATGCAAAAAAACCCTATTAATGTCGCGTGGTTGGTTAACATATTAAACGCTGGCCAATTTCGTCAGCTGCGGTAGGAAAAAAAGGTCTCTCTTGTGGTTTTAGTAAAGACATAAAAATATACTTTGTGGGAATTTCGGGAAGATATACTATATTCGACTAAAGAAAGATTTTAAGATTTTTTTTAGGTTATTGCTGTCTTGTGTAAAAAGGAAGAACTCTCGTCCTAAAGCTTTCAGCGACTGCTACCTTCCACGGAGAAAGACTACATTACAATTATAGTAAGATTTTATTGTACGATTTTCTATAAAATATAGTATTACTGCCATTTTTTTTATTAATAATCCGTACCAAAATAATATTATACACATAATTTATAAAAAAAACTATAGTTAGTTGAAACACACAGTACAGGGTATCCCATTTTCGACACTATGGTATCTCCGTAATTGTTAGTGCTATCAAAAAAGTAATGTAGGTGTCATGTGCTCTTTTTGGGTAAAATGGTAAAATCAAAATTTGAAAATTCTCGCTCGCTTAAGAGATACGGGGGAAAATCAAAAAATTGACATTTCAAAATTACCCTGTTTTATTAGTTAAAAGATATAGAGAAAAATATTTTATACAGAAGTTTCTTTATCTGCCGTTTTCAGAATAAGTATACGGGGTTAGGTAAAAAAGTTATCGGACCTAACTAATGGAACACCCTGTATATTTTAATCTAAAGATATACTATTTTAAATTCTCCTATCAAATATATAACACACCATGGAAGATATTGATTTCCTAGACGATTTATTTAAACTTTATATACTTTTTATTCCAGCCTCAACAGATTCTTTAACCTGGGTTAAAACTAACAATTTTTAAAATAAGAAAGAACAATGTAAGATACGTCTAGGAGGCAGTAATGGCTTCTTTAAAGTTCAACTGTGCAATCTCAAAGACAATAAGTGCCAAATGGCATCTCATGGCATCGTAGGAAGTTAGAAAAGATATTTGTGTTTACTGTACGCAATTGGGCTATTGTATGCGACGAAATGATATTTGTTAAATAAATAGAATCGTTGGTTTTCTAACAACATCTGTATAAGGTGTACATCGAGTGGAAAGGGGCATATTTTAATTGGATATTCTCATAAATATGGGTACAGAAATGCTTTCTTTCCGAGGTATAGAATACTAATAACTTATTAATTCATGATATCATTAGTATGCACTATATTGGTACATATACAGGGTGTTTCTTAATAACATACTAATATATAAGGAGGTTATTTTTGGGTTTATTTTCAGAAAAAAACTTCATATAAGCATATGTCCTGAACGTCTTAACTTTTGAAACACAGGGTGTTAAAGATTTTCATGTTTTTTTTTAATAATTTGTTAAGGTTAATGACTTAAATACGTGACAACTAGACTAGGGAGACAACTGTCAAAACTGCTTATGTTTACAAAACAAAAACTGCTTCTTACCTACTAGATCCTATTTAATCTATGTTAATACCTAATTTCATAACAGAGTACAAATGAATGAATTAAATTGTTTTATACGAAAAGTGTACGTCAAACGACAAAAATCGAGAGACGACATTTGCTCGGCAAGGATTGAGAATCTCAAAAATAGTTTGTGGCGTACCATTATTTTTTTCAAAAATACCGAAGGCAGTTCCCATACGAACGCCACTGGTCGGAATAAAAAAACATGTTACATGAACTGCCTCTTGATGAATAGAAAGTATGTTCCAAAAATATCTAGAGCAGTATCACAGATAATAAAAAGAAGATTTTTTTCAAAATATTTAATACCCTGTATCTAAAAAGTAGACGTTTAGGACCATATGACTTTTTTTCTGAAAATGGACCCAGGAATAACCTACTTAAATAATGAACACTCTGCATACCACATAAATTATTCTTACCCCAAAAATGTACTTAAACTTTTTAAAGACGTCAGATAAGAAGAATATCCTTTTTCAATTTAAAGTATACTTTCCTAGTAATTTAAGAGTTATGTAACAAAAAATTTGTAATAAACTAGGAACTGACTGTCTGACAGATTTTTTTTTTTATTTATTTATTTACGATTTGGGGTACTGACAGGTTCTAGACCCAAAAATGTACCCACTAATTTTTAGTTACGTGTACAAGTACGTTATGTCCTAACTAAATCTAAATATGAACAAATTATTCGGGACCACTCCCATACACCAACCACGGCGTCATGGGAAACCATTCAAAATTTAATAAATTATAAAATCCAAAAAACAATAGACTATAAAATCCAAAAAGCAATAGACTCGACCGGTCAAAGATTCAATCCCTTTATTTGCCTTTTAAAAGTAAACAGAGTTGTATTGAATATATCAATATCTTCACAATTGTTATTATAAATTGTGCACATTCTTACTAAAGGTGAATTTTGCCCAAGATTTGTTCTTCTATAATTAATATCAAATAATTGATGAGTTCTCGTTTCTCTAGGTTGAATGTGAAAAGTTATAATTGATATTAATGTTTGTGAATCAATAAAATTGTTAAGCAATTTGTATAAAAACAGTAAACAGGATTGCATACGTCTAACTTGAAGAGTTGTGATAGAGAAGCACTGTCTCACTTGACACATATCCGCTATTTAATAAACGCCGTTTATTCTAAAGTTTAAAAATCTGAGAAAACGTGATTGAATCCTTTCCAATCTATGTATATGAATGTGATAATAAGGAGACCAAACCAGACATGCAAAGTTTAGCCTACTATAAATATAAGCATAATACAAGGTTTTAATTGCTTGTTCAGACTTAAACATTTTACACACTCTAGTTATGGATCCCAGTAGTTTGCTAGTTTTGTTAACAATGAAGTCGATATGTGGACCAAATGTCATTCTACTGTCGAATACAACTCCCAAGTCTTTCACTTCTGTAACCTGCTTAATAATACTGTCACCCACTTTATAATTAAATTCAATAGCATTTAATGTATTCTTAGTAAAACTAATATGACAACATTTCTCTAAATTCAGGATTAATATATTATTTATACAATAAGCAACAAAGTTATTTATATCACCTTGAACAAGTTCACAGTCTCTCGGGCCCCTAATGATTTCATAAAGCTTTAGGTCGTCTGCATAAATAAGGAACTTACAGAATTTAAAACATGATTTAATGTCATTCAAATATATCAAAAACAACAGAGGCCCCAGGTGTGAGCCTTGCGGCACACCCGATGTCACTGGAAATGATTTAGAATTATATCCATTTATGGCAACAATTTGTGATCTACCTTGTACATATGAGGCAAGCCACCTGAGGAGGTCTCCCTGCACACCCATCGAAGCAAGTTTACTTCTGTGAGTACACCAGCAAATACATGATTAAAAATGTGTCAG
Source organism: Barypeithes pellucidus (assembly GCA_963991005.1). NCBI lineage: Eukaryota > Metazoa > Arthropoda > Insecta > Coleoptera > Curculionidae > Barypeithes > Barypeithes pellucidus. Next base: position 19,224,100 of record OZ022565.1, on the reverse strand, counting down.
TCATTTATATACAGGGTGTCCGCTAATTAATGGTACATGGAAAAACCACATACTTCGTACGTAAAACTATTAGGATTTAATTATACTTACCTATATCCGAAAGTTGATATTAACTGAGATACAGGGTGTTAAAGCTAAAACTTTTTACAAAATTTGTCAATTATGGTTTTTGTAGGACGAGAAATTGATTTTTTTATGAAATTTTAATGTACAATGTAGCGCTGTCTGCGGCATTAGTTACAGTTTCGGAGATATTTGCATTTAAATTGTTTAGTGCGTTAGCTCAGGCAAGCAAATAATATTTTGTTACTTCTTACCCATTAATAATAATTAATGTTCTAGTAATGGTAATCGGGAATAATAAATATAACTTTGATTGTACTTTAACTTACTTTAATTGAAATAAGTTTGACCCTAGAAAATATCGTGTCGAGAGAGACCAACAGCAATGAAAACACAAACTTACAGTAAACTCACGGTTTTTTTTCAACAACAACTGGGAAGAATGAACAAATCTTAATGACGTTCATCAGCTACTGATGTGGTTTTGTCTTATTTGATCCACATAATCTCGATTTACATCATACTGTTACAGGTGATGACGCACGTTCATGCCTACTCCAGCTTGACTGTACGCAGCGACACTAAAATCGCAGGTGTATCCAAAATACCCAACCAATTTGAACAAGACGAAATTTATTTTAAATATTTTAAATGCTGAGACCGAGTTTACATTTCGAACAGAAGCAGGTGCCGAAGTTTCCACAAGCCTCATTTTACCAAGTTTCAGCCTCGATTCGACCTCTCGTTTCAATTTTTAATCCTTTTAGCACAATATTTATAGGCAAATATTCTTGCCATCTACTTGGCAGACGAACAGCAAACGGTGTAGAACGATGAAAATAACTAATTAAGAATATAACCCAATTAGCAATTATCAGTGAAAATAACTCTTTGATGTCTGTGTACTTGTATTTTAATGTTTATGCATATACAGGGTGTTGGAATAATTCATCAGGATACTCGGAGAGGTGATTCTACATATTAAAACAATGATTGTAAGTAATTCAATTAAAAGTATGTTTTGATGAAAAAATAATGTTTCAAACCCAACAAAGCTAGTTAAATTTCGTAAATTAATCCTCTACCAGTGTCAACAGTGTCAGTTAACTCGGCTTTTTATTTAAAATTTTAATTTACTGGTGAATTCTACGAAGGTATACAGAGTGTCCCAGAATATGTGGGCAATCTCCCGGGTTCAGATAGAACACTTAAAAATAATAGGAGAAGTTCCTATAATTTTTTTTCCCTACGGCCTCCCCTACGGAGATACAGGCCCATGACGGACGTCTCTGGAAATCGTTATTTTTTAAATAATTTTTGAAGTACTAAGTGTAATTTAATAATTCTTTAGTATAATGGTTACTAGATGAGTCTCCTTAAAAGTCGCCCTTTTAAACACATTTGGCTTATTTAGTTTGACAGGGACGGACTAGACCTAACACAAAAATGATTTTTTTTTACACCCTGATGAAAGAACGAAAATAATATTTTTTTGCATACTCTACACCTTAAGCTGAAAAAAGGTACTCTTGATCAATATCGATAAAATGAACTGTTTTCAAAAAAAATATATTTTTGTACAATATTGTTTATGTTCATAAAAATCCCTCATTGTTGCTATGGATTTTTTCACATGTTCCGATTTAAATAAGAATATTTATGCCAGTGTCAGTTTATGGCAGTGTCTTAAAATTTGCGGTTTTTCTCCTTTGTCTTATTAGTTACTAACTTAGTAATGGAATTTACGTATACTGAATATGCATGCCGACATGCATTTAATGTATGGACAAAAATATTTATTTCTCGAAAACAGTTCATTTTATCGACATTGATCAAGAGTACCTTTTTTCAGCTTAAGGTTTAGAGTATCCAAAAATATTATTGTCGTTCCTTCATCATACAGGGTGTCATGTGCTCTTTTTGGGTCAAACTTAAAATGGCAAAATCGAAACTTGAAAATGTTCGTTCGCTTAAGAGATATGGGGGAATATCAAAAAATTTTCTAAATTTCTAAATTACCCTATATGTTCTTAGTTAAAAGAGATACAGAAAAATGTTTTATACAGAAGTTTCTTGATGATGATGGTTGAGTAATTTGCCGTTTTCAAAATAAGTATACGGGGTCAAGTAAAAAAGTTATCGGACATAACCTCATTTTTTTAAATGGAACACCCTATATATTTTAATCTAAGAAGATAGCATTTTAAAATCTCCTTTCAAATATATAACACACCATGGATGATATTGGTTTCCTAGGCGATTTATTTCAACTTTATTACTTCGAAACGAAATAAAAGATTCAGATTAAGGTAAAAAAATAACGGGAATCATCACAAATGTTGGGAATATGTTCTTAAATGGTTACCGTCTTTCCGGATAGAGAACAAAATATAAATTTTGCGCCATTTCTTCGTTTTTTCCACTAATATAAACTGATATCATATCAAATTTTTCAAAATGTTAATTAGCTTTTGTTTCATGGTCTACTGTGGTTTAAAGTAATAAAGTTTAAATAAATCGCCTAGGAAACAAATATAATCCATTGTGTGTTATATATTTGAACGGAGAATTTAAAATAGTATATTTTTAGATTAAAATATACAGGGTGTTCCATTTAAAAAAATAAGGTTAGGTCCGATAACTTTTTTACTTGACCCTCTATACTTATTCTGAAAACAGAAGATTATTTAACAATCATCATCAAGAGACTTCTATATAAAACATTTTACTGTATATCTTTTAACTCAGAAAATATAGGGCAATTTAGAAATCATCCATTTTTGATTTTTATGCGAGCGAAAATTTTCAAATTTTGGTTTTAAATTTTAAGTTTCAAAAAGAGCTCATGACCCCTACATTTTACGGAGATACCCTATAAAAGTGTCGAAAAAGGGACACCCTGTACATTAGTAACTTGTTTTAAGAACGTGTTAAGGACCTACAATAGATCTCTGGTTATTGCACACTATATTGGTCACTAGTCTGCAAGAATGAATAGGTAAATCAACACATCAAATAGGAAACATCCAGTAAAGAACGAACTCTATAATCAGAGTACGGGAAAATATAGGACTTCAACGGTATACTTATAATTTGTTTAAAAACTTCATCATACAAATCTATTTCTGAAGTTTTGTTCCCATTTTCAATTACCTACTGGCAACATAAGTAAATAAAATATTCAGGTTATTAATTTCAAGTGATAGTTACAGCCCAAGTATAGTCTATTCAGAATTATAATATTGTTATACTAGTTAGTAACCAATTACAAGGGCTTTGAATGATTTTTTAAAAAATTAAATATCACTTGGGAAAAAGCGATATTTAAATATCCCGCGTTTTTGTCAAAAGTTTTCACCAGACAATATTTGGACATAAAATTTTACAAAATTTATATGGCATATCCACTGACTTGAAACAAACATGGTACACGTCAATATGGCGGTGAAAATAAACACAACAACAAAAAAAGACGGGGTTCTATCCGTAGAATCCTCATCTCTTTTTATCTTCCTGCTGTTCCTGTTTTCATTCTAACATGTAACCGATTTGATATGTCTTTGTTAGGAAAAACAAACAATCGACGGACGTGACAACAGTCTATTTTTATCCAGTCAACGGCAGACTTGGCACAGTTTTACCATTTTTTCCACAAACAGTATACAACACTGAAAAACAACAAAGAATTTTATTTAATAATAACGGCAAATATGACAGTTGTTAATCCGGTAGTGTCAAACGTGAAATCAGGTATGAAAGACGGCCCTTCCAATAACCTGCCATTTTATGAAACTGAAATTTTATTTTTTTCATGTTGGCAACAAGTAGGGTTCGAATTTTAGGCCTACTTTGGTTTCGATGAAATTAGAAATAAAAAACTTTAAAATACTAACCTTTAACCTTGCAAATAGATCATTTTTACTAGATATTTATCCGAAATACCTATACTCGGAAATACATAAAATCAACTAATTTCTAGTCACAACTATAAAACAACATAATCTAAAAATAATAAAAATATATTCCAGTTTATGCTCTATTTCTAAAGTTTTATTCAGTAAAGTACTATTTTTATTTTTAATTCAATATAATATTATACATATTACTTTATATATACGTATTTATAGTTACTGCAGACATTTCCTGGGCATTAATTGTTATTCCTATCAGATTCAATATTTCCTGTCGACACAATATTTTGATCAATATTTTGAACTTTGTTCTGCTCGCACCATAACTCAAAGTATTGCATATTCTTTTTAAAAGTTTTTCTAGATTATTTTCTGCAATCTTTCGAATTTCTGACGGAGTACAACTTTCTTCCTGACTCATTTTTATTAACTTTAATAATATATTTATTTTTAATTATGACGGATGGGAAGAAGCTTTGTTGTGTTCAATTGTTTCTATCATGGCATATTTGATACTTGTAATATTTTATTAAATTGTAAAAGTATTGCCAACCCAAAAAGAAAATACTAATTCAAATGGAAAAAATCCACTATATTTTTTAAAGTTTTTCAGACTTTAAAGACCCAAATAGGAAAAGTATTATAAAATACACGGTTCATAAGACAATTAGAGCACTTGTACTTTAGAAAACTCTCACATTTAATACATATTTTACCTTATTAAAAAAAAAAACACTTTTAAAAAATGCAAAAGATAAAAATCATTTAATTAATGCGAGAGTGGCTCGTTTTTAACACTAAGTCCAACTGCGGCCGTACGTCCTAAGAATTAATTTCTTTTAAAATAACAAACTTTTCGAACGGCCGGTTTTTAGGGACAAAGAAACGACATGGTCCTGAGGAAGAATAAAAGTTATGAAAACGGTGAAAGCTTTTGCTTGTTAGTCCTTAAAAATAATGTAAAATTATTGTAAGGGTTCAAATAAAATTGATTTAAACTCTGGCTTGCAGATCGAAAAGGGTTGGCAGCTTTTTCTCGGATTATACCCAAACAAAATATTGTAATTAAAGAGTCGGAAAAATGTACTAGAAGTCTTTAAAAATTGTGCAGTTTTGGACCTTATGTTATTTTTAAATGCACGCATATACTTGAAATATGCAAATTGTTTTTGTTCGGTACCAAATAGATGGTTCGGAAAAAGTTATTTTTGATAAAAAATGTTGCTTGTTATAAAAGTAAGACTGACATTGGAAAAGGCTATATACAGGATGCCAGAAAAATATTATAAATAATTTCTACAGGGTGTTATGGAAATGACGTATTATATTTAAACCGACAATTCTTTAGATGAAAACAAATTGAAGAAAAATATCCAAAAATGGTGGTTCAATTTAATATGCCCTGTACATGACCTGTTGTCAAACCAAAAATATGCACACGGTAACACTAAAGATGTTCAGGCTAAACTCTTTAGAAATTCAATAACCGTTTGAAAGATCGGAAGCTGTTTATTTTTCAGGGTACATTATTATAAACTTTTAAGTTCAGATCAAAACAAATCTCTGATTTATAAACTTGAACAGACTAGAACGAACCGCCGCGGAGTTTAGAAATGGTCAGGTATGTTCTCATTCGAACGACACCGTCGAATCTGAACATCTTAAATGCCACTTTACCCTTTAGAAAAAAAAATGCAATTTTATTTACCTTTTCGGCCTTATTTAAAACCAACTTAATTTATAAAAAAAACACCAAGTAAATAGCCCGAACAAAAACCGACACAATAACCTCACAAAACACCAAAACACGGCCACATAAATTCACATTAGTTTTCGCGTAGGTATGCATCTCATGAACACATCTAAGTTTTTAGTATTTTAAAGTGCTACTGTGTAGACAAAAATACGCCATTATTGTTCTGGGAATTAATATAAATTTCCATACATTGGTATTTGACATCTAAACATTTTGAAAGTAACTAAACACGTTTGACATATTCGGGTTTACTAGGTCGATCGATATTTAGCTATTTTGAGCTGAAAATACAGCGTTGCCACTTTCGATGTTTTATAAGATTTTATTCATAAATTGCGGAACTTCCTTCTGTAATACTTTCCTAGATAATGATAGTCTCAGAAATGGCAACCGCGCTAGTTGGCCTAGACTATTTATTTTAAAGGGTATGTCCTGTCTATCAACATAATTATTTCATCATTCTTCTTCAGTAAAGGATTCATAAATTTGATTAGCCCATTAGAAATTAGCGTTTTCATTATTTCTGAATTTCCATTGCGAAATAACTTGTATCCTATAGTGCTGTCTACGGTAGTGTTATTAATTATGCGTTAGTATTTAGTGCTTTTGTGTAATCTAATAATAGGTGCATATCTTCAAAAAAACTGATTTGAAACTCGTGGGTGTCTGTGTGTTTCTTTAAGTGATTTAGTGTAATTTGTTCTGTTTCACTATGTGTTTTTTTTCTCTCGACGATATGCCTGTTATGTTCTGAGATTTGAAAGAAGAGGCCGAATGGGGGGCATAAAGCTTTTCCCATAGAAAAAAGAACTTAAGGTGTCTGCACCCTGGATTCCTTACAGCGTCTTTACTTTCTAAGTAAGCTAAATATTGATTTTTATAAGAAAGTAAAGTTTTACATTTTTACACAGTTTGGCAACATTGCGCGTAACAGGTGTTTGTTATACACTGCCACAGGGTGCTATGATTCATTGCCGCGGAGTCACCTGTGAGTAAGAGGGTTTGTTACCCCACTTTTAAAACGATCGATTTGAAAAAAAAATATGTAGCGCTTTTCTAGGACACCCAAGGAGTCACCCATTTAAATATAATACTTCATTTCCCTAATACCCTGTATTTTAAGTAACACAACATAAATAAATTTTAGGCTTCAGCAGAACCACCGTTAATTTCAATGCACTTGATAAGTTTTTTAAACCGGCGAGAGCACCTGATCGGCGGGAATTTCTTCACATGGTTGTCGTATCCAGATTTTAATTGAAGAAGATTTTGAGGTAATATATTTCTAAACAATTTCCATAATTGGTTCCTACATGTATGTTATACAGGCCGCAAGAGAGAAAAATAGACGTTAAGGTAAATAGCATTTTTTAAAGAAACGTTTCATTTCACCTCTTCCTTAATACGTCTTGTTTAACTTAAAAGCGTTCTGAAAACAATACTTATTTTTATTATCATACCTGTGCGATAAATAAAAGATGACAATTTTTCGGATATGAAATACAAATAAATCAGCTCAGTGGTAACATTGGTAGTAATAAAGCTTCCTAATCTGGTAATTTTAAGTACGGGTTAGAGTAATCATGGGAAAAGGTAAGACCCTTTCAGTGCACTACGGTTAACGAAGGTTACGCCACTTTGGCCGGGCTCTGCAATTACCTTTATCTCGCATTAATTTGGAAGAAATCTTTAATTTAATATCGTGTGTCCTTCAGTACTATAATCGAACATTAATCTTTAAAAGGCGAATAATATACAGGGTGTTATGAAAATAGCTTCTTATATTTAAGCCCGCAAAGCCTCATATGAAAACGAATTGAAGAAAAATAACTCCATATGGCGCTTTGAATTAATAGCCGAGATATTCATCATATGTGAAACCCGAGAAACCACCTGGTAGCCTCAGGCCAGAGATGTACAAGGTGTTCCATTTTTGACACTTTTATAGGGTTTGTTCGGGTTTGTTCTGAATTTCCATTGCGAAATAACTTGTATCCTATAATGCTGTGTACGGTAGTGTTATTAATTATGCGTTAGTATTTAGTGCTTTTGTGTAATCTAATAATAGGTGCATATCTTCAAAAAAACTGATTTAAAACTTGTGGGTGTCTGTGTGTTTCTTTAAGTGATTTAGTGTAATTTGTTCTGTTTCACTATGTGTTTTTTTCTCTCGACGATATGCCGGTTATGTTCTGAGATCGGAAAGAAGAGGCCGAATGGGAGGCATAAAGCTTTTCCCATAGAAAAAAGAACTTAAGGTGTCTGCGCCCTGGATTCCTTACAGCGTCCTGGATTTACTTTCTAAGTAAGCTAAATATTTATTTTTATAAGAAAGTAAAGTTTTACATTTTTAAAGGGTATCTCCGTAACTGTTAGTGGTATCAAAAAAGTAATGTAGGTGTCATGTGCTCTTTTTGGGTCAAACTCAAAATAATAAAATCAACATTTGAAAATTTTCGCTCGCTTAAGAGATACGGGGGAAAATCAAAACATTGACAATTTCAAAATCACCCTATATTTTCTTAGTTAAAAGAGATACAGTTAAAGAGATACAGATACAGTTTCTTTATATTGATTGTCGAATAATTTGCCGTTTTCAGAATAAGTATACGGGTCAAGTAAAAAAGTTATCGGACTTAACCTAATTTTTTTAAATGTAACATCCTGTATATTTTAATCTAAAAATATACTATTTTAAATTCTCCGTTCAAATATATAACACACCATGGATGATATTGGTTTCCTAGGTCCTACTCGATGTATTAAATTTTATTACTTTAAACCACAATAAACCAGGAAACAAAAGCTGATATAACAGAAACAACTATGTTGACAATTAACATTTAACGACAATTTCATTTTTACATATTCATCTGCGAAAATGACCTATCAACATTTTGAAAAATTTAATATCAGTTTATATTGAAAGTGTGTGTTATTCGACTATTACTGATAAAGTGACCGTTCGTAAGTAGATTCTTACTAATATAGAAGTAGAAGAATTTACATATTTGGAGAATATTCTTGGTTCATTTCCAGTTTATTCGATTCAAGCGAATACTATAAAAAATTGAACCAATTTATATGCAGGACTTTAATAAATATTTTTGCTTTTAAAAGAGCAACACGGAAACTAATTAAAAAGAAAATTTCAAATCTGCCACGGCCTCTACAAGTGACACTACCTTTTCGCCGTGGCGAGGGTAAGTGTACTGCGTGACTGATATAATTGCTTACTAGTTCGGGCTTAAGATTTCACGTCGGGGTATTAGGAATGCCAGGTAGAATCCCCATTAAAATACTAATATGTAAATGGAAGAATTAGAATAAAACCCCAGTTAGTTAACCGAAACCTGACAGCGGTAGCCGGAGTTACTTTGTCCGTGTTCAAGATTCTTGATTTAAATTTATTAACTTTCTGACAGGCCAATTTGTGAAATGCTATTTATCTTTCAAATGGGCAATAATCTGGCTACGTCATCAGGTGGTTTTCAATGAACATAAGTTCGGCAACGGTCATATTTATCGTAGGTCGCTGTATCTGAGTGCTTCAAATTTTAAACAGAAACAGAAAATAGTATATTAAGGTACAAGTTTCATAAAACATTATCTTAGAGCACCCGTTTAATTTAGAAAACGACCTAAAGTACAAGTGCTCTAATTGTCTTACGAACCGTGTATTTTATAATACTTTTTCTATTTGGGTCTTTAAAGTTTGAAAAACTTTTAAAAAATATAGTAGATTTTTTCTATTTCAATTAATATTTTATCCTTGGGTTGGCAATACTTTTACAATTTCATAAAATGTTACAAGTATCAAATATGCCATAATAGAAACAATTGAACACAACAAAGCTTCTTCCCATCCGTCATAATTCAAAATAAATATATATTAAAGTTAACAAAAATGAGTCTGGAAGAAAGTTGTACTCCGTCAGAAATACGAGAAAATGCAGAAAATAATCTACAAAAACTTTTAAAAAGAGTATGCAAAACTTTGAGTTATGGTGCGAGCAGAACAAAGTTCAAAATATTGAACAAAATAATAAATAATACTATTGAACAAAATATTGTGTCGACACAGAATATGACAGGAATAACAACTAATGCCCAGGAAATGTCTACAGTAACTATAAATATGTATATATAAAGTAATATATAATACTATATTGAATTAAAAATAAAAATAGTGCTTTATTGAATAAAACTTTAGAAATAGAGCATAAACTATTTCTATTATTTTTAGGTTATGTTGTTTTATAGTTGTGACTAGAAATTAGTTGACGTTCAGCATGTTATATATTTCCAAGTATAGGTATTTCGGATCAATATCTAGTAAAAATGATCTATTTGCAAGGTTGAAAGTTAGTATTTTAAAGTTTTCTATACAAATTTTTTGTCGAATCCATAATGCCAAGAAAACTAATTTCAACGAAATCAAAGTAAGCCTAAAATTTGAACCCTACTTGCTGCCAACAAAAAAAAAATAAAATTGCACTTTCATAAAGTGGCAGGTTATTATTATTATTATTCAATTTTTTTGCATTTCATAATGTAACCATTATGAAACCTAAATGGAAAAAACCTTTCAAATCTTTTTCCATGTTTTATACAACTCAACTGAATTCTCCGTCGAGTGTCCTCAAATTTCAATATTAAACTTGCGACTTTCGTATTATCCGTAAACTTTCCCAAACTCCGCTATCTCGTTTTGTTGCTGACACTTGACCGTTCCATGTCAACAAATCACAATGAACTTGTACGGAAACTGAAGATACAATTCCTTCTGGTAGCGGCGTTGTCAGATCTATATTACGAGTAAAGAGTTAGATATTACCTTTTAAATTTGAAGAATTTGACATCTATACAGGGTGTCCCTTATAAGAAAGCACTCCACAGGGATCTAGAAACCATAAGACATACAGAATTGATCAAATTAGACAAAAGTTCTGCAGCGTCATCTTTCATTACGTTTCATTTTTTCGCAACTTTGTTTCTTGTAAATAGTAGTAACATTTATTTTACGCTTTATGAACTCCAGTTTCTATTCAGAATTCGAGGTTATTACTATTTTTTGTGTTCGAAAATAATGTGTATTTGAAATTGAAAAATAATTTATGTTACATTATTGTTAGTATTATAAATAATGTCAAATAAAAATATAATTTTAATTCCTTATTAGAGTATAAGTACGACAATAAAAACAAAAATATATTCAATAAGGTTATTTGCATTGAAGATAAGTTTTTTAGTACGAAACACCTATTAAATAATGTGTGTTATATCACTGAATTCAGAATATAATGCAGAGTTCTACTTGGGGGATGATAAAAACATCACGCAAACCACAAGCACACACCACAAACTTATTTCAACTCTAAGCGAACTACCAATTATTTCTGAATAACCTCCTAAACCTCGGAAGATATTGCATTACACTGGGCAAGTCTCCGACTTCATTCTAACTAGCATGGAAGCATCTATCCCCTCCTCCAAAAAACACCCTTCCAACGGCAAGCCATGGTTAGCATCTTTTGCAAATATCTTCCTATTCTTATTCGGGGCATCCAGAATAATTAATTTTTACACGTTCTCCTTTAAGGGGAAAATAGTTAACAATTGTTCGCCCAAGTGGGAAGACCTGAAAGACCGTTTTCGCACCTTTCCTTGGATAAGCGTATGCTTCTCTTCTGATGATCCATTGGTCTGTGCTGGGCAAGTCTCCGACGTCATTCTAAGTAGCATGGAAGCATTTACCCCCTCCTCCAAAAAACACCCTTCCAACGGCAAGCCCTGGTTAGCATCTTTAGCAAATATCTTCACTGTAGAGTGCATTCTAATTCGGGGCATCCAAAATACTTTATTTTTCCACGTTCTCCCTTAAGGGGAAAATAGTTAACAATTGTTCGCCCAAGTGGGAACACCTGAAAGACCATTTGCGCACCTTTCCTTGGATAAGCGTATGCTTCTCTTCTGATGATCCATCGGTCTGTGCTGGGCAAGTCTCCGACGTCATTCTAAGTAGCATGGAAGCATTTACCCCCTCCTCCAAAAAACACCCTTCCAACGGCAAGCCCTGGTTAGCATCTTTAGCAAATATCTTCACTGTAGAGTGCATTCTTATTCGGGGCATCCAGAATACTTTATTTTTCCACGTTCTCGCTTAAGGGGAAAATAGTTAACAATTGTTCGCCCAAGTGGGAAGACCTGAAAGACCATTTGCGCACCTTTCCTTGGATGAGCGTATGCTTCTCGTCTGATGATCCATGATCCATCGGGCTGTGCTGGGCATTCTAACTAGCATCGAAGCATGTATCCCCTCCTCCAAAAAACACCCTTTCAACGGAAAGCCCTGATTAGCATCTTTAGCAAATATCTTCCCTGTAGAGTGCATTTTTATCCAGGGCACCCTGAATACTTTATTTTTCCACGTTCTCCCTTAAGGGGAAAATAGTTAACAAATTATCGAAATCCATTTTAAAAGAAACTCGCGATATCACGTCGTCCTAATCCGTATCCCTAATCTCAGATATCGTCGCATAATATCTAATTTAACTTGAGCCTGATTGAATATTTTTGTTCGGAATGTAAACACATTACGAGGTGGCAACACCACTTTTTGTCCAGGACCAAACAGGTGGCCGCACGTTGCTATAAATACAGCCAGCGAGTCGTCGGGGGCCCTGGGAATAAGATCGATGATCGAAGGCAACGAGCTCGTAGGGAAAATATTTTATATTTATTTATCATTATTGGATTATCAGAAATATGTAAATCGATGAATCAGCTGATGAGCGATCTACAACAGCCGTTAATGGGATCAACTGAATGTGGATAGAAATAAAATTGATGTGTTGAGTTGAAAAAAAATATTAAATTTTTTTTTAATATTCAGCTTTATCCTAAGATTGTATCTTACCACCATGAATATGTGATAATGAGGTGGAAATATACAGGGTGTTCCTTAATAACGTGCTAATATTTCAGGGTGTGATTCCTTAGGTCATTCTATAAAGAAAAGTTCATATGAACATATGTCCGCAACGGCTTCAATTTTTTGCTACAGAGTGTTGAATTTTTATTTTTTAAATGATTATTTTTTAATATCTCTGAAAGTACTTTACATATTATTTTCAATTTTGGTATGTGTTAATAGGATTTAGAGCCACAAATTTTAGTTAGAAAAGTTATTCAATTGTTACACCAGTGGCGTTCCTGCAAACATGTTCTCTGATATTTTTGACAAAAATGATGGTACGCCACTGACATTTTTCCATGTGAATACTTTTTGTGATTAGCCTGGTCAATTCTACATGAAAACGGTCTCTCGCGTTGGTCTCGGCAGACGCACCGTTCTTGATTAAAACCACTCAATTCATATTGAAACTCATTATTATTAACATTGATAAAATAATTAATGATAAATTTTGTTTCATAAAAATTGTTGGTAATGGCCACCTTTACTTAAAAGGCATGAGGTCATCTTAAAACTCAGGTGTATAAAACTCCCATTAACACTTTAGAAGATTTAAGAGATTTAAGTTGGTTCTATATCATATTAACACGTACCAAAATTGAAATTAATATCTACAGAACTTTCAGAGATATTAAAAAATAACCATTTTAAAAATAAAAACTCAACACCCTGTAGCAAAATATTTAAGCCGTTGCGGACATATGTTCATATGAACTTTTCTTTATAAAATGACCTAAGGAATCACACCCTGAAATACTAGCACGTCATTAAGGAACACCCTGTATACAGGGTGTTCGGATAATGCATCAGGATACTCGAAGAGGTCATTCTACAGGTTAAAATAAAGGTAGTAAGTCATATAACAAAAAGCCGAAAACTCAAAACCCTTCTAGTTACAGCATGTCAAAGTTAATTGTTTTATTTCTTATTTGTTATTTTTAACATATTGTCATTAGCGTTTAATCTATCAATTTGATATCTGATACAGGGACTACACTTAGCGACTTCTATCATTCTAATATATTATTATAAATGTTTCTCTACTGTACAACCAAATGCCACTTTAAGGAAATTTTTTTCAAATTTAATTTTTTTGGAATACTTTTTTTGTTTTGACAGTTATTGGAAATAAGGACATGTCATTTTAAAGATAAAATATTACTTAATAAAAAAGGTACTCTTTATGCGAGTCGATAAACCGTATCGTTTAGGCGCAAAACTGGAATTAAAGTTATTGATAGCAGTAAAATCAGTTTTCAAATGGAAACAAAAAAAGAACATTATGAAGTTTTCGACTTTTAGTTATATGACTACCTTCATTTTAACAATAGCCTGATGCATTATCCGAACCTCATGTATATAAGCTACACAATCAATGATCCATGTGTGATATCTATCACAATTTCTATAGTTATGATACACATTTCGCCATTTCGTTAAGAGTTCGCACAATTTGCAGGCCTATGACATACCATTTACTATTCACCGATTTTCTTTATGAATCTCTTGATTATGTTTTTCGGAATAAAAATTTTGTTATTGGCTTCTATGCTTTGAACGTATAAAAAGGTCGTACTTAAATTTCGAAATTGTTAAAAATTTACCGAATTTATATTTTTTCAGCCCAGCACTCCAACAGTCCTACATTATAGGTCTAAGGGCGCGCTTTGCCTTCCCTGGGGATCCGATTCGGTTTCCACGTCGGGAAGCGACGAGGAAATATTCTCCTTCGGCCCCATTGGATGTTGCGAGTGCGTTGTCTAGCCCCAATTATTGCCGTTCGTCTTTGTTTCTGGCATTCCCGAATTTAGGGCTTACAGAGCAAACATAGCGTATGTGGTTGCCACCTTGTTAACATCCTGTAAGTGACTTGGAGTATAACCTTGCGGTTTGTGAAGTAAACCTTAAGGTTCCTTTACATAATATTATGAACGAACAGATGTTGAACTCTAACAACGAATACGTAAGCCATTTCTATCGCTTACTTATCTTCAACAATATCGACATAATTAATATACAGGGTATTTAAAAAAACATTGACCATAGCTCGTGTGATGATTCCTCATCCAAAAATAATACTAAAATTGACCATTCTACACAAAACTACACTCGCCGGCAGAAAATTCCGCCCCCTGAAATTTTGGTCAAGATTGATATTTTATAACTTATTTATTTTTTATGTAATTTTTATGATTTTGTTATTAGTTTCATATATTGTATTTTTTTCTGAATTATTTTGTAAACCAACATTTTTTGATTAGGCTATATTATACAGGAGTAAATCAAACTGTTGTTTTTTGTCGTTATTTCAAAACACCCTGTAGGAAAATTGATTTGGATGATTTTATTTACATACTCTTTATGGTAATATTTGATGTATTCTAAACATTTCGTTTTTTGATTCATTCTATTATCTCATTTCTGCTGCGAGCTGCAAAATTTTAAATGAAACGCTGATTTGAAGCCTATTTTTATTAAGAAAAACAAACACTAGGTATATCATAAAGTTAATTAACAAAAACAATTTTAATATTGTGTATTTCTTCCTCTCACAGTAATGACAGCTTGCAGTCTTCGTGGCATCGAGTGAATAAGAATAAAGTTACTTATCCTTTCTTGAGGGATAGCCTGATATTCTTCGGTCAGCGCCAGTCGTAAGTCTTGCAAGGTTTGTTGTACAGGACGACGACGAACGGTCCTTTTAGGTTGATCCCAAAGATGTTCGATTGGGTTGAGATCCGGGCTACATGCGGGCCATTCCAATCTTGGAAGTCCAACTTCATCCAGATATTCGCTCACTACATGTGAAACGTGAGGTATAGCATTATCATGCATTAATGTAAATTGGATCCCAATTAAAGAAGCAAATGGAACAATAACTTCTTGGAGGATTTCCTCAATGTAACGGTAGGCGGTTAGAGCTCCACTCATGAACCGCAATGATATGAGATTCGTTCTGATATGATGCAGTCAGCATATCTTTCATTTCTACGTATGTATACCCGCTCACGACCATCTGGCGACCTTAAGCAAACCCTGGATTCATCAGTGAATAGTACGTAAGAATATTGTAACTGTCACATATTCTGTAACGTCGATAATTTTTAACCGGAAGCTTGACAATACATTTTCTAAAAATAACATCGTTTCATTTAAAATTTTGCAGCTCGCAGCAGAAATGAAATAATGGAATGATCAAGAAACGAAATGTTTAGAATACAGCAAAGATTATAAGGAATAGTATGTAAATAAAATTATCCACCTAAGTTTTCCTACAGGGTGTTTTGAAATTAAGACAAAAAACAACAGTTTTATTTACTCCTGTATAATATACCCTAATCGAAAAATGTTAATTTATAAAATAATTACTATACTTATTATAATTGGCGGAATTTTGTGCCGGCCAGTATATAATAACACAAAAGAATAATGTAAATATGAAATAGGTTTATGATCAAGAATAAAATAATGAGAAGAAAAACCTCCTACTGTAAAATTTGAGTCAAGTCGCTTACGATGTTTTGTCAAAAACCCATCGATATATTGCACATGACGAAGAGTTACAATTATTTGGAGTTGTGAGTTGAGTTCAGGCGTGTCTTTTGGGCGTAGCGATATTCCTAAACGAGTTTGTTCGGGTAACTCCTCCGGGAAATTAAAAAATTCCACAAATAATCCCAGCCACCATTCCCGTCTTTCTAAGGATTGAAAAAATATTCTCTCAGCTCTTACACTATTAAATTAAAATCGTTTATCTCTTCTAAGTCCAATTTTATAACACGTTTTCCATTTTATGGCTCTGAACAACACCTGTTCGATTTTAGGGACAATGCCTCTGGATGGCCGTTGTAAGGCGGCGATGTCTTTATTACTCCATAGTGTATTATCCCAGTATACCCTTGTCAAGATGTCAAAACCAGCTTGAAAAGGATATTTCCCTTTTAACTCACATAGCGAGTATCTTCGCAAATACTTAAGGATATATACCAGGTGATCTTTGAAGTGGCTGAATATTGAGTCCCCTGTACATTTTATAGAAAAACTGCATCATAACCTCTTGAAGAGGCCGACATAGTAAACACATGTGCTGAGTTCGAGTTCATTGTGGCGAGTCAATCCTAAGCTAGTCAACGTGAAGGCAAAACTCACTTAAACTTAGTAATTTTTGCAATAAAAAAGACTTAAATTATAGCCATTGAAATGTTCCATGCATTTTAAAATATTTAACTACTGGAGTTATAAATAATTATTTTCACTATACATTCGTTGTAAAATTTAAAATATGTTTTAGTAGCTAATCGATTTTACTGAATTTCTTAGAAATCCTGACTATTTATTTTTGTAAATTATGTTTACAATATTAATTTTGTACGGAATAACGTATGTCCCATAAGTTTTGGTACAAATTTCAACCAATTGTTTTTTATAATAAAATATATTTAAATAAAGTTTCGTAATACATTGTAATTAATTGTTTCATAAGCAACAAAATTAAATATAGAGTAATTAAATGTAAAAAAGAAGAAATTTGCTTCTAAATGTTTCAATATATTTAGAGGATTACTCTACATGTTTCGGCTTTTTAGGCCTTTTTCAAGAGCATGAATACTAAAGTTAAAAATTATTTTACGGGTCTTTATACTGTCAATAATAAACTATTTTATTGCCTAGAATTAGGGTTTTTCCCCCGATTAGTGTAGGTAGACTTGAGAAAGCTGTCTATCACGGGCGTGTTTACGAAATTTTGTTGGTCATTAGTTGTGAGGGGATTATTTTTTATAAACTTTTAATTTCGTACTGTTCTAGAATATCTAAACGTTCGCACTTTCTTTCGTTTTGTAATAGTTTAATGTTTTCCGTATCTATAAAATGGTTGTTTTCTATACAATGTGTGCAGATTCCGGAATTTTTTATGTTATTTAAAATAGAATTGCTATGTTCTTTTAATCTTGTCGTGATGTTTCTACCGGCTTGCCCAACATAGACAGCTTCACTATCTTTACACTTAATTAATACCCCATATTTGTTTACCTATTTTGTCTTTATTGTTCACCAACATAGACCCTAAACTACATTGGTTGACCACCACTGTATTGCAACATAGCTATTGAGTTTTTTTGAGACTTTATTACTTAATGTAGGTACATAATTTATAAATCTATACTGTTTTGGTGTTTTGTCATTAACACTATTAAAATGTTTCTTAAGTATTTTACGTTTTTTATTTTTAATCATGTTATCTATTATAGACTCCCTATAGCCGTTATTTTTAGCTATCTGTTTGATCGTATATAATTCCTGTTTATAGTCTTTTGAGTTTAGGGGGAAATTTAACAGCCTGTGTGTGAGGCTATGGAAGGGTGTCATTTTTATTTACAATGACTGCTGTGAATTGATAGGAATGACCGTATCTTCTGTGGTGGTGGGTTTCCTGCATATATTATATTGGAATTTTTTGTTAATATTCCTTATTTGTTAATATCCAAGAAATTTAGTTCATTATTATTTTCTAATTCTATTGTGAATGGAATTTTTGTATTTAAGGAATTTAAGAAAGTTAGAAATTGGTTTAGTTTACGTTCCGTGCTGGCCTAAAAAGCCGAAACATGTAGAGTAATCCTCTAAATATATTGAAACATTTAAAAGCAAATATCTTCTTTTTTACATTAAATTATTTAAGGCCGTACTTTGTAGAGAAAGAAATTTATTAGCGACTGAAACTCCCGCGAGCTGGACAGACTAGCGATATCACGACGTGTTGTAAAATACTCCGTGAACAGCGGCTACACACTGAAATAAAAGAGCATCGAATTGGGTCAATCGGGGAATCTTCCGTCTCGTCACATCGGTATATTTCAAACCCCTTACCTCAGCACCCCGGCGCGCGACCATTCGAATAAAATATAATTTATTTTATTCAATCTGTCTTGAGTATAGAGAGTTTTCGCGTTACCTACTTAACATAATGAGAAATAGCTCTTACCGTGTCACATCATAAATCGAAACTACATGCATAATATTATTATATATATGCTCAAAAACCCTAAACAGGTTTAAATTAAAACAATCGAGATACACAATATTACACAAACGATCAATAATTATTCTAATTATTATAAATTCACATAAAAAGAATGACGATGCGAAAACAGCCAAAGAAATGCCGATTTGCTTGCCTTATGCCGGTACTTCCACCGAAAGCTACCACATCGCGTTCGCGAAATCAGAGAGCAATAGATATTTAGGCTTTTATAGGGCTCTTCAAACGCATATAATTACGTTATTATTTAAAAAATGTCAAATAAAAATATTTATGATTTTTAATTCTGCGTCCGTCGATGAGTTTAGAAAATCGATATTTTCGGTTTGAATTAAACACAAAAATTCATTTTGCCAAGGAATTATACACAAACTACACAAAAAATAAAAAAAATTATTAAAATCGGACTAAAAATGATGAATTGTGAAGGATTATTGGTTTATTTGAAAAGGTGGTTTTAGACGAGCGGTAGATCAGCCTTAAAATTTTGCTATGAAAATATCTGCCAAATGTGGCATAATATTACAGAATCCACCTGCAATTGGGTTCTATATACAGGGTGTCCCATTTTCGACACTTTTATATGGAATCTCCGTAGGATATGATTTTTAATAATTTATTAACATAATGATTTTGAACTAAAACATTTTAATTTACTTTTAGAACAAATGAAAAAAATTGTTGGGGTCAAAAAAACAAATCAATAAATAAACACACAAGTAGATATTTAAAAGACTATAAATTAATGTTCGAAATGTCCGTCATGGATATTTAAACAATATACTTTCTTCAGAAGATCGATTTATTTCGTTCAGTATAATATTACTTGTTGTATTTTTCATTTGGCACATTCGCAAAAACTACTATGGCACCATGATCCTGCTGAATTAACTCCTGCATTGGCTGACTGTGGTACGGATGCATTGTAAAATGCTCTGAATTGATGGCAATGTTATTTTGTTGTAAAACTTGTATAGCTCTGTATAAGTTGTGGCCACTTTTCCCTATTAATATCACTATGTTATCCCTTGGGGTACGAAAACCGTAACCCCGTATTATTAAATTTAAATCAGTTAATATTTTGAATACATATTAAATAGGTCGTTTATCCTGGATTTTCTTGTAAATTTTATATACCGTAGCAACACCGCAACGAACATCAAATTAAAATGCGGCAGAATACGTAGAATTTTATGCCGAATTTAATTCCGTAATAAAAAATGTGGGTTGCAATTTAAAAAAAATATACTTTTTTGCCCCTCTACTTTTGTGGGAACCCCGTATACTATAAAATATTTTTAAAATATGCAACTCTCCGGATCCTATAGCTTATGTATTTAATATTTCTTTGTATTTCTGTTAACAACTGAGATATTGGACTTCCTTGCACTAATAGGCCACCCTGTATACATATTTTTTGTTTTAATATTTTTAATGTTTGTATAGTGTAGATAAGTATTATATTAAGATAACCTTATTTCCTCCTTCTTAAATTAAAATAATATTTTTAATAAAAATTGAAGATAACATTACTGTTCCTTATTTAAGGTAGCCTTCCTAATATACTACATAAATGAAATATTGAAGAAAGTAACTCTCTAATTCCTATTAGACTACGCCAAGTTGTATTCATTTCTCGAAGCCGGTAAATCCCGACATTGTTTTTTCGAAAATAAAACTTTCATCTATATAGCTATCACTACTTGACATTAGACAGGTATGAACATTTTTTCCCCATTTTTTTCGACCCGGCACATCCGATGGTGAAAACCGCATCGCGATCCTACCCATAATAAAGATTTTAATTTTGACAGGTGTCAAATTTTTTAAAGTGTCTCGTGCACTATCCCACCATGCCCTATCGATCTGCGGGAACTTCTCCCGATACTTTTTGTTGAGATACTTCACTTTTCGTATATCTGTCACTTTGACAGGTGTCAAATGTCATTTTTATTTTCACACTTTTCTTCGGTCATCCTCCCTCTATAGTTTACCGACTCTAATTTTGGCCTATCGAACAATTTTTTTTACGCTGTCATCTTTGACAGATCGAAAAAAAATTGTTCTCTTATAACTTTAGTCCCACTAATGATCTCACCCAAGTTTCAGTAAAATCCGTCAGTAATTAAACGAGATATCGTTGACAGCTGTCCAATTTCGACAGCTCAAGGTCAACTTTTTTAAGGTTTTTTTCACTTTTGGCCTATGCTGTCAACGTTTCCCTAATAATTTTTAATTTTTAACTATTTCTTTAGGCAATCACAACAACCAATCTGAAGAAAAGAAAAAAATTGTAAATATTCTTTTTAACAAGACGCCATTTTGTTTTGGGTATACAATATTCTGTGATCGTAAAGTGCTCAATAGGACCTTTAAAATCACGAGCAACACCTCACTTCCTATTCAATTTTGTTTATCAAGATGTCGCTCGGCGGCCATTTTGAATTTGAGCACCATGACATATGCTAAAAAAGAGTCTCTCATTCCTATTACACTATGCAAAGCTGTGTTTATTTTCCTAAGTCGGTAAATGAAATGAAGGATAATAAAAAATAACAACTATGCAATTTTTACAATGACGCCATTTTGTTTTCGTTGGGCAGACAGAAGTAACATTCTGGGATCGTAAAGTACTCGATAGTATCTTCAAAATGATGTATCGCAAGACCCCCCTTCCTATTTAATTTTCTTCCCAAAAATGGCTCCCATCCGCCATTTTGACAGTTAGTACTGTCATTATGGATGTAAGTGTTTTTAGATCTAAAAGTTAAAAGTAAAACTAATTGTACCGCTTTCTAAAATTGATACAGATATTATGTAGTTGGCACTGACAATACACAAAAACACATACAATTTAGCCCTATTTACTAACCTAGATGTTTTTCTCAGTGTAGCATAATCCTGTACGGTGATAGATTGTTTCACGTCTACCGACAATAAATAATGCTGGACATAGGCAACTTCTAATACATTTCTCCAAAAACACGCCAATATAAGTTTCTTGATTTATTATATATTTCTTCCTTCACACAAGCAATTATTTACCATGTCGCTACAAAATCCTCTAATGCAAAGAAAAATTCGTGCAATTTCCGTATTTACCAAAAAGCTATAGAACTTATCAACTTAAAATCCGTATTCGCAATCCCCCTTATGTCGATTATTACCCACTCCACCCGATAAAGCAACCAATCCTATTAACCCTTGTGTTTCCCATAAAGTTAGATTTACTTGGCTAAAATCAATTTATGTCGAAAAAGGGAGAAAAAGCACCTTTCTATAAACTTAAAACGTCAAGGAAAAGAAACGTTTGCAATTTGTTTTCTAACTGGCCCTCTAGCTTTTTAGTAAATAGTTTCTTGGAAGGTTTCCTTTTAGGGTAAGAGGTCGCGTGTAATATTTAATATACTAGGAGGAAATGTGGCTTTGCCTAACCACGTTGTGGCAATCGTCGTTTCCGAACCAAAAAGTTGCATACAACTATACAACTTTTTCCACTTACAAAGCCCAGATTCGTCCATCATTTGAATACTGTTCTCGCGTCTGGAACTCTGCAACCAAGTTGGTTTTGAATCATTGGAGGTTGTATTCGTTGGGAATAATAATAATTCTTAAATAATGACGTTCAAGGAGTACTAAGCTTAATCACATATGGATGGACGGCAGTGGTTCGTCGTGTATTTCTGCTATTCGCCGCTCTGGGCGGAATTAAGAGGGCAAGGTCAGCCGAGCACTTTTCACGGAAATATCTGTAAAAGAGAGTCAAATCCCCAACCTGTCTTCAATGTTCTAGGCTGTCGAGGTTCTTCGGCAGCTCGTGGTCTCCGATCAGACGAATGGCCCTCCTTTTGATTGAATCCAGTATCCGAAGAGTATCTTTGTGTGCAGAGCTCCAGACATGAGAACAGTACTCTAGTGATGGTCGAATCTGGACTTTGTATAGTGTCAAAAGTTGTTGAGGTGTGTACAACTTTTTGGTTCGGAAGAGTACACCAAGTTTCTAAGAGGCTATACCAAGACGTGGTTATGCCAAGACATATTTCCTCCCAGATTGACGTCCAGCAAATTAATAGATGAAGCCAGTAGGATTGCGGGTCCTGCCATGATTATAACCGGTTCTGTAATGTTAACCTTTATAGAGAAAACTGCTGCCCGGGTTTTCTTAGCGTTACATTCGACTTGGTTACTCTCAGGTCTGTCTGTCTGATCGCAGATCAGGAGCTGACCAAGAACCTCGACAGTGTTGAATATCGAAGACAGGTTAGTGATTTGACTCTCCATGGCAAATGTTCGACTGATATTGCCCGCTTAATTCCACCTAGAGCGGCAAATAGCAACAATACACGACGAACCACTGCCACCCCATCCATATGTGGTTCACCACTCCAAGAGTATCTTAAAGAACTTTTCCTATAGTGCTTGTGTTTGATCATAAAAATACTACTTACAGTTGTTTAAATGTAAAAAATAATCCTTTAAAGTCACCTTGCAGCTCCCGCGGCGTACAATTTCATTTTTCTTCTATGTCAGTTTAGTATTTTACTATTAGTAATTACACGAACAAACCCAAACTCTGTGTACGCTACGGCCTTGGTCTGTTTGCCTCTTATAAACTGTTAGATGCTTGATTACAACCTCATCCGTTTGCAGAACATTTGGTAACCCCTTGCCCGGAAAGCAAATGATTCTAATTCAATTCCTGGCATTAATTACAATACTTTTCTGAATATCGTCTGTCATAACGAGATAAAATGATTCTTTTCGAATAAAACCGTTCTTCTGTCATTTTCGCTTAATATCCAAAAGCATCCGAAATAAATTAACTTAAGCGAAGTAAATTTAGAATCTTGAGAGACGTTAGAGAAAATAGAATTGCTCGGCCTACCGTGAAAACTAACGAATTCACTCCGTAATATCTTAAGAGATTGAAATTTTGTAATTAGCATCGTCAGGGTGCCAATTTGAAAATTTCCCATCCTGACTGTCTAGCTTCCAGTAAATAATATTAAAAATCGGAAAGACACGTCAATTTTATTGTGAAGGAGGACGCTTTTAAAGAATATTTTTCTATCTTCGTGGCTTAACCACCTGGGAGAGGTAGATATTACCGTTTAAATCTTAAATGGGAAAGGATATCAAGTGGTACATCATTATTATTTTTTGAGTAGTATCTATATTATCTCTATCTTTTTATACATGGTGCCCGATAACTTATTGGCCATACAGCAACTGGAGATACTGCACATCAAACGAGAGCTATTAAGTCATATAAGTTTTTTCGAAATATTTCTGGTTCTAGAAATACAGGGTGTTAAAAGCGAAAGTTCCCATAGCCATAATCTAAATTGTTTATTAACGATTTGGGGATGCAATTTGGTTACTGTCAGTTCCTCCTTGTTTGCTGATGATCTGAAACTGTTCGTAAAAATCTCCTGGTTTGAGGATTGCTTAAAGCTTTAGTTGGACTTAAATAAATTGGTAGCATGGTGTAAGGTCAACGATATGGAGATTAACGCCTCGAAGTGTCACTCGATAAATTTTAATTGAGGACAATTACTATTATTCCCGAAGTTAAAGCGCATAACCGGTGACTTTACTAACACCAAAGCTATAAAACAATTATATTGCTCATTAATAAGAACCCATCTGGAATACTCCTCCTGTGTCTGGAATCTTTGCTATAATGTATATATCTTGAATATTGAAAGGGTTCAACATTGAATTATCTGGCATATAAACTTAATACACCGCTACTAGATTATTCTCAGCTTGAAGCAAGTATCCAGATCAGAATCCTCAGACTACGTCGTGATCATAGGGATCTTATAATGTTGTATAACCTATTACATAACAAATATAACTGTCCTTTATTACTTAACAGAATAGGATTGCATGTACCATCTAGGGAAACACGTCAGAGGAATACCTTTTCTGTACCACCTCATAGAACTAACTATGGTCAAAATAGCTTTATATCGCGATCATGCAATGAATATCCCACGCTTGATTTCTTTTTAAGTAGATCAGATTTTATGAGGCAACTACTGACTATAGAGTGACTCTATTATAGTATTTATCACTAAATTTACATTATCAATTTTCAATTCTCATTCAATCTATCATTTTTTTTACCTGTAAATAAATAATAAATAAATACTTAATTTCAATCCAAGATTCTCCAAGAAGGGCAATTTCTAAACTAAAAAGGTGTACTGACTCGATCTTAATATCTCCAACAGTTTTCAAGATATTTCCATTGAAACATCACAATGAATCGAAAAAAAATCAAAGTAAAAATGGAAATATCTCGAAAACGGTTATATAGGGTTTTCCAATAAGAGGTGTTATTTTGAATAGCCCGCTATTTCGGTAGATGTCACTTTTGGAGCTGTAATTTTTTTGTCATTTGACAAAAATGGATCGATACACGCTTCAACAACGCATTGAAATTATTAAAATTCACTATAAAAATGGTGAAAATTTGGCAGAGACGGTTCGTAAAACTCGAACATTTTTGGGTCGTCGTGAAGCACCTTGTCGGACCGCAAATGGTGGGAAAATTCGAGCTGTTGGGACAATTTAGTGATGTGAAGAATAAAACCCATGCACGTCGCTCAAGAACAGCCGAGAATATTGCTGCTGTAGCCGAAAATGTTGAAGAAAACCCAGGTTTGTCCATTCCTCGTCGTTCTTTGGAATTAAACATTCCACAAACATCATTACACCGTATTTTGCATAAAGATTTGAGTCTTAAGGCTTATAAAGTTCAGTTAACACAAGAACTCAAGCCGGCCGATCATCAACAACGGCTTGTCTTTGCCGATTGGGTCCTTGAAATGCATGAAAATGATCCGGAATTCCATCGAAAAATTATCTGGACTGATGAGGCCCATTTCCACATCGGTGGCTTCGTCAACAAACAAAATTGTCGCATCTGGGGCTCGGAAAACCCAAGAGTTATTGTTGAAAAGCCTCTCTATCCTCAACGTGCGACTGTTTGGTGCGGTTTATGGTCCGGCGGGGTCATTGGACCTTACTTTTCCTAAAATGAGACTGGAGCACCAGTTACGGTGAATGGATTGCGCTATCGAGAGATGATTAATGATTTTTTATGGCCGGAATTGGATGGTATTGATCTGGACAACGTTTACTTTCAACAAGACGGCGCTACGTGCCACACAAGCAACGAAACCATTGATCATTTACGGGAAAAGTTTCCGGACCGTGTTATCTCTCGAAGAGGTGATCACAATTGGCCACCGAGATCTTGTGACTTAACACCTTGCGACTTCTTCTTCCTTTGGGGCCACGTGAAAGAGAAGGTCTACGCCAACAGCCCAGTGTCGATTCAAGACCTCAAAGATGGAATTCGTGAGGCTATGGAGGACATACGGTAGCCACTTTGCGACTTGGTTATGGAAAATTTCATGAAAAGGATATGGTCCTGTAGGCGTGGTCGTGGTGGTCATTTGGCAGATGTTATTTTCCATTATTAACGGCATACCTTCCTCTGTATAATGAAATAAACATCCGATCATTTATCTCAAAAAATGGCATTTTCCTTTCAATATCAAAATAACACCTCTTATTGGAGAACCCTGTATATTTTAGATCGAGCCAATATAGCTTCTTACTCATAAAAACATCATAACGGCAACTCTTAATCCGATACATTGAACCGTCAAATTATGGTTTATTTTCGAAAATAAACTCACTTTCAACACACTGTATTTTACACGAGAAACATTTCGGAATAACGTATATGACTAATCGTTCTAGTTTGATATTTAGTATATCCAGTTGCTCTATGGCCTATAAGTTATGGGACACCCTTTATATTATCTATCTATTTATATAACAGCGTGCTAAATAAAACTAAAACGATAGACGGGTATATGAATTTTTTAATAGAATTATCCATTACGGGATTTAAATAAATAAATTCTATTTAAATTAAGTTTGCAAAATCTTTTTACGGTGCTGAATAGATCTGTATTTTCTTTGGTAACGTTTATACGAACTTCTACTAAAAGTAATTTGTTATCCAAACTGGAAAAATCTGAAATAAAACATGCCACTAACAAGCGTTCTTGTAAAAGACAAAGGGAAACATTTTTATGAAGTTCCTGGATATATTTTAATATCTTTCGTAGAGAATATGTGATATGTAGGTACGTAATAAATCAGTTTACAAAAATATAAAATGTACATGAAAAAAATTTTACTTTTGCTTACTATAAAAAGCTTCTTCTTTAATAACACAATCCAACAAAAAAACTGATTTCAGTTATTTTAACTGGGGTGATTCCAAAAGCACTTAACTTTTCTTCGAATTAGCTCTAGTTTTTGAGATAGATGATAAATTGTAATATTAATATATTTGACAATTATAATGGTTTATTTTATCAAAAATTTACCTATTTCCAAGACTAATGCCTTTTTAATTATACCTATTTATTCATAAATCACTGGAAACACCTAATCTTATATTGGCAAAAGGCCATATTACTGATAAGAAATAATTTTTCCTTGAATTTTTTCGCACCTGCAGATTTCTTATTTTCGTATTTGCAATGAGCACAAAATATACATTAGAAGGTAATAAAAGAGAATGAAATTGTATACCATAAGCCTCATAAATTAATTCGTTAACTTGGCTTGTGTCCTAGGGTATTAGTACCTATATAATCCCCATATGCGAAATATTGCCTGCATGCATTTGCAAAATTCAGTTGAAACGTGAGTTTCATTGCAAGAGTGTGTTTTTTGAAAAATCGTATTTAAACATGGCTTCTACAAGTAGGCGTAGTTGCGTAAACCATTCGAACGTTTTTTGCTACATATGTGATGTGGCGAGTACATTTTAAAAGAAAGTAGAAGAGTTATTTGTGAAAAAAGCTTATTTGGCCTCTTTTGGTGTTCACTTAGGAGACCAAGATAAACCCTGGGCTCCGCATGTTGTATGCAGAACCTGCGTCGAGCACCTGCGACAATGGACAAAGAAAGTGTTTAGAGTTTGGCGTTCCGATGGTATGGAGGGAACAGAAAATGCACTTTGACGATGGTGATTTTTGTCTTGTGAAGAAAAAGGGCACTAATCGTAACAATCGGCATAAGTGAAACTATCAGTAAGAAGACCTGTTCAGCATTCTGAAGAAATACCAATTCCAACATATAGCATGCGAGACGTCATCTGACGAGCTGCAGAGTGACCGATTTGAAAAAGAGGACAGCGATTTTGGAGCAGATTTAACAAGTCCCGAACGCTTTACTCAGAAGGAGCTAAATCACCTTATCATAGATTTAAACCTCCCAAAAGAGTCTGCCGAGTTACTTGCCTCCAGACGAAATGAAAAGAATCTTCTTCATCCAGGTACCAAAGGTTTATATTAATTTAAATTAATAACTTAAGTTAATATTGTTAATTATATTGACAGAGGATTTTTGTATTTGTTGTGGTGTACAATAAACATTTTTCTTCCATTGCTGAGTTTTTTTTTTTGTGGTAGCAGTAATACATATATAATTATCTGATATAAAATACCCTTAATCTCGAAAATATAGCTTATGACCTTAGTTTTTGAAAACGATCTGATGGAGCAAATCTGAGGTTATTTTTAGGTTTAGCAGACCCAAATTACACAGGAACAGTATCAAAATTATCGGCACCAAATTATACAGGGTGTTATGGAAATGACGTATTATATTTAAATGGGTGACTCCTGGGGTGTCCTAGAGAAGCGCTACATATTTTTTTTTTTTCAAATCGAACGTTTAAAAAGTGGGGTAATTCACCCATAAACCCACACACAACTCCTCGGCACAGTCACATTACACTGAGCAGCTGTGTAATAAACAGATGTTCTGGCGCAATGTTGCCAAATTGTTCGTGTAAAACTTTAGATTCTTATAAAAATAAATATTTAGTTACCTAGTATCCAAATAGAAGTGAATCCAGGTGCCAGTATACTAGCAAGTAATCCAAGGCACATAAATCTTCAGTTTTTTTGGTTTTAGTGGGTAAAGCTTATACCCCACTAAAACCCCTTCGGCGTTTTTCTTCCAATCTCAGAACATAACGTCAGAGACACAGAACAAATAATGAAACACTGAACAAATTACCATAAATCACTTAAAGAAACACATGTTTCAAATTAGTTTTTTAAGATAGGCCCTTGCCACACAAAATCGCTATACACTAATGCATTATTTAACAAACACACAAATCGGAGATAGGACACAATTGGCACTTTATAAACTAAAACGTTCAGCAATTATTTTATCTGCTGCATCCAATATCTTATATCGCAACTGATCCATCTTCGACTTTATCAACTAATTCTTTATTCATCGTACCCCATAGAAAAAATTGCATGATGTAAGATCCGGTGACCTTGCGATTTCCAGTCTCTTACTAAAGGAACATTTTCTAATATGCCTTCGACTTGATTTTTCTGTATGTACTAAACATTTTTCCACTTATTCTCACTGTACAGTTGATTAAATATCCCGAACAACTTTCTCGCGCGAAGACGCTTGTTGTCATGTTGTCAAGCAAATGTCAACGTTTAACCTCAAAGAAAATATAACATTTAACCTGTCGATTTTATACTAGAGATGTGGCAAATTTTTGATTTTAAAATCCCGCTGTGAAACGATCGATTTAATTTTTTTAAGCCTTTCGAATGAAATAAAGCACCAGAGCAGCGATTAACAAGTTTTTTAATCTTTATTGGTATCTACACCATAAATAAGTGCTGTAGAATATTATAATTATTTATTTCAACCTTTTTTGGTGAATGCGCAGGAATCTACCGGAAAACATGCATTGCATATTAATACATTCCTAGTTTTTGACAGTTCGTTTCAGACAGCGAAATGATACATTTCACAATGTGTTTTATAATTAAAAACAAAAGTTCATACAAATCTAGGCGAGACAACCCAATGTTAATAAAAAATTATGTCTCCAAGTGAATTTTGTGTGTGTTTTGGCCAGTTCATGTGAAGATTTCCCATTATAATTATGGGTTATGTGCCGGTTTCTTTACTAAAACGCTGTATAAGTTTTTATAGAAGTTGACATTAATTTTTAAATAAGACCGACAAGGTAAGTGTATGTGTGTGGCCTAAATAAAATTACATTAAAAAATCAATCGGCCAATCAAAAGTCAAAAGGTCATTGACATTTGACCTAGTTACGTAGTTGGGTATTTCAAACTTGTGCGAGTGTAAGGTGTAATTCTGACAACACCGGTGAGAATTCGGATGTGTCGCAGTGCGGTACAGTGATATTCCTGGTTTGACGTCAGGTCATTTTTACCGCTAAATGAATTGAAAGCGCCATTTAAGGATATTTTTCTTCAATTTGTATTCATCTCAGGAATTGCCGGTTTAAATATAATACGTCATTTCCATAACACCCTGTATGTTGACCAGTGTAATTATTGAATAATATCGTACATCATACAGTGTGACACAAAAGTTATACAACTGCCATTTTTCTAGTAAACCCCTGTATCAAAGGGCTGCAAATTTTAAACGGTATTGACACATTGTGTTGATTTTCTTATTAAACATAAGATATTTCCACCCGGGTGGAAAGTAAATTATTTTTTTGTAATTTAAAAAAAAATAGATATCTCAAAATAATATACGAACACACTTTTTTTTAAATGTTAATAGCTTTGCGTGTTTAGATATGTCTACTTTTTCCCTAATCGATAGAGTGGTTCTTCAGCATTGAATGTTGTGACCAAATCGTTGATATCTTCTTTGTCTTGACATTTTCACTGAAATAAGCTAGTAGCGCCGACTCAGAACCAGGATTTTGAACTTTGTTTCCTGTACGCCATTCTTTGAATCAGTTGGCAGAAGATATTCTTCTACTATTTTTGTTGCTTCTCGAATTTCTGGTGGAGTAGCAGAAAAATCAAATTCCTCATCTGATTCCATTTTCTGTTGTTAAAATAATATATTGTTTAGTGACATGGAAACCATATTCAAAAAATGATATTTGACATCTTGATGTGTATTATTACCTACGTTATTTTACCACCTGCGGTTATTTGAAATTTCTGTCTAGATTTTCAATGAAAAAGTCAAAAAGACATTTATCTGTTATTAATAATTTTAATTCAAAATAATAAGAAGTGGATGTTAGATGTGGTTGTGAATAAAATAGTATACAAACCTCGGTGAAAAGTTTCATTATTGTCTAGAGAGATTTCGACTTGCTCGACAAGAATGAAACACTTTCCACCTCGGTACGTAATATACTATTTCTTTTTCGGATTTTATGAATAATTAGAAGGATGTTTTGATGAAAAAATAATGTTTTAAACCCAGCAGGGTTCCAGAAAAAGCTAATTGTGTTTTGCAAAGGGAGCCTCTACATGTGCATATCTTACTAGAAATCACCAGTTAATTTTAAATAATACATATCAAAATGCCAGCAGTGTCGACAGTGTCAGTTAACTCTACACTGGCATTTTGAAATGTATTTTTTTGAAAAACATGAATTGATTCATATCACTCGCCCTCAAAAACCCCCAATTGCAAATTTTCATATCTATATCTCAAAAATAGCTTGAGCTATGAAGAAAAAATGTTGCGCTAAAATGTTGCGCCCTTTATTCTAATACTGACATAAACACGAAATTATCTATCTTAGCAGTGTTAGCTTTCTAACGGAAAAGGAAGAACGAAACAGACATAAATGATTTATATCTTTTGACGTGAACACGGGACGATTTTAATGATTTCCTAAAACATAAAACTCGCCGAAGACTTATAAAAGGTATACAATTAGATTCAGTCACCTTTAAGGGTTGAAACATTGAAACTAAAATAATTGGAAACTTTAACATCAAAGCCGAGAACAACAATTTGTATAATTAATTTGTATTTCTTGCTTTTTAGCTCTTCAGGGCAATCTAAATTAAATTAGAAAATTGGATTTAGCGTCAGTAAATACAACGTGTCCAAGATAAGGAGGGCCAGTACAGGGATCTCGGAAACCGTAAGAGATACGAAGTCGGTTAAATGGAGGTAAAGTTGTGCATTTACGTGCCTAATAATATGCCGTTTAGAAAGTTTTAAAATTCCTAGTAGATATCCGGCGTCGTCGCATGCAACCCTCGTAACAATATTTATAAAGTCTACTACTAATACTACTAAAGCCATCTACGAGCTATCAAGAAAACCGAATGATGTCCAATACTACTACCGCCATCTACGAGTTATCAAGAAAACCGAATGATGTCTAATACCACTACGCCATATACGGGCTACGTCATTAGGCGCAACCAAGACGAGAACAATAGTTAACTGTTTTATGACGAGAACGAATCGAGCCACGAGACTGACAAGTTGGCATTATTCATATTTTCAGTATTTTTTAGTTTAAATCCTTAAATAAAATGATTTAAAATCATATCGAGTATCATTTATCGAAATACACATTTATCGACCCTACACAATAGTGCTTAAACTTGAAGTCCATTCATCAGTTCTAAATTGTAGAAAATTGATCAATCACAGCCTCATTAAGTTTGGAATACCCTATAGAAATTTTTTTTTCATATATTTAATTTTTAAACTTTCTAATAAAGTCCCTAAATTTACCCTTTGTGGTCTGCGTTAAATTAATTTCGGGTTTAGGTATTCCCGCATTCTTCACTTCAATTTTTTGCTCCAAACTCAAAGAGCTAGAGTTATTTCTTAAATAGTCCACCGTCAACTATTCATTTTAACTTAATAAATATATAATATTAAAATATTAAAACATACACGCTCGAATTTCTTACTAGATGCACGAACAGACAACAGCGGTGCACGCAAAAACTGTGCGCCTTTTCCATGATAAATCGCAATCGCCCCGTTATCCCCGCTACCACCCGTCCCCTGTTACTACAGAGAAACTGCACTACTTAATCGCACGTGCGAGCAAGTCTCGTGATAATCGTCATTTACCTGGGCCGAGGCACGGTTACCGGATCTATACAGTTTGGTTTGACGGGATGATAAAATATTAGGCAGGGTCGGACTTCTTTAGTTTGACGGTACGATAAAATATTAGGGAGGGTCGGACTTTATACGATAAATAATATTCAATG
This sequence comes from Barypeithes pellucidus, assembly GCA_963991005.1. Taxonomy (NCBI): domain Eukaryota; kingdom Metazoa; phylum Arthropoda; class Insecta; order Coleoptera; family Curculionidae; genus Barypeithes; species Barypeithes pellucidus. The sequence goes on along the minus strand of OZ022565.1, from coordinate 19,191,237 downwards.
AATATAAATTAATATTTTTATTCGTTTTGTTTTGGGGGTGCACGTGCGCGTGTGCTCCTGTGAAAGAACCGCCACTGCACAATAGTTGAATATTTAAGAGAAATTATTTTCAAAAACAGTTTTATCAACAAATGTTTTAGGGTTTTGTTCCATTGCTAAACACAAAACTTCTCCTGTTTCCCTTGTAAGATTATTATGTGCCCAAAATAAACTTCAAATTGGCTGTTAATAAATAATTTCACAAGCGATATGGCAAAGATTAAAGTAGAATTTAAGGTGCGCACATTCACAGTCAAATTACCTTAAACCTGCAATTCTCGTAAAAGTCTTACCACGAAATTCGCGTACTTCGCCGTGATATATTCGTGTTATATTCACTTTTCACGGTGTAAAGAGCAATTCCATTTTCTCCCCCGTGCACCTCTTGAAAACTTTTCGGTTAAAATCTAGTTATTTCGAAAAAACGGCGTAAAATACTTTTCAAATAATGTGAAATATCGTCGAAAAAACTCTCTGCATGGGAAAGAAGTTTAGTAGGTTTTAAATTGGCGGGGCTTTTTTGATAATAAATGAGAAAGTTTCATAAGTTTGTGCATTATAAAAAATATATCCTAATATACGCCTACTTCCGTATATTTGCAAATTTTACAAATTTGCGATTTTTGCGAAATTTGATAGACAGTGGCCGAAGCTATACAACGTGTCCAAGATAAGGAGGGCCAGTACAGGGATCTCGGAAACCGTAAGAAATACGAAGTCGGTTAAATGGAGGTAAAGTTGCGCATTTACGTGCCTAATAATATGCCGTTGAGAAAGATTTAAAATTCCGAGTAGTTCCGGAAATATCCGGAAAAAACCGAAATTCTGAAAAATCGTTTTATTGTTTTCCTGGGTTTTTTTGAGATCGAATTTTAAACTAAATTGAACTTTTGCATTGCCACTTTATCCGCTCTATCTAACAACCTTAATTGTTTTGTAATTCGACGAGTCGTCTTCGAAGGGTCATTATCAACTTTTTTTTAAATACGGTCCTGTTTTCTCGATATTGGAATTTGTGAGCTTAATTTCTTCCGAATGCAACGATGTATGACACATTGTGGTTTAATGACGTGTCGAGGATTTTTTAACAACATCAGGAAATCTTGGGATACGGTCCTGTATTTCTCCTAATTTTATAAATAATATCTCATAAGTAAGCTCTATATTTTTACTTATGTTGGACTAGTTCAATAAATAATAAATAATTTAATAATAAATCACAAACAAGTGAACAAAAATCATTCCAAAACAGTAATAAAACGAACTACAAAAAAAGTAAGGAACTAGATAATCAGGTATTCAAAATGATTTCCGTTATTCTCTAACCACAAATAACATCTTCCAACTGCCACATAACAGTTTTTTGAGATAAAATAAAACATGCGATAGAATATGAAACTTTTCAGCATTTGTAAATTTATATTCCATATTTTCTGGAAAATAGAAAACCTCTTACAACGCTTTCAAAGGATCACAATGGGAATGTCAAGTGAAACAAATCACGCGTCGCCATCTTTTGTTTCAAGCGCCTACTTTTCTTTTAAATCCCGAATCAACAGAATTTCCTGATGTTGTTAAAAAAAACTCGAAACGTCATTAAACCACAATGTGTCATACATCGTTGCATTCGAAAGAAAAAAAGCTCTCAAATTGCAATATCAGAAAAACAGGACCGTATTTAAAAAAATAAAGTAGATAATGGCCCGTCGAAGACGACTCGTCGGATTACCAAACAATTAACGCTGTGCAATTTACTTTAGAATTCGATCTCAAAAAAACTCAGGAAAACAATAAAACGATTTTTCAGAATTTGTTTTTTTTTCGGATATCTCCGGAGGTACTCGGAATTTTAAAACTTTCTCAACGGCATATTATTAGGCACGTAAATGCGCAACTTTACCTACGTTTATCCGACTTCGTATCTCTTACGGTTTCCGAGATCCCTGTACTGGCCCTCCTTATGTTGGACAAGTCGCCAAAAATATTAACATAAGTCACACACAAATTCAACAAGTAAATAAATATTGCATAAGTTATATTAGTCAGCACGGCGCCAAGTGCAGTCTCGTGTACGTGAACAACTGTTCGCTTAGTTTTAAAAAGAAATTGGTTGTGTTTTATAACAATTTGTGAAAAATAACACAAAGGTAAGTCTACAAATAATTTATAGTTATATTAAATCGTTAATGGTTAATACAATATTATTCTATGAACCGCGTTTACATTTTGAATGAAGTTGTTCAATTTTTATATCATTTTATTGCCTAATATTCGGAGTTATGCGTATTTCAAGTTAGATAAAATATTGTTACGAGTTCTATGTCCCATTTTCGACACTTTTTTAGGGTATCTCCGTTATTGTTAGTGCCATCAAAAAAGTAATGTAAATTGAAAATTTTCGCTTGCTTAAGAGATACGGGGGAAAATCAACAAATTGACAATTTCTAAATTACCCTATATTTTCTTAGTTAAAAGATATACAGAAAAATGTTTAATTTAGAAGATTATTTATAATAATTGTTGAATAATCTGCCGTTTTCAGAATAAGTATACGGGGTCAGGTAAGAAAGTTATCGGACCTAACCTCATTTTTTTTAAATGGAACACCTTGTATATTTTAATATGGGACACCAGTTATCAATTGAATGGTTATTTTAAATTTTTTTGTAAATTCGATTACTTTTTCCACAACGCATTAAACAAAAAACTGTCAAACTTGTCTTGAGATAAGGCCGTTTTACTTTTAGGTAAAAATTTTTATTTTTTTTTTCCGCCCTGTATAATATTGAACAGCCGTCTTTGGTTAAAACTATTCCGACCGCTGAACGGGCAGAAAACCATGTTTAAAAATCCGAAAACTTTTTTCAAATCGCGGAAGCTTCTTTCAAACTATAGAGTTTTGAAAATTAAGGTAAAAAACTTATTATTATTATTATTATTATTATTATTATTATTATTATGTCTGTTTAGTTACCAAAAGTTATTTGGATTTTTACATCGAAAAATGCCAAAATATACAAGGTATTATTTTTAAAATAACAATGTTACGTCTAACGTCCGGTATAACCGGAAATGACAAAAACGTCAAAATATCTTGATTAAATGGTCGGCATCTTTTATAGCGAGTGACAATATTTCACATAAATATATTTGTTGCTCCCTAGATCTGTTAATTAGTCAGTGGCGGTTCTTCCACAGGAGCACATGCTCACGTGCACCCATAAAACGAATATAAAATATTAATTTATATTCATTTAATATTATTTATCGTATAAAGTCCGACCCCCTAATATTTTATCGTACCGTCAATTATCGGGTTTGTTCGGGTTTGTGCGATTAAGTAGGCGGGGCATAATGCAGTTTCTCTGTAGTAACAGGTGGCGGAAGACAGCGGAGGATAGCAGGGGTATGGCGATTTAACATGGGAAAGGCGCACAATTTTAGTGTGCGCCGCGCCGTTGTCTGTTCGTGCATCTAGTTAGTTAATTCGAGCGTGTATGTTTTAATATTTTAATATTATTTATTAAGTTAACATGAAAAGTTTGACGGTGGACTATTTAAAAAATAACTTTAGCCCTTTGAGTTTGAGCAAAAAAATTGAAGTAAAGAATGCGGGAAGACCTAAACCCGAAATTAATTTAACGCAGACCACAAAGGATAAATCTAGGGACTTTATAGAAAGTTTAAAAATGAAATATATGAAAAAAAAATTATTGAGGGTATTCCAAACTTTAATGAGGCCGTTATTGATCAATTTTCTACAATTATGAACCGAAGAACAGACTTTACGTTTAAGCACTATACACACTACGAAAACCTGTCTTATTTTAAAAAAGTTGTATTTCCTTGTGTAAAATAAATAAAAATATTATTTATTATTATCTCTTTTCTTTCTACATTTAAAACGCCTAGAAAGTAATTGTTTGGTCATTACACAAAACTAAAATTTTAAAAATAATTTCACCATACTTATGAACCCTCTCTATAACAGGTCACGAGCCGCCACTGAGTACAGTATTATGAGCATATTTATATTTTTCGTTCGGTTGTGATTTAAAAATATATATTTCTCTTTGTAAAATATAAATATGATTAAAATCTGACAAAGTATCGCATGCTGCTAAAGCTTTTATAAGGTGCCCATTTTTAGTTTTGTTTGTTTTGTTAATTTTTTAATATTTGCTATAAAAAATTAATCCCATTTATTTTACAGTGTTTTATTTTTTAAGATAGTGAAAGTATGATGTTTTGCTAAACAAATTTGTGAACGAGTGAACTACTTCAATGAACCAATCTGTTTGGTGAACTAGAACGAATCAACTAGTTCACGTAACCATCACTATAATATTACATCACGTTCTCTATATGCCAGGGGGCTGTAGAAGTCATTTCATTTAACAAATGACCCCGCCTCTACCAACATATTAGTCATCAAAGTATGTAAGAGGGAATGAAAAGTTAGAAACTAGAAACATTTTTCTCCTTTTCACCTGTGCGTTATTTTTTATCCGGCGAGAAATATATTTCTATTCCTGCTGGGAATATATTATATAACGAACGTGAAAAGTGGCGCTTAACGTACGAATGAGAAATATTAAGGTTTCATGCGATATTTCTCAAACTTTCCCCTAGGACTCGTAATACGAGCCGCAATCTAAATAGAAATGCCGGATTTATCGTCGCATATCGACTAGATGACATCGCTATTATTTTATTGATTTTTAGTTTTATATTTCGACCTTTTTCTCAGAGATAACTAGTGTGCTGTAATTTGGGCTGGCTTGTTAGACCAAACTTCAGGAGGGCATTGTATACCTACGTGAAAATAATGTAAAAAAAACTTATATCCGATTTTCATTTGTTTTCAAGTTATTATCTAGCGTTCTTATAAATACACTCACAGCCAAAATAATCGATTCACGCAATATTTCGATCGATTTTGATGGTGTCTTATATTAACAGTAGAGTCGATCCGGTTTATGAAAATCTCTTGACGAAATCGAGTAATTTTTTTCCCCCAATCGATATAGTAGGATCCTCTCGACATTCTGACATGATTTGTACGGGTCGCCGCATTCGGGGGAAGAGGGGCACGCCCCGTAAATCTAACCGAAAACGGATTTTCCTAGATAACTCAGCAGGTTCTGATGCTACAAAAAAAAAGTGAATGGCAAAATTGAGGAGCTTGACAGAACGAGTAAGCTCGAACAAACCTGATCCCGATATCTCAATAAGTTCGCGAATTGTCGCGATTTTTAACTGCAAAAACAATAAAATTTAATTAATTATATCTCGAGAAGGGGCGGGATGATACGCTACTGACATTTTTCCATGTGGAAATTTGAATGTATGTAATTTTTTCTGATTAGCCTGGTCAATTCTACATATAAACGGTCTCTTGAGTTTTTCTCGTCAGACGCACCATTCTTGATTAAAACAACTAAATTCATATTGAAACTCATTATTATTAACATTGATAAATAATAATTAATGATAAATTTTGTTTCATAAAAATTGTTGGTGTGGGCAATTCGTTGCGACTGACAAGAAAAACTCAAGGATCGTTTTTATGTAGAATTGACCAGACTAATCAGAAAAAATATCCACATGGAAAAATGTCCGATTTTTATTATTCTTTTTTTATACAGGGTTTTAATTAAGTAAGTACAGTAGTCTTAGGAGATGATTCTAAGACGAAAAGTTCATATAAACATGGGTCCGCAAATGCTTCGTTTTCAAGATACAGGGTGTTAAAAAAATTTTTAATCTGGTTTTCGTAAATATCTTAAATATTCTTTCGTCGATATTGTTGAAATTTGGCAGTTTTATTTGTAGCTGACAACTGTCAAGTTAAATGCTGCAATTATTTTCCAAAGCAAACCTTGATTAAAAAAGAAAATGTCCATGCATCTCCAGGGACATGCATCAAAGTGGTATTATTTTTTTTCTCGAAAACAGAGATACGAAAAACATTCAAGGGACACGTTGTGAGTTTGCGCAGTTCGGAAATTTCCTTGTAAAAATAAACATTCGACAGGACCGGATTTAAACTTTTGTAATGTAAATTTCACTGGTTAGTTAGAAAAAATATTGCAATCAAAATTTCGATTAGTTCGATTTAAGACAGCGTTCCATGCATACGATTTCTGACGATATGATGATCCGACGGTGCCCTGGTTGGTGTAAACTTTTGGTGCCAAATTCGGTCCGAATATTTGTAACAATCGACACGATGAGCTTTATTTTAACCTTCATCTGACGTCGTATGTTTCTTATCAGCTCCTAATGCACCAAATTAAAAATACATTAATTTTAACGTTAGGTAGTGACCACATATATAGTAGGATTGTAGACACTCTCTTCTTTTTTTATAAGCCTTTTAGTGAAGTTCGGTTCCGAAGATCGGATAATGTGATAAGCAAAATATTTTCGTATATATGTATGTACATACCTCAAATACTTAATACCTGGTATTGGCCCACGACTTTTGCCAAAAAGCACCATGCTAAACTTGTGTCCTTCCATCTTAACAACTCACCTACCCCAAACAGCGAATCGAATTATCTCAAATTAAAAACTCATTCACAAAAATTGTTGATAAGTACTTAATGAAAGTTTATAAGCACTAATATATCGACAATGTGGATGAACCACTTTTTATTTTGTAATTTGAAAAAGCATCCAGAACCAAAGATGGCAATGAATAACAACACAACAAACAAATAATGTCGGGCCGTCTCTGACGCGATCGATAAAATTTCCACCCTACTGCGCAAACTCAATAAGCCGCCCCATCTCCCATAGCGGAGACACTTTTTGTATTTTCGAACGTTCGCATTGACAATATACTGTTTATATATATGTGGGCTGGTTCAAAAAGTAAAAGTCCGACACTCGCGAAGTAGCAATTCGATGTATTTGAAATACTGCAGCTGATATTAAAGAACGCAATCAGGAGATCGACAGGCGCCCTTCGAAGACGATGCAGGAAATGTTTGAAGGTCGATGGCTATATTTTTAAACATTTGTTAATAGAACGCTACGATTAAAAAATTTGAATGTATGTAATTTTGTTTATTTGTGATTACGATATAACTTGAAAACAACTGAAAATCGAATAAGGATATCTGAGTTTTATTACATTATATTCGTTGGTACAATACACTTCTGGAGTTCGGTCCACTCCTCCCAACTCACCCTAATAGAATGAATTTATAAATAAAAACACAATTTTTTTTTTATGATCAAACACGAGCACTATAGGAAAAATTCTTTAGGGCATTCTGGGAGTGATGCGTGTGCCTAAAAAGCGATTCACGTTGGTTTTGAATCTTTGGAGGTTATATTCGTTGGGAAAACGACCTCGGAAAGGTCGTTCCATAAGGAAGATGGCCTCCAGATGAAAGAATTCTTAAATAATGACGTTCAAGGAGTACTAAACTTAACCACATATGGATGGGCGGTAGTGGTTCGTCGTGTATTTCAGCTATTCGCCGCTTTGGGCGGAATTAAGAGGGCTACGTCAGCCGAGCAATTTCCATGAAAATATCTGTAAAAGAGAGTCAAATCCATAACCTGTCTTCGATGTTTTAGGCTGTCGAGGTTCTACGTCAGCTCTTGGTCTCCAATCAAACGAATGGCCCTCCCTTCGATAGAATCCAGTACCCGAAGCGTATGTTTGGGTGCAGAGCTCCAGACATGAGAGCAGTACTCTAGTGATGGTCCAATCTGGGCTTTGTATAGTATCAAAAGTTGTTGAGGTGTGTAACTTTTTGGTTCCAAAGAGTACACCATGTTTCTGAGAAGCTATCTTGGCGATTGCCACAACGTGGTTATGCCAAGACATATTTCCTCTCAGATTGACGCCCAGCAAATTAATAGATGAAGCCAGTGGGATTGCGTGTCCGCCCATGACTATATCCGGTTCTGTAATGTTAACCTTTTTAGAGAAAACTACTGCCTCGGTTTTTTGAGCGTTAAATTTGACTTGGTTACTGTCACCCCAAGCCTAAATTTCTTCCAGGTCTTTGTTGAGGATTGATACGTCATGCTGTATGCGAAGATGTGCGTCGGCAGCCGATGTTGGTGCATTCAAAGAGAAAGATGAGACAAGTGTGCTATCCTCAGCAAAACTAAATATCGGTTCCTTCGTTTTCACTAGAAGGTCGTTAATGTAGAGTAGGAAGAGAGTGGGAGACAATATGGATCCTTGAAGAACACCGGCATTGATGGTGAAGGTGTCTGAGAGAAATCCGTCAAGCGCCACTTGCAGAGAGCGGTCCTTAACAAATCTAGACAACCATGCACAGAATCGACTGGGCATACCATAGGATCGCGGTTTGCTTAGAAGTCCCTCATGCCAAACACGATCAAGGGCGCACACGTGTCACACATTCACAAAAGTGAATAATTTTCTGCCGTTTATTATCGTACATAAGACTTGCTTGCCTCCGTTAATACAAGAAATACATTAAATATAATAATAGGCATAAGGCAGTTCCTTTTCTGTGCCACAATATATACACTTATGGCTCGCATTTTATTATCACTAAAACAGGGCATTATAGGTAAAGGTATGACATACATTTTAATTTATTTTTAGTGTTCGTTCGCCTCGTAAAAATCATTATTTAACTTCGACTATTGGATTAACGGTTCTTTTAGAAAATAATTGCTCTCTCTTCTGAGTTTTATAGGTGCTTGAATTTTTATGTTTTATTTTATTATATTTTGGTTTGGATTATACAGGGTTTTTCAAACAACATGTGCCATCGCTCGTGTGGTGTTTCCTTACTCAAAAATAAGACAAATAGTTCCTATCAACATGGAAAGGTCCACAAATGTTTTATTTGAAAGATACAGGGTGTCCCATTTTCGACACTTTAATAGGATATCTCCGTAACTGTTAGTGCTATCAAAAAAGTAATGTAGTTATCATGTGCTCTTTTTGGGTCAAACTTAAAATGGTAAGAACAAAATTTGAAAATGTTTGCTCGCTTAAGAGATACGGGGGGAAATCAAAAAATTGACAATTTCAAAATTACCCTATATTTTCTTAGTTAAAAGAGATACAGTAAAATTTTATACAAAATCTGCCGTATTTAGAATAAGTATACGCGGTCAGGTAAGAAAGTTATCGAATCTAACCCAATTTGTTTAAATGGAGCACCATGTATATTTTAATCTAAGCAGATTGCATTTTAAATTCTATTTTCAAATATATAACACACCATGGATAATATTGGTATCCTAGGCGATTTATTATTTATTAATTATTAGTTCTTGCTAACATTTAACGTCGTCATTTTCATTTTTACATATTCATTTGTGAAAAAGATTTATAAACATTTTAAAAAATTTAATATGATATCTATCATCCATAGTGTGTTATAAATTTGAAAAGAGAGTTTAAAATGCTATCTTTTTATATTAAAATATACAAGGTATTCCATTTTAAAAAATGAGGTTCGGTCCGATAACTTTCTTACCTGACCCCGTATACTTTCTGCTAATTCAAATGGAAAAAACTACTATTTATATTTTTTTAAGTTTTTCAAACTTTAAAGACCCAAATAGAAAAAGTATTATACAATACACGGTTCATAAGACAATTAGAACACTTGTATTTTAAAAAACTCCGCGCTTCGCTTGTCGTTTTCTAAATTGTCTTATGAAATTTGTATCTTAATATACTATTTATGCATAGTGTTATCAAATTCACCTAGATTAAAGAGAAGATGTGTAAAATCAATCATTTTCCACAATATTTATATGAATAAAATAAATCTCTAGGTATACAGCGTGTATCAGCCAAATGGAATAAATTCTATAATAAATAAATGGAGACGTGTGCGAGAAAACGATCGGACACGTCGATTATTATTTCTAGTTGCGCATTTTTTTCAATAAAAACTTTCATACAGGGTGCGTCATGTAACTGTGGCCGATACCTACTTTCTTATTCAATTTTTGGATCCCACAGAAAATTTTAGACATATTTAATGTACAATATCCTATACCTATCTTCAACTGTTTAGGAAATATTAATTATTGTTTTTAGATTTATTGGAAAGATTATCAACACACTCAAAGACGAATAAGTAATACTGTTTATGTCTTGATGTAAAAATGTAAAAAACAAAAAAAAAACATTAATGTAGGAGATGTTGAAACTGCTCGCTGCGAACGTCTTAGCAACATCCTAATCTTAAATAGAAATTTCTTCTAACGTTACTGTACATCTCGGGCGTGACAGATCTAATTGCAAGCATTATTCATCTTCTTAAGTCAGCTAAATCCAGGGGTTTAGTTTTCTATACAATATTTTTGACATAACCCCATAAGAAGAAATCTAATGGCGTCGGATCAGGGGATCGTGCTGGCCATTCCATCGATCCCTGTCTCCTATCCACCGATTTGGAAATACTCGGTTGAAGTAGTGCCGGACATTGATTTGATAATGGCGGGGTGCTCCATCTTGCTCAAACCATATCATATTCGCTGGAAGTTGTGAGTTTGCTGGATCAGGATATAAGTTTGTTAAAGTTGGCAAGACATTATACCTATGATATGATCACCAACAATTCCTGCCCAAACATTAACCTTATCAGGATATTGGGTATGTTCTTCTCTAATCCAGTGAGGGTTTTCCCAAGACCAATAGCGGCAATTCTGACTATTAGTATGATCGTAAAGTGTAAAGATGCACTCATCGGAAAACAAAACATGTTCTAATTGGATGACATTATTATCTAACATTGCCATCATTTGTTCACAAGAATACAATCAAAATCGTATTCCATGAGCTCATGAGTAGGTATCATTTTATAGGATATGAACACCCCCTACTGCGCATGCACGGATCAGTGGTTTATTATGGCGGTTCAGCGGATCAGCCAAACCCAAACCAGTGGTTCAGTGGTTTATTATGGCGGTTCAGCGGATCAGCCAAACCGCTGGTTTGGGTTTGTTCGGGTTTGTTCGGACTGATTCTGATATGCAGTTAACGAAATTCAAACGACTATAACACTGACAACTACTGTCATGCAGAAAGACAACAATTTGCTAAGGTCACGCGTTTTAAACATAAGTAAATAACTATTTATACCTTTTTTTAATTTCATATCGATATAAAGAAATGTTGAAATGCAATAAATCTGAAAACACTTAATATTATATAACCTTAATAAAATATTTCCCTATTCTCCCGAAATACCCTGTATATTAAAAAATGTTCCTACTTTCAAATTCTAACTACATTATGTCATTATTCAAATTTCCGCCAGAGGAGCCCCGTGAAACGTGATTTATCCGAATAATATTCCTTGTCATTTTACAACTTTGCTTTATTTTATGAGCAGCGTCTTTGCGAGAACAATAAAAAATATTCAATGACCTGAAACGTGCGTTTTACACTTTTATAAGTTCTTTTTACATTTTGTATGATTGATGAAAAATTTATCAAGATATCTTTGAGTAATTGGTGTAAATTGGCTTCTACACCAAGCTATATAGTAGCCAGAGTCAAGCAGAAACTCCAGAAAGCATACCCCATATTCTAAACCAAGGATCGGAAGAGATGTCAGCGATAACGGAAGAAGAGGTCTTAAAGTCATTGTCAGAAATTAAGAACAATAGAGCACCTGGCGAAGACGGCGTTGTTGTAGAGGCGATCAAACTAGGAGAAAGAGAACTACTCACAGCAATAAAAAACTCTTCAATAAATGCATAGACGAAGGAACAACCCCACAAATATGAAATAATGCCACTATCGTGATTATGCACAAGAAAGGCAGCATCACAGACCTACAAGACTATCGGCCGATAAGTCTGTTAACGCATCTATATAAACTATTCACTAAGATTATTACCAATAAATTGGACCTGTACCACCCAAGAGAACAAGCAGGGTTCCGAGCCGGATATGGAACGAATGACCATCTTCAGGTGATAAAATCGCTAATAGAAAAAAGTATAGAGTGCAACAAGCCCTTAATACTAATATTCGTCGACTATGAAAAGGAATTCGATTCTATTAACCTTAAACTTAGTCCCCAGCCAATGCCTAATGGTGGAAGGAAAGGAAATTCAATACGTAACATCTTATAAATACCTAGGACATGAGCTACGAATGGGTAGAGATAAGCAGACTTGCGAATTAAACGGAAGGATAGGACTGACCTGGGCTGCCTTCGGCAGGCTGAATCACCATCAAGCGAAAGGTGTTTGACCAATGCGTCCTCCCGGTGTTAACATATGGTTCAGAAACACTCACATTAACTAAGAGAACTGTAAATAAAATAAGAACAACTCAACGAGCCATGGAAAGGTCCATGTTAGGAGTCTCACTACGAGACAAAATCATAAATGAAGAACTACGCAAAAGAACAAAAGTTACGAACGCGATTGAAAGAATCACATACCTAAAGTGGAACTGGGCCGGCCACGTCGGAAGAATGCCGGACAATAGATGGATGAGGAGATTACTGGAATGGCGCCCCAGAGATGATGCATACAGAAACAGAGGACGACCGCCGACCCGATGGACAGACGATCTAAACAGGATTTCCACGAATTGGATCCAGGATGCCCAGGATCGAGCTGCTAGGTTGAGAGAGGCTTATGTCCAGCAGTGGACAAGACAAGCTGCTATATGAAGATGGTGTAAATGAAACAATTTGATTGATCGAAACTGTATGTTTGAGGTGATGAAAATAATCAGTGAAATATCTATGGCGTAAGGGTGGGATTTTAAGAGGATAGTATCGGGAGTATGTATCTTCATCTGGTAACATGTAAAAGGTGACCCATTCATGGAAATGCACTCTACAAGTATCATGTTAACCTCAGGACATACAGAAATGATCAAATTTGACAATAATTGCATATGAGTGAGTTCTTATGTCATGTTTTCAAATTTAAAAAATTAAGATATTTGGGTAAAACCGATTTTTTACGATTTCGTTATTTTTTTTTCCTAATTCTATTTGAAGAGATATGTGAAAATAAATTTTACATTCTCATTGCCACTTTTTATTCCCCGTAAGATGATTTAATTAAATTTTCACTCCGACTTTTCATTTTTTCGTAACCATCCATTTGTTTGTTTTTTAAATAATAATCATAACATTTTATTTTATACTTTCTGATCTCCACATTACATTCTGAATCCAACGATATATCACACCTATTATTTATTATTACTTTTATGTTCGACAATGAAAAAAAAAAAATTACATTATTATTATTATTGTAAATAATGTCAAATAAAAAAATAGTTTTTAATACCAACATTATTATTATTCGAGTGTTTGCCTTTACGGTAGTGTTGTGATGGTTCGAGCGAAAATCCGCTCGAGTACTCGGTTATTGAAATAACCGACATCGCTCGATTATTAAGAACACTGTTCAAGTTATAAATTCAAGCGAAAATCGTCGCTTGTTACTTATTACCTTTCACTCGATACCCGAGCTTCGCTTGACGCCGACCGAAATGTGCTGCTTGGTAGTGTGATCCCTCGAGATAACAAACTGCTCGTATACTCAAGCAGTTTTCCACTCGATAGAAAATACTACTCTAAAGTCTATTTATTTCCAAGATAGACTAGGCATAAACACTGTTATCGCATGATCATTACGTGAGTAGGAGGAACCTCCGCGCATGCGTATTCTTATTGACCGTTCGATATGGCACGATCTGTTGGTCATTGAGGCCAAGTTTCGTGTTGCCGAAGTTGTGATTATTCCGTTTTTACGTTTGTCCTTTAATTTTTTGTTTGTTGTTGTTGTTGTTGTTGTGAGTGCTACTTAACATAACCTACCTTAGTATATTTGTTAAAGGAAGCGAAACGAAGCCCAAGAGTATATTAATTTGAATCCATCTAAGAAACGTCACAAGACAAATCATTTTAGTCTTGAAATGAAAGAAGTAATTTTAAAGACTTTTATTGCCAAACATGCATTAGCAACTATTACACCTGAGAAGAGTAAAAAATCTATTAGTGCAACAAAAAGTAGGAACCAGAATGTGAGAACTCGATAATATTATCGAGATACAAGTTGAACGACTAATTAGGTATTACTGTAGACTAAAGCGACGATGACAGCGATAACTCCTCAAACTTATCAGAATATTTCATCACAGTAGGATCAATTATACTTTCTACTTTTATCAGTAAACAGAATTTTTTTAATGACAATTTGGAACACGGATTCTTTCGTTTCGAATAAATTGACAATTCTGACAAAATGTGCATCGACACGTATTTTCCGGAAACCCTGTATTTATTAATTTATTTTATAGTTTACCATGAATCCGTATTTACATTCCGATATTTCCAAATTGTATTCAACAATATTGCACGACATACGTCTTTGTTAAAAGCACATAAACGAGAAGGTGCATATTAGTGGATTCCTCTCGACATGGATGTTTTGGGACAGGCTAGCCAACGGCGATTGTTAATTTTTTTTAAATTAAAGGTTATAATCTTTTTTTAAATCAGAATCAACTGTTCTTGCTTAATAAAGAACAAACCCGAACAAACCCGAACACATTCTTCTTAGTCATAAAAATTTCAAGTGATTAATCGCTCGAGCAATTCACTGGATTATTAAAATCGCTCGAGTATCAAGTACTCGATTATTAAAATCATCAGTTTTTCCCAACACTACTTTACGGTAATGACGATACACAAATGTATTAGTCAATAAAAGTTATATTTGTCTTTGGACCTTTCTAACGCGTAAATAATTTTTCCGATGCTCGTACACGAGCTCTTCTTTATTTAGGAACTTTTTGATAATATATTATGCATGGAACGATAAATAGATAATTATTTATTAGGGGTTTACAAGTAGATATATAATTGCAGGGTTATTTAATAACCGATATCTACAGTCCGGTAAATAATATTAAAAATCTGAAAGCTAAAGAATAGTTCGTGGGTTAACCTCGTGGGAGGAGTATATGTGACCCTTAAAATCTTAAATAGGAAGGGGGCAAGTGGCATATCATCTTAAAGATCGTTTAAATCTCTGTCTAATAAAACTATATATTTTTTTACGTAGTTTCCAAGAAATCGCGTGTCTTTAGCTGCACTGGGATTTATGGTGTTTAGGTTATTATTTAAAAACCATTATTGTGTCCCTTCCTATTTAAGATTTTAAAGGTAACATCTACCTCCTACAGGAGGTGACACTGCGAGGGCTTCAAATATTCTTTTCACAATAAAATTGACGTTTCTTTCCGATGGATGTTACAAATAATCATTAATTCATGGAAAATATGTTCACAATTTTGTTGACAGGCGTTTCAATTTGAATTCATATAATTGTTTGATTTAATCGAGAGGAAGGCACGAAACTGATTTCATATACCCTCACCGTCACAAAATTCCGCCACCCTGATATTTTGGTCAAGTTTGATATTTTATAACTTTTTTATTTTTTATGCGATTTACATAATTTTGTTGTGTTTTTCCTTAATTATTTTATAAAGTAACATTTTTCGTTTAGGCTTATTATACAGGAGTAAATCAAACTGTTGTTTTTTTATCGTAATTTCAAAATACCCTGTAAGAAAATTAAGGCGGATAATTTTATTTACATACTGTTTCTTGACATCTTTGATGTATTCTAAACATTTCGATTTTTGATTCATTCCAATATCTCATTTCTGCTGCGAGCTGCAAAATTTTAATTGAAACGCTGATTTGAAGCCTATTTTCATTAAGAAAAACAAACACCAGGTGTATCATAAAGTTAATTAAAAAGAACAATTTTAATATCGTGTATTTCCTCCGTTCGCATCAATGACAGCTTGCAGTCTTGGTGATATCGAACGAATAAGGTTACTAAACTTATCCTTTCTTGAGGGATAGCTTGATATTCTTCGGTCAGAGCCAGTCGTAAGTCTTGCAAGGTTATGGTTGTACAGGACGACGACAAACGGCCCTTTTAAGTTTATACCAATGATGTTCGATTGGGTTGAGATCCGGGCTACATGCGGGCCATTCCAATCTTGGAAGTCCAACTTCATCAAGATTTTCGCTCACTACATGTGCAAGGTGAGGTCTAGCATTATCATGCATTAAAGTAAATTGGTTCCCAATAAAAGGAGCAAATGGAACAACATCTTCTTGGAGGATTTCCTCAATGTAACGGTGGGCGATTAGAGCTCAACAAATACAAGATTGGTGCGTGTTTCGGTAGAAATACCCATGACGTGCATTTTCTAAAAATTACATCGTTTCATTTAAAATTTTGTAGCTCGCAGCGGAAATGAGATAATGGAATGAATCAAAAAGGGAAATGTTTAGAATACATCAAAGATGACAAGAAACAGAATGTATATAAAATTATCCACCTCAATTTTCCTACAGGGTGTTTTGAAATGACGACAAGAAACAACAGTTTGATTTACTCCTGTATAATATAGCCTAATCGAAAAATGTTACTCTATAAAATAATTAAGGAAAAATACAATAAACGGATCTACAAGCTGGTAACAAAATCATGAAAATCGCATAAAAAATGAAAAGGTTATAAAATATCAAACTTGACCAAAATTTCAGGGTGGGGGAATTTTGTGCCGGCGAGTATAGCTTTGACCAAGCTTATCAGAAAAGACATTCAAATATCAGTGGCGTACCGCCTTTTTTGTTAAGCTACTAATAATATAAAGTGCTTGTCTAATCCGTTTATGTAAGGCCCTGGTGGTTGAAGTCGTTCTGCTAAGTCGTTTGGCCAGTTTTGAGCAGCGCTTTAGAAAATGAGTAATATAAATTTCAAAAAACTTTGTTGTCGTTATCAATTAACTTTGAGAAGATATCTTACATTCTGATTTTGATCGAAGCTCCCTTAATTTAATCTTTTCCGTCCGCACGTTTACGAACTTATTCCGATGGAAAAGTTTCACATTTAAAGCAAGTATAACGCCATATTAAGAGTGCTTGTTTACGAAAGAGCTTTTGGGGCCGTCACTCTTTTGTCACTTTTTTAAATGTTGTTTATAAAATCCGGAGACCTCATCGGTCAATGAAATCCAAGATATGGAGCAAACAGTGTCGAGGAGACCCTCGTTTTGTTACATTTTACTTTCATTCTTTGGGTGATTCTAAGACGAAAAGTTCATATAAATATGGGTTAGCAAATGCCTCGTTTTCAAGATACAGGGTGTTAAAAAAGTTTTTTTAATCGGATTTTCGTAAATATCTTAAATATCCTTTTGTCAATATTGTTGAAATTTGGCAGTTTTATTTGTAGCTGACAACTGTCACGTTAAGAGGATGCCGGAGTCAGTCGAAATCTCCGATTTGACCCCTGTTCGTTCCACGCCTTGAAGGCGAATTGGATCTTCCCTTGCAGTTAGACGAATACGTCGAGCGTCCGCCCGTAGTCGGTACGCCGACAGAGACAACGATAATCGGAAGAATGAGACTGCACGTGATCGAGGTCTATACTTCAATTTTCTACGCTGAAAAACGGAGTTTTCGCTTCCTATGAAACGGTATATTTAAAGAAACAATTTTTTAACGAAATATGTCTAAATTTTGTTAACAGCTCGAGGAAAGTCCATTATTTCTATCCATCAAAATTAAATCTAAAAATCTTCAGGAACAAAAAAATATAGACTTTCCGCGAGTTCTAGTTCTATGACAAAGTTTTTTTTCCTTTGACATTTTTTTCCTAAAACAGGAATAAACGCTTGGGAAGAAAACTCGTTTACAGGTACTCCGGAATCCTGTTAAATGCTGCAATTATTTTCTAAAGCAAACTTTGATTAAAAAAGAAAATGTCCATGCATCTCCAGGGACATGCATTAAAGTGGTTTATATTTTTTTTTTTCGAAAACAAAGTAAGATACGAAAAAAATTCAGGAGACATAAGTATTGTATTTTTAGTTGCTTAATCCGTGAAAAATATAAAAATTCCAAAAAAGCCAGTGGCTTACTTTTTTCCAATAATATTCGTTAAGGTGCCGCCCAGGACGCCACTGGACTCCATAAATTGAATCTACTTAGGGCTAAATTAGCCCCTTAACATAACAAATAAAACTGACAAAACTCAACAATATAGGCCAAAGGATACTTAAGATATTTACGAAACCTCGATTAAAAAAAATTTATGTTTATATGAACTTTTCGTCTTAGAATCACCCAAAGAATCGTATCTTAAAATTTCTGCACATACTTAATTAACACCCTGTATAAGCCATGCCTAGTTTATACTTTTAATGTGAAGTAAATGAATTAAATTATTATAGGCTTATTTATTTATTTTTGATTTAACAGCCAAAAGTAATAAAATGTCTCATTGATTCTGTATATTCTGTATGTTCGTTCTGTGTGTCCCAGAATATGTGGGGGGGGGGGGGGGGGGGGGTGTAGGAACAAAAATTTATATGAACTTCTCCTATTATTTTTAAGTGTTCTATCCGAGAAATATTCTGGGACACCCTGTACATCTATTTGGTTAGTTCAAAAAGTAAATAAAATTGAATTTTTATGTAAGATATATCAAATTTTAATATAAATTTTCGGAAATTTACATGCATCTAGATTTTATGAGGTACTCATTACAATCAGATGCATTCGGATCTAAACAAATCTGTCCTAAACTCTAGAATCTGTTTTATCTGTCCTAAACTCTAGAATCTGTTTTCTATCAGTTAAAACAGAAATTAAAATTAATTATTATTAATATAAATCAATTCCCTGGGTAAACCCCATTGTTTGGTCCCTATATTCTTCAAAACGCAATAAATGAGTACAGGGTCGGCTTGAAAATGTATTGATTTATACGTATTTTGGATTACAGAGGCACCCACTTAAAATGGCCTCATAATTAATGATGCAGATAAATAAACTTTGTACTCCGTCCCTGTCCAAAAAGGTGTAAATTGGAGGCATTTTATGGTCAGAAGGATTACTAGAGTTGTATGGAAGTACCATAAAAAAAAAGTTATTCCTAACGCCTTAAAATTTATTTATTTTTTAAAATATTGTTCCGCGAGACGAAACTCTAAGCCAGGAAACTTATCAATTATTATTATTAAAAAATCGCTGAAAGTTAAAAAAAATAAAGCTGTATAAACTTCAGAAATATGAGCAAATTCGAATATTTATTAGCCTGTAATAAATAATAAATAAAATTAGGTAAAACTTTCCTAACGCCATATTATTCACATTTTACTTTATAAAAGTTTAGCTGGAATTTATGTGAAGGATATGGAATAATTTTACAGTTATTTTAATTAATTAATTCCTTTATATCAAGCATAGTGACGTTATACAGGGCCATTCACGGTGAGTGGCCTATTAAACGATCTCTGGAACTAGAAAAGATATTTTTTTTGAATTTTTAATGAAGACGTATCTATCACGTCCGGTTTTATCAGAAGTTAGGCATAATATTTTTATTTTAAATCGAATACCCTGTATAGTTTCGCGTTCTATGTAAAAGTCCGTGAGATAAATTAATTGAAAGATTTTTTTATAAAAAACATGTCAAAGGTAATTTGACCTTACTTTGTAATTAATACAGTGTTAATGATTTTAAAATTTGAGGAAGGTGAGAAAAGGTATTAGTCTTTTTATTTCATAAAAATACTAGACATTTTTTGTACAGGGTATTTAAAAAATTATATACTGAGCAATTAGATGAAGAATGTTTATTATACATTATACAGGTAACGGTAAAGTAAAATACAGGGTGTTCAATTTAAAAATATTGACTTATGAGTATTTATTATATCATACCAGAAAGATATGGTTTCTAAAATACCCTTTTTATGAAATAAAACGACCCATACATTTTCTAAAGTTTCTCAAATTTTTAGTTCTTTAACTGAATTAGTTACAAAGTAAGGTCAAATACCGTTCATATATTTATTTTTTTTAAATCCTCTCTATCTCTGAAACGGTTGAAGATGGATATAGAAAATTGTTAACAAAAGTTACATTAGTTTTTTCAACTTTTCTAATATTTCAGGATGTGATTCCTTAGGTAATTTTATAAAGAAAAGTTCATATGAACATATGTCCGCAACGGATTAAATTTTTTGCTACAGGGTGTTGAATTTTATTTTTTAAATGGTTATTTTTTAATATCTCCGAAAGAACTTTAGATATTATTTTCAATTCTGCTATGTTTTAATAGGATATAGAACCACATATTTTCGTTAGATAAGTTATTCAATTATTGTTCCACCAGTGGCGTCGCTGTAAACATGTCCTCAAATATTTTTTACCAAAAAGATGGTACGCCACTGACATTTCTCCATGTGGATCTTTCTTCTGATTAGCCTGGTCAATTCTGCATGAAAACGGCCTCTTGAGTTTTTCTCGTCAGATTCACGGTTCTTGATTAAAACAATTTATATTAATTATACAACAAAATTTATCATTGATATTTTATCAATGTTAATAATGAGTTTCAATATGAATTTAGTAGTTTTAATCAAGAACGGTGCGTCTGACGAGAAAAACTCAAGAGACCGTTTTCATGTAGAATTGACCAAGCTAATCAGAAGAAATATCCCACATGGAAGAATATCAGTGGCGTACCATCTTTTTTTGTAAAAAAATATCACAGGACATGTTTGCAGGCAAGCCACTGGTGGAACAATTTAATAACTTTTCTAACTAAAATATGTGGTCCTATATTATATTAACACATACCAAAATTGAAAATAATATGTAAAGTACTTTCGAAAATATTAAAAAATTCAACACCATGTAGCAAAGAATTTGAGCCGTTGGGGACATATGTTCATATGAACTTTTCTTTATAAAATGACCTAAGGAATCACACCCTGAAATATTAGCACGTTATTATGGAACACCCTGTATATGATTTTACATAATATTAACACATACCAAAATTTAAAAATAATCTTTAGTACTTTCGGAGACTTTAAAAAATAACAATTTAGGAAAAACATTTCAACATCTTGTAGCAAAAAATTTAACTTTTCTTCATAAAATAATCTCAGAAATCATACTCTGTGAAATATTAGCAACAAACCGAACCAGAAAGTTGTACACACCTCAACAACTTTTGACACTATACAAAGCACAGATTGGACCATCACTAGAATACTGCTCTCATGTCTGGACCTCTGCACCCAAACATACTCTTCGGCTACTGGATTCCATCGAAAGGAGGGCTATTCGTCTGATCGGAGACCACGAGCTGACGAAGAACCTCGACAGCCTAGAACATCGAAGACAGGTTGGGGATTTGACTCTCTTTTACAGATATTTTCATGGAAGGTGCTCGTCTAACCTTGCCCTCTTAATTCCGCCCAGAGCGACGAATAGCTGAAATACACGACGAACCACTGCCGCCCTTCCATATGTGGTTAAGCTTAGTACTCCTCTAACTTCACTATTTAAGAATTCTTTCATCTGGTGGACTTCATCCTTGTGGAACGACCTTCCCGAGGTCGTTTTTCCCAACGAATATAACCTCCAACGATTCAAAACCAACGTGAATCGCTTTTTGCGCACACGCACCACTCCCAGAGTGCCCTAAAGGATTTTTCCTATAGTGCTTGTGTTTGACATAAAAAAAAAAAAAAAAAAAAAAAAAAAAAAAAAAAAAAAAAAAAAATTAGCAAGATATTAAGGAACACCGTGTTTAAAAAAAATAAATTGTACTAATTTTTATGTCTTATTTTTTTCTTTAAAATTTTTTTCATATCTTATTTCCGTTGGTGATAAAAAAAAATCTATCTAGTATTTAGTAATCGAATGAAAACGAAACAACAGCGATGGCAACAAAATGAATGTCGGTATAGCATTTTTATCAAAAAATTGTTCATAATATTTAATAAAAATAATATCTATATCCTTGTCTGTTCATAGTCATTTAAACACTCTCTTCAAGATTTTATTTTAAGAGTTTTAAAAAACTCCGTAACTACAGTCATTATGAAAGAAATTTAACCCTATAAAAGTTAAGCACTCTTTATTGCCTACCGACGTAATTTAATGAATTAAAAACATCCCCGGGTTTAAAACGCACTTGCCGATAATTTTTCAAAGCGGAAAGCATACATTTTTTATTTTTGTAGCATTAGGGGACATAAATTCAATGGTTTTCCACACTGTCAGGATGTTTCATATTTTTTTATTTTGGAAACATTAATAACCTAACAGCAGTTATAAGACTTGTGGCTTTAGATGTTCCATACAATATGTATTTTTATTGCATCATTGTCATTTATTAGAAATTAAATAAAAAGATTTTACTGTGAATTCATTCCAAACAGCAAGAACCGATTAATATTTGTATAACAATATTATTGATAGAATCTAATTTCTGTGACTGAAATTAATTTAATTTCTTCGACAACCATGTTGGTGGCAAGCATTATAACTTCTTGAAGAAGCCAGTAAGGCAAGTCCATGTGCCATGATCAGAAGCTGGTGAAATGCCGCTGGAAATGAGAAGGCATCCACAGTGTGCAAGGTTTTCCTTTAAACATCTCTCTCTCTATCTCTTAATAATAGCTCAGTACAGGGTATCCCCTTTTCGACACTTATAGGGTCCGCAATTGTTAGTGCTATCAAAAAAGTAATGTAGGTGTCATGTGCTCTTTTTGGGTCAAACTTAAAATGGTAAAATCAAAATTTTCGCTCCTTTAAGAGATACGAGGGAAAATAAAAAATTGACATTTTCTAAATTACCCTATATTTTCTTAGTTAAAAGAGATACAGAAAAATCTTTTATACCGAAGTTTCTTTATAATGATTGTTGAACAATCTGCCGTTAGTAAGTAAACGGGATCAGGTAAAACCTAACCGCATTTAAATGGAACACCCTGTATATTTTAATCTAAAAATATGACATTTTAAATTGTCTTTTCAAATATATAACACATATTGGTTTCCTAGGGGATTTATTTAAACTTTATTACTTTGAGACGAAATAAAAGATTCAGATTAAGGTAAAAAATAACGGGAATCATCGTACATGTTCAGGTTATGTCCTTGCCGTCTTTCCAGATAGCGAACAAAATATAAACTTTGCGTCATTTCTTCGTTTTTTCCACTTTCAATATAAACTGATATCATATCACAAATTTTTCAAAATGTTGATAAGTCATTATCACAAATGAATATGTAAAAATGATATTGACCAACGAATACTTATAACCAGGAAGAAGACAAACTGCCGTGTTAAATAATCGAAGCAGGCATGATACGGCGACATCCATTATGCCTGGCGCGCACTTGCTTTTGAAATGTCACTTTTGTCCAAATTTTTATTACCGTCAATATTTTAATGTGACATTTAAGCAAAGAAAACATCAAAACCCTTTAATTTGATTTACTAAGTAGAGAAAATCAAATATTAGGATTTTGACATAGGTTTTCAGCTGTAAATATCACTTTAAAATTGTCCTTACATACTTTTATATTATTATTGAACTAGTAACGAAACTATAAATAAAGAATTCAGAGATTGAAGGTTGTAATTAGTTTTATTAAAAAATAGGAAATAAATCATAATTTACATAAAATATTTTACCATCTTCAACTTCAAACAAATCAAGGTAAATACAATACTATATGTACAGCTACTAACCAAGTAAATATATGCACCATCATTGTGATTATGGGCTTCCAATTTGTTTGTTTCGTAGCATACTCCTGGCAACATTAGTGATCGAAGTCCTCTTTAATGTTCAGTCATTATGGGATTCTCAATTAAACTATGAAAAGAAAGAATTATTATAATAATATATTACCGGACTTATCAAAATTCTGGCTACGGGTTAATATAACTAAGCTGTAATTATTATGTTGTAGCTTTTGACTTCTGGATTGTAAAATTTAATTAAAATTCTTTAAAAATGTGTTTGTTGCTAGTTTGCGTGACAAGTTTGGGACATAATGGGACAATTTTATAATGTAAAATAGCAATAACGAATAAAAATTAGTAAAAAAATATTTCAATCATAAATTACTTACCTGCAACAAAACGAGAAGGTCCGTTTTCGTGAAAAGAATAGAAAATTAAAAATTATTCTAGAATTTAAAGACGCTTCCTCCACCATTTTCAATCAGATTATAAATCATATGTTACTTGATTTTATCCCCTTCCAGACGAAGGATGTTCGGTTGTGAAATAATTTAAGAACGTGTGCTGCTCGCATTCTATGTCTGTCTCTGTCTGCATCAACCTTCTCCGATTCAATAAAGGGAGAAGAATCGAACAAACCCAAAGTCTGATATTGATACAGAACGATCGACACAAAAGGATAAACGTATGGAGTAACCTGCCTGGCTGTGACGTCACTTGCACGGCCTACTTATATGCTTCGATCCCCGCCATAAGCGGTCTCACCGGGCTGATATTGACGTTAGATGTTAATAATAATTAGAATTTCAACATAGTTGCTCCTATGATATTAGCTTTTGTTTCATGGTCTACTGTTGTTTAAAGTCATAAAGTTGAAATAAATCGTCTAGTAAACCAATGTCATCCATGATGTGTATATTTTTGAAAAGAAAATTTAAAATGATCTCATTTTCGATTAAAATATACAGGGTGTTCCATTTAAAAATTTGAGGTTAGGTGCGGTAACTTTTTTATCTGACCCCGTATACTTATTCTGAAAACTGAAGATTATTCAACAATCATCATAAAGGAACTTCTGTATAAAACATTTTTCTGTATTTCTTTTAACTAAGAAAATATAGGATAAATTTGAAACTGACAATTTTTTATTTTCGCCTCTCTTAAGCGATCGAAAATTTTCAAATTTTGATTTTACCATTTTAAGTTTGACCCAAAAAGAGCACGTGACACCTACATTACTTTTTTATAGCACTAATAATTACGGAGATACCCTATAAAAGTGTCGAAAATGGGACACCCTGTACATAGAGCGTTATTGCAGCACAAGGCGCCCCCAATCTTAGAAGGATTCGACCTGGCGTTACAATATACGGACGCTTAAAATAAACAACCCTTAGCAACCGTCAAACTTATTCTATGACGACCAATCAAAGCTCAGTAAATACTAAAAATTGGCGAACATTGTTTTAAAAAAATGCAGGAATTTAACTATTTATATTTTAAATAAACGAAAAATAAACTAGACTTGGTACATAAATAACTATTTTTTTACTGTAACTATTATTTCTTCGCGATGAGTATTTAATTTAGTTTTGTCTCGATTCTACCGGAGTTTAAATTTCGCTAAAGTGACGTAATTTTACGATTTTAAAACACTTCTCCGCCATTGTCTTAGTGCTTGGAATTTTCACGCCACAAAGCATTTTCCGTGAAACTATTAAATTCAAAAAACACTCAGGATTTGTATTTGCTAAACTTACGAAGTATAATAAACTCTTGTATACCTACAAGGTAAATAAATACAAACATGAAAACTATGTAGTTTCTGCTACCTACGTATTATTCGAGAGAATTCAGGCCATTATGACGTTATGCAATTAACTTTGCAAACATTTTAAATAATTTTAAAAACCTGCAACAAGAATCATTAACCTGAAAATTTATTTAGCCCGATAAAAAGTAAGGAGCCGGTCTTTAGTGCTTCAAAAACTTTAAAACTGTTTATGAATTATAAATATACAGTATAACTGTAGCGGACCCAGTGGAACATATTGCAATGCTGCCAGGCACTTGTTTTTTTATTTTTCTAGCAATAAAAGGAACTTTTTGATGCTTCTGCTTATTTACGGGATGCAATCATGCACAACATAGTTTTACGTTTATTGCCTTGAAGTATCTTATTCTATATTATGTTTAATTATTTATTTGAGTATAAACAAAGGTGCATCGTACTTACAATTTTTGAAGCATTAAAGAAAGAAACATAATATGCTCGCAATGGCTTAGTTCTTGCTACAGGATGTCAAAATTTTTTTAATTGTTATTTTCTAATATCTCCGAAAATAGATATTATTTTAAATTTTGATTAATAGGATGTAAGACCACATATTTGCAAACATATCCTCTCCTATCATTTACAAGAAATGCGGTACGCCACTGATGTTTTCCTATTTAACAGGGTATCTCACCTATAATCGAAACAAGCTTATACAGGGTGTCCCAAAATATGTGGGCAATCTCCCGGGTTCAGATAAAACACTTAAAAATAACAGGAGAAGTTCCTATAAATTTTCCTTCCTACGGCGATACGGGCCCATAACGGACGTCCCTGGAAATCGTTGTTTTTTTAAATAATTTATTAAGTACTCCCTTTAAAACACCTTTGGCTTATTTAGTTTGCCAGGGACGGACTAGACGTAACACAAAAATGTTTTTTTTACCTTGAATGATGAAGGAACGACAATAATATATTTTGCTACTATAAACCTTAAGCTGAAAAAGGTACTCTTGATCAATGTCGATAAAATGAACTGTTTTCGAGAAAAAAGATATTTTTGTTCAATATGATTTATATTCAGTATACGTAAATTCCATTACTAAGTTAGTGACTAATACGACAAAGGAGAAAAACCGCAAGTTTCAAGACACTGCCATAAACTGACTCTGGCATAAATATTCTTATTTAAATCGGTACATGTGAAAAAGACCATAACAACAATAAGGGAATTTTTTGAACATCAAACAACAACTAATGCAAAAAACCATATTGAACAAAATTATTATTTTTCCGAAAATAGTTCACTTTATGGACATTGATCAGGAGTATCTTTCTTCACCTTAAGGTTTAGAGTATCCAAAAATACTATTGTCGTCATATCATCATACAAGGAGGTACAAAAAAAAAACATTTTTGTGTTACGTCTAGTCCGTCCCTGGCAAACTAAATAAGCCAAATGTGTTTAAAAGGGCGAATTTTAAGGAGACTCATCTACTAACCATTATACTAAAAAATTATTAAATTACACCTAGTACTTAATAAATTATTTAAAAAACAACGATTTCCAGGGGCGTCCGTTATGGGCCCGAATCTCCGTAGGGGAGGCCGTAGGAAGAAAAATGTATAGGAACTTCTCCTGTGTTCTATCTAAACGCAGGAGATTGGCCACATATTCTGGGACACCCTGTATTTTCGATATATCTTAATTTTGGTATGATTACGTATGATCCTAGACAGTTCGCCCTGGAAAATTTAAAATAATCAATTCAGATATACCAAAAACATGTATAAGCTTGTTTCCATGTCCAAGTGGAATACCCTGTATATCGATTTTTTGAAAACCTGGTCAATTTAACAGCTATGAAAAGATAAGAGGAATGCTAAATTGTATAATACATTACTTAAAAGCACATACTTTCGCCTATATTTTAATATATTTAAGAGTAATTCACAAAGATGGCCCCTAGTGAATTTTACACATTCAGGAAAAATGATCCCCCATGGGTAGGATGAAATGAGTCCGGGGTCATTTTACCAGCATGTATACATTTTGTTCTTTCTTATCTTTTGGCATTACCTACCTATTATAAAAATGTTCCTATTTTTTTATTATTTTTAGTATGTGCAGTAATTTTAAGAGACGCTTCTTTGGGCGATTCTAAAACGAAAAGTTCATATAAAGATGGATGCGCAAGTGCTTCGTTTTCAAGATACAGGGTGTTAAAAAAAAATTTTTAATCGGGTTTTCGCTAATAATCTTAAACATCCTTTTGTCGATATTGTTGAAATTTATCAGTTTAATTTGAAGTATTAAGGGGCTAATTTAGCATTAAGTAAATTAAATTTATCGAGTCCAGTGGCGTCCCGGGCGGCACCTTAACGAATATTATTTGAAAAAAAAGTAAGCCACTGGCTTTTTTGGAATTTTTATATTTTTCTCGGATTAAGCAACTAAAAATACAACACTTTGGTCTCTTGAATTTTGTTCGTATCTTACTTTGTTTTCGTGAAAAAAAATAAAAACCACTTTGATGCATGTCCCTGGAGATGCATGGACATTTTCTTTTCTAATCTAGTGTTTATTTGTTGTGGTTGCTATTATTCTTTTTTGCATATAATAGTTTATTCCAGTTATGAAAGATCAAATCTGCTGTTACTGATGTCTGGGACGAGTTGACATTTCTCTCTTTGATTACTGTTGTGATTCCGAAGACAAGCAGGGCAAAAAATAAATTTTTTAACAGCCTGTATCTTGAAAACCGTCTCTTAAAATTACTGTACATACTTAATTAACACTCTGTATAACTTATTCTCAACAATTTTGATTTTTACTTTAAATAAAATAGTGGGATCATCTAACCCTACTTTAAGTTCACATTTCCGTAAATAACATTATTGTGCTTTATTATTAAACACTCTGTACATCTTCGTATGAAAGCATATGCCTTGGGGAATTCCATAAAACCGATTATTATTCTCGCTAAATCATATACAGTGAAACCTATCATAACGGACACTTCTGGTAGGCGGACATCTCTATTAAGCGGACATTTTTTCATAGTCCGGAACTAGGTATATGAAATTCCATGAAAATCAACCTCTCTTGCAGAGCTGGACAGTATTTGTAGTAACAAATACTTTTTTTTATTTAAATACTTTTTGTATTTAAATACTGAGTATTTAAATACTTTTTTATAATAGGTATTTGCATTTATTTCACAAATACTTTGCAAAAGTATTTAGTATTTAAATACTTTTTTATTTTCGTTTCAGTATTTAAATACTTTTTGAAGTATTTAAATACTTTTTTAGTATTTAAATACTTTTTGAGTATTTAAATATTTTTTTAGTATTTAAATATTTTTTGGAGTATTTAAATACTTTTTTGGGGTATTTAAATACTTTTTACTATTCAAGTACTGTTTTCTATTTAAATATGGTTCATGTGGAAAATTCTAAGTTTGCACTTGTCACGCGTGTCAGGAAGCGAAAGATAGTTTCCGTACGATGCCGACACAAGTGGAAGGAACGAAATGGTAGCTTTGATGGTCAGAAATCAAATGATTCCGGACCGAAAAGCATAGCTGTTCATCCTGATCAATGGCGTAGGAATCTCGAAAATAGGTCATGCAGGCGCGTATAAAAGGAGGGGGGAGGGGCATTGGTTGTAATTACCCAGGCAGGGCGACCAAAGTCAGCCGAAATTATTAAAGATGTTTTGGGTCATCATCTGAGCTATCCAGGTGTCACAAGATGAAATTCCCATTACGATTCTATTACCCAAATTCTAGACGAGAAGGAAAAGCTACCAGTTTTATACGAAAAACTTGGAATTAA
This sequence comes from Barypeithes pellucidus, assembly GCA_963991005.1. Classification (NCBI taxonomy): domain Eukaryota; kingdom Metazoa; phylum Arthropoda; class Insecta; order Coleoptera; family Curculionidae; genus Barypeithes; species Barypeithes pellucidus. The sequence continues at coordinate 19,161,992 of OZ022565.1, read as the reverse complement.
ACAATATTCTCTCAAGGAACATGAGGTGGAATATTTGACAGAATATGTCGGAGTGCTTAAGCCACTAGCTTTAGCGTTAGATATTCTGCAAGGAGATACTAATATATTTTACGGGTTTGTAATACCAACAATTGCTAGTATGAAAATTAAATTAGAGAAGCTCAAAACAGAGCATTTCAAATATTTATCTTCGGTCATAGATGAACTTCTGACGGCAGTCACCAAACGATTTCATAAATACCTTTCACTTTCAAATGAAGAGGCAATAGTAGCAACCATCTCTCATCCATCATTTAAAATGAGATGGTTAACGCTGTATAAGTATAATAATGAATATGAACAGAAGCAAATTATGGATAAAATGAAAACTATATTTATAAATGCTGCCAACGACGTGGTTATGGCTGAAGGAAAGTTAGAATCTATAGAAAATCCAAAAAGAACCCGATTAAATGAGTTTTTTGAATTCGACGATAATGATGGATTTTCAATTCAGTCATCAATAAGGTCTGGAAGAGGAGAATAGCAGGCTCTGCAATATATGCAAGACTCACAAACAGACATATAAATGCTGAGAAAATATCCCATTATCAACAAATTATTTTTGAAATATAACACTACTCTTCCCTCATCTGCCCCAGTTGAAAGAATGTTTTCATTTGCAACATTCATTAATACGCCACAATGACATGCTTTATCAGACATAATTTCGAAAATCTTGTTCTTATGAAAGCTAACGCATCGAACATTTAAAACATTACATTATAAATTATTATTCTTGCATTACAAATTTTGAGTAATTAGGTTTAGGTAGAAAGTATTTTGTTATGTTATCAGTTGAAGAATAGGGATAAAATAAGGATTGTCAGAAAATCAGAGTTTTGAGATAAAATGCATTTTTTAGTATGGACATCCCTAGTTTTATTTCAGTACAGTAAAACTTTGACTCTAATTTCTACAGACGTTCCTAGTTTTATTCGGCTAATATTTTGACCATGGAAAGTAACAACATGTGCCAACAGGTTGCGCTAGTAATCTCGATTTCGATAAATATGGACAATTCCTGTTTTATTCCTGTACCCTTAAGTTTATGTTGTCATGGTTTTTTAATTAAAATTTACTGTCAATACCAATAAAATATTACAAAACACACTTTTTATTGCTGTTAAATCGTATTTGATTCTAAAATATTTTGAAGATTGAGGTACCTACCTATTCAACTGCCTACTTAGAGGAGACAAAAATACTACTATACTATTTAAATATTTTTAGTAATTACAGTCGAACCTCTATAACTCCAACTTGAAGGGACAACCAAAAAAGATCGAGTTACAGAGAGTTGGAAGAGAGAAGGGAAAACCACATGAATATTCCAAAACATTTTTTTATTACATACATTATGTCTATGTACCATTAAAATATGTACACAGAAATTTTGGAAAATGTACAAAAACCACTAAAAAGTCCGAGTTAAAGAGAGGTTCGAGTTATAGAGGTTCTACTGTGATTGTTTACAAAGTATTTAAATTTTGTGTTTCATTCTTAAAAGTATTTATAAATATTTAAAAAAATAAGTAATTAAATACTCAGAAAGTATTTATAAATACTTAAAAGTAATTAAATACTTAGAAAGTATTTAAATACTTAGAAAGTATTTAAATATAGTATTTAAACCTAAAAAGTATTTAAATACTTTTTGTAATTAAGATTTAAATACTTCATTACTTCAAAAAGTATTTAATATTTAAATACTTTTGAATTTAATTAAGTATTTAGTATTTAAATACTTTTAAAAAGTATTTGCCCAGCTCTGCTCTCTTGTGCGGACTCTCCTTTGGGCGGACGCGGACAGGCTGTTTTCATACACAGAGTGCAAAAACCCTCCTTTAAACGGACAAAAAATAATTTTTAAGTATTTGGGAGACGAATAAGTACGGTGCAAAAACTCTCTGAAGACAGACCGGCAACCAATCACGTATGCGTGGCAGGCGAAAGGACTTCGCCGAATGAAAGTATGTGTGATTCCCCGACAGCAGTCCGCCGTTTATTTGTGAGTTGTAAGGTTAAAATCGTAAACAATGGCACAAAAATGTCGCGTTTTGAGTCTGAAAGAGAATATTGATATTGTGGAAGTTTGTAATTTGATAACAATGATTTGGGCGAGTTCGTTAACATTGATAGCAATGTGCTATTAGAAAATGATAGTGACCCCATTCCTACCGATTATGTAGCCCAAACTGATACCACATCACTATCTGACGACTCTGATGAAGAAGTTGAATGCTGTAATCAAACAAATGTTACCAATTATCAACAAGCAATTAGTGTGGTAAAGGAATTACAAGAGTATGCAAAGAATAGAGGTGAGTCTACAGCCATGGAATTGTTATCAGACTTGGAAATACATTTTCTAGATTGCAAGGATAAAACGCAAACACGTCAAACTACGTTACGGACACCTCTATTAGGCGAACACATTTAGACGGTCCCGTAGGTGTCCGCCTAAGGGAGGTTTCACTGTACTAAATTTCCGAGTGATTTTTTTTCTTAAGGGGATCAAGTGTTATGGCGATACTTTTAGACCAGTACCTACTACCTATTAATTTGGACTGGCATTTTTGAATATTCGATAATTAATTGTGTTAATGTACTTGTTTGGTTAATTAACGAGGAAGCAAATCAAACAGAAATTGAATTAGAAAAAACTAACCTAGTATTTTAGCTGCATGCTACATGCTTCATTTTGTTATACATTTCGTAAAACCCTTTTCAAATATTCAAAAGCTGTTTAAAAATAGAACTCCGGACTTCTTATCAAATACTATCCCAGTTATTAAGTTATAAGATTGCTCGTCGTGCATATGGCTTTCAATCTTAGCTCCCAATATTACTGGAAGTGAATTTCTATATAAAACTCCGGGTTTCAAACGTAATATCTTTTTGATCTTAGAGTTTATTTCTGGTAGTTGATTTTGAGGGGATTTTGAGCCCTTTGCCATAAAATTGTGAAATTAGTGAAGCTAGGATAAATTTTCTAGAATGGTGAGCGCAATGGAAAGGTGAATGTATATGCAAGTATATAATCGGATATACAGTGTGTTATGGAAATGACGTATTATATTTAAACCGGCAATTCCTGAGATGAAAACAAATTGAAGGAAAATATCCAAAAATGGCGCTTTAATTTACTATACCCTGTACATGACCTATTGTCAAACCGAAAATATGCACGTGGTGACGCTGGGAGAAAAGTAAACAAAGCAACATATGCGGAAAACGTCAGTGAACTTTGAGTAGCGTTGCCATATTTTCATGGTAAACTCTTTAGAAAGTCAATAACCGTTTGACAGAATCGAAGTTGTTTATTTTTCAGGGTACATTATTATATACTCTTACATTCAGTTCAGTTCGCTGGAAAAGAATCTCTGATTTATAAACTTGAACTGACTCGAACGAACCGCCGCGGAGTTTATAAATGATCAGGTATGTTCTCATTTGTTCAATTCGAATGACACCCGTCGAATCTGAACAACTTAAAAGTTTATAAATGCCACCCTTTAGAAAAAAAAATGCTATTTTATTTACCTTTTCGGACTATTTAAAACCAACTTAATTTATAAATAAACACCAAGTAGGTAACCCGAACAAAATCCGGCATAATAAACACACAAAACCACATAAACTCACATTAGTTGTCGCGTAGATTTGTATGCGTCTCATGGACACATCTAAGTACCATTCAATCTGAATTAGTATTTTAAAGTGCTACTGTGTAGACAAAAATACGCCCTTATTGTATAAGGTTTCATCGGGTGGTCTGGGAAATAATATAATTTTTCCATACATTGGTATTTGACATCTAAAAATTTTGAAAGTGAAACACGTTTGAGTCTGGGTTTACTCGGTCGATCGATATTGAGTACCTTGGGTTAATATCTAAAAATACAGCGTTGCCACTTTTGATGTTTTATAAGATTATATTCATAAGTTGGGAAATTTCCTTCTGTAATATTATTTCCTGTATAATTATAGTCTCGGAAATGGCAACCGCGCTAGTTAGTTAGTTATTTTCCGAATATTCTTCCCTTGGACGCTTCTATAATCTATATGAAAGGCAGGTCCTGTCTGTCAAATTATTTCATCATTCTTCAGAAAAGGATTAATAAATTTTATGTTTTAGGCCCATCCATTAAAAATTAGCGTTTTTATTATTTCTGAATTTCTATTGCGAAATAATTTGTATCCTATCTTCTTAGTGCTGTTGTTCTATGTGTATAGTGGTGTTATTGTAAAGTGTAGTGTTTAGTGCTTTTGTGTAATCTGAAAATGGTGCATATCTTCACATTGTGTTTTTTTTCCGACAATATGCCGGAATGGGGTTTAGTGGGTATAAGCTTATTATGCAGTCCCACACTATCATCAGGGCACGTGATGAGTATAAACCTCTTCCCATAGAAAAAATAACTGAAGGTGTCTGTGCCCTGGATTCCTTACTCGTGTCAGAAGCCTGGATTTAATTTCAAAGTAAGCTAAATATTTATTTTTATAAAAAAACTAAAGTTTTACATTTTTACACAGTTTGGCAACATTGCGCGTAACAGGTGTTTGTGATACACTGCCTCAGGGTGTTATAATTCATTGCCGCGGAGTCACCTATGAGTAAGAGAGTTTGTTACCCCACTTTTAAAACGGTCGATTTAAAAAAAATATGTAGCTCTTCTCTTGGACACCCAAGGAGTCACCCATTTAAAAATAATACGTCGTTTCCATTACACCCTGCATCAGGATACTTTGACAGGCAATTATACATGTTAAAATAAAGGTAGGAAGCAAAAGTCGAAAGCTAAATAGTTTTCGAGTTACAGCATGTCCCTGCAAGCAGGTCCTTTGATATTTTTACCAAAAATAGTATTACGCCCCTGACATTTTTACATGTTTATATTTTTTCTCATTAGCTCGAACAATTCTGCATGAAATCGGCCTCGTGCGTTTTTCTCGTCAGACGCATCGTTCTTGATTAAAACAGTTAAATTCAAATCAAACTCATTATTATTAACAATCATAATGAATGATAAGTTTTGAACTGAACCGGCATGATACCCGATACAGACATTCATCGCTAAAATATCCCCTCCTTTACATTCGCGGAATCTGGAATACGCTTTAAAGCTTAGGTAATATTTGACAACGTTAATTAAGCCGGCCTCTTTATTTAATTTCAGTCGCATAAAGAGATTTTCTATTTCAAACAAATTTTGGCAAATCTAATTTCGAAGTTAAACATTTTCGAAGACGTTCTTTACAGGTACAGCGCGAATTCAAATTTAATGGGTTTTCGCGGGGATATATTCAGGGTTTGCAACCCTCTTCGATATAATTTTCAAAATTTATTTCACTTTTACAACCGATCGCTAAAAAATATTTTTTTTGTTACCAAAGGTCCACAAATTTCAAATTTAAAGCACAACAGGCTTTCTAAAGGACCGCTCTCTGCAAGTGGCAATTTACGGTTTTCTCTCAGAAACCTTCACCATCAATGCCGGTGTTCCTCAAGGGTCCATATTGTCTCCCACTCTCTTCTTACTCTACATTAACAACCTTCTAGTGAAAACTAAAAATCCGATATTTAGTTTTGCTGACGATAGCACACTTATCTCATCTTTCTCTTTGAATGCGCAAACATCGGCTGCCGACGCACATCTTCGCAGATAGCATGAAGTATCACGGCTCAACAAAGACCTGGAAGAAATTTTGGCTTGGAGTGACAGTAACCAGGTCAAATTTAACGCTAAAAAAAGCAGTTTTCTCTAAAAAGGCTAACATTACAGAACCGAATATAGTAATGGCCGGACACGCAATCCCCCTGGCTTCATCTATTAATTTGCTGGGCGTCAATCTGGGAGGAAATATGTCTTGGCATAACCACGTTATGGCAATCGCCAAGATAGCTTCTCGGAAGCTTCGGGTACTCTTCCGAACCAGAAAGTTGTACACACCTCAACAAATTTTGACACTATACAAAGTCCAGATTCAACGATCACTAGAGTACTGCTCTCATGTCTGGAGCTCTGCACCCAAACATACTCTTCGGCTGCTGGATTCCATCGAAAGGAGGGCTATTCGTGTGATCGGAGACCACGAGCTGACGAAGAACCTCGACAGCCTAGAACATCGAAGACAGGTTGGGGATTTGACTCTCTTTTACAGATATTTTCATGGAAGGTGCTCGGCTGACCTTGCCCTCTTAATAGCAGAAATACACGACGAACCACTGCCGCTCATCCATATGTGGTTAAGCTTAGTACTCCTCAAACTTCATTATTTAAAAATTCTTTCATCTGGAGGACTTCATCCTTATGGAACGACCTTTCCGAGGTCGTTTTTCCCAACGAATATAACCTCCAACGATTCAAAACCAACGAGAATCGCCTTTTGCGTACACGCACCACTCCCAGAGTGCCCTAAAGGATTTTTCCTATAGTGCTTGTATTTGATCATAAAAAAAATTCTACAAGCAAATAGTTTATTTTAGTAAGTTATATGCTGACTGACTGACTGAAAGTTGTCTGTAAAAGAATTTTGACCCACGTATATCATGCGACCCCGGCTTGACCACAAGCGAGAAAATTCAATTTCAATAATCAAGTTACCAGTCATTTTATTAATAACGAAATAACCTCAGTATAAACTTAATTTGGCTTCAACGAGGTTTATAAATTCAATTGGAAATTAAATCAGGGTGTCTTCTATTATTTCGTAACGAAATTTTCGAACGTAGGTATCGGGCAAGGCATTACTTATTAGAGAGTTCACACATAATGACATTAAAATCTTCCTCCGACATACGGAAGGAAGTAAATATAACTCGATGTCTTACCTTAACACACCCTAAATTAATTCGGCAATAATTATTAATAGTAGTAGGCCGTGTGGCGGATGTATATTTAATTACGTCACTACTTGGAGCGATGTTACCAAATATACGGCCCCATCGATATTGTCCGCCTAACGGTATCAGAACGTTTTCGTATGAAGGGCGATGGGGTCAAAATCACATATACAGTGAGTCCCAGAAGAAATGTCTAAATTCATTTAAAATTCAGCGGTAAGTTTTTTCAAAAAACGCTCGTACCCGTCGATTTTGATTTTTTAATTTTTTTTTGTGGTAATTTCATGTATACAGGGTAGCTCAAAAATAAGTTACGACCATCAACTTCATTTTTTCAAATGAAAACATATATTTTTTATTTCATTTTTTAATTTTGCATTGAATTCTAAGAATTCATGTACCATGTCCTATACATAAACTCAGCAGAACTTACAGTTCTCTAAAAAAAAAAGCTTTCAAGCTTAAAACTTAATCAAAATTTTGTAAAGACCGGTTTCTTTTCACATGAGTGTATAATAAACCATTTCACCACCAAAGCAAATTTAATAAACTTTACCTATTTACCCTTTTCACCGTTTTCGCCTAAATTTCTTCTATTTAATATCCAACAAATGCATAGCTGCGTGGAATTGCTTTTTGGCAAACTTTCCAGAGTAATCGTAAATATTGCCCTGAAGTTAGTTCATTACAAAGTTATTTGCGAGTTTTTTAATTAGTTAATCGTATTTAATTTGAAGGCTAACAAAGAAGCCCTTTTAATGACGGTAGAAATCGTGAAAATTTACTTTAGTACCTAAAAGAACACATTAAAAGAACTGAAAATACCCAAGCCAGCCAGCGGTAAAGTTAACATTGATAAGAACAACCACTTAAAAATTAACGTAAATTATTTTATTTACAAAAGTCGCCTTCTTTATTTATGTCTGAATGTCCCGATCAATCTGTATCGTCTAACTTAATAGATCACGTTCGTACCGGGGGGACATATAGAGGAAGTCAAAATAAACATAATTTGCGGGCATAAAGTACACATTATTGCCCGCGCTGGCATTAAGACGCAAAAAACAGTTTTCGATTAACTTATTCTTTATTAACAAAATAAAATTTTTTGGATAGATCATTAAGTACCCCGACAGCACAGTTTCGTTAATGTGTTCTACAGCATTTTCTGACATCCACGTCAAGAATTGGTCATATTCTTTGCAGTGGCGGTTCTTCCACAGGAGCACATGCGCACGTGCACCCCCCAAAACAAAACGAATAAAAAATATTAATTTATATTCATTGAATATTATTTATCGTATAAAGTCCGACCCTCCCTAATATTTTATCGTCCCGTCAAACTAAAAAAGTCCGACCCTGCCTAATATTTTATCATCCCGTCAAACCAAACTGTATAGATCCGGCAACCGTGCCTCGGTCGAGGTACGATTATGAAGAGACTTACTCGCACGTGCGATTATGTAGTGCAATTTCTCTGTAGTAACAGGTGGCGGATGGGAGAGGAAATGGCGCACAGTTTTTGTGTGTTCGTGCATCTAGTTAGAAATTCGAGCGTGTATGTTTTAATATTTTAATATTATATATTTATTAAGTTGAAATTAATAGTTGACGGTGGACTATATAAGAAATAACTTTAGCTCTTTGAGTTTGGAGCAAAAAATTGAAGTGAAGAATGCGGGAACACCTAAACCCGAAATTAATTTAACGCAGACCATAAAGGGTAAATCTAGGGACTTTATTAGAAAGTTTAAAAATGAAATATATGAAAAAAAATTTATAGAGGGTATTCCAAACTTAATGAGGCTGTTATTGATCAATTTTCTACAATTAAGAACCGAAGAATGGACTTTACGTTTAAGCACTATTGTGTAGGGTCGATAAATGTTGTGTATTTCGATAAATGATACTCGATAAACACTGAAAATATGAATAATGCCAACTTGCCAGTCTCGTGGCTCGATTCGTTCTCGTCATAAAACAGTTAACTATTGTTCTCGTCTTGGTTGCGTCTAATGACGTATCCGTAGATGGCGTAGTGGTATTAGACATCATTCGGTTTTCTTGATAACTCGTAGATGGCGGTAGTAGTATTGTACATCATTCGGTTCTCTTGATAGCTTGTAGATGGCTTTAGTAGTATTAGTAGTGGAATGTATAAATATTGTTACGAGGGTTGCATGCGACGACGTTAAGATCCTACAGCTATAAACACTAAGAAAACCTTTCTTATTTTCGAAAAGTTGTATTTCCTTGTGTAAAATTAAAAAATAAATAAAAATATGTATTACCTAACGCATTTTCTTATTACTTTTTTTTTTCTACATTTAAAATGCCTAGAAAGTAATTGTTTTGTCGATACACAAAAATAAAATTTTAAAAATAATTTCACCATACTTGTGAACCCCCTCTATCATAGGCCACGAGCCGCCACTGATTCTTTGTCCTATGAGTCTCTAGATTTTCTCGGTAACAGGTTTTGCGTTGCCTTTTCATCCTTTCTTTCAATTTCGTCGGGAATTTCAAAACCTTGTTCCATTTTTGATTTTTTACTTTGACACATTAAACATTTGAATACTTATCTCCCTAGCAACAATAGCGCAGGCTATAATAATGTCAAGATAATGTCGCAGGTAAAAATAAAAAATTGGTAAATCAAATTAAATTTTCAAAAATTTTTATTATTTAATACGAACTGGTATGACATAAAAATTTGTATGCACCGCGGGTGCTAATAGAAATATACCCTCGGGCGACTTACGAACGAAATATTAAATTTTCTTTAAATTATACAGTTCGGTTCAAAAGTTAGAGCCAAAAAAGTAAATCGCTAGGTACCACTTTGGGGTTCTGTATCCCTCTCTCAATAAGAATTTTTTCTATGACAAATTAGGTTAATTTGACCGAGACCGAGAGATTATTACGACACCCTGTAAGTATATGGTAATCGTCAAGATTATGTTGCCTAACTAAACATCTGCCTATACAGTTCTTTTATGTCAGATACTTCAACTTATCTGGGAGGGAGGAAGGAGGGGGGAGGGGGGGTCACATGGCCAACGGTCGCTCTACATCTAGATTACAATAAAGTACGCAGCCACTTATGTGTACAATTAACCCTTTAAAATCATTTCATTTACCCTAAAGTTTGTGTTTTATGCCAAAAATGTTATGCCCTCGCCGGGGTTTTACTGCAAGGGATCACGCAGGGTCTGATACATGCAAGGGGCCGATTACTGATGAAGGAGGAGATAAACTGACGAAATATGTCTTTGCTCAAGCTTTTGCCATACGTGTATATGTATTTAGGTGTTGCAGAACTGCTATTATCGGTCTCGTGACGACGATGTCAAAGTAATTTATTACAATCGGTTCCGAGTAGTGTTCGCTAACAGTGTTTTTACATCTGGGCGAGTTTTTACAGAGTTACAATAATATATACAGGGTGATTGACGGTGGATGGCCTATTAGACGTTTATGGAGAACTAGTCATCGGATCACTTTGAAAAATTGGGAGCTTATAGAAGCGGATATGATCTCTCTTTTAAAAATATTTTTAGCCCTGCAGTGTTGCTGCTTCTGCTTGAAAGTATTAGCAACTTTGATAATTTAAACGGAACACCCAGTGTATTATTTGTTTTAGAATCCTTATTAATTACTTCATAACTTTCTTTAATATGTTCCTATACCTATTTCTGTTAGTTCTCGATATAATAATTAATTTCACTTTTTTTTTCGGAAAACATGTCCTACAAAAAGTGATGATATTTTTAAACTCTGACAAATTAAGGCACGGAAATTTGGTATGGAGTCAGGATATATCCAGAGGTCTTTCACCCTCTTTCCAAATATTAGTTATAATAGTACAGGGTGTTTCAAAATACAAATATTTTGATGGTTTGGAAAAATTGTAAATAGTACGTTTTTTTTAAATGAAATACCCTATACTTATCGGTTGTCCTAAAAGCTATTGAAATTGTCTATCTTCCTATATATAATGTTACTATACCTATCTTGACAGTTTTTGACTTATGAGCATTTATTTAACAAAAATTAATTATTACAGATAACAATCACACTTTTTAGACCAATTTGGCAAGTAGCCTATGGAAATTGTTTTGTAATGGTTGACACTTTGCTGTTATTCATTCAGTCTTGTTGTCAGTTAGTGTATTTAAATATTTTAATTTTTTAAAGTTAAATTTAAAATTTAAAAAAAAAATGGAAGAAAACAACAACTATTCAAATGTATCTTTGAAGGTTAGAGACAATGCTGTATCATGAGTGATAGACGTGTTTTGGACTTCCATTGTCTTTATTTCGTTTAAATCACAACGTTTCAACTGGTAAGTATCTCCAGTCGTCTTCAGGTGAATACTGAGCAAGTTACTAAACTACGAGAGTATTTATACTAATAAGGGGGGTGAGAAAGTTAATCAAGTATGACCGAGGTGGGTGCAGTCATGCGTCAATACTAGAGGACGTACCTAAACTAAGATTACATTTGCTTAACAGGGGTTTCCAAATGTTCCTTATATCTAAAGAGGGTTTGCTAAAACAACCAGGATTCTGAGTGATGACAGCTGCTTCTTTGAATTTCCTCTTTCGCCAATGTTCTTCTTTGAGTATGATACTTGATTGTCCCCATTGTAAGTGGTGGCCGTGGGTCCAAGCGTGATCTGCTGCTCCGGATCTGTTTGTTTCTCCCTTTCGTGTGTGGCTCTGATGTTCCTTGATCCTTGTTTCCAATGGCCGTAGGGTTTCACCAACATAGGATTGTCCGCACTCGCAGGGTATTCTATATACACAATTCTTTGTGTCTTTGTGGTTGTTTGGTTTTGTCTTTGTCAGGTGGCTTCTTAAAGAGTCTTTGGAGCTGAATACTGTTCGAATATTGTATTGTTGTCCTATTCGTCGAATCTTTTCAGAGACCCCCTTGACATAGGGTATGTTTATGGTCGGTCCAACTTCGGTGTCATCTCTTGTTCTTTGTTTACGATTTTGACGCTTTTTGATGGCTTGGTCTACCAGTCGTTGGGGATAACCATTCATTCCTAGGTCCTTGGTGATGTTGTTGAGTTCTTGTGTGATAGCCTCTTGTGAGTTGCAAAGCGTGCAAACATGGGATAGCTAAAACATTGGTTGACAGGGCATTCACGCTTTGCAACTCACAAGAGGCTATCACACAAGAACTCAACAACATCACCAAGGACCTAGGAATGAATGGTTATCCCCAACGACTGGTAGACCAAGCCATCAAAAAGCGTCAAAATCGTAAACAAAGAACAAGAGATGACACCGAAGTTGGACCGACCATAAACATACCCTATGTCAAGGGGGTCTCTGAAAAGATTCGACGAATAGGACAACAATACAATATTCGAACAGTATTCAGCTCCAAAGACTCTTTAAGAAGCCACCTGACAAAGACAAAACCAAACAACCACAAAGACACAAAGAATTGTGTATATAGAATACCCTGCGAGTGCGGACAATCCTATGTTGGTGAAACCCTACGGCCATTGGAAACAAGGATCAAGGAACATCAGAGCCACACACGAAAGGGAGAAACAAACAGATCCGGAGCAGCAGATCACGCTTGGACCCACGGCCACCACTTACAATGGGGACAATCAAGTATCATACTCAAAGAAGAACATTGGCGAAAGAGGAAATTCAAAGAAGCAGCTGTCATCACTCAGAATCCTGGTTGTTTTAGCAAACCCTCTTTAGATATAAGGAACATTTGGAAACCCCTGTTAAGCAAATGTAATCTTAGTTTAGGTACGTCCTCTAGTATTGACGCATGACTGCACCCACCTCGGTCATACTTGATTAACTTTCTCACCCCCCTTATTAGTATAAATACTCTCGTAGTTTAGTAACTTGCTCAGTATTCACCTGAAGACGACTGGAGATACTTACCAGTTGAAACGTTGTGATTTAAACGAAATAAAGACAATGGAAGTCCAAAACACGTCTATCACTTATTCAAATGTAGTACTTATGAATTTAGTTATTTTACCTGGTCAGTATAATAAGATCATCAGCCGTACATCTAGAAGATTCACTGAAATGTATCCAAATTTACCATCAATGAGCAATAAGAAATTTAGACGAATTCAAATCAATTTCGAAAATTTTGGATCATGCTTGAAAGCATCTAGAAATTTACCTAGACCTATAACGTACAATGAGGAAAATGAAATCAATGTTTTGGCTTATTTTCATGCCTATCCGCAGGCTTCAATAAGAAGTGCCAAAGAAGATTTTGGCTTATCGTTTTTTTTGTGTGCAAAAAATATTTTCTAGACATAATATTATGCATGATTATAAGTATACCAAAGTTCAATTTCTCAAGGCTGAAGACTGTCCACAAAGAACTTTGTTTCGCCAAAACTTATTAATTCACATATAGGAAGAACCACAAATCTTACGAAATATTATTTGGACTGACTAGTGGAAATTTTCACGCGAAGGAATTTTTAATAGGAAAAATATTGATTATTGGGCGCAAGAAAATCCCCATGTTACGAGAGATTCTTCATTCCAAGAAAAGTTTAGTTTTAATGTTTTTTGTTTAATGATGGATGACAAAATTCGATATTTGATATATGATGAAAATTTAACATCCAGAAAACACTTTGAAATTTTAACTACATTTGTTGAAAATTTCGTTGATAATCATCCTCTTACTCAATATCGCAATACGGAGAATATTTGAGGATCACTGGTTCAGTCGTTTGGGACCTTGGAATTGGCCTGCCAGGTCTCCAGACTTAACGCCTCTAGATTTTTACCTTCGGGGTACTCTCAAAGATATTGTTTATAAAACACCGGTAAATTCAAGGGAAGATTTGGAAGATCGGGTGAATCGCGCTTTTCAAAGAGTTTGGATATTGATAAACTTACTTACAGACAGGCCCGTAGCCAGGGGGGGGGGGGGGCCAGAGTGGGCAATGCCCACTCTGACAGAAAAAGTTGCCCACTCTAGCAAAACCATGATAGTTGTATATTTATGTAATTTCTTGGGATTCAGTCTCAGCAGAGAATGGCCAATCTGATATATTTAGCGTTTGAGAGTAAACAAACAAATAACATAAACTTTGAGGTGTTTTTACAAAAATTAAACGGAAGGAAGAACAGAAAACTTCAATTATATTAAAGGTATTTACCTAAGTTGCATTTTTTGGTTTTGTTTAAGTTTTATTTTTTGTAATTATATAGGTAGTTAATTCAATGTTGAAATCAACGATGTTTTTTTTTCTCTTGATCTTACGTGATCTGATCACAAAAATTATTTTCAAGTTTGCCCCTCTAAAACTTTGACTGCCCACTCTAAAATCTAATCCTGGCTACAGGCCTACTTACAGATGGTGTCAATACCCGAATTCTGAAATGCTTAGAAGTGAACGGCCAACATACTGAACATTTATTGAAAAGTAATTAGATATTTTTTGCAAAATGTCAACCATTACAAAACAATTTCCATAGGCTACTTGCCAAATTGGTCTAAAAAGTGTGATTGTTATCTGTAATAATTAATTTTGTTAAATAAATGCTCATAAGTCAAAAACTGTTCAAGATAGGTATAGTAACATTATACATAGGAAGATAGACAATTTCAATAGCTTTTAGGACAACAGATAAAATATAGGGTATTTCATTTAAAAAAACGTACTATTTACTATTTTTCCAAACCATCAAAATATTTGTATTTTGAAACACCCTGTACTATTATAACTAATATTTGGAAAGAGAGTGAAAGACCTCTGGATATAAATTGACTCCATACCAAATTTCAGTGCTTTAATTAGTCAGAGTTTAAAAATATCATCACTTTTTGTAGGACATGTTTTCCGAAAAAAAAAGTGAAATTAATTATTAACTCGAGAACTATAACAAATAGGTATTGGAAAATATTAAGGAAAGTTATTAAGAAATTAATAAGGATTGTAAAACCAAAATAATGCACAGGGTGTTCCGTTTAAATTATCAAAGTTGCTAATACTTTGAAGTAGAAGCGGCAACACTGCATGGCTAAAAATATTTTTAAAAGAGAGATCATGTTCGCTTCTATAAGCTCCCAAATTTTCAAAGTGATCCGATGGCTAGTTCTCCATAAACGTCTAATAGAGTTTACTCCATCAATCACCCTGTATACTGGGTCGTTCACGATGAGTGAACTATTAAAAGATCTCGGGAACTAAAAAAAATATTTCTTTGAAATATTGGTACTGGCATTAAAAGATGTTGACCTTTTTAATGAATATTTGACGTGTCTAGCACTTCCGGAAGCCAAAATATTCATTAATTAAAATAGCAATGAAGTCTAACTTCCGGCATAACCAGAAGTCTTAGATAGGTCAAAATATCTTGATTAAAACCGCTAATATTTCAAGCCAAAATATTTTTTAGTGCCCGATATCTTATAATAGGCCATTCACTATGAATGACCCCCGTATATATTATTCAACAAGGACGTTAAAGCAAGTAAATGTGTAACGATGTGAAAAATTTAGGGATTTAATTGTATACTTTGTTTAATCTAGATTATTTTCCCCGGTTTATTAAAAAAGAAAATACCGAAAAATTTTCCATTTAGGAAATAAAGGACCAAAAAAATAGGCCTCAATATCCCCCGCCAAAATATTAACTAAAAGGGACTTAATAATGGCTCTTTTCATTAAATATAAACTTGTTGTACAGTCTGTTCTTAAAACTAAGCAGATTTGTGTCATCAGAAACTCGATGAAGTATAAAGAAGTTTAATAATCTTTTTGGCAAATGCAAAAGTTTATGAAATTGCTTCGGGATAAGCTTTTTCAGTTCAGTTAATATGGGGAATTAAAGACAGAAAGTTTATTGTAGAGCTTACCCACATTCTGTACAAAATTCGATAGTACGGGGCACGGGGTATGGTGGGCGCAGGTATATTTGGGGAAAGACCCAGGATGGACATAAGCATTCCTCTGGGGACCTACGCCACAGTATACCAAGCGGAAGTCCTTGCTATACAAGCATGCGTACTACAAAAACATGAAAAGGACTACCACAACCGAAAGATGTACATCCTGTCGGACAGCCAAGCTGCTCTTAAGGCTCTGAACTCCAATTGGTTTACTTCAAAACTTACTAAAATTTCTTCCAGGTCTTTGTTGAGGCTTGATACTTCGTGCTATCTGCGAAGATGTGCGTTGGCAGCCGATGTTTGTGCATTCAAAGAGAAAGATGAGATAAGTGTGCTATCGTCCGCAAAACTAAATATCGGATTTTTAGTTTTCACTAGAAGGTCATTAACGTAGAGTAAGAAGAGAGTGGGAGACAATATGGACCCTTGAGGAACACCTACATTGATGGTGAAGGTTTCTGAGATATATCCGTCAATCGCCACTTGCAAAGAGCGGTCCTTAAGAAAGCTAGGCAACCATGCACAAAATCGACTGGGCATACCATAGGATCGCAGTTTACTTAGAAGTCCCTCATGCCAAACACGATCAAAGGCTTTAGAACGGTTATGGTAACACGCATTCAATCATGTCTCAGCTCGGTTCTCATACGAACAGGTTCAGAAACCACTGGACAAGCAATAATAGCCACGTAAATTAGTTACTAAAAGTCTTATGACAGGACCTATTCTTTACCAGTAAGCTAACTATGTTACAAAATATTTTGAAACTTACTCTATTCGATGTTTCGATCTATTATAGGGCCTGAAACTAGGCCTGTGTTTTACAACACCACAGACACATAATTGCCTTTGTACGACAGTTAGTTTTCTTTTTATAAACCATAAATGTCATTGTATTCCTTGGTAGATTCGGGATTATTTATCGCTATAATAAATAATTATCAAATTTATTTGTCCGGTATACGAATCTGGTACACCCACCAACCTACAGGGTGACAATGTAAAAACTTGAAATGGCCATATATCAGAAACGAAAAACTGAAGAAAAAAACGCATTATGTAGTTCCCGTTAGGCAGTGGTTGGATGATAATTATCCCAACCAGTGGATTGGAAGAAGAGGTCCTGTTGAATGGCCACCTAGATCCCCGGACCTAACACCTCTTGACTTCTTTTTGTGGGGTCACCTAAAATCTGTGGTTTTTAAAACGCAACCTGAGTCACTAGAGCAACTTCAGCATAGAATAGTTCAGGAATGCCGTGCTATATCCAGAGAAACCTTTGCAAATGTACGTGAAGAATTTGAAAGTAGGCTTTATTATTGTCTTCAAAACAACGGAAATCATTTTGAACATTTAATTAACTAATAATAAAAAATTTCAAAATTGTCTTTTCATTTATTGTTTTCCTTAATAAACAGAGAAGAATTTCCTGAAATGTACCTTTCTATGGTACCATTGGAACAGGCCCGTAGCCAGGGGGGGGGGGGCAGAGTGGGCAATGCCCACTCTGACAGAAAATGTTGCCCACTCTAGCAAAACCATGATAGTTGTATATTTATGTATTTCTTGGGATTCAGTTTCAGCAGAGAATGGCCAATCTGATATATTTAGCGTTTGAGAGTAAACAAACAAATAACATAAACTTTGAGGTGTTTTTACAAAAATTTAACGAAAGGAAGAACAGAAAACTTCAATTATATTAAAGGTATTTACCTACGTTGCGTTTTTTGGTTTTGTTTAAGTTTTATTTTTTGTAATTATATAAGTAGTTAATTCAATGTTGAAATCAACGATGTTTTTTTTTCTCTTGATCTTACGTGATCTGATCACAAAAATTATTTTCAAGTTTGCCCCCTCTAAAACTTTGACTGCCCACTCTAAAATCTAATCCTGGCTACTGGCCTGCATTGGAAAGCATTTTTCAACAGCTTCAAAATGATGTATCACTCGACCCCCTTTCTATTTAAGATTTTAAGGGTTTATCTCACCCTGTCCAAGGGGTTGCAGATAGGGGTGGGCTAATACGCTTGTTTTTGTTCCCCCTTCGTTTTATAGAAACTGTTTTTTGCGTTTTTTTCTTCAGTTTTTCGTTTCTAATATATGGCCATTTCAAGTTTTTAAATTGTCACCCTATATATCTATGGATAACCAAACTCTAAAATTTATGGCATCGCTCATATAAACAAAGCTGGTCGCCAGATGTCATGCGCAATGCCGACTGATAAACTATTTACCTTATCCGACGAACAGGGCCGTACTTCGCCCTTAATGAAAATGATCACACGGCAAAATTTCAATCAAGACCTTCTTTACTGCGAAATAAACGATCTATTTTCTCGCATAAAACAAGGCCTTGTGGCCATTACTGAAAACCCACTTTTAGAATTAATTTTGTTATCCATCGTCCAGGTATCGATAGGTTTTTAATATCTTCACATCGCTACTACTGATTTCTGTTCTGAGCGGTCGTCGTTGGTTGTAACCAAACCGGCACCAAAACCGGCGGGGTTCCCTATATGACAGCGACAACATTGTGCGCAAGACAACCGACGAGCAACCTTTAATAATATGACCGGTAAACAGTGCGCACTAAGCCATTTTTTCGCTCATAAAATTGAACTTTTTACTGAGCATCCCATAAGTTGTACGTATCCAAAGTTATAGATCGGTCATATAAAGAAAAATTACGAAAAGTATATGTATAACCTGCTAGTCAACCCGGTATATACGGTGTTTTCGTGTTAAATTGTTTGTTTGGGGGGATCATGACCCCGTGACCCCCCTGAACCCGGATCTGGATAAAATAAAGTATGATTCCAAGTAGTGATCGGCCGATATGGATTTTTTTGCCGATACCGGCATATTATTAAATTCTTGATGTGCCTGCAATAAACAATAATTGTTGGGCCATTTTAATTAGTAATATTAGGTAGGGGAGACCGAGGAGGGTTGTCACAATTTTTACTTAAAAGAACACATCTCAATAAAGTCACATGCCACCATTATGAATTGTATGTCGCAATGTAGCTCAATCCTTACACTTTTAAAAACAGTCATCAATGTCACTAAAAGTTATAAGGGTTCTGAGAAAATCCACGAAAGCTGAAAGTACTCCCTTTGTCACAACTCTGCTAACACCGAGGTAAATTGTGACAGATACCAAGGTAAGTTGTGACAGCTGTGCATCCAGACTATATTTAATAGATAAAATTACTTTTATATGAATGATAAACAAAACACACGTTTTTTTTCATAAAATTACTCTAATTATCATTTGGCATAATTGCAGGAACTACAATAACATGAAACATTAACATAACAGTATTAAATCTTTTATAAGTAATTATGGCATCATTATATCAAACTGAACAAAAAACTGAAATAAACCAAAAAAAATATATTGCATGTAAAATAAGCTAACCAGAAAATAACCTTTAATAGGAAAGTTGTGACAGCGTGTCACAACTCTCCTAGGTGCCAAAAATCGCGATCTGGTTAGAATAATAATTCGTAATTTCGAAACAAGATGCAAACACAGCAAGACAATGCCACGCTTTGAAACTCCGAACCCACACAATATAAGAAAAAATAGCATAACCACGTGAATGTAATATATCATGATATAAATACAATCAAAAATTTTATAAAGAATTTACTTTTCGGTTGTTTTTTCATGCAGACGTCGTAATCACGCAACCGCTTGTCGTGGGCCATTGGCGCGTATTGCGTCAAGTAGCGCGTCTATAAACAATCGTGCGCTGTTGCCAGCTCGCTAACGGCCATAGATTCAGAGAAATCGTCGTTGTCACAACTCTACTCTGTCAGAATTCTCCTCGGTCTCCCCTACCTAGTACTACTAAAAAAATCATACATTTTGGAATTAAACGACCTTTTAAATAATATGCAACTTACCCTTCCCATTTAACATGTGAAGGGTAACATATTCTTACCCTCCAGGGGATTACCCTACGAATTCTGCAAATATTCTTTAAAAACGTCCCTCTAAAAATAACAAATCTGATTTTTAAGTAATATTTATTGGGATCGTGATATTTTGTGTGGGATGTTTTCAAATTGACACCCTGTAAAAACTCATATTAAAACAATAAACCCATTAACTTTATAATCAGCTTAATTTTCTGATCAGGGCAATAATTTCCTTTATGGACAAAAACAATTTCATCAACTCAAACTGGCACACAATAATATTGTGCTTAAATTTCCAACTAGCGAATATTCAAATGTTAATGGCAATATTCATTTAATTAAAAATTCATAGTTAGCGCACATACCGGGTGATGCATCGTTTAGTTGAACATAGGAAACCCCATGTAATTTTTAAGGTGGCTGAATATTTTCTTCCCTGTACATTTTATTGGAAAACTGCATTATAACTTCTTGAAGTGGCCGACATGGTAAACCAACATATATATAAACAGTATATTGCCAATACGAACGTTCCAAAATACAAAAAGTGTCCCCGCTATGGGAGATGGCGCGGGCCTATTGAGTTTGCGCAGTAGGGTGGAAATTTTATCGATCGGGTCAGAGCCGGCCCGACATTATTTGTTTGTTGTTATTCGTCGTCATCTTTGGTTCTGGATGCTTTTTCAAATTACAGAATAAAAAGTGGTTAATCCACATATTAGTGCTTATAAACTTCTTTGTAAAGGAGTTTTTAATTTGTGGCGATTCGATTTGTGGTGATTCGATTCGCTGTTTGGTAGGTTAGTGGCTTGTTTTGTTTAAGATGGAAGGACACAAGTTCATGGTACTTTTTTGCAATCCTCGTGGATCAAGGTAAAGTATTTCAGGTATGTAGTTACATATATACGAAAATATTTTGCTTATCACATTATCCGATCGAATTTCACTAAAAAGCTTGTAAAAAAGAAGAGAGTGTCACTCGTATACAATATAATATATATGTGGCCACTACCTAACCTTAAAATGAATATATTTTTAATTTGGTGCATTAGTAGCTGATAATAATTTCCAAATTATTAATCATTCATTCTTAATTTTTGGTTTAGAAAAAAGTGAGGTTAAGAAACATACGACGTCGGATGAAAGTTAAATTAAAGCTCATCATGTCGATTGTTACAAATATTCGGACGGAATTTGGCACCAAAAGTTTACACCAATCAGGGCACCGTCGGATCATCATATCGTCAGAAATCGTATGCATGGAACGCTGTCTTAAATCGAACTAATCGAAATTCTGATTGCAATATTTTTCCTAACTAACCAGTGAAATTTACATTAAAAAGTTGAAATCCGGTCCTGTCGAAGGTTTTTCAGAAGGAAATTTCCGAACTGCGCAAACTCGCAACGCCTTCTTCGATGCCCATAGCGGGGACATAATTGCAGATGGTATTAGCAATATACTGTTTATATATATGTGGGCAGCAAATAACGTCTATTACGCTATTGCCAAAAGCTTTGCGTCAATTTTTGACAATAGCTTAATAAACATTATTTGCTGGTGTTTGTTGCATTACCTGACTATGATCTTGTGGTTTTGTCATCACGTTTAATTGAATAGCTTAGAATTGCCTCTATAAAATGTATTCAAACTCGGCACATGGGTTTACCATGTCGACCTCTCCAAGAAGGTATAATTTAGTTTTCTATAAAATATACAAGGGAACCAATATTCAGCCACCTCAAAAATTACACGTGATTTCCTATGTTCAACTTAAGGATGTATCACCCGGTATAATAATGGTCAAATCAAATTTTAAATTTCGAGTAATATAGCCTTGAAAAAAACCCAATAGTGCTGCCATAAATCGATAAACAAAATTTCAATTATACATAATTTAACAATAATTTATTTTTCCCAAAATTATTCCGAATTTAAACCACTCCGGCACTGTTGCCGATTCAGTGGCGGTTCTTCCACAGGAGCACATGCGCACGTGCACCCCCAAAACAAAACGAATAAAAAATATTAATTTATATTCATTGAATATTATTTATCGTATAAAGTCCGAGCCTCCCTAATATTTTATCGTACCGCCAAACTAAAAAAGTCCGACCCTCCCTAATATTTTATCATCCCGTCGAACCAAACTGTATAGATCCGGCAACCGTGCCTCGGTCGAGGTAATTGACGATTATGACGAGACTTGCTCGCACGTGCGATTAAGTAGTGCAGTTTCTCTGTAGTAACAGGTGGCGGGTGGCAGCGGGGGATAGCGGGGCTATGGCGATTTAACATGGAAAAGGCGCACAGTTTTTGTCTGTTCGTGCATCTAGTTAGAAATTCGAGCGTGTATGTTTTAATATTTTAATATTATATATTTATTAAGTTAAAATGAATAGTTGACGGTGAACTATTTAAGAAATAACTTTAGCTCTTTGAGTTTGGAGCAAAAAATTGAAGTGAAGAATGCGGGTTGGTTCACACCTAAACCCGAAATTAATTTAACGCAGACCACAAAGGATAAATCTAGCGACTTTATTAGAAAGTTTAAAAATGAAATATATGAAATAAAATTTATAGAGGGTATTCCAAACTTAATGAGGCTGTTATTGATCAATTTTCTACAATTAAGAACCGAGGAATGGACTTTACGTTTAAGCACTATTGCGTAGGGTCGATAAATGGTGTGTATTTCGATAAATGATACTCGATATGATTTTAAACCATTTTATTTAAGGATTTAAACTAAAAAACACTGAAAATATGAAGAATGCCAACTTGTCAGTTTCGTGGCTCGATTCATTCTCGTCATAAAACTGTTAACTATTGTTCTCGTCTTGGTTACCTAATGACGTAGCCGTAGATGGCGTAGTGGTATTAGATATCATTCGGCTTTGTTGATATCTCGTAGTTGGCGGTAGTAGTATTGGACATCATTCGGTTCTCTTGATAGGTCGTAGATGGCTTTAGTAGTATTAGTAGTGGATTGTATAAATATTGTTACGATCCGACAGCTATACACACTAAGAAAACCTTTCTTATTTTCCAACAGTTGTATTTCCTTGTGTAAAATTAAAAAATAAATAAAAATATGTTTACCTAACGCATTTTCTTATTACTTTTTTTCTTTCTGCATTTAAAACGCATAGAAAGTAATTGTTTGGTCGTTACACGAAAATAAAATTTTAAAAATAATTTCACCATACTTGTGAACCCCCTCTGTCATAGGTCACGAGCCGCCACTGTGCCGGTTAAAAATTACCATTTCGTAGATAGGCAACAAAAAGACGCATAACGTACTGCACAATTTGATCTCCCTAGGTTAATAAACATTTTCTGGTTATAAATCGAAGTTCTCCCTACAAAAAGACTAATTCAACAGTGTTACTCGCTCAACTACACTGTAATTTCGCTACTAAAACGAATTTCGAATCAAAATATGCATATTTGGTTACAACCTGGTTTGGGCGAACAAATAGACCTCATGCCAATCAATCGTGAGTAATAGAATTGTTTGTAGAAATTAAAAGCTCAATCCATATCGATAAATACTTGTTTGTCAGTAACAGTATATTGCATATCGAGTGTTCAAAGTGCTAGTTTTCAAACGAATTCAAATGGGCAACATTTTTCCGGCATTTTGTGGCTGTAATAGTATCAGGGGCGACTCGTGACCTATGATAGAGGGGGGTTCACAAGTATAATGAAATTATTTTTAAAATTTTATTTTTCTGTAACGAACAAATAATTATATTCTTCGGCGTGTTAAACGAACAAACCCGAACAAACCCGAAGAAAAAAAGGCAATAAGAAAATGGATTAGGTGAAACATGTTTTAATTAATTTTTTTAATTTTACACAGGGAAATGCAATTTTTGGAAAATAAGAAAAGTTTTTTTAGTGTATAGTGGCTTAAACGTAAAGTCCATTCTTCGCTGCTTAATTGTAGAATTATGAAATGAATGAATAACAGCCTCATTATAGTTTGGAATACCTTCTATATATTTATTTTTCAATAGGTAGCATTGCTAGGGCTGCTGAACAAACCCGAACAAACCCTTTGTGGCCTGCCTTAAATTTATTTCGGGTTTAAGTGTTCCCGCATTCTTCACTTAATTTTTTTGCTATAAACTCAAAGAGCTGAAGTAATTTTTTAAATAGTCCACAGTCGATTGTGCGACTTTTTCATGTAAAATCGCCATATCCCCGCTATCCCCCGCCGCCTGATACTAAAGAGAAACTGGATTATGTTCCGCCTATTTGAGCGCATATGCGAGTATTTCTCGTCATCAATCTAAGGACAGGCGCGCCGGCCGGATCGCGCCATGGTGAGAGCCGCCTATATACAGTTTGGTTTGACGGTACGATAAAATATTAGGGAGGATCGGACTTTATACGATAAATAATATTCAATGAATATATATTAATATTTTTTTATTCGTTTTGGGGGTGCACGTGCGCATGCGCTCGTGTGGAAGAACCGCCACTGAATAATATAACTGGAAGTTGCCGAAAACATTGCCAGCCATATGCAGAAATATATTGCAATATACATATTTCGGATGGCTGGGCAATATAGCAAAACATGTTTAGTATTAAATACCAATGTATGGAAATATTATTATTTCCCAGACCACCCGATGACACCTTATACAATAAGGGCGTATTTAGTTTATACAGTAGTACTTTCAAATACTATTTCAGATTGAATGGTACTACCAAGAAAAGGAAGCCTTTTCCATTGATAGGATGTAACCACCTGCAGACCGGTTTCGAACTCTTTTGTTCTCGTCAGTACAGGGTAGGTGTACATACCTATCATCAGAGGGGACTCTAATTTAACGCCGTACTATCAACGGTAGTCGAGAAAATACAGTGCGCAGCGTCATCTCTTAGCAGTTCCACACAATCTGAACAGACGTTATTTGAATAAGTCAAAAAATAAAAAGTCTATACTATCCAAGTGGTATTAATATCAAATACCAATGTATGGGAAAATTATTATTTCCCAGACCACCCGATGATACCTAATACAATAAGGGCGTATTTTTGTCTATACAGTAGCACTTTAAAATACTATTTCAGATTGAAATACGTCCTTATTGTATAAGGTATCATCGGGTAGTATGGGAAATAATAATTTTCCCATACATTGGTATTTTATATTAATACAATCAAGCGCGGATCCAGGGGGAGGTCATGGGGGTCATGACCCCCCCAAACTATAAATTTAACACGAAAAATACCATATATACCAGTTTGACTAACGCGGCAGGGTATTGCATTTCGTAACTTTTCCATGCATGACCCCCCCCCCAACAAAACCAACAAAATTTGACCCTCCAACCCAATTTCTGGATCCGCCCTTGAATACCACTTGCTTATTGAAATAAGGTCCCATGGGCATATTTCTTTATTTTTATTTAGTACGATAAACGCCGCTGTTACACGAACAATTTCGTCAGCCATTATTGTCCGATTAAATACCCCAAATATTGCCTAGCTATACATTGCCAGATATACATATTTCTGCAACAATTAATGTACGCACATTGCCTAATATTTCAGACATATATTGCAGAAAAATGTTGCAGGATTAGAAGCACCTTTACACGTATATTTAACCATAAATCCTAAGGTAATAATTATTATTTAGTCACGTTCATATATAGACCCTTCGGCGTTTCAAAGGGGAGGAGGAAATACCTCGAATAATGCCATTATACAACTTAAAATATAACATTTATTTGGCTAGCATCCTCACGCACAATGTTTTGTTTATGGTTTACAGATGTTGCGAAAATTAAATTCAACCGGTTTAACCCTTCGGCGACACTTTTGTCTTTAGGGGCGTTTTCATTTGCATTAGAAAGCCATTTTCTTTAAATATATTGCTCGGGACGGTAACGACTTAAAGTAAATATAAAAAACACAACATTTAATGGAAATAAAACTTTTAACAAGGTAAGATGGCTGAATAATTTATCAACATGTAAATTGCAGTAGCTTCTACAACGTTAAGACTATTAAATTGAACAATTCTACCACTTAATGGCAATTTTTCCTAATCGTTCCTCTGATCCACGATTTTCAATCATACTATGCATAGGTACTTCAAGGAGTACCGACCACCGCCCTCTAACTCTGGATACGTACAACTTATGGGGTGCGCAGTAAAAAGTTAAATTTTATGAGCACGGGCGTCGTTTATAAGGGACAAGAGGGGGCAGTTGCCCCCCCTGGAATTTGATAACTTAATAACACATCAAAAAACTTTTAGTTCGTTCGCGGAAAAGGTAGGTAGTTCGTATGTTTTTCCTATTTTTTTTTAAATTTGATAGTTGCTATTGCATCGGCGTTCGTCCCACATTATGTGGTTCGGTACGTATTTTTAAAGTCTAAAGTAAATTTGACATTCGAGGCGGTGCATAGTCAGATATTATTTCTTCAAAAATATTTCTCTTAATCGAAGATAAGCCAAACCAAGAAAAAATTATAATATAGCGGATCCGAAGCTGCTATACAATGTGTCTACTTAATTTGGAACCATATGGAAAACTTTTTTATTATTGGTTTTATGAAAAAAAGTTATTCTTCATAAAAAGTACTGCATGGTCTAAAACTAAAAATGCAACCTTCAGTTATCAAAATTTCCAAGTCATATACGAGGTATATCAGTAATTACGAGTTTTTCTTAAAAATAAAGTACCTTTATTTTTGACAATAAGAAGAATGTAATGAAGAAAAGTTATATTCAATTATGCAATTACAGTTATTTAAGATGAAAATTTAGGTTTTGTGATTATTTACTAATCATTCCGTATTAATTATTCTGGCTTGATACAATTTAACGTAATCTATGATGCAGTGACAAGAAATATTTGACACGGAATGTCATAGTACGTTGGTAGTTATAAAATACATTAGAAATGACAGCTTCACTAAGTTGTGAAAAAAAAATAGAAATTGTTTTAATAATTAATACGGAATGATTAGTAAATAATCACAAACCCTGAATTTTCAGGCTAAATAACTGTAATTGCATATTTGAATATAACTTTAAATTCAAAATAACTTTTCTTCATAATATTCTTCTGTATTGTCAAAAATAAAGGTACTTACTCTTGAGCAAAACTGGGAAATTTTGATAACTGAAGGTTGCATTTCGTGTTTTAGACCATGCAGAACTTTTTATGAAGAATAACTTTTTTTCATAAAACCAATAATAAAAAAGTTTTCCATATGATTCCTACTAAAGTAGACACACTGTATAAACAAATTTATAAAGAAATTTTTGGCATATTAAATGCTATTCAAATTTGTTTCAACAAAAGAACTATTTGATATTGAAGCAATTTACGATGAAATTATTGCATATTTGGCATTACAACCGTAGAATACCATTACAATACAAATAAGCATACTAATCAATGTTACTTAAAATAAATAGGTATGAAGTTATTTTTTGGTTTGTTTTCCGCTGTCTCTTTTTGTATATAGCTCGTAAAATCGGGATCATTTTAAAAATACTGAAAAATCCTCAGGAAAAGGAAAACTCTTCTTGGCTTTTTCCCCTTGTTGCTACCGCTGGTGTCCTGGTTTTTAAGTTTATAAAATTTCTCATTTTATCATTACCGGCCGTGGGATACAAACCCACAAGCTCCCGTCCTAGAATTCCCAGCGTATTTCAAAATATGTGTTTTTATTCGACTCGTTTTAATCGAACGAAATTAAATTCAAACAACTTTTAAATTTGTTTGCTGAAACTAAAAAACTAATAAAATTTTGTATGCTTACTTCAATCTACATCTCCTTTTATAAACTAGACTTACCTTTATTATACCCTGTATCTCGTAAAAGAAGCATATCCGGTCCCACATTTATATGACATTTTTTTAAATTTTAACCTCTATAATAAGTCATTCAAATTTTTCCCTCTTCTGTCGAAACACGCTGTATATCAATGTGAAATGTATCAGCAGCGCTTAGATCGATGGACATCAAAAAAGTTCCACTAAATCTGATTTAAATATATTCGTGCAGAGGACATGCATTGTAGTTAAAAATATACAGGGGCTCGAAAATAAAGGCACTTATACTATTTGGCGTTGGTTTAACACATTTTCCCTATTTGCGCCAATGGTTTATAGCACTTGACGTCATTGATGTCAATAAAAAATAAATTAAAATATTCTATACATGGTGTCCCAGATATATGGGCAATCTCCCGGATTCAAATAGAACACTTAAAAATAACAAGAAAAGTTCTTATAAATTTTTCTTCCTACGGCCTCCCCTAGGAAGATACGGGCCCATAACGGTCGTCCCAGGTAACCGTTGTTTTTTAAATAATTT
This sequence comes from Barypeithes pellucidus, assembly GCA_963991005.1. Classification (NCBI taxonomy): domain Eukaryota; kingdom Metazoa; phylum Arthropoda; class Insecta; order Coleoptera; family Curculionidae; genus Barypeithes; species Barypeithes pellucidus. Next base: position 19,133,909 of record OZ022565.1, on the reverse strand, counting down.
ATTAAGTACTAGGTGTCTCCTTAAAATTCGCCCTTTTAAACACATTTGGCTTATTTAGTTTGCCAGGGACGGACTAGACGTAACACAAAAATGTTTTTTTTTGTACACCTTGTATGATGAAGGAACAACAATAATATTTTTGGGTACTTTAAACCTTAAGCTGAAAAAACGGTACTCTTGATCAATGTCGATAAAGTGAACTGTTTTCGAAAAAAAAATATTTTTGTTCAATATGGTTTTTTGCATTAGTTGTTGTTTTATGTTCATAAAATTCCCTCATTGTTGTTATGGTTTTGGAGTACCTTTTCTTCAGCTTAATGTTTAGAGTATCCAAAAATATTATTGTCGTTCCTTCATCATACAAGGTGTACAAAAAAAAGCATTTTTATGTTACGTCTAGTCCGTCCCTGGCAAACTAAATAAGACAAATGTGTTTAAAAGGGCAAATTTTAAGGAGGCTCATCTAGTAACCATTATACTAAGAAATTATTAAATTACACCTAGTACTTAAAAAATTATTTAAAAAACAACGATTTCCACGGACGTCCGTTATGGGCCCGTATCTCCGTAGGCGAGGCCGTAGGAAGAAAAATTTATAGGTACTTCTCCTATTATTTTTAAGTGTTCTATCTGAACCCGGGAGATTGCCCACATATTCTGGGACACCCTGTATAAATTAATATAAATGAAATATAAAAAACGTCATTAATTCACAATAAATGTTCGGAAATAGCGTCTGGTCACATCCTAAAGCTTTTGAATATAAAAGTAGCCATTAAATATATTATATTTGTGCTTACGCAAACAATGTAAAATAATTATTGAATCCTGAAGTTACTTACTTAGAAAACACCCAGTGTACTTACCATCATAAATTTTAAATTAATTAATCTAAATAATACAAATTACTTTTAATGGCAGCATGCAATGCGAACAAAAAAAGTAAACGGGAATCCATTTTAACTAATCTATAGGGTGTTCCTTAATAACAAGTTTATAGTTCAGAATGTGATTTATCCCTCCCGTTTCATGAAGAAAAGTTCATACGTCCGCAAGGGCTTAAAATATTGACTACAGTTTTTTACATCGTTATTTTTCAATATCTACAAAAGTATTTTAGATATTACAGTGAAACCTCTCATAACGGACACCTCTAATAAGCGGAAAATCAGCATCTCTTGGGCGGTGTCCGCGTCCTCCGTTTTCATACAAAGAGTGCGAAAACCCTCCTTCAAACGGATAAACAAATTTTTTAAGTATTTGGGAGACGAATAAGTACGGTGCAAAAACTCTCTCAAGACCGACTGGCAACAAATCGCGTATGCGTGGCGGAGCGAAAGAACTTCGCCGAAAGAAAGTATGTGTGATTACCCGACAGCACTCCGCCGTTTATTTGTGAGTAAGGTTAAAATCGTAAACAATGGCACAAAAATGTCGTTTGGCGTTTTGAGACTGAAAGAGAATATTGATGTAATTTGATAAAAATGATTTGGGCGAGTTCATTAACATTGATAGCAATGTGCTATTAGAAGATGATAGTGACCCCCATTCCTACCGATTATGTAGTCCAAACTGAAACCACATCACTATCTGACGACCCTGATGAAGAAGTTGAATGCAGTAGTCAAACAAATGTCACCAATTATGAACAAGCCATTAGTATGGTAAAGGAATTACAAGAGTATGCAAAGAATAGAGGTGACTCTACAGCAATGGAATTGTTATGACTTAGAATTACATTTTCTAGATTGCAAGTATAAAACGCAAACATGTCAAACTACGTTATTAGATTTTTTTAGTACTACATCCTAACTAAAACTAGTGTATTTTTGTTATGTTTATTTGTACATACATATACATAGTAATAATTTTGCATTTACATATTACCTAATAACAAATTTCCCATGGGCGGACACCTCTATTAGGGGGACACATTTAGACGGTCCCGTAGGTGTCCGCCTAAGAGAGGTTTCACTGTATTTGTTTCCTATCTATTTTTGGCCAATATCTATTTTCATTGAAAAAGAGAATCGACCCAAATGGTTCCAACTTTAATGGTGATACTATAGGTATATGTTCGTATGAGTTTTTCTTCATAAAATAACAAGAGGAATAGCACGCTATGAAGAAACACCCTGTATAGATACAGAGTGTAAAAAAAGCTCAAGGCATTCACTAATGCTTTTAAACTAGTTAAAATAACTATATATTTAATTAAACAATTTCTAAATTGCCCAATTAAAATTATATGTCTGCAATATTCCATATATTTTAAACTACGCAGGATATTCCCATTATATCTGTTAGTATCGTCAAACTAGAAATCCAATCCCCATTCCCTTATGCTCCATAGCAGACAATGGAAAATGAAATTTATCTGCTCTGTTTCGTTCAGTCCCAAATAATATAATAATAATTTAATTAAGGGTCACATTATTATTCTAAGGTGGTAATGTACATCACGCCTTGTTAGGATTTTAGTAATATTACTTTACGATGTAATATCCAAGATCTTAATGGGATATCAGGCAGTAAGTGCTACATGCCAACATCGGACTGGTAAAAAACAGATGTGCCCTGCATATAGAGCTGTGCAGGTCCCCATTCCCTCCTCAGGTGGGATTTTAGATTTCTTTCCCGTGTTAAAAATTAATTTTTTTTTATATTTTTTCCAATCTTCCACCAAAGTTTAAATATTATAAGTGAATAAAGCACAATACGCGCGCGGACTCATAAAAGTTAGTTCTCATATCGATGGGTTTTTGACAAAACATCGTAAGCGACACATTTCTCGAAAATGATATTTTTACATCAAAGTGTTGCTTACGATAAACCGCACATTATCGGAAACTTTGGTAGACCTGCAAATATTTTAAATGGTATAAAAAGTCTTATTTAAGTTATCGTAACCACCAGTAAATTTGTGACGTTTTACAAAACGACCCTATTTACATCGTAAGCCCCAATATGTCCTTGACAAAACATCGTATGCGCGGTGGTTACGATTTATCCTAATGTCGCTTACGATAATTGTTTACCCCGACCTGTTGCTTGTGTTTGAAGTGATTAACATGAAGTATTCCGATTTTTTATCTTGGAAATCAGTGAGCGAAAACTTTTTTCCAAATAATAGGAAGAACTTCGAAGATGGAACTAAATTCGAAATAAGCCAAGTAAGGATTGCATATTTCGAAAAAGGAAAAGAAGAAATCAAAATTAAACATTCATATTCTGATACAGCTGACATTTTTATATTACCGATTTCTAGTGGAGCTTCAAAAGGTTTGTTACTACTTTCAGAAATTACAATATTATTTAAACCGCAAATTGTTTCTATCATTTTAGGTAGGAGATCAAAGAATCGACAAAATACACTGGAACCTATATACAAAAATCGTTTAGAAATTTCCCTTCCAAAGTTTCGAAATCTTATGGAACTTTGTAACAAGCATGTTATCAAAACAAATTTTTTGAAAGAGTACCAGAAATTCCAAGGCAGGGCAGAAGCTCCGGATGTTTTACCGGAAACGGATGACGAAGACCAATTTGAAGATACAATTTAATAAAAAAAGTGTTGTTTAGTTTTTGAATAAAAAGTTTTGGTTTATACAATGAATCTTATTTTAAAAAAAGATGCCGACAAAACATCGTTAGTGTATCTTAAGCGACAAATAAATATCTTAGACTTTCAAAAAATGTTTTGACAAAGTATCGTAAGCTGCAAAATTACCTGAATGTGTCGAAGTTTCTTAAAATTGACTAGTTTTAACTTAACTATGACAATACAAAAGCATACCTAAAAAATTATACAGATTTATGTTTAAAAACAACACAATGAGAAGAAAAAAGGTTCTACTGTAAAATTAGACGTATGTCGCTTACGATGTTTTGTCAAAAACCCATCGATATAGACATATTTTTTAAACATTTTCACCCCCTCCTCCTGTCCATACCCCTACGGAGTCGTGACTTTCACCCTTAAAATTAAAAAGGGGGTCGACTGACTGATCTTATTTTAAAGAAATTACCTTTCCAACTGGAAAGTTTCAAAAATATCTTAATGAAGATGATCACTATCCGCGTTTGCGAGTGAATGAGATGAATTCATAGCACATAATATAAGAGAAGTAATTAAATGGTTTGCCGTTATTAAAATTGGTTCGCAGCAAAAAATAACCATTAAATCATTTGATCAGCATAAAAAGATTTTGCTTGCAATAAATTAAAATCGGGCTGCAACACTTGTTCTGCAAAAAATGCTACAAACTGTCATCAATTTAACCGATATCAGTCCGCTTGTAATATCATGTGTTCGCTTAATTAACAGTCAAGCTGCGAAATGATTACTTGGTCAGCAAGATTTTACAATTGATCAGTAGAAAAAAACATGTCTAGAAGCAGTTTACTTCAGAGGTTTGCATATTAAAAGAATGGTTATCAATATAAATCATTGGATTGCGTTTGTTTTGAATAATCGGCAAAATTCGTTATTGTAAGCGGAGCGAAAGCAGTCGGGTGATACGAGTAGCTAATCGCGTGCGTGTGTTTTCATTCGGTGTAGCAGTCAAGGCCCAAAAGGTGTAGCAGGGGCGGGTTTTCCCTTGTTTCCCCAGGGCACTGTCAATTTATGTAACTTTCTTGTGTTTCCTTTTGCCGAATACAGAAGGAAATCGGCTACAACAGGTGTAGAGGGGGCGGGTTTTCACTTGTTTTCCCAGGGCGCTGTCACTATTTCACGTTTTATTGCTTTTTTTTGATGACCAAGATTAAATATTTTGCTTACCCGCTGATTGCTTACTAATATCTGATTAAAAGTGGATCGCGCATAGCAGCTTATATATTTAATTTGCGTACCAAAATAATTTAGAGCACTCTAGTATGCCATTAATTACTGGCCGATTCAGAAATGTTTGCTGTCCATAAGTTGCTGACCAACTAGCCATTTTGGCTGACCGATTACATTTTTCTGTTCGCAAAAATAAGAATATTTTGCTATTTTAACCATTTAAATGATACCCATAATATAATTAACATAATTGTAGGTATTGGTCGGATTCCCACCCGAATTATCACATGTTGGGGCTGGAATTTTTGAGGACCGTATGTTGGCCCATATTTTCTAGCTGAAAATTTAACAGGTGAAATATATCTAGACTTGTAGAAAACCACTATTGACCTTGTTTTACAGACTGCCATTGAAAAGGATTATCGTCATCGGCAAGCAAATTTCATTTTTCAGGTTAATGGACCAAACCCGTACTCACCCCTGTAAGGTACATTCTGGATGACAATTTTCTAGGTAGAAGGATTGGGAGAAGAGGCTCTATTGAATGGCCTGCAAGATACTGGACTCTTTCTTGTGGGACATTTAAAATCTAAGAAATATGTCCCTCTGAGAACTAACGTTTACTTATCCGACCATATTTTGATTTATTCACTTACAAGAAAATAGGGTGGGAAGTTCTAGATAGGCTATCCCGTATATAATGTAAGTAACAAGTTTTGAAAAAAGAAGATAACTAAGAAAAAATATTGTTAATTCTGATTTTTAGATTTAAATTTTGAATAAATTTCAAAAATATTTTCAAAATTGAGAAACCATGATGAACATGCATGGTGAAATAAACCCAACGAATTATTTTTGCACTGAAGTTGAGCGTATGACCTTCGAAACATGTTTGGAATTACAATTTAAATATTGTTTACTAAACTAAAATATTTGTTATTGCCATGCCTTTTTGTTGCACTCTATAAGTTGCACAGGCTTAGCCAAAAGCGAACCTACATCTAACTCACAGTCTAAACCACTATTTTTAGGTGACTCATTTACGGTAATGTCATCTGGACTGTGAGTTAGGTTAGTGACCGCACCTGTACGTACACAAAAACTAACTAAAGAACTGTAAGAAGAAACTATTTTACTAAAAAAAGACCAAACATAAAAAGGAAGAAAAACTAAAAAAAAGAACACACCCATTTTTATCCATTCCTCCGGATTTTCTTGCGAAAGTAGGAAGAGTAGTCTAGCAAAAAATCCACATTTCATACTTGATCTTCAAGAATAACGTGGATTTTTTCATGAAAAAACATCGAGTAGAAGAGATTACAACTGGCAACGCCGTAGCAGCAGGTTAATAAAGAATTTACAACTTGGCAACACCGATCTGGTTATTACGGATGCACAATCTTGCAACACTGTATACTGTGGATTAAGATTTACTACACTGGCAACACTGGTTTAGTTACTTTACACATCAAATAGTAGGAAAACACCAAGTAATTTTGCTTACGTTTCCGGCGAAAAATTGGAAAAATTTTCTGACTAGAGCTGTATCACAAAGATTATATTTTCACTTATTTCTTTTTAGGTTAGATTCTAAGGATGAACACATTTGTATGGGGTTAACATTTTTAGTTTATTTAAGTGGGGTTTTACCGTAATAATTAATTTGTTTTTGTCTTCATTTAGAATATGGCTTGGTCCTTTACTTTTTGGCGATAGTCCTCTAAACCTATTGAGAGATTACCTCGGTTATCTGTTACGTTAATTGATGTTATTGTACACTGACGTTTGTATCGCAGGTGATTGTAGCGAACACAAAAGAATAAACATAAGGTATAATATCTAGCGATTACAATTTCGTTTGACGCGCTTATGTAGATTCATGTTGTTGTTAGCGTTTTAAATTCTATTTTAACGATATTAGAAGGTTTTCCTACAAACATGTTAAAATATTTAGCACCCCCACTAGCCTTAAAATGTTACTTTAAGGCACCTTAAAGTAGTGCCTTAAAGTACTTTATTTAACGCAAACATTCAAAACATAATAATTAGTTGAAATCATATAGGAATTGCGGACGCGAGCATATAATGACGTCACTAAGTGACGCCTCTTCCTGCGCGATATCTTACCTTGTGTTCATTGCCTTATATTATATATGACGGTAAAAACAAAAATATATCACACGAGACATTTATAAAAGCCGTATTAGAGTCGGCAATAAAAATTACCGGTGCAATGGCAATTATAATTGCAAGAATTCTTGCGCAGTAAACCGATCTGTATCAGCTGGCGCATTTCCAACAGTCAGAACAGCAGTTGGTAGTGTCGAAATCCCTAAAATATCCCCCAGAATTAGAGATGGGCAAACCTGTTCATTTTGATTGGCAGTTAAAGCAGGTAGTGCTACTTACAAATGGCAGTTCAAAAAAGTTGCTACGAATTAGCAGTACATATGCTTAATAAAGAATGTGAACTATTAATTTCAGTACCAGTTAGTTGAAATAGCTATTAGCTGTTCATAGGTGCTTCGACCAACTAATAAACCGTTAAAAATATCAGAATAATCCATCTCTACCCGGCAATGGCAATGAAAATGGCGCGTGCCCTATTTCTGGCAATGCGAGACAGCTGATCGAGAACGCTGTCCTGCGCATGAATCCGTGCAATTTTAATTGCCAGAAGACTAGAATTGCAGAGTGTAATACGGATTCCATTCTCGCATGGTGCCGGCAATGTGAGCAGTATTGGGCCAGCTGATCGAGACTGGTTTAATGCGCATGAATACGTGCAATTATAATTGCCGTTACAGGCGCAAGAGACAAAAATTGTCGACTCTAATACGGCTTTAAGACTGTCAAAAACCATAAATATCACTTAACCAAATCATAAAAGGACTCCTGATTGAGTAATTTGGTAGTCATGAGACGATAAATTCGATCTTTCTCATTGCACCACGTGATCTTGGGGAAGATTTCAGAAGAATTATATAAGAAAGTCTATAGTGGAGAGAACACATCTCCCAATTTTGTGGGGAAGAGAAGACATACGTTCTGTCCCCACCAAAAAAAATATAATATGAGAAGCCGTATCTATTGAACCTTGAAAAGCGAGGTCCCCACGCTGCTCTTCCATTAAGTTAATCTATAGGAAATATACTTTATCAGTAATACTCATTTTATTTGTGTTATGTTTTATTATTAGATATTTTACTAATCCCCCATAGGGGAGCTGAAGGTAACAAGATCCCCACTGGAAAAACGAAAATTTTACTGTTATTTCTTGATGCTAGGGTAGTTACTAATGACTAATCTGAAACTTCTTATCTTATTTCCAAATGCATAAGACTTTCTTTAAGTATTCAGGGTACATCAAGTAAAGTGGCCTGTTAGAAGCATCTCGAGGACTAACTGGGATTTTATTTTGAAAACTTGCTGTGTCTATAAGAGATGGTTTTCTACGTTTATAAAACATTTTGGATGATGCGGTATTGCCGGATCATACCGAGAGTGGCAGCAACTTCGAAATTTTACTCTAAATATTATATATTTTATATTTTTTAGAATTTAGGTAACGATCTAGAAGAGTTTTCAGTATAATACCATGTACCATAGTGCCGATAAAAAACTAGGACAAAACTGGGAACGAAAATACATATCTCATAGACGATAAAAGGTGCTCGACAGCTGTAAAGGTAAAAACATCTAACTTATAGAAAGTCACCTAGGTTACATAATTTAAGGTTTGTATTTTGCGATACGAGGTGGCATCAAAATATATTACTTGTTTTGTAAAGTTGAGCGGAAGTTTATATGGAGGAACTAAATGTATTACGCATTTTTTATTAAGAAAAAGTCAAATGCTTTTTTAAAGTAGGTATGTTTAATGTCGCCAAAAAATTAAAATAAAACTGAATATTAAAAGAAATTTAACAGAAATTAAAAAAATATACAAACACAAAATTTTTCGTAGCGACAATTTTTTTTTAATATGTAGTCATAGAACATTCCTGTTTCTTACTTCTTGATAAATAGTATTCTTCTATTTTCATCTTTAGCAAACATTCTAGGGGAACCTGAAACTGCTCCTAATAATAGTTCGATGCCTTGCTATTTTTTGTTTTGCCAATAACAGCGTATTTCTGTTTACTCCCACAACAACACGGTATTTCTGTTTAGTCCCAGTTCGCCTGCAATATCCCTAATAAAAGCATCATCTCGCAACCGACTGTAGATAATAGCCTTTTGCTGGGGAGTCAATTGTGGCATATTCTAAAAAAATATACTTGACAAGTTAACGATAAAGTGACAAATCTATGTTGACATGGAAAATTTGTATATGACATTTTACTGGTAAAGACTGTTTCACGAAAAATGGATATAATTTAATGACTGCAGTAAAAGTACCTGCGGCGATCCCATTATTTATGACCGATTATTATTACTATGTGTAAAGGACCGGATTGTAATAATTATAATTAAATATAGGCACATCAGGTAGGTTAGGTTGCTTAATTTATATTTAAATATCTTTTTGTGGTAAAATTTGTTAGTTTTTATTTCTTACTGGAAGAGTTTAGTTGTATTACCGGTATTATTTTACCAAACGTATAAAAAAAACAGTAAACAGTCCATGGAAAAACATTGATGGTGCTTCTTCTAATGTTGCAGTAAAACAAAAGCATAAAGGAAAAAGAATAAGCATTTTACATGCTGGGTCAGAAAACGGTTGGGTCCAAATGCCTTGTGGCTTTCTGCAAAAAACATTAAAGACTCTTGTGTGGACTACCATGAAGATACAACTGCCGAACTTTTTGAGGAATGGTTCAAGAATTGTCTTTTACCAAACATTCCTCAGAATAGCGTGATAGTAATGGACAATGCGAGCCATCACAGTCGCCAATTACATAAAGCTCCAAGCTCAAATAATACAAAATTGGAGATTCAGAACTACATGGCGGCGAATGATAGTATATATTTTGAAGAAAGTTATGAAAAAAGTGATCTTTTAGAAGTTTTAAAGACATTTTGTATAAAAAAAGTATGTTTGTGACACATTGGCAGAAGAAATTGGACATACAGTGCTACGGCTCCCACCCTATTATTGCATTTTTAACCCCATAGAGCATATGTGGCATCAGTTAAAATCACTGGTTAGGTCTGAAAATATTTCTCCGACTCTAAGTTCTAGTGTTATAGAATTAATACGAAAATGCTTTAATGATATTCCCCCAGGTAGTTGGAAAAATTCAGTCCGTCACGTAATAACTGTAGAAAATTCGTATATTAGTCTGGATCGTATAATTAATCCAATTATAATTAATTTTGATGAGAATAGCGATAGCGAAACAGAATTATCTATAGAATGACATTATAAATGTAAATAAATATAACTAGTAATATTTAAAAAAAATGTTATTTCATTTGATTACATTAATATAATCATATCATTACTTGTTTTCCTTAGTCCGTCCCTTCATACTTCCCTTGTTTATTGCCAAGCTCTTGTCGGCACAATGGGACCGACCCGGGAAATCATTAAGTCGTATCCAAATTTCGTGAAACGTACTTTACCAGACTCGACAGTAAATAATTCCTAATAGTCAAGGAGAAAATAAGAAATTTTGCTATCCTAGTTTTTTATCGACACGATGGTACCTATCTTTAATGGTTTTTTAATTAAAAATAATCCTGTGATTTATTAACGCCATATCGAGACCTGAAAAGGAAAGCATATCTTTTCAGCGATTACAGCTAGGAAACTTTTGTCAATAATTTCAGAAGACAAGAGATTTTACAATTTTTAAAATTATTTAATTACCTTTATACAGGGCAGGGCGTCTCCATATCAATAATTCTGAAGGAGATTTTAAAAATGTAAAGAGAATTTTTAAGTCAACATTGAACTATCCTTAAAAGTGCATTTTACCTTCTGTTCCCCTATTTACTTAATTTATCTTTATTATCATTAAAAAGGTAAAACGATCGAAGCCCCATTGTGACAGGTTATCGATAATTTTAGTGTTTTGTCTGGAGGGTTAGATAGCACTCGGTTTCCTTGTTTTACTTAAATATTTAATAGGGTAGAGGAAGTTCCGGCTAACGAGAAGAAAATTTCGAAATATATTTTTGCTTCTAACATCAATAAATATTAATAAGGGTTTGTTCATTCTAAATTTTAAGAAACAGTTAATGGAGAGTGCAGTAGGGGAAATAAGGACTCGCCATCCCCAACCCCCGTCAGTCAAGATACTTCTAAAAAAGAGGGCCAGTGATATTTTTCCACATATATATATAAACAGTATATTGCCAATACGGACGTTCCAAAATACAAAAAGTGTCCCCGCTATGGGAGATGACGGCGCGGCCTATTGAGTTTGCGCAGTAGGGTGGACATTTTATCGATCGCGTCAGAGCCGGCCCGACGTTATTTGTTTGTTGTTATTCGTCGCCATCTTTGGTTCTGGATGCTGTTTCAAATTACAGGATAAAAAGTGGTTCATACACATTGTTGTCGATATATTACTGCTTCATTACCTAACAACAATTTTTGTAAGGAGTTTTTAATTTGTGGTGATTCGATTCGCTGTTTGATAGGTTAGTGACTTGTTTTGTTTAAGATGAAAGGACACAAGTGCATGTGTGCTTTTTTTCAAAAGTCGTGGATCACTACTAATTTTTGCTCGTTTAAGAGATACGGGGGGAAATCAAAAAATAGACAATTTCAAAATTACCCTATATTTTCTTAGTTAAAAGAGATACGGAAAAATGTTTTATACAGAAGTTTCTTTATATTGATTGTTGAATAATATGCCGTTTTCAAAATAAGTATACGGGGTCAGATAAAAAAGCTATCGAACCCATCCTAATTTTTTTAAATGGGTACCCTATCCTGTATATTTTAATCTAAAAATATACTATTTTAAATTCTCCTTTAAAATATATAACACATTATGGATGATATTGGCTTCCTAGGCGATTTATTTCAACTTTATACCTTAAAACCAAAGTAGGCCATGAAACAAAGAGATAACTATGTTCCATGGTGTGTTATACATTTGAAAAGAGAGTCTTAAATGCTATCTTTTTAAATTAAAATATACAGGGTGTTCCATTTTAAAAAATGAGGTTAGGTCCGATAACTTTCCTACCTGACCCCGTATACTTATTCTGAAAACGGTAGATTATTCAACAATGATTATAAAGAAGCTTCTGTATAGAACATTTTCTGTATCTCTTTTAACTAAGAAAATATAGGGCAATTTCGAAATTGTCAATTTTATGATTTTCCCCCGTATCTCTTAAGCGAGCGAAAATTATCAAATTTTGATTTTACCTTCTTAAGTTTGACCCAAAAAGAGCACATGACACCTACATTACTTTTTTGATAGCACTAACAATTACGGAGATATCCTATAAAAGTGTCGAAAATGGGACACCCTGTGCATATATACGAAAATATTTTACTTATCACATTATCCGATCTTCGGAACCGAATTTCACTAAAAAGGTTGTAAAAAAGAAGAGAGTGTCACTCGTATACAATATAATATATATGTGGTCACTACCTAACCTTAAAATTAATGTATTTTTTATTTGGTGCATTAGTAGCTGATAATAATTGCCAAAATAGTCAATATAGTCATTCATTCATCATTTGTTTAGATAAAAGTGAGGTTAAGAAACATACGACGTCGGATGAAAGTTAAAATAAAGCTCATCGTGTCGATTGTTACAAATATTCGGACGGAATTTGGCACCAAAAGTTTACACCAATCAGGGCACCGTCGGATCATCATATCGTCAGAAGTCGTATGCATGGAACGCTATCTTAAATCAAACTAATCGAAATTTTGATTGCAATTTTCTTCCTAACTAAACAGTGAAATTTACATTAAGAAAGTTGAAATCCGGTCCTGTCAAATGTTTACTTTCATAAGGAAATTTCCGAACTGCGCAAACTCACAACGCCCCCTTCGATGCCCATAGCGGGGACATAATTGCAGATGGTATTAGCAATGTACTGTATATATACAGGGTGGCCCATCGAAAACAGTCCAGCAAGGTTTACGGCTGTATACGTGAAAATTAAAAAAGAAACCTCGGACCCGTAAACTTGTGTTTTCAGGGGGACACGTTTCATTATTAATTTCATCACTGTAACCTCAACCCGTCTAGCGGGGGCGGCTACTGCCCTTGTTTCTTCAAATGGGAATGGGTATGTTGTGATACATCTTTTTAAAGGGCATTAAATTCCCTTTAAACTGGCACTCAAATATACAAAACGAGGCGCCATTTTAAAGAGAATTTAATGCCCTTTAAAAAGATGTATCACAACATACCTATTCCCATTTAAAAAACAAGGGCAGTAGCCGCCCCCGCTAGGGGGGTTGAGGTTACAGGGATGAACTTAATAGTGAAACGTGTCCCCTGAAAACACAAGTTTACGGGTCCGAGTTAATTTTCACGTACACAGCCGTAAACCTTGCTGGACTGTTTTCGATATGCCACCCTGTATATAATGTGTATGTATTTTTCCCCGATTCCTTGCCTATAACGTGGTCGTCATAAAGTTTCTCGATGTTTCTATACCAAAATTTGAAATAAACCTAAACCTGATGTTTTATTAGTGAAATTTATTAAATTCCCTCTACATGTTTTAATGGTCCCATATTTAACCCTTTGTCTTTTAAAATGGCAATTCATTAAACCGACCTTTCCTGGAGGCTATAATGGATTCAAATTTATTATAAACCCTCTACAGTAAGCTCTATTTAGAGAAATATTAATTTATTGTGAAATCTTCGAGGGGAAATTACCTCCCTAAGAACTGAGGCAAGAACAATGATTTAAGTTGATTTAGTATCGGGATTTTGCCATAATTTAAAGATTTCGTTAAAGCTGTGTGTAGGAATTATTAAGGTTTCGAACAATATAAATAATAATCCCTGGAAATGTGTACCATTGCACAGCAGGTAACGGCTTGAACACGTAAAGTGATTTAGATGTATCTCCATTTTTTTTGTAATTTACAGGGTGATAGGAGAATGCATCGGCATAATTGGAGAGGTGATCCTACTTAAAATAAAGACAGTGATTTTACTGCTAATAAAAACTTTAATTCCAGTTTTGCGCCTAAACGCCTCTTTAAAATGGCATATCCCTTTTTCCCACAGGTGTTAAAATAAAATAAAAAGATATGTCAAAAATTAAATGTCAATTTAAGGCAAAGAGAAGATTTTTTTAACAAAATGACTCGTTAGCATAGTCCCTGTACCAAGTATCAACTTGATAATTTAAAAACTAACCACAAGAAAAAGTAGGAAGTAAAGTATTGATTTTTCGGACTTTTTGTTATACCGTATGTCCCATAAGTTTTGGCACAAATTTCAGATGCCCTAAGATTGGTTGGTTGGTTGAATGAGGGCTGGCATGTTGCCATTATACTGCAGCCGAACGGCTTGTTGTATCCCTTTTGTTGAACGTCTGGGAAATGTCAGCCAGACGGGACCTACAGCTTTTGACCTGGGATCCGAACCACGCGCATGCCCCCAGTCGGTCCATCAGTCCCCAAAGGAGTACGATTATCCGCTCCAGTCAGGTCTTATTCAGGACTAAACCCCCAGTCTGTCCATCAGTCCCCAAAGGAGCAGGATTATCCGCTCCAGTCAGTGGGTCTTATTCAGGACTAAACTAGCAACATGCTGCATTCTTGCCTACTAAAATTACGTACGTACACCTACCGGGAATCGAACCCGGGTCGCCACGGCCGAATGCGGTAGTTCTGTTTACTGAGCTACCATACCGGGCAAAAAGATTGGTAATAAGAAGAAAACATCAAGTTGCCCTGGTAACAAAAACTTGTATGACACCTTCACTTGACGTTGACGGTTCAGTTTTTAAATTGAGTAAGTCGATATGGCTTACGAATTAGAAATTAGGAAAAGTATTTATAATATAGTTGGACGGGTCCCTAAATCCCAAATAATACGCAAAATGTATCGCGTAGAACCATTTATCGGACAATTGCTGAATGTGAGCAAGGTATTCCTTGTATGAACCTTCCAAAAAGTGGAAGGCCTAGAATTTTTACCGGAGTAAGATCAGAAAGACTGGTAAGAAGGGCGAAAAACACACTTGCTACACCAACAAGGAAACTAGCACGACAATATCGAACATCTAAGAACAGCATAGCGCGGGAACCATCGCGGAAAGGCCAGAAATATCGAAAAAGAAGAAAGGCTCTGAAGTATACAGCCAACCAACTAGCCAGAATCCCGAGATGCTGCCATGCATTAAGAAGAGTATATTATGCTAACAACCGGGTGATAACTATGGATGACGAAACGTATTTCACACTAAGCAACTCCGAAATGAAGGAAAATGTTAGTATGGTGCGCTATTTCCACCAAGGATGTATTCAGGCCTTATGTGGGTCAAGTAAGAGGTGAAGCATGGATAGTCAAAGGTATGTCGATAATTGTCTTACGAAACTGGTTAATTTTATTGAAGAAGAACATGCTGGAGACGATATTATGTTCTGGCCAGACCTTGCGTCTTATCACTATGCCAGACAAACCCAAAATTGGTTAGCAGACCAAAACGTACCACTTGTTCAGCGAAACGACAATCCTACTAACCTTCCCCAGGCTCGGCCCATAGAAGATTTTTGAGCTCTTTTATCTCGAAAAGTTTACAATGGAAATAAAATTTTATTTCGTTTTATCAAAATGAGCTAATTATCTCATAGTTGCCCGTTTCTCTTCATCATGTTTAGAGAAAGAGTATAATTCAAGAAAAACTTCAGAATGGAATATTTTTGAAATATGTAGAATAATGTCATAAAATACGTATTAAGCGAGTTCTACTCGCACTCGACAGTATATTTCTATTTTAATTTATTGAAAAATATTAAGTTCAGAAACCTTTACTGGATCTTTATGTGGGTTAATCGCATAATGACCTATTTAAAACTAAATATAAATTTAAATCAGTCTCCAAAATTCCCACTAATGTATTTCGCCCTAAACCATTTTGCTTTATTCCACACCAGCGTGGAAAACAGCTTTCCCTTTAGACGTGATAATTTTAAAATAATATTAAAATAAATTAGACGAATGAGTTTTCCTCTCCCTCTATTGGGTATGTCTTTCCCGTGTTAAACAAAGAGAGTGTGTCATGTAGGTAAGGCTGAAATTTACTTATATAACTAATACTTTAGTCCAAAGTAACTTTCGAATAAAATATTAAATTACTATCCGTGCAAAACTTTAAGATTAATTTTTCTTGGCAATGGAACTAGTTTAAATTTTCCACCTAATGTTGCTTAAATCGAGATAATCCGAATTTAAATTTCAGCAATGCAAATCTGGCATTTTGAAACGCAAAAATCTAAATTTTAAAATAGCATCGGCACGGTAAGCAATTTATATTAACATTATTTGGAATATATATTTGTTATTTCATTTGTGAAAAAACATGACCGATAATTTAAAATTAGCTTGTATCATACAGTAACAGAGGGAAAGTCTGCACATGAGAACGATATTTTATTTATGGATATTATAGCAAATCTATTTTATTGCATGTCCCTAAACTAAAATAACAACCACTAAAAAATTACTATTAATTTTAATAAAGGAACTACCACGTCCAGCGCCGGAACCAGTGACCATGATCAATTTTTAAACACTTTTTAAATATATGTAATATACAGTGTGTATACAGGGTGTTTTGGAAATGACTTATTATGTTTAAATGGGTGACTCCTAAGGTATCCTAGAGAAAGTCTACATACTTTTCGAATATCTAAATATTAAGGTAAAATCCCTGTTTACCCACATACTGTCGCGCCGTTCCATCTGGATTCAGTTACCAACAATGTGGGTCACTAGAGTATACTAACAGTGCTTTCAGATTACACAGCATGGTTCGCTCTTGCTTGGATACCTGCCGCGCGCGACTATCGTTGCTTCAGTATGTTTCGAGACTCTGGGGTGGAATGACGCTGTCGAGGGATCCACGTGCTTGATGTAAACGAATTTTAAACGTTTTGTTAGTTGTAGCATTACCCGATTTTTTTTCTGTTGTGAAATAATTCATAATAAAAAATATTGTGATGTGATTTCAAATTCGTGTGATATTACCTACTGTTGGTTCTGTTGAAAAACATACTTTTTGTGTTTTATTTTTTTATGGAATTTAATTATAAAACGGATTATTTGAAAATAAGATCGAAGGTAAGAGAGTATGTACCTTAAAATTGTAGTTTTTTTTTTCTATAAAGTTTGGAAAAGTAGTTATAACGCGGTTGTTGTCAATAACTGAACACGTGCGTTTATAATTCATTCTGTGTTGCAATATATGACAACACCGCCTCAATAAACTATTGATTGCGAACGTCCTCAGTAGCGGCCACGTAAATTTTCAGATTTCATATAAAGTGTATATTTCGTAGAATAATTACAGCGCCATTTAAGGTTATTTTTCTTCAATTTATTTTCATCTCAGGAATTGCCGGTTTAAATATGATAAGTCATTTCCATAACACCCTGTAAATAGTCTGGTTTGCTCCGGTCTTTTTTACAAAATTTGGCTGTAGCTTATAGGGGAAGATATCCTAATATTTGCTGGAAGAATGACAGTAGTAACTGTAAAAATGTCGGATGGACGCCATCTTGGTAAAGAAAATTAAATGGGAAGAGGGGTGTTCCGGTTTGTTCGGGTATACCGATACACCATTTTGAAGGTACTATCGAGTGCTTTACGAGGCCAGAATATTACTTCTATGTTCGCACCCAAAACAAAATGGCGGCTTTATTCCTTTTATCGTCTCTCAGAAAAATAAATACAACTTAGTTAGCATAGTGGAATATGAATCAAGGAGCTACACTTGTATATTTGTGTGTATATTTAATGGTGCTCAAATTCAAAATGATGGAAAGTGTTTCATTCCTGTCGAGAGAGTCGGTAGTTCCCTAAATCTCGAGACAGTAATGAAACTTTTCACCGAGGTTTGTATACTATTTTATTTACTACCACATCTAACATCCACTTCTTATTATTTTGAATTAAAATTATTAATAAAAGATAAAAGTCATTTGGACTTTTCCATCGAAAAATTAGAAAGAAATTTCAAATAACCGCAGGTGGTAAAATAACGTAGGTAATAATACACATCAAGATGGCAAGAATCATTTTTAAATATGGTTTCCGTGTTAACAACAGAAAAATGCTATCAGAAGAGGACTTTGATTTTGCTGCTACTCCATCAGAAATTCGAGAAATAGCAAAAATATTAGAAGAAGATCTTCTGCCAACTAAAAGCCGCCCGAGATATGACAAGACATATAACTGTTTCAAAGAATGGTGTACGGGAAACAAAGTTTAAAATCCTGACTGAGTCGGAGCTACTAGCTTATTTCAGTGAAAATGCCAAGACAAAGAAGATATCTACGATTTGGTCACAATATTCAATGCTGAGGACCACTCTATCAATTAGGGAAAAAGTAGACATAATATCTAAACATGCAAAGCTATTATCATTTTAAAAAAAGTGTGTTCGTATATTATTTTGAGATATCGATTTTTTCTTTAAATTTCCAAAAAAACAATTTACTTTCCACCCGGGTGGAAAGTAAAAGTAAAAAAACGTCAACATTCCACCTTTCAAAGATAGATGAAATGTCATTATTACATTCATGGTTGCAAATAAAATCTGAATAAAACAGTAAGAAGAAAAATAGTAAATATTATTTTTTAAATGCCGCCATCTTGTTTCATGTACGAATATGGACACAATATTCTGGAATCGTAAAGTACTCGATTGCACCATTAAAATGATGTATCGCAAGACCCCACTTTCTATTCAATATGTCGCCCATTCGCCATTTTGAACTTGAGCACCCTCGAAATATATATATTTATTTTATTTTCGTTGCGAATAGAGAAGTAATTTTCTGGCATCGTAGTAGTACCTTCAAGATGATGTATCGTAAGACCAATCTTCCCATTTAATTTGATTTACCAAGATGGCGCCCATCCGCCATTTTGACAGTTTGTACTGTCATTCTGCCATCAAAACGCAGTTTACCTATTACTATAAGCCAAACCCGAAATTTATAAAGAAATTTGCTAGTCAAAAGTTATTTAACCGTTTCCAGACTATATACACACACACTGTATATGTTACAGTAAAAGTAAGAAATCTAGCGAATATTAACAATCACTGGTCAATGCTAATAATTACTCACTGGATCAGTGAATGTCGCCTGCAGACGGAATTTGCCCGCTACTAGTAATTATTAGCAATCGCTAGTGAAAGCAACATGAAACTAAAAAATGTCAGTAAAAGTTGGTCTGTATGCAGTTGAAGTGTGTGGAACAAAAGAACAAACCGTCAAGATAATTAATAAAGAAAGAGAGTTAATCCCTGTAAATATATTTAAAAACTAGTAAAAAAATCATGAAAATCTGATTAAAAATAAAAAAGTTATACAACATCGAACTTAGCCGAAATTTTGAAGTGGCCGAATTTTCAGCCGGGGAGTGTATACAAAAAATGCCTTATTGAGTATACCAAAAAGTAAAGGACACATTTCCATATTAGAATAATTAAAAGGACCGCTGACCACTCTAAAAACCCTCCAACGAAGATAGAATTGAAGAAAAAATTTTAACGAAAACTTGCAAATTTTCACTTATCACCTGTTACACCAAATCACTGTAAAACTTCATCAAAGTTACGAGCGGTAACTCTGCGAGGCACTATTGTAATAAATTCACCATATAAAATCGATTAACTTTTTTTAATCAGAACATTATTAAACATTTTTTTTTATTGTAGTTTTAATTCAATTTTCCGGCCGCGCGCAAACCGATTTCATTTTCCCACTTTCGCGCGTCCTTTCGAGCGTCGCGACGCCTCACCCTGTGTATAACCACGACGCCATGTTCGCACCGGGACGCCGAGCCACGGACTGAAATTTCAGCTGAAAGCGTGCGTTTCAGCTCGAGGGAAGATTCTGTTATCATCTAGGGCATGAACGCCACAAATTTTACTGCCATGTTACAAGACGGGCTGCGTTGTCAGCTCCGCTGCTGTTAAGCCAATCGGCGATATCTGGGTCAAAATTTTTTTACAGGCTTTACTTTACTTTCGGTAAATCGGATTTTAAAAATAAATAATCTCAAAAACACGTGTTAATTTTTTAATACGTTTCTTATAGCATCGATTTTTTAAATATTTTAACGCCCGTCACATGGCTAATTTTACTCTTCTGAATCATATAACGCCAATATTTCGAACTGAGCTTTTTTAATCAGTCACTATAGCCATTTTCTTATTATTTATAACAGCCCTGTCTTATATTGGCGTAAAGTTTTGTAATGTTCCTTATAGAATGTTAAAATAGTAAGAAAATTAGTCATATTTTTAATCTACCTAAGGTGTAAACAAAACTTGCACATCAAAATATATTTTTTTTTACATGTGCCCCGAAAGTGCCTCTTTTCATGCATGTTCTCTTCACCGAAAGTGACGTTTTCCAAGAGAGCGGGCGGGAAAGTATCGAAGCGGGCGGGAAAGATTTTTCCAGCCCGCTTCGAGTCACCATGTGCTCATAAATAAATAAAACCAGAATTGTCGGTGCGGGATTTGAACCCGCGACCCTCAGAGCGCCAGGCGGACACCTTACCCACCGAGCCTACTACAAGCGATAATAAATAGCGGATTATATATAAATTAAATTGGCAGTTAATTTTTCAAAGATGTTTTAGCCTGAAGAATTTCTTTATTTATATGACCTCAAAGACTCGGGCACTTGTAAAAAAATAACTAAAACCAGAGTGCGGGATTTGAACCCGCGACTCTCAGATCACAAGGCGTACGTTATACCACTAGGCCACCGAGCCTTGTCAAAAATAATAAATAGATATTTACATTCTCCATGCGCGAGTGTTTTCATGTCATGTAGACAGGAAAACTGTCTGAAGAATTTCTTTATTTATTTGGCATCAAAGTTTCGGAGCACTTGTAAAAAAAAATACGGTACATATCTCGGGCCGTCGGAGGCTTTTCCGGACTCGTGCGTAAAAGCCTCTTTTCGGCCCTTGATACGTAATGTACTATTCCTTAATGGTTTATAAATGGTTAATAAATATATTTTATATAGCTTCGGATAACAAACCGTCACATCAATTTATCTCCGGTAACATTTTCATGCGTGACTGTGTGACCGGCAATACAAAAATGCACAAATTTCTGGATAACACCTAATACAAGCTATTTCTTAAACTGTACTGAAGAGAATGACTTCGTGTAGTATTTTTCCGTTAATTAAGACTACTAGGTCTGAGTTAACCCTGTGACTGGCGATTCAACATAAAAACAAATAGGCAATGTTCTAGTTTATACCTAAATAAACATAATAAGGAACTTACCTAAACAGGAGCACGCTTGACACAAATTCAACCACATACCGTCATATTTATAAAACTATTAGGCCAACCTGTAGTGGCGTTATTTATAAGCAATTTCTGCCGTGACCGGCGATACATGGAGCAGCGGGGACGGAACTTCCGGTTAATAATTGCGTTAGAGAAACTAAACTGTTGATCATTGAACATTATTTTTTCAATACAAATTGTAAACGAAGTGTAAATTATTTCTATATAATAAAAGAACAAGTAACTTTAATAAAATGACGTGAAATATAAAAGGGACGACCGGCGTTACATTTTTAAATTGAAATTAGAATACTGCAGCTATAATCTAAAAAAATACTTTTAAAATTGCATTCTAATGCAGGAAGTAACATATATTTCGCAAATTATAATCGTTTCTAAGGGCAAATAGTTTATTTTAGTAAGTTATATGCTAAGGACTGAAAGCTGCCTGTAAAAAAATGTTGACCCATCTATAATTTACAGGGTGAGCGGGCGGAACGGACCAAACCAGGAGCGTATTGTATACGTGAAAATAAAGTTTAAAAAAAATTTTCTGTCCTAATCCGATTTTCATTTGATTTCCAGTTCATGGCGTATTTTCGTTCTCATTATTATTTAATTGGCCATTTAATTTTGGAGAATTGCCTCACGGAAGAACCTAAATTTTTACAAAATGACCGGTGCTGTAAGTACCGGTATCGGTACTGTAAGTATCGATATATTATTTTATATTAAATGATATAGGATAACAAAAATATTTTTTGTAGTTGCTTTTGGAGATATTTTCTGATAAGCGACCAACAGTTTTTAGTCAGTGGCGACTCGTGGGCGAATATAGAGGAAGATCCAAACTAGTATAGTTTCCCACTTCAATAAATAATTAATAATTAATACAATAGTTCAATAATTAAATTACACAATAGGAAGGAAAAATATTCTTAAATAAATGTCACACAATCGTTACGCGTCAATATGAGTTACGCCTAAGGCAAGGAAGTGCTACTTCCACTACTTCCTCTAGCTACCACTATTTTTAATATAACAAAATTAATTACCCAATTATCGTTCAATACAAAAAGTATAAACAATAAATATAAAGAAGAAAAATAACTTTTTACACCTTGTATTGTCAGCCACAATAATACAAAAAACCAGTTATTACCGCCTTCGCTTCTTTTAACACAAAATTTAGAAGACCGCTACTTGATGTCGTTTAATCAATTTTCAATTCAATTGGAGAAAATTAGAGGATTTTTAACACAAGTTGGCAACGTCCAAAATTGTGACATGCCGAACGCAGACTACGGAGAAGATTTTCAGGAAACTGTTGCGTGCTATGTACTTGATGGACCGCTGTTTGATTAGTTAGGGTTTCAGCGGGTTTTATTTCGATGTAAGTAATTTTGATTAAGGTTTTACTGAAATGTAAATTACATTTATTGCGGAATAATATTTTATGTCTGATGTTTATTGGAGGGTGGCAAGCTAATGATGTATATTGTATCCACACTTAGTCAGGATCGAACTGGTGGGAGGATAAGGGACTGGCGAGCCCTTTGGGACTGGTACTGGTCCTCTATGTAACAGAAGATATTACACAAATAACAAATAATTTAAATCAAAATTTAAATTTCATTATATCCATGCTAATTTCAGTATAGCGGTGTTGGCAAATTGTAATAAAATATTCATTTCCCATTCCTAAAAGAAAATTATTGCTAACTTGGATAGAAAGTGTCTTATAACACACGCGTGTTATAATATTTTTCAATTGACCGTATTTGAACAGATAACAAAATTTGACAGAAAATCCGTTTATTAAAAAAATAACAGACTGTCGGGACCCATGGACCGAATTGGGGTGCTGGGTGGGGTAAGTACAGCTCGACAGCGAGTCTATAACTACGCCGTATCGGTAGGGGGGAAGCTATATCTTTTAAAACATGGCCGATTCATGGGCGTGCTATTATTATCTTAATAATGTAATAATATTTATTTTTTCATGGCATGAATATGTTTGTATCACCAGTGCAATATATTACGCCTTTCCATTAATATTTTTCGCATATTTTGGCATTTTTGCCAATAAAATCCATTTGTTTTCAACATGCACTTCAAAGTTTCACGGGAAAACGGAACGGAAAACGGTCACTTCTCAGCAGTTGTAGCAAATTTTTTCAGGTTCGAACCACTTTTAGTTCCAAATAAAACTTTTGTATTGTTCTCCTAACAATGCCAAAGTCGAAGCCTTCGATTTTTCCGACAGCAGAGAGACGGGCCCTTTTTTTTGACAGGAGATGACAATAATTGATCCGGGTTATTTTCTTTCCTTTCAGTATCTTCTTTGTGAATATTTTTTACTGCACCCACGCTTACTCCCGTATACATTGCGACCCTTTCTAGCTTTCGCTTAACTGTCAATTTAAATGTATTAATTTGTGATTCCTCTTCACACACCCTATACACATTGGCAATCACTTCACGGGTTTGACTATGAAGGGTTTAATCAGGGTATATTAATTCATTATCACAGTTTTAAAACAAACCCTATCACTACGCAACTGGATGAAGCATATTGGACGAATAACCACGCTGGCACAATGGGCGTGTCACCAGACGCGTGTCGTCATCCTCTGTCCGGGATACCAATCAAATTAGCTCTAGCCACCGGTTACCCATGTTGCGCTATTTTTAGATTAGAAGTACTTTAATAAAAAAATATTTTATTTCGCATTTAAATATTAAAATAAATAGTATGAAAATAAAGTTTTAAGAACATTGAAACTATAATAGAATATTAGTTTCTTATATACTTATGACAATTTACTTTAAATGGGTAAATTTAATTCTAGGGTTTACTTGGTAACATGTTATTAAATTAAAATTTAATGTATGTGACAACATTGTTAACCCAAGAAATTTTCTTGCCCGCATTCCTTTTGTAGCTACAGATAAAGTTGTCGACCTGTAACACTAGAGCAACACAACACAAAGAAATTATTTATATTCATCTTCTTTTTTTTATTTTTGTGGGGGGGGATTCTTTTAAGGTTCTTATATTAAATTTTAAAAAAACAAGTAACAAAGAATTGTTAGGCGACCCAGTAAACATAATAACTGCTAGGGTAAAGTAGAAATGGGATATAATCCAACCAGTTGCAAATTTCGTTCTGCGCATGTTCGATTGTGGACGAGATTCTAACTGGTTGCTGCTATTTGTCTATGTGAACGGGTACAAATGACAAACCTTTAACTGTTAAATCTGAAAATTGAACATGAAAGAACTACAGAAAATAAAGCAAATCGGTGAAAACAACGAATCAAAAGTCAACAAACAGGCAATCGAGCAAATGCGCATAATACAAGACCATAATTCGTTGCCAGTACGCAGATTATTCTGGCGGTTGCAAATCAGTTGGCCATCGATACATTTTGCTCTAGGACCACCCAATTTTTGGTCAGCTTCTGTTGCTTCTGTGAACACTTTACACCAACTGCGCATTGCTCTGGCAGTTGCATAGACAAAGGAAGAGAGGGGACGCGTAAAACCAGAAGCTATTTTGTTACCGCCTGGCTCCTTATCGGATTTAGCAGTGGCGTTACATGAATATTTTCTTAGTATTATCCCACTACAAAATTATTATTTACGGAATATGGAAGTAATATTTTTATTGAATTGAATTTGTATATTGTGTCCCTACTGAGTACAAATGTTCTTCTGCTTCTCAATAATTTATGAATGCTTAGTAAATATTAATTTTATTAGGCAAAAATATAATTTCATATAAGAAAGGTTGTGAAATTTAAATATCTTTCAACTTTAGAGAAAATGCAAGATAAAAAACAAAATTGGTAGATTCAAAATTTATTACAAAGAAGCAACAAAATGTAATTACTGGTAGTTTTGAAAATTTTATTGGCACAGCACCTCCAAGTAATCGAACTCTTTCCTCAACTTTATAAAAAAGGACTTCTCAAAATGCTTTGAACAAATCCTGTAGGCGGGAGAAGGTGTCCAATCTCTAAGTACCATGTTCTGCACCCAAATGTTTGCTTTTTGTGGATCTTTCGGAAATCTAAAAACAATACAACAATGTGTGAGCTTAGTGGTTTAAAATAAGTTTTAACAGGACGCCATCCTTGTGAAATGACCTTCGCCTGAAGTCGTGTTTCTCAAAGACTATGATCTTCAACGATTCAAGACGAACGATAATCGCTTTCTTTAAAAAAATAACACTGGTATACATTCAAAATAATATAATGCTTTCACTAATAATTAACCAAAATTAAATAAGAAATAATTTAATTTTGTCAAAATATACAAATCATGCAGGTACGCCATTGAGTGACACACCCTCTCCAAGGGCAATTACCTGGTTCTTATTAGAAATCTTGAATGAAAAGTGCAACAAATCTAGTACAAAATTCAAAGAAAGGTAGCTTTAACCTTAATCATAGTTTCAAATAATATATACTGCTAAACTTACAAGGGAGATATCTAATATAAAATAAATGCATGCAAAAAATACAATTTGAATATTTACCGATGGAAAGTAATTCCAAGCTTCTTTCGTTCATTACGGCTTTTACAGCCATAGGCACAACAATTCACCATTTTTCTGTAAATAAACTGAATTCTTATAATAGCTCTTCTCACCACAAATCACCAAAATACACTGGGTCCCACCACTGCCACCTAGATTGTCTGGCTCCCTTTGTCTATGGGCAGTTAATAACTATTTTTGACTGCTCGGCGCGCACCAAATTTGCGATTTTTGCGAAATCTGGTAGACGGTGGCCGAAGCTATAAGCTAATATTCTTAGTTTATAAAAATGTCCACTAGATATCGCCAAAAATATTAATATGAAATCTGCCCCACAACTTTAAAAAGTAAATAAATATTGCATAAGTCCTATTAGTCAACATGGCTCCAAATGCGGTCTCGTGTATGTGAGAAACAACTTAATTTTCACTAGTAAATTGGTGTGGTGCGCTATAAATTGTTAAAAATATCGCAAAGGTAAGCCTACAAGGGATTCATACTTATATTAAATCATTAATGGTTAATACAAAATTGCTCCAAGAGCCGCGGTTACATGTCGAATGGAGTTGTGCAATTTTAATACAATTTTATTTTGTCTAATATTCGGAGTTATACAATACATATTTTAAAACATTTTTTCTGTTAATCAGAAGAGGTTTTCTTGTGGTTATACAGCGTGTCCAAGATAAGGAGGGCCAGTACAAGGATCTCGGAAACCGTAAGAGATACGAAGTCGGTTAAATGGCGGTAAAGTCGCGCATTTACGTGCCTAATAATATGCCGTTTAGGAAGTTATAAAATTCCGAGTAGTTCCGGAGATATCCGGAAAAAAACGACATTCTGAAAAATCGTTTTATTTATTCCTGGTTTTTTTTTTAGATCGAATTCTAAAGTTAATTGCACTTTTGCATTGTCTTTTCCGCTCTATCTAACAGCGTTAATTGTTTTGTAATCCGACAAGTCGACTTCGAAGGGCCATTATCAACTTTCTTTTTTTAACTACGGTCCTGTTTTTCTGATATTGGAGTTTGAGAGCTTTTTTTCTCCCGAATGCAACGATGTATGACACATTGGGGTTTAATGGCGTTTCGAGGGTTTTTTGAACAACATCAGGAAATTTTGGGATACGGTCCTGTATTTCTCCTAATTTTATAAATAATATCTCATAACTAACTAATTTTTTACTTATGTTGGGCTAGTTCAATAAATAACAAATAATTTAATAATAAACCACAAATAAGTGAACAAAAATCATTCTAAAACAGTGATAAAACGAACAACGAAAAAAGTAAGGAACTGCGTAATCAGGTGTTCAGAATGATTTCCGCTATTCTCTAAGCACAAATAACATCTTCTAACTGCCACAGTTTTTTGAGATAAAATAAAACATGCGATAGAAACTTTTCAGCATTTGTAAAATTATGTTCCATATTTCCTGGAAATTAGAAAACCTCTTAAAACGCTCTCAAACAAGCACAATTAGAATGGCAAGTGAAACAAATCACGCGTCACCATCTTAATTTTTTTGTTTCAAACATTCCTTTTAAATCCCGAATCAACAGAAGTTTGAACTAATGTTTCTGTATTTTGTTCACTTACGTGTGGTTTATTATTAAATTATTTGTTATTTATTGAACTAGTCCAACATAAGTAAAAATTTAGAGCTTATTTATGAGATATTATTTATAAAATTAGGAGAAATACAGGACCGTATCCCAAAATTTCCTGATCAAAAAACCCTCGAAACGTCATTAAACCACAATGTGTCATACATCGTTGCATTCGGGAGAAAGAAAGCTCTCAAGCTCTAATATCAGGAAAACAAGGCCGCATTTAAAAAAGGAAAGTTGATAATGGCCCTTCAAAGACGACTCGTCGGATTACAAAACAATTAACGCTGTTAGATAGAGCGGAAAAAGAGGCAAAGCAAAAGTACAATTTACTTTAGAATTCGATCTCACAAAAACCCAGGAAAACAATAAAACGATTTTTCCGAATATCTCCGGAACTACTTGTAATTTTAAAACTTTCTAAACGGCATATTATTAGGCACGTAAATGCGCAACTTTTCCTCCATTAACCAACTTCGTATCTCTTACGGTTTCCGAGATCCCTGTACTGACCCTCCTTATCTTGGACACGTTGTATACCTAATAAAAATGTAATTTCCAAAACAACGTTTTTTAAATTTTATTTCGTTCAGAGGATTTTTTCAATCTCAACATGTATAATGATAAAAATATAACATTCCCAATTAATGGCGTCGTCTCACAGACGACATGTCAGTGACTGCGTCCTAGAACTTAAGGGTTAAGCATTTATATTAGAACTCAGTTCACCTTTTTGTCAAGAATGAAGCCCGAACATAAAGAATTTAAAGTAGTTTCGGTTTTAATGCTCCCATTAAATAAATTACTTTAACCAAATAAAAGCTGCCATCTGGCAAGTATTCACATTTAAATCAAGAGAAGCGTAAGCTTGGGAATACCAATTAGAAGGTTTAGTACTTAAAGCGGGTTTTACGGTTCTGCACTGTTCGACGGAAATGCGGCGAACGTGATTTCCCTTTTAGCAAAACCGGAAAAAATACTGCGCGAACAAGATAGATTTCTTTTTATATTGGAAATCTAAGAGGTGTGCTTTGTGCCTGGTGTTTGTAAAGAAGATCTTTGGATAAAATGCTACAAGGACACTAGAAAATATAAATAAAGAGACAGATTTTCTACACAATACAATTTTTGAATTATTGGGTATTTTGAAAAAATATGTTTATTTTTACTATCTGGTGCACTTATTTGCATATTTTGTCAATTTTACGGAAAGTTCCATGAGTATTTATTATACACTTACCTACCGATATTAAATTCTATCCATGCAAAATTTTATTCAATTTTTAATGTATGATAACTTTTTTCCGTAGTCCGATTTAAATGTTTTTTTTTTAAATGTAGATAAATGTTTTAGTTTGAATTAACTTGTTTCAATTATTTTATACATGTTAAAGCATACAGGGAAATAAATTAATGTTTTCCCTTAAGTTTGTAACACCCTGTAGAATTATTTTGCAGTCTTAACTTTAACAAAGAAGCTTAGTTTAATCTATTCTTAACAGTTTTCTTTTTTATTTACCTTGATACCTTTCTCGGTTCAAGTGATACGAATTTTTTAAGAAAACACTACACATTTCATCGAGAAATTTTAATTTTAACACTGTTTGCAAAATATTTTTATTTTAGAAAAATTCCATATAGCGGTAATGTCAAGGCGTATGGAGGGAACTGCTTGTGCTCCAGGTTGTAATAACCGTACCTGTATAAAAAATCTAGTGTTTTATGAAATAAAAAGACCCCATATCTTTCCTAAATTTTCTCAAATTCTTCAATCTTTATTTGCATTAGTTACAAAGTAAGGTCAAATTACCTTTGACATGTTTTTTTTATAAAAAATTCCTTCAATGAATTTTATCCAAAGTGACTTGAATTATTATACAGAATTGTACAATCAATCAAAATATACAGGGCATGCTGTTTAAAATAACATTAAGTCTACCTTCCGGTATAACTGGAAGAATATATCCATTAAACGATTGACATCTTTTATAGGGAGTAACTAAGATTTCCAACAAATATCTTTTTTAGTTTCCAAGATATTTTAATGGGCCACTCGCCGTAAATAACCCTGTATATAAAAAGGTACTCGCGCCACTGTTTGAATTGCACCTCAACTTGGCTTGGGGTGACTGTAACCAAGTCGAATTTAACGCTAAGAAGACCCAGGCAGCAGTTTCCTCTAAAAAGGTTAACATTACAGAACCGAATATAGTCATGGCAGGACATGCAATCCCACTGGCTTCATCTATTAATTTGCTGGGCGTCAATCTGGGAGGAAATATGTCTTGGCTAACCACATTGTGAGAAGATAGCTTCTCAGAAACTTGGTGTACTCTTCCGAACCAAAAAGTTGTACACACCTCAACAACTTTGGATACTATACGAAGCCCAGATTTGACCATCACTAGAGTACTGCTCTCATGTCTGGAGCTCTGCACCCAAACATACTCTTCGGCTACTGGATTTCATCGAAAGGAGGGCCATTCGTCTGATCGGAGACCACGAGCTGACGAAGAGCCTCGATAGCCTAGAACATCGAAGACAGGTTGAGGATTGGACTCTCTTTTACAGATATTTCCATGGAAAGTGCACAGCTGAACTGTTCTCTTAATTCCGCCCAGAGCGGCGAATAGCAGAAATACACGACGAACCACTGCCGCCCATCCATATGTGGTTACGCATTATTTAAGAATTATTTCATCTGGAGGACTTCATTTTTATGGAACGACCTTCCCGAGGTCGTTTTTCCCAACGACTATAACCTCCAACGATTCAAAACCAAAGTGAATCGCTTTATGCGCACACGCACCACTCCCAGAGTGCCCTAAAGGATTATTCCTACAGTGCTTGTATTTGATCATAATAAAAAACTGAAAACTGAAATAAGTACAAATTATGTGATTTTTGGAAAACATTATTTATTTTTTACAAAAGATAACCTTTATTAATGCAGAAAAATCAATATTTGGTATTTACAAAAATGACAGTTTCCAGTGAAAATTAAGACACGACCACAAAGTATAGACATAACATTTAACAATGGGCTATTTACAAAACTAGAAACATATCTACATATTATATCGGATGATTTCCTTTTAAGACAAAAAAATAATATAATTGAGACTAAAATTGCTTCCATATCTTACAAAGGGGCACACAAAAAAGAAATACTTAGTTTAAAAATGTAATACTCAAATAGAATACATCTTACGCAAAATAAAAACAGTATTTAAATACATAAATAGATATTATAATTATTATTTTGAAAAATGAATCCCTTTTGCTATGAATTTAGCAAAAAAAATTTGGAAATACTTAATTGGTTTGAAAATAATAATAAATTGGTTTAAAAAAGATTTATTGTATTTAATCAAATTTTTAAACTATAATTTTTTTATGTGTAAACGTCATCATATTTAAATGTATAACAAATTGGAATTTTTTTATTACCTATTGGAAACCGGAAAATATACAGACGAAAGAAATTTTAAAAAATATTCAGGATGCGAATAAACTATATGTCATTCAGCTTAAGAATACAGTGGTTAGCCTACGTAGTTCCCCGAGTAGGATCGCCTATATTCTTAATTTGAACATAAATTAATTAATTTTAATTTTTCTATCTTCTTATAGCGTTATAACACTGGGGCACGTGTTCCGGTTCTTCGCATGTCAAAGTCGATTCGTCCAGCACTTTTCCATCTCCGCAAGAAATGAGCCTAGGATTGCCGTTGACGCAGGTGATAAGCCTGTGACAGTCGCCGGGGACGGCGAATCTTGGATAGGGCCAAAATCTGGCGGCAGGACTGCCGGATGGTACTTTGGTGGGACATTTAAAACCGACTACAGCTGTAAGGTAACAATAGATATTAATAATTTATCCCTTCTATAATTTCTCTGTGACATAACCGATATAATCACAAATGCAGAAAGTATTTTTTTTATGGGAAAAACTAAAATATTATATAGGGTGTTGAAAAATGGTCGGTACCACGGATTAACTCCGGTGCATCGCATTGCAGCGGAAAATGTCTAAGGAAAAAGTTGTTTGGTTTTGAAGGAGGAATAGTTTCATGAAACCCTGCGGTTTTGTTAACTGTCAAATTAGATATTTTCTTCACAAAATGTCGAACAATGGCATCTATTGTTCGAATTTTGTGGAGCAAACTCCACATAACTTTAAAGATTTAACTAACGAAAACGGGAGTCTTCTTTTTAAAATAATAAATACATGGTGTTATGGAAATGACGTATTATATTTAAACCGGCAATTCCTGAGATAAAGACAAATTGAAGAAAAATAGCCATAAATGGCGCTTTCAATTCATTCAGCGGTAAAAGTGACCTGACGTCCAACCAGAAACACACCTGTGTGGCACTGCGATACATGTAAGCAATCAAGGAATTCTGGCCGGTGTTGTCATATGTACACCTTAAACTCTTTAGACAAAATAAAATAATTTAAACCCATTTCCATTCTGTAATACCTTTTTGTACAATTAATTGTAGAACATTTACGACGGACTATGTTTTAAACAACCCGAAAAAACATATGGGATAGTAATAGCCACGTACGTCACTAGGTCAAATTCCAATGACTTCGTGACGCCTTACATCGGCTGAGCGAAGTAGTGTCATATTGCGCCGCACGCTTGCGTCTATTAGTTGAAGACCAACCAGCGACCGGATACGTTGTGTCTTGTCGATCACCACCAACAAACTCTCAGCAATCCGCTCTGTTTTTTCGGTTTACGCGTGTATCTTGCCCGTCCATAAATAATCTTTGAATATTGTTTTTATTGACGCGTTTCTTCTGGACGTCAAATTTCGTCGCGTGTAATAAAAACTATTAATCTGTAGTATAATCTGTATTATTGTATTTTCAAAAGCTCACTATCGGTTCTGTTTCACTATTACTGTGTGTACATAAAGTGTTTCCTGGAGTGTTCCCATGAAAAAGAAACCTGATTGTGTTGTTGCCTGGATTTTCTCGCTTTTTAGGTATAAGGATAAATACAAGTAGGTAGAAAATAATTTATGTTTATAATTTTATATGGAATTTCAGTTTTGCATTAAGTTTGGCAACATTTCCATTGGCTCTGGGTGAAATGTTGTACAGTAGCGCGGACTGACCTGTGAGTAAGAGTGTTTATTATCACACTTTTAAAGCGAACGAGGACACCCAAGGAGTCACCCATTTAAATATAATACGTCATTTCTATAACACCCTATATATTGGAAAAAGGAACATATTATGTATAAAATTTAATTTTATATATAATAGAAAATGCAGTACCCCACTGCTTTTCACGTATACTATTTTTTTAGATGAAGCAGCTAAAAGCTAAACATTTTTGGTAATCAGCTTCCTCGTTATCGATAGATATTTCTAAAAAGAAATAAAATTTGCCATACGCACGCTACTGGTGGTGTCAATTTGTTGAAATTTTGCATTTGGTCGTTGTGCGAGATGACAAATCGACTTCTATTAGTTTTGAAATAAAGTAATCGCTAAAGGTGCTTTACTGTTATAAATATTGTTTTAAAACCCCTATAAATCCGTACGCCAATGAGTTAACTAAAATTCTAAACAATAAAAGAGTGCGCCCTAGGATCATACGTAATGACACCATAATGCAAAACAATCGATTCACAAATACCAAAAATATCAGCTTATTTCCGTTATAAGTGGGACACCCTATATATCCATATATAATTACCTTCGGGATTACACGTTTCGATTAATAGATCGGGCCAATTGCATCCATGGATTTTGTCGTCGTAGACCAATCCAGGTTCGCAAGCTTGAGGGTGTGGTTCGCCAAAAGCACACTTGAGGTAGTTGGTAGAGCATTCCAAAGATTCTGGGTAGATTCCGAATTGGTATTCGCATCCCGGCGAGCTGATCGGAGTAACTGCAAAGGAAAATATTGCTTCAATTCTTTGCCGCTGGTAAAGAATTGGAAATGTTGTCACCCAGAGTGGCTACCTACGGACCCCTAATCGGGTCAAAAAAATTTTACAGGCTACTTTCAGTAAATCAAATTTAAAAAAAAAATAATCTCAAAAACATGTGTTAATTTTGTAATAGGTTTCTTATGGTATCTAATTAGAGGAATTATATATGTCCGCGTAAAAGATCATTGTCACAAAGACCTTGGTCTATAGCATCGATTTTTTAATAATTTAACGTCCGTCACATGGCTAATTTTACTCTTCTGAATCATATAACGCCAATATTTGGACCTGAGTTATTTTAATCAGTCACTATGACCATTTTCCTATTATTTATAACAGCCCAGTCTTATATAGGCTTAAAGTTTTGGAATGTTCCTTATAGAATGTTAAAATACTAAGAAAATTAGTCATATTTTTAATCTACCTAAGGTGTAAACGAAACTTGCACATCAAATATTTTTCCTTAATGGTTTATAAATGGTTAATAAAAAAATATTGTATATAATCTTCGGATAACAAACCGTCACATCAATTTATCTCCGGTGACATTTTCAGGTGTGACCGGTGATACAAAAATGCACAAATTCGTAGATAACAGCTAATATAAGCTATTTCTTAAACTTTGTTAGAGTAAAATGAGTATCTGTGCTCAAGAGAATGACTTCGTGTAGAATTTTTCCATTAATTAAGACTACTAGGTCTGAGTTAACCCTGTGACCGGCGATAGAACATAAAAACATACGCCTGGCAAAAAGTAGGCAATGTTCTAGTTTATATGTAAATAAACATAATAAGGAACTTACCTAAACAGGAGCACGCTTTACACAAATTCAAACACATACCGTCATATTTGTAAAACTATTAGGCCGACCTCTAGTGGCGTTATTTATAAGCAATTTCTGCCGTGACCATGCAGCTGCGGGGACGGAACTTCTAGTTAATAATTGCGTTTGAGAAACTAAACTGTTGATCTTTGAACATTATTTTTTGAATACAAATTGTAGTAGGAGTGTAAATTATTTATATTATATAAAAGTAACTTTAGTAAAATGACGCGGAATATAAAAGGGTAAAGTAAGAAATTATTGACTGGGGACACGTGACCGGCGATACATTTTAAATTCAAATTTGAATACTGCAGCTATAATCTAAAAAAACCTTTTATAATTGCTTTCTAATGCAGGAAGTAACATATATTTCGCAAATTATAATCGTTTCTACAGGCAAATAGTTAATTTTAGTAAGTTATATGCTAAGGACTGAAAGTTACCTGTAAAAAATTTTGAACCCAATTACTCTAGAAAAAGAGGAGTCAACACAATAATATTATTTAAATAATAACCTAAAAACCATAAAGTAATTTCTATTTAATTCTCACTTTTTTAACGCGATCTCTTAGAAACTAATGCTCCAAAAAGGAATAAATTATAGTAATAATACTAACGGAAGACTTAAAGGACCTTTAAAATGATGTGCCACTTGACCCCCCCCCTTTCCATTTAAGATTTTAAAGATAACATCTACCTCTATCTGGGGGTTAACCACGAAGGCTTCAAATAAAAGTATGTATAATGTTATAAGAAAAATAATAACAATTATTTGAAATATGAACAATCTTCAAATTTTTGTCACAGATCTTCCTGAAACAAGCCCAATCGACATATCAGATAATCTAAGTATCAATAAATTAACTAAAAAACTCTATTATTAACGGCTAAAACTTCACGAAAAGAAATATTGATCAGCTGATGACTTTCGTCACTTTCTAACCTGCCAAAAAGCGGCATATTTTTTAATTAAATTGATGCAACATAGATGGCTCTGATTGCTAATTTGGGATTGTTTGGGATCCTCATCTTAATGTCGGATTTATTAAAATTGAAAATACCCACGCTATAAGCATACTGAAAGGTAAACAAATATAAAATAACAGATTTTAGGTTGTTAAAACTTTCGTTTACTGTTTTGGTATTCACAAATTTGTGAAGTTTTTTTATAAGAAAGTAACAAGAAACATAATAAATATCGAAAAAATTCCATATGAATATTTTAATTCGATCGGAACATGATTTTTACTTAAAGAGAAAATATTATTTCTTGCTTACTTTTCATTTAATAAACTGAATGATTCTTGTTCCTTTATTAATTATTCAGTTAGATATTATTATACAGGCCTAATCAATAAAGCGATACAAGCCTGATTTTTAATATTTATCTTAGTGTTGGGAAAAACCGATGATTTTAATAATCGAGTACTTGATACTCGACCCATTTTAATAATCACTTGAAATTTTTATGACTAAGAAGAGACTGTTGATAAAACACCAGGGGTTGTTTTTGTAAGTTTGAGAAGTTTAGTCCAGAGTTTCTATTAAGGAAGAAAAAAACAGTTTCTGATTTTTTTAAAAATTATATTTTTTTAAAATATGCAATCGCCGCTGGCTAGCTAGTCCCAGTCAAAACAAAACCCATGTCGCGATGAATCCGCTAAGGGATTTGACATACTTTTTTGTATGCACCTTCTCGTATATGTGCCTTTAACAACGACGTATATCGTGTCAGCCTTCTGAGCGTCAAGCTCGAACGTCGCCAATCGGCAGATTTCGGGTGGAGCGCGGAGTCGAGCGAAGATCGGGTATCAAGTGAAAAGCGATTATTCGCTTGAATCTATAGCTAGAGTAATATTTCCTATCGAGCGAAAAACTGGTCGAATATACGAGCAGTGTTTCACTCGAGCGATTACCCTACCAAGCGGCCCATTTCGGCCGGCGTCAAGCGAAAGGTAATAAATAACAAGCGACGATTTTCGTTTGAATTTATAACTCGAGCAGTATTTTTAATAATCGAGAGATGTCAGTTATTTCAATAATCGAGTACTCAAGCGGTTTTTCGCTCGAGCGATCACAACACTAATTTATCTTATTTAATAGAAATTGTTTTAAATGCTCCCACAAACAAATACTAAAATTTTAAATGGGAATAGGGGCACTGGCAGCTCCAGTGAGGGCGCCAGCTTCGAGAAGGCCCCCTCCCCACTAACTTGTTTTGCTAATTTCCAATAAGGAAAGTCAAATCCTTATCGCCGCTACTCAAAAGTAGCCAGGCTCATTTGAAAAACCAAAAATAGAGGCGATCTTTATTTGGAGTCCACGTTAATCCGATGGTCTTCTTAGTAATTCCCCTGGCAACAAAAAAAAAGAGGACAGAAACATGTGTTTTGTTATTAACTTACTGTCAGCTTTTCGGTCTCCACAGTTGACAGCCCAGTGATAGTTACAGTGATTGTGGACGGCACCTTTTCCATCAAAAAGCAGTCCATTTTCACAAGTCTCCACCGTTAGAGTTCCGTTGGTGCAGAGGAAGAACAGATTGCACGATTCGGGATGAGTGTAGGCTTGGACGCCGTGTTGTTCTGGACACTGAGGGGCATCTTGAACCACGATACCAGCCTGAACTGAAAAACATAGATATTTTCGTTAGACATTAGAGTTTAGGTGTTTAGCGACCCAGGAACTGAGTCCGGAATTTTTAAATGAGTACCTACTTAGTTAGACCCCAGAACTTCGGTCTGGGGAGGGTCAAACTTCGATTGGTGGGGGTCATACAAGGAAAAGTTACGAAAAGTAATACCCTGCCGCGTTAGTCAATCCCGTATGTATGGTATTTTTCGCGTTAAATTGTTGGTTTGGGGGGTCATGGCCGCCATGACTCTCCTGGATCCGCGCTAGACCGGTGGTGCCCTTTCAAAGAGCTGATGCAAATATACAGGAATATTAGAAGTACATATCTCGAGAACTAAATGAAATTTAATTTTCAAAATTGGCTGTGGCTACAAGAGGTGGCTTTCTACGTTTATAAAATATTTTTGATATTGCGGTGTTGCCGGATTATTCCGAAAGTGGCAGCAAACCTCGAAATTTTAAATTGATTACGATAAATATTATATATTTTGTAGGTAAAAACCTGGAACAGTTTTCTATATTATATCAGATACCTATTTTTAGTCTTTTAATTATAAATAATATTGTGATTTTTTTAACGCCGTATCGGGACCTGGAAAGAAAATCATATCTTTTCAGCTGTCACAGCTAGAAAGCTAAAATTTTGACAATATTTTTTTTACAATTTTGGCAAGTATTTAATTAGTTTTATGCACGGCGTCTCAAAAACAATATTTCTAATGGAGATGAATTATTGTAAAAAACCTTC
This sequence comes from Barypeithes pellucidus, assembly GCA_963991005.1. Taxonomy (NCBI): domain Eukaryota; kingdom Metazoa; phylum Arthropoda; class Insecta; order Coleoptera; family Curculionidae; genus Barypeithes; species Barypeithes pellucidus. Next base: position 19,096,362 of record OZ022565.1, on the reverse strand, counting down.
TATTTTTAAATGAGATATTTGATATGTTTTGCAAATGGAGGACCGAATTATCTATCTACTTATCTTCAATATGTTCGAACTTATAGCGAAATTAAAATGTATCTTATAAAAACATATATTTTGGTAGTAAGCTGTGGAATAGATTTATGGGAACAATAAATAGAGATATAACGTCAAATATATTTTCATTATAGATCCATATGTATTCAACAATTTTACAAAAAAATTATTCAAAAAACGTTAAAAGTTGAAAATTTTGTCAGCATACTCAATTTTTCTTCATTGAAATTTTTTTATCTCCATTGGCCTTCGACTTGGCTATTTCACGGAAAAAAATAACACTTTTAGGTCAACAATAATACTTATTTAACAACAATTTCTACGCGCGGATGTCCATCTTAACGTCTTGTTAAACCACAATGAACAAATTTTTGAAACACCGTGTAAATATTAAAATCATAAATTATTCATTCTTCTGTTCAGTAAAAGTACACAGTAACCGACTTTTAATGGTTAGTAGACTCGTGTGTGATCTGAACTACCATTATTCTATAAAAAACTACATATTATTGCGGATACTGGTTCTGATACTGGGTGCGATATATGGTCTAATCTTTGAATTTCCAAAGCTAAAAAAATAGTATTTATTCTAAAAACGTTATACAATCAATGTGTCAGTTCTTCACTTTTACTTTTTTGCTAAATTAAAGATAAAAATCATGTCAATAAATGAAGTCTATAATACAGAGTATCAACCAATTATTTTATCACTTAACCTTATACAGGGTGACAATTTAAAAACTTGAAATGGCCATATATTAGAAACGAAAAACTGAAGACAAAAACGCAAAAAACAATTACTATAAAACGAAGGGGGAACAAAAACAAGCGTATTAGCCCACCCCTATCTGCAACCCCTTGGACAGGGTGAGATAAACCCTTAAAATCTTAAATAGAAAGGGGGTCGAGTGATACATCATTTTGAAGCTCTTGAAAAATACTTTCCAATGGTACCATAGAAAGGTACATTTCAGGAAATTCTTCTCTGTTTATTAAGGAAAACAATAAATGAAAAGACAATTTTGAAATTTTTTATTATTAGTTAATTAAATGTTCAAAATAGTTTCCGTTGTTTTGAAGACAATAATAAAGCCTACTTTCAAATTCTTCACGTACATTTGCAAAGGTTTCTCTGGATATAGCACGGCATTCCTGAACTATTCTATGCTGAAGTTGCTCTAGTGACTCAGGTTGCGTTTTAAAAACCACAGATTTTAGGTGACCCCACAAAAAGAAGTCAAGAGGTGATAGGTCCGGGGATCTAGGTGGTCATTCAACAGGACCTCTTCTTCCAATCCACTGGTTGGGATAATTATCATCCAACCACTGCCTAACGGGAACTACATAATGCGGAGGTGCTCCATCCTGTTGGAAATGTAGTAAGCGTTCTTCTAAAGATAAATTTCCGAGTATGTCCATCTGATTTTCTAATTCTCGCACTATTAGTGGTTTGATAGACCTCTGTAGCATTTCAGCATACCTGTCGCCATTTAAATTTCCTTGTATAAATATTGGGCCGATAATACCATCTCCCAATATACCAGCCCAAACATTAATTTTCTGGGGTACTGGGTATGCCCTTCTCTAAATACGTGGGGGTTCTCGTCATTCCAGTAACGACAGTTTTGCTTATTAATATGCCCATTTAAATAAAAGGTACACTCATCACTGAAGCAAATATTTTTAACTAGTCGAGGTTCTGCCGTAATTCTATCTGTAATTATTTCACAAAACTGTATTCTTCTGTCAGGGTCGTCGTCACCAAGTTCTTGCAGTATGTGCAGTTTATAGGGATAAAACTTATGAATTTTAATAAAATGCGAATATTTATAAACAATTTTTTTTTTCGACAAAAAAAATAGCAAATAAACCAAAACGAAATACCGAGGCTTAAACTGTTTAGAATTCTTAATATGCCAGGATATTGGTAGCAATCATTTTGAACATTTAATTAACTAATAATAAAAAATTTCAAAATTGTCTTTTCATTTATTGTTTTCCTTAATAAACAGAGAAGAATTTCCTGAAATGTACCTTTCTATGGTACCATTGGAAAGCATTTTTCAAGAGCTTCAAAATGATGTATCACTCGACCCCCTTTCTATTTAAGATTTTAAGGGTTTATCTCACCCTGTCCAAGGGGTTGCAGATAGGGGTGGGCTAATACGCTTGTTTTTGTTCCCCCTTCGTTTTATAGAAACTGTTTTTTGCGTTTTTTTCTTCAGTTTTTCGTTTCTAATATATGGCCATTTCAAGTTTTTAAATTGTCACCCTGTATGTGTGTCTGATCGAATTTTTAAAGTTATGTAAATTAATTTTTGTTTTTTTGGTGATTTAATAGGACTTGAGAAGGAAATTAACAAGAACGGATATTGGCAACGTTGCGAAATCATTGAGAATCATTTTTACACACGTATTTTTTAGCAAAACCGTTTTCAGCCAACACAGCACGTGTATTAATAATAATACTACATGGGGACATAGATGCTGAGTTGTTATAGACAACCAAGCCACACAGCAAACCGTCCCATGCGCGCGCCGTGTATCGCGAGCATAAAATATACAGATACGAGATCCGACTCCGCTGCCCTCCCTGTAGCTGCGCAACACGGAAAATGTCCGTTCAACTCGATTTACTATTTTTTAGAGTGTTATCAACAATTTAAAAAAAAATTGACTCGGGCGCTGTACTTCTTTTTTATACCCCTTTTCTTTACATCTTTTATTTAAACTATGGAATTTTTGCACACTCAACACGTCCGTTGTCGATGAATTCACGTTTTTTTTTTATATTTTTAATATGATTTCATCAAGAGCAGACAAGGCGTATTAACAAAAAGACGATCTGCTTTCTTACGGACTGAAATCACTCTGACGGGTAAGCGCAGATTTGCCGAAATTTTTCGCTGGAGTAAAACTTTCTTATTTTTTAATAATCTAGCGATTGGTCATTGACTAGATGAAGGCGTGATAACAGGACAATTTGGCAACGGGCTGCCGGACTAATAGTATAAAGTACATTCTATTACAGCACTTGTCTCCTTAGAAAACCTTCCGCAAGCAACACGTTTTCTAGAACTTGTACTTTAATTTACTATTTCAACACTAGTGTTGAAAAAATGTATCAACACGTGTGTTCTATGAAACGCTTTCTAGCCAAGTTAGAGCTCGTTTTCACACTTATATCTATCACCCCGTAAAAACCTGTTGTAGATATATTGCATAACCCAACGAATAAAATTTTAATTAATTATAAATAATTTAAATACCAAGCATGATTAAAATAAATATTTTAAAATAGGAAGTTAATATTTAATTAGAAAAACAACAGTGTTACGCTAACTATGGATAATTTTCACTGTATTCATATTGTTCAGTTTTAAAAACACCAGAAACGGTTTTTTTAAGTTCCATTCTTGTGGTTTTTAATTTTTAACACTAAAAACTAAATTAGAGAAAGTATTGCGACTGTAAATGTCTACTTTATTAACAAATTCTTTTTATTTTAAAAAATGTGGCACTTGTTGGTTTGCTTAATGAATAAATCGCAAAGTTTAAATGTCACTGACCAATCCAGTTATTACATGTTGACTTCCTTCACTTCGTTGTTTAAAATTTACAATTAATTTTTTTTAAATTTCGTGTTGTGTTAATTAATTAATAATAATGTGTTAAATAATTTTTCTTCTTATTTTTTCATCTAGATTGCCATGAACTCCCTACAATGGTGCCGTCATGTCGAAGATGTAAAATAATATCACATACAAACCCACCAAATTTTTTTTCTGCAATTTACAGTAAAAAAGTTATAGGGGCTAGCGAACAAACCCGAACAAACACCCGGTACATTACGATTTTGAAAGATAATAAGTATTTTTTGAGTCACTGAGTCACATTCAATTGTTTCTTTAGTTAAAATCGATTATTTCGGTTTATTAACAATTTTAGATAAGACAAAAATTACGAAATAATACCATTAATGAGGAATACTAAAATGAGCAAACTGAAGGAAGTTAAAAAAGTTAGTCATTCTTTCCCGAGCAAGAAGAAATCAAGAAAATGATCCCATGTTTTAGAAAACAACTTTTATATCAAATTAAAAATGTATATATACCATTTTTCCCAATATTTCCATTACTATGATCTATGACAAAATCCAATTGTCATTAGCGCACCCAGAGGGGGGGGGGGGCTAATATTATTTACTGGAAGCGAGATAGTAAGGGTGGGAGATTTTCAGCTTGACCCTTGTATATCATTTTTACAACTGGAAAGTGGTAAGCATAGTGTAATACGATATTTAGCTTTGCTGACTATAGAACACTTATCTCATCTTTCTCTTTGAATGCTCAAACATCGGCTGCCGACGCGCATCTTCGCAGACAGCATGAAGAATAAGGCCTCAACAAAGATCTCGAAGAAATTTTGGCTTGGGGAGACAGTAACCAAGTAGAATTTAACGCTAAACAGCCAGGCAGCAGTTTTCTGTAAAAAGGTTAACATTACAGAACCGGATATAGTCATGGCAGGACACGCAATCCCACTAGCTTCATCTATTAATTTCTTGGGTCACAATCTGGAAGGAAATATGTCTTGGCATAACCACGTTGTGGCAATCGCCAAGATAGCTTCTCAGAAACTTGGTGTACTCTTCCGAACCAAAAAGTTGTACACACCTCAACAACTTTGGATACTATACGAAGCCCAGATTCGACCATCACTAGAGTACTGCTCTCTTGTCGGGAGATCTGCACCCAAACATACTCTTCGGCTACTGGATTCCATCGAAAGGAGGGCTATTCCTCTGATCGGAGACCACGAGCTAACGAAGAGCCTCGACGGCCTAGAACATCGAAGACAGGTTGGGGATTTGACTCTCTTTTACAGATATTTTCATGGAAAGTGCTCGGCTGACCTTGCCCTCTTAATTCCGCCCAGAGCGGCGAATAGCAGAAATACACGACGAACCACTGCCGCCCATCCATATGCGGTTAAGCTTAGTACTCCTCGAACTGCATTATTTAAGAATTCTTTCATCTGGTGGACTTTATCCTTATGGAACGACCTTCCCGAGGTCGTTTTTCCCAAAGAAAATAACCTCCAAAGATTCAAAACCAACGTGAATAGCTTTATTCGCACACGCACCACTCCCAGAGTGCCCCAAAAGGATTATTACTATAGTGCTTGTGTTTGATCATAAAAAAAACGAAAATATAATTATCACAATGTTTAAAAAAATGAATTGCAAATAAAACGGTTAATATTAGAATGTACTTTTAGTGTTGAAGTGCTGGCTTTAAATACCCTTGAAAACAAATTGGTTCTGGTTCTAAAGCATTCGTTTATAACACTTTCATATGCACACCTAGTTTGTTTTTTGAGTGCAATTCTTGTTCACAATATGTTATTTGTCACTATTAAGGTTATTTTTAAACGGCAAAACCTCGTAGCCAAGTATTATACACAAAGTTGCTAATTCATTAGTAAACAATGCCCCTTTAGGAAAACTGTCCCGTTGCTAGCGAATTTTTAGCACTAAAAACAGGCAAAATTTTAAGATTTTTAATCGGTGAAAAATTTCTCTAATAACAATATTTGTGGTACTTACCATAGCCTAAGATGGCAAAAGAAACTACAAGTACTCTTGCAACCATATTGCGAACTGTTTTATTGTTTCCTTGGAAACAGACGGTTGTGGACACTTTCTACCGCTCGAATAATAGCAACGAAATACGACAGTAACACACGGTCAATATAAGTTGTACAAGATTTCGTTCAAAGATTTGCCAAGCCGTGTGAATGCCGACCGCCGTTCACTTGCGAGTTGTTTGGGTTCTACGAGGGCTAAACGATATGAACGATTCTTTCTCCTCGTTGTTCTTCCTCTTCTTCCTTTTCTTCTTCTTCACACAAACCCTCTAATAATTGATTTAGTTATCAAGAACAGATTAAGATTTTTTTATGATCACTGTAATTGGAAACATACTTTATCTATTTGGGTTTCATAATGGCTACATTATGAAATGCAAAAAGAAATTGAATAACCTGCCACTTTATGAAACTGGAATTTTATTTTTTTATGTTGGCAGCAAGTAGCGTTAGAATTTTAGGCTTACTTTGATTTCGTTAAAATTAGTTTTCTTGGCATTATGGATTCGGCAAAATTTTTTTATAGAAAACTTTAAAATACAAACCTTTAACCTTGCAAATAGATCATTTTTACTAGATATTTATCCGAAATACCTATACTCGGAAATATATAACATGTTGACGGTGTCCGTCAACTAATTTCTAGTCACAACTATAAAACAACATAACCTAAAAATAATAGAAATATCTTCCGGTTTATGCTCTATTTCTAAAGTTTTATTCACTAAAGTACTATTTTTATTTTTTATTCAATATAGTATTATACATATTACTTTATATATACATATTTATAGTTACTGTAAACATTTTCTGGGCATTAATTGTTATTTCTGTCAGATTCTGTGTCGACACAATTTTTTGTTCAATAGTATTATTTATTATTTTGTTCAATATTTTGAACTTTGTTCTGCTCGCACCATAACTCAAAGTTTTGCATATGCTTTTTAAAAGTTTTTCTAGATTATTTTCTGCAATATCTCGTATTTCTGACGGAGTACAACTTTCTTCCTGGCTAATTTTTTTTTAACTTTAATAATATATTTATTTTTATTTATGGCGGATGGGAAGAAGCTTTGTTGTGTTCAATTGTTTCTATCATGGCATATTTGATAGTTGTAACATTTTATGAAATTGTAAAAGTATTGCCAACCCAAAAAAAAAAATTAATTCAAATGGAACAAATCTACTTTGGTTTTTCAAAGTTTAAAGACCCAAATAGAAAAAATATTATAAAATACACGGTTCATAAGACAATTATAGCACTTGTACTTTAGAAAATTTAACATAACCCCCGCTTCGCGGGTCGTTTTCTAAGTTAAACGCGTGCTCTAAGATAACGTCTTATGAAACTTGTATCTTAATATACTATTAAGGTATTAGTGTGTAAATAAAGTAATTCATGTTGGAGATTATATTTAATAGGAAGCACGACCTTAGGAAGGACTTCCAAAAATCCAAAAGGACGACGTCCTCCGGATGAAAGAATTCTTAAATAATGAAGTTCGAGGAGTACTAAACTGAAGTGCTCCGTCATGTACTTCTACTATTCGTTGCTGTAGGTAAAATTAACCGGGTAAGGTTGTCGGAGTAAATAAAACTGTTTGGTTCGGAAGAAAAACAAGTTTCTGGGAAGCTGCCTGGGCCATTGCCACAACGTGGTTATGCCAAGACTCCCAGATTGACGCCCAGAAAATTATTAGACGAAGGCAGTGGAATTGGGTATCCTACCATGACTATATCCGGTTGCAATGTTAACCTTTTTAGAGAAAACTGCTGCCTGGGTTTTCTAAGCGTTAAATTCGACTTGGTTATTGTCACCTCAAAACAAAAGTTGTTCTTTGTTATGTTATTTTAAGGAATTACTACTTACTATAGTTCTTTATTACCTGTTCCTTGATTAATCGTTGCAATTACACAAGCAAGATCCCTTAAGTTCACTTTTTAACACAATGCGAGTGCCATTGTACCGCGTCAGGCAAAGCGACTTTTAAGTCCATTTTGTGTTTGTTTTTGTATTTATAGCCAATGGAAATTCATATAAGGCCCTATTTATAATAATAATATCAAACATTTCATTGCATTTTTCTAGCAATTATCTTTAATGGACACAATTCTACTTGTACGCCCACGACTTTTTGGCGCCACGTCTAAATAGTGCAAATGCGGGTAATGTACGATAAACATCCTGTATAGTATGTCATAATCTTTTAACAATAACCCCCAAGTACCCAAAGCACATTCTTGTCATGGTTAATGGTAGTAATGATGAACCATATGCGTAAGTTATTTAAATCAAAAAATGACGACAACAGTCAGATAGACGAGTAACCCTTAAATAAATTCGATTCTTACCAACGGCTTTTGTCTTTTGTGCAAGAACTTTAGAAGTTCTTCCATAAAAGTGAACGTAATTGTCATTCTTATACTTATGACTTTAAATTTCGAATGCGACAATTAATGTAGTATTAAAATTGGGAGGGTGAGACATTGAGGAGTGCAAGTCAAAAATCGAAGAATTTCTGAATAATTTAATTTAAAAGACACTTAAAATTTTAAAGGCTTTTATCTAGTTTTCGTACTATAATACCAATTAATTATCGAATTCGTTAATAACAGTAGCACGCTTAGCGCAACGATAGACTTTGTAGACTACGTATCTCGGGCACTTGATAATAAACATAGTGATAGCAGTATTTGTAGCCTAAGAAAAGCATGTGTTGTTGTTGAAAAAACTGTATGAGATGGGTTTTAGGGGGACTATACATAATATTATAAAAACTTATTTTGTGGATAGAAGACAGTATGATATGCTTAATGGGGTGAATAGTAAAGTGCCTAGCAGTGAGTATGGAGTGCCGCAGGGTTCAGTACTGTTACCTCTGCTGTATTCACTTTATGTTCTGAATTTAAGGGATGCAAATCTCAAAGCTAGACATTTTAAATTTGCGGATGATACAGTATTAGTGTATACCGGTGAGGAGGAGAAGGCATTGAATATTTTGGTAAATGATGATCTAAATTTATATCCTAATTGGTTATATTATAATAAGCTAAAAATAATTGTAGACAAAACGAAATATATGATATATAAACAAAAAAATAAGCAAATAGACCATTTAAATATTAAAATAAATGACTTAATTTTAGAAAAAGTTCAAAATCTACATCTATATCTAAGTTTGGTGATTGACAATGATCTTAACTGGTCCCAACACATTAGGCATTTCTCAAACAAAGTGATACCTATGGTATACAGATGTCAAAACTATCGGTTGACAAGTTCAGAAACTTTATATAGAGAGTTGAAAATGCCAAAATTGGAGATGCTTCTATAATTAGAACAGGTAAAATTACTGTATAAAGTTTTAAAAAATAACCAAAGATGTAATATAAACTTCTTATTGTCCAATAACAAACACAGTCACTAAACTAGATCTCAAAATAATATATATTTTGTAACTACTAGGATTGAGTAACCCAATAGTAAGAGCGGCTAAGGTTTATAATAAAATACCAGAGGACATTAGAGATCTTAGAAAATTATGTCAATTTGTTAAACGAGTGAAATTGTATTTAGGGATTTAATTGGGAATACGTCCAGCATTGTGAATTTATTACGTATTGATGATCGAGGCCAGTGCTATCAGGCACTGATTAGAGTATAGTATTCAGGTGAATGTACATTATGGTTTTAAAATAAACATTGTTTTTTTTTTCTCAAAAAAAAAAATATAATCAAAAATATTAATAAAATGTTATTTCGTTAATAATTTAGCTGATAGAAAACGATTCTAGAGTTTAGAGCAGAGTAGTGTACGTAATGATACGCCTAATTGTACGGGGTAGCGCATAGAATCTAAATGCATGTAAATGTCCCATTCTTCGATTAATGGTGGTAATGTACATTGCCCTTCGCTTATAAAAAAAAATAGGTGGTCACTTCTGAACGCTGAGAAATATTTCCTGGCTCATTTTCAGTATCTTATAACTGTAGGTTAATACGTATCAATCTGTCTCACAAATACTTTTATAAACCTTTTAGTGTTGTGATCGCTCGAGCGTAAAACCGCTCGAGTACTCGATTATTAAAATAACCGACATCGTTCGATTATTAAAAAAACCGCTCGAGTTATAAATTCAAGCGAAACTCGTCGCTTGTTACTTATTACCTTTCACTCGATACCCGAGCTTCGCGTGACGCCGATAGAAATGTGCTGCTTGGTAGTGTGATCGCTCGAGGTAAAAAACTGCTCGTATATCCAGTTTTTCGCTCGATAGGAAATACTACTCTAGTTGTAAATTCAAGCGAAAAATCGAAAATCGTTGCCTTTCAGTTGATACCCGATTTTCGTTCGTCGCCACGCTCCGCCCGAAATGTGCCGATTGGTGACGTTCGAGTTTGATGCTCAGAAGGCTGACACGACATACGTCTTTGTTAAAGGTACATTAACAAGAAGGTGCATATAAAAAAGTATGTCATCCTTTAGTGGATTCATTTCGACATGGGTTTTGTTTTGACTGGCTAGCCAGCGGCGATTGTAAATTTTAAAAAAATTAAATTGGAATCAACTGTTCTTCCTTAATAAAAACTCTGGACTAAACTTCTAAAACTTACAAAAACAATCCCTGGTGTTTTATCAACAAATTCTTCTTAGTCTATATTTCCTTTATTAAAAAATTTAATATCACCAACTCAACACGGTTTCTACAAGGGTGGATTTGCAGTATCAAATCTTATGGCGATTACTCAAGATATTGCACAGTCAATTGATGAGGGTTCTCAAACGGATGTAATTTATTTGGACTTTACTAAAGCTTTCGGACGACTTGGCCATAGACTATTACTTAAGAAACTCAATAATTTTGGTTATTCCGATTCACTGATTTCGTTGTTTAAATCATACTTAATGGATCGAAATCAATATGTTTAAATTTACGGCATTAAATCATCACAATACATTGCAGATTCTGGTGTTCCCCAAGGATCGGTTTTGGGACCGTTGCTGTTTATTATTTTCATCTGTATAAACGGATAAATAGCCTGGACGACTCCAGTGATCTTCAATCTGACATTGATCTTGTTGTTGATTGGTGCGCTGAAAATAATCTGCAGCTAAATATACTAAAATGTAACGTTGCTTCTTATACTACGAAGTCATTAGCTTTTGTATATGATTATACGATGGATAATCGGTCAGTTTCACGCGTTAATGAGTTTAAAGATCTTGGAATAATTCTTGATGCTAAACTTTCTTTCTGTTCTCATATAAACACTGTTATTTCTGAGGCATCGAGGGCATATGGTTTAATTCTACGATGTACAAGGGATTTTACGAATATTATATATATATCATCACTTTGTATAGTGCCTATGTGCGATCGAAATTGGAATATGGATCTGTAGTGTGGCACCCAGGATATGGCATTCACAGTAACAATTTGGAGGGGGATCAGCGAAGGTGTTTAAAATATGTTACTTTTAAAAGTGGGATGGTACCTATCCTCAGCAGGGTTTCCCGCATGAGCAATTGCTTAGCATGTTTGGCTTTGCTTCTTTGAAGTAGCGGCGGGACTTTTTCCTATTAACAACTCTCTTTAAAATTTTGAATAACCTGATTGATTGTCCAGACTTTCTGTCCAAGATTAACTTCTGTGTACAACGATTACATAGTCGTCATAGTAGCTGCTTTTATTTGGCGACGCCGCGTACGAATATATTGAGGTTCTCCCCACTGTCCAGTATGTGTGATCTGTATAATGAGAGTGATGTCAGTGTCGACCTTTTTAACTCCTCACTACCGGAAATATGTCTTCATGACTTTTTGGTTTTTCTCTTTTTTAGTTTCATTTTTTAGTTTTTTATATGTATATATTTACTGTTATCTCTCTATATGTTCCTGATTTTTGAAATATTCTGTTTCATTATTGTGTTACTGTGTATTATGTTTATCATGGTTTCTGCCTTGTAATTAGATTTATCAAAACCTGTAAGGCATGTACTTAAATAAATAAATACAAAGTTCAAGTGATTAATCGCTCGAGCGATTCACTCGATTATTAAAATCGCTCGAGTATCAAGTACTCGATTATTAAAATCATCGGGTTTTCCCAACACTAAATGTAGTTTTTTCTATGCCCTGGTAGAACGGAGCTAAATGTGACTTGTCGATAATAATAATAATTTTAATCTAGATAAATTTCATACAAAAAAAATTTGTAAATCGAGTTAGGTAATTTTAAAACGAGATATTATTTAGAACGCTAGTACATAGTGCACTTGTGCTTTGAATATAGTGGCCCAAATATATTATTATTATTTTATAAGTTTCGTTTCTCAACTGAGGACTATGTTTTATCTTTACTCAGAGATGCTGCCGCGTTGAATTTTTTTTGTAAAATGTTTCACTAGCGGTGTCCATTTCTCCCATATTTGAGAAAATTTACCATCCCAAATTCTACTCTCTACAGTGCTACACTGTTTAGTTTTACACGTGTAGAACTATGTCTATTACCACATTCTTTCTATTAATACAAACATTTAAAATACATATTTCAATTAAGTGAAAGTGTTGCTAATAAGTAATTTGCCTTTTGTTTGAACAACGGGTTTCGGTGTACCGTATGGATTTGATATTACCAAATTTATTTTATTAAATATCGTTCTTGTTAAGAACACGGTGGTTGTAAGTATTGTTATCTATTTGCACAGATCAAGTTATTATACAGAGCGTTCCTTAATGACGTGCTAATATTTCAGTATGTGATTCATTAGGTCATTTTATAAAGAAAAGTTGGTATGAACATATGTCTGCAACGGCTTAAATTTTTTGCTACAGGGTGTTGAATTTTTATTTTTTAAATGGTTATTTTTTAATATCTCCGAAAATACTTTAGATATTATTTTCAATTTTGGTATGTGTTAATAGGATATAGAGCCACACAATTTAGTTAGAAAAGTTATTCAATTGTTCCACCAGTGGCGTCCCTGCAAGCATATCCTCTGATATTTTTTGCAAGAAAGATGGTACGCCACTGAAATATTTTCATGTGGATATTTTTCTGATTAGCCTGGTCAATTCTACATAAGAACGGTCTCTTGAGTTTTTCTCGTCAGACGCACCGTTCTTGATCAAAACCACTAAATTCATATTGAGACTTATTATTATTTACATTGATAAAATAATTAATGATAAATTTTGTTTTATAAAATTTGTTGGAGTGGTCAATTCGATGCGAAGACGGGCGGAAGTATGCCCTTTAAGTAAAGGTGACCTTTTCCAACAATTTTTATGAAACAAAATTTATCATTAATTATTTTATCAATGTTGATAATAATGAGTTTCAATATGAAATTTAGTGGTTTTAATCTGACGAGAGACCGTCTTCATGTAGAATTGACCAGGCTAATCAGAAAAGATATCCACATGGAAAAATGTCAGTGGCGTACCATCTTTCTTGTAAAAAATATCAGATGACATGTCTGCCGGGACGCCACTGGTGGAACAATTGAATAACTTTTCTAACTAAAATTTAGGGCTCCATATCCTATTAACACATACCAAAATTGAAAATAATGTCTAAAGTACTTTCGGAGATATTAAAGAATAACCATTTAAAAAATAAAAATTCAACACCCTGTAGCAAGAAATTTAAGCCGTTGCGGACATATGCTCATATAAACTTTTCTTTATAAAATACCCTAAGGAATAACAACCTGAAATATTAGCACGTCATTAAGGTACACCCTGTAGTTCTTGTGACCTAAAATTTGAACAGTAGTATACCGTGTGACTTAATACGTAATGAGAATTGTTCCTACAATAACTGACTGACGTTTAAACAAACTCGTCCTTATTGGATTGCAAACTTAGGGTGAATGAGATATAGCGATTAACTAATTATATTTTAAGGTTCAAAAGGTCGTTTAATATTTATTTTATCATTGTATAGTTAAGTTAATAATTACTAATTTAAGTTGAATTACTTTTTGCCTAGTAATGATTTTGGAAATCTTAAGCTGATTAAAATTAAACTAAGTAATTTGCCGAGTAATTTATTGCCTGAAAGGAAAGTTTTTTAGTAGTTCTCTGCAACTGGCGATTGACCGATTTCTCTCAGATACCTTTACATAGCTGTGCTGATTAGAAGACTCTATCATCTCACTTTGAATTCTCACACATCGGCTGCCGACTCACACCTTCGCAGACAGAATGAATTATTGTCTCAACAAAAACCCTGAAAAAATTTTGTCTTTGGATGATGGTAACCAAGTCGAATTTAATGCTAAGAAAACCAGGCACCAATATTCTCTAAAAAGGTTAATATTGCACAACCGGATGTAGACATGCCAGGACACACAATTCCTCTGGCTTCGTCTATTAATTTGCCGGGCGTCAATCTGGGAGGAAATATGTCTTGGCATAACCACGTTGTGGCAACCATCACTAGAATACCGCTCTTGTGTCTAAACCTCTGCACCAAAGCAGGCTCTTTGGCTACTGGATCCCATCGAAAAGTAGAACTTGGAATGAAGACAGGTTCTTCATCCATATTCGGTATTCCTCGAATTTCATTGTTTAAGAATTTCTTTATCTTGAGGACGTCATCCTACCTTCTCGACGTCGTGTTCTCCAAGCAATATAACTTCTAATCGTATACAGATCGTATACGGGTCAAAAATTTTTTACAGGCAACTTTCAATAAATATGATTTTAAAAATAAATAATCTCAAAAACACCTGTTAATTTTTTAATAGGTTTCTTCTAGTATCTAATTAGAGGAACTATATATGTCCGCGCAAAAGATCATCGTTACAAAGATTTTGGTCTATAGTATCGATTTTTTAATAATTTAATGCCCGTCACATGGCTAATTTTACTCTTCTGAATCATATAACGCCAATATTTGGAACTGAGTTATTTTAATCAGTCACTATAACAATTTTCCTATTATTTATAACAGCCCTGTCTTATATTGGCTTAAAGCTTTGAAATGTTCCTTACAGAATGTCAAAATACTAAGAAAATTAGTCATATTTTTAATCTACCTAAGGTGTAAACGAACCTTGCACATCAAAATATATTTTTCCATAATGTTTATAAATGGTTAATAAGAAAATAGTGTATATAGCTTCGGATAACAAACCGTCACATCAATTTTTCTTCGGTAATATTTTCATGCGTGACCGGTGTTACTGTGACCGGCGATACAAAAATGCACAAATTTGTGGATAACACCTAATACAAGCTATTTCTTAAACTTTTTTAGACTGAAATCAGTATCTGTACTCAAGAGAATGACTTCGTGTAGTATTTTCCCTTAATTAAGACTAGTAGGTCTGAGTTAACCCTGTGACCGGCGATACAACATAAAACATACGGCTGGTAAAAAGTAGGCAATGTTCTAGTTTATACCTAAATAAACATAATAAGGAACTTAACTAAACAAGAGCACGCTTTACAGAAATTCAAACACATACCGTCATATTTGTAAAACTATTTGGCCGACCTGTAGTGGCGTTATTTATAAGCAATTTCTGCCGT
The DNA here is from genome assembly GCA_963991005.1 of Barypeithes pellucidus. NCBI lineage: Eukaryota > Metazoa > Arthropoda > Insecta > Coleoptera > Curculionidae > Barypeithes > Barypeithes pellucidus. Next base: position 19,081,111 of record OZ022565.1, on the reverse strand, counting down.
GACCGGCGATACATGCAGCTGCGGGGACGGAACTTCCGGTTAATAATTGCGTTAGAGAAACTAAACTGTTGATGTTTGAACATTATTTTTTCAATGCAAATTGTAGTAGGAGTGTAAATTATTTATATATAAAAGTAACTTTAGTAAAATGACGTGGAATATAAAAGGGTAAAGTAAGAAATTATTGACAGGGGACACGTGACCGGCGATACATTTTTAAATTCAAATTTGAAATACTGCATCTATAATCTTAAAAAAAAACTTTTAAAATTGCTTTCTAATGCCGGAACTAACATATATTTCGCAAATTATAGTCGTTTCTACAGGCAAATAATTTATTTTAATAAGTTATATGCTAAGGACTGAAAGTTGCCTGTATAAAAATTTTGACCCATACGCACCTGCTGAACGGATTTCCAAATTGAAAAAAAAGTCTTGTATGCATACATTAAAAATTGTTAACATATTTTTAAAAACATTTGTACGGTAAGAAACGATAAAAAAATATATATATTATAAGACATTTATAAACTTTATTTACATCATACCTACACAGCACTTAAACAACGTAAATTAAATTAGAAATATCATTAACTAATTAAATAAATACATCTAAAGTATTATTGATAAAAAATAAAATATAAGTCTTTTAACAACTATAATCTAGTAAATTTATTAATTCATAATAAGTCAGCGACGATACACTGCCATTTTTAATAGCATAAGTAATGTCAAAGTTGTATATGGATATATTTGCTCCGCGTCTTGTTGGCTAAGCTATATCTGCCTAAGATTTCTTGCCGTTGAAGTAGTTCTCACTGAAACAACAAGAAATATTGGGTTAAAAAGTCCCATTAGGGACGCAAACGTTATGTATATGGTCAATATGTAACTCCAAGTGATTTCTTATTGAAAATTCTATTGAGTATTTCAATTTCTCATTTCAAGCGTCGATATATAACCAGAAATCATGCGAGAAATGGTGTAGCAATTCAACACCATTCATTAACTTCCTTTACTCGTATCACAAGAACTTACCATCCAGGTACGTTAGCAGGATCATCACATTTGAATGTTTCTTCATTATAAACTTTGTCATCCTGACAAGAACCTTTTTGAGGCTGAACACCATTCCTGGGAAAAATAAATATTCTGCTATAAAAAATTTACAATGCAAATACCACAATAAATTATTATTGAGTATTCAATAATAGACTTCAAAATTAGTTGATAAAACCAATAAGTGATGACGGATGATCAATTTATGAATAAAAAGAAACCAGAAGAAGTCAAATACAATAATTATTATACACTATCCCAATTAATTACTAGAGATTAGAGCAGAGTGATTGTCCTGATACTCTAAAATCTGTTTTCTATCAGATAAAACAAAAATTATTAAAATTGATTAATTATTAACGAAACAACAGAATTAAAACGTGCAGTCTTGAATATTCGACCATTAATTGATATTATAGTACCAAAACTAGATAAAGGCGTTTAAAATGTAATGTAAGCGTCGGTAGAATTTATTATCTACACAGGACTTCTCAAGTCGAATATTAAGAAATTGTTCCGTTTTTTACTTGCACTTACTCGATGTCTCACCTCCTCAATTTGAATGCTACATTAATTGTCACATTCGGAATTTAAGGACGAGTATAAGAATGACAATTAGGTTCAGTATTATGGAAAAAGTTCTAAAATTTCTGCCCAAAAGGAAAAAGCCACTTGTAAGAATCGAATTTATTTAAGGGTTACCCGTCTATCTGACTGTTGTCGTCTTTCTTTTTATTTAAATCACACGCATATGATTCATCTTAACCTACCATTAATTGAGAAATAATTAAATGGCTTGCCGTTATTACCAGTGGAGCTGCGAAATGATTACTTGGTCAGCAAGATTTTACAATTGGTCAGTGGAGAAAAACATGTCTGGAAGCAGTTTACTTCAGAGGTCCCGGGCACTGTCAATTTATGTAACTTTCTTGTGTTTTCTTTTACGGAATACAGAAGGAAATCGGCTACAAAAGGTGTAGCGGGGGGCGGGTTTTCACTTGTTTTCCCAGGGCACTGTCACGATTCAGAAATGTTTGTTGTCCATAAGTTGCTGACCAACTAGCCATTTTGGCTGACCGATTACATTTTTCTGTTCGCAAAAATACGAATATTTTGCTAACCAGTTAAATGTTACTTCCATTAATTTAATGATGACAGGAATGTTGCTTGGATACTTGGGGGGTTATTATTAAAGATTATCACATAATATACAGGATGTTTATCGTAGATGACCACCATTGAATTTGGGAAACACTATTTAGATGTCGCCCGCCAAGAAATGTTTTCCCTAAATTTCCGAATTGTATGTCAAGTTTAGATCATAAATTACAACATATGATTCACAAAATTTCCTCATATGCCATATGGTTTTAAAGAATTCTTCACGAAGGGTCAGTGTTTACTTGCTAATATATTCATACATATACAGGGTGGCAACATTTACCTTTTGTACCTATTTTTGAGTTTGTTGTTCTTAAAATGCTCTTGATGATGTATAATTTTTGCCGGAACTAAGGTAAATAGAACTGAGTGATCCATTATTGTATTTGGAGCAAAAAATACTCTCAAAATATGAGATAAAAATCCAGGTCCGTATTTAAAGAAACTGATAACGACATTTTATTTAATGAAAAAATATAAAATATTTGTTTAATGGGTTTTTCTGAAGTCATAACCTTTCGAATTATTAATGAAATTAATTTTAGGCAAGTAATCGCTCTGTATCTCATGAGCAAAAACAATTCGGCAACGTACGGTACTAGATTTTAAAAAAGGTTAGAAAACTACACTTTTTCTCTAATTTACCTTCGTAGGAAGTACCGTTTAAAAGATACCCATACATTAAATTCTAGTGTAATCAGTCTTCAATTTTATATAAGTGATGGTTACCTGCAAATATAAAACTTCTGACAATCTTCTGGATGAGCGAAAGTTGGATGTGGCAATGTTCTTCCACCAGGTCCTTGAACATCACCTAAAATTTAAAGTACGGTGGTAGGAAATTACTTAATTGGCTAAAAAAATAAGAATACAGGTATTTAAAAAAAAACTTCTATAAAACTGTTTTCTGTTCTTCAAAAAACCGAACTGTACAATAAGTTTGCTTCTATAGACATCATCTCTATAAACCAAATATTATTAGAGAAGTCTCCTTACCTTTTGGACAAGAGAATCCATCATCTAAAGAATCCCTTTTAGAATCGGTACATACACGTTTGCTGGATTCGGGCCATGCGCAGGTACTTGCTATATCATCGTAGATCAGTCCTGAGGAAAAGGGCTATTTATGTAACTAGTACAATAAGTAAATTTTTCTCTCGTAATACAAAAATTGCCCAACAAGAATAAACCAAGGTGGATTACATATCAAACTCTTTACACTGTTTCCTGCAAAGTTCTAACAGCAAAGTAGAAATACTAATTATGCAAAAACCAACAACAAAAAGTATGAAATTAAATAAATAGTTTCCACTTTTTAGCTTACACTCGTTTGTAAAAGTAACATTCTGTCACTAAAATAACAGAACAGATAGTTGTTGTACAGATGCGCGCCAGGAACAGTATAAGCGACATTATTATCATCAGTTCTTGACGATTTTAGACAAAAAAGTTTTATTACCTGGCGGACAAGGCAATTCCAGTGGAACGCCTTCTACACAGTTGTAGAATTTATCACAAACTTGCGGATCTTCATGTCGATAATATCCATTTGCTCTGGGGCAACCCCTGCTTGGTTTCGGTTCCTCTAAAAATGATAACTTTACCAGACCAAAAAACAAAAAAAGTTTTGTAAAAATAATTTAAAGATTTTTAAACAATAAATACATAGGAAAAACTTCCCTCAAAATATTTACTTCATTGGCAACTATAGAATATAAAGCGCTATTACTAATATTATAATTAAAACTGTAATTGATATAGTTAGAGAGACGGTGACAATAGGGGGTCCGTGAAGTGGAATATCAGTAATTTGTTTTTTCGTGGAGTTTAGGACCTCCTCTATAACTTTTATATCTGATGAAATGCCGTAGAGCGTTGCTGAGAGGCGCTGTACCGCTTTAGATAGGAAATTCTCAATAAATTTAAAATTATATCGAGCCATGTCTGAAAATGAATTTACAGCATCTGCGTGACTCCAAAGTCACGGCTAACACATTTTCTGACAAGTCAACCCTTGCATATACTTTTTTTAGAGATAAGTACATTTTTTCTATGTAACATGAACCATGATGATACAATAAATACAAGGTAAGATATCGCACAGAAAGAGGCGTGGCTTTGTTATTATGTGCACACTTCTAAGGTTCCCATATGATTTTAAAGGATTTTTTGAAAATTAATCGGAATTTTTTCTTATTTTAGTAGTATTTGCTCTGGTATTTGTGTATTTATTAACATAAATATCTTAATATTCATAATGAGGTGGCCAGTGTTCGGTTGTGGTATGGATAACCAGAAAAAGAATTTTGACATACATATACGGTTTTTTCTTATTTCCTAGAGATTGAAAAACAATTAAAATGGATATACACGGTGTTGAAAAAAGGTCGGTACCCCGGAATAACTCCGGTGCATCGCATTGCAGCGGAAAATGTCTAGGGAAAAAGTTGTTTGGTTTTAAAGCAGGAACAGTTTGCAATTTAAACCACCCCCCGCCCCCTCAAATCCCGGACGCGGGTGGGGGTAAGCTAAGATATTTAAATGGAACCCCATATTTTTATTATATCTTTTGTCCCAAATTTTTTTTTATTTGGGCCCATTCTTCACCAATAATCACCATGAGAAAGACAAAATCAGAACTGCGCGAAAATCAAGTTTTATCCCGGAAATACTCTTTTTCTCTGTCTTGTACTAAAAAAGGCCCATGGAATACAAACAACTTTTTCCATGGGCATTTTTTAGTACAACACAGAGAAAAAGAGTATTTCCGGGATAAAACTTGATTTTCGCGAGGTTCTGATTTTGTCTTTCTCATGGTGATTATTGGTGAAGGGTGTGCCGAATAAAAAAAAATTTCGAACAACAGGTGTTTATTTTTGGTCGGAGAACACGATACGCCAATAAAAAATATGGGGGTTCCAGTTGAAAATCTTAATTTACCCCCACCCGCGCCTGGAGATTGAGAGGGTGGGGGTGGATTAAATTGCAAACTATTCCTTCTTCAAAACCAAACAACTTTCTCCCTAGACATTTTCCGCTGCAATGCGATGCACCAGAGTTATTCCGGGGTATCGACCTTTTTTCAACACCCTATATGTAAGTTTTGTCATACTTTTATTTGTGTAACCAGGAAGTATTTTAGATTCAATCTATGTTCTATTCTTATGAAATAAATATACCCGAATACCATGATGTTATTCTCTCATGTTATCTACAGTGTCACCATTAAAGTCCGCACCATATGGAACTTTTTTTTATTAATGAGGTTAGTTAAAATTAAATTTCGGCAATCGTTTTTGCTTCAAATTAGACTAAAAATTATATAATCAAATGTCACCATCTGTCATTCGGTATCTGTCAAAAATTACATTCTAATCAAAAAATGCTGAAAAATGGCATTGTTTTACCGAATTTCAAAAAAATTTTATTAGAAAAAGTTGTTTCTAGTACAATTCTTGGCCTAAATACAAAGTTTCAGTTTTCTAGCTCAAAGTTGATTTTTCTGCCATTTTTTCTAATTAACTTTTTTTTTATTTAATGTAAGTTCGCTTAATGGATATTAAACTATTTGCTTATACCATACTCAATATTTTATTTAGTTTGTATGAGCTTTTTTTTACTAGAATGCCATTTTTTTTCGAAATTTAAAATTAGAAGCAAAAAAATTTGACACAGGTGGTGCAAAGTTATCCTAATTTAAAAATTTTAACAGATAGACGTCAGATGTTTCGTTTTTCAAATGACAAATACATCTAAATATTTGATAAAAATTTTATTTTATACTTAAAACTATCATTATTATTAAAAGGAACAAAAAGGAACTTTAATCATTTTAAATAGGTAACACAAAAGCAATATAAATTTCACATTTCAGTGTGACGTCCTTCTCGCTCTATACAAACACCCGTCCGTCTATAAACGTCTTTGACAGCATTTTGTAAAAAGCTTGGTCTTATATCGGCACAACACTGTCCTATCGTTTGTTCCAAATGCTCGATATTTCTAAACGGTCGATTCTTATAAACTTTCTGCTTAAGATAACCCCACAGAAAAAAGTCTAGTGGGGTTATGTCAGGCGACCTGGGTGGCCAGTGACATTCTCTATCACGCCCTATAACTCTGTTTTGAAATAATTGGTTTATGCGTTCTTTCACTGCTACAGTTTGATGTATGGGTGCACCATCATGCTGATACCATAAGTTATGTCTATGGTGTAAGGGCATGTTATCCAAAACTTCGGTAATCTCGTTATCAAGAAAATTCAGGTACCTTTCACCGAAAATATTCACATTTATGACATTTCTTTTATTTATTCGGCACTCTAATTCGTTTTTTTCCATAGCCTACTTATAAAATTCAAAATTGCCTTGATATTTTATTGTGGATAAAAAGAAAATGTGTCTAAATTTTGAACTAATCTGATATCTGGGAATATTATTATAAGTTTTTTAAACTTCTTAGGTGTATGTACTATCAAAAAAATGGAATATCTGACGTCTATCTGTTAAAATTTTTAAATTAGGATAACTTTGCACCACCTGTGTCAAATTTTTTTGCCTCTAATTTTAAATTTCGAAAAAAAATGGCATTCTAGTAAAAAAAAGCTCATACAAACTAAATAAAATATTGAGTATGGTATAAGCAAATAGTTTAATATCCATTAAGCGAACTTACATTAAATAAAAAAAAAGTTAACTAGAAAAAATGGCAAAAAAATCAACTTTGAGCTAGAAAACTGAAACTTTGTATTTAGGCCAAGAATTGTACTAGAAACAACTTTTTCTAATAAAATTTTTTGAAATTCGGTAAAACAATGCCATTTTTCAGCATTTTTTGATTAGAATGTAATTTTTGACAGATACCGAATGACAGATGGTGACATTTGATTATATAATTTTTAGTCTAATTTGAAGCAAAAACGATTGCCGAAATTTAATTTTAACTAACCTCATTAATAAAAAAAAGTTCCATATGGTGCGGACTTTAATGGTGACACTGTATAATAAAATTCATAAAACCTTTTAATACCTTTACAATGGAACTAACAAGCCTAGCAACAGCTTAAGTCACCATAAGCCATTTAAAATTAACTCGCATATTACGTCACTGCGCGTGCCAAGTGAAATTGGAACGGCTATATATCATACCTTGTGTTTATTGTATCGTGAACATGGACAATGTTATGTGATAAGGTAAAGGCACAAAATATTTTTTTACGGTTCGTATGCCCATTTGTAACATATTTTACAGCTTTAAATGTACAAAAAAATGGAATGCCTCATTGTTGCATAACACCACCATTATATTTAATGACTTTAGGTTAATTGATGCATACATACGCAGGACTGTTCTATCGCCACACTCAATATTTGCTGGAATGTCACATCTGAAATTAAAAAAATGTTGGGTGTACAGGGTATCCCATTTTCGACACTTTTATAGGGTATTTCCGTAATTGCTAGTGCTATCAAAAAAGTAATGTAGGTATCATGTGCTCTTTTTGGGTCAAACTTAAAATGGTAAACAAAATTTGAAAATTTTCGCTCGCTTTAGAGATATGGGGGAAAATCAAAAAATTTACAATTTCTAAATTACCCTATATTTTCTTAGTTAAAAGAGATACGGAAAAATGTTTTATGCAGAAGTTTCTTTATATTGATTGCTGCAAAACCTGCCGTTTTCAGAATAAGGATACTGGACTAGGTAAAAAAGTTATCGGACCTAACCTCATTCTTTTTAAATGAACAAATCCAAACACCCTGCATATTTCAATCTAAAAAGATAGCATTTTATATTGTCTTTCAAATATATATATAACACACCATGAATGCTATTGGTTTGATATAATATCAGTTATATTGAATGTGGAAAAAACGAAGAAATGGCGCAAAATGTATATTTTGTTTGCTATCCAGAAACACGGTAACCATTTAAGGAAATTCCGAACATTTGAGATGGTTCCCGTTATTTTTTACCTTAATCTGAATATTTTATTTCGTTCCAAAGTAATAAAGTTTAAATAAATCACCTAGGAAATCAATATCATCCATGGTGTGTTATACAGGGTGATTCACGACGAGCGTGCATTAGAACTTTATGGAGAACTACTGAATATATGTTCCTGAAACTTTGGGGATTTGGGTTTATCGATATGCTCTCTTTAACTAAAATATTGACATGTTCCTGTCATTTCCGGTTATACCGGAAGTAGCTGCCAACTTTCGTTTTTTAAATACAACATGGCAATTTTTATTACATTTTTCGATTAAGCATTAAATACTAAGCACATTTTATAGAAAATGTTTTTATCAGACTCTATTAGTTTTTGAGATATCTGGACTTTTTGTAATTATTTGGCAAATGCATGACGATGAAATAATCCATATAATTTTTTTACCTTAGCGCTTGGACTAAAAATTTTTTCTCGCCGAATAGCTAGAAGATCATCAAGTCTCAAAAACATTTCAAATTCGGCATAAAATGTACAGGGTGGTCACAATTCAAGCCTCATTGTGAAAGAATTCAACCATTAAAAACTTTCTTATTTTAAATGGAACACCCTGTATATTTTTATTTAATTTGATGGCAAATTAGTTGTTCTTTATAAATAGTATTTACTGTCCTATACCTATATCAAAGCGTTTTCTCAAAAAATCCAATTTTATTCCGAAAATACTATTTGTTCAAGTGTGTTATGAAAACAATTGTACTTAGGGGCTGTATACTGATGTCTATACGGAGGAAAAGTGATTGATTGCTGGAAAATACAATATTCTAAAGTGTTTCTTAATAATTTATAAATAAAATGCAGTTGATTGTTTTAAATTTAATGGTTTAAATATTATTTTTTTAAAAATAGCAAGGAAACAAGTTTATAAACTTTAAATTCTTTACTTAAAAATGCGTTTGAAAATTATACCTAATATCTTTTGATTATATTTTTAAAATATGTTCGAAATGATTGCTTTTTACTTCCAAGCATTTATGTATTCTTTTCATCATGTTATTTCTTGTAGCATTCCTAATTTCTTGTGAGAGATTGAAATGCTGCCTTCACCCTTTCAATTAGATTTTCCTTCGTGGTGATGGGACGCGCGTAAACTTTATATTTAATGGTTCCCCAGATGAAAAGTCCAGTGGAGTTAAGTCTGGCGAACGAGCTGGCCAGTGGAAGGGACCTTGGTTTGCGATCCACTGGTCATGAAAAAGTCTGTTTAGGGCAGTTTTAACAACTTGGGCGTTGTGTGCTGGAGCCCCATCGTTTTGATACCAATCACTTTTCCTCCGTATAGACATCAGTATACAGCCCCTAAGTACAATTGGTTTCATAGCACACTTGAACAAATAGTATTTTCGGAATAAAATTGGATTTTTTGAGAAAACGCTTTGATATAGGTATAGGACAGTAAATACTATTTATAAAGAACAACTAATTTTCCATCAAATTAAATAAAAATATACAGGGTGTTCCATTTAAAATAAGAAAGTTTTTAAAGGTTGAATTCTTTCACAATGAGGCTTGAATTGTGACCACCCTGTACATTTTATGCCGAATTTGAAATGTTTTTGAGACTTGATGATCTTCTAGCTATTCGGTGAGAAAAAAATTTTAGTCCAAGCGCTAAGGTAAAAAAATTATATGGATGATTTCATCGTCATGCATTTGCCAAATAATTACAAAAAGTCCAGATATCTCAAGAACTAATAGAGTCTGATAAAAACATTTTCTATAAAATGTGCTTAGTATTTAATGCTTAATCGAAAAATATAATAAAAATTACCATGTTGTATTTAAAAAACGAAAGTTGGCAGCTACTTCCGGTATAACCGGAAATGACAGGAACATGTCAATATTTTAGTTAAAGAGAGCATATCGATAAACCCAAATCCCCAAAGTTTCAGGAACATATATTCAGTAGTTCTCCATAAAGTTCTAATGCACGCTCGTCGTGAATCACCCTGTATATTTGAAATGAGAATTTAAAATAGTATATTTTTAGATTAAAATATACAGGGTGTTCCATTTAAAAGAATGAGGTTAGGTCTGATAACTTTTTTACCTGACCCCGTATACTTACTCTGAAAACGGCAGATTATTCAACAATCAATAATAAAGAAACTTCTGTATAAAACAATTGTCAATTTATTGATTTCCCCCCGTTCTCTTAAGGAGTCAAAATTTTCAAATTTTGTTTCTACTATTTTAAGTTTGGCCCAAAAAAGCACATACGGACACATACATTCCTTTTTTGATAACATTAACAATCACAGAGATACCCTATAAAAGGGTCGAAATTGGGACACCCTGTACATTTTAAAATTATTCCTATCACCATCTACGAAAATGAGCAACAAAAATTTGGCTAACTTGGCTAGAAACTGACTAATATCAAACGTGTGTTCAAAGATACGTTCCAAACAAGTCTATTAGAATATATGACAGATTGTGCCAATTTGACATTAAACCATTTAAAAACATCTTTTGGTACTGGACTAGGGTGCTGGACGGGATAAAGGGCACTACAGCGCTATTGTACTTCGAAAAACTACATATATTTGTCTTATCCTTTTAGTTTAGAAACTCATTAAACATAATAACCGCTTGGGTAAAGTAGAAATGGGATAAGTAGAGTTATTTTCGATTTTTATTAGGATAGAATATCCATGCAGGACAAGTAAAGATGATCTATGTAATTATAGTTGTTTTAATGATACACTCTAAAAAATGCATTGGTAAGACTAATTTTATCTTGCTGTTAAAGTTTTAGCTTATGTAAAAGTAATTTTTAGTTAGCAAAACAAATTTTCATTTTAACAGAATTACGATGAATAAGATGATCTAGTTAACAGAACTAACTGTTATTTTTAACTACTTCTTAATTAACATAACTACATTATCATGTTGAAACCAACACTTTTATATTAATTAGCTCCCTATACTAATTTACTTAGTTATTGTTATTGGCCAGATATAAAATCCTGGACAAAATTAACGCAACATCATAAATTTCCCATATTTTTGATTCTATTTTTTTTCTGAACTTGTGCTCCGTTTTGAATGATTTTTTTTTTAATTGTAGGTTGGTTCCTTGACAATGTCATAGTTTTCGCTGTTTATGATAAAAATTTAATTTTCGATTTATACTGGGTTTACTAAAAATGCTATGTTTTTTTCCGAAAATTCGTGGAGTATATATATAACATTTTCTTTTTTGGTTTACTTCATTATCTCTGTTATTAAATGAGATACGCCGTTTTATAGCGTAACATGATTTTATAGACTTTCATATTCAACACATTCATTGTTAAATGTTTTCAAGTAGAATATGGACTTTTTCTGACATTGCAAGCGATGTGTCAGCAGATGTTGTGTTTTAAAGTTACAAAGGTCAAATAAAATTCGCCATACTGATAAAAACTGTTCGGAAACTGATTATTAACCGTTCGTCTCGTATGCCCAATTGCCCGACGAGTATTTTAATCTTGAAACCTACTTGACAACATTTAACAATGAATGTGTTGAATATTAAAGTCTATAAAAACATGTTACCCGTTAATAACAGAGATAATGAAGTAAACCAAAAAAGAAAATGTTGGGGAAAGATGGACCTACCGTTTAATGTCAACTGCAATATGCTTCGGTTGTTAATATAATCAACGGGTGATACGAATTTTCGGAAAAAAACATAGCATTTTTAGTAAACCCAGTATAAATCGAAAATTAAATTTTTATCACAAACAGCGAAAACTATGACATTGCCAAGGAACCAACCTACAATGCAAAAAAATCATTCAAATCGGATCATAAAGTCAGAAAAAAAATAGCATCAAAAATATGGGAAATTTATGCTGTTGCGTTAATTTTGTTCAGGAGTTTAGTAGTAATAAGTAGGTACGATCTGAGACCTGACGTGACACAAACTGCAGCCATATGCTGCTAGGAGATGGCGCTGCGCGCTGTATTTTCTCGACTAGCGTTGATAATACGGCGTGAAGTACCTATTAGATGTATATCCTATCAATAGCATCAATGGAAAAGACTTCCTTTTCTTGGTAATACTATTCAATCTGAAATGGTATTTTAAAGTGCTACTGTGTAGACTAAATACGCCCTTATTGTATAAGGTATCATCGGGTGGTCTGAAGAAATAATAATTTTTCCATACATTGTTATTTAATATTTCTTTGCTCTTTTTTTTAACAATAAAATAGGTAATAATTAACAAACACAATTGTTGAAACAACAATATGATGTTGCTCCTAATAACTAACTATATTGGTTATCCTAAATATTTATTCTTTCGGGTACTAGAAGTAATTGGTTGGCTTAACAAGAGTTATTAGTGACTTCAACTAGAATAATCGTAGCAATAAAATTTTGCCTTCGATACTGAATTTCCTCTTATCGCCAATTTCACTAAATTTTCTTGTTATTGAGACTAAGATCTTGGTATCCTAAACTAGACCATTTTTTAGAGTGTAATTTGAATCTTGTTTTAAGCAAGTGTATTAAAAAATTAACGATATCTAACTCCATCTCTATAAATGATTAGGTTAGGGGATGGGTTTTATTATTTTCTTGGAAGGATGTAGTTATTCAAGTTAAGATTAGTTTAATTTTGTTTTCTTTTGGTATTATTTTAATTTACAACATTAGGAACTATAACAAATTTGTAAACAGTATACTACGACCTTCGCCATTGGGATTTCCTAAACGGGTGTGTTGAGATACGAAGTCGGTAAAATTGGGACAAAGTTGCACAAAATAACGCAAAAAGATCAAAAATAAATACAGGGGCTTTCAAAAAATTTGGAAAAATCTAAAAATTTTCCCTCTCGGTTTTTATTTTTCCTGATTTTGTTCGAAGAGATGTCCAAAAATAAATTTCACTTTCTCATTGCTACTTTTAATTCATCACAAGATAGCATTATCAGATATTTCATGCGACGTTTCGTTACAAACCTTTCATGATTAGGATCGGAATCATCGAATACTAAACCATCTGGGCATAGTATTTCTTCGTGTTCACCTCTGGAACATTCGTAGTATAAGTCACACTGTACAAGGTCGGGGAAATAGCCTGTTCTTTGTGGACACTTAAATTGAGCGAATACACCTAGAAAGTATACTAACATTTAGCCGTATATACAATCATAATAATCAAAATATTATTTTAGATGAGAAATAATTTTAATCGTCAAAATTATAGTTCAATTAAAACTAAACTATATTGCTTAGTTTTTATGATTAAAGGTGCATTTACACTTGCATGGATTTAGTGGCGCCAATAAAAACTGGCGCACCAGTAAATAAAATTAGCAAGTGTAAACATCGACTTGAAACGAGAAAAGACCGTGTCTGGATTAAACCATGGATTGATTGTCGACCTGCTTTGGTGCTTCTGCAAAACTTCTAGTAGAACTCGCACCAGAGGATCCTGCTAGCGATAAAAACCATCTTCTACCAACCAACTATATAAACTACAATCAACAAAAATTAGAAGCGCATATACAAAAATAAATTTTTATGGAAGTCGATGTTTACACTTGCTAATTTTATTTACTGGCGCGCCAGTTTTTAATGGCTCCACTAAATCCATGCATGTGTAAACGCACCTTAAAAACTGTTTGAGCGTTGGAGACCGCACGCCAGTTTTTAATTTGAATTTCGTTTAGGTTGCGCTTCTAATATTTGTTGATTGTAGTTTATATAGTTTGTGATGGCTAAAAAAGTGGTCAGTAGAACTGACAATCAAATTTCTGGTAGGGTATAAACCTTATCCGTGTTTATGGGATGTGCACCCAAAGCAGGTCGACGATCAATCCATGGTTTAACCCAGACACGGCCTTATCGTCGTTCCTTTTTCTGACATAGTTCTCACTGCGAAAAACACTTCAAAAATGAAACTGGCGTGCCACTTATTCTTGTTTTCTCACAAAGTGGGAAAGATTTTTCCCGCCCGCTTCGAGTCACCATGTGCTCATAAATAAATAAAACCAGAATTGTCGGTGCGGGATTTGAACCCGCGACCCTCAGATCGCCAGGCGGACACTCCACTCACCCAGCCATACTACAAGCGATAATAAATAGCGGATTATATATAAATTAAATTGATAGTTAATTTTTCAAAGATGTTTAGGAAAATGTCTGAAGAATTTCTTTATTTATAAGGCCTCAAAGACTCGGGCACTCGTAAAAAAATAAATAAAACCAGAGATGCCGAGTGCGGGATTTGAACCCGCGACCCTCAGATCACAAGGCGTACGCTATACCACTAGGCCACCGAGGATATTTGTCAAAAATAATAAATAGATATTTACATTCTCCATGCGCGAGTGTTTTCATGTCATGTAGACAGGAAAACTGTCTGAAAAATTTCTTTATTTATTTGGCATCAAAGCTTCGGAGCACAAAAAATACGGTACATATCTCGGGCCATCGGAGGCTTTTCCGGACTCGTGCGTAAAAGCCTCTTTTCGGCCCTTGATACGTAATGTACTATTATTTACCTACTGAAGCAGACTATGAGTGTCCTTTACCTCTTCATAATTTCACTGCACTGAGAGATGTACTATTTAAAAAATAGTTTAATTTGTTTATAACTAGGTCGTATTTTAGCTTTAATCTTTGTTGTATGTTCATGAAATAAATATACAAAAATACCATGATATTATTCTTTGATTTCACATAGCATTAAATGCGTAAAACCTTTTAATACCTTTAAAAGAGAGTTAAAAGCGCTGACAGCAGTATAAATCTCCATAAGAGATTTAATAATCACTCGCCCGTTGACGTCACAAGCCACGCCTCCATCGGCGCGGAATCATACGTCCTAGATCTTTATACCGTGGTAGGGAACGTATAGTGTTACAGTTTTTATTAAAAATTGTCGTTAATATAATAATTACCGGCCGTTAAATAGTTTGAATAGAAAATAATAATTTCGTAGGAAATTTGGACAGAAAATTTTCATCTCAGGAGCTAATTTGGCCTTCTAGGACAAGAAATCGATTTGCGCTAGGTGGAGTTTCGGGGTATAAGTCGTTACTGTCCGGCGTCATGCAAAAAATGGGAGAGAGTGAGAAATGTATCATCCCCCATATCTGCCCCATTCACGCCGGTAATTGAGCCGGATGAAATCGGATATAGTAATAACATTTTTATTAATTGTTTTATTATATTAATGTTTTAATTTGCAATTTATAAGTGAAAAAATGTATTGGTTTTTCCAACCGAGAGGTAAATTTGTAGATTATTTGATATTTACAAACTTCTATATGGTACTGTACGGCCCCCCTCCGCATCTTAAGCCACTGGGCACGTTATACAAGTTGTGAAAGATAAAGTTCATAATTTTATATATTATTTTTACACCTTTGATATTTAAAAACTTGTTTCGTTCTTATAAAGCAAATGCCATGTCGAAGAAAAGAATCAATTATTTGAATAAAAAAAATTATTCCTTTTTAAAATAGTACAGGTGTCCCATTTTCGACACGTTATCAAAAAAGTAATGTAGGTGTCATGTGCTCTTTTTGGGTCAAACTTAAAATGGTGAAGTAAATATTTGAAAATTTTCGCTCGCTTAAGAGATAAAGGGGAAAATCAAAAAATTGACGATTTCAAAATTACCCTATATTTTCTTAGTTAAAAGAGATACGGAAAAATGTTTTATACAGAAGTTTATTTATATTGATTTGTGGAATAATATGCCGTTTTCAGAATAAGTATACGGGGTCAGGTAAAAAAAGTTATCGGACTTAACCTTATTTTTTAAATGGAACACCCTGTATATTTTAATCTAAAAAGATACTATTTTAAATTCTCCATTCAAATATATAACACACCAAGGATGATATTGGTTTCCCAGGCGATTTATTAAAACTTTAAACCCCAGTAGACCATGAAACAGAAGCTAATATCCTAGAAACAACTATATTGACTATTAACATTTAATGTCTATTTCATTTTTACATATTCATTTGCGAAAATGACTTATCAACATATTGAAAAATTTGATATATCAGTTTATATTGAAAGGGGATAAAACGAAGAAATTCGCAAAATGTATATTTTGTTCGCTATCCGGAAACACGGTAACAATTTAAGGTCATATTCCGATCACCATATATTATATTTTAATCAAAAAATTATAGTATTTTAAATTTTCTTTTCAAATATATAACACACCATGGATGATATTGGTTTTCTAGGCAATGTAATTAAACTTTATTATTTTAAACCACAGTAGACCATCAAACAAAAGCTAATATCCTTGAAACAACTATGTTGACATTCTAGTTGTTATTAACATTTAACGTCAATTCCATTTTTACATATTCATTTGTGAAAATGACCTATCAACATTTTGAAAAATTTGATATGATATCAGTTTATATTGAAAGTGGAAAAACGAAGAAATGGCTCAAAATTTATATTTTGTTCGCTATCCGGAAAAACAGCAACCATTTAAGGACATTTGTGATGATTCCCGTTATTTTTTTACCTTAATCTGAATCTTTTATTTCGTTTTAAACTAATAATGTTTAAAAAAATCGCCTAGGAAACCAATATCATCCATGATGTGTTACATATTTGAAAAGATAATTTAAAATGCTATCTTTTTAGATTAAAATATACAGGGTGTTCCCTTTAAAAAAAATAAGGTTAGGTCCGATAACTTTTTTAACTGACCCCGTATGCTTATTCTGAAAACGGCAGATTATTCAACAATCATTATAAAGAAACTTCTGTATAAAACATTTTTCCGTATCTCTTTTAACTAAAAAATATAGGGTAATTTTAAAATTGTAAATTTTTTGATTTTCCCCGGTATCTCTTAAGCAAGCGAAAATTTTCAAATTTTGATTTTACCATTTAAAGTTTGACCCAAAAAGAGCGCCATTACTTTTTCGATAGCGCTAACAATTACGGAGATACTCTATAAAAGTATCGAAAATCGGACACCCTGTACTTTAAGGCTAGGAATGAGTTCAGATCAAGATGATATTATATGCATAGCAGCAGATAGCACGATTTCTTGATCGATTTTTGACGATACTTGTCTTCTGAAATACAAATTTAGCCCCCGTCAATCTCTGTACAATAGGTGTAGGATCGTCTTTGGGGGTTAAGGAAACCTTATTTTTTTAACACTCTTGAGTACTAAAGGGCAGATATTTTAATGTTACCTTAAGTTATACCTCAGCAAAGGTAGACTTAGCATTATGGTTAGCGTAGGCCTTTTACGAGGGGCACCACAGCTTCGCGAGGGCTACGAACCGCGATCCTCGGTCGTACCGATTTGGGAGTGCGTACCTGCCCGTACCCCACGAGATATCCGATCTCATCCGGCCTGTTTACCGGCGTGAATGGGGTAGAGATGGGGATGAGACATTTTCCACTCTATTTCTTACATGACGCGCGACAGTATACCACTAAAATCCACCTGGTGCGAATTAGTTTACCGGTCGCGGGGGTTGCACCTGCGCATTCAGTTCCTATACTCATATACGAGAATCATTTTGTAAAAATTCACTTAACTAATTAATGAAAAAACTTAAATATGTAAACACTCACCAGACAGCAAAGTCGCTAGGACGAACAGGATTCTTCGCATCTTAATTTGTTGTGATTATTATTTACGTAAAATAAGACTAACCGCAACAAAAATAATTTAAAATTAATAAAATACAGATAAAAGTTAACAACTTTTGCCGAACTGTAGAACTAATGTTATAATGGTATTACGTGAGATACGGACAAAAACTAAAAGAGATAGACGAAATTATGTGAATTATCAAGAAATAAGCAACCGAAACTGGATCAGCGAGTCAGAAAAAGATAGATATTACGTGAAAAGAGAATGAAGAAAGTGGGCCTGTGTATATGTAGAATATGCATGAATTAAGAGGGTATACCTGTAAAAATTAAGATTCAAACGTATAATAGATATAGAAGCCAGCGCCGGGTACTAGTTTTTTTATCCATATTTTTTCCCAAATCAGAAAATTATTTTACATTCATGTTCCAAATTATGACCAGATCGGTTAAGTAGTTTTTAAGTGATCCTAAGGACAGAAGCGGTTTTGCAACGCGGGCGAAGCAATGCATATTACAAATTAATATTACTTATAAATTAACATTACTTCATCTTCATTGGAAACATTATACATACAAGCAGAAACTTTTGTTTGGGTTTGTTTGCTATTTTCCAAAAATAAAATTAGAGCCTCTTAAATTCTTCTAGTTTTTTAGTAACTTATTTAATTTATTAATGTAACTTTCATATATAAAATTTGTCTTCCTTTTCTGCTACAAAAGTTTGCCTGGACTATTTCAAAAAAAAATGTAATTCAATTTGATTCAGCCATTTTCGTTACCCTGTGTATAGGCAGACAAAATATCATCTCCGACAAGATTTCCAAATAATTCATAAAAACAAATGTACATAAATGTATTTCAAATCATTGGTTATTAGGATGTTATTTCGATATTAAATAAACTCTATCTTTAATTGAGCATATAAACCCTATCTAATTCATAATTCTTAAAGTTAAATATATCACATTAACAAAGTTGACAACCATTAGTCAAAATACAAGCAAATATATTTATGTATACTAACAATTACGAATTTAATATCCTACGGTATAATACCCATATACAGGGTGTCCGGGTTTGTTCGGGTTTGTTTAATGGTACATGGAAAAACCACAGACTCCTTAGGTAAAAATATTAGGATTTAATTATACTTCCCTATATCCGAAAGTTGATATTAACTGAGATACCGGGTGTTAAAGTTAAAACTTCATTTTTGTTTTTCTCTAATAACTTTTACAAAACTTGGCTTTTATGGTCTTTTTAGGAGGAGAAATTGATTTTTTTGGGAAATTTAATGTACAGTGTAGGGGGCACTGTCTGCGGAATTTATCGTACATTTATTAGGTCATAAATTTTTGTGCCTTAGTGTATTTAAGTTTTCAATATCAATAGTACTTTTCACATATTTATTACGTAAAAAAGGTATACTAAGTTCAGGTCGCCCAGAGTTACCGTTTCCGAGATATTTGCATTTAAATTGTTTAGTGCGTTAGCTCAGGCAAGCAAATAATATTTTCTTACTTCTTATCAATTAACTTTACATGATAATTAATTTCTACTAATGGTAATTGGGAATGATAAATACAACAATTGGATCGTTCTTTAACTTACTTTAATTAAAATAACTTTGACCCTAGAAAATATCGTATTCCCAATAGCAATGAAAACACAAACATAAGATAAACTCAAAATGAAACATTTTCTGACAAAGCTATCTTGCAATAATCAACAAACAAATAACAACATAGAAGTCTCATAGCAACTGCATCTCTAAATTTCATTTGTTCTCTCATAGGTTACTTTAAAAATAAAAAATTTTCTTTGCAAATTAATAATAATTGGGCAGGTGAGTTTATCATAAGGTTCCTTTCGACACGATATTTTCTAGGGCCAAAGTTATTTTAATTAAAGTATATTAAAGAACAATCCAATTGTTGTACTTATTATTCCCAATTACCATTACTAGAACATTAATTATCATGTAAAAGTTAATTGGTAAGAAGAACCAAAATATTGTTTGCTTGCCTGAGCTAACGCGCTAACAATTTAAATGCAAATATCTCCGAAATGGTAACTCTGGGCGACCTGAACTTAGTATACCTTTTTTACGTAATAAAAATGAGAAAAGTATTATTTTTATTGAAAACTTAAATACACTGAGGCACAAAAAAGTTATGATCTAATAAATGTGTTGTAATGCCCGAACAAACCCCACATTGTACATTAAAATTTCATAAAAGAATCAATTTCTCGTCCTAAAAAACCATAATTGCCAAATTTTTAAAAAACGTTAGTTTCTCGCAAATTTATTAGAGAAAAACAAAATTGAAGTTTTAATTTTGTATCCTTATACCTGTATCTAAATTAATATTAACTTTCGGATATAGGTAAGTAAGAAGTCTGTGGTTTTTCCATGTACCATTAATTAGCGGGCACCCTGTATATGTAAAAAAAAAATACTATATTAAACTACTAAAATTTTTTTCCTATCCTGTATGCGGTGAAATATTGTTCTAAGCTTAGCGGACACCCTGTATATTTTTCTCTACATATGTGCATAATAATAGTAATATTTATTCTTTTTCAATCTTTATTTTTTGGTAACTCTTACAAAATTTGCAATTTTACATGTCACAATATTACCTAGAATAAAAAACAAAACGAAAATAAAACAGAATAAAAAAAACATATAGCAAAATATAAAACCAAGTAGAAAGACAGAAACAATCTACAATTTAAAATGTCTGCCAGGATACACTAATCACAGAGACATCATACTAACATTAAACACTGAGCGGAAAAAACAAAAAAAATCCTCACTTGAATAAAATACATTTTCAATTAAAATTTGTTTTACTTTTACCTTAAATTTGTCCATCTGCAGTTCCCTCATTTCCCTTGGCGATTTTAAGTAAGTAATAATAGAGGTTACGAATAAGTATAATACAATGAAGAAGGAAACCTTTACAACCTCTTTAAATTTACCATACTTTATAAAAAGAAGTCGTAATTATCTTCTCATAAATTCATTTGTCGCTTGTACTATTGCGTACCGTACATTTACGAGCAAATAAACGGGTCTCTAGTAACTTTTGTGAGGGCAAGACGGGGGAGATTACCGAAGACTATCCCTCATTACTTGCCTGTCACCTCACCTACCAAAGCCATGATTGATCTGATGATTTAGTATATCCTCTTAGTGTATAATTATTTGTTGTCATATTTCTTCGACTTTTACCCTTTGGCAATATAAGAATGCAGTCGCGTATCAGACTAAGACTTCAGATAGAGGTATCAACGGGTGAGACATGAATATTGGTCACGGACGTGTGTAATGGGCTAGGTTTACAAGAATTTGTCAATGAAAAAACTGCATTTGAGTTAAATTTTTCGTATAAATGAATAATATCGACTTCCCAAGAACTTTTTTCTCGTCGGCCTTGTCAGCTTTTTATGATAACTCAAGGTAATCTTTGTCAAACCGTTTTATAGTTCTCTTTAATGTCGGTTAAAAATGATCAATTTTGAAAGGTCATTGTCAACTTACTAGCTGCTGCTATACAGTGGCGGTTTTAGGGAGGGGCGGGGCCGCGTGAGATTTTATAGTTTCATTTTCTTTTTTAATTTAACCCAATATGCAGTGGCGTATTTAAAGCGGCTCCAGTGAGTCTGGATGTGCTAGGATATATACAGGGTGTCTTTTTAAAACCCGAACACCCTTTTTTCTCGCTCAGATTGCATTTTTTTGATTTCGACCTCCTTAGATGATTTTCGTAGTTTTGAGGGGAAAATCGAATGGCTTTTTTCACCTGCGGTGTTCCGGTGGTGCCCTGCGCAGGGCAACTTTTTTTTTTTAATGGGAACCCGTTTTTTTTCTCGCAGGTTCCGAACCTTCATTAAAAAATAAGCAACTTTCGTCCCAAACATTTTTTTATTCGAATCAATCCTGAACTTTTCAACGACGAATTGTTACACTACCAACAAGATGGAGCTCCGGCTCATTTCACGGTACCTGTTCGCCAATGGTTAAACGATCGTTTTCCTGGACAGTGGATCGGGCGGCTCGGCCCCGTATTATGGCCAGCAAGATCACCAGACTTAACGCCGATGGATTTCTTTTTCTGGGGGTTCATCAAGTCGATTGTGAGCCGTACGAGGACGTAGAATCTTCAGGAGTTGAGACAAAAAATCACCGCTGCCTGTAGAGAAAATGTGACTCCCGAAATTTTAGAACGAGTGCGAGAAGGGATTCAGAGTCGTTTGTACTTTTGTATGGAAAGAAACGGGGAGCATTTTGAACATTTATTAAAATAAGAAAATTAGTTTCAACCTCAAAATTGTTTCTGATTTCATTTTGCCACTTACTTTGTCTGAGTTCAGGATCGATTTGAATAAAAAAATGTTTAGGATGAAAGTTGCTTGTTTTTTAATGAAGGTTCGGAACGTTCGAGAAAAAAAACGGGTTCCCATTTAAACAAAAAAACGTTGCCCTGCGCAGGGCACCACCTGAACACCGCAGATGAAAGAACCTGCGTCATTCGATTCCCCCTCAAAACTACGAAAATCATCTGAGGAGGTCGAAATCAAAAAAATGCAATTGGAGCGAGAAAAAAGGGTGTTCGGGTTTTAAAAAGATACCCTGTATATATACAGGGTGTCCGCTAATTAATGGTACATGGAAAACCCACAGACTCTTTACGTAAAAATATTAGGATTTAATTATACTTACCTATATCCGAAAGTTCATATTAACTGAGATACAGGGTGTTAAAGTTAAAAATTTCATTAGAACAATTTCTTACAAAATTTGGCAATTATGGTTTTTTTAGGACGAGAAACTGATTTCTTTATGAAATTTTAATGTGCAACGTAACGCGCTGTCTGCGGCATTATTTGCACATTTAGTAGATCATAACTTTTTTGTGCCTCAGTGTATTTAAGTTTTTAATAAAAATAATTCTTTTCTTATATTTATTATTTCTCATATTTATTATGTAAAAAAGATATACTAACTTCAGGTCTCCCATAGTTACAGTTTCGGATATTTGCATTTAAACTGTTTAGTGCGTTAGCTCAAGCTAGCAAATAATATTTTGTTACTTCTTACCAATTAACTTTTACGTGATAATTAATGTTCTAGTAATGGTAATTGGGAATAATAAATACAACAATTGGATTGTTCTTTGACTTACTTTAATTAAAATAACTTTGACCCTAGAAAATATCGTGTCGAAAGAAACCAATACCAATGAAAACACAAACAAATGGAGGTTTCATAGCAACTGCATATCTAAATTTTATTTGTTTTCTCATAGGTTACTTTAGGAAAAACATTTGGTTTGCAAATTAATAATAATTGGGCATGGTGCACTAAACGATTTAAATGCAAATATCTCCGAAACGGTAACGCTGGGCGACCTGAACTTAATATACCTTTTTTACGAATATATATGAGAAAAGTATTATTTTTATTAAAAACTTAAATACACTGAGGCACAAAAAAGTTATGATCTACTAAATGTGCAAATAATGCCGCAGACAGCGCCTCCTACATTATACATTAAAATTTCATAAAAAAAGTAATTTCTCGTCCTAAAAAAAATCCATAATTGCCAAATTTTATAAAAGTTATTAGAGAAAAACAAATATGAAGTTTTAACTTTAACACCCTGTATCTCAGTTAGTATCAACTTTCGGATATAGATAAGTATAATTAAATCCTAATATTCTTACGTATGGAGTCTGTGGTTTTTCCATGTCCCATTAATTAGCGGACACCCTGTATATACAGGGTGTTAATTTGAAAATTTCCCACCGTTAATATTTCGCTTAAAGTTAATAATATTAAAAATCGAAAAGACACGTCGATTGTGAGGGGGTCGCTTTTAAAGAATATTTGCAGCTTTCGGGGTTTAACCCCCTAGGAGGAGTAGATGTTACCCTTAAAATCTGAAATTGGGAAGGGTGTCAGGTGGTACATTATTTTAAAGGTCGTTTATATCTTTTGAGTACAACTTGCCAAAAAATCAAGTTCCAAAAATGGACTTATTCGTGTAAATTTTTTAGCTAATAATTCTACTCCAGTTCCAGTTAGAACCATCTTTGCAACGCGATTTCTTGAAAACTACCACCCAAAAAATAATATAATTTATGGTATAATTGGATAGAGACTTAAAAGTCACTTGACCCCTTGCCCCTTCCCATTCAAGATTTAAAGGGTAACATATGCTCCTCCGAGGGCGTTAAACTACTACGACTGCAAATATGCATTTCATCATTTACAATATTACGCTGTTGAATATTCTTACAACAAAATTATAAAACTGTTTTAGCGTATGTCACATGAGTTTTGGCGCAAATTTCAACCAATTGTTATATTATAATA
Organism: Barypeithes pellucidus; assembly: GCA_963991005.1. Lineage (NCBI taxonomy): Eukaryota > Metazoa > Arthropoda > Insecta > Coleoptera > Curculionidae > Barypeithes > Barypeithes pellucidus. Next base: position 19,056,902 of record OZ022565.1, on the reverse strand, counting down.
AAATATATTTAAATAAAGTTTTGTAATACATAGTATTTAATTGATTCATAAGCAACAAAATTATGAACTTAAATTAAATGTAGAGGACCATGGTCTTCCACTAGACGCAACTTTCTGCGAACACCTAGCATTAGTTTTATATCGATTTCCCGGATTTTTCTATATATCCTGTGGGAAGTTCCTCCTCATATTGTGCTTCCCATCCTCCATCGTAAACTTTTCGAGACAAGAGAGCTCAAAAATCTTCTATGGGCCGAGCCTGGGGAAGGTTAGGAGGGTGGTCCTTTCGCTGAACAAATGGTACCAGTTTTGGATTTGTCTTGCATAGTGACAGTACACAAGGTCTGGCCAGAACATAATATCATCTCCAGCATGTTCTTCTTCAATAAAATTAACCAGTTTCGTAAGACTATTATCGATATACCTTTGACTATCCAGGGCTTTACCTCTTACTCGACCATCATAAGGCCTGGGTACACCCCTGGTGGCAAAAGCGCACCATACTAACACCTTATTAGCGAATTTGGAATTTTGTTTAAATTTTACATTATCAGGGACCTCTACAATATTTCCAGTCTAAAAACCATCATTTCCCTTCATTTCGGAGTTGCTTAATGTGAAATACTTTTCGTCATTCATAATTATCACCTGGTTGTTTGCAAAATATACTCTTCTTAATGCATGGCATGATCTCGGGATTCTGTTTAGTTGGTTGGCTGTATATTTCGGTATTTCTGGCCATTTCGCGATAGTTCCCGCGCTATGGTGTTCTTATATGTTCGATATTGTCGTGCTAGTTTTCTTGTTGATGTACCAAGTGTGCTTTTCACCCTTCTTATAGTCTTTGCAGCGAACCCTCAAGCTTTTTCGACAGTTGACATCAAGAATATGTCATCGATCAGCTGTTTGGGGACTTAATCAAATACCCCAGTTTTATAGGAACCGCATTGAGCGTGTTGTGTTTTTATATTTTTCCAGTTTGATTGGTGCTAATACGTTTTAAAAGTGTATTTCCGCCGTTTTAGTATAGTTTATATTGTTTTGAAAACTTTGATTAACTACATATCGAGTTGTTTGTGTATTTGGAAACCACAATAAGTACTAATCACGTAACGAAAAATTTATAGGTTAATATTTTATTTATCTGTTTTTAGGCGAAAATAGTAATTATGGAGCATAATTATTGTCGGCCTTCTACCTCAGCTGATGCCACAGTTAGAGAAACTAAGGTGATTTTTAATATTAATAAAAACATTTCTAGATGTTTTATTACTTGAGAGTCGACATTTATTTCAGTTAAATATCAGGTAATACTTTTGTGCGGCGACTTGAATGTAGAGAGTTTGGTTAGCTGGGAAAGTAGGAAATATCTGCATGATATTTTTAATAGTCTTGGTCAGACTTCAAGTGCAATTATTGATCATGTAGTGTGTCATAATATGTTTATCTATTTTTAGAACTTTACAGCAAGCACTAAATGTATTGTGGGGTGCTTTTGATTTATATATAGAGCTGATGATAATCGCCGAGCTTTAAAGCCTTGTGTTGCTCAGAAGAGACACAGATTTTTTGAAATATACATGGCGAATTAGCAACTTGTTGCCGAAAAAAATTGTCCCAATTTATCCGACTTCGTATCTCTTTACTCTTACCTTTCCCGAAATCCCAATGGGGAAGGCCGTAATCCCCATTTCATTAGTTTTCTGCATATATGACTTACGTAACCTATGTATTGCAGTATACGTAGCCTACGTATTCAGAAGAACGATGCATATAGAATTTGCTTGTTGATACTATACACTTATAAGTTATAAGTTACCTACTATTGAACATTAAAGTTAAAACAAAGGTAACAAGAGTGAACAACCTTTAAGCAAACCGTATATTTAGTTTTTTAATACAATAACCTTTCCTTAGAAAAGGTCCATAGCTATTTTCAGAAATGTTTTTTTGTGCATCCGGTACAAAAACATGGAAATTTTTCCAAGTGATTTGTATTTATATAACAGGGAAAAGAAATGATCAAGGATAACTTTTTCGAAAAATTGAAGATATAATTTAATATTACAGGTATAGTTAAGTCTATGTGTAGACACATTCTATAAAGTTTACAGTAGGTAAAGATGGTCATTCATGTAGATACGTACTTCATATCTTTTTGTGAATATAGAGGCACCTACTAGACATATAATTATAGATAATGATTTAATTTTATATATTTGAATAAATAAATAACAAAAAAATACAATGTGTTTGTGTGTTTTATTCCTTATAATAAATAATAAAAAATGCATTTAAAAATATAAATAGACTCGTTTCAGTTTTAAAATAAACGTACGTACTATTGTAGCACGGTCCTGGAAGGTCCTGGAATGTCATACAAACCTAGGCAAAATAAATAATCAGAAATAAGCAGGCAAGTCATTAATGTCACGTGACACTTGACATATCTGGCGTGAGGGTTCGATGCAACGACTATACCAGTCTTTCTGATCTTACTCCGGTAAAAATTCTAGGCCTTCCACTTCGTGGAAGGTTCATATAAGGAATACCTTGCTCACATTCAGCAATTGTCCGATAAATGATTCTACGCGATATATTTTGATTTTCAAAAATGCGTATTATTTCGGATTTAGTCCAACTAAATTATAAATACTTTTCCGAATTTCTAAATTGAAAGCCATATCGACTTAATCAATTTAAAAACTGAACTGTCAACGTTAAGTGAAGGTGGCAAATAAGTTTTTGTTGCCAGGGCAACTTGATATTCCCTTCTTATTACCAATTTTATGGCATCTGAAATTTATGCCAAAACTTATGGGATATACGTTATAGATGTTTCTTTTAAATAACCGTAAGAACATCAATAGACCTTACATTATACAGTTTCGCAGTAGCCGCTGAGGATGAAGGTTTATGCCTTCGAAACATATATGGAATTTGAATAAAAACTTTCTTTATTAAACTAGTGGAACAGATGTTGGGTTTATTTACCTGTCCTTCTTTTTATTCGTATATCAAATAATCCAACAACAATAAAACAACGGATAAATGTGTTTTAATTTTTTATTTACTCTAACTTTGTACAACATAATTATGTTTACATACACATTCACTCCAACAAATCAGTTCTTAGCATATGCTCGACATTTTTACACATTTTTCATCCGGTTGTTGTACGATATCGACAATAGATCTTTTACAATAAATAATAATAAAAAGTGACAAGAGTTATTACTATTATGTATCAAAAATTTATAACAAAGCTAAAAATTCAAAAGGAATAAAATAAACAAATATAAGAACAAAAGATACAACGTTACAGAAAGGAAAAACGATTCGTCGGCGACAATATTAAAAAAAGGAGAAAACAATTCACGGAATTAAATATTGAATTTAAATTGTTTTAAAACAATAAATAAAGTCATATTGAATTTTAATTTTATTTTAAAAAGGGAAATAATATAGAAAGTAAATAACTAATATCACTCAAACGTTTAATTCTTTTTGCCTGGCTTTGATTGGCCTACCACGGGGTCGTCTTTGTACCAGTCCTCGCTGAAAATTAAGAAAAAATAATGTAAATCTACTTCGTCCTATTTGGTTATGTAAAATATCTCCCTTTTCCAACAATATATATTTTTTAATAAATTTAAGAGATATTTCACTTTTCCAGTTAAACATACAAAATAATTTGTTAACCCTTACGACATAATATGTAAATAGTATATTACGTACCGAGGCGGAAAGTTTTCATTCTTGCCGAGAGAGTCGGTACTTAACCGAGGCGCGAAGCGGAGAGGTTAACTAAATCTCGAGACAGTAATGAAACTTTTCACCGAGGTTTGTATACTATTTTATTTACAACCACATCTAACATCCACTTCTTATTATTTTGAATTAAAATTATTAATAGAGATAAATGTAATTTTGACTTTTCCATTGAAAAATTAGACAGAAATAACCGCAGGTGTTAAAATAACGTAGGTAATAATACACATCAAGATGAAAAATATCATTTTTTGAATATGGCTTCCATGTCACTAAACAATATATTATTTTAACAAGAAAAAAATGCTATCAGATAAGGAATTTGATTTTGCTGCTACTCCACCAGAAATTCGAGAAACAGCAAAAATAGTAGAAGAAGATCTTCTGCCAACTAAAAGCCGCCCGAGATATAACAAGGCATATAACTGTTTCAAAGAATGGTGTACGGGAAACAAAATTCAAAATCCTGGTTCTGAGTCGGCGCTACTAACTTATTTCAGTGAAAATGCCAAGACAAAGAAAATATCAACGATTTGGTCACAATATTCAATGCTGAGGACCACTCTATCAATTATCATCATTTTTAAAAAAGTGTGTTCGTATATTATTTTGAGATATCGATTTTTTAAAAATTACCAAAAAATAATTTACTTTCCACACGGGTGGAAAGTAAAAGTAAAAAAAACGTCAACGTTTCAACGTTTCAAAGATAGATGAAATGTCATTATTACATGCATGGTTGTAAACAAATGTATTATATCTATTAACAAGCAATATATTAATATGGTAATGTCACCATATGTGTCATTTTTAGAAAAAGAGGATATTTATTTGTCTTCTATGGGGCGATGTCAAAATTTTACTAATATGAAGTGTCTCCAATAAAGTTGGAACCATATGGGGAGAGAATATATTGTTCTATTTAGATAAAATTGGACTTTGATGATTTGCTTCAATAAAGACCAAAAATTAAGTAATTAAATGGGAACACGAGGTTTTTGTTGAAACATGGCATTTATTGATCGAAAAAAATATATTTATATATTTGAAAAAGTTATTTGTATTATAATTTCATGCCCACGCGCCAAATTTGTATCACTTATAATAATTGATTTCTATCCATTTTCGGCCAATATTTATTTTGATTGAAAACGGAAGTGGACCCAACCACCGTAATTATAAACAACGGCGCCATTCTAATATATTCATTGTTTCGACGTATTTATTATTCAAAAAACAAGACTCTCCTCTTCGTTGATTAAATCTTTGAAGTTATGAGGATTTTGCTCCACAGATGGCAACATTTTTAAACTGCACTTTAAGTTTTTGAGGAAAATGAACAGGTATAAATATAACTTCGTATCTTACCATCCAGGAACATTTTCTGGAGCATCACACCTCTGGGAGTCCTCATTGTACACTTCTCCTACCGTACAGCCGAGGTCACGTGGTTCAATTCCATTCAAGCATACGTAGAATCGTTGACAATCGGTTGGATGGGGGAATTTCGGATGAACAACACTGTTACCTTGGGAATCTTTACCCGGTGATTCTTTGGGGCATTCGAAGCCATCCTTGAGTACGTCTACAAAAAGAAATGTGATGAGTATTATGATTAAGATTAAATTAATTGTGTTTTCTATTCTACAATGTTTTTATGGCAGAGGATCAACTTACTTCCTACTTCCTTGCATCCTTGTCTTCCTGCAGAATCAGGCCATACGCAGGTTCCGGAATATTCATCGAAGTGAAGCCCATTGGTGCAAGTGATCTCGATGAATTCTCCGTCGATGCAATTGTAGAATTTATTGCACACCGATGGATCTTCGTGGGAGAAGAAACCGTTCCTTCTTGGGCATGGGCCTTTGGGTCTTGGAGGTTCTAAAAATAATTATTTTATTTAGTTATACCACAGAGAAAGGATACCCAGGGGGATTTAGAATGGTGTAGATGGCAAATATAATGACAGTTGTTATCGTTCTAATTCTTCTTCGTGTTTCTATGCTTCTTCTTGTTCTTCTTCTAATGAAACTATGCATACTCACTGTACTGAATAAATAACAACTTACGTAATTCTGTTCTGTCTCCGCAGTCAATATTGAAGGGCTGATCACACTTATTCCTTTTTCTGATTAGTTGATCAAACACTAGACCATCTGGACATACTTTGGCGACAGCTTCACCCTCCGTACATTCGTAATATTTATCACATTGTCTGGGATCCTCGTATTGGCCGTCTTTTGGTGGGCATTTAAAGCCGCTTTGGGCATCTGGAAGAAAACGTCCAAGTTTATTTTACATTCTTGAGTTGAAGAAGATTGAATAATTCTATACAAGGTGTGGGATGTGGGACATCTCCCGGATATGAAGAAGACAAGTGAAAACAGTACTACTAAGTTCATATAAACTGTTTTCGTATAGGCTTCCTCTTCGGAGATATGGGCTCCCAAAGAGCAGCCAACTAGTAATACGTTATAACCTACTGGCACGAGCTACCAGTGAATAATGATATTTATTATTTCCAAAAAAAATAGGTCGATGCTTATTTTGCTGTATGTATAGTACGCTACTGACTTCAAAGATATAATTATAAAACAATCTGATGAGCTGAAACAGACACCGGTTTTAACGTTTCAAAATACCCTTTCACTTTTACAACATTATGTAAAAATTCCACCGACATAAAATAAAATAACAACAGTGTGTTTCTGATCAGAATTATTAATTATTTTTTCACTCCTATCGGTATTGAAACGGTATTGAATTTAAGAGAGAGACAGATATAATTTGAAAGTTGAAATATATTAACTAAATTTCATATTTTATGCAATTTTTTTTAAAGAAAAGTCACTGATTTGAATCAAAATTCGACGGGCAACTGGTGCATGCATAACTCTTTGCGAAGAAAGTAGATTAAATATACATAGTTATTACAAATCTTTGATAATATCGATTATCTAAGAAAGAACAATTGTTACTGCGTATACAGGGTGTTCCTTAATGACTTGCTAATATTTCAGGATGTGATTCCTTAGGATATTTTGTAAAGAAAAGTTCATATGAACATATGTCCGCAACGGCTTAAATTTTTTGCTACAGGGTGTTGAATATTTATTTTTTAAACGGTTATTTTCTAATATCTCCGAAAGTACTTTAGATATTATTTTCAATTTTGGTATTTGCTAATAGGATATTTTGTTGGAAAAGTTATTCTATATTTTCACCAGTGGCGTCCCTGCAAACATGTTCGCTAATATTTTTTACAAGAAAGATGGTACGCCACTTACACTTTTCCATGTGGATATTTTTTCTGATTAGCCTGGCCAATTCTACATGAAAACGGTCTCTTGAGTTTTTCTCGTCAGACGCACCGTTTTTGATTGAAACCACTAAATTCATATTGAAACTCATTATTATTAACATTGATAAAATAATTAATGATCAATTTTGTTTTATAAAAATTTTTGGAAATGGCCACCTTCACTTAAAAGTGCTTCCACCGTCTTCTCATCGAATTGCCCACTCCAACAATTTTTATAAAACAAAATTTATCATTAATTATTTTATCAATGTTAATAATAATTTTTTCAATGTGAATTTTGTGGTTTTAATCAATATCTGATGAGAAAAACTCAAGATACCGTTTTCATGTAGAATTGACAAGGCTAATCAGAAAAGGTATCCACATGGAAAAATGTCAGTGGCGTACCATATTTTTTGTAAAAAATATCGAAGGACATGTTTGCAGGGACGCCACTGGTTGAACAATTGAATAACTTTTCTAACTAAAATGTGTGGTTCTATATTCTATTAACACATACCAAAATTCAAAATAATATTTAAAGTACTTTCGGAGATATTAAAAAAATAACCATTTAAAAAATAAGAATTCAACACCCTGTAGCAAAAAATTGAAGCCGTTGCGGACATATGTTCATATGAACTTTTCTTTATAAAATGACCTAAGTAATCACACCCTGAAATATTAGCACGCCATTAATTTATATCGTAAAAAAATAAATCCATGCTCTATTGATGATGGAATAAAAATGATTCTAGTGGCTCCGTGGTTAAGGCAGCAGTTGGAAAGTTAGTAGTGGTATAAATCATGTCCTTATTGTCCGGCGTCATGCAAAAAATATGGAAGAGTAAAAAATGATACATACGACCCTATCCCATTCACGCTGGCAACCGGGCCGGATGAGATCGGATATCTCGTGGGCTACGGGTGACTGCACGTACTCCCCAATCGGTAGGTCATACCGTAATGCGAGAAACTATGCCCATGCTAAGCTGTAGATCACCTCGGAAAAGGCCCTATCAGGCGAATGAATATGAAAAGATAGATAGAAAGGACGGAGTTCAGTTATATTTCATTGTCAGGCAAAAAAACGATTTCAGATACCCTCGTATTGTCAATGGTTATTTATTGTATCTAATCATGTATGTTGAAAGTATTGGCCTTAAGATAATAAGTAAAAATTGTAATTTCTTTTTGTCTCCTAACATTCAACATGACCTCAAGATTTGTCCACCTCGGATAAATGTTAATGATAATTAATGTTAAATTATGGGAAACCTTTTGCTTGGGAATTTATTAAGAGTATTGATTCTTATTTTTCAATGGTATGCACTTTTATCATCATCATCATCATAATCATCATCATACACACACATACATACATACATAATCTATTCCTTCTACGAGCTTTTCTTTTATGATCAAACACATTACAAGCACTATAGGAAAAATCCTTTAGGGCACTCTGGGAGTGGGGCGTGTGCGCAAAAAGCGATTCACGTTAGTTTTGAATCGTTGGAGGTTAAATTCGTTGGGAAAACGACCTCGGGAAGGTCGTTCCATAAGGATGAAGTCCTCCAGATGAAAGAATTCTTAAATAATGAAGTTCGAGGAGTACTAAGCTTAACCACATATGGATGGGCGGCAGTGGTTCGTCGTGTATTTCTGATATTCGCCGCTCTGGGCGGAATTAAGAGGGCAAGGTCAGCCGAGCACTTTCCATGAAAATATATGTAAAAGAGAGTCAAATCCCCAACCTGTCTTCGATGTTCTATGCTGTTGAGGCTCTTCGTCAGCTCGTGGTCTCCTATCAGACGAATAGCTCTGCTCTCGATGAAATCCAGTAGCAGAAGAGTATGTTTTGGGTGCAGAGCTCTAGACATGAGAGCAGTACTCTAGTGATGGTCAAATCTGGGCTTTGTTTAGTGACAAAAGTTGTTAAGGTGAGTCCAACTTTTTGGTTCGGAAGAGTACACCCAGTTCCTGAGAAGCTATCTTGGCGATTGCCACAACGTGGTTATGTCACGACATATTTCCTCCCAGATTGACGCCCAGCAAATTAATAGATGAAGCCAGTTGGATTGCGTGTCCGTCCATGACTATATCCGGTTATGTAATGTTAACCTTTTTTGGGTTTGTTCGTTGGATCGTTATAAAAACCCAAATGAATGCATAAGATTTTAACAAGTTAAAAAATTGAATTTAGCATTTAAAAAAGTACCGGAAAGTGTCATTTTTTCACTTCTCTCCGAATGCTTATAATATCAAGTTGGCATGAAAACGGCTTCCTCGTCGTTCCTTGCCTGGGCGCCGTATTGTTAGTGTTACCTTACAAGTGTCAATAATATTTAATAATTCATTTCAATGCACTCCAAACGAAATAATTCAAAAAGCCAATGAAGCAACACATAATTGCCTGAAAAATCGAAAGAAGCTTACAACAAGGAATATAAAACGTTTGTTAAATTGAACCAAAAGCAAGTGAAGGGTTTTAGCGAACGGGCATTATTAACTTATTTTCAAGAAAGGTAAAGCATTTTTGAATCTTCAACTTCTATTCCAAACTAAAATGAATATTAATTCTGAATAATCAAGTCGATATAAGCAAGTATCACAAACTTGTTGCATCCCTAAGTGATTTAATTATAATTACCTATATCCGAAAGTTGACATTAACTGAGATGCAGGATGTTAAAGTTAAAACTTCTTTTTTGTTTTTCTCTAATAACTTTGAGAGAAACTAACGTTTTTTTACCAAATTTTGCAATTATGGTTTTTTTAGGACGAGAAATTGATTTTTTTATTAAATTTTAATGGGCAATGTAGGGGGCGCTGTCTGTGGCATTATTTGCACATTTATTAGGTCATAACTTGTGACTCAGCGTATTTAAGTTTTTAATGAAAATAATACTTTTCACATATAAAAGGTATGCTACTAAGTTCAGGTCGCCCAGAGTTACCGTTTCGGAGATACTTACATTTAAATTGTTTAGTACACCCTGACCAATTATTATTAATTTACAAACAAAATTTTTTCTAATAGTAACCTATGAGAAAACAAATCAAATTTAGAGATGCAGTTGCTATGGAACAGAAAATATTTCATTTTTGAGTTTATCGTAAGTTTGTGTTTTCATTGATGTTGGTTTCTTTCAACACGATATTTTCTAGGATCAGAGTTATTTTAATTAAAGTAAGTTAAAGAACAATCCAATTTTTGTATTTATTATTCCCAATTACCATTACTAGGACATTAATTATTATGTAAAAGTTAATTGGTAAGAAGAACCAAAATATTATTTGCTTGCCTGAGCTAACGCACTCAACAATTTAAACGCAAATATCTCCGAAACGGTCACTCTGAGCGACCTGAACTTAGTATACCTTTTTACGTAATAAATATGAAAAAAACATTATTTTTATTAAAAACTTAAATACACTGAGGCACAAAAAAGTTATGACCGTATGAATGTGCGAAAAATGCCGCAGACAGCGCCCCCTACATTGTACATTAAATTTTCACAAAAAAACCATAATTGCTAACTTTTGTAAAATCCATTGGTCTCTCTAAGAGTTATTAGAGAAGAACAAAAATGAAGTTTTAACTTTAACACCCTTGTATCTCAGTTAATATCAACTTTCGGATTTAGGTAAGTATAATTTAATCCTAACATTTTTACGTAAGGAGTCTGTGGTTTTTCCATGTACCATTAATTAGCGGACACCCAATTTTTTAATTTTGAAAAACTGATACGATCATAGAGAAAATATTGTATGAAACATGGCCATAAAGTTACTTTTTTTCATGAACGGGAGGAAGTTTGTTACATTAGTAAATATTACAAGATTCCCGTGGGTGCCTTTTAAAATTTCTTATTTAATAAATAGAAGTCACATAGAGGCAATTATTAATTTCTGACGAAATAAAATACGTTATGAAAAATTAAAGAATACAACTATTCTGGTGGCTCTCATATTATGGATGTGCACTCAAGAATTTTGTAACAATACTTATACTTTAGATCAAACAATAACGGCAAACACATATCCAATTCACATATATACATACTGAACCTTGCATTGTTCTGAAACAAATAATAAGTACATTCCTTCATAAATTACGTAAGCGGGTACTAACAGTTCTAAGACTGGTTCCAAGTGTCATTATTTAAGAAGAGAAAGTGAACTAAGCTAGGTACCTACCTATGCATACGCATATATTTCAAACGTTCGGCATTGTTAATAATTTATCGATAATATCCATATGAGAATGTAAAATTTATTTTCACATATCTCTCAAGTAGAATCAGGAAACAAAATGAACCTAATCGTAAAAATTCGGCTTTGTTCGTGTGTCTGTCTGTGCTGCGGTTAACGAGAACCTTGTACATTGCATTTTTATCTGGGACACGATTGCTAGTATTCATATATTCAGATTTGCTGACGATAGCACACTCCTTGTCTTTGCTGCCGACGCACATTTTCGCAGACAGTATTAAGTATCACGCCTCAACAAAGACCTGGAAGAAATTTTGGCTTGGGGTGACAGTAACCAAGTCGAATTTAACGCTGAGAAAACCCAGGCAGCAGTCTTCTCTAAAAAAGGTTAACATCACAGAACCGGATAAAGTCATGGCAGGACACGCAATCTCACTGGCTTCATCTATTAATTTGCTGGGCAGCATATCTGGGCAATCGCCAAGATAGCTTCTCAGAAACTTGGTGTACTCTTCCGAACCAAAAAGTTGTACAACCTCAACAAAGCCCAGATTCGACCATCATTAGAGTACTGCTCTCCTGTCTGGAGCTCTGCAACCAAACATACTCTTCGTCTACCGGATTCTATCGAAAGGAGGGCCATTCGTCTGATCGGAGACCACGAGCTGACGAAGAAACTCGACAGCCTAGAACATCGAAGACAGGTTGGAGCTTTGACTCTCTTTTACAGATATTTGCATGGAAAGTGCTCGGCTGACCTTGCCCTCTTAATTCCGCCCAGAACGGCGAACAGCAGAAATACACGACGAACCACTGCCGCCCATCCATATGTGGTTAAGCTTAGTACTCCTTGAACTTCATATTTAAGAAATATTTCATCTGGAGGACTTCATCCTTATGGAACGACCTTCTCGAGGTCGTTTTTCCCCACGAATATAACCTCCAACGATTCAAACCCAACGTGAATCAATTTATTCGCACACGCACCACTCCCAGAGTGCCTTAAAGGATATTTTCTCTAGTGCTTGTGTTTAATCATAAAAAAAAATGACAGGGTGAAAAATCATTTTTTTTATTAACCCGGTATAAAACGAAAATTATCACAAGCGGTGAAAACTATGACATTGGTAACCGACCCAAAATACCAAAAAATTCAATCAAACGGTATCACAGGTGCCGGAAAAAAAATGACCTCGATTATATGGCGTAATTAATTGATTAACTCTTAAATATCTTAGATAAGAGATCCAGCTGTTTGATATATAATACGCATAAACCACAACTAATGAATTGCATGTTAAATTAAATAATTATTTTATGCCCCTTTTTTCAAATTTATTTGTGCGAGACTCTGTACACCACAAAAATATTTCAAATTTTCACCATTTAATTAATGTTTTTTGCATATAATTATCATTTCGTATCATACTCGAATGCTATATGAAATACCGAGTGTTTTATTATACGACACCGGTAATATGTAACCGGTGAATTACTTTCCATTGATTTTAATATTTAGTATTGAGAAAATAATGTAACGTGTATTATTAAAATGAGATAAAAGGTTAGTCGGTTATTATGTAACTGTTACTAAATTTCTTTGAAACTTGGCTAATTGATTAAGCGGTAATATTAAGAGTGTCTATACGCTACGGAATATCGATAATCGATTCTGATTATAATAAATATGATCGTTCTGACGGAGATCTGATCTCATGGCGCCTAGAATGCAAGAACAGGGCGCGGCTCTTGGCACTTCCAACCCGAGAAGCAATGCCAGGATAAATGAATTTACTTGTGTTTCTTGGATAATTTTATCATTTCCGTTGCCTTCCTACTTGATGTGCCTGTATCTACCTGCATTTGTAGATAATCAATAATATATACTAATAAATACATATTCATAGATTAAGCTGCAAAGCTGCTGGACGTCTAGACACATTATGAGTATATACCGTAATGTAATCACCCATTAAAATCAGTACATATCATTAAGGAACACCCTGTATAATAATCTAACTATAATATACTTTAAAATGTATGAAATAGTAAACTTTTTAACCTTGACATTTTAGAATCGTCCCATTTTTTTTTACAACATATACATAATAAAGATTGTTTCACGAAAAATGGATATAACTTAATGACTGCAGTAAAAGTACCTGGGGCCATCCCATTATTTATGACCGTTTGTTATTATTATGTGGAAAGGACCGGATTGTAATAATTATAATTAAATATAGGCACATCAGGTAGGTTAGGTTGCTTAATTTATATTTAAATATCTTTTTGTGGTAAAATTTGTTAGTTTTTGAGGAATGGTTCAAGAATTGTCTTTTACCAAACATTCCTCAGAATAGCGTGATAGTAATGGACAATGCGAGCTATCACAGTCGCCAATTACATAAAGCTCCAAGCTCAAATAATACAAAATTGGAGATTCAGAACTACATGGCGGCGAATGATATATATTTTGAAGAAAGTTATAAAAAAGTGATCTTTTAGAAGTTTTAAAGACATTTTGTATAAAAAAAGTATATGTTTGTGACACATTGGCAGAAGAAATTGGACATACAGTGCTACGGCTCCCACCCTATTATTGCATTTTTAACCCCATAGAGCATATGTGGCACCAGCTAAAATCACTGGTTAGGTCTGAAAATATTTCTCCGACTTTAAGTTCTAGTGTTGTAGAATTAATACGACAATGCTTTAATGATATTCCCCCAGGTAGTTGGAAAAATTCAGTCCGTCACGTAATAACTGTAGAAAATTCGTATATTAGTCGGGATCGTATAATTAATCCAATTATAATTAATTTTGATGGTGCCTCCTTTAGATCGGACGTTATTAAATATTTTCAATCGCAAGTCACGCAGATCACGGGGAATGCACAAGCGCGACGGGTCGAGGCGTTCGTGTGAATCATTAATATTTGCATTCTTTGCGTTGTTCGAAAGCGTAGTTCTGCCACTATTCGAACCGTCGCGCGCTTCGCTTTACGCGATCGAAAAATTTTAATAACTTCCGAACTAAAAGAGGTACCACTTTTTCATAAAATGGGTTTTGTAGATAAGAGAATGAAGATCGAAATTAATTTCAGATGGATTAAGAGCATGTTGAAACTATATTAACAATTAGATTGTTGTTATTTTTCATTTGTTCACAGTTGCAATTTTTTTTAATGCGCTTCGAAAGCTTAACTTAACAAGGTATTAAAATAAAGTACGTCAAATCAAAATATAGTACATCCTGTACTATATTTTGGAAGGCCTCTGGGTATTACCTGACTCCCAACCAAATTTCAGTGCGAAAATTTTGTCATAGACATGTTTTCGAAAAAAAAAAGTTTAATTAACTATTATCTGGAGAACGATAATAGATGGATATAAGAACATTTTAAGGAAAGTTATGAAGAAATTAATAAGGATTCTAAAAAAATAATACACATGGTGTTTCATTTAAATTATCAAAGTTGCAAATACTTTCAAGTAGACGCGGCAGCACTGCTTGGCTGAAAATATTTTTATCAGGAAGAGCATGTCCACTTATACAGGATGTCCCAGAATATGTTGGCAATCTCCCGGGTTCAGATAGTACACTTAAAAATAACAGAAGAAGTTCCTATAAATTTTTCTTCCTACGGCCTCGCCTACGGAGATACGGGCCCATAACGGACGTCCCTGGAAATCGTTGTTTCTTAAATAATTTATTAAGTACTAATAATTTTTTAGTATAATTGTTAGTAGATGAGTCTCCTTAAAATTCGCCCTTTTAAACACATTTGGATTATTTAGTTTGCCAGGGACGGACTAGACGTAACATAAAAATGTTTTTTTTGTACACCTTGTATGATGAAGAAACGACAATAACATTTTTGGATACTCTAAACCTTAAGCTGAAAAAAGGTACATATATATCGATATATCAATATCGATAAAGTGAACTGTTTTCGAAAAAAAAATATTTTTGTTCAATATGGTTTTTTTGCATTAGTTGTTGTTTTATGTTCATAAAATTCACTCATTGTTGTTATGGTTTTTTTCACATGTACCGATTTAAATAAGAATATTTATGCCAGTGTCAGTTTATTGTAGTGTTTTGAAATTTGCGGGTTTTCTCCTTTGTCTTATTAGATTAGTTACTAACTTAGTAATGGAATTTACGTAAACTAAATATAAATCATATCGAACAAAAATATCTTTTTTTTCGAAAACTTCATCTTATCGACATTGATCAAGAGTACCTTTTTTCAGCTTAAGATTTAGAGTATCCCAAAATATTATTGTCGTTCCTTCATCATACAAGGTGTACAAAAAAAAGCATTTTTGTGTTACGTCTAGTCCGTCCCTGGCAAACTAAATTAGCCAAATGTGTTTAAAAGGGTTAATTTTAAGGAGACTCATCTACTAACCATTATACTTAAAAATTATTAAATTACACCTAGTACTTAAAAAATTATTTATAAAACAACGATTTCCAGGGACGTCCGTTATGGGCCCGTATCTCCGTAGGCCCAGGCCGTAGGAAGAAAAATTAATAGGTACTTCTCCTGTTATTTCTAAGTGTTCTATCTGAACCCGGGAGATTGCCCACGTCTAATAGGCCATCAACCATCAATCACTCTGTATGTATGTGATCTTTTCTATTTAAAATTGGTTCAGCAATCAATTAAAATTCAAATAAATATTATTAAGTAACACCCTATATAATAATATAACTATGATATATTTTAAAGTATATGAATGAAATAATAAACCAATATATATTTTTAAAAAAAACTTACATGCTCCTACTGCGAGAGCGGCCACAACGGTCAGCACTAAAATTTTCATTTTTATATTTTTTAATTTTTTTTTATATTTTTTTAAAAATTAATTACTTTTTCGAGGTCCGTCTTTTAAGAACGACCTCTTGAAACTGAAGGAGAATCGAATACTTTTCTTTATTTAATGACTCGGCTCGTTGGTCGACGGCCAATGGGTGAACGGTATTTTAATAAATTAATAATATCGACTAAGTACTTATTTATTGATTGAATACCGAGAAGGTTTGAGGAATACGATTATTTGTATAAATTACTGTAAAATGTAAATTTTACACAATTCGTTGGTCCTTAGTTCGGCTTTTTGTCGAGTTTGTCGTTAATTTTAATTGCAAGTTGAGAAGTTATTTTCCATCTAAAAGGTGGGTTTCAGCTGAACAGCTGAACCAGCTCTGGTGGTGAAATTTTTTTGTTTAAGTCATTTTTTTTTATTATCTCCGAAAGTATTTTGGATATTATTTCCAATTTTAGAATGTGTTAATGGAATCTAAAAGCACGTAATTTATTCGATCGTCACCAGTGGCAACAATAAAAACATGCTATTTTTTACAAGAAAGTGGTACCTCAATGTCACCAATTAATTTTTTTTTTGACTGATAGATAACAGATCCTAGAGTTTAAGACAGAGTAATTTACAGTCCTGATATGTCTATTTGTACGGGGTAGCGCATAAGCTCTTAGGCATGTAAATTTCCTAAAATTTAAATTGAACATATCTTACATAAAAATGTAATTTAAAACATAAAATGTATAATGCAGAGTTTTAAGTAATTATCTATTAATTTATTTAACATTAAAAATACAAGATCGTTAGATATATTAGACATACCTGTGTTTGGAATTCTAATCTTAAGTCAATGAATTAAATGAATGGATAATTACGGAGCACTTGCAGTAGACTTTAATTGTTGAAATGATTTTTATTTTTAATCTAGCAAAACAAAAAGTGATGTGTGATGCACAACATGTTTTTTTGAAAATATGACGTATTTAGAAGAAATGGTTATTTTTTTATTATCTGGAGTGACATGGTGATACGTCTGGGCCAGTATCTAACCCCGATATATACAGGGTGTCCGCTGGTACATGGAAAAACCACAGACTCCTTACATAAAAATGTTAGGATTTAATTATACTTACCTATATCAGAAAGTTGATATTAACTGAGATACAGGGTGTTAAAGTTTGAACTTAATTTTTGCTTCTCTTAATAACTTTGCAGGAAACCAACGTTTTTTTTACAAAATTTGGCAATTATGTTTTTTTTTAGGGCGAGAAATTGATTTATTTGTGAAATTTTAATGTACACTGTAGGGGGCGCTGTCTGCGGCATTATTTGCACATTTATTAGGTTATAACTTTTTTGTGCCTAAGTGTATTTAAGTTTTTAATGAAAATAATACTTTTCTCATATTTATTACGTAAAAAGGGTATACTAAATTTAGGTCGCCCAGAGTTACCGTTTCGGAGATATTTGCATTTAAATTGTTGAGTGCGTTAGCTCAGGTAAGCAAATAATATTTTGTTACTTCTTACCAATTAACTTTTACATGATAATTAATCTTCTAGTAATGGTAATTGGGAATTATAAATGCTACAGTTGGATTGTTCTTTACTTACTTTAATTAAAATAACTTTGACCCTAGAAAATATCGTGTCGAAAGAAACCAACAGCAAGAAAACACAAACTTACGATAAACTCAAAAATGAAACATTTTCTGTTCCATAGCAACTGCATCTCTAAATTTCATTTGTTTTCTCATAGGTTACTTTAAGAAAAAAAATTTATCTGCAAATTAATAATAGTTGAGCAGGGTGCACTAAACAATTTAAATGCAAATATCTCCGAAACGGTAACTCTGGGCGACCTGAACTTAGTATACGTTTTTTACGTAATAAATATGAAAAAAGTATTATTTTCCTTAAAAAATTAAATATACGGAGGCACAAGAAAGTTATGACCTAATAAATGTGCAAATAATGTCGCGTACATTAAAATTTCATAAAAAAATCAATTTCTCGTCTAAAAAAAACCATAATTGCTAAATTTTGTAAAAAACGGTTAGTTTCTCGCAAAGTTATTAGAGAAAAACAAAAATGAAGTTTTGTAACACTCTGTCTCTCAGTTAATATCAACTTTCGGATATAGGTAAGTATAATTTAACCCTAATATTTTTACTTAAGGAGTCTGTGGTTTTTCCATGTACCATTAATTAGCGTACACCCTGTATTTTATTGGTTTAGTTTAAAAAATAAATAGAATTCAATTTTCATGTAAGATATGTAAAATTTAAATTTTAGGATATCTACATGCTATATTTTATGCGCTACCTCGTACAATTAGACCTATCAGGACGAAAACTTCTCTGTCCTAAACTTATTAAAATCGGTTCATTATTAACCAAAATAACTGCTCATTAATATTGACGTGAATATTTGAATATTCATTATAGGGGGTAGTGTATATTTAAAATTATTTTAAAATACCATTCTGCAAACCCGATTTCCAAAATAAATAATTTCGAAATCGTTGCGTCTCTGATTCTCGCAGTAATTATAATTTAATATCTCCGAAACTTATATAACTTTTAAAAGCAAAGCCTACAGAGCCATTGTTATTGTTATAGAAGTTTAAGAATTAAAATATTTGAATTTAAATTCCAAATATTGTAAGAATATTTAGAGAGTATTTAGAATTTGCCTGCCTGCTTTATTTTTATTCAGAAATTTGAAACGGCATCTCGGGGTACGTCATTGTGCAGACGATAGGCAATTAATATACAGCGTGTATCAGCCAAATGGAATAAATTCTATTATAAATAAATGGGGGCGTGTGCGAAAAAACGCTCGGACACGTCGATTGGTATTTCTAGGTGCGCATTTTTTTCAATAAAAACTTTTCATACAGGGTGTGTCATGTAACAGTGGCTAATACCAGCTTCCTTAAATTAAATACAACACCATGAATATTATTCAATATGTGGATCCCTCAGAAAATGTTAGATGTGTTTAGTGTACAATATCCGATACCTATCTTCAACTGTTTCGGAAATATTAGGTGTTTTTCGATTTATTGCGAAAATTAACAACACACACAAAAACTAATAAATAATACTGTTGATTTCTTGATAATGTAAAAATAAAAAAAAAAACATTAATGTAGGAGATGTTGAAACTGCTCGCCGCGAACGTCTTGGCAACATCCTAATCTTAAAAAGAAATTTCTTCTAACGTTAATGAACAACATCTCAGACGTGACCGAGCTAATTGCAAGTTTTATTCGTCTTCATAACTGATGAGCTAAATCAAGAGGTTGTAATCTGAAAACACTTAATATTTGCGAAGCAGTTAAAGATAGGTATAGGGCATTGTACATTAAATATGTATAAAATTTTCTGAGGGATCCAAAAATTGAATAATATACAGGGTGTTGCATTTAAAATAAGAAGGTTGATATCGGCCACTGTTACATGACACACCCTATATGAAAAGTTTTTATTGAAAAAAATGCGCAACTATTTCCAATATTATTGCATTTTTAACCCCATAGAGCATATGTGGCACCAGTTAAAATCACTGGTTAGGTCTGAAAATATTTCTCCGACTTTAAGTTCTAATGTTGTAGAATTAATACGAAAATGCTTTAATGATATTCCCCTAGGTAGTTGGAAAAATTCAGTCCGTTACGTAATAACTGTAGAAAATTCGTATATTAGTCTGGATCGTATAATTAATCCAATTATAATTAATTTTGATGAGGATAGCGATAGCGAAACAGAACTATCTATAGAATGACATTATAAATGTAAATAAATATGACTAGTAATATTTTTAAAAAATGTTATATCATTTGATTACATTAATATAATCATATCATTACTTGTTTTCTTTAGTCCGTCCCTTCATACTTCACTTGTTTATTGCCAAGCTCTTATCGACACAATGGGACCGACCCAGGAAATCATTAAGTCGTATCCTAATTTCGTAAAACGTACTGTATATAAAATATTTTTAAGGGGATTTTATTACAGTTTAATTAATAATTCCGAAATGCCAGTCATACCTTCGTGTCGTTTTATTAAGATCAGGGCTTCTCAACATAACACAACAAGAGCGAATTGTTGTTTCCTCACTACAGACTCAGTAATCATTCTACTAAAACAGGAGTCGACATAATAATGTGTTTTAAATAATAACCTAAAAACCAGAAATCTCAGCGCAGGCAAGTTCTAATAATATACAGGGTGGCCCATCGCAAACAGTTTTAAAGGTTTACGGCTGTGTACGTGAAAATTTAAAAAAAAACTCGGACCCGTAAACTTGTGTTTTCAGGGGGACACGTTTCACTATTAATTTCATCCCTGTAACCTCAACCCCCCTAGCGGGGGCGGCAACTGTCCTTGTTTTCTGAAATGGGAATGGTTATGTTGTGATACATCTTTTTAAAGGGCATTAAATTCTCTTTAAAACGGCGCTTTGTTGTTAAATTGCGTTTTAAAAAATGTAATTTTATTGAGTAATACTTACATTTACATTGTTTATAAAATACAATTCAATAATTTCCACTCTCTCCTCAATAGAATAAACCATTTTTATGTCACGATCAAATCATAGGAAAATAATAGCGCAGAAATAACGTATGTAGATCTGGATCAACCACTTTACTGAAGATAAAGTTGAATTGACTGATACTTATTACTTAAAAAAATTGTTTACGCACAAACCTGTGTACTTAATAAGAGGTGCAGTGAAATGTTTCAAATTCCGTTGCTCGGCGGCGCGTAGCTCAAATTTACCAAACAAAGCGGCATTTTAAAGAGAATTTAATGCCCTTTAAAATGATGTATCACAACATACCCATTCTCATTTGAAAAAACAAGGGCAGTAGCCGCCCCCGATAGGGGGGTTGAGGATACAGGGATGAAATTAATAGTGAAACGTGTCCCCTGAAAACACAAGTTTACTGGTCCGAGGTTTTTTTAAATTTTCACGTACACAGCCTTAAACCTTGCTGGACTGTTATAGATGGGCCACCCTGTATTATAGTATTATTGGAACGAGAAATTTAATAAGTGACTTTTTAAATGATGTTCCACTTTACCTCCGTTCCCATTTCAGATTTTAAGGGTAACATCGATAGCTGCCAGTTTTCTTTAAAAATGTCCCTTCCACAATAAAATTGACGCCACTTTCTATATTACTGGTGGAAACTTGACATCCTGTATATTCTGTAATTCAATTAGAATTTTCATAAAACGGGTGCTTTAATTTACGATTATAAGCATTTATTTTACAAATGAAAGTGAACTATTCTCCTCTGGCTTTCTTCAATAAAAATTCATTCCATTATTAATTTTTACGCTACTGTGCACATACGAGTATTTTTAAAGTATAAGAGAGGGAGACGTGAAATTTAGCATGATACGAAATATTTTTCGACAATTGCGTTATCAAATTGACCAATATACGAACGAAGAGCCTTAAATTATTTTAGGAATATACCAAAAAAATCCTTCCTTGACATTACAATTAAATTTTCTTTGCGATTATATTTTTATTATTTACTGGAATCGAGATATTTAGGGTGGGAAGTTTTCACATGGACACCCTGTATATTTGTAATCCACATACTATCTACGTGTAATTTTTTTTTATGATCAAACACAAGCACTATAGGAAAAATCCTTTAAAGCACTCTAGGAGTGGCGCGTGTGCGCAAAAAGCGATTCACGTTGGTTTTGAATCGTTGGAGGTTATATTCGTTGGGAAAAACGACCTCGGGAAGGCAGTGGTTCTTCGTGTATTTCTGCCGACCACTTTCCATGAAAATATCTGTAAAAGAGAGTCAAATCCCCAACCTGTCTTCGATATTCTAGGCTGTCGAGGCTCTTCGTCAGCTCGTGGTCTCCGATCAGACGAATGGCCCTCCTTTCGATGGAATCCAGTAGCCGAAGAGTATGTTTGGGTGCAGAGCTCCAGACATGATAGCAGTACTCTAGTGATGGTCGAATCTGGGCTTTGTACAGTGTCAAAAGTTGTTGAGGTGTGTACAACTTTTTGGTTCGGAAGAGTACACCAAGTTTCTGAAAATCTATTTTGGTGATTGTCACAACGTGGTTATGCCAAGACATATTTCCTCCCAGATTGACGCCCAACAAATTAATAGATGAAGCCAGTGGGGTTGCGTATCCTGCCATGACTAAATCCGGTTTGGTAATGTTAACCTTTTTAAAGAAAACTGCTGCCTGGGTTTTCTTAGCGTTAAATTCGACTTGATTACTGTCACCCCGAGCCAAAATTTTGGTAACGGTTAATGTTTACAACGAGTGTAAATGCAGTATGTCCATCATTTTTTGTTCCAACCCGTATAATCTTTAAACGTAGAAATGTTGTCTTCTAACTATCACCAAACCGGCTATGGTGGCTCCGCGGTTAAAGCGGCAGTCATTAGGAACTCCAGGACGGGAGTTCGCCAGGTTCAATCCTGAGGCCGCGATACCGATTCGCACTAAGTGGATTTTAGTGAAATAAGTCATGGGGTTGCTGTCCTGCGCCACGCCAAAAATGGCGAATAGTGAAAATGTATCATCCCCCTTCCCTACCCTATTCACGGGTGCAGCGTATGACTGAGAATAGTGGCTCGTCACCCAGGTTAAGCAATAGGTCCCCTCGGGAATGGCCCTGGCAGGGAACGAAGAGGTTAAGAGACCAAAAATTAATTAATTCGAATAAAAAATATATTTATAGTCACGAAGCTCCGAGAAAGGTTTAATTTAATTTGCCCCACCGTGTATACTGGGCGAGCGTTCAATAATCCTGCGACGGCCATTTTTCGTTCAAGGTGACCGTGAAAGATGGTATGTTTCTTTAAGTAGGTAGCACCTATATTGCATGGAAAGTACGGTTGGCCTATTTATAATTAATTACAAATGCTCTAGAAAGTTGGACATATGGATATTACATATATTAAATTAATGTGGTATACAGGGTCTAACAAATTCGGTCTTCACCTTTGGGCTCTCGGAAACGGTAGGAGATACGAAGTCGGTTAAATTATGGCAACGTTGCGTAATTATCAAAAATAAATAAGGGGGGCTTTCAAAATATTTGGAAAAATCTAAAATTTTGCGTCTCTGCTTTTATTTTTTCCTAACTTTCTTCGAAGATATGTCCAAGAGTAAATTTCACTTCCTCATTGCTACTTTTTATTTTCCTCAAGACGGCATTATCAGATCTCTCATGGGACGTTTCGTCTTTGGGTCACCATCATCAAGTTAATTTTGTTAAATACGGGCCTGGATCTTTTGTTTGAATTATGAAAGAGGATTGAAATCTACGATCAGTGGTATACAACCCTTGTTTCCGACGTTTTGTTCCTTAAATTGACCATCTTCATTAAAATACCACTAATACGTTCCCGTAATTCACCTTTTTTTAATTCGATAATTCGAAAATGTAAAACTCTTTTCAAAGTCTTAATAAAGAGCTTGTGATTATGACCTAAAGACGAAACGTCGCATGAAACATCTGATGATGCCATCTTGCGTAGAATAAAAGTAGCAATGAGAAAGTGAAATTTATTTTTAGACTAGTCTTCGAACAAAACTCGGAAAAAATAATAACCAAACCCAAAATTTTAGATTTTTTCAAATATTTTGCAAACCCCTGTATTTATTTTAGATCTTTTTGCGGCATATTATTGAACCCACACCGACTTCGTATCTCGTACTGTTTCCGAAATCCCAATGGTGAAGGCCGAATTTGTAACACCCTGTATATAAATTGCTATTAAAAGTAGCTTTACTTTATTTAATTACTTTTAAAGTAAGGAAAAATCAAAAATAAACGGCTGAGCAGCAGGTGAATGAAAAATGTATTATTAGTTTGAAAGTTATATAGAAAATAGAGAAAAATATCTTAAAATCGAAAACACCGGCAGCCGGATAAGTAGTGTGCATGGGTCAAACTTTTTTTACATGCAACTTTCAGTCCTAGGCATATAACTTACTAAAATAAATCATTATCAAAC
Source organism: Barypeithes pellucidus (assembly GCA_963991005.1). Taxonomy (NCBI): domain Eukaryota; kingdom Metazoa; phylum Arthropoda; class Insecta; order Coleoptera; family Curculionidae; genus Barypeithes; species Barypeithes pellucidus. The sequence continues at coordinate 19,032,758 of OZ022565.1, read as the reverse complement.
GATTATAATTTGCGAAATTATGTTACTTCCTGAATTAGAAAGCAATTTTAAAAGATTTTTTTTAGGTATTTAAATGTATCGCCGGTCACGTGTCCCCAGTCAATAATTTCTTACTTTACCCTTTTATATTTCACGGCATTTTACTAAAGTTACTTTTATTTATAAATAATTCACACTTCGTGTACAATTTGTATTAAAAAAAAATAATGTTCAAAGATCGACAGTTATCGATCGACAAGAAGTTCCGTCCCCACAGCTGCATGTATCGCCGGTCATGGCAAAATTGGTTATAAATACTATCTTTTTATTTAGACTACACAACAATAAACAAATAAAGATGTAATGATATATTTTTACAAAATTTAATAATAGTAGTTACAGTGGTAGGAATTATTTTGATTAATGTTTAAGAAGACGCTCAAACAATCCTCCGTTAGCCGCCAAACAATTATAAAACTCTTTTCTTATATTGGGCAGTTGGTATGGCGAGATTCTATCGCAAACCGATGGAATTGAGTTTTTATTTAGCAAAGGTACCTTTAGATTCAGATTTTTTAATTATTTGTCTTATTGTTGATCTGTTGACGCTGTTAATTACTGGTATGTTCTTGTTTACCTAAATTAAAATTAAACGGAATCGTACTCCAGTTTGAAGACAGAATTTTCGTAATATCTTAAAAACGTTATGTGGAAAAAAGTTTAAATTTGGTGGATTTTTTATTCTCATTATTCCTTTTAAAAAGTATCAATTAAAGTTTTCTTTAAAATCAATACTAGTGGAAAAACCGACGATTTTAATAATCGAGTGAATCGCTTGAGCGATTAATCACTTGAAATTTTTACGACTAAGAAGAATGTGTTGATAAAACACCAGGGGTTGGTCTTGTAAGTTTTACAAATTTAGTCTAGAGTTTTTATTAAGGAAGAACAGTTGATTGTGATTTAAAAAAAAAGACATCCTTTAATTTTTTAAGAATATACAATCTCCGCTGGCTAACCAGTCCCAGTCAGAACATAACCCATGTCGCGATGAATCCACTAAGGGATTTGTCATACTTTTTTGTATGCACCTTCTCGTTTATGTGCCTTTTAACAAGGACGTATGTCGTGTCAGCCTTCTGAGCATCGGCACATTTCGAGTGGAGCGCGAAGATCGGGTATCAAGTGAAAGGCAACAAATCGATTTCTGCTCGAATATACGAGCAGTTTTTTATCTCGAACGATCACGCTACCAAGCAGCACATTTCGGTATCGGGTGAAGGGTAATAAGTAACAAGCGATGATTTTCGCTTAAATATATAACTCGAGCAGTTTTTTAATAATCGAGCGATGTCGGTTATTTCCCTAGTCGAGTACTCAAGCTGTTTTTCGCTCGAGCGATCACAACGCTAATCAATACTGGAGCAAATATTTGACCACCTCGCAATTTACATGGGAGATCCGATGTGTTCTGGTCAGGTATAAAGAAAAAGTATTTAAATAATAATATAATAAACTAACTTCTTTGACATATAAACACAAACTGAATGTTTATATTTAACAGTGATATTTTTAATATTCTTAACGTGTACAGATTTGTAATAGTTTCAATACATTCTGTTAGCAAGAATATAACAGTATCGTTTCAAATTTTAACTTGTCCAATGCATAACAAAATAAATGAAATGAATGGGCTACATATGCATTTTAATTATTATCTACCACGGTGTACATTTAAATCTATTTTCTTGTTCAATGTCAAAGTAGGGATATAGTTTCATACCGGCAATGCCGTAGATAGTATTTTCGGAGGGGGGGGACTTACTACTTTGTGTTCTAATTTGTGTAGGCAAACCCTTAACCCTTAAAGAAAAATATCTCCAAATTTATCTCATTTTTCAAATACTAAATTTATATTCTCTAACGCTACGCAAAATAAAAAAAATATTTAAATTTATTTCCTATAATAAAGTTAACATTCTGTTACACAGTCACCATAAGTCTTTTTATCTAACTAATTCCTCCTCCTCCGGTTGGGGACGAGGCCTGTTCCTCCTCTTGGATATTTTGGTCGCTTTCGGTTTCGGTGTGGGCGGAAACTCGAGATCTTTCAATTGCTGGTCTGTTAGGCGACCCTTATACCAGTCAGCGCTAGGAAAAGAAAAAAAATAATGCTCACATGTGAATTTAAAAACTCGCGAAAAACGAGACAATTCGATCTAAGTAATAACAATAGCAGCAAATACTGGGTGTGTCAAAAAAAACAAGTGCCATCGCTAGTGTGGGTGATTCACAATTTTTTCGGTGTTTTCGACATATTTCCGAAATGGCTTTAGTATTTTTAAATTTGAACAGAAACAAAAAGATATAAAATGTCCACAATTTTTATTTAGAAAAAACCGTAACATGTTTCGGCACACGGTGCCTTCTTCTTCTGACGGAATAAATATGTTTTATATTTATTCCGTCAGAAGAAGGCACCGTGTGCCGAAACATGTTACGGTTTTTTCTAAATAAAAATTGTGGAAATTTTATAACTTTTTGTTTCTGTTCAAATTTATAATGGATTTCCATCAAGTATCGGCTAAATCAATCAATTTTAGTATTTTTAGTGAAATTTGTGGTATGAAAAGTACCTAAAATAGGGCATATTTAAGCAATAAAAATATGTAAACAGGTTTACCAGGGACGCATGCACGCGACCTTTGGTTGGTCTTTTTATTTCATAAGAACACTAGAGATTTTTTATACCGGATATTTTAAAATTTACACCTTTCTGGTACAATTCAAATAAATACTCATAAGTCAATTTTTTAACTTAGAAACTATTTAAGATAGAAAAATGTATATCTATTAAGAATGCGATTCTATACTTAATGGAAAATTAAAATACAGGTGTTCCATTTTAATAAATTGATTTATGAGTATTTATTATTATACAGTGTGTCTACTACTTAAGTTGGAACTATATGGAAAACCAAATATCAATTTTTTTAAGCCGTATACGAGATTTGTCAAAATATATCAATTTTACTCAAGACAATACAGAAGAATGTTATAAAATAAAGTTATTTTGAATTATAAGTAAATTAATTCAGATATGTAATTACAGCCATTTAGCATAAAAATGAAAGTTTGGTGATTATTTGCTAATCATTTGCTAATTATTCTGGCTTGATACAATTTAACGTAATCTAGAATGGAGTGACATGAAATATTTGACAGTGAATGTCAGAGTGGGTTGGTATTTATAAAATTACGTCAGTAAAAGTGGCAAATTCACTAAATCGTGAAGAAAAAATAGAAATTGTAGTAATGATTTATCATGTAAAACGTAAATAATCACCATCATTTTTATGCTAAATGGCTCTAATTGTACATATGAATATGACTTATAATTCAAAATAACTTTACTACAACATTCTTCTGTATTGTAAAAAATAAAGGTACCTTACTCTTGAGTAAAATTGATATTTCTTGACAAACCTCGTATACGGCTTTAAAAAAATTGATATATGATGGTTGCCTTTTAAGTTTTGGACATGCAACGCAACTTTTTATCGAGAATATTTTTTTTTATAAAACCAACAACAATAAAAAAGTTTTCCATCCAACAAAATTTATCATTAATTATTTTATTAATGTTAATAATAATGAGATTCAATATGAATTTAGTGGTTCAATCAAGGGACCGTTTTCATGTAGAATTTAACAGGCTAATCAGACACAATATCCACATGGAAAAAGTCAGTGGCGTACCATCATTCTTGTAAATTATATCAGAGGATATATTTGCAATTGAATAACTTTTATCACTAAAATTTGTGGTTCTATATCCTATCATCACATACCAAAATTGAAAATAATATCTAAAGTACTTTCGGAGATATTAAAAATTAACCATTTAAAAAATAAATATTTAACACCCTGTAGCAAACTATTTAAGCCGTTGCGGACATATGTTCATATGAACTCTTCTTTATAAAATGACCTAAGGAATCGCACCCTGAAATATTAGCACGTCATTAAGGAACACCCGGTATACAAGTATCTTTATTGAAAATACCGGCATATTTTATAGTGAGTACGAATATTTCAAACGAATATCATTTTTAGTTCCCGAGATATTTTATTAGGGCACAAACCCGAACAAACCCGGGCACTATATTGTCACCTAGAAAAAGCAACGGGAATATCGATAATTTTCCTAATCAGCTCTATTTCCTTTTTAATAAATAAGCCATAAAAACCATCTACAAATTGTAATAATTTCTTTACCATTCAGGTACGTTCCTCGACCATTCGCATTTCTTGCTGACATCATCGAAAACTTGCCCCAATTTGCACCCGTTCCTTCTGGGAGTGTTTCCATTAATACAGACGTAGAAGAACTGACAATCGTCCGGATCGGAGTACCTTGGATGAGAGAGACCTTCCGCTTCGCTAACCTTCGGACATTCAAACTGGAAAACATCTGAAAACGATAAGAGCGGGGTAAGTAGAAGCTTAATAAAGCATAATAAAAGGAGAAAATGTTCAGCGGAACGAAAATATATCATAAGCCATCTCGAAAAGCCTTATGGTGAAGAATAATGGTGAGATATAATATAATACCAAAACGAAATCTAGAAAAAAAATTGTTCGTAACAGTTCCTTTCTCTAATTATTCTTACATTTACGGGAAATGATACACACGCAGTTTTTATAAATTCGTATCTATTGTCCTTGTTATATTAATGAAATTCAAAGAAACAATATTTATTCACTACTAAGAAGTAGTAGTAACGGATATGGCTGTGAATTTCTTATTAATTAATCTGATGAGTCAACAATATTAAAATATGACCTATCTGAACATATGGATAATTTTTTCCTATTAACAATTTGAAAGCTTCCCAGGTTTAATATCTCACGTAAAGTAAATAATTAATAATCGAAAAGAAGGTTTGCGCTCCCTTCGTGGTTTAACCCCCTGGCAGGGGTAGATGTTGCCCTTGAAATCTTAAATAGGAAGAGGGTCGGGCACATCATTTATAGATAATTAATAATAATAATAATAATCATATACAGGGTGTCCGCTAATTAATGGTCCATGGAAAAACTACAGACTCCTTACGTAATAATATTAGGATTTAATTATACTTACCTACGTCCGAAAGTTGATATAAACTGAGATACAGAGTGTTAGAGTTAAAACTTCATTTTTGGTTTTCTCTAATAACTTTGCAGGAAACTCACGTTTTTTTACAAAATTTGGCAATTATGTTTATTTTAGGAGGAGAAATTGATTTCTTTATGAAATTTTAATGTACAATGTGCAGTGCACATTCATTACGTCATAACTTCTTTGTGCCTCAGCGTATTTAAGTTTTTAATGACAATAATACTTTTCTCATATTTATTACGTAAAAAAGGTATACTAAGTTCAGGTCGCCCAGAGTTGCCGTTCCGGAGATATTTACATTTAAATTGTTTAGTGCACCTTGCCCAATTATTATTAATTTGCAAACAAATTTTTTTTTAAAGCAACCTATGAGAAAACAAATTAAATTTAGAGATGCAGTTGCTATGGAACAGAAAATGATTCATTTTTGGGTTTATCGTAAGTTTGTGTTTTCATTGCTGTTATTTTAATTAAAGTAAGTTAAGGAACAATCCAATTGTTGTATTTATTATTCCCAATTACCATTACTAGAACATTAATAATTATCATGTAAAAGTGAATTGGTAAGAAGTAACAAAATATTATTTGCTTGCCTGAGCTAACGCACTAAACAATTTAAATGCAAATATCTCCGAAACGGCAACTCTGTACGTACATAATGAATATGAGAAAAGTATTATTTTCATTAAAAACTTAAATACACTGAGGAACAAAAAGTTATGACCTAATAAATGTGCGAAAAATACCGCAGACAGACAGACATTAAAACTTCATAAAAAAATCAATTTCTCGTCCTAAAAAACCCATAATTGCCAAATGTTGTAAAAAAACGTTGATTTCCCGCTAAGTTATTAGAGAAAAATAAAAATGAAGTTTTAACTTTAACACCCTGTATCTCAGTTAATATCAACTTTCGGATATAGATAAGTATAATTAAATCCTAATATTTTTACGTAAGAAGTCTGTGGCTTTTCCATATACCATTAATTAGCGGACACCCTGTATATGTTACATCATGTTATATATAACAAGTACAATAAAAACATATTTGTATCGTTGACCGTGCCACAATTCTAAAAGACTTCCGATTTATAACTAAAAAAAATTAATTAGCTTGGGTGTGAACAATTTTGAATATAATAGTATCGTATACCTTGACCTAGAGACAAAATTAAACTTGTTTGGTCAATGAAATTTACGGATATTGTATAGGTGTGTTAACCTTACTATATATTTAACAATTATTTTGCAAAGTTTTTTTGGGGTTTTAAATATACCAGGTGGTCCAAAAACTAAGGAATTTAGCCCCTATCTCACTTATTAATGATATTATTAATTATAGTATTCTCGAAGGCTAACATCGACATTTATCTTTCAAATACGTTTGAAAATTATAATATCATGTGGTTTAGCTCCATACTAATATAATTTTTAAAAAGAATCAAAAGTCATAGTCCTGGTCCTGCCCCAGATCCCTGTGGGACACCAGAGCTGTAGCCCTGAGGAATAGCATGCTAACGCCGTTTACAGATATGACTCAATAAGCGTTCTTAAGAACTGAAAGTCCAAATCTAGATTTAAATGACCATGGACTTGCCAGTCAAACGCGTTTGCAAAATCCAAAGATACTACGTCAGTTTGGAGACCTTCGTCTATTAAGTCAGCAAGCGTGTGCTGAGATATTTTAAAACAACTACAAATTATAGAAAAGGAAGCTATGGTGACATGGAAAAATGCTGAAGTTAATAATCACATTTCTACTGAGTTATCTCTTACCTTTTGAAGTGCATCCATCTCTTTTAGCTTCATCAGGCCATGTACAGATACCAACATTTTCATTGTATACCAAACCGTTTGGACAGTTGATCATGTTAAACTGACCATCTACACAGAAGTAGAACTGGTCGCAAATAGTCCGTTCTTCGTGTGCAAAGTAGCCGTGCTTCCTTGGACAATGACGGGAGGGTTGAGGAGTTTCTGTAACAAAATGCATATTGTCAAAGTCACACCAAGCTTTATTGATACCAATGAAGATCAGCAAACTGCTTAAATAATAATGTTACGTAATGAAGGAATTGATGAATTGGTATATGAGATTGTAGAGTACTCTGTTTGGTTCTATGGACAATGCAAACCGTCATCAAGAGTCTCTTGTTTAGATTAATATATGTTACTCAAATCATAATTAATATTGGATCCAAGAAATTTAGTTTGATCTTGATTTCTGATTGACTCCACTTCCAACACCTTAGTTAGGATATCTTCTCAGAAATAGACTGTACACAATGAGATCTATCCCTAAGATCATAGCGTCAAATCTTCTGCAGAAGTATTATGTGACTTAAGCAGGTAAATGCTTTTTCACAAGGTACAGCGGCATATATTTCACCAGCGTTAAAATGCAGGTGAACATGGATCAGAGATCGAGGTAATCTGGAGGAAATATTTATCCAGCTATGATAGGAACAGCTAATTGTGTATTACGTAGTAGCTACCTAACATTTAATAAGTGATAAACTTTCTCTACTAGTGCGTTTAAGAACGTACTTTTGTGAAATTGGAACAGCGTAGTGTCATTAAATTCAAGTGAATCCATGAAAGAGGATCCAGCAATAAGTGCTGATGTTTGCGGGGAAATGGAATCAACGGATCCCGAAAATCGTCATTGAAAGTACCTATTATCGGTTAAGCAATCTGAACCAACAGCTTTGATGATAAACTAGACATCAATAAAGTTCTAGCATGAACAGCAACTTTCTCAAAACAATTTCAACTAGTATGATTATTGAGACTTTTCTTCAGAGATTGATGAGACTCGCAATGTTATAAATATAAAGTCGAGTAACTTACGCAATTTAGGTCTTGATGAACAATCAATATTGAACGGTAAATCGCACTTTTCGTATTCGGTGCTGTAATCATTGAACACTTGTCCATCCGGGCATAATCTTTCCGAGATGACACCCTCGACGCACGCGTAATACTTGTCGCACTGTTCTGCGTCCGCGAAGAACCCGTTTGGTTCTGGGCATTCGTCCGAAGTGAGGGCATCGTCATCTACTGGTTGATGTTTTCTTTTTGCTGCTTTACATAATACTGGAAAGAAAAATAAAGTATGATTAATCGGTCAAATGAATCAAAATATGCTTTAATTTCTGAAAGACTTATTTTTACCAATCCAATCATGATCTACTTCAGAAAATGTGAACCCTGTATTCACCCATTACTCTATTTTATTGGTGATTCTCCATAACATGTGATCACTATTCGAATGTATTGCCTTTTGCATTTAAGAGATATGTCTACAGGGTATTATAAACTCGGTCTTCGCCATTGGGATTTTCCTAATTATGGGCCGAATAATATACCGCAAAAGAATCAAAAATAAATACAGGGACTTTCAAAATATTTGGAAAAATCTAAAATTTTGCGTTTCGGTTTTTATTTGTTCCTGACTTTGTTCGAAAAGTTATCCCAAAATAAATTTCACTTTCTCATCGCGTTGTTTCATCTTTAGGTCACCATCATCGACTTAATTTTTTTAATTACAGGCCTGGATCTTTTTGTTTAAATTATGAAAGAGGACCGAAATCTACGTTCAGTGGTATACAACACTTATTGGTTTTCCGACGTTTTGTTCCTTAAATTAATCATCATACCCCTAGTACGTTGCTGTAATCTACTTTTGTTTCGAAGAAACTGAACAGTTTTGGATTATTATTGCTATTTTTGTCTTTAATTGTTATTGTTATTACGTACTAGTACATGCCACACAAAAAGCTTTGATAAGATGTTTAAGTTTTAGGTTATTTATAAAAAACTGAAATTTTGGATTTGGCGTTAACATTAAAGTTAGAGTACAACTGATAAAACATTCTAACAGCAACTTTTAAGGAACCCAAAGAATACACATCAACAACTTCTTTATACGACGTTTCGTTTTCAAGCAATCGTCTTCTTCATTTTTTCTAATACGTTCCTACGAACAAACCCTATAATATCAAATTTGACGAGCCTTTTTATTCTAAATTCAATGATGTACCACACATCACCGTTTATTTGCATTTCGAGCCTTTTAAATCATCTTTATGAAATTTTCAGGATATATTATATAGGGTGTTGAAAAAAGGTCGGTACCCCGGAATAACTCCGGTGTACCGGCGAAAATCAAGTTTTATCCCGGAAATACTCTTTTTCTCTGTCTTGTACTAAAAAATGCCCGTGGAGAAAGTTGTTTGTATTCCACGGGCATTTTTTTAGTACAAGGCAGAGAAAAAGGGTATTTCCGGGATAAAACTTGATTTTCGCACGGTTCTGATTTTGTCTTTCTCATAGTGATTATTGGTGAAGGATGGGCCCGAATAAAAAAATGTTTCGAATAAAAGATGTTTGTTTTTGGTCGGAGAATACGATACGCTAATAAAAAATATGGGGTTCCATTTGAAAATCTTAACTTACCCCTACCCGCGCCCGGGGGTTGAGGGGGTGGGGGGTGGTTTAAATTGCAAACTATTCCTCCTTCAAAATCAAACAACTTTTTCCCCAGACATTTTCCGCTGCAATGCGATGCACCGGAGTTATTCCGGGGTACCGACCTTTTTTCAACACCGTGTATATTTATAAGTTCATTTGATATTTTTAATATTATTTTATCTTGGAAATTAATATTTTTACGGGGATGATCCAGAGATCGTCGTCTAATCCGCGGTTTTATTGGGCGTATCAATTTCTCGATTCGTATTAGGTGCAATCAAATATAATTTTTATTTAATTACAGTTTATGTACTTATACTAAAATATTCTTAATTACATTTCGGTTAATTTTGTGAAAGTGAAAGCCATTTGTCTACAGATCTTGACTAGATATTCATGGCATTTTAATTCGAATTTAAATATAAATAAACGATTTTGTTAAGTATGCAAAAATTAATGCGGAGCGGTCCCAAATGATATGTTGATATTTAGCATATTGCAATTAAAGTTATGTACAACGTTCGATATTCATATTTGATAAATTATCGAACATTCTCATATGCGAAATAAAAAATTTAAAGAACCCAAAGGGTTCTGGCCGTTTCTCGGTTTTAATAATGGAGGTAGTAGTACAGGGTATCCCACTTTCGACACTTTTATAGGGTACCTCCGTAATTATTAGTGCCAGCAAAAAAGTAATGTAGGTGTCATGTGCTCTTTTTGGGTCAAACTTAAAATGGTAAAATCAAAATTTGAAAATTTTCGGTCTCTTAATCAAAAAATTCATAATTTCTAAATTATCCTATATTTTCTTAGTTAAAGCAGATACAAAAAAATTTTCTATGCATAAGTTTCTTTATATTAATTGCTGAATAATCTGCCGTTTTCAGAATAAGTATACGGGATCAGGTAAAAAAGTTATCGGACCTAATCTCATTTTTTTAAATGGAAGACCCTGTATATTTCAATCTAAAAAATACACTATTTTAAATTTTCCTTCCAAATTTATAACACACCATGGATGATTTTCTAGGCGATTTATTTAAACTTTATTAATTTGAAACGAAATAAAAGATTCAGATAAAGGTAAAAAATAGCTGGAATCATCGCAAATGTTCAGAATATGTCCTTAAATGGTCACCGTCTTTCGGGGTAGCGAACAGAATATCCATTTTGCGCCATTTCTTCGTTTTTTCCACTTTCAATATAAACTGATTCATAGGAAATTTTTCAAAATGTTGATAGGGCATTTTCGCAAATGAATATGTGATTAAATTGACATTAAATGTTAATAGTCAACATAGTTGTTTCTAGGTCTACTGTGGTTTAAAGTAATAAAGTTTAAATAAATGACCTAGGATACCAATATCATCCGTGGTTTGTTATATATATGAAAGGATAATTTAAAATAGTATATTTTTAGATTGAAATATACAGGGTGTTCCATTTAAAAAAATGAGGTTAGGTCCGATAACTCTTTTACCTGACCCCGTATACTTATTCTGAAAACGGCAGATCATTCAACAATCAATATAAAGAAACTTCTGTATAAAACATTTTTCTGTGTCTCTTTTAACTAAGAAGATATAGGGTTATTTTGAAATTGTCAATTTTTTTATTTTCCCCCGTATCTCTTAAGCGAGAGAAAATTTTCAAATTTTGATTTCACCATTTTAAGTTTGACCCAAAAAGAGCACACGACACCTACATTACTTTTCTGATAGCACTAACAATTACGGAGATACCCTATAAAAGTGTCGAAAATGGGACACCCTCTACACACCCCCACAAAACAGATTTTAAATCATTTCTACAAACAGTAGACTTTTCCTGTGGTTTTCATACAGGGAATTCTGGATAAAAATGCACTCATGGATCTCGTTAACCATCAAATTAGACAAAAGTTGGGCAACCTCATGTTTTCAAATTAAAAACATTGGGGAAAACCGAGTTTTTACGACTTCGTTCTTTTTGTTCTCCGATTCTCTTTAAAGAGATTGTGAAAATAAATTTTACATTTTGATTATCACTTTTTCCCCTCTATTAGATACTTTAATTAAATTTTCAATCCGACGTTGCGTTTTTTTTTTGGAACCTCATCATCAACTTTGTTTTTTAAATATTAGTAACATTTTATTTTATGCTTTATGAACTCCACTCTATATTGTGAATTCAACGATATTTCACACCTATTATTTATTATTATTATTTTAACATAAATTAAAATGGTACTACTATTAAAAAAAAATTAAGATGGTTGCGAATAAACGAAACGTTGGACTAAAAATTTAATTAAATTGATTTATAGGGGATGGAAAGTGGCAATGAGAATGTAAAATTTAGTTTCACATCTCTTCAAATAGAACCAGAACCCCAAGGAACGAAATTGTAATAATTCGGTGTTGCCCAAATGCAATCCCCCGACAATAAATCCCGAACTAAGATAATGTTAGTATTTTTTATAGTCCTGTAACTTTTTTAATTATTGTCCAATATTGGTGAAATTCTTAGCAAAGTATAGACTTGTGTCTTGGGATGATGTTTAGCTTTCAAAAAATAATCATGTCTTGATCACTATACAATTATACATTAACTTCTTAATGCCCTGTCAAGAAATTGAGCGGTAAAATTTAGTTTCATTATGTTTTGTTTTGAAGTGTAACCTTTTCTTAACCCAATGTTTTTTGGTTCACCTCATTATCGGCTTTTTAAAAGAAGTTACAAATTTTTTAAAAAAGTACCGCAGTTTTTCAATTTTAATAACTGTAATTCATCCTGTAACTTTTTAATTGTTGTCCGATCTTGGTGAAATTTTTTGCAAAGTATAGACTTGTATCTTGGGATGATATCTTGAATTTTGTTTTCGAAAACTAATCAAGTATTGATCATTATACAGGCAGAAACAAAAGTAACTTTTTTCCCATTAAGTTCTTAATGCCCCGTAAAAAATTGAGCTGTAAAATTTAGTTTCACTGTGTTTTGTTTTAACACAAAGCTTTTTGGCTTACGTCAATATCTATTTTTTTAAAGAAAATATTGCAGTTTTTCAATTTTTACTCACAATTCAGAACATTATTTTATGAAGTAGCATAAACAAATATCCAAAAATTAATAGCCCGTATTGTATTCAAGCCTGCCTCGTCACATGGTAGAAGTGGTAAGAAAATGAGGTGGCAATACGCTCTTAATTTTCGGATATTTGTTGATGCTACTCCATAAAATAATGTAATGTTCCGAATTATGAATAAAATTGAAAAACTGCAATACTTCCTTTAAAAATGTGTATCTTTCTTTACAAAGCAGTTAATGACGTGAACCAAAAAACATTGTGTTAAGAAAAGATCACACCTCAAAAAAACAGAATATAATTCAGCTAAATTCTACCGCTTAATTTTTCCACCGGGCGGTAAGAAATTTAGGGTAAAGAAGTTACTTTTGTTTCTGCCTATACAGGGTGTCCCAGAATATGTGGGCAATCTCCCGGGTTCAGATAGAACACTTTAAAATAACAAGAGAAGTTCATAAAATTTTTCTTCCTACGGATATACGAGCCCATAACGGACGTCCCTGGAAATCGTTGATTTTTAAATAATTTTTTAAGTATAGGTGTAATTTAATAACTTTTTAGTATAATGTTTACTAGATGAGTCTCCTTAAAATTCGCCCTTTAAAACACATTTGGCTTATTTAGTTTGCCAGGGACGGACTAGCCGTAACACAAAAATGCTCTTTTTACACCCTGTATGATGAAGGAACGACAATAATATTTTTTGATACTCTAAACCTTAAGCTGAGAAAAAGGTACGCTTAATCAATGTCGATAAAATGAATTATTGTTTTCGAAAAAAAATATATTTGTTCATACATTAAATGCATGTCGGCATATTCAGTATACATAAATTCCATTACTAAGTTAGTAACTAATAAGACAAAGGAGAAAAACCGCAAATTTCAAGACACTGCCATAAACTGACACTGGCATAAATATTCTTATTTAAATCGGTACATGTAAAAAATACCATAGCAACAATTTTATGAACATAAAACAACACCCAATGCAAAAAATCATATTGAATAAAAATATTTTTTTATCGAAAACAGTTCATTTTATCGACATTGATCAAGAGTACCTTTTTCCAGCTTAAGGTTTAGAGTTTTCAAAAAAAATATTAGTGTCGTTCCTTCATCATACAGGGTGTAAAAAAAAGCACTTTTATGTTACGTCTAGTCCGTCCCTGTCAAACTAAATAAGCCAAATGTGTTTAAAAGGGCAAATTTTAAGGAGACTCATCTAGTAAACATTATACTAAAAAATTATTAAATTACACCTAGTACTTAAAACAGTATTTAAGAGTCAAAGATTTCCAGGGACGTCCGTTATGGGCCCGTATCTCCGTAGGGGGGGCCGTAGGAAGAAAAAATTTTATGAACTTCCCCTGTTATTTTCAAGTGTTCTATCTGAATCCGAGAGATTGCCCATATATTCTGGGACACCCTGTATATTGATCAAGATAGTATTTTTTGGAAACTAGAATTAAGGATATCATCCCAAGCCACGAATCTACACTTTGCTAAAAATTTCACCAAGATCGGACAACAATTGAAAAAGTTACAGGACTATAAGCATGACTAACATTATTTTCGTCCGGGTTTTATTGTAGGGGGAGTATCACCGGAAATATTCGCAATTTTTTTAAATTTGGAAACATGTCGTTGGAGAACTCACCAATGCGCAACATGTTTCTAATTTGATAATTTCCGTATGTCCTATGGTTAACGAAATCCCCGACACCCTGTATATCCTATTCAATAAAATTTTATTGAAAGAAAATCTAAATATGTAGTTATCACCTGACTGCGAACAAACAAGCACATTGGTATTGCAAATAAGGGATTGTACAATTATTACTGTTGATCCTTAAAAATCACTTTTACATAAGTATTTCCTTGTCCGTTTATTTGCCATGTTTAACAATGACTTTGTGAAAGTTATTCGTAAAATAAAGTTGTCGTCGTCGTCGCTGCCATTAACTTAAAGGCCAACAGCTTTATTTTACTTTAAAGCGGTATAACTAATTTTCAATAATTATTTCTCCATAATCGGGTTCTGCTAAATCTTCTGAAATTCTTTATGATCAAGCTTTACTTATCGGACATAAAATTTAAAATTTTAAAAGTGATTTTTCACGAGATTTTTGGATAATATTTAATTTTTGTAGAAGTACCTTAAATCCAATTGGCGATAATGATAAATAGTTCTTTGACATAAGTATAGAGGAAGTCAATGTAAAAACTTTCCAGCATTAATATCTCAAGCTGTTTTTGAGATATATAAATTTGTATTTGGGGATTTTTGAGGGGGAATCACATAAAACTATTCCTGTTTTTCAAAGGACTTGTAGAGGGCGCTAGTTACGCCCTAAACGCCCTCTATATCATACCCAAAACATTTTTACGGGTAATTTTATTGGAATTCTGTTTAAATATCTCGGAAATGGATTGATTTAATAAAAACCACAGACTCCTTACGGAAAAATATTAGGATTTAATTATACTTACCTATATCCGAAAGTTGATATTAACTGAGATACTGGGTGTTAAAGTTAAAACTGCATTTTTGTTTCTTTCTAATAACTTTGCAGGAAACCAACGTTTTTTTACAAAATTTGGTAATTATATTTTTTTAGGACGAGAAATTGATTTTTTTATGAAATTTTAATGTACAATGTAGGGGCGCTGTCTGCGGCATTATTTGCAAATTTATTAAGTCAACTTTTTTGTTGTACCTCAGTGTACTTAAGTTTTTAATAAAAATCATACATTTCTCATATTTATTACGTACAGAACAGAAAGGTATTTCCAAATAATTTTAAATATGCACTACCCCCGATAATAAATATTCAAATATGCACATCCAAATTAAGGAGCAGTTATTTTGATTAATAATGAACCGATTTTAATAAGTTTAGGGCAGAGAAGTTTTTGTCCTCATAGGTCAATAATACGAGGTAGCGCATCAAATCTAGAAGCATGTAGATATCCTAAAATTTAAATTTTACATATCTTACATGAAAATTGAATTTTATTTATTTTTAAAGTAAACCAACTAAATACAGGGTGTCCGCTAATTAATGGTACATGGAAAAACCATAGACTCCAGACGTAAAAATATTAGGATTTAATTATACTTATCTATATCCGAAAGTTGATATTAAATGAAAAACAGGGTGTTAAGTTAAAACTTCATTTTTGTCTTTCTGTAATAACTTTGACAGAAACCAACGGTTTTTACAAAATTTGGCAATTATGGTTTTTTTGGATGAGTGATTTTTTTGTGTAATTTTAATGTACAATGTAGGGGGCGCTGCCTGCGGCACTTTTTGCCCATTTATTAGGTCATAACTTTTTTGTGCCTCCGTGTATTTAAGTTTTTAATGAAAATAATACTTTTCTCATATTTATTACGTAAAAAAGATACACCAATTTAAGGTCGCCCAGAGTTACCGTTTCGGAGATATATACATTTATATTGTTTAGTGAGTATTATTAATTTGCAAACAAAATTTTTTTTTAAAGTAACCTATGAGAAAATAAATGAAATTTAGAGATGCAGTTGCTATGAAACCTCTATGTTGTTATTTGCTTGTTGATTATTGTAAAATAGCTGTGTAAAAAAATTTTTCATTTTTGAATTTATCCTAAGTTAAGTAACAATGCCGAAACACAATAATCAACAAACAAATAACAACATGGAGGTTTCATTGCAACTGTGTCTCTAAATTTATTTTGGTTCCTCATAGGTTACTTTAAAAAAAAAATTGTTTGCAAATTAATAATAGGCACTAAACAATATAAATGCATATCTCCGAGAGGTAACTCTGGGCGACCTGAAATCCTTTTTACGTAATAAATATGAGAAAAGTATTATTTTCATTAAAAACTTCAATACACTGAGGCACAAAAAAGTTATGACCTAATAACGTCGCGCCCTTTACGTTGTACATTAAAATTTCACCAAAAAATCGGTTCCTCGTCCTAAAAAAACCATAATTGCCAAAATTTTGTAAAAAACCATTGGGTTCTGTCAAAGTCATTAGAGAAAAAAAAAATGAAGTTTTAACTTTAACACCCTGTATCTCAGTTAATATCAACTTTCGGATATAGGTAAGTATAATTAAATCCTAATATTTTTACGGAAGGAGTCTGTGTCCCATTACTTAGCGGACACCCTGTACATACCAATATATTTTTTCTTTAGAAAAGACAATTTTATTATAAACTTTTATCAAAATCCCAATAAAGTTACCCACCCAAAAAATTTGGGTTTGATACAGCGGGGGGATTGTAGAGTGTAACTGGCGCCCTCGTTATTTGAAAAACGGGAATACATTCATGTTGCTCGCCCTTAAAAACCCCTAATTACAAATTTTCCTATCTATATCTTAAGCACAGCTTGGGCTAAGAGGAAAATTAATTTAGAAATTACACTGTAACACCCTGTATGTCATTAACGACCTACATTTAAATAAGGCATGTTCCGCTCATGTGCAGAACTCTGTGGCGCATTCATCACAGACCACCCCGTATAAAGGCACAATCGAAATCGTAATTTTACCTGGTCTAAATTTTATAGTGGACTAACGTTAAACCCAGTTAACGGAGTTCAAAGGCATAAAAATAATAACACATAAACTGCTATGACAAAAAATGTACCTGGCAATACAGCCTTGTTTAACAGCTGCTGCTGCGTTTGCTAGTTTTTTTGGAAAACATGGTAAACATTAACTTTTTATCGCCTGGGTGGTAAAATGGTTACTTTATCCTTTATACTCATCAAAATAGCTAATTTACTAATAAATTTTAAAATAATCGATAACCAGCATCGATAAGAGAAATGCCTTGCCCACGATACCCGAAGAAATCTACAACCCAAAATGTCAAATACTATAACCTTACCAGACACCATATACTTTCACTTTTTGACTTTTCGGCAACGTCATTACGAAAATTACATAAAATTTTTGTTATTATAATAAAAAAAACTATTTAAAACATACCAACTAGGCCAAGAACCAACAGAACAGAATGCAACTTCCTCATGATTGAAAAGTTACTGGACGGCAAGGCAAAATGTTAAGCTGTTATAAAGAACCGTGGTTCTTGAGTATCGGGTGACCTTCACCAAAACATTGACGAAGAAATGAAGAGTTAACTTGGAATGTATGAATTTTTTGGAATTACTTCGTAAATGTTAATATCGCCCTGATTTATTAAGAGTATATTCTCGATGTCTTTTAGTCCTTAAAGCGACGCACCGATCGCATAGGGGATTCAAAATTCAACAAAAAAAAGTCCGGTAACAACTATACGACGGGTGAAGATGAAGAAAGTTAAACTCGTGGAGGAAAGGATTCAGCTTCTTTATGAAATTGCGCGGTGTCAAGTCGTGAGGCTTCTAGCTGATGATACCCCATAAAATTATTATTGATGCAGCATTGTGCCAATTGAAGTTAAGAGAGATTATGTTAAAAAAATTTATTATTTAAACAAAATAAAATGGCGTATTCATCAGTGAACCGGCATCACTGTTTCATTTCTTTCGGCGCCCTCTGTGAGACAAACATTTT
Organism: Barypeithes pellucidus; assembly: GCA_963991005.1. Classification (NCBI taxonomy): domain Eukaryota; kingdom Metazoa; phylum Arthropoda; class Insecta; order Coleoptera; family Curculionidae; genus Barypeithes; species Barypeithes pellucidus. Next base: position 19,014,515 of record OZ022565.1, on the reverse strand, counting down.
AATATTGTTTTTCAATGTAGTTAACTCGATTAGAGAGAGTAGGTATATTAAAATCTACTACCTGTCAGGATTTTATTAATACAATTTAGACGCTTTTCGCGAGGTTTATGATAGATGGCGGCTCGATTCACGGAAATCAATAATAAACCCGGATGGCGAATATACAGGGTGTCCCAGAATATGTGGGCAATCTCCCTGGTTCAGATAGAACACTTTAAAATAACAGGAGAAGTTCCTATAATTTTTTCTTCCTACGGCCTGGCCTACGGAGATACGGGCCCATAACGGACGTCCCTGGAAATCGTCGTTTTTTAAATAATTTTTTAAGTACTAGGTGTAATGTAATAATTTCTTAGTATAATGGTTACTAGATGAGTCTCCTTAAAATTCGCCTTTTAAACACATTTGGCTTATTTAGTTTGCCAGGGACGGACTAGACGTAACACAAAAATGTTTTTTTTGTACACCTTGTATGATGAAGGAACAACAATACTATTTTTGGATACTCTAAACCTTAAGCTGAAAAAAGGTACTCTTGATCGATGTCGATAAAATTAACTATTTTCGATAAAAAAGATATTTTTGTTCAATATGAGTTATATTCAGTAGGTATACGTAAATTCCATTACTAAGTTAGTAACTAATAAGACAAAGGAGAAAAGCCGCAAATTTCAAGACACTACCATAAACTGACACTGGCATACATATTCTTATTTAAATCGGTACATGTGAAAAAAACTATAACAACAATGAGGGAATTTTATGAACATAAAACAACAACTAATGCAAAAGACTATGTTGAACCAAAAATTTTTTTCGAAAACAGTTCACTTTATCGGCATTGACCAAGAGTACCTTTTTTTCAGCTTAAGGTTTACAGTATCCAAAAATATTATTGTCCTTCCTTCATCATAAAAGGTGTACAATAAGAAACATTTTTGTGTTACGTCTAGTCCGTCCCTGGCAAACTAATTAAGCAAAATGTGTTTAAAAAGGCGATTTTTAGGGAGACTCATCTACTAACCATTATACTAAAAAATTATTAAATTACACAACTTATAAATTATTTAAAAAACAACGATTTCCAGGGACGTATGTTATGGACCCGTATCTCCGTAGGCGAGGCCGTAGGAAGAAAAATTTATAAGAACTTCTCCTGTTATTTTTAAATCTTCTATCTGAACCCGGGAGATTGCCCACATATTCTGGGACACCCTGTATAGTAAAGTTTAGAGACTTAAAAAATTTGTGAACCACACGAAATACAAAATATAAAAGTCAATAATGCCATGTCAATATTTTAATTTTGCAATTTCCTTCCAGAAGAAAAATTTGGCTGGAGTCCAAGAAACTTTTAGCTATAATAAATTAAAATTTTTGTTCTTCGTCAAATTTATAAAGAAACGCAACAAGAAATTGTAGTGGAATCCATTTCTAACAGTTTTTAAATCTTGATTTACTATTTCTTTCAATAACTCGCTGTTGTTTACGGGCCACAAAATGGTGACGTCGTCCGCGAAAAGAGTAAACTTTCCTTGCACGTGTAAACGTCTTAGATCACGACTATACAACAAAAGCAAAAGACTCTAAAACTGAACCCTGAGGCACGCCAAATAATATACTTATTGAGGGGCCGGACCAGACCGAGACAACTCATCTGGAAGGAACCATGTTTAGTTTCTGTTGTTGGTTAAAAGGATTAACTCTGTTCCTTAATGGGCTTCTCCGTATACCTTTGAGCGAATTAAGTTCCCAATTTCTAAGCCCCCAAAAAAATCGATTGATCAATTCAATTTAATTGAAAAAAATAGTATATTAATATACAAGTTTCATAAGACATTATCTTAGAGCACGCGTTTAATTTAGAAAACGACCCGCGAAGCTAGGAGTTTTCTAAAGTACAAGTGCTCTAATTGTCTTATAAACCGTGTATTTTATAATACTTTTTCTATTTAGGCCTTTAAAGCCTGAAAACTTAAAAAAATATAGTAGATTTTTTCCATTTGAATTAATAATTTCTCTTTGGGTTGGCAATACTTTTACAATTTAATAAAATGTTACAAGTATCAAGTATGCCAAAATAGAAACAATTGAACACAACAAAGCTTCCTCCCATCCGTCATAATTAAAAATAAATATGTTTTTATAATAATATTTTTATAATAAATATATTATTAAAGTTAATAAAAATACGAGAAATTGCAGAAAATAATCTAGAAAAACTTTTAAAAGGAATATGCAAAACTTTGAGTTATGGTGCGAGCAGAACAAAGTTGAAAATATTGAATAAAATATTGTGTCGACACAGAATCTGACAAGAATAACAATTAATGCCCCAGAAATGTATACAGTAAATAAATAGTTTAAATATGTATGTATATATAAACTAATATGTATAATACTATATTGAATTAATAATAAAAATAGTACTTTATTGAATAAAACTTTAGAAATAGAGCATATACTGGAATTTATTTCTATTGTTTTTAGGTTATGTTGTTTTATAGTCGTGACTATAGAAATTAGTTGACGTACACCGTCAGCATGTTATATATTTCCGAGTATAGGTGATCTATTTGCAAGGTTAAAGGTTAGTATTTTAAAGTTTTCTATAAAAAATTTTTATCGAATCCATAATGCCTAGAAAACTAATTTCAACGAAATCAAAGTAAGCCTAAAATTCGAACCTTAGTTGCTGCCAACATAAAAAAAATTTAATTTCAGTTTCATAAAGTCGCAGGTTATTCAATTTTTGTAGCCATTATGAAACCCAAATAGAAAAACGTTAATTTTTCTCAAGGAGACCTGAAACGACACACACATGTACAGCGTTCACTGCTGATGTTTGTTAGGTAAACTATTTAAGTTGTTCTATCGTGTAGATGGTAGTTACAATTCGTACTTTTAGTCTGATGATGGTCTCATAGAACAAAACATATAGCAATACACAATAATTTTTTTAGGAATTAGATTAATTTTATTTATTATTCATTTAAAATCAATTTAAGTCGCTGAGACAAGGGTTTCTCACTTTATCGCCTGTTGTTGTCGGTTCCAAGGATTTAATACAAATTGTTCATTATACGGGGTGGGGTATTGCTTAATGACGAGTATGACTACGAGGATGATTCTTACCTTATTTTATGAACAATATATCGGCAACGGTTTAAATTTTAACTACTGGGTGTTGAAATATAATTTCTAAATCGTAATTTTTTAATATACAGGGTGTTTCGGGAGGAAAGGGAAATATTTTGGGAACATGTTCAGAAGGTCAAAATAAGAAAAATTAACCCATATGTTTTAATTCGATTCTTAACCGTCTCTGAAATAATCGGTTCTAAAGTTTATTTTGTAAAGTTTTGGAGTAATTAAGTTTTGTACTTCTAACTCCAGTTTGTAGGTATTAATGTGCGGTGTGGAATGCTCAACGACCTGTTGTTTGGTTCCTTTGTATTGAATGAGCGTCTTACTGGAGATGGATATTTACGGTTTTTGGAAGACGATTTAACACACACGTTGGATGATGTTCCGCTAATTGTTCGACACCGAATGTTCTTTCAGCACGATGGAGCCCCACCTCATTTTAGTCGCCGGGTGCGTAATTTCTTGAATAATCGTTTTCCTGATCGTTGGATTGGCAGAAGAGGACCTCAAGCTTGGCCACCGAGGTCACCAGACCTAAACCCACTGGATTATTGCCCCTGGGGGTGGATGAAATCACTAGTATACGAGACACGAGTAGAAACCGTGGAAGGACTCCACAATCGAATTTTTAATGCTGCAAATGTCATTATAAACAATCCCCAAGCAATTCAACGCGCAACACGAGCGATTAACAAACGTGGTGCAGCTTCTATTGAAGTTGGTGGGGGTATTTTCGAAAACATTCTAAATTAGTGGAGTTTTGTTGTTTTACTAGTATCTATTGGTGTTGCTTTTGAAATAAAAAATAGTTGCAAAAAAAATTTAGAACCGATTATTTCAGAGACGGTTAAGAATCGGATTAAAACATATGGGTTAATTTCTCTTATTTTCCTTCTGAACATGTTCCCAAAATATTTCTCTTTCCTCCCGAAACACCCTGATACAGGGTGTTCCTCAATGACGTGCTAATATTTCAGGTTGTGATTCCTTAGGTCATTTTATTAAGAGAAGTTTATATGAACATATGTCCGCAACGGCTTAAATTTTTTGCTACAGGGTGTTGAATTTTTATTTTTAAAATAGTTATTTTTTAATATCTCCTAGAGAACTTTAGATATTATTTTCAATTCTGGTATGTGATAATAGAATATAGAACGACAAATTTTAGTTAGAAAAGTTATTCAATTGTTCCGTCAGTGGCGTCCCAGTAAACATGTCCTCTGATATTTTTTACAAAAAAGATGGTACGCCACTGACATTTTTCCATACAGATATATTTTCTGATTAGCCTGGTTAATTCTTCATGAAAACGATCTCTTGAGTTTTTCTCGTCAGACGCACCGTTCTTGATTAAAATCACTAAATTCGTAATTAAACTCATTATTATTAACATTGATAAAATAATTAAAGATAAATTTTGTTTTATAAAAATTGTGGGAAATGGTCACCTTCACTTAAAAGGGATGCTTCCGCCCGTCTTCGCATCGAATTGCCCACTCCAACGATTTTTATAAAACAAAACTTACCATTAATTATTTTATCAATGTTAATAATAATGAGTTTCAATATGAATTTGGTTGTTTTAATCAAGAACGGTGCGTCTGATGAGAAAAACTCAAGAGACCGTTTTCATGAAGAATTAACCAGGCTAATCAGAAAAAATATCCGTATGGAAAAATGTCAGTGGCGTACCATCTTTTTTGTAAAAAATATCAGAGGACATGTTTGCAGGGACGCCATTGATGGAACAATTCAATAACTTTTCTAACTAAAATTTGTCGTTCTATATCCTATTAACACATACCAAAATTGAAAATAATATCTAAAGTACTTACGGAGATATTAAAAAATAACGATTTAAAAAATAAAAATTCAACACCCTGTAGCAAGAAATATAAGCCGTTGCGGACATATGTTCATATGAACATTTCTTTATAAAATAACCTAAGGAATCACACCCTGAAATATTAGCACGGCATTAAGGAACACCCTGTATACATACTATATCCGAATGTACTTTAGATATTATTTTCAATTTTGGTACGTATCCGTATACGTATTAATAGGATGTAACACCCCATATTTTAGTTACAAAATTTATTATATCGATTCCCCAGTGACGTTCCTGCAAAAGTGTCTGATATTTTTTTACAAGGAAAGTGTTACGGCACTGATATTAATGTGTGTGGTGGTGCATATTTTTTCCGTTTAGCCTAATCAGTTCTACATAAAAACGATACGATATCTTTTCTCGCCATTCTTTTCTTCATTAATTTAATTAACGAATTTTAAATCCTAAATATGGAAGGAAGTAGGTAAGAATACATGGCGCCACAATTATCGATGCTAAGAAACGTGTTTCGGAATACCAGTCTCCTCGCATTCGTCTCAATATCACCGCAGTAATTTATTTTCCTCTCAAGTCCTTGAAAGGCAGAATTAATCAAGGTCAAATATTTAAGAAGGTCACTCACTGTAAGATTGCTCTTGAATGTCGTGAGTCATCTGTAATTTGGGTAGGCAGGTTTAAATTTAGATCAACTCGTAAATAACATACAGAGTGTGACAAAAAGTATACCGATTTCAGAGGATAGTGATGTTTAATGTGCAGGCAGGAATCATTTTTGTTACGAGCGTGCGGAAAAGTGCACTTTTCGCGGAGAGTGATCCTAATCACACGCGACTGCCATCGAAGGATCTAAGCAATGATTTTAAATCAAGGAGGATACGGCTTTGGTTCACAGTTTTTGAAGAATAAGCAATTCACATTCTTAGGTAGGTTGTTAACAACTTCCCAGAAAAACAATCGAGGGCTCGGAAAATTAGCATACTTTTTCTTTGTCGTTTTCTGTTAATTAGCAAAGTGTAGACTTGTGTCTTCTGATGATGTTCTGAATTTTAGTTTTCAAAAAATAATCATGTATTGATCATTATACAGGCAGAAACAAAAGTAACTTTTTTATTCTTAATTTCATAACACCCTGTGAGAAAATTGAGCAGTAGAATTTAGCTACATTATGTTTTGTTTTGAGGTGTGATCTTTTCTTAACACAATGTTTTTTAGTTCACGTCATTATCTGCATTTTAAAAGAAGATACAAATTCTTAAAGAAAGTACTGCAGTTTTTCAATTTGAATCACAATTCATCCTGTAAGTTATTTAAATATAGTCGGATCCTGGTGAAATTTTTAGCAAAGAGTAGACTTGTGTCTTGGAATGATATCCTAAATATTAGTTTGAAAAATAATCATGTATTGATCATTATACAGGCTGAAACAAAAATAACTTTTTTATTCTTAATTTTATAACACCCTGTGGGAAAATTGAGCTATATAATTTAGCTACATTATGTTGTGTTTTAAAGTGTGATCTTTTCTTAACACAATGCTTTTTAGTTCACGTCATTATCTGCACTTTAACAGAAGATACAAATTTTTACAGAAAGTACTGCAGTTTTTCAATTTGAATCACAATTCATCCTGTAAGATATTTAATTATTGTCCGATCCTGGTGACATTTTTAGCAAAAAGTAAACTTGTGTCTTGGGATGATATCCTGAATTTTAGTTTGAAAAAATAATCATGTATTGATCATTATACAGGCAGAAACAAAAGTAATTTTTTTATTCTTAATTTCTTAATGCCTTGTGGAAAAAATGAGCCGTAGAATTTAGCTTCATTATATTTTGTTTTGAAGTGTACCCTTTTCTTAACATAGTGTTTTTTGTTTCACGTCATTATCTATTTTTTAAAAGAAAATATTGCAGTTTTTCAATTTTTATTCGCAATTCAGAACATCACATTGTTTTATCGAGTAGCATAAACAAATATCCAAAAATGAATAGCCCGTATTGTATTGAAGCATGCCTCGTTACATGATAGAAGTGATAAGAACATGCGGTGGCAATACCCGCTATTAATTTTTGGATATTTGTTTACGCTACTCCATAAAATAATGTAATGTGAACCTGAATTGTGAATAAAATTGAAAAACTGCAATACGTTCTTTAAAAATTTGTATCTTCTCTTACAAAGTAGTTAACGGCGTGAACCAAAAAACATTGTATTAAGAAAAGGTCACACTTCAAAACAAGACATAATTCAGCTAAATTCTACCGCTCAATTCTTCCACAGGGCGTTAAGAAATTAAAGGTAAAAAGTAACTATTGTTTCTGCCTGTATAATAATCAAGACATCGGTATTTTTTTAAAACTAAAATTCATGATATCATCCCAAGACACAAGTCGACAATTTGCTAAAAATTTCCCATTAAGAAAGTTACATGACTATAAACCTGACATTATCATTGTTCGGGTTTTATTGTCGTTAGTGTATATAATATGTAACACTACTCACAGAAAAGGAAACAACTTTGTACCCTTGTTTGTTTTATCTCCTTTTATTAACTGATGAACAAAAATACTTTAAAAATATCATATCATTGATATTACTGTAAAATTCTGATGAACATTCACTCTTTCCCTAGCCCAACTATATCTAAAAACTTTTCTTTGACTAAAAATTACCATTAAAACCCGATAAAGCTTATAAGGACTAATATATTTTTAATTGAACATAAAATTGTAATCACGATAATGGGGTTCATTCGAGTGGAGAAATTCGCTTCAATTAATTTGTTTAATATAAGTTTTCACGAACGAAAAAACAATTTCTACATAATAGATTTTTTATTAAGTAGAATCTAAAGGAAAGTATATTATAATTAAATTTGTGATGTATTTAACTTTATTTTATTAAGGGGAGGTTTTAGCCAAAAAAAATAGAGGTTTTTAGGGCCGATATTTCAGTCACCTTAAGGTACTGAATGGCATAAGATATCCTTAACACACGTTTGACAGTACATTAAAGTTTACTTTAACTCTAATCTAAAGGATAGATCTTTAAGGACGTGGTAATCTTCCACTTAACTCGTGAGAAACATAGTTTTTTAAGGTTTACCATAACGTTAAGGCTACCTTACCTGAGATCTAACTTAAGGTAACATTCAACTATCATCCCTAAGAAGGTTGATTAATATTTTACATTATTGTTCATAATGTTTGCAAGTATGTTCGATCCAAGCTTACGGCACTAATACAACTCATACCCTGGGGCAAATAGACCACGATACTTGTTTCGTTCGTATTAAGAATCAATCAATGAATCAACGCAATCGAACATGATGGGTTTGTTCGGGTGGTTGCACTGGACATTTTAAAGCCTTTAATCGTGTTTGGCATGACGGACTTCTAAGTAAACTGCGATCCTATGGTATGCCCAGTCGATGCTGTGCAGGGTTGTCTAGCTTTCTTAAGGAGCGCTCTCTGCAAGTGGCGATTAAAGGATTTCTCTCAGACACCTTCACCATCAATGCCGGTGTTCCTCAAGGGTCCATATTGTCTTCCACTCTCTTCTTACTGTACATTAATGACCTTCTAGTGAAAACTAAAAATCTGATATTTAGCTTTGCTGACGATAGCACACTTATCTAATCTTTCTCTTTGAATGCACAAACATCGGCTGCCGACGCACATCTTCGCAGACAGCATGAAGTATCACGCCTCAACAAAGATCTGGAAGAAATTTTGGCTTGGGGTGACAGTAACCAAGTAGAATTTAAAGCTAAAAAACCCAGGCAGCAGTTTTCTCTAAAAAGGTTAACATTACAGAACCGGATATAGGCATGGATTGGCACGCAATCCCACTGGCTTCATCTATTAATTTGCTGGGCGTCAATCTGGGAGGAAATATGTGTTCGCATAGCCACGTTGTGACAATCGCCAAGATAGCTTCTCAGAAACTTGGTGTACCCTTCCGAACCAGAAAGTTGTACACACCTCAACAACTTTTGACAATATACAAAGCCCAGATTCGATCATCACTAGACTGCTCTCATGTCCGGAGCTCGGCACCCAAACATACTCTTCGGCTACTGGATTCCATCGAAAGGAGGGCCATTCGTCTGATTGAAGACCACGATCTGACGAAGAACCTCGACAGCCTAGAACATCGAAGGCAGGTTGCGGATTTGACTCTCTTTTACAGATATGTTTATGAAAAGTGCTCGGCTGACCTTGCCCTCTTAATTCCGCCCAGAGCGGCGAATAGCAGAAATACACGACAAACCACTGCCGCCCATCCATATGTGGTTAAGCTTAGTACTCCTCGAACTTCATTATTCAAGAATTCTTTCATCTGGAAGACTTCATCCTTATGGAACGACCTTCCCGAGGTCGTTTTTCCCAACGAATATAACCTCCAACGATTCAAAACCAGCGTGCATCGCTTTTGCGCACACGCACCACTCCCAAAGTGCCCTAAAGGATTTTTCCTATAGTGCTTGTGTTTGATCATAAAAAAAAATAATAAATGGACATAACCTAAGAGCGAAATCCTTTCAGGCACTCTGAGAGTGGCGCATGTGCGAGTAAAGCGATTCACGTTTGTTTCGAATCGTTGGAGGTTATATTTATGGGGAAACACGACCGCAGAAAGGACGCTCCACAAGGAAGGAATTATAAAATAGTGAAGTTCGAGCCGTACTAACCTGAACCACATATGGATGGGCGGCAGTGTTCCGCCGTGTATTTCTGCTATTCGTCGCTCTAGATGAAATTAAGCGGGCAAGGTCAGTGGAACATCTGCCATGGAAACATCTGTACCAGAGAGTCAAATCACCAACTTGTCTTCGATGTTCCACTGCCGCCCATCCATATGGTGTTCATCTTAGTACTCCTCGAACTTCATCGGTTAGGAATTATTTCATCTTAGGGACGTCACCTTTGGATCCGTGTTTCCCCACGACGAATATAAGCTACAACGATATAGGTGTGTAAGAATCAGGTTCCATTTAAGCAACGTTACCCCAATTTGTATAACTATTTATTTTTATTAAAGCATGATTAAATGCAAGGATAGTTTTACTTTTGGAACTAGAAATTACACCCAAGCAAAAAATTAGGGGCTGAGTTAACGGCACAATGGTGAACATAGTAATTTAAAAATGTAATAATGACTAAATCCGATCCGATCCACGTTATTATTTATATTTTCGGTCGAGTTCTTACATTAAGAAGGTGAAAAAAGTATTCAGACGCATAGTTCTTTTATCCAGTAACTGATTTAATGAAGGCTATTTAAATATCATCATCCTGCGACATTTCATGCTGCGACAATTCATCGCTACGATAATTATCGTGCGACAATGCATAGCTAGGACAGGTCTAGTTATTATGACTATACCCAGGTGGGCGGACGCAATAATAATTTTGACTTGACTTATTGTGTCCCCAGGAGCTTTGAAGCAAAACCGAATAAATCCACTGTAATGATTTATTGCGGAAAGGTGATTTTTCTGTAGCTCAAAAAATACAAAAGCTTTGACGTTTGTTTAGTAAGTAAATATTAATGAGAATTTAATAATGTACCTTCTGCAACAGCATAAATTGGAAAAAATAACTGAATTTATTGGGTTTTGCTCCAAGCATTATTACTAAACATTAAGAAAAACATTATTGAAACTAGTAAAGGAATGAAAACAATGTGTTTTACTAACAAGATGCCAAAATAAAAACCAGAAACCTGTTTTTAGCCTTTAAATTTATTTCTCAAAAATCTGTAAAGGGTGTCCCATTTTCGACACTCTTATATGGTATCTCCGTAACTGTTAGTGCTATCAAAAAAGTAATGTAGGTGTCATGTACTCTTTTTGGATCAAACTTAAAATAATAAAATCAAAAGTTGAATTTTTGGCTCGCTTAAGAGATACGGGGCAAAATCAAAAAATTGACAATTTCAAAATTTCCCTATATTTTCTTAGTTAAAAGAGATACAAAAAAATGTTTTATATAGAAGTTTATTTATAATGATTGTTGAATAATCTGCCATTTTCAGAATAAGTATACGGGGTCAGGTAAGAAAGTTATCGGACCTAATCTATTTTTTTTTTAAATGGAACACGCTGTATATTTTAATATAAAAAGATAGCATTTTAAATTATCTTTACAAATATATATACACACCATGCATGATATTGGTTTAGGCGATTTTTTAAACTTTATTACTATAAACTACAGTAGGCCATGAAACAGAAGCTAATATCCTAAAGACAACTATGTTGATATTCTAGTTATTATTAACATTTAGCGTCAATTTCATTTTTACATATTCATTTGTGAAAATGACTTATTAAACATATACTTCTGTATAAAATATTTTTCTGTATCTCTTTTAACTAAGAAAATATAGGGTAATTTAGAAATTGTGAATTTCCCCCCGTATCTCTTAAGCGAGCGAAAATGTTCGAATTTTGATTTTACCATTTTAAGTTTGACCCAAAAAGAGCACATTACACCTACATTATTTTTTTTGATAGCACTAACAATACGGAGATACCCTATAAAAGTGTCGAAAATGGGACAACCTGTACTTACAGATAAAAAAAATGATATCCTTTACGAAAACCGAAAATTAAACAGCTGGCTATATATTTATTTGGCAAAATCACAATTTTTTGTATTTATTCGATTTTGCACCCAAACATCGATTTTGTCCTCAAATTTCATAAGGATTTATTCTGCTTTGCTCGAAAATAGGTAGTTAATACGATGTAGTTTAACAAACTGAATCAATATCCGTAGCTAAGTTAATTTTTCATATAAACTTTTCTTCATAAAATGACTTAAAGAATCGCACAGAGTTAATAAAAAATCTAGTTTGTTTGTAAAATGAAAACATTGCTATGAATGTTCTTTTTTGCCTTTGCCGTAAAATGTACCTATTTTCGACGACGGAATATGCGAATTTAGGTTCTACAAATAATCGTCATGTTGTTTAGAACTCCAAATTCGTTGGATTTTAGCCTCGATTACACTAAAAACAAACGGCCAGCGAAATTGTGAACTAAAAACCTACATAGAAGATTTCTACATCACTTGAATGGTTTTCGGAGTAAACAGGTTAAAAAGTGGGCAGTGTATATAGTATACAGGGTATCTAATCAGATAAAAATGTTTACCTGAACTGAACTGAAGTTTTAGATAAAATAATTGACCACCAAGTCGTGATCCTTTACTGTGTATGTTTATTTTTGCAATTTTTCGGTTTTTTTCTTGGGGATACCCTGTATTAAACTCAAGTTAGTCGACGCCATTCCTATTACAAGCAAAAGAATTTTTGAAGAATAACATTTTGTTGAAAAGTGCAAAATAAAAAAGTTTTTCCTCATGTTAACTCAATCCGTGGACATACTGTATAATAAATGTGATTTTTCATACATCTTTTTTCTTAATATTCAATTTTACGTTATTTTAGCTTAACTAAATAATTAATTTAATAGGGGAGAATGAATCATTTTGTGGAGGGGTCCAAATTTTCCAAAAGTTCCGTAACTGACTTTTTTTTATGATCAAACACAAGCACTATAGAAAAAATCCTTTAGGGCACTCTGGGAGTGGTGCGTGTATGCAAAAAGCGATTCACGTTGGTTTTGAATCGTTGGAGGTTATATTCGTTGGGAGAAACGACCTCGGGAAGGTAGTTCCATAACGATGAAGTCCTCCAGATGAAAGAATTCTTAAATAATGAAGTTCGAGGAGTACTAAGCTTAACCACATATGGATGGGCGGCAGTGGTTCGTCGTGTATTTCTGATATTCGCCGCTCTGGGCGGAATTAAGAGGGCAAGGTCAGCCGAGCACTTTCCATGAAAATATCTGTAAAAGAGAGTCAAATCCCCAGATGTTCCAGGCTGTCGAGGTTCTTCGTCAGCTCGTGGTCTCCAATCAGAAGAAGGCCCTCCTTTCGATGGAATACAGTAGCCGAAGAGTATGTTTGGGTGCACAGCTCCAGACATGAGAGCAGTACTCTAGTGATGGTCGAATCTGGGCTTTGTCTAGTGTCAAAAGTTGTTGAGGTGTGTACAACTTCCTGGTTCGGAAGATTACACCAAGTTTCTGAGATGGTATCTTGGCGATTGCCATAACGTGGTTATGCCAAGACATATTTCCTCCCAGATTGACGCCCAGCAAATTAATAGATGAAGCCAGTGGGATTGCGTGTCCGTCCATGACTATATCCGGTTGTGTAATGTTAACCTTTTTAGAGAAAACTGATGCCTGGGTTAAATTCGACTTGGTTACTGTCACCCCAAGCCATAACTCCTTCCAGGTTTTTGTTGAGGCGTGATACTTCATTCTGTCTGCGAAGATGTGCGTCGGCAGCCGATGTTTGTGCATTCAACGATTTAGATTAGATAAGTGTGCTATCATAAGCAAAACTAAATATCGGGTTTTTCATTTTCACTAGAAAGTCGTTAATGTAGAGTAAGAAGAGAGTGGGAGACAATATGGACCCTTGAGGAACACCGGCATTGATGGTGAAGGTGTCTGAGAGAAATCCGTCAATCGTCACTTGGAGAGAGGGGTCCTTAAGGAAGCTAGACAACCATGCACAGAATCGACTGGGCATACCATAGGACCGCAGTTTACTTAGAAGTCACTCATGCCAAACACGATCAAATACTTAGACTGACATGACATGCCTTCTTAACACTTTTAAAGAGTACTACTGCGATTTTTATTTCTCTGGGTAAATTTTGACGTTGTGTTCCAATTATTTCTGCTTATTTGTTCTAGAGCACAATGGTCAATTATATCTGATATCTGATAATTGTTTTTTTCTTATTCTTCTTTTGTTAAAACTAATGAGAACTCATATGTTGTATTATGATGTGAAGATAAAATCTACACAATGATCTTCATAATTCATTTTTATGATATACATATGTCTAAAACATGATATCTATAAAATTTATTTTAAGTAGTCCATCTCTCAGTTGAATGAAATTATGAAGCGGTAAAGAACTACGAAGACGAAGTCAAAATAAGAATCCAATGTGGAAATAGGTGCATCTACGTCCTTAAGGAAGTCCCTGCCAATAAAAATCTATCCAGAAGATCAGATATTAAGAGATAGAAAACAGTCATACGTCCAGTGAGACATGGACAATTACAACGGAAAACAAGCGCAAACTGAACTGCTTTGAACGAGGTGCTGCGTAAAATCTTTGGACCACGAAAAGGTCCAGGAAGAGGCGCAGTTTTGACCAAGAACAAACAACGAACTGACCAAGCAATATCAGGAAGTGGATGTTGTAAAAGAAATGAAGGCCGGACGTCCGAGATTGGCTGGCCATGTGCACCGCCAACCAGACTCTCGAGTGATAAGAATGATCTGGGAACAGACCCCGGAAGGACCAAGATCGTTAGGGAGACCTCATATGAGATGGTGAGATAACATCTTTGAGCGATGGGTATAGAGTACGATCCTGAATTGTTACAAGACAGAGAAAGATGAAGAAGGATAGTGCAATCAGCCAAGACCCACCAAGGGTTATAGAGCTACAGATGATGATCTTTTTTATGATCAAACACAAGCAATATATGAAAAATCCTTTAGGGCACTCTGGGGGTGGTGCGTGTGCATAAAAAGCGATTCACGTTGGTTTTGAATCGTTGGAGGTTATATTCGTTGGGAAAACTACCTCGGGAAGAACGTTCTATAAGGATGAAGTCCTCCCGATGAAGGAATTCTTAAATAATGAAGTTCGAGGAGTACTAAGCTTAACCACATATATATGGGCGGCAGTGGTTCGTCGTGTATTTCTGCTATTCGCCGCTCTGGGCGGAATTAAGAGGGCAAGGTCAGCTGAGCACTTTCCATAAAAATATCTGTAAAATAGGGTCAAATCCCAAACCTGTCTTCGATGTTCTAGGCTATCGAGGTTCTTCGTCAGCTCATGGCCTCCAATCAGACGAATGGCCCTCCTTTCGATGGAATCCAGTAGCCGAAGAATATGTTTGGGTGCAGAGCTCCAGACATGAGAGCAGTACTCTAGTGATGGTCGAATCTGGGCTTTGTATAGTGTCAAAAGTTGTTGAGGTGTGTACAACTTTCTGGTTCGGAAGAGTACACCAAGTTTCTGAGAAGCTATCTTGGCGATTACCACAACGTGGTTATGCCAAGACATATTTCCTCCCAGATTGACGCCCATCAAATTAATAGATGAAGCCAGTGGGATTGCTTGTCCGTCCATGAATATATCCGGTTCTGCAATGTTAACCTTTTTAGAGAAAACTGCTCCCTGGATTTTTTAGCGTTAAATTCGACTTGGTTACTGTCACCCCAAGCCAGAATTTCTTGAGTTGAGGCGTGATATTTCATGCTGTCTGCGATGATGTGCGTCGGCAGCCGATGTTTGTGCATTCAAAGAGAAAGGTGAGATAAGTGTGCTGTCAATATGGACCCTTGAGGAACACCAGCATTGATGGTGAAGGTGTCTGAGAGAAATCCGTGAATCGCCACTTGCAGAGAGCGGTCCTTAAGAAACAACCATACACAGAATCGACTGGGCATACCATAGGATCGCAGTTTACTTAGAAGTCCCTCATGCCAAACACGATCAAAGGCTTTAGAAATATCCAGTGCGACAGCCTGAGACTCCCCATGATGTTCGATTGTGTTGTTCCAAAGATGGGTGACATAGGCTAGAAGATCTCCAGTTGATCTGGACTTCCGAAAACCATATTGATGATCGCTGATAATGTTGAAGCCTTCCAGGTACTTTAGATGATGTTGGTTAATAGCTTTCTCCATTACTTTTGATATAACTGAAAGCAATGTGACTGGTCGATAGTTGCTAGGCATGGTTCTCTTACCGTTCTTTGGTATAGGCTGGACTCGCGCCGTCTTCCAGCACGATGGAAATATTCCTTATTTGTAGGATAAGTTAACAAGTCTACAAGATACTGGTGTTCGTTCATCGGCGCATCTCTTGAGGACTATAACAGGAATTTCGTCTGGACCAGATGATGATGATGATGATAAATAAAAATATAGTCTGCTAACCCATAGTTAATTTTTTTTTTAATTCCATAGTTTCGAAGGCGCATTCATACAGTCATCTTCAATGGAAAAAATATACATATGTCGAAAACTTTTTGAACTTTCGTAGCGGAAAAAGAAAATTTTTAAAAAATAATTCATTAATAAATTGTGAAAAAACTAGAATTAATAAAAAAAAAATAAGAAAAAAGGGTAAAATGGAAAAAGTTTTTGAATTTGATTTTTAAGTATAGAAATACGTTGGATTTTTAGTTATTATTTAAAACTATTCCTGCGTTGACTAATATTCTATTATAGTAATATTTTAGTCACTCTGGATTGAACCCTTCCAATTCTTTACTAGGGGTACAGTCACCCCCTAAAAAATGTGTTAATTACATCCATCTTCGGAGCGCGATTTCTCGGGAAGTACTTATCAGACAATAATAAATTATGGAGTTATTGGATAGAGATTGAAGCCACCTTTAAAATGATCCGAGTCTTGACCCTCCCCCTTCCGATTTAAGATTTTAAGGGTAACATCCACCGCACCAGTGGGTTAAAACAGGAAGCCTGGAAATATTCTTTAAAGGCATCCCCCTGCACACACGCCTTTCCTAGTTTTAATATTATGTACTGGAAGGGAGATATTAAGGATGGGAAGCTGTCAAACTGACACCCCGCATCATGCAGCCAATCGGTGAATTTCTAAGTGACGGGCCGCCACTGGCTCTGATGTGACTTCTGAACTCTTCAGATAAGTATGTCAAGTCCGAGTAATTTCAATATCAGTTCACTTTCTTCAATTATATTTAGTTATTTTTGCCGAGGAATTTAAATGATTCATTTGTAAGAAGTTTCGGTGCATACTTTCGCACTTACTGTTAACAAGGCCCGACCGCGATAAAATCCAGCCAAATTACAAAAAAACGTAATCATAAACTTCCTTTCCTTCCGAATCGAAATTTTTTTTCAAATTCGATTAAGTATAGTTTTTGCAAAATTATATCGTTGATCTCTTGACTGCAATAAATCCTCATTATCTATTCGACCATAAAATGAATAAGGAAATCCCAAATTTTAAACTTTTTCGAGCAGAGCCGGACCAGGTATACACATTCAATTTAAACCTATGCCTGATGCATATATAAATACAAAGTGATTTTTAATAATTTTAATCTTTAGTGATTTTCCGGCGAGTAATTTTTTAAGTAGTCCACCGTCAAACTATTCATTTTAACTTAATAAATATATGATATTAAAATATTAAAACATACACGCTCGAATTTCTAACTAGATGCACGAACAGACAACGGCGCGGCGCACACTAAAATTGTGCGCCTTTCCCATGTTAAATCGCTATAGCCCCGCTATCCCCCGCTGTCTCCCGCCACCTGTTACTACAGAGAAACTGCATTATGCCCCGCTTACTTAATCGCACATGCGAGCAAGTCTCGTCATAATCGTCATTAACCTCGACCGAGGCACGGTTGCCGGATGGAGAGCCTATAATATACAGTTTGGTTGACGGTACGATAAAATATAATGGAGGGTCCGACTTTATACGATAATTGACGGTACGATAAAATATTAGGGAGGGTCGGACTTTATACGATAAATAATATTCAATAAATATAAATTAATATTTTTTTATTCGTTTTGGGGGTGCACATGCGCATGTGCTCCTGTGGAAGAACCGTCACTGCATACAACACCCTGAACAAGATTCTCACGATCGCCCACGAATAATTATTCTTTATTCAACATCAATATTTGTTTCTTGCCACACGCTGCCATACCAGACCATATTTTCTCTTTGGAGGAAAAGGAGAATACGTCTTGGTTAGACGCTCTTAATGTAAAATATATTTTACACTTTGTTCAATCAACGTAACCATACTAAATGTCGCGGCGATAGAGAAAGACGAATAAATCCTATATAACCAACAAAAAAAAATTACACCTAGACAACCGGAGAGAATGGGAAAATCACCGATAGAGAAAACGAACAATTTTTTAATTATCTATAGCTTTCAATTTCAGCCTCGTAGAGTGTAGTGGTGTCTTGAGGCGAGAATTTTGATTAATTTAATTAGGCGGAATTCGGTTTTATTGGTTTATAGATGATGAACGTGGAAAGTCAAATATATTTTTCAAAAATTAAGAGTTTAAGTGAGTACGCATTGAATTGGAATTATAAGGGGCCCACCATAAGCTGCTGCTATTTTTTTTTATGTGGACATTCCTTCGGCGGGACATTTTCTTTGTCACTTGAACGAACGAATACAACCAAATATAAACATTCCCTTGTGACATCAACAAAAATATATACAGAGGAAAAGAAACCATTAGTTTAATAGAAAAAGTTCAGTACTTTATGTCCATACATATTTCGACGGCCCATAGCTTCATGTACAGTGGAAAAACTATACATTTAACATTTAACATTTAACATTTTTAACAGTTTAACATTTTTAATATTTATAATACAATACTGGGTGGCCCAGAGGTGCGGAATAAAATTAATATAGCCTTAACCTGTAACTATTGGGGAAAACGCTCGGACACGTCAATTTAGTTTCATATATGCTCACATTTTGACGTTATTCGTTTGTTTTTTTATAGACATTTGTCAAAGATATGACGACATCGATCTTTTTTTTAAATAGGAACATATCGCTTGTGATACATCATTTGAAAGCTAATATATCGTACAGTATGCTCATAAATTTTAGCGCGATTCTCTCAAGCTATTTCAAAATGGCGACTGTTAAAAGTTTTTAAAAAATCTTTATTTAAAGATTTTAAGATTTCTTACCTTGAAAGGTAAAAAAACCATCAATGATTTATAATTTCCGCTTATTTAAATAGAGATTTTTTAAAAACTTTTAACAGTCGCCATTTTGAAATAGCTCTGGGCCACCCAGTATAATGAATAGCAAAAACCAATAATAGACACCTAGGTGCAAAACACCCGTATGTGTCGAATTCTAAAATTAGACATATGTATATTATTATTTTGTATTTTTATTTATATTATTTATATTATAATTCTATGTGGCACACGTTACTGAAACATGCCCACAATCCTTATTGATTTAGTGAATAACCGAAAAAGTATTGAAAGCTTGTCTGTCTGTATTCCGATAAACATACTGATTACACTTTTTACTAAAAGTTTTTATATTTTTAGATTTTATATTAGCTGGGAGTAAATTTAATGATTTTGTTGCCAAGTAATCCATAAAATTTTTATTGGCGGTTGTTAAATTTTTTGGTAATTTAAATTTGTTATTAGATTTAGTCCTTGTTTCGGTAGAGTGATCTACATAGTTTAGCTTGGTCTTACACCGATAACAAATATTACATATACTGCTAATATATAAAGTTCTCATATTTACAGTATCCTCCGAAAACAATAAATTTGTTGGAAATCTTTTTTTTTTATATAATTTTAAGAATCTATTTTTGTGTTATATTTAACTTATTAAGTACTATGATAGGCACCACCCCAGACCGTATCGTATTAGCGACTCCACAATTGCTTTATAAACCATCATCAATGTTTTCTCATTTAGAAATTCCCTTAATATATAAAATTTGTGTATGAGTCTACGTATTTTATTAGAAACATAGTCAATATGTGGACTCAACTTCATAAATTGGTCAACCACAACACCAAGATATTTTGTGTGGGTTACTTCAGCAATTCTTTCATTACCGATAGTAATATCTGTAAAATTGAGATGACCAGTCCTTGTTAATGAAAAAGCTAAGTAATTTGGTTTATTTAAATTAATTGATAGTTTATAAGTTTCCAACCAAGTCTTAACCAATTTAAAACCTTCTAATGTCTTATTTTTAACTTCTTCCCAATCTTTACCAGTAAATATTATAGCCGTGTCGTCAATATAATCAGAAATTTTTAGCATTTTTGGAATGCGATTTCTTAGAAACTATTACTCAAAAAATAATCAATTATGGCAGTCATTATTAGAAAGAGATTTAAACGCCCTTTAAAATGATATGTCACTTGGATTCCTTCCTATTTAAGATTTGAAGATTAAAGTTAAACCACGAAGGCTATAAATATTCTTTAAAATTGTCCCCCTTTACAGTAAAATTGTCTTGTCTTTCCGATTTTTAATATTATTTACTGAAAGCGAGATATTGAGGGGGTAAGTAATGAAATTATTTCGTATGTAATAAATTCATTACTCACAGACACGGACTACCAGTGAATAATGAATGAATATATTCGTAGAAAAAGATATTTTATGTAACTTGACTATACCCAAGTTGTGGGAGAAATAAAAGATAATTTACCGAAGCTCGCAATCTGAATTTTAACAGAATTTCATTAACACAATGTTATTTTTAGATTAGCTTGGCTGATATTCTAAGTGACAAATAAACATTTACACGACTTAATGTCAATGGTAATAGTAAATGGTGTTCAAATAAATGTAATTTTCGCCAAAATTAGATAATACCAATTAGGACAAGTAATTCTGTAACAACTTCTATGTAAATAATAATTTTGAAAATTTAAACTAAATAATACCTATCTGTGAAAGTGTAAAATTCCGAAAAATAATTTATAAACATGGTAGTTCCTTATTAATTTTGTAAAGGAAGAAAAAGCGATCTAGTTAAGTAGAACAGGATTAATATACAGAGTGTTCCTTTTTCTATTTTTAAGTCGTTATTATTTTAATACCGGATATCCCTTAACTTATGGGCCATAGAGTAACTGGAGATACTAAACATCAAACTATAGGTCGATATAAGTTTTTTCGAAATGTTGCTTGTTTAGAAATACAGGGTGTTGCAAGTGAAAGTTTATTTTCGAAAATAAGCCATAATTTGAAAACGGTTCAATGTATTGAACTTCCACTGTGAATACCCTGTATTTCTAGAACGTATACGGCTTAATCAGTCAATTTTGATATTTAGTATCTCCCTGTAGTACCCTCTGTACAGGGTGTCCCATTTTCGACACTTTTATAGGGTATATCCGTTATTGTTAGTGCTATCAAAAAAGTAATGTAGGTGTCGTTTGCTCTTTTTGGGTCAAACTTAAAACGGTAAAATGAAAATTTGAAAATTAGCACGTCATTAAGGACCACCTTGTATATTATCACCATCTTTTAGTTATTTTTTTAATAATATTGTTAATTCGTTTTTGTTCGATAAGAGATACGTAGGAAAATCAACAAATTGACAATTTTTAATTTACCCTATATTTTCTTAGTTAAAAGAGATACAGAAAAATGTTTTATACAGAAGTTTCTTTATGATGATTGTTGACCTAACCTCAATTTTTTAAATGGAACACCCTGTATATTTTAATTTAAAATGATAGCATTTTAAATTCTCTTTTCAAATATATAACACATCATTGATGACATTGGTTTCCTAGGCGGTTTATTTAAACTTTATGACTTTAAACCACAGACCATGAAACAAAAGCTAATATCATAGGAACAACTATGTTGACATTCTAGTTGTTATTAACATTTATCGTCAATTTCATTTTTACATATTCATTTGCGGAAATGACCTATCAACATTTTGAAATATTTAATATGATATCAGTTTATATTGAAAGTGGATAAAACGAAGAGCAAAATGTATATTTTGTTCGCTATCCGGAAACACGGTAACCATTTAAGGACATATTCCGAACATTTGCGCTGATTCCCGTTATTTTTTACCTTAATGTGAATCTTTTATTTCGTTTCAAAGTAATAAAGTTTAAATAAATCGCCTAGGAAACCAATATCATCTATGGTGTGATATATATTTGAATAGATAATTTAAAATAGTATATTTTTAGATTAAAATATACAGGGTGTTCCATTTAAAAAAATGAGGTTATTTCCGATAACTTTTTTACCTAACCCCGTATACTTGTTCTGAAAACGGCAGATTATTCCCCAATCAATATAAGGAACTTCTGTATAAAACATTTTTCTGTATCTCTTTTAACTAAGAAAATATAGGGTAATTTTGAAATTGTCAATTTTTTGATTTTCCCCCGTATCTTTAAGCGAGAGAAAATTTTCAAATTTTGATTTTAGCATTTTAAGTTAGACCCAAAAAGAGCACATGACACCTACATTACTTTTTTGATAGCACTAACAATTACGGAGCTACCCTATAAAAGTATCGAAAATGGAACACTGTAGTTAATATTTAGTAATTTCTTTTAAAAATAAGCAAGGAATTCCCAAAAGTGCCGGTGTTCGAGTCGGAATTCGTAATAAAAAATAGCAATTAATCGGATATGCATTCTTTAAACCATAAAATGATAGTAAAACGTTAGGCAGCCAGTGCAAGTCTTTCTACTGGTCTTTCTACTGCATAGAATGGTAAAAGAAGAGAGCTGTCGACATCTTCATTTCTTCCGATCGTCGCGTATAAATACTGATATAGTGACCTATATTTACTTAGTTTTACTATGGATTTAATGCGCGCTTTACATTGAAACGAATTTTTCAAAAGCTTTAATCGCTCATTTGTTGGTGCTTTTTACGTCACAGTCGAGCGTGATCGAAGATAGGGGAGAAAATTGGGCGCGCGGGTTCGGTGATAGGTGTGCGTGAGTGTGCGTGAGTGTATGGGAACTTTATATTGGGATTTTTCCATATTTTTTGAAAATGAAGGTAAGTAATTTGAAGCCGGTTACCGGATCCCGTCTATGAAACTACAAGAACATGCACATTTTCTGTTAATATTCTTTTTACTTAAAGACGGAGCCAATTTGAAACTTTATTCCTTGATCGAATTATATAGCAATAAAACGTATCTTCAAATATAGAATATCCACCGGAACCAGCAGCGCTGCCTCTTATAAGTTCGTCGCGAATCTAACAAAAATAAGCAGATTATGTTTCCCCCACTCCATCGTATCCTATCCCGCTCTCTGCTCTCCTGGTTTGTTCGTTCGTTGTAATTACTGCTAAACAAACTAAAAGAAAACAAGCAGATGTAATTTTTATACGCAGTACATTCTTCTTTCCAACAGCGTAAATAGCAGTCAAATTTAAAATTCAGTCGGAAGGTGGCAGAATACGGCAGAGCAGAACAATAAGTGAGTTATGATGCGATAGAGTAGGGAAAACTTAACATACCTATTTATATTCATTGCGATACTTAACATTTTCATTCTTCTAAGGCCCAAGTGCTCCTTAACATGACGTTGTTAGTTTGACAAAGTTGACTAAGGAATGCTTAAGGCCTGAGGACGTCTCAAGTGTCGACTATGAATACGGTCCTAAGTTATTATTAAGATATGGGAGGACAAGGCATTTCCATATCTGTATACAGGGTGTTCCTTTATGACATGCTAATATTTCAGGGTGTATTTCCTTGGGTCAATTTATAAAGAAAAGTTCATATGAACATAAGACGGCTTAAATTTTTTGCTACAGGGTGTTGAATTTTTATTTTTTAAATGATTATTTTTTAATATCTCCGAAAGTACTTTAGATATTATCTTCAATTTTGGTCTGTGTCAATAGGATATAGAACCACAAATTTTACTTAGAGAGTTATTCAATTGTTCCACCAGTGGCGTCCCTGCAAACATATCCTCTGATATTTTCTACAGAAAGATGGTACGCCACTGACATTACTCCATGTGTATATTTTTTCTGGTTAGCCTGGGCAATCCTACATGAAAACGGTCTATTGAGTTTTTCTCGTCAGACGTACCGGTTCTTGATTCAAACCACTAAATTCATATGGAAACCCATTATTATTAACATTGATAAAATAATTAATGAAAAATTTTGTTTTCTAAAAATTGTTGGAAATGGCCACCTTCACTTAAAAAGCATGCTTCCGCCAGTCTTCGCATCGAATTGCTCACTCCAACAATTTTTATAGAACAAAATTTATCATTAATAATTATTTTATCAATGTTAATACTATAGAGTTACAATATGAATTTAGTGGTTTTAATCAAGAACGGTGCATCTGACGAGAAAAACTCAAGAAACCGTTTTCATGTAGAATTGACCGGGCTAATCATAATCAAATCAAAAATATCCACATGGAAAAATGTCAGTGGCGTACCATCTATTTTGTAAAAAATATCAGAGGATATGTTTGCAGGAACGCCACTGGTGGAACAATTGAAAAACTTTTCTAACTAAAATTTGTGGTTCTATATCCTATTAACACATACCAAAATTGAAAATAATATCTACAGTACTTTCGGAGATATTCAAAAATAACCATTTAAAAAATAAAAATTCAACACCCTGTGTCAAGAGATTTAAGCGGTTGCGGACATATGTTCATGTGAACTTTTCTTTATAAAATGACCTAAGGAATCACACTCTGAAATATTAGCACGACATTAAGGAACACCCTGTATAATATAAAAATAATTATTTTATCGGAGAATTCTTATGCAATTTTAATTTCTTTCAGTCATAACTGTATTCCATTAAAAAATAATTCCTGTTTTAACTCCAAATAATAATCTTGACAAATGGCAAATTTCTTTATTTTTTGACTTTTTGGAAAGAAGGTATTGTGTTCTTAAAAAGTTATATTTATTAAAAAAATAACGCTTAAGAGGATTAATTCTTATTGTTAAATCCGTGGGTTGAAAAATAAAGGGTGTACGGAAACATAAAAAATTTTGATCCAATGCTGGTCTGTCTACTATTGATATTGTATTTTTAATGTAAAGTAAATGAATTAAACAAAAAAATTTATGAAATTTGTAATTATTTCGAAAACGGCTGGAAATAACTTATATCTTTGTATTACAAAAAAAAAATGCTTATAAATTCTACATCCAATATTCAAATAATATATAGGGTGTTCCATTTGCAAATCTTGAGAAAAATGATTTTGAAATGTGTCGTTTTTGGAACAGTATTATGAACGCCCTGTATAAAATAAATAAACAATATTAGATTCGTAGTATCTCTAGACCCTCTGTTATAAATATTACCCAATCCCGTGGTTCAAAAAGTAATTTTAGATTGTTTCTTTTGATTTTTCTTTCCAGGATTACAAAACTTTTTTTAGTTCTTATTGCTCTTAAACTATCCAGGCAAATTCAATAATATTTTAAGTACTTATAGAGGACACGAATACGAACCTAAATATGCAATAAAATACTGGGTGTACCATTTAAAAAAATACAATTTTATGTTACCACAATTTTTTGGGCCACCCTGTATACGGAAAAATATTTTTTTGAAATACACCCTATGATAAATCGGCGTATGAATTAAATTCGTAACTTAATTCGTATAGGAGCTATGGAAGTCGGTCGCATTATTGCAGGACCCTGCAGTATATTCCATAATTAATTGGGATAGCGTATAATATTACTGTTATAATTACAATATTTCAATAGATCCAGATTTTCGCTATAATAATATTTTGGATAAACAATGAATTTCTCAGACCTACTTTAGTTCAAAATTTTACTCTCCTTTTTAATTAATATGGTATACTTTTTGTGTCCCCGGCTGGCCTATTGAAAACTAATGTATAATTTATTTAAATTTCAGTCCTATCAAGCCGGAAGCTAATTGTTATCGATTAGAAATGTTCTAGGACACCAGAAAAGATTTCTCCGTAACAATAAGAGACAAAATTGATCATATTTTACTAATGTACGATCACAAAATTCGGCTATCTACGTCAAATGGTCCCTGAGAAAGAGTATACGGTGGCGATAAATAAATTTACGAAAAATGAATTATACGCAGTGGCGGTTCTTCCACAGGAGCACATGCGCACGTGCACCCCCAAAACGAATAAAAAAATATTAATTTATATTCATTGAATATTATTTATCGTAAAAAGTCCGGCCCTCCCTAATATTTTATCGTACCGTCAATTATCGTATAAAGGCCGACCCTCCCTAATAATTTATCGTACCGTCAACCAAACTGTAGATTATAGGCTCTCGATCCGACAACCGTGCCTAGGTCGAGGTTAATGACGATTATGACGAGACTTGCTCGCATGTGCGATTAAGTAGGCGGGGCATAATGCAGTTTCTCTGTAGTAACAGGCGGCGGGAGACAGCGGGGGATAGCTAGGCTATGGCGATTTAACATGGGAAAGGCGCACAATTTTAATGTGCGCCACGCCGTTGTCTGTTCGTGCATCTAGTTAGAAATTCGAGCGTGTATGTTTTAATATTATATATTTATTAAGTTAAAATTAATAGTTTGACAGTGGACTATTTAAAAAATAACTTTAGCTCCTTGAGTTTGGATCGTTATTTATTGAAACATTGAAGTGAAGAATGCGGGAAGACCTAAACCCGAAATTAATTTAACGCAGACCACAAAGGGTAAATCTAGGGACTTTATCAGAAAGTTTAAAAATTAAATATATGAAAAAAAAATTATAGAGGGTATTCCAAACTTTAATGCGGCTGTTATTGATCAATTTTCTACAATTAAGTACCGAAGAACGGACTTTACGGTTAAGCACTATACACATTAAGAAAACCTTCCTTATTTTCCAAAAGTTGTATTTCCTTGTGTAAAATTAAAAAATAAATAAAAATATGTTTTACCTAACGCATTTTCTTATTACTTCTTTTCTTTCTACATTTAAAACGTCTAGAAAGTAATTGTTTGGTCGTTACACAAAAATAAAATTTTAAAAATAATTTCACCAATACTTGTAAACCCCCTCTATCATAGGTCACGAGTTGCCACTGATTATACGCTGTCTCATCCAGCTTGTTTTTTGAACAAATTTTATTAGTATTCACGGTGAGCCAAAAAATGGTCACTTTTTTATTTTTTATTATTCTTTTATGAATAACTTTATTGTTTAAAATCATTTTTAAACCAAAGTTGCAGGAAATATTTACGACAGTATAAGTTGTCGTAAAATTAAATTAAAAGTAACAAGAAGAATATTATACTGGGCAAGTTGAAATTAGAAGTGTCTTTAAACAGGTCGCAAGAATCCTTTTTTCAAATAATTGTTCATGTTAAAGCCTCTCAACAAAAATAGTTAATAACTGAATATCACTGAAATTATACCTAGTTGAGAATATTTTGACGGAAATACAATCAATAATGGCGCGGAAACGCACATTAAATAAACCGGAGGTATATGAAACAACTTTTTTTGGTAGATTATTTTTCCAAGCTATTCTTCCGATGTTAATAACGGTTCCTACATATTTTTTTTAAGAAATTAAAGATGAAATACATTTATTTTATCCAAATATCATTTCTATTTCATTTTATAAAATTGTTTCCATGGCTAACTGACTAAAAACAGTGAAATTAAGTTATTGACTGTGCTGAACCGAATAAAATATCAAAAAATCTTAAGAAAATGTTTTTTGCTTAAAATATATCCAAAAAGCTTTAACCAGCAAATCCCAATTATTTGAAAGAAGAAAGAACTTATTTTTGAGACTTGTTTACACAAACCTCTTATTTTAACCTGCACTGTATGATATTCTAATTCGATATTATGACTCTTGAATTTATTATACTTTTGTAAAATATTTCCTGAAAATTAAGTTTAAAAATGACTTTAAACAGTAAAGTTAGAAGAGGTCACTTTTTCAAAATTATTCGATTGGCATTATTCCTTTGACTCATTTATGCAGTCTGCCTCCACCCTGCGCAGTGACGACTATACCCACTGGTTGCAATCATAATGCAAACCAATCCGTTACATTACCAGCATTATAAGCAGTTTAAATTTAATTGTTTTAATTAAGAACGGTGCGCCTGTCGAGCAAAATGCAAGACATCGTTTTCATGTAGAATTGACCAGGCTAATCAGAAAAATATTCACATGGAAACATGTCAGGGGAATACCACTGTGGACATGTTTGCAGGAATCCCATCGGTAGATCGATAGATACCCAAAATTGTAAATAATATCTAAATTACTTTCAGACGTATTAAAAAAACATGACCTAAAGAAAATGAGATACTTTGTTAATTTTTTTTTAATTTGGCGAAAAGTACAAAAAAAACTCCGAGAAAGTAATATTTTTACTGATAAACTTGTTCTCCGTCATTTCGCCAATAGTATTCCTTATTTTCAGATAATACTTCTTATCCTCCTGTCAATATGTCTAAGTTTGGCCAATTCCGAGTATCCCAGATTTAAACGCAGAGGCCAGCAACAAAATGGGCCCCATCGCGCACCTACGCCCCTGCAATTTGGTAAGAAATGGGGCAAGCCTCCGCAGAAAGGACCGCCTCAAAAGATGCCTCCGCAGAAAATGCCTCCACACTTTATGCAACATAGACCGTACTCCGTACCACCGCAGCAAGTTAGAGGGGGGAGGCCCAAACCTCCAATGCATCTAAATCACGGTTAGATTATTCATATCATACTGTCTAGTAAATAATTTTTTTTCTCTCGCGCGCAGTTGGCAATACAAGCTAGTGGTTTGGGGTTTTTTAGGGCCAAGAATTTGTTAATTATTTTATTTTTATATAGATTGTAGAGGGCGCTCGCTGCAGCACTCTAGGTACATAGCAAGAAGTGCAACTCTTTCGCGCCTTAGTGTATTTATGTTCTTATTTAAAATATCAATTTTCTCATTACATTTATCCAAAAGTGGCGTGTGTATCTTGTTAAAATCGCTCCGAGCAATTGTTTTCGATATGTTTGCATTTATAGTAGTGTTGTAACCGCTTGAGTACTCGATTATTGAAATAACCGACATTGCTCGATTATTAACAAAACCGCTTGAGTTATAAATTCAAGCGAAAATCGTGGCTTGTTACTTATTATCTTTCACTCGATACCCGAGCTTCGCTTGACGCCGACGTATATTCGAGCAGTTTTTCGCTCGATAGGAAATACTCTATTTATAAATTCAGGCGAAAAATCGATTCATTGTCTTTCACTTGACAGCCGATCTTCGCGCTCCAACCGAAATGTGCCAATTGCCGACGTTCGAGTTTGACGCTTAGAAGGCTGACACGACATACGTCTTTGTTAAAGACACATAAACGAGAAGGTGCATATAAAAGAGTATGCCAAATCCCTTAGTGGAGTCATCGTGATATATGTTTTGTTTTGGCTAGGACTGGCTAGCAAGCGGTGATTGTAAATTAAATTAAATTAAATTAAAAAAATTAAAGGATATAGTTTTTTAAAAATCAGAACCAACTGTTCTTCCTTAATAAAAACTCTAGACTAAACTTCTAAAACTTACAAAAACAACCCCTGGTGTTTTATCAACACTTTCTTCTTAGTCATAAAAATTTCAAGTGAATAATCGCTCGAGCGATTCACTCGATTATTAAAATCACTCGAGTATCAAGTACTCGATTATTAAAATCATTGGTTTTTCCCAACACTAATTTATAGTGGCCAGTGCGCTTAGAAAAATATTACAACAATTATTGTGAAAAACAGATATTTTCTGCATGGTAACAATAAAATTTCTATTTAAC
Organism: Barypeithes pellucidus; assembly: GCA_963991005.1. Classification (NCBI taxonomy): domain Eukaryota; kingdom Metazoa; phylum Arthropoda; class Insecta; order Coleoptera; family Curculionidae; genus Barypeithes; species Barypeithes pellucidus. Next base: position 18,985,052 of record OZ022565.1, on the reverse strand, counting down.
TTATAAATATTTTCATTATTGGTATTTTAATTTCTTTGTAGTTTTGACTTTTTAAAATATTTTAATTATTAATAAATTACTAACGCTTTAAAAAATATAGCTTAATTAGAACTCATGTTGTAATCTGAATTATTTGTAGCTAAATTCTATTACCTAAAATGTAATAATTATTAATATCTAACATAATAATAATAATGTGTTATGTATTTCAATATTTTAAAAAGCGCACTGGACACTATAAATGTAAAAATCTCGAAAGCAGTTGCTCGGAGCGACATGGACAAGATACACATACCATTTTTGGGTAAAAGTAATGAGAAAATTGATATTTTTAATAAGAACATAAATACACTAACGTTCAAGAAAGTTGAACTTTTTTCTATGTACCCGCAGTTCGAAGCGAGCGGCCTTTACAATCTACATAAAAATAAAATAATTAACAAATTCAAATTTCTCGCCCCTAAAAACCTTCAATCACATAATCATATGCAAAAACGTTGGTAAAAAAGTAAACTCGATCATTATCGACTTTTGAGCAAACAATGTTTGACCAAATCGCAATATTTTTAGCCAAAGAATCTGCAATTTTACAATGTACTATTAGTTTTGGGACATCCTGTATATCCGCAATCTGGCCGAAATGCGCGCGAGCACGGGCGAGATTTTTTTTAAATGCAACTACTCAAAACAACAAGGGATGAGATTATTCAATTTTAACCGCTTAAAAAATGTCTAATTTTAAAGCGGTTTTAATAGAGACAACGATAACTAATATTTGCAAATATTTATTAGGTATGAACATTCCACTAAGCAATGTTGGCCATTTACAACACTCCATGAACGCGCCGAAGTTCCAACAATACCCGTATCAGCCAAAGCCCCAGACGCCTCCTAAGAAGGTCCACTTCAAGAACCCTATGCAACAACAACAACAACACAAGATTCCCAATCACCAGCTAATCTCCGGGGCACTATTACAATTTCCTCAGGAAAGCAACCACATACCTAAAATTGTCCGTAAGTACACACCAACAGGACAGGTAGGTACTCATCATGATCATAGATAATTACCATAGAGGAGCAAAACAAATAGTAACCATCCATGAAAAAAATGTATCACTTATAACACAGTGATGCACTTGTTTAACGGGGAAGACACACAACTTCAGAACAAACAAACATAGAATTAACATATTCAAAAATAACATTTACAGAACTATATTTTATCAAATATAATTTATTCATAATTTACTTGGCTAGAAAAAACAATAGCATATATGAAAAACTCACAGAAATAACATAAATACAGGGTTTATGGAAATGACGCATTATATTTAAACGCAATCAACACTGAGGTCTGCAGTGTCAAAAGACGTTAACGCATGTCGGCCGGTGTTGTCATATCTACACGGCAAACTCTCTAGAAAAAAATTCATCATAATCATTTATGAACAAATATGATTCCAGAAAACCGACGGCGAAAGATGTTTTGCAGAACAAATAATGGTAATATCACGCACAAATTTCAAATTCGTTACAAGCACAGGAAGGTAAATAGGTCAAACGTCATTGGCCTTTTAAATAATAATTATAGTTCAAACTCTTTAAAAAAAAATGCAATTTTATTTAAGACACATGCTTTCTTACCTTTACTTATTTAAATACAATTATTCGTTTCATAATTTTGACACAAACCACACAGAATCTAAGTTTTAGGAAAAACCCTCTCACATAACCTCAAAAATAGGAGCTATTCACATGGAAAGAATACACGCGAACGCTGTTTTAATTTTGGTCCCTTTTTCTCGCTTAGATTTATTTATTTAACTAATTTAAAATACACCTTTTGAATACACACAATGCAATCCTTCAATTTAAAAATGACATTTTATCTACGAACCATAAAACAGTTAACCTACGAACGAACGAAATAGATACCTTCAAAACTCGGAATAGAGATGGGAAATATTTGACAGTTTGATATCTCACGAGATTCTTCTCTATTACTTGGCTATTTACCGCGAGATCTCTTGCAAGGCGTTTAATTGATATGGCGTTAATGGAATTTCGACCAAATTGAATAAAATGATAGTGGTAGCTAACAGTGCGACAGTACTTTTTCTTTTGAGAAACTTAAAAAATTAAATTAGCTCAGGAATGGAATTTCAGTTTTGCATTCAGTTTGGCAACATTGCACGTAACACCTATTTCCTGATATGCAACAACAGGGTGACATGACGGAACAAACCCAAATAAACGCCGGATGAGGTGTGGGTTTATGGGGTTGGACCCCACTTTTAAAACGGTCGATTTAAAAAAAAATATGTAGCGTTTCCATAACACCCTGTATAAGTAGTAAGCAGAAATAACTCAACCAGACCGAACATTATCAAAAATGTTTTAGATCAACAAGAGAAACCATCGTTTGTCTCATCCCCGAGTATATCAGCACTAGAGTACGACTATCATCTCCAAAGTAACAGTATTCCAACCAATACAAACCCAATTAAGCAAGTTGGAGAAAAAGGTAGGTCTATTATTTTTTTTATTTGCTGAAAGTAAGAAAAGTTTCCCTCAACAACGATAAAACAGAATATGTTTCTGATAATTTCATTATTCTCACATTTTGTAGACAATTGTTAATTGAAATAGTTCCTCTTACCAGAATTTCAACAAGTAAAAGCACGAAATAATGAATAATTTTTTACAGGTCCTATTCACACCATACCGGCACCAAATCTAACCCCTGCCGACATGCCTAGCAATCTGGAATTTAAAAAGGAACATCACTATCATCAGCAACAGGAATTCAGGTTTCCGCAACCCCAATACGTAAAAGTAGGTACACAGACTATTTGAGGAAAGCTTGAATAGTTCTAAATCCCGAATGCCCGCGACAAAAACTACAATGCTCATATTCTGAATGAAAAACTAATAGAAAAAACCCTCGGCAACTTATTACATTTTCTAATCCCGAAAAAGAAATGAATTCTTAGTGATATTTATTCATGAACTTGTCATATCTATTTGTAGCCACATTATTCTTTCTGAATAACTATATTGTTTTAAATTATTATTTTTAAAATAAAAACTTGCAGGAATAAGTATTTATTAAAAACAATAAGCAAGGCAAACGGCAAAGACATAATCGATTTATCACTAACAATTATTTTGTTAGGAGCAATCCACAATCCATCAATACCAAGTAACTGAGCCCAGCGACCAACCCCCGAAACCAATGTTCAGGGATCAAATTAATATGCAAACCCATTATAATCCGAACGTTCCGGCACAATCATACCAGACCATTGCCCCAAACCATCCGGCCAACCAGCAATTTGACCAGGCATTAATCCAGCAACAGCTGGAGCAACAAAATGGCGGCCAGAGTTATCAGAATCTACAGACGGCTTTTTATCATCCCGATCATCCCGGGTTGACGTTGCAGGATGATGGTAACCATGGAATAAATATCGGTTTTGGGCAAGGGAATATCGGTGGTGGACAAGAAGATATGGTATTTTCAAATTCGAAACATTATCATGTTAGTATGACTTAAAATGATCTTAGATTGTTTCTGCATATGAAATAGATTTCTTAAAATTTATAAACGATTTCTAGGTTGATTTCCAACAATATTCTGACACTGCTTTTGCTTTCAGGTAGTGAATGATCAATTTGCCACAAGTGATCCCAATCAAAATGTTCACACCCAAGCCATACAGTCTAGTTTTGCACAACAACAGCCTCAGCTAATGACTCACTATCTAGAGGAGCCCAGTTACGTACAACAGTATCAACATGAAACCCTTCAGGTAACTCAAAGCTCTTGAAATACATAGTAGTATTTATTATCGTGAGTTTGAGTGAGAGAAGTATCATTTTTCCACAAGCGACTATAGTCAAGCAGTCGAATGAGGAAAATATACTGTTTATAAGAGCGGGGAATATTTTTTTTATAAATGAAAATATTGGGTATTGTCTATCTGATCCAGGGATGTCCAATATGTTGATCCTCTCTGTCCGCTCTAATGCAAGCAATTCATAGACACCAACCTGTCCTGTGATCGCTATTATAATGCTTCTTGATTTATTATTTATTTTAGGTTGACGATGACCAGAGCCTGAATGCCAACCCAGACTACCAGTCATTTAATTACGATGAACAGGCACATCAAGCTCAAGCTCAAGCTAAATCAGGTACAGAAAGATCATTTACATTTACCCAGCATGGGTCAAAAAATTTTTACAGGCAACTTTCAGTAAATCGGATTTTAAAAATAAATAATCTCAAAAACACCTGTTAATTTTTTAATAGGTTTCTTATAGTATCTAATTAGAGGAATTATATATGTCCGCGCAAAAGATCATCGTCACAAAGATCTTGGTCTATTTTTGTATAGCATCCATTTTTTAATAATTTAACGCCTGTCACATGACTGATTTTACTCCTCTGAATCATATAACGCCAATATTTGGAACTGAGATATTTTAATCAGTCACTATAACCATTTTCCTATTATTTATAATAGCCCTGTCGTATATTGGAAAATTAGTTATATTTTTAATCTACCTAAGGTGTAAACGAAACTTGCACATCAAAATATATTTTTCCTTAATGGTTTATAGATGGCTAAAAAAAATATTGTATATAGCTTCGGATAACAAACCGTCACATCAATTTATCTCCGGTAATATTTTCATGCGTGACCGGTGTTACTGTGACCGGCGATACAAAAATGCACAAATTTGTGGATAACAACTAATACAAGCTATTTCTTAAACTTTTTTAAACTGAAATGAGTATATGTACTTAGTTCGTGTAGTATTTTTCCCATAATTAAGATTACTAGGTCTGAGTTAACCCTGTGACCGGCGATACAACATAAAAACATACGCCTTGTAAAAATAGGCAATGTTCTAGTTTATACCTAAATAAACATAATAAGGAATTTACCTAAACAGGAACACGCTTTACACAAATTCAAACACATACCGTCATATTTGTAAAACTATTAGGCCGACCTGTAGTGACGTTATTTATAAGCAATTTCTGCCGTGACCGGCGTTACATGCAGCTGCGGGGCCGGAACTTCTGGTTAATAATTGCGTTAGAGAAACTAAACTGTTGATCTTTGAACATTATTTTTTCAATACAAATTGTAGTAGGAGTGTAAATTATTTATATATAAAAGTAACTTTAGTAAAATGATATGAAATATAAAAGGGTAAAGTAAGAAATTATTGACCGTGATACATTTTTAAATTCAAATTTGAATACTGCAGCTATAATCTAAAAAAAAACTTAAAATTACTTCCTAATGCAGGAAGTAACCATATATTTCTCAAATTATAATCAATTATATTCGTTTCTACAGGCAAATAGTTTATTTTAGTAAGTTATATTCTAAGGACTGAAAGTTTACTGTAAAAAAATGTTGACCCGCATACGATTGGGGTTTATTTTACAAACATATATACCATACCTTATTTTTTGACGATAGATTCAACATTTTAAGAACTTAAAAGTTTATTTTCGCTACTTTTTAAATTTTTTAGGACAGGCCAGTTATGTCAAGGCGACATATTCGCTTGGGTCCCCTCCAGATGAAATAATAAAGGGGGAAAATATTCATTCCAGGAGTTCATCTGTCGATCCTTTAACTCAAGCGCAAATTGTGCAAAGTTATTTTGATACAAGGTAGGTTTATTAAAACAACAATCCCAGCAAATTATCTACAAGTGTTACGGACTTGAATCAACATATGCAAAGGCCACACATTGTATGTCTATTGTTGTCCAAAAATAGCCGATGTTGTCATATTTACATGTCAAACACACAGCACACCTAGTGTTCTGGCATCACTGGTAGTCTACATACACTTATTATAAGCATATTTAAAATGTTATAGGTCCCAAAACACCTTAGAGCCAGACGCCAAACCAAGTGTGACGGAATCAAACGAAAAAGAGAATCAAAAAAGCCCTTATTATACCTCATTACCCAGTAAGGATGCAGCTGAAAGGTTAGCCAAGCTTCAGGCAGCCGGTAAAGTCAATAGTAGCTCAATTAAATCAGCAAATAATAACAGGAGTCATAACGATAACGGTGAGTAAAATATTAAAGAAAATTCCATCTAATTTCCACAATTTCCACGGTTTCGGGTATACAAATTTCCATTAACAATGACAAAAATTGTTGAAAATAGTCGCTAAGTGCACGCATTTAATCAAGAACTGCGTACGTCTGATTAGAAAAATCCAGAGATTGTTTTCATGTAGAAATGACCAGCTAATCAGAAAAAATATCCACATGAAAAAATATCTCCTATAAGCTATGAGCGTTGATTCCGATTTAAGCTCTTCATTCTTGTAAAAAAGCATTTTTACAACGCTGTATTTAAACGGTCCAATGAACGGTACAAAAAAAAATACTTAGTACAATAATGGTCATCATTGAAATGTACCATAGAGTTTGTAAAAATCGACTATACAGGGTGTCCGCTAATTAATGGTATAACCACAGACTTGCGTAAAAATATTAGGATTTAATTATACTTACCTATATCCGAAAGTTGATATTAACTGAGATACAGGGTGTTAAAGTTAGAACTTTATTTTTGTTTTTCTCTAATAACTTTGAGAGAAACCAACGGTTTTTCACAAAATTTGGCAATTATGGTTCCTTTGGGACGTAAAATTGATTTTTTTGGGAAATTTTAATGTACAATGTAGGGGGCGCTGTCTGCGGCATTTTTTGCCCGTTTATTTGGTCATGACTTTTTGTGCCTCAGCGTATTTAAGTTTTTTATAAAAATAATACTTTTCTCATATTTACTACGTAAAAAAGGTATACTAAGTTCAGGTCGCCCAGAGTTACCGTTTCGGAGATATTTGCATTTAAATTGTTTAGTGCGTAGCTCAGGCAAGCAAATAATATTTTGTTACTTCTTATAAATTTACTTTTACATGATAATTAATGTTCTAGTAATAGTAATTGGAAATAATAAATACAACAATAGGACTGTCCTTTAACTTACTTTAATTAAAATAACTTTAACCCTAGAAAATATCGTGTCGAAACTAACCTCAATGAAAACACAAACTTACGATAAACTCAAAAATGAAACATTTTCTGACTAAGCTATCTTACAATAATCAACAAACATATAACAACATGGAGGATTCATAGCAACTGTATCTCTAAATTTTATTTGTTTTCTCATAGGTTACTTTAAGAAAAAAATTTTGTTTTCCAATTAATAATAATTGGGCAGGGTGCACTGAACAATTTAAATGCAAATATCTCCGAAACGGCAACTCTGGGCGACCTGAACTTAGTATACCTTTTTTACCTAATAAATATGAGAAAAGTATTATTTTTATTAAAATCTTAAATACACTGAGCCCAAAAAATGTTATGACCTAATAAATATGCAAATAATGCCGCAGGAAGCTCCCTCTACATTGCACATTAAAATTTCATAATAAAATCAATTTTCGTCCTAAAAAACCATAATTGCCAAATTTTGTAAAAAAACATTGATTTCCTACAAAGTTATAAGAGAAAAACAAAAATAAAGTTTTAACTTTAACACCCTGTATCTCAGTTAATATCAACTTTCGGATATAGGTAAGTATAATTAAATCCTAATATTTTTACGTAAGGAGTCTGTGGTAATTCCATGTACCATTAATTAGCGGACACCCTGTATAAGTATTTTAGTATTTACTTGATACAGTAATAAAGGAACACTACGAGAGAGGGAAGAATTATTAATTTCTGAATCACCATACATAGAATTTAACAATTTTAGTCCTTTTTGCAACAGATGAAATGTCAACCATTTATGTCCCAGATGAGAACAATCAACCCGAACAAAAAGAGGATAGGATTGACCAGAATGATAACGATCAATCTCTCGAATACGAGGATTATTCGCAAGAAGAAGAAGCTAATCAATCAGAGGAAAAGAGCGGTTTTGGGCATAAACTTTAACTGAAAAAATCGATAATAATTAAATTTATTGGTTTTTTAAATAATTTTCAAAATTTATTTATTTTTTTGCGATTATTTATTGTTTGTAATTTATTGTAGTTAAAACGATGTTACCTCGGTTTTATTTATTTGTAATTTATTTATTGTTATAGTTAATAAGGTATATCTTGCCGACAAGTATCAATTTGTTAAATAAAACCTTCTAAAGAAGCATTGCTATTAATTGTGTATTTGTGTGTGTATTTTTAATTTTTGCGAAGGTCCAAGTTCAATCAGTATTAACCAAAGGTATTGTAAACTTCAGATTCCAGAATCCATTCATAAAACCCTTGGAAAGTGAAACTGTGGTTGTGTGAAATATGATTGAAGATCAGTAATGGGTGGAAGAAAGAACTACATGTTTGTTGGCCGAATTGCAACAATGTTGAAGATGTGATGTGGTTATTAGAGATGAGCTTAGCCGCGAATATCCATTCGCAGCGATAACTGCGATTGCGACTTTTTATTCACTGTGAATATAAACTGCGAATGACGTCATAATTGTGGTGCTACCTCATCATATCGCGATTGTGATTTGTATGAAGGCTGCGAGTCAGTTTTTACTTATCTTACACAAGGCCTAGTTCTAGCATCTGTTTTTGATCGGTTAAAAAGAAAATTATTAAAATTGGTGCATTATTAATGAAATAGTTTAATTTGGACTTGTATTTTTGAATATTCGATAACTAATTGTGATAGTGTAGTTATAGTGAGTTTTTATTTATTCTGCTTTCACTGTTGCTTACGATATAAATTTATATGCATTCTCATATATTCACAAAAGCATTGGGGATCTTTCCTTAGATCTTTATAAAGGTGATAAAATTCTCCATAGAATCTTCGCTTTGCGTTAATAGGATGCACTGGTAATCTTGATTTCTGTTTAAACATATACCACTTTGTTAGCGTCTAAAATAATATCTTCTTCATCCGAAGAAGATGACAACGCATAGTCCATGTTTATATCTCGATGTCGAGAGACAAACTGATCGACAGGCAAGGCAATGAGCGAGGGTCGGTGCGCCGTTGTGGCCACTACTGTGCGGTGCTATGGCACCAGGCTTAGAGCGAGGGCGCTGTGCGGTGCGCCGTTGTGGCTATACACGTAGCCTTTTCATTAATTGATAAGACAAAAAGACATTAAAAATACTATGTCTTTGATATTACTGTCCAGTTATAAGGCACGGTCATTCTTTTCGCGTCGTAACTGTAAACGGGTTTATGTGAGAACACAAACTATAAATAATAATGGCCAGTTGTTAATCGCAGATGTAAAGAATAAATGCATAATCCAACTCAACTATAAGAACGCGTCAAAGCAAAGTCAATGTAATTTAGTAGTAAAATCGATTTTTCCATGTGCAATTTCTTTCTTGTCAATTGTAAAAAAATTGTATATGCGTGTATCGCATCACACCGTTCTTCATATATTCCAGATCTATCTTCGTCTGACTTCTTTCCATTCACAAATTTAAAACTTCACCAAATGCCTCGTCAGAGTGACAGGATCGTCATTCATCTTGACGTTGTAACTCAAAATGTTGACTTTATTTTAATTTCCCATAAAATATGGACGATATATGGGATGATTTAAGATGTCTGCCTGATGATTTTGGTAAGACACATCGAATATTCTTATACAGTGAAACCTCCCTTAGGCGGATACCTACGGAACCTCCTAATAGAGATGTCCGCCCATGGGAAATTTGTTATTAGGTAATATGTACCTAAATGCAAAATTATTACTATGTATATGTATGTACAAATAAACATAACATAACAAAAATACACTAGTTTTAGTTAGGATGTAGTACTAAAAAAATCTAACAATGTAGTTTGACGTGTTTACGTTTTATACTTGCAATCTAGAAAATGTAATTCCAAGTCTGATAACAATTCCATTGCTGTAGAGTCACCTCTATTCTTTGCATACTCTTATAATTCCTTTGCCATACTTATTGATAATTGGTGACATTTGTTCGATTACTGCATTCAACTTCTTCATCAGAGTCGTCAGATAGTGATGTGGTTTCAGTTGGGACTACATAATCGGTAGGTCGGTCACTATCATCTGCTAATTAATTTTAATGAACTCGCCCAAATCATTGTTATCAAATTACAAACTTCCACAACATCAATTCTTTCAGACTAAAAACGCGATATTTGTGCCATTGTTTACGATTTTAACCTTACAACTCACAAATAATGAAAACAGCCTGTCCGCGTCCGCCCAAGAGAGATTGATTTTCATGGAATTTCATATACCTAGTTCCGAACTATGAAAAAATGTCCGCTTGCTAAAGATGTCCGCTTATTAGAGGTGTCCGTTATGAGAGGTTTCACTGTATTTATACAATTTAATTATGATTTATTATAATTATAATATAAATTGATTTATAAAACTCTCTCTAGCAATAGATTCCGGACAAAGATAATATAAAGTCCAGTTTATAGTCTGGTAACTTTTTAAATTGATTTCCGATCTTTATGAAACTTTTAGCAAAATGTATACTTGCGTCTTGGAATGATAACCTGGATTTTAGTTTTCAAAAAATACTGATATTTTGATCATTATATTGAAGAAGAATTGAACGATAGAATTTAGCTTTATTATATTTTGTTTTGAAGAGTGACCTTTCTTAATTAATTATGTTCTTCGATTCACGTCATTATCTGCTTTTTAAAAGAAGATATAAATTTTGAAAGAAAGTCGTGCAATTTTTCAATTTTATTCGCAACAAACATTATTTTATCGAGTAAAATGAATAAATATTCAAAAATGAATAGCGTCTGTTGCAACTTCCAGTTCCTATCACTTCCACCATGCGACATGGAACATGCTTTCAATGCAGTTTTGAACTGCTTCGTGAGGAATGTTTTCTCGTTCTTCAGGAAGGAATGTTCGCAGATCTGGCAATATTTCTGGATGTCGATTGACGGCACGGCACGTATTCAGACGGTTAATTTTAATGATAAGAGTTCTGAACAACTAGAAATTCAGTATGGGGTGCCACAGGGGTCTGTTCTCGGCCCTTTGCTTTTTTTGATATATATTAATGCTAGTATTGCTGTCAGGGGCAGATTCACACTTTTTGCGGATGACTCCACCATACTTTGGATTAGTAAAAATTCGACCGAACTCCAGAACTGCATCAATGATGATCTCACCAAGGTAAAAGAGTGGACTGATGCAAATTTCCTATCTCTTAATATTTCTAAGACGAATATAGTTTCTTTTAAATGTTCTCTCGATGATGTTAGATTGGGGGACCAGTCAGTGGCCAGGGAGAGTGTAAGTAGATTTTTAGGTTTATACATAGACAATAGGTTGAAATTTGAGGTACACATAACTAATCTGGCTAAGAGACTGGCATCCAATTGTTATGCAATCAGGATTATAGCAGATAGTTTGGATTTGGAAGTGGTGAGAAGTACGTACTTTGCACTGATGGAATCTCATCTTAGATATGGTATATGTTTTTGGGGGGGATGTTCACGTTATTTGTTTGATATGTTGTTTGTTCTGCAGAAGAGAGTCGTGAAATATATGTTTAGAGCCAGACTTAGGGACTCAAGCAGACCATTATTTATTTCACATAAGATCTTAACCTTGCCTTGCCTGTTTTTGCTGGTGTCATCATGTCTGGTATATAAAAAATTCCGAAATGAAATTAGTTCGGTTTCTGTGTGTAATACGCGCCAGACATACGTTACTCATCTACCTATACCAACTTCTAGCCAAACCAGGAACTCTGTTATGTACAAGAGTAAAAAAATTTTTAATCATCTTCCGTTACGCATTCGAAGGATTAATGGTTTTAAGAGATTTAGAAGGGAAGTAAAGGCTCTGCTATGCACAAAAGCATATTATTCTGCTGATGATTTATTTATGGATGATCTTAGCGGTCTTTAAGCTTCTGATATATGTGTATATGTTGTATTATTGTAAAATGTATCATCTTTTAGCTTTATCTTGATAATGTTTAATGTTCTAATTATGTTTAATGTTTTAATTCTGTATTTTAATTTAGTATATTATGTGGTTACTTGTCAGAGTTATTTTATTCTATATATATTGTCTAATTCTTTTACCAATTGTTGTTATATTTAATTTTTATATTTTTTTTTCATATACTTTTTCTGATTTGATTTATATTTTCTAAAATAAAATTTTTTTTTTTATATACAGTGTGTCCACTGATTGACTATCGAAGAGGGAAAACTTTTTTATTTGTGGGTTTATGAAAAAAAGTTATTTTTCATTAAAACTACTGCTTGTTCTCCAACGACCAAAAAGTATATTATTTTTTCAAATTTATATACCGGGTGTTCAGAATTTAGAAAAATATGAAAAAAGCTAAGAACAAAGTACCCTTACGTGTAAAGATAGGATAAAAACTAATTAGTAAAAGTTGTTGTGGTTGAGAACCTACGTCTCATTACCAAGTTTTGACTTATTAGCTAAATGTACAGAGACAGGCAAAAAATTCCAACTCATAAAATATGATTTGCTTTAAATTAACGCATTTTACAAATTAGTTAATCTTTAGAACGTATTTCTTTGTATAATATTTATCTTTATACGAGGAATTGTCGAAAACGGCTAAGTAACTACCCATGTTATTAAAAAATCAATACGTTTTAAAATAAAACCGTGCACTATTCATAATTAAACGAATTTATTAGAGAACGAATGAAGAGTAAAAAATTGTAACAAGTATAACAAATGTAAGTGAAAAAAGGCAGGTTATCAGCAAAAAAAAACTATTCAAAGGTTTCTCCACCAACCTCCTCGCATCGTTGGACTTTCTTAATAAATGCTTTATATGCATTTCGTATCTCTTGCAAAGGGATAGCCTGAATCGCTTCTCTAATTCTAATTTTTAAATTGTCAAGATCAGGTTCCAAATGAGATGCATACACTTTCTGGGTAAGGTAGCCCCATAAGTAAAAATCCATTATTGTAAGGTCGGGACTTCTTGGCGGCCAAGGGATTGGTCCATATCTCCCAATCCAGCGCTCCGGAAATTGTCGATTCAACCATTCCCGCACAATAACAGTGGAATGCGCAGGATGACCATCTTGTTGAAAATATGCAGTTTGCCTGTCAATAAGTGGCATATTATTTAAATAATGAAAAAAAATTGAATTTAGCATTTCTAAATAACTATGCTGATTCATATTTGCTTCAAAGAAGTACGGTCCAATTATTCCGTTGTACGTAACTGCACACCAAACGTTAACTTTCTTGGAGTACTGTCTTCTGCAATGAATTCGAAAATGGGGATTCTCAGTTGACCAGTAACGTACATTTTGGGAACTAACCACTCCATTAGTTGAGAAAGTAGCTTCATCGGAAAAAATAATATTATGAAAAAAGTTTCTATTTTGTAAGTATTTCTGACCAACCCATAAGCAAAAATCAAGTCTTTTTGCATCATCATTTGCTTCTAGAGTATGAACAAATTTAGGTTTATATGGCCTGACTTTATTAGCTTTAAAAATTATTTGCAAATATGATTTACTAATGTTTCCAATATGGGATGCTCTAATCCTTAGCGATGTTTTGGGAAAATGCCGAACGGAATCCAGCGCAAGAGTTGCCCCAACATTTTCTTCTTCATTGATAGGAGTCTTCTTCTTTTTAATATTTAAAACGCTTCCTGTTCTTCTAAATTTTGAAACAATAGATTTAACTGATATTCGGTTAACGGTAATATTTGGCCATTTCTCGTTAAACATTCTTGTGACATACGAGTATGAGATATTTTCCCCTAAACCATAACATTGGACAATAAATACTTTTTGTTCTAACGTTAGCATTTTTTTTCACTGTCATAAATTAAGCAATATGACATTGACAACATTTTTATTTGTTTGTTCATTTGTTAAATACGTCGCTCCGCGATGTGTTTTCAACGCCGTCTTGTCGGTAAAATGTACGTCCATTGTCATCGCAACGTATACTATAAAGTTTTTACAAAGAAATACGTTCTAAAGATTAACTAATTTGTAAAATGCGTTAATTTAAAGCAAATCATATTTTATGAGTTGGAATTTTTTGCCTGTCTCTGTACATTTAGCTAATAAGTCAAAACTTGGTAATGAGACGTAGGTTCTCAACCACAACAACTTTTACTAATTAGTTTTTATCCTATCTTTACACATAAGGGTACTTTGTTCTTAGCTTTTTTCATATTTTTCTAAATTCTGAACACCCGGTATATAAATTTGAAAAAATAATATACTTTTTGGTCGTTGGAGAACAAGCAGGAGTTTTTATGAAAAATAACTTTTTTTCATAAACCCACAAATAAAAAAGTTTTCCCTCTTCGATAGTCAATCAGTGGACACACTGTATATAGCTTTGTTAACAAGAACAATATTCTTATGACAATAAAGCATATTTTGATTTGATTTGATTTGATTGCGGACACGTCTACATACAATATCCCAGACATGTTCAATTGCGTTTAAATTTGAAGATTCACCTCATCCAAATGCCCCATTACAACCTGTAAACTAGAAAGAAGGTGTTTTAATTGCAAGACTTGCTTTATATTATTAAATACAACAGCCATTCCTGGACAATGGGAAAATATTCCTCAAGAAGCAATCCAAGACTTCGTTTAAATGCCACGTCGCATGGTAGAATAAGAACACGAGGTTGCAATCAACGCTATTAATATTTGGAACAACCATTTTCTTCTGATACAAAATGGAACCTTCCGCAGTCTGCACCTCTCAATGTTTGCACCTCTCACTGCTTATAGTTAAATTACTGTATAATGTGTGAATAGATGCCCCAAATCCGCCCCTTCTCGAGATATAATTAATTAAATTTTATTGTTTTTGGAAATTGAAAATCGCGTTAATTTGCGAACTCGTTGAGATATCTTGATCAGGTTTGTTCGAGCTTACGCGCTCTGTCAAGTTCTTCAATTTTGCTCTTAACATTTTTTTTGTAGCATCAAAACCGGCTGAGTTATTTTCCATTTCCCAGGAAAATCCGTTGTCGGTTAAATTTACGGGATGTGCCCCCCTCCCCCCGCATGCGGCGCCCCCTACAAATAATGTAGAATGTCGAGGGGATCCTACTGTATCGATTGGGAAAAAGAATGTACTCGATTTCATCAAGGGATTTTCGTAAACCACTATAAACCATAAAGAACTTGTTATTATTATATTTGTTCCTGCTACTCGATAAAATTTGAAAAACTGCACGACTTTCTTACAAAATTGGTATCTTATTTTAAAAAGCAGATAATGACGTGAACCAAAAAACATTGCGTTAAGAAAAGGTCATACTTCAAAACAAATCGTAATGAAGCTAAATTCTATCGCTCAATTTTTCCACAGAGCGTTAAGAAATTAAGAATAAAAAAATAGAAAATTATATTTGTTCCTGCTACTCGAGAAAATTTGAAAAACTGCACGACTTTCTTACAAAATTGGTATCTTATTTTAAAAAGCAGATAATGACGTGAACCAAAAAACATTGCGTTAAGAAAAGGTCATACTTCAAAACAAATCGTAATGAAGCTAAATTCTATCGCTCAATTTTTCCACAGAGCGTTAAGAAATTAAGAATAAAAAAATAGAAAATTATATTTGTTCCTGCTACTCGAGAAAATTTGAAAAACTGCACGACTTTCTTACAAAATTGGTATCTTATTTTAAAAAGCAGATAATGACGTGAACCAAAAAACATTGCGTTAAGAAAATGTCATACTTCAAAACAAATCGTAATGAAGCTAAATTCTATCGCTCAATTTTTCCACAGAGCGTTAAGAAATTAAGAATAAAAAAATAGAAAATTATATTTGTTCCTGCTACTCGAGAAAATTTGAAAAACTGCACGACTTTCTTACAAAATTGGTATCTTATTTTAAAAAGCAGATAATGACGTGAACCAAAAAACATTGCGTTAAGAAAATGTCATACTTCAAAACAAATCGTAATGAAGCTAAATTCTATCGCTCAATTTTTCCACAGAGCGTTAAGAAATTAAGAATAAAAAAATAGAAAATTATATTTGTTCCTGCTACTCGAGAAAATTTGAAAAACTGCACGACTTTCTTACAAAATTGGTATCTTATTTTAAAAAGCAGATAATGACGTGAACCAAAAAACATTGCGTTAAGAAAATGTCATACTTCAAAACAAATCGTAATGAAGCTAAATTCTATCGCTCAATTTTTCCACAGAGCGTTAAGAAATTAAGAATAAAAAAATAGAAAATTATATTTGTTCCTGCTACTCGAGAAAATTTGAAAAACTGCACGACTTTCTTACAAAATTGGTATCTTATTTTAAAAAGCAGATAATGACGTGACCCAAAAAACATTGCGTTAAGAAAAGGTCATACTTCAAAACAAATTATAATGAAGCTAAATTCTATCGCTCAATTTTTCCACAGAGCGTTAAGAAATTAAGAATAAAAAAATAGAAAATTATATTTGTTCCTGCTACTCGAGAAAATTTGAAAAGCTGTATGACTTTCTTTAAAAATTTGTATATTCTTTTACAAAGCAGATAATGACATGAAGCATTTTATTAAGAAAAGGTCACACTTCAAAACAAATCGTAATGAAGCTAAATTCTACCGGTCAATTTTTCCACAGGGCGCAAAGCCTGTATAATGATCACGACATTAGTATTTTTTGAAAACTAAAATTCAGAATACCATCCCAAGACACAAATCTATACGTTGCTGAAAATGTCACCACGATCGGCGAATGAGTTAAAAAGTAACAGGACTATAAACCTGTCAACGTAATTTCGGTTACATTAAAATGTTTAGTTCAGAATTCGCGACCTTCGCAAGCTATCGAACGGCTATACCGAAAACGGGAAGATGCAGAGAACAAATCACTGGAAAAGATGGAAGCAAAAAGGACTGAAATATTCGAGAAATATAAAAAGATAGTCGCACAGGAATCTGACGAGCTGAGGAAAAGATTAAATGATATTAAAATACTTATTAAGAACGAGCTCCTAGATTCTAAGTTAAAAGCTAATTATGAGGTAATTATAAGAGTGAAAATTTATACCAAACTTACTAGTGAATAAGAAACGTATCGTATTGGTTTTTTGATAGCTTTTTAACTAGTAATGCCGCCGGAACCGCATCTGGATCTGATTGGTTAATTTATGAAAAATATTTAAAATCATAGTCATCAATCCGTGATTCGCATCTACGTGAAGCGCCCTTTAGTACAAGGCCACAACAGCCTGGTAACATAGCACCGCACAGTAGTGTCCACAACGGCGCACCGACCCTCGCTCATTGCCTTGCTTGTCTATCAGTTTGTCTCTCGACATCGAGTTATAAACATGGACTGTGCGTTGTCATCTTCTTCCGATGACGAAGATATTATTTTAGACGCTAATATAACCAAGTGGTATATGTTTAAACAGAAACCAAGATTACCAGTGCATTTTATTAACGAAAAGCGAACATTAAATGGAGAATTTTATCGCCTTTATAGAGATCTAAGGAAATATCCCCAACGCGTTTGTGAATATATGAGAATGCACATAAATACTAGATTTTTGTTTAAGCATATAAGTACCAGTTTGTTATAAAGGGTGGGCCATCTATATGTTGAATTTTAAACTACGTGCTATTAATGGCGCTGTCGACTAGAGTACCATGAATTGTAGACAGTTGTTCAGTTTGAAATTTCCGCTGACAGAATATGTATCGCTTTAATTTGGATCAACGTTTAGAAATACTGAAAACTTACTTTGAGTGTGGCTCTGTTGTTTGCGGAGACAGCACGAAATTTGCGTAGAAAGTTTGGAAGAAATGAGGCGCCATCAAACCAAGGAATTAAGAATTTTATCGATAAAGTGTTCAGAACTGGAATGCTGGTGGACGTGAAACATGTTTCGCATGCTCATCCTAGGCGTACACCTGAAGCAATCGCTGCTGTGGCCGAGAGTGTGCGTCTTAACGCGTCTACATCAACTCGGCGCAGAATGCAACAACTCAACATTCGCCGAATCACTTTGAGGAGGATTCTGCACAAAGATCTTGGTATGTATGCGTACAAAGTCCAGCTTGTTCAGGAGTTGAAGCAAGTTGACCATCAACAACGTTTTCGCTTCGCTGAATGGGCTTTAAACAAGTTGAACGATGATCCTGATTTTGTAGAAAAATAATCTTTTCGGATGAGGCGCATTTTCACCTTGGCGGGTACGTCAACAAGCAAATCTGTAGGATTTGGGGCACGGAAAATCCACACGCCGTTATAGAGAAGCCCATGCATCCAGATCGAGTCACTGTGTGGTGTGGATTTTGGAGTGGTGGCGTGATTGGACCCTTTTTTTCAAAATGAGGCTGGTTACGGTTAATGGCGACCGCTATCGAGATATGATAAATGACTTTTTGGGGCACGAATTGGAAGATATCAATCTCGATGAAGTCTGGTTTCAACAGGACGGGGCAACTTGCCACACCGCCGCGCTCACCATCAACCTTTTGCGCACAAAATTTAACAATCGTGTAATCAGTCGTTTTGGAGATGTCAATTGGCCACCTCGGAGCTGCGATATAACACCACTCGACTACTTTCTTTGGGGCGCATTGAAGGCTAAAGTTTATGCGGACAATCCTCAAACAATTGACCGCTTAAAACAAAATATTCAAGCTCCAATCGCTCAAATAGAGCTGCAAACTGTTAATAATGTGCTCGAAAATTGGTGTTCCAGGATGAGCTACTGCCGAGCTAGCCGAGGTGGCCACTTGAATGAAATCATTTTCCATACTTAATCGGAATAAACATTGTATCACATAAAATAAAAATAATAATAACAAATTTAATATTTCTTATTCTCATTGCTAATTTATAATTCAACATATATATGGCCCACCCGTTATTAGAGTCTAAAACAATACGTTATTCATCGGAAGAAGATAACAAACGCACAGTCCATGTTCATATCTCGATGTCGAGGGACTACTGTGCGAAGCTCAAGCGAGGCTGTGCGGTGCTATGGTACAAGGCTATGGGCGAAGGTCCGTGCGCCGTTGTGGACACGATAGAGTTATCTAACTTAACCGACTAAAATGTGATGGTTTTTACAATCTACTTCATCATAAGGCTTTTTATGAACACAATTTATTTGTTTTTATAGAACGCTCGTAATTTGGAAAAAACTTCTTTTACAATAATATTCAAGACGATTCAAGATTATACAAGAAAACGACACGACCTAGTCGAGGAATTTTACACCATTGTCGTATCTTTAGAAAAAGAGAAATCGAATGATCTTAAAGAAATACTGAAAGAAGCCTATGGAGAAATTAAGAAAATTTCTTTCAAATTGCCCAGTCAATATGATGAATGCATAGAACTAGAGATTGAGGTATGTAATGTACAGCTTGTCCCATTTTCGACACTTTTATAGGGTTTGTTCGGGTTCCGTAATCAAAAAAGTAATGTAGGTGCCATGTGCTCTTCTTGAGGCAAACTTAAAATGATAAAATCGAAATTTGAAAACTTTCGCTCGCTTAAGAGATACGGGGGAAAATCAAAAAATTTACAATTTCAAAATTACCCTATATTTTCTTAGTTAAAAGAGATACAGAAAAATATTTTATATAGAAGTTTCTTTATATTGATTGTTGAATAATCTGCCGTTTTCAGAAAAACTATACGGGGTGAGGTAAAAAAGTTATCGGACCTAACCTCATTTTTTTAAATGGAACTATTTTAAATTCTCCTTTCAAATATATAACACACCACGGATGATATTGGTTTCCTAGGCGATTTATTTAAACTTTATTACTTTAAACCACAGTAGGCCATGAAACAAAAACTAATATCCTAGAGTCAACTATGTTTACAGTCTAGTTGTTATTGACATTTAACGTCAATTTCATTTTTGCATATTCATTTGGGCAAATGACTTATCAACATTTTGAAAAATTTGATATGATATCTATCATCCATGATGTGTTATAAAGTTGAATAGAGAGTTTAAAATGCTATCTTTTTAGATTAAAACATACCGGATGTTCCATTTAAAAAAATGAGGTTAGGTCCGATAACTTTCTTACCTGACCCCGTATACTTATTCTGAAAATGGTAGATTATTCAACAATCATTACAAATAAACTTCTATATAAAACATTTGTCTGTATCTCTTTTAACTAAGAAGATATAGAGTAATTTAGAAATTGTCAATTTTTTGATTTTGACAGCACTAGCAATAACGGAGATACACTATAAAAATGTCGAAAATGGGACACCCTGTACACGGAAAATATGATACTATATAGTCTTGTTACAAGTTTATTCAAGCGGAAAAATTTATAAGATTCACACATGTGGAGTTCCACGAGGATCTACTTTAGGCCCAGTTCTCTTTTTTATAACTACATCAATGCAATATGAAATTTAAAATTAAAAGCGTTACACTCTGATACCAAGATTATTATTTCTAGAAAATCAATCAAACTATTCTGTGCAATCAGAGGAACTACGTTGAGCTTAAAAATCACTTACAACTTGAAATAGAGAACGATTGTAAAAATTTTATCGAAGAGCTTAGATACGTCAAGGAAGGATGGGTAAAATATTTGAGGAATCAAACCGACAAAGCCATAAGGTACGTGTTTAAATACAGGGTGTGAATGGAATCTTCCCATTATTGATATGTCGCTTTCAGGAAATGATAATAAAAATCGGAAAAGCCTACTTACTAAACTACGAGAGTATTTATACTAATAAGGGGGGTGAGAAAGTTAGTCGAGTATGACCGAGGTGGGTGCAGTCATGCGTCAATACTAGAGGACGTACCTAAACTAAGATTACATTTGCTTAACAGGGGTTTCCAAATGTTCCTTATATCTAAAGAGGGTTTGCTAAAACAACCAGGATTCTGAATGATAACAGCTGCTTCTTTGAATTTCCCCTTTCGCCAATGCTCTTCCTTAAGTATGATACTTGATTGTCCCCATTGTAAGTGGTGGCCGTGGGTCCAAGCGTGATCTGCTGCTCCGGATCTGTTTGTTTCTCCCTTTCGTGTGTGGCTCTGATGTTCCTTGATCCTTGTTTCCAATGGCCGTAGGGTTTCACCAACATAGGATTGTCCGCACTCGCAGGGTATTCTATATACACAATTCTTTGTGTCTTTGTGGTTGGTTGGTTTTGTCTTTGTCAGGTGGCTTCTTAAAGAGTCTTTGGAGCTGAATACTGTTCGAATATTGTATTGTTGTCCTATTCGTCGAATCTTTTCAGAAACCCCCTTGACATAGGGTATGTTTATGGTCGGTCCAACTTCGGTGTCATCCCTCGTTCTTTGTTTGTGATTTTGACGCTTTTTGATGGATTGGTCTACCAGTCGTTGGGGATAACCATTCATTCCTAGGTCCTTGGTGATGTTGTTAAGTTCTTGTGTGATAGCCTCTTGTGAGTTGCAAAGCGTGAATGCTCTGTCAACCAATGTTTTAACTATCCCATGTTTGGTATTATTCGAATGGTTCGAGGCATAATTAAGGTATTGTCCTGTGTGAGTTTGTTTCCTGTATACCGATGTGATGATGGTATTCCTGTTTCTCTGGACTACAACGTCTAGAAAAGGTAGTCTGTCATTATTTTCTTTCTCCATAGTAAATTTAATTGTAGGGGTCAGGTTGTTGATATGTTGTAAAAAAGTTTGAGGTTCGTCATCGCTTCTGTTCCAAATAATGAAAGTGTCGTCTAGTTGCCAGTTGAAACGTTGTGATTTAAACGAAATAAAGACAATGGAAGTCCAAAACACGTCTATCACTCAAGTCAATTTTGTTGTAGACGGGGGCATTTTTAAAAATATATTTGCAGTCTTCGTCCTTTAATCCATTGAGTGAGATAAAGAGTATGTACCCCACCCTATTACCATGTAAATTGTACCTTCAATATCCTAAATTGAATATTTCCGCAATACCTATAATATTGATATTGTACACGTATTTAATAACTTAATTTTGTCGTTTGATCTGAACAATAAAATATTTGAAATTTATTTTTTTTAAATTTTATTTCTCAGCAATCTGAGATCTCAAAATTTCAAGCTGACGGCTCAAAACAACGCGGAGATTACAAAGAATGCGGACATGCTGAAAAGCGACGCTCAGGAAATCAGCACACAAATGGACAACGTCAGTTCTGCAATAAAACTAAAACAAGCCAAGGAATGGTTGAAGTCCGTCAGACATACATTGTGTAAATTAGGTGAGTAGACCTCGCCACAACAATTTAGCACGTCATTAGGAAACACCCTGTATATAGAAAAGCAACCTAACTTAAAGTTTCGTTCATAGAACCAACAGAATGTTCAATTTCTAAATAAAAATGATTGTATTAGAGTTACTCCGTATTAGGGTCAGAATTGTTTTACAGGCAACTTTCAGTAAATCGGAATTTGAAAATAAATAATCTCAAAAGCACCTGTTAATTATTTAATAGGTTTCTTATAGTATCTAATTAGAGGAATTATATATGTCCGCGCAAAAGATCATCGTCACAAAGATCTTGGTCTATACCTATAGCATCGATTTTTTAATAATTTGACTCCCGTCATATGGCTAATTTTACTCTTCTGAATCATATAACGCCAACATTTGGGACTGAGTTATTTTAATCAGTCACTATAATAATTTTCCTATTATTTATACCAGCCCTGTCTTATATTGGCTTAAAGTTTTGGTATGTTCCTTATAGAATGTTTAAATACTAAGAAAATTAGTCATATTTTTAATCTACCTAAGGAGTAAACGAAACTTGCACATCAAAATATATTTTTCCTTAATGGGTTATAAATGGTTAATAAAAAAATAATGTATATAGCTTCGGATAACAAACCGTCATAATCAATGTATCTCAGGTAACATTTTCATGCGTGACCGGCGAAAAATGCATAAATTCGTGAATAAGAGCTAATACAAGCTATTTCTTAAACTTTTCTAGACTGAAATGAGTATCTGTACTCAAGGGAATGACTTCGTGTAGTATTTTTCCATTATTTAAGACTGCTAGGTTTGAGTTAACCCTGTGACCGGAGATACAACATAAAACATACGCCTGGTAAAAAGTAGACAATGTTCTAGTTTATACCTAAATAAACATAGTATGGAACTTACCTAAACACAGTCATATTTTTAAAACTATTAGGCCGACCTGTAGTTGCGTTATTTATAAGCAATTTCTGCCATGACCGGCGATACATGCAGCTGCGGGGACGGAACTTCTGGTTAATAATTGCGTTAGAGAAACTAAACTGTTGATCTTTGAACATTATTTTTTCAATATAAATTGTAGTAGGAGTGTAAATTATTTATATATAAAAGTAACTTTAGTAAAATGACGTGAAATAGAAAAGGGTAAAGTAAGAAATTATTGACTGGGGACACGTGACCGGCGATACGTTTTTAAATTCAAATTTGGATGCTGCAGCTATAATCTAAAAAAATACTTTTAAAATTGCTTTCTAATGCAGGAAGTAACATATATTTCGCAAATTATAATCGTTTCTACAGGCAAATAGTTTATTTTAGTAAGTTATATGCTAAGGACTGAAAGTTGCCCGTAAAAAAATTTTGACCCTATTGCACTAATGAGGATGGCCCTCCTGAAATTTTATTTTCTAATTTCCAGATACCCATTCTCAAAAAATTATTGCCGTCTTTAAACAAGCGGCAGTTCTGATCTTCAATAGATTTTTTCAAGAGTTAAAAGTAACTGCTGATCAAATCGGCGAGATGATCGCAAGGGAAGACATCGTATCGATCCAATGTGAAATGTATACACCAACCCTGGAGGAAATCCGTAACATATATAATGCCGATCTCGAATTAATACAGGTAAAAACATTACACTGGATACTGCGTCTCAAAATACTCCTGGCTTTTTACAAGATATTGCGTACCGTACGGTAGATACGGTTATAACGTTCAGGTACTTCGGCCTAATCAGTTAAGGTTGTAACCTGGGTGATATTTGATGATGATGGGAGTCCCCATATGAAATATTCTGGCACCGTTTTTTACAATTCAATTACGTTTTGGACCGTTTGATGATTATTACTTTTAATGAAAGATTTCTGGCAACACTGGACCGATGGAATTTTCTCTCAAACCGTCGCGTCGCCGGCATCGCGTCGCCTATACAGTGTGTGTATATAGTCTGGACCTGCTACTTTTTTTACAAAATTGGATTGTGGCTTATAGGGGAAGGTAATCTACTTTTTGACAGAAGAATGACCAATGCTAACTAACTAACTAAATTTTGAAGGAATTGTCGTGTACTTCAGAATAATACTTCTCTATTCGCAACGAAATCAAAATGGCGGCATTTTAGAAATTGCATCGTTATTATTTTTTTATTATCCTTTATTTCATTTACCATCTTAGAAAAATAAATGCAATCTGACATGGTATAGTAGGAATCAGAGAGCGGTACTTTCTTGCATATTTCATGGCGCTTAAAATGGCGGATGGGTGCCATCTTGAAAATAAAATTGAATAAATATAATAATAACTATGCAATTTTAAAAACGACGTTATTTTGTTTTCGTTACGAATACAAAAGTAATATTCTGGGATCGTAAAGTACTTGATAGTACCTTCAAAATGATATATCGCAAGACCTATTTAATTTTCTTCTACCACGATTTATTTAATTACTAACGGGCAAAGCCCAATTTTACAAAAATAACGAAAGTACACTATCAAATTTATAACAGTGTAAAAAAAAATTATAGTGAATTGAATGTTTATAATGTTAATTCAGTGATAAATACTATAATAGAGAAGTCAATCTATAGGCGGTAGTTACCTCATAAAATCTGGCCTACTTAAAAAGAAATCAAGCGTGGGATATTGATTAGCTAGCCTGCATGATCGTGATGAAAAGCTATTTTGGCCATAATTAGTTCTATGAGGTGGTGAAAAGGTATTCCTCTGACGTGTTTGCCTAGATGGTCCGTGCAATCCTATTCTGCCAAGTAACAAAGGACAGTTATATTTGTTATTAATAGGTTATACAGCATTATAAGATCCCGACGTAGCCTGAGGGTTCTGATCTGGATACTTGCTTTAAGCTGAGAATAATCTAGTTGAAGTGCATTAAGTTTATGGGCCATGTAATTCAAAAGTTTATGTTGAATCCTTTCATTATTCAAAATATGTACATTATAGCAAGGATTGCAGACACAGGAGGAGTATTCCAAGCGGGTTCTTATTAATGGGCAATATAATTGTTTTATAGCTTTGGTATTAGTAAAGTCACTGGTTATGCGCTTAATAAATCCTAGGAGTTGGAGAGATTTGGATATGATGTGCTGAATGTGAGGAATGAGAGTAAGTTTAGCATCCATAGTCAGACCCAAATCCTTAACTTCGGGAACAACAGTAAGAGCCCTCAATTAAATAATGCTGTTCAAACTCCGACCTAGACCTATGAAATGAGGCGTTAATCTCCATACCGTTGATCTTACACCACGCTACCAATTTATCCAAGTCCGACTGGAGCTCTAAATAATCCTCAAATGAGGAGATTTTTGCGAACAGTTTCGGATGGCGACTATCTGTCATTTTGACGGATAGTACTATTATTGTTGCGTCAAAAAGTAGTTAACCTTCCCCTGCAAGCCACACCCCCAAGTTGTATAAAAACATTAGCGGGTCAAAAGTTATTAAGCCGTTTCCAGACTATACTATACACACACTGTATAAGGCTTTAATTTTACTGTTGTACGGGAATGTCGTGTACAATAGTATTTTTTAAACGGAAAATATTAATTTCTTATTTATTTAGTTTTTCATAGCGTACCTTGTATTATATAGTAGCCAGTTTTTTGCCCCTAGAGAGTACTTTATAACCGCAGTCTACTGTAGTATCATAAAGAAATATTTGAAATCGTTATTTCTATACACGGTGTTAAAAAAAGGTCGGTACCCCGGAATATCTCCGGTCCATCGCATTGCAGCGGAAAATGTCTAGGGAAAAAGTTGTTTGGTTTTGAAGGAGGAATATTTTGTAATTTGAACCACCCCCCACCCCCTCAACCCACGGGCGCGGCTGGGGTAAGTTAAGATTTTCAAATGGAACCCCATATTTTTTATTGGCGTATCGTGTTCTCCGACCAAAAATAAACATCTTTTGTTCGAAAAATTTTTTTATTCGGGCCCATTGTTCACCAATAATCACCATGAGAAAGACAAAATCAGAATCGTGCGAAAATCACGTTTTATCACGAAAATACTCTTTTTCTCTGTCTTGTACTAAAAAATGCCCGTGGAATACAAACAACTTTTTCCACGATCATTTTTTTAGTACAAGACAGAGGAGTATTTCCGGGATAAAACTTGATTTTCGCACGGTACTGATTTTGTCTTTCTCATGGTAATTATTGGTGAAGGATGATCCCGTATAAAAAAGTTTTTCGGACAAAAAACTTTTTATTTTTGGTCGGAGAATACGATACACCAATAAAAAATATGGGGTTCCATTTGAAAATATTAACTTACCCCCAGCCGCGCCCGGGGATTGAGGGGGTGGGGGGTGGTTTAAATTGCAAACTATTCCTCCTTCAAAACCAAACAACTTTTTCTCCAGTCATTTTCCGCTGCAATGCGATGCACCGGGGTACCGACCTTTTTTCAACACCCTATATATCTTATATATCTCCCAACAAACCACATATTTTAATTAGTTGTTTTGTTTACTAAACGAGTGGTTCGACACTGACTTTTTCCATGTGGATAGTTTTTCTGATTAGCACGTTAAATTCTACATGAAGACGGTATCTTGCGTTCTTATCAACAAAATCACAATTCTTGATTAAAGCAATTAAATTAAAATTGGAATTTCTTGATAATAATTTTAGAGAGTTTGGAACGACTTGATTGAAGAACTGTCGAGAACAGTAGACAACACTTACCAGTTTCTGCTAGCAGGTGCGACTCTATGGGAAAGCCACTTTAAAAGAACAGAAACTTTTCTGGTTGTTGTACTGAAAGATGTCGATAATGCAATAATAGCGAATAACGCCCAATCTGAGGTATTCAGTTAATAGTACATTACGTATCAAGGGCCGAAAAGAGGCTTTTACGGACGAGATGCGGAGATGGCCGATCGAGCCGAAGGTGAGGGAGACCACCGCACGAGTCCGGAAAAGCCTCCGACGGCCCGAGATATGTACCGTATTTTTTTTACAAGTGCTCCGAAGCTTTGATGCCAAATAAATAAAGAAATTCTTCAGACAGTTTTCCTGTCTACATGACATGAAAACACTCGCGCATGGAGAATGTAAATATCTATTTATTATATTTGACAAATAGGCTGGGTGGCCTAGTGGTATAGCGTACGCCTTCTGATCTGAGAGTCGCGGATTCAAATCCCGCACTCGGCATCTCTGGGTTTTATTTATTTTTTTACAAGTGCCCGAGTCTTTGAGGCCATATAAATAAAGAAATTCTTCAGACATTTTTCTAAAACATTTGAAAAAAGAACTGCCAATTTAATTTATATATAATCAGCTATTTATTATCGCTTGTAGTATGGCTCGGTGGGTAGAGTGTCCGCCTGGCGATCTGGGGGTCGCGGGTTCAAATCCCGCACCGACAATTCTGGTTCTATTTATTTATGAGCACATGGTGCCTCGAAGCGGGCGATACTTTCCCGCCGACTCTCTTGGAAAACGCCACTTTCGGTGAAGAGAACATGCATGAAAAGAGGCCCTTTCGGGGCACATGTAAAAAAAAAATATTTCTTTAGTTCCCGGGATCTTCTAATAGGCCACTCATCGTGATTCACCCTGTATTCTAATTATTTCAGCCATACGAAATGAAACTGAATATTTTGATCGATACCTTGAGACAGGAACCATCAAAAGAGAAACTCCACAAAACCTTAGAAGATATCAAGAAACTGTTGTTTGGAATAACAGAGATGTATGTTTTTTTTAACACGAATACTAGATGGGTCAAAATTTTTTTACAGGCAACTTTCGGAAAAAATCGGATATTAAAAATAAATTGCACATCAAAATATATTTGTGGATAACAGCAAATGCAAGCTGTTTCTTAAAATTTTTTAGACTGAAATGAGTATCTGTACCCAAGAGAATGACTACGTGTAGTCATAATAAGGAACTTGCCTAAACAGGAGCACGCTCTACACAAATTCAAACACATATCGTCATATTTGTAAAGCTATTAGGCCGACCTGTAGTGGCATTATTTATAAGCAATTTCTGCCGTGACCGGCGATACATGCAGCTGCGGGGACGGAGCTTCTGGTTAATAATTCTCTTCTCTTCTCTTCTCAGCCTTCACTTGTCCACTGCTGAATGTAGGCCTCTTCCATATTTCTCCATGCTTCTCTGTCTTGTGCTGTCCTGAACCAGCCTCTCCCCGCCGCCTTCTTGACATCGTCAATCCATCTCTTCTGTGGCCTACCAATATTCCTCTTTGTAGTTAGGTTAATAATTGCGTTAGAGAAACTAAACTGTTGATCTTTGAACGTTATTTTTTCAATACAAATTGTAGTAGAAGTGTAAATTATGTATATATAAAAGTAACTTTAGTAAAATGACGTGAAATATAAAAGGGTAAAGTAAGAAATTATTGACTGGGAACATGTGACCGGCGATACATTTTTAAATTCAAATTTGAATACTGCAGCTATAATCTAAAAAAAAAACGTTTAAAGTTGCTGTCTAATGCAGGAAGTAACATATATTTCGCAAATTATAATCGTTTCTACAAGCAAATAGTTTATTTTAGTAAGTTATAATATGTGGTTGGCAACATTGGGCTTGAACATCTGTTGATTACACAGCTTGGCAATGTAATATGATCATATATGAATGTGCCGAGGAGTAACCGGGTGGGTTTAGGGGTTACTTCTCTAGGACACCCCCGGAGTCACCCATTTAAATATAGTACGTCATTTCCATAACACCCTGTATAAGTGATTTTTCTTTTAAAAATATTTTGGGCCGTGCAGTGCTGCAGCTTCTACTAGAAAGTATTAGCAACTTTGATAATTTAAATGGAACACCTTGTGTATTTTTTTTAGAATCCTTATTAATTTCTTTATAACTTTCCTTCACATTTTCTTATACCTATCTTATCGTTCTCGAGTTCATAATTAATTTGACTTTTTTTTTTAATTTTAAAACAGCGCACTGAAATTTTGTAGGGGCTGTTGCAAAATACAAATATTTTCTTTGGAAAAAATTATGAAAAGTATGTTTTTATGATTTAGCGTCAACACATCGCGAGACAATAATACATCGAAAGACAATTCATCGCCGACAATTCATCGCAGAGACAATTCATCGCTACGATAATTCATCGTGCGACAATTTATCGTTGCAATTTATTACAATAATACAAATAAATGGAACAAAAACATACGTTTAATAGCGATTAAATAATCGTAATCATCATAAGCATCAATCATAATAATAACCAAGTAGTTGAAATAATAATATATGCATATGGAAATGCATACAATAACTTAATTAACATTTCCGATTTCCTTCTGTATTCGGCAAAAGAAAACATAAAGAGTTACATAAATTGACAGTGCCCTGGAAAAACAAGTGAGAACCCGCCCCCGCTACACCTTTTGTAGCCGATTTCCTGTTCGGAAACAGGAAACATAAGAAAGTTACATAAATTGACAGTGCCCGAACAAACCCATTAGTTTTACAAATTTACATTCCCCTTATTCAAGAAAAACACTAATTACTTTATTATTAAATAAGATAATGGTCATCCATTATATCTAGGAAAATACAAACCCGAACAAACCCGAACAAACCCCTTAAGAGGATTAGGTAATTATAGTATTAACTAATTATAGTATTAAGTAATTATAGTACTCAATCTAACCCAAAATGAATATATAATTTTGGTATTTCAAGGAAGAGGATTAAGTCATGAAAAATATAGAAGAATTTTCGACGAATTGACGCACGATGAATTGTCGTAGCGATGAATTGTCGCACGCTGAATTGTCGGCGATGAAAAGTCGTGCGGTGAAATGTCGTACGATGAATTGACGGGACACCTGTTTTTATGGCCTAAAATCTCTTGAAATTGTCCGTGTACTGTGTATAAAATAAGGACTGAAAGTTGTCTGTAAAAAAATTTTGACCCAGATAGAGTTTGTAACGCTTATTTTGCGCCTTCTGTGCTGACTGAAATGTTATGCTATTAGGCAAAAGTTGATTACTGTTGTCCTTCAAAATAGTCATTAGCAAAAGTCGTATAAATCATTTGGCATTTGGGAAAAATTATAATTAAACAATTTTACCTTGCACTTTTCTTTTATCTTTGACGGCTTTTTAGGTACAAATCCCAATACCAAACAGAAATAGGAGTCTTTAAAAAATACAAATCCACACAAGAATTTAAAGTCGACATTCTGCTGGCTGAAATGAAAAGATTTTTGGCGGTCTATCCGCCGGACTTGGAGAAGGATCCGAAAATTCAGAGGAAGAGAGCCAGCTGGACGAGCGAAATAAGAGATAGTACCGAGGGATTGATACCGAATCAGATGATTTTCTGCAAATATCAAATAGACGCCGTTGCCAATTGGCAGTTTGGGTATGAAGTTATATTAGTTTTCATTTTCAAAATTAAAAAACTTGTAAGAGTCATTCTTTTACAAACCTTGACATTTCAGAATCGTCTGAAATTTTTATACAGGATGTTCCTTAATGACGTGCTAATATTTCAGGGTGTGATTCCTTAGGTCATTTTATGAAGAAAAGTTCATATGAACATATGTCCGCAACGGCTTAAATTTTTTGCTACAGAATTTTTATTTTTTAAATGGTTATTTTTTAATATCTCCGAAAGTACTTTAGATATTATTTTCATTTTTGGTATATGTTAATAGGATATAGAACCACAAATTTTAGTTAGAGAAGTTATTCAATTGTTCCACCAGTGGCGTCCCTGCAAACATGTCCTCTGATATTTTTTACAAGAAAGATGGTACGCCACTGACATTTTTCCATGCGGATATTTTTTCTGATTAGGCTGGTCAATTCTACATGAAAATGTTCTCTCGAGTTTTTCTCGTCAGACGCACCCATTCTTGATTAAAACCACTAAATTCATATTGAAACGCATTATTATTAACATTGATAAAATAATTAATGATAAATTTTGTTTTATAAAAATTGTTGGAAATGGCCACCTTCACTTAAAAGTGCTTCCGCCCGTCTTCGCATCGAATTGCCAACTCCAACAGTTTTTATAAAACAAAATTTATCATTAATTATTTTATCAATGTTAATAATAATGAGTTTCAATATGAATTTAGTGGTTTTAATCAGAACGGTGCATCTGACAGGAAAAACTCAAGAGACCGTTTTCATGTAGAATTGACCAGGAAAATCAGAAAAAATATCCACATGGAAAAATGTCAGTGGCGTACCATCTTTCTTGTAAAAAAATGCAGAGGACATGTTCGCAGAGACGCCACTGGTGGAACAATTGAATAACTTTTCTAACTAAAATTTGTGGTTCTATATGCTATCATCACATACCAAAATTGAAAATAATATCTAAAGTACTTTCGGAGATATTAAAAAGTAACCATTTAAAAAATAAAAATTCAGCAAAAAATTTAAGCCGTTGCGGACATATGTTCATATGAACTTTTCTTTATAAAATGACCTAAGGAATCGCACCCTGAAATATTAGCACGTCATTAAGGAACACCCTGTATACATAAAATTAGTTGACACGTATTTCAGGATTTTGTTGAATAATATTTTTTTTAGAGAACATCCACAAATAAATTCTTGATAATTTGCTGGATTTTCTCCAGTCTCTCCTATGTTTGAAATTCAACATCTCCAGTTGCACTGATCGGATCAATCTCGGTCTTTTTTATTTTACACTTTTTGTTACGCTAGCTTTCGAAATGTATGTTTTAAAAAATGTCATTGTGAACAATTGAAAAATAATAGCAATTCAACTGTTTAAATAGTTTTAACATGCCCAACAACCCATCTTAAATTAATTTTTAAAAATACAAAACCCATCTTACGAGAAAGTGGCACCTTCAATTGACAGTTGGAAGCTTAAAATATCAGCTGTACGAATAAGGTAAAAATACTCATCAGAAAAACGAATCAGCAGCACAATAATATTGTATACGATGGCGACGGTCACGTGTTAAAATGGTTTCTCGATAAAAGACAAGATATGTATATCGTTGTTTTATTTACCAGTGGAGAAATAATCGCTTTATACACTCGTGATTAAAGTATCCTTTGATTATTGATAGGTCAGTGATTAAAATACAATTTTCTAAGTAGGTATTGTAGATTCGTACCGTTTTATTTCGGTTAAAAAAAATTAATCCGTCAAAAATTAATTTTCTTAAATTAAAAATATGTATAAAAACAACATGTTGATGGTTTGCATTGCAAGTATAATTAGGGTGCATCCCTCAATGCTTATTAAATTTTAAAAAATTAAATATTTACACTTCTACTCGTACAGTCAGGTAATATATTTTAAAAAAGCAGCTAAATATGCATATTTATTGCCAACAAACTCTAAAATACTTACATTATAAGAAACACCCTAAACCTAACAAAAAAAAAATCTGTTTACACGTTTCAGCTTCGTCCATAGTCCACCAAATATTTTGTACATAGGTAAGTAAGTAAAAACTTTCCATTAAGAGCAGCATTTTCATCATTTTAGAGCCTTCTTTAGCCTCTTCTAGCGAAAGAAGGCAGGAAATAGACACCACTTTCAGCATTCTCCATATCGTCTTCATTTGCAGGTACCGATCTCTTTCCTCTTCTAGCGAAGGATGGAAGAAAGTATACACCGCTCGATGCCTCTTCCATGTCATCTGCCGATCTTTTACCTCTTCTAGCGAATGAAGGCAGAAAATAGACGCCACTTTCTGCTTCCTCCATTTCGTCTACCGATCTCTTGCCTCGTCTAGCGAAGGATGGAAGAAAATACACCCCACTTTCGGCCTCGTCCATTTCTTCTGCAGCTTTAACGTCTCTTTTCGAGATCTTCTCCATTCCGGTCAATCCGTAGTTTCTTTCGGTGTAAAGGGAGCGCTTCTGGATCGATTTATCTCCATCTTTGGTCAGCGGCTGCGAATAGACACATTGCAGGAGTAGCACGAAGAGAAACACTGCAAAAGCAGCCTGCATTTTGATACTTAACGCACTTTTTTTAACCATATATTAAAATATAATAACTCTTACTATCTTTGCGAGTGCTTGCCGTATTTGGGTATATATATATCAATTGAAATATATTGACAATTAATTATCGATCGGCCGCAACAACGAAATACAAATATTTTTTAAGCTCCCGCTAATTGGTAATGACATCAATTTATATTTCTAATAAAAATTGTCAATAGGTGTTAAATGGAAGAATTATAGCGAAATTAATTGGTTCGAGGGTCTAATTAAATTTTAGCGCTATACTTGTTACACGCTAAGTGAACAAGATGGCCGCAAGGGTTTTCCATAATTAAATCGATAATCTCTTTATTTGTGCGCTTCGAATAAATTGTTTGTTCGGGTTTCGTTTGCGTAGTTTCGAAATAATATTTTTATGTCGTGTTTGTAATTTCTAAAAAATTCCGACCGAAACAAGCAATAATACAGGGTGTCCCATACCTTATGGGGGTCAAAATTTTTTTTACAGGCAACTTTCAGTCCTTAGCATATAACTAACTATTTGCCTGTAGAAACGATTATAATTTGCGAAATATATGTTACTTTCTGCACTAGAAAGCAATTTTAAAAGTGTTTTTTAGATTATAGCTGCAGTATTCAAATTTGAATTTAAAAATGTATCGCCGGTCACGTGTCCCCAGTCAATAATTTCTTACTTTACACTTTTATATTTCACGTCATTTTACCAAAGTTACTTTTATATATAAATAATTTACACTCCTACTACAATTTATATTGAAAAAATTATGTTCAAAGATCAACAGTTTAGTTTCTCTAACGCAGTTATTAACCAGAAGTATCGCCGGTCACGGCAGAAATTGCTTATAAATAACGCCACTACAGGTCGGCCTAATAGTTTTACAAATATGACGGTATGTGTTTGCATTTATATAAACTAGAACATTGCCTACTTTTTACCAGGCGTAAATTTTTATGTTGAATCGCCGGTCACATTGTTAACTCAGACCTAGTAGTCTTAATTAATTAAAAAATACTACACGACGTCATTCTCTTGGGTACAGATACTAATTTCAATCTAAAGAAGTTTAAGAAATAGCTTGTATTTGCTGTTATCAACAAATTTGTGCACTTTTGTATATATTTGACGGTTTGTTATCCGAAGCTATATACAATTTTTTTTCTTAACCATTTATAAACCATTAAGGAAAAATATATTTTTGATCTGCTAGTTACACCTTAGGTAGATTAAAAATATGACTAATTTTCTTAGTATTTTAACATTCAATAAGGAACATTCCAAAATTTTAAGCCAATATAAGCCAGGGCTGTTAAAAATCATAGGAAAATGGTTATAGTGACTGATTAAAATACCTCAGTTCCAAATATTGGCGTTATATGATTCAGAAGAGTAAAATTAGCCATGTGACGGGCGTTAAATTATTAAAAAATCGATGCTATAGACCAAGATCTTTGTGACGATGATCTTTTGCGCGGACATATAGAATTCCTCTAATTAGATACTATAAGAGACCGATTAAAAAATTAACAGGTGTTATTGAGATTATTTATTTTCAACCCAGGAAGACAATAAAACGATTTTTCAGAATTTCGGTTTTTTCCGGATATCTTCGGAACTGCTAGGAATTTAAAAACTTTCTAAACGGCATATTATTAGGCACGCAAATGCGCAACTTTACCTCCATTTAACCGACTTCGTATCTCTTATGGTTTCCGAGATCCCTGTACTGGCCCTCCTTATCTTGGACACGTTGTATATAGGGTGTTCCATTTAAAATAAGCAAGATACCGACATATTGATAATATTTTAGACGAGTTGCGCCCCGACCAACAATTTTCAAAATCTTCGAGGCGGTTCTGGGTGGGACACCTCATATAATTGTCAGTGAAAGAAAATACCGCATTAGACAGAAGGATTAGATACGATACAAAATATTATTATATTTAAAAGCCACTGACAAAAACCTATACAGGATTTTTATTTTATTAGTACTTTTGTACATATACAATATGAAATAAAAATATTTTAGATTATGGGAAGCTATCACCAATTATATGTCGATAGCCAAAACGGAAATAATGGCGGAGGCGGAGAAATGGGTTAAAATGCAATGCGTCAAACTGGACAAGCGACTGGAAGTAAGACTGGCGATTCATTCTCTAAGATTAGAAAACATACAAAGCTACATTTACGATATACGATTGGAAGAACTGTGTCTACATCAAAAGCGATTTGAGGAACACAAAATAGTAAGTTGTTAATGTCATATTCTCATATTTTTACAGGTACAATGTACCCCTGTACAAGATTCTAACTTTCATGTTATATAACTATTTCCTTTTAATCCGATTATCATGGTTTTTTAACCAGCTTGTGTGGGGAACGGACACAAAATCCCATAAAAATGGGACACACAAAAGTCACGGTTCTAATCAACGACAAGCTCTTGGAAATGCAAACCGATCGTATATGATAAATGGACGAATAGTGCACCCCCGTCGTCAGGCGCGGAATTACTATGCAGCAAGACCAGGCAAAGCGGGGGGAGGGGGGCAGGGGTCCAGGGGGCCCGCGGCCCAAAGTTGTCTCCCGTTGCGCAATGCGAGGCCCCTCGCCATTTCAAAAAGTCATTTTTTCTTACGCAACACTAATTTATTATACATAATTGGGATTTATATGTTAAAGCCTCTTATATTCTCAACAAAAAACACGTTCAAAGATTTTTTGATATTTCATTTGGTTAATCATTTGTGACTAATTTTCAAACGAAATATTTCTAAGCATTTAAAAATTAAATATCTCTGTTTTTAGTCAATTGGCCATGGAACAAATAAGTTATTTCTTTTTTCAAATACATAATTGGGATTTATATGTTAAAGCCCCTTATATTCTCAACAAAAAAACACGTTCAAAGATTTTTTGATATTTCATTTGGTTAAGCATTGTGACTAATTTTCAAACGAAATATTTCTAAGCATTTAAAAATTAAATATCTCTGTTTTTAGTCAATTGGCCATGGAAAAAATAAGTTATTTCTTTTTTCAAATACATAATTGAGATTTATATGTTAAAGCCCCTTATATTCTCAACAAAAAAACACGTTCAAAGATTTTTTGATATTTCATTTGGTTAAGCATTGTGACTAATTTTCAAACGAAATATTTCTAAGCATTTAAAAATTAAATATCTCTGTTTTTAGTCAATTGGCCATGGAACAAATAAGTTATTTCTTTTTTCAAATACATAATTGGGATTTATATGTTTAAGCCTCTTATATTCTCAACAAAAAACACGTTCAAAGATTTTTTGATATTTCATTTGGTTAATCATTTGTGACTAATTTTCAAACGAAATATTTCTAAGCATTTAAAAATTAAATATCTCTGTTTTTAGTCAATTGGCCATGGAAAAAAGAAGTTATTTCTTTTTTCAAATACATAATTGGGATTTATATGTTAAAGCCTCTTATATTCTCAACAAAAAAACACGTTCAAAGATTTTTTGATATTTCATTTGGTTAAGCATTGTGACTAATTTTCAAACGAAATATTTCTAAGCATTTAAAAATTAAATATCTCTGTTTTTAGTCAATTGACCATGGAAAAAATAAGTTACTTCTTTTTTCAAATACATAATTGGGATTTATATGTTAAAGCCTCTTATATTCTCAACAAAAAAACACGTTCAACGATTTTTTGATATTTCATTTGCTTAAGCATTGTGACTAATTTTCAAACGAAATATTTCTAAGCATTTAAAAATTAAATACCTATCTCTGTTTTTAGTCAATTGGCCTTGGAAAAAATTTTATAAAATAGTACAGAATTGATATTTTTATAAACGAATTGTATTTAATCTTTAATTTGTTAAATAATATGTGAAAAACATTATCAACATCAAAAGAATAACTTACTAGTAATATACAAATCTACAAACAAAATTAATTGAAAAGTTGTTCAATGGTTCAATTCAGGGAAAATACGTTTACAGAAATGCATTGAACAAACCAGAGGTCATATTGAACAATTTTTCAAGTAATTTTTTTTGTAGATTATTATTATTAGTAAGCTGAAATACATTTCTTTCATTCAAATATCATTTATGTTTCATTTCATACAATAATTGTTTCCATGGCTAACTGATAACTAAACATTGTGATATTCAGATATTAAATTTGGTCAGAAAATTAGTTATAAATGGTTAATCGAGTGAAATATCTCTTAATATATTTTTTGTTCAGAATATAAGAAGATTTAACATGTTATTTGAGGAATGTAACAACTTTTTTTGCGACTTGTTTAAGTATCTTCTAATCTTAACCTGCCCTGTATGATATTCTAATTATTCGATCTTATTACGTATTTTTAAATTAATTTTACGAGAACTTATACATTTGTAAATATTTCCTGGAAATTTGGTTTAAAACTGATTTTAAACAATAAAGTTATTCAGAAAATAATAGTGTGGTCACTTTTTATGAGTTTTGGAATAATATTATATGTATAATAAATGTCAATTTTAGTATACTTAAACATTAGTTCCTAAAGAGCTTTAAAACATTTTCTCTCATAGGAATCATCAGTTTTTTATTTTAAATTCTTATGGAGTAACATCTATATCTATAATTTACCAATTTACGTTATTCCAGCTTATATTTTTTAGGGCCTAATAAATAATTTTGCGGGGGGGGCCCAAATTTGACAAGGGTCTAGTTTGGTAGACCAATGGACACCAGCGGGGTGAGCGCGGGTATATACGTAGAAAGGACCAGACTGGACATAGGCATCCCACTGGGGAACTATGCCACAGAATACTAAGCGGAAGTTCATGCCACACAAGCATGCGTACTATAAAATCTTGAGAATGGCTACCACGACCAAAAGATATACATCCTGTCGGACAGTCAAGCCAATCGGTTTACTTCACAACTCACACTTGAGTGCCATCATAACCTAAAAGAACTGGCTGCAAGAGGGAACAAGGTGGAACTCTTGTGGATCCCTGGTCACTCTGGGATATTTGGTAATGAGAAAGCGGATGAGCTAGCGAGAGCCGGATCCGCTCAAAGTCTCAGAAGCCTCGAACCGGCCTTTGGGATATCAAAGCAGGCAACGAAAACAACATTAGATAGATAGTCGCCAAAACAACATCTTTCTCGTTGGCAAGGTTTACATGGTCAAATACACGCACGGGCCGCAATTGGAGAACCATCGAAGATGCTAACCCTGACGCGGCCCCAGTTGCAACAGCTGCCTGTTCTGCTAACAGGCCACTGTCACTTACACGAATAGGAATATACAATGGATCCATTGAGATCAGACACTGCGGCGAGGAGGATGTTATACTAGGGTAAATTAAAGTTTTTTGTCACAATTTCAAAACACCCAGTATGAAAATTGGGACCGATAATTCTCTTTATAATGTTTTCGTTATAATCTTAGATGTATTACGGAAAAGTACACCAAGGTTCTACGACGCTGTCTTGCCGATTGCCACAACGTGGTTATGCCAAGATATATTTCCATTTCCATTCCGAGGCCAGTGGAATTGCGTGTCCAGCCGTGATTATATCCGGTTCTGCAATGTTAACCTTTTCAGAGAAAACTGCTGCCCGAGTTTTTCTAGCATTGAATTCGACCCCAAGACAAAACTTCTTCCAGGGCTTAGCTGAAGCATGATACTTCCTGCTGTCTGCGAAGATGTGCGTCGAAGGTCGATGTTTTAGAATTTAGAGTGAAAGATGAGACAAGTGTGATGTCGTCAGCATATAATAGATTTTTGGTTTTCACTAGAAGATCGCTAATGTACAGTAAGACAGTAAGAATAGGGTGGGAGACAATATGGACCCTTGAGGAGAGGACGGATCTTGAAAGGAACAGAATCGACTGGGCATACCATAAGATCGCAGTTTAGTCAGGTGCCCTTCATGCCAAACACGATCAAAGGCTTTAGCAATAGCCCAGAACTGCTCGTATTTACCAACTAGTTAAAAAATCATGAAAATCGGATTACAAATAAAAAATCAAACTATAAAATTTGGAAGAGGTGGAATATTTTGCCGTGGAGAGTAGCTTGGACATACAAGAAGAATACTTTTAGAATTGTCAGTGGCTCTCGACCATGTAAACATAGAAATTAATCTATTATTTTGGATGATGGTTGTTATTTGTTTGGTATGTCGCAGCTTTCTGGCGTTTTAGTATCAGTAATTCAAAAAATACAGGGTGTCCCATTTTCGACACTTTTATAGGGTATCCCCGTAATTGTTAGTGCTAGCAAAAAAGTAATGTAGGTGTCATGTACTCTTTTTGGGTCAAACTTAAAATGGTAAAATCAAAATATGAAAATTTTCGCTCGCTTAAGAGATACGGGGGAAAATCAAGAAATTGACAATTTCAAAATTACCCTTATTTTCTTAGTTAAAAGAGAAACAGAAAAATGTTTTATACAGAAGGTTCTTTATAATGATTGTTAAATAATCTGCCGTTTTCAGAATAAGTATACGGGGTCAGGTAAAAAAGTTATCGGACCTAACCCCATTATTTTAAATGGAACACCCTGTATATTTTAAGCTAAGAAGATTGCATTTTAAATTCTATCAAATATATAACACACTATGGATAATATTGGTTTCCTAGGCGATTTATTTAAACCTTATTACTTTAAACCATAGTAGGCCATGAATCAAAAGCTAATATCTTAGAGACAACTATGTTGGTATTCTCGTTGTTATTAACATTTAACGTCAATTTCATTTTTACATATTTATTTGTGAAAATGACATCAATATTTTGAAAAATTTGATATGATATCAAATCATGGTGTATTATAAATTTGAAAAGAGAGTTTAAAATGATATCTTTTTAGATTAAAATATATAGGGTTTTCTATTTAAAAAAATGAGGTTAGCTCCGATAACTTTCTTACCTGGCCCCGTATACTTTTTCTGAAAACGTCAAATTATTCAACAATCATTATAAATAAACTTCTGTTTAAAAGATTTTTCTGTATCTCTTTTAACTAAGAAAATATAGGATAATTTAGAAATTGTCATTTTTTTGATTTTCCCCCGTTTCTCTTAAGCGAGCGAAAATTTTCAAATTTTGATTTTACCATTTTAAGTTTGACCCAAAAAGAGCTCATGACACCTACATTACTTTTTTGATAGCACTAACAATAACGGAGATACCCTATAAAAGTGTCGAAAATGTTTCCTTTTATGTCGATTGTTTTAGGCCTCAGAAAAAAGAGCTAATGACCTAAAAGAAGTATGTACAGAATGTCTAAAGAAATTTCGCGAAATTTTCGAAAAATACGCCCAAGACTTAACTTATCTGAAAAATAAGTGCGCCAAATTACACAGTTCCGCCCTGGTAAACGGACAAAAGGCCATTTTAAAGGCTAAAACTGAAGAATCTATTGAAGAAATAAATAGTCTTGTAGAAGGCTATATGCAAGAATCGCACTTCTTCTTTGAAAAAGTCAAAATCAGCAACATCAAATTTTCCGAAAATATGAGGTATACATAGGTCACAAACTATTTTTAATAACTTTTTTCGATATCTCGTCATCTAAAAAAATTTAATTTTTTCAATTTTCCAGCCAAACTAGACACGTGACAAATGTCAAAACAAGTTTTCAGGTTACCAATCATGCAGAGGCAATCCACGTAAAAAGTTTTTTTAATATTGCAAAAAGTTTCCCATATGAGGCCAACTTTTTGCGGCCCACTGTATAAAATCATTTACACCCAACCCCAACTTTTGTAGGTTAAGTTTACTGATTGTTTTTCAGAATGTTTAATGAAGGAGGAAATTTTGCCATTCAAGAAACGAAAGACTATCTAAAATTACAAACCAAAATCGAGGCTCAATTGCAGAAAAATTTGACGAGCGCCAAAAAGGATATTGAACTTGGAAGGGAAAAAGTTATTGCCGCTATAGAAGCCAGGAATGAGGAAGTTTTAAATTTGTAAGACTATAATTTATACGGGGTGTTTCTAAATAACGTGCTACTATTTCAAAGTGTGATCCCTTAGGTAATTTTATGAGGAAAGGTTCATATTACAAACAAACATTGGTCTGCTATAAGATGCTGCTTTGCGTTAGACAAGTACACCGCGAGATGTCGCGACGAGTTTTATATTCCTTTCGATGTTTTAATTTAATTGTTAAAATTGTGAAATATTTCACGTAATTCAAAAAACACCCTGTATAGACTTAAGGGGACTTTTGAATTTGATCCTTAAAAACTACACAACTGGACAGCTTTTAAAAGAGAATTAAGGGTATTTGAAATGACCCCTATACCTATTTAAAATTTTAGGGGTGAAGCCCCCTGCTAGGAAGCGAAAGTTAGAGGGAATATAAGCAAAAGGTTTCCCCCTTCGATACAGGATAAATAGAGAAAACGGACTTTTCTATTAGATACACTTAGCAGCAAAAATAACGCACAACCAAAAATTATGCTAAATTTCAAACTTGATTTTCTCGCAAACCGATAAATCGATTTCGCAAATTTTTTTTTTGAACTGTAACTTTTTTCTTTGGTCATTGCACTGTGATAGAATTTTTTATTCAGATTTTACTTTTAGGCTTATACAGGGTGCAAAAATGAGAATAACTTCTTACGTTAAATTTGAGACACCCTGTAGGAGGCATTAGCAATAACAACGGGTGTATGATGAAATCATACTGTAGCCTCATATTTTCTAAACGTTTAGTTCTTTTAATTTCTCTGATATCTATAATATCAAAGGAAATACACAGTTTTATACCAGAATATGTTATGCACAATGCAACATACGCGAAACAACTTTATTTAATGGAGGCGCTGTGATGTTTTGAGCTGGAATTTCCTTAACAGCACGGACGGATATCGTACCTTCACGTGGGGGTCTTTAAATAGCGAGAGGTATATCAGTGACATTTTGTCTGAGCACGTTGTCCATTTCGCTCCGCACATTGGGAATCTTTTTTTACTAATGCACGATAACGCGAGACCTCATGTTGCTCGCTTCGTCAATGGATATTTACATGAAGTAATAATCGAACTCTAAATTGGCCACCGCGCAGTCCCGATTTGAATCCTATACAGCACTTATAGGTAGAGATGTAAAATTACCGGTAATTTAAAAATCGGTAATATTACCGGTAATATTACGTAATATTACGGTAACATTGGTAATTTATAAAAAAAACAGCTTTTTAAGTAATACTAGTTTTTTTTATTTCAAAACTGTAAAAACATTACGAAAAACAATAAGAACGTTTTTTAAACTAGTCAGGGTCAGAATGGACTACGTAATAGAGTGGATAATGGTAAATCATCCTCGTCATCATCCCCAACCTCGTCATCTGATTCTTCTTTCTCTTTCGTTAATTGAGTCAAGTCTATAACTTCGAAACCGATATCTTCTTTTTCTATTTCTTCCTCAGTATCTTCTACTATTCTCGAATGATCTTCTTCATTTAGTAAATTATAATTATGGGCAATATAAGTTAGTTTTC
Organism: Barypeithes pellucidus; assembly: GCA_963991005.1. Taxonomy (NCBI): domain Eukaryota; kingdom Metazoa; phylum Arthropoda; class Insecta; order Coleoptera; family Curculionidae; genus Barypeithes; species Barypeithes pellucidus. Next base: position 18,942,289 of record OZ022565.1, on the reverse strand, counting down.
CGGCCCTCTCCACGGTTAGTCTGTTTCTTTTTTGCCGATGAATAAATCCATAAGTACTAAAGGTTCTTTCGGTTGCGGCTGTTGACGATGGTAAATTTAAAATGTCTACAGCTAACCTACTTATTTTAGAACTGGAGCAAATTCCTGCCCACCAAACAGATCCAGACATAGATTTTTCGCTGGAAATGACGAATTCCTTAGCAAAAATATTACCTCTAATTTTGTACTGTGCGAGTGCTTCCATAATAAGATCTACTTGTGAAGAATACTTTGGATGACGCCTTGCAGTTTCATAGATGAACTCCGTTGCAATTAAAATTTCAGCTTCAGTTAACTTCTCGCCGCGTTGACTTGGTTCTAATAGGTAAGCAGCAAGATGAACGGGTTTTAAACATATATTTTCTCGTTTTTCAAGAATTGAACACATTTTCTGGTTTTCAAACATAGTAATAGATAAATTTGATACTTTGTCACGTAATATAGACCTTATTTCAAAAAAGCAGATAAACTCTTTTGAGATTGTTGGCCCGTTAGCTTCAAAAATCGTTATCCACTTAGACATTGGCTGGAACAAGTCATAAGTTGCTTCTATTTGCAACCAAAATTCGTTTTGAAGAAGAAGTCTTACTGTATTTGATGAAAGAACATCAGAAATATCTGGGCTATCATCAACTGCTAAACTTTTTAATGAATGTTTAGTCTCCAAAAAGCTTTTTATACAAGAAACAAAGGAACCCCATCTTGTTTTCACCGGCAATTTTAAAGAGATGTATCGCCCCGTTTTGTTCAACTGGATTTGGCTTATGGAAAAAAAAAAAAAAAAAAAACAATATTTCCAATGTTACCGATCTTGCGGTAATATTACGTTTACATCTCTACTTATAGGATATTATTGATAGGGCACTGAGACAACATCAACCCCTCCTGCCAACCTGCAAGATGTCCAAATAATGGTTACCGATATTTGGAATGGACTTGACCAAAATAAACTATCCAATTTAATATCGAGTATGCAGAGGCGATGCGAAGCAGTCATTAGAAGTAGAGGTGCGAACACGCGCTTCTAATGTACTTTTTTTGCTATTTATTGTTAATTATTGTTAGTGTTATTCTTAGTTTAATGTTGTCAAAATGTTATTTTAATTTTAAAAAACATGCTCTCATATAAAACTGTGTATTTTCTTTGATATTGCAGATATCAGAAAAATTAAAGGAACAAAATGTTTAGAAAACATGAGGCTACAGTATGATTTCATCATACACTCGTTGTTGCTGCTAATGCTCCCTACAGGGTGTCTCAAATTTAATGTAGAAAAAATTCTCATTTTTGCACCCTGTATTGACCTAAAGCTGAAATCTGAATAAAAAATTCTAAATTTTTGGTTGTGCGTTATTTTTGCTGCTAAGTTTATACAGGGTGACAATTTAAAAACTTGAAATGGCCATATATTAGAAACGAAAAACTGAAGAAAAAAAAACGCAAAAAACAGTTTCTATAAAACGAAGGGGGAACAAAAACAAGCGTATTAGCCCACCCCTATCTGCAACCCCTTGGACAGGGTGAGATAAACCCTTAAAATCTTAAATATAAAGGGGGGTCGAGTGATACATCATTTTGAAGCTCTTGAAAAATGCTTTCCAATGGTACCATAGAAAGCTACATTTTAGGAAATTCTTCTCTGTTTATTGAGGAAAACAATAAATGAAAAGACAATTTTGAAATTTTTTATTATTAGTTAATTAAATGTTCAAAATGATTGCTACCAATATCCTGGCATATTAAGAGATATCTCTTAAGAATTGTAAACAGTTTAAGCCTCGGTATTTCGTTTTGGTTTATTTGCTTTTTTTTGTCGAAAAAAAAAATTTGTTTATAAATATTCGCATTTTATTATCACAGAATTTATCTTGACGAGTTGATAAAGTTGAATTCATTGCAAACTGCCCCAGAATTTCAATTTGCGCTGCTTCGTCGGCTAGTCTCGGTTGATTTCTCTTTATATTCGCGACAGAACCAGTTTCTTTAAATTTGGCTACTAGTTGGCGAACATACTCCGGGCTTACATTTGGACCTGGATGCCTTTCGTTAAAACGTGGAGCTGTTCTTAAAAAACATTGATCCTGGGAACCATAAATGAAAATAATTTCTACCCGTTCAGCTGTGCTGTACACCATTGTTAAAGATAAGAAGTGCTGCTTTTCGTTTAAACTGAACCGAAAGTTAACTGTTCTTAAAATAATAATACTAGTAGAAGTTACCTTTAAGGTAAATTCTGTGATATTAAAATGCGAATATTTATAAACAAATTTTTTTTTTCCACAAAAAAAATAGCAAATAAACTAAAACGAAATACCGAGGCTTAAACTGTTTAGAATTCTTAAGAGATATCTCTTAATATGCCAGGACATTTAATTAACTAATAATAAAAAATTTCAAAATTGTCTTTTCATTTATTGTTTTCCTTAATAAACAGAGAAGAATGTACCTTTCTATGGTCCCATTGGAAAGCATTTTTCAAGAGCTTCAAAATGATGTATCACTCGACCCCCCTTTCTATTTAAGATTTTAAGGGTTTATCTCACCCTGTCCAAGGGGTTGCAGATAGGGGTGGGCTAATACGCTTGTTTTTGTTCCCCCTTCGTTTTATAGAAACTGTTTTTTGCGTTTTTTTCTTCAGTTTTCGTTTCTAATATATGGCCATTTCAAGTTTTTAAATTGTCACCCTGTATATTTAAGGGGGAGAATTAAACGAATTTGAGTGAAATATAGAAACGAGAAATAAGACTAATTTTGACTATATTATTTTTTCGTTCTAGCATACAGCTGGTGAGGGAAGAGCATGAGTTCAAGGAAAACATCCAGAAAAAAATGCTATCAATAAAAAGGGAGCTCAGAAAAGAAGTCTGCGTTTATTGTCACAACTTCAAACAAGTTGTCAATGAAATTCATGCATCTAAAATTAATCTTATGGCGAACTGTGGCAATAACGAATATTTTTATATTTTTAAAAGAACCCTTGAAGAAAAAGTCGAGGAAATTAAAAAACTTGGAAAGTATTTATATCATCCAATACCGATTATTTTATATTCGGGTAAGTCAACGCACAAGATAAAAGCCGCACAAAACAAAGCAAACTGAGTCATAAAGGCTTTATAATAAAATTGACGCGTCTGTCCGGTTTTTAATTTTTTTTTTATGATCAAACACAAACACTATAGGAAAAATCCTTTAGGGCACTCTTGGAGTGGTGCGTGTGCGCAAAAAGCGATTCCCGTTGGTTTTGAATCGTTGGAGGTTATATTCGTTGGGAAAAACGACCTCGGGAAGGTCGTTCCACAAGGATGAAGTCCTCCAGATGAAAGAATTCTTAAATAATGAAGTTCGAGGAGTACTAACCTTAACCACATATGGATGGGCGGTAGTGATTCATCGTGTATTTCTGCTATTCGTCGCTCTGGACGGAATTAAGAGGGCAAGGTCAGCCGAGCACCTTCCATGAAAATATCTGTAAAAGAGAGTCAAATCCCCAACCTGTCTTCGATATTCTAGGCTGTCGAGGTTCTTCGTCAGCTCGTGGTCTCCGATCAGACGAATAGCCCTCCTTTCAATGGAATCCAGTAGCCGAGAGCTGCTGCCTGGGTTTTTTAGCATTAAATTCGACTTGGTTACTGTCACCCCAAGCCAAAATTTCTTCCAGGTCTTTGTTGAGGCGTGATACTTCATGCTGTCTGCGAGGATGTGCGTCGGCAGCCGATGTTTGCGCATTCAAAGAGAAAGATGAGATAAGTGTTCAATCGTCAGCAAAACTAAAAGGTCGTTAATGTAGAGTAAGAAGAGAGTGGGAGACAATATGGACCCTTGAGGAACACCGGCATTGATGGTGAAGGTGTCTGAGAGAAATCCGTCAATCGCCACTTGCAGAGAGTGGTCCTTAAGAAAGCTAGACAACCATGCACAGAATCGACTGGGCATACCATAGGATCGCAGTTTACTTAGAAGTCCCTCATGCCAAACACGATCAAAGGCTTTAGAAATATCCAGTGCAACAGCCCGGACTCCCCATGATGTTCGATTGCGTTGTTCCAAAGATGGGTGACATAGGCTAGAAGATCTCCAATTGATCTGGAGTTCCGAAAACCATATTGATGATCGCTGATAATGTACTTTAGAAGATGTTGGTTAATAGCTTTCTCCATTACTTTTGATATAACTGAAAGCAATGCGACTGGTCGATAGTTGTTAGGTAGGGTTCTCTTACCTTTCTTTGGAATAGGCTGGACTCGCGCCGTCTTCCAGCAAGTTGGAAATATTCCTTTTTTGTAGGATAAGTTGAAAATCTTGTCTCTTAATATTATTTACAAGATACTAAGGATGGTAAGTTTTCAAAGTAACACCATGTATATACAGGGTGTCCCATAATATGTGGGCAATCTCTCGGGTTCAGATAAAACACTTTAAAATAACAGGAGAAGTACCTATACATTTTTCTTCCGACGGCCTCGCCTACGGAGATACGGGACCTATAACGGACTTCGTTGTTTTTTAAGTAATTTTTTAGGTACTAGGTGTAGTTTAATAATTTTTTAGTATAATGGTTACTAGATGAGTCTTCTTAAAATTTGCCCTTTTAAACACATTTGGCTTATTTAGTTTGCCAGGGACGGACTAGACGTAACACAAAAATGCTTTTTTGTACACCTTGTACTTATGATGAAGGAACGACAATAATATTTTTGGATACTTTAAACCTTAAGGTGAAAAAAAGGTACTCTTGATCAATGACGAAATGAACTGTTTTCGGAAAAAAATATATTTTTGTTCAATATGATTTATATTCAGTATACGTAAATTCCATTATTAAGTTAGTAACTAATAAGACGAAGGAGAAAAACAGCAAACAAGACACTCCCATAAACTGACACTGGCATAAATATTCGGTACATGTGAAAAAACCATAGCAACAATGAGGGAATTTTATAAACATAAAACAACAACTAATGCAAAAAAACATATTCAACAAAAATATTTTTTTTTCGAAAACAGTTCATTTCGTCATTGATCAAGAGTACCTTTTTTTCACCTTAAGGTTTAAAGTATCCAAAAATATTATTGTCGTTCCTTCATCATAAGTACAAGGTGTACAAAAAAGCATTTTTGTGTTACGTCTAGTCCGTCCCTGGCAAACTAAATAAGCCAAATGTGTTTAAAAGGGCGAATTTTAAGGAGCCTCATCTACTAACCATTATACTAAAAAATTATTAAATTACACATAATACTTAATAAATTATTTAAAAGACAACGATTTCCAGGGAAGTCCGTTATGGGCTTATAAGAACTTATTTTGTTATTTTTAAGTGTTCTATCTGAACCCGGGACATTGCCCACATATTCTGGGAGACCCTGTATATTAATTATAATATGAAATAATTCTTTTAGATAAATCTTCCATTAGTGAACCTATCTCATCTACTCATAATTATCCTATAACAGACGATCAACACTACACGGAGATGCTTTTTAACTTAAAAATAAATGACGAGGAAGACAGCTTCGCAATGAATTTAAACAAAGTCCTATTCCGAGGTTGGAAGGACATTATGACGTATGCACAGGTAAGGAGTATACTAACACAATATTCAAATGTTTTATTCCCATTCAGACTTGATGAAAGAAATAAATGCTGGAATACAGGGCCGATAGTTATCCATTTATTCTGTACACAAATAGCATTTCGTCATACTTTTCCATCGATTTCTGTTTTCATTCTAACAGCTGATAGGTTTGATAAGTCTTGGTTAGGAAAAACAAACAATCGACGGACGTGGCTCCAAAGTTTACTGCATACTTGGCACAGTCTTACCATATTGGGTTAAGAGTTACTATTTTTTCCACAAATAATACTTAAATTTAACCCTAAACACTGAGAAACAAAAAATAAACGCTGGAATAGAGGGCCGATAGTTATCCATTTATTCTGTACACAAATAGCATTTGGTCATACTTTTCCATCGACTTCTGTTTTTCATTCCAACAGCTGATAGCTTTGATAAGTCTTGGTTAGGAAAAACAAACAATCGACGGACGTGACTCAAAAGTTTACGGCATACTTGGCACAGTCTTACCATATTTGGTTAAAAATTACTATTTTTTCCACAAATAATACTTAAATTTAACCCTAAACGCTGAGAAACAATGACAGTTGTTAATCCGGTAGTGTCAAAACGTGAAAGCAGGCATGAAAGACGGCCGTTCCAATAAGGGCTCTATAAAAAGTACGTTCCGATCGATCGCAGGCGATGTAATGTATTTGTCTAATTAACATAAAACGACAAAGAAAAATTATACTAATTTTCGGAGCTCCCCGATTGTTTTTCTGGATAGTTGTTTACAACCTACCTAAGAATGTGAATTGTTTATTCATCTAAGACTGTGAACGAAAGCGGTATCCTCCTGGTTTTAAGATCCTTAAGAAAATTTTACGCGTACGCGATTTAATACAGGGTTGATCAAAACCACATGTACAACGTGTCCAAGATAAGGAGCGCCAGTACAGTGATCTCGGAAACCGTAAGAGATACGAAGTTGCGCATTTACGTGCCTAATAATATGCCGTTTAGAAAGTTTTAAAATTCCGAGTAGTTCCGGAGATATCCGGAAAGAAACGAAATTCTGAAAAATCGTTTTATTGTTTTCCTGGGTTCTTTTGAGATCGAATTCTAAAGCCCTTCGAAGACGACTCGTCGGATTACAAAACAATTAACGCTGTTAGATAGAGCGGAAAAAGTGGCAATGCAAAAGGGCAATTTACTTTAGAATTCGATCTCAAAAAACCCAGAAAAACAATAAAACGATTATTCAGAATTTCGTTTTTTTCCGAATATCTCCGGAACTACTCCGAATTTTAAAACTTTCTAAACGGCATATTATTAGGCAGGTAAATGCGCAACTTTACCCCCATTTAACCGACTTCGTATCTCTTACGGTCTTCTCCTAATCTTGGACACGTTGTATATGGTCATAACAACAAGTAGTAACTTATTGATTTTATGTCAATGTGTCAAAATATTTGACAAACAAATTTCCTTACTTTCTACATTTTTTGATAAACCACAAATTCTTGTCGTTTCGCTCAATATTTTTTGGGTAAAACAATGTCTAAAGCAGAAAGAACTGCAAGAGGTCAGGATTGGGCAACGAGCATCGAAAAAGAGGCGGCTCTTAAAACTCTCTGGTTCAGAAAAAATGAGGAGAGATTAAACGAAATTGCAAATAAGGTTCCTTCCAGGAAGGTTCCAGAAAACATGAAGGAGGAAGTAAAGCAGGTAAATATTTAGTTTAGAGAAAAAGCCCGAACAAACCTGATAGTTCGTAAAACATGCTTCGTCCTTTTGTAGGATCGTATCGCCGGATTCCAACATGTCGTCAAATTTCCAAGAATTAAAACCGACGAAACGACTCCAGAATTCGAGGGTGTGATACAAGAGACTATGAAGCCTGTAGATCCTGCAGTAAAAAAATTGATATACACTAGAAATAACAAAGACGGACGGATAAATTACTTGCATGAAAGAATCAAATTGCTGCCAGAAGACAGGTTTGTCATAGTTTTGCTGTGTTCATACAGCGTGTGTGAAAATATTGGAAACATATGGAAAACTTTATTGTTCTTCATAAAAAGTTTTCCTTACCTTAAAAACTAATAATTCGCGAAAAAAATCACAAATATAAGGTGAGTGTCCAAAAATCAAGAAAATATGTTGAAATGTTAAGAGTAAAGTAACATAATATGCTAAAAAAATGAAAGGACAGGCATCTAGGAAGAAAACATATTTACTACTATTTTTTCTTGCCCAAGATATGGAAAATATGGGATTTAAAAATAATTTAAATAAATGTTTTTCATGTTAGGCTTCTACAGAGCCACCATCAATTCTAATAGTTAGACAGACGGTGACAATAGGGGGTCCGTGAAGTGGACTATCAGTAATTTATTTTTTCGTGGAGTTTATATCTGATGAAATGCCGTAGAGCGTTGCTAAGAGGCGCTGTACCGCTTTAGGTAGGAAATTCTCAATAAATTCAAAATTATATCGAGCCATGTCTGAAAATGAATTTACAGCATCTGCGTGGCCCTCAAAGTCACGGGAAACGCATTTTCTGACAAGTCAACCCTTGCATACACTTTTCCGAGCGTGTCAAAAAAAAATGAATGGAAATATTGTAAAGTCTTAAGTGACATGGGTCCAAGTGGGCTTAATCGATTTGTATTCACATGGAGATGACTCGTAAACAATTTTCTGATAAAAAGAATATTGTGATTGAATATTGAATATATACAACTGAACGATACCTGCCTTCTGGTATCTCTGCGTAATATTGTCAGAATTCCGCCTAGCTAGGTGTGATTTTTCTGAAATTTTTTTTCCCATAATATTTGGGTGTCAAGGAATGCAGTGTGACAATTTTCTGATATGTCACGATCGTCTTCCGAATTTCCTCCGAGGAGATTTTAAAAAAATTCCAATAATGAAATGTCGAGACCTGGAACGACAAAAAATTTTTCACATAATCTTTAACATATAATGTTTCATTCTAGAAAGTTTCAACTTCAAATTCGCTTTTCAGAAAATGTGTTTCCCGTGACTTTGGAGTCACGCAGATGCTGTAAATTCATTTTCAGACATGGCTCGATATAATTTTGAATTTATTGAGAATTTCCTATCTAAAGCGGTACAGCGCAGCGCCTCTCAGCAACGCTCTACGGCATTTCATCAGATATAAAAGTTGTAGAGGGGGACCTAAACTCCACGATAAAACAAATTACTGATATTCCACTTCAAGGACCCCCTATTGTCACCGTCTCTCTCTCTATAATGCGTTTAACGAGTTTTTTTTTAAATCTTCAAACAGTGTTATCAATTTCAAATCGTTGTATCTACTTCGTTGCAGGCTTTTGAAATTCTATTTTATTTAATTCATTTGACTGATTTTTTTTAGGTTTTATTTTCCAGAATGTTCGAGTTTCGAATACGGATGGCATATGTGGCATAATGTAAAAACTATCAGGAAACTTGGTTTCGGAAGGCAACAGGTTATTAAGCATTCGTTTTATAGAAGAATGGGTGTGGATAGAGACCCCGATTGGTATAGGGAGCCTGCGCAGATCAGTCCTACGTTTTGTAAGACTTGCAGATCATAAAAGTTGACTCTCGACATACTGACAATATCTTTTGAGATAATGAAAAACTTCTACTAGTAAAGGGCAAATAGTGTATGTTTATCCAAAACCAGATTGTTAATATACATTTATTTTTAATTAAATTAATTAATTGTTACTTGAAGAATATTTATTTGTTACGCTAACATAACCGTACAATGAATGGAAATATTGACTTTGGCATTTCACTGGTAACCACCGGCAGGAAGACTTATAACTACGGCTGCGAATTTAACATTGACATTCCCTGTATACAGGGTGTTCCTTAATGACGTGCTACTACTTCAGGGTGTGATTCCTTAGGTCATTTTATAAAGAAAAGTTCATATGAACGTATGTCCGCAACGGCTTAAATCTTTTGCTACAGGGTGATGAATTTTTATTTTTTAAATGGTTATTTTTTAATATATCCGAAAGTACTTTACATATTATTTTCAATTTTGGTATGTGTTAATAGGATATAGAACCACAAATTTTAGTTAGAAAAGTTATTCAATTGTTCCACCAGTGGCGACCCTGCAAACATGTCCTATGATATTTTTTACATGGTACGCCACTCACATTTTTCCATATGGATATTTTGTCTGATTACCCTGGTCAATCCTACATGAAAACGATATCTTCAGTTTTTCTCGTCAGACGTAGCGTTCTTGATTAAAACCACTAAATTCATATTGAAACTTATTATTAATAACATTGATAAAATAAGGAATGAAAAATTTTGTTTTATAAAAATTGTTAGAAATGGCCACCATCACTTAAAAGGCAGGGCTCAAGAGACCGTTTTGCTGTAGAATTGATGGGGCTAATCAGAAAAAATATCAATATGGAAAAATGTCAGTAGCGGACCATCATTTTTGTAAAAAATATCAGAGGACATGTTTGCTGGGACGCCACTGGTGGAACAATTGAATAACTAATTTGTGGTTCTATATCCTATTAACACATACCAAGATTGAAAATAATATCGAAAGAAATTTCGGAGATATTAGAAAATAACCATTTAAAAAATAAAAATTCAACACCCTGTAGCAAAAAATTTAAGCCGTTGCGGACATATGTTCATATGAACTTTTCTTTATAAATTGACCTAAGGAATCACACTCTGAAATGTTAGCATGTCATTAAGGAACACAGGGTGTAACAAATTCGTCCTTCGCCATTGGGTTTTCGATTTCGAGAACGGTAGAGATACGAAGTCGGTTAAATCACGGCGTTTCTGTTGCCCAATAATATGCCACAAAAAAAAATCATAAATACAGGGCTTTCAAAATATTTGGAAAAGTATATAATTTTTCGTTAAGGTTTTTATTTTTTCATGACTGTATTCGAAGAGATGTCAAAAAATAAATTTAAACGTCTCATTACTACTTTTTATTCTCTACAAGGTAGCATCAGCAGATCTTTAATGCCACGTTTCGTCTTTGGGTCACCGTCATCAACTTAATTGTTTTAAATAAGGACCAGAATGTTTTTGTTTAAATTGAGGAAGAGGAACTAAATCGCTACGCTCAGCGGTATACAATAATTACTGGGTTTCCGACGTTTTGTTCCTTAAATTTACCTTCTTTTATCTTCATTAAATTCTGTAATTTACTTTCATATGAATTGTTTTTTAACAAAATTTTAAAGAGTCAAATTTCTTGTGTTTCTGCATCGCTTTCTTTTTTGCCCTGTATAATATTGAAAAGCCGTCCTTGGTCAAAAGCGTTCCCCGCCACTGAATTCGCACAAAACCATGTTTAAAAATCCGAAAATTTTATTCAAATAGCTTCTTTCAAAACAGTTTGCCGATCTTTTTGTTTGCCAGTTTAGATGAAGCAAATTTTAAACTTATTCCCAACTATCAATAAATAATATTCGGGTTTCCGTATTTCTTGAAACTTTACAGGAACCAAAGGTATTGTAAACTACAGATCACATGCATAATCCATTCATAAAACTCTTGGAAAGTGAAGCTGTGATTGTTTAAAATGTTATTGCAAATCAGTAATGGGTGGAAGAGAGAACTACATGTTTGTTGGTTGTTCAACAATGTTGAAGTCTGGTTATATCAGATGGTTAAATATTAAAACATAACCATACTTACGGATGAAAAGATAAATCCTTATTTAAATGATCCACTATTTTACGAACTACATATGAATGCACCATGATTGTTTATAATAAAGACGATTTTTCACCAATAATCACAAAAAAAAAATACAAATCAACCAAAATATATAACAATCCGTTAGATCGAAGGACAAACATCGCAATGTTTACGTTTACGAGATTAGTATATTCATTCATCTTTTACTTATCGTATTTGTAAAATAAAAATAGATGTTGCCAGAGTGCAATTGGATTAGGTCAAGATTCGTTTGATACTTTTAAGTATAATAATAGTTTTTTAAAGAATATCTCATCGCTTTTTCACAGTTTATAGTAAAATTATTGGGAAATAAATTTATTTTAAGAGCAATTGCGGGCGGATTAACCTTAAACCAGTTGTAATTGTCAAATTAACAAATTTGCGATAAATATGTCAATCTGGCTATGATGCAATAATGACCGAAAGAGGTGGGAAAGACTATTTGCAGTCATTGCGTAGGCTAGAAATGTATATTTTTCATCTGTAGTTTGTAATATCTTTGACAGAGGAACAGTGTTTTGTCCAATATGTTGTTTTGAATTTTATAAGTTTATTTCTTTGTTGCCAGGGATTTTACACGAGTCATACCCATCAATTCCACCTAGATGAAAGCACACTCCACCATTCGCTGAGCTCGCTAAGCAAGGAGTTTTTTTTCAATTTCCTCAACTTCCAAAATCAGTGCGAAACTAAATGGATTCAAGACGTGCAACAGTTTCTCGAATTTCTCAGAAATTTCTTAACGTTCGCCCAAGATTACATGGATGCATATTTCACAGAGCACAGAAAGATATGTGTGCAAAATTTCGAATCTTTTTTCGATAAGGAGATGAGGCAGCCCGTTGCACAGAAGAAGAAAGACGTCAAGGAATTATTCAGGAAATTGCAAAAGAAGCTGAAGCCTTTACACGGACACCCCAATAATAGACGTTTCCTAGAGAAACTAGAGATAGAAGCGAAGATAGCAGAGATGGAAGCAAGAGATATTTTGGATGAAAGTAATTTGCCTTCGACGGTAGGTGGTAGGTGGGGTGTTTTTGGGGATTTGGTTCCTATTTTGCTCACAAGAAGAAAATGGGATATAGTATACCTACTATCCTTTCAAATAATCCCCGCTAAAATTCGATTGAGACATGCTTCCCGTTTTGTCACAGTATTCGATTATCAATTTTTTAAAAATATGCAAGATTTAGTTGTTTTTCCATCAAATAAAATGCACAGTGTTTTCCGAATAACGATATACCATCGTGCCGATAAAAACTAGGACAGCAAAATTTCTTATGTTCTCCTTGACTATTAGGAATTATTTACTGTCAAGTCTGGTATAGTTGTTGCAGAATTATACCGTTGACTCTTACTGCCATAAATAAACTACCTGATTAAACCCTATTGTATACGCCTGAACCTCTTCAAAGCGCAATAAATGGGATCAGGGCCGGCTTGGGAATGATTTTTGCTTGCCGACTATGATAACTAGCATTGTCCATTACAATGACGCTATTTTCAGGTATATTTTTAAGGAGGTTATGTTTAAACCAATTTTCAAAAATTTGTGCGTCGGTATCTTGATGGTAATCTAAAGAAGATGAAAGCAACAGACAATTTGGAACAAACCCGTTCTCTGAACCAGCATGTAATATTGTGATTCTTTTGCCTTTATTTAATAGTGCCTGGGTTTGACATTTTTTGGAAGAATCATCCCAACCTTTTCGTGGAGTGTCATGGGTATCGAACCATGTTTCGTCAAGGTAAATAATTGGACGATTTTCTTCTCTAAATTGTTTAACAGCTGTTAAATATTTAAGTCTCCATTCCCGACACTTGAAGATGCCCCCCTATCAGCACAATTCCAAGGACGCCACATTTTACCACTAATATGCCTAACTAAAAATTACTCGCCGGAAAACCACTAAAGATTAAAATTATTAAAAATCACTTTGTATTTATATATGCATCAGGTATAGGTATAAATTGAATTTATATGCCTGATCCGGCTCTGCTCGAAAAGGTTTTAAAATTTGGGATTTTCTTATTTATTTTATGGTCGAATAGATAATGAGGTTTTATTGCAGTCAAGAGATCAACAATATAATTCTGCAAAAACTATACCAGTAAAATGTCATATACAAATTTTACATGTCAATATATCACTTTATTATTAACTTGTCAAGCACATTTTTTTTAAATATGCCACAAATAACCCCCCAGGAAAAGGCTATTATCTACAGTCGGTTGCGAGATGGTGCTTTTATTAGGGATATTGCAGGCGAACTGGGAGTAAACAGAAATACCGTGTTATTGGCAAAACAAAAAATGACAAGGCTATTATTAGGAGCAGTTTCAGGTTCCCCTAGAATGTTTGCTAAAGATGAAAATAGGAGACTACTATTTATCAAGAAGTAATAATCAGGAATGTTCTATGACTACATATTAAAAAAAAATTGTTGCTACGACATATTTTGTGTTTGTATATTTTTTTTTAATTTCTGTTAAATCTCTTTTATTAATTAAGTTCTATTTTAATTTTTTGGCGACATTAAATATACCTACTCTAAAAAAATTATTTGCCTTTTTCTTCATAGAAAATGCGTAATACACTTAGTTCCTCCATATGAACTTCCGCTCAATTTTATAAAACATGTAACATAATATTGATGCCACGTAGTATCGCAAAATACAAACCTTAAATTATGTAACCTAGGTCACTTTCTAAAAGTTAGGTGTTTTTACTTTTACAGCTCTAGAGCACCTTTTATGGTCTATGAGATATGTAGTTCCGTTTTCAATTTTGAGATTTTGCTGTCCTAGTTTTTTATTGGCACGATGGTACTCTCTCTATAGGGATCTCGGTAATCTTAGGACATACAGTTGGCATTAAAAACTATTTTGTTTATTTGACATTATTTGCAATAATAATATAACATAAATTGTTTTTAATTTTTAAGAACGCATCATTTTCGAGCACGAAAATAATAATAAATAATTAAAAGTGAAGTTCATATAGCATAAAATAAAATGTTATACAGTATGTCCACGTATGGGGTTTACAAGAGGACAAATGGACTAAAAATTTAAAGATACGAAAAAAAGTCACTCTTAATAAACGTTTTGCTTGTCTAGAAAATACGATTCATCATAAGAAACTTCAATTTTTTTATACAGGGTGGGTAAAAACTGCAAAAATGTTATTTTGTTTAAGAGTAAGTTTCTTATGATGAATCGTATTTTCTAGACAAGCAAAAACGTTTATTAAGAGTGACTTTTTTTCGTATCTTTCAATTTTTAGTCCATTTGTCCTCTTGTAAACCCCATCCGTGGATATACTGTAGTTGGTATTCTAACCTGGGATCGAATTCCCATGGAATTAAAAATTATTTATTCAAGAAATATTATTTTTTGCGACCAACTTGAAAGAGCAGAAGCCCTCGATGATTCTAAAAAAGAAAATGGACAGATGCTGGCTAGATAGTACGCTACGTGGACTGATCTACAGTAAAAATAAAGCCAACTCCAATGTATACATCAATTTTAGCATTAGGTACTCATATTTTAAGTTATACTTAAGAAAACGTGAAGAGAGAAAATATTGTTAGTTATTAACTGTTATGTAATTCGCAACGAACGTTAAAATAATAAAATTATATTTTTTACAGCCTATGTATAATGTATACATCAATTTTAGCATTAGGTACTCATATTTTAAGTTATACTTAAGAAAACGTGAAGAGAGAAAATATTGTTAGTTATTAACTGTTATGTAATTCGCAACGAACGTTAAAATAATAAAATTATATTTTTTACAGCCTATGCTGAAGAAAATGTTTGATGTTACCAGTCAAAATATTGTCACTATGAATAATTTAATACCTGAAGTCGAAGATATTCCAAACCCTTTAAATGAAATCGAGAAAGATCTATTTTTGCAATTAACCGGGAAAGTAAAAAAATTGAAAGAATTTTTAACGCTTATTGAAGACGGCGAAATTAATGAGTCGTCCAGAGGTAAAAATAGCTATAATCCCAACAAAAATATGTCAATATAAAATAAACATGTCCTTTGCCCATTTGACCATCTCAAAATCAGTATTATTATGCTATAGTTCAAAGACTTATTCTACTTCACTACAAACCAGCCGAAATACGACCCATCCTCAGAGATTATACAGGGTGTAACCGAATTTTTTTAACAAAAGTAAAGTATTTTAATGAAGATTGTCAATGGAATTAATTTATTCTCTACTTTTTTAGCGTCCATGAAACATTTCAAGTCATTCCTTGCTTCCTACGAGCAAGTCTTGGATAACTCAGCTTATAGGAGCAACGATCCCATCATGGCCCCTTTCATAACATGTAAATCGGATAAAACTACATCGACCAAGTCCATGTCTTTAACAAAAACTACAGGCGAATCCACGCTGTTTCTATACATAGACGGTAATGATGGGGTTCAGATTGAGTTAGAAGATATTTACAAGAAATATGTCAACGAGATTGAAGCGGAAAATTTCGACATATTCATTGAAAAATTGATGAAAGAGTGGAATAACGACGTACGAACTGTCCTTAATTTATACAAAGTTGAATATGATAAATAAACAGTATCTTGGTTAACATGGATTTTTCAGTTCTTCGACAAAAATTAAAAACCGAAAATATCTTTGGACGAAATGTTCCATACAAACTACACATACAGGGTGTTATGGAAATGACGTATTATATTTAAATGGGTGACTCCTGGGGTGTCCTAGAGAAGCGATACATTTTTTTTTTAAATCGCTAATTTCTATGGGCCATTAACCCTTTACTAAAGATAAAATGAAACAATTATGTTAACAATTGACAGGAACTACCCTTTAAAATAATGGTCTACTCCATCGGACTAGTCGAACTTTCTTTCCGAGAACTCTCCGCTACTAGAGCCAGCGCGATTGTCATTTCCGAGACTATAATTATACAGGAAAGTAATGTTAGGTATATGAGGAAGTTCGGCAATTTATGATACTCGCTTATAAAACATCGAAAGTGGCAACGCTGTATTTTAAACATTAGCCATCCATTAGATTGTCCAAAATCAGCTGTTTAAAGAAACCGGCCGATATCGATCGAGAGAACCAACGTGTTATTTATTTTAAAAATTTTTAGATGGTAAATACATTATTTCCCAGACAATAAGGGCGTATTTTTCTCTACACAGTAGCACTTTAAAATACTAATTCAGATTGAACGGTATTTAGATGTGTTGTGACGCGAAAACTAATGTGATTTTGTGATGTGAGTACTTGGTGTTTTTTATAAATTAAGTTTTTTTTAAATAAGTCGGAAAAGGTAAATAAAATTGCATTTTTTTTTCTAAAGGGTAAGTGACATTTATAAACTTTTAAGTTGTCCAGATCTGACGGGTGTCGTTCGAATTGAACAAATGAGAACATACCTGACCATTTATAAACTCCGCGGCGGATCGTTCGAGTCAGTTGAAGTTTATAAATCAGAGATTGTTTCCCGGCGAACTGAACGTAAAAGTTTATAATAATGTACCCTGAAAAATAAGCAACTTGAAATCTGTCAAACGATTATTGACTTTCTAAAGAGTTTACCCTGAAGATATAACAACACTGTTCAAGATTCACTGCCATATGTTGATGTCCTTCCGAACAGGGGCACCACGTGGTAATTTTTGGTTTGACATAAGGCCATGTACAGGGCATATTAAATTAAAGCAACATTTTTGGATATTTTTCTTCAATTTGTTTTCATCTCAGGAATTGCCGGTTTAAATATAATACGTCATTTCCATAACACCCTGTATATTAGAATACAAGCAAAACACGTAAGGCGCACTCGCTTCTCCAATGGAAAATTCTAGTACTTGCGTTCGACCACCTAGTGACATCTATTATCAGGACTTAAAACTTTTTTCACAACCCGTTTATTTAAATCCGCAGCCCTAAAAACCGTAGAATGGTATAGAAATTAGCATCCGCATCCTATATTTGGAAAAACCAAATTGACAGGTTATGTTGTTCAGTTTGTTGACAACATTTTATGTGATTAATTCTGTAAAAAAGACAATGTTTACCCAAAAATGTGTTAAGTTAAAGACGAATTAACTCCAAAAATAACTACATCATGTCGTGCAACTATGCTGACGGCCTATCTGCATATGAAGATAAAGGGGTTCTTGGTGTGCCTGAAGTAGGTCTTTGGTGGTTTTTAAGCAGTAATTTAGAAAATTATTAATTTACCTCTAGCTATAATAAAACCCAGCTGAAAATAAGATAAACGTAATAGGTCTAAGTTCAGTTCTAAGCTAGGATATATAGGTATACCTAAGTAAATTACAATGATTTTACGTCCAAGAGCACTAATTGTGTTCCAAAAATATATTAGTTGGCTGCTATACCTACCAATGTCATCGTATACAAATTTTAGATATTTGATCCCGAGAATAAAGTTAAAGAAAAAGCCCTTCTTCTGACAAAATGGATTGAAAATGCTAAACATGTTGTAGTTCACACCGGAGCAGGAATAAGTACGGCAGCAGGAATACCTGACTTTAGGTAGGTAGTAATCTACATTTCACTATTTTATTCAGCCATATATTATCTTTCATTTAAGTTGTAGATATAGGGAAGAAAAATAGATGTGTCCATAATAACATTCTTTATCTACACCCTTTATTTATTTTTCCAGAGGCCCAAATGGAGTATGGACTTTGGAAAAAAACGGCCAAAAACCAGATATCAATTTATCATTTAACGATGCTATTCCAACAACCACTCATATGGCTTTAAAACATTTATTAGAGAAGCAATACATTCACTATATTGTAAGCCAAAATATTGATGGACTGCATTTACGAAGCGGGATATCCAGAACACAATTAGCAGAGTTGCATGGCAATATGTTTATTGGGCAGTGTGATTCGTGTGACAGGTAAAATATTCAAGTATTTGCACTATAATGGTTTTAGGGGTTTTCGTTATTTTTTTATTTCAGTTCTAACAACCACTGTATATATTTTACTAAATATTTTTCCTTTTTAGCCAATATGTCAGGCCCACTGCCACAAGTACAGTAGGTCAAAAATACCTCGGGGAGCCTTGCAAAAGAGAAGTGCGAGGACGCAGTTGTAAGGGAAGTTTGAAAGACACAATTTTGGATTGGGAAGCCGATTTACCTGAAAAAGACTTGGAAATGTCCAATTATTATTCCAGGTAATAGTCATATCAATTTACAAGCTGTTGTTTTGAGCCTTAAATATGTTCACCTAAATAGTTATGTACTGTTCAATTAGTAAATTAATACATATCCTTTTCTTTTAGTATTGCTGATCTAAATATATGCCTTGGTACCACCCTACAGATAGTTCCTAGTGGCAACTTGCCCTTGAAGTGCAAAAAGTTTGGGGGTAAATTAGTTATAGTTAATCTACAACCAACAAAGCACGTAAGTTACACATTAAAATACACTAAACCCCATTGTATTAAAAATGTTGCAATGGTTAGCTCTGTTTATTATTATTATTATGATAAAACTCCTTCAATAAATATGTAAGGACTGTGTAGAATTGACCAGCCTGATTAGAAAACATGTCATTACATACTGCATACCACTTTTTTTATGTATGACGCTACTAGTGGATCAATAGAATAAATATTCTAACTAAAATATGTGGTTTCATATCCTAAAATTGAAAATAATATCAAAAGTACTTTCCATTATCTACACATAGATTCAAAAGTTTTGCATCACTCTGATTCTCGAGTAAGTAATTACGTCATGGTGAAAATAGACTAAATATTAGTTGAGTTTAAAATAATCAATGAGTTTTAAAAATTTTATTTTACCACAACGTTTTAAACCTTCCGAAAAAAAAATTAACAAAAGTTAAACTTATTTATATTGTATAATTTGTGAATTTTAAAAATATAAAGCTTCTAATAAGGTGTATTTCCTCCTCTGGCCTCAATGCAAGCTTGAAGACGACTCGGCATGTTGTGCGTAAAGTTAGCCATCCGTTCTTGTGGAATAGCCTGCCATTCCTCGATAGCAGCGACGACAAGCTCCTAGAGAGTTCTAAGGGGATTGTTCTAACGCCAACTGCCCTAGAAAGCATGTCCCAAGCATGTTCTATCGGGTTCATGTCAGTGGACAAAGCAGGCCACTCCAAGCAATTGATTCCCTCACTTGCTCTAGTACGATGGGGCCGGGCATTGTCGTGCATAAACACAAAATTGTTATCAACAGCCCCTCTCCACATTCTAACAAAAGGATGTAGAATATCCCTAATGTACCTATCGCCAGTCATTGCGCCTTGACCGTGGACTAACTCAGTACGCCCGTCAGACATAATACCGGCCCAAAACATTGTGCTTCCTCCCGCGAAGGAGGCAAGGGGCGAGCATGGGCAAGTTGAGCGGCTCTTGTTGGTTGTCTCCAAACACGAATCCGGCGACTATCGTTTACCAGACAAATCCTGGTCTCGTCGGAAAATAGGACAGAATTCCAAAATTCTTCGGGTAAGCGAACATGCGTTTCAGCCCACTGTAGCTGACGAACTCGGTGGTCATATTGTAGTTGGAAACTCTTCCTGGTGGCCGACATCTTAAACCGGATTCAAGAATTCGTCTTCTTGAGACGGATACGCGAACTCCAATTGCATGCGTAACATCTCTCTGAAGCTGTGGGACTGGCATAGTACGATTTCTCCGAATTGTTAACGTAATATAGCGGTTCGTTAGTGACACGCCTTCTACCACTTCGTGGTCTGTCTCGCACAGAATTTGTCTCTAGATAGCGATTCCATATGCGAGAGACATCACTTTGAAAAACCCCTATTCTTTCGGCAACAAATCTTTGGGAACGACCTTCTTCAACTAAAGCTATTATTCTTGCACAATTAATTTCAGATATTACTGAACCGGTTGGCCAGCGCCAACAAAATACAACACTGAAAATGTTATCTTAAACAAATGTCTTGATAATATTTTTTTTGCTACAAAGAATGGTTTTGTTTTAACTGATAAACATAAATAAACATTTAGAAAAAAAAATTAATTCCTGAAATTATCTTAACATGCCGAAATCAGAGTGATGCAAAACTTTTGAATGTATGTGTATATTGAGAAATAACGATCTAAAATAAAAATTTCAACACCCTGTAGCCAATAAATTGAAGCTATTGCCGATAAGATGGCCTAAACTATCAAACTCTAAAAACGTTATTTACTTTTAGGACAAGAAGGCCGATCTTATCATCAACACCTATGTAGACAATGTGTTGGAAAAGATCATGAAGAATCTCAGCTTGGAAATTCCCGAGTTTTCAAAAAGTTTCGATCCCACAAAGAACCAACTACCCGAGACAGTTATAGAATGGAGTATCACCAAGACCCAATTAAAATTACTAAAAAAGTTGTACGATGACAAAGTCAAGGTAGTTAGAAATAAGAAAAAGTCGCAACCGACGGGGAAAAATGCCCAAACAAAAAAGAGAAAAGGGAAGGTCGAGAACGTTAAAAATGACGTAAAACTAATGGAAATCGTCGATTTGACTCTAGATACGAAACCAAAGATTCAAAGGATTGTTAAAAAGAGGCCGAAATCGGAAGATGTTCGTGGCAGTTCCGTTTTAAGACGTATAGGAAACACGGTCTTCCCTGAAGAACCAAAAATAGAAAATTATGATGGTGCAACAGTGAACAGGATTGGCAACACTACTATTAAAAGAGTTAAAAAGATTGAAGATAGTTTTAGTAATGATAAATGTGTGGACTTGACTTTGGACAGTGATGATGACATATTTATGGAATAAGTGTCAAAATATCATTGATTTTTTTAATTAAATCCTTTTTTGGGTAGTACCCAATTTACCAAGTTTTAGCAATAAGATATAAATTTAAAAATAATTGCCTGGCCTCAGAAGGTAATGATTCATGCCGGACTCTAACCAATGACTTTATATACATATACAGTGACTGGCAGAATTCCCTCTCCATATGGAAAATTTTTTATTATTTATTTCTCAAAACATTTTATTCTTAATTTTCTTTTCTTCATCATTAAAAAATTGAATCTCCCTCGAATGGACTATAGTTTTCTTCAATTTCAATGAGCGAGTTTTTTTAGTTTAAGGAAATGCAGGAACTTTTATCGAAAATAAAATTTTCTGAGAAATCAGTAATAAAAAGTTTTCCATACAGAGAGGGAATTCTGCCAGTCGCTGTATTTAGATTATGCCGGACCGTATCAAATAGAAAAAAGTTGTAGCTCGTGTTTTATTAATTTATGTTGGTCGTTGTGTATAATTTTAACTTTTGTACCGATAAGTTCAGAGATGGTTTTAGATGTTAAGATTATTAATTAAATATTTTTTTATACCAAGCGATGTTTTGTTGCAAATCCTGTCCTATAATAATATGACAACTTTCGGAGAATCGTAAAGGCCGTTTTACATGCTGCGAGATATCCTTCTGCTGTTTCTTGCATTTTGGTTTCACATTGTCAAAAATCGGATCGAAGCGAATGGAAATACATTTTAACTTTTAGGCTACAAAAAACATATACAGTAACCAAGTCGAATTTAACGCTAAAAAAAACCCAGGCAGCACTTTTCTCTAAAAAGGTTAACATTACAGAACCGGATATAGTCATGGCAGGACACGCAATCCCATGGGCTTCATCTATTAATTTGCGGGCGTCAATCTGGGAGGAAATATGTCTTGGCATGACCACGTTGTGGCAATCGCCAAGATAGCTCGTCAGAAACTTGGCGTACTCTTCCGGACCAAAAACCTCGACAACTTTTGACACTCTACAAAGCCCAGATTCGACCATCACTAGAGTACTGCTCTCATGTTTGGAGCTCTGCACCCAAACATACTCCGGCTACTGGATTCCATCGAAAGGAGGGCCATTCGTCTGATTGAAGACCACGAGCTGACGAAGAACCTCGACAGCCTAGAACATCGAAAACAGGTTGGAGATTTATTTGACTCTCTTTTACAGATATTTTCATGGAAAGTGCTCAGCAGACCTTGCCCTCTTAGTTCCGCCCAGAGCGGCGAATAGCAGAAATACACGACGAACCACTGCCGCCCATCCATTTGTGGTTAAGCTTAGTACTCCTCGAACTTCATTATTTAAGAATTCATTCATCTGGAGGACTTCATCCTTATGGAACGATCTTGCCGAGGTCGTTTTTCCCAACGAATATAACCTCCAACGTGAATCGCTTATTGCGCATACGCACCACTCCCAGAGTGCCCTAAAGGAGTTTTCCTATAGTGCTTGTATCATAAAAAAAAATATAGTTTTTCCTATAAACCATCAGCTGTAGAAACCGATGGTGGCTGTCGAGCATGCTGGGACTTTTATCCGGTCTTGGGCCAATAACATGTAAATTACTAATTTTCCCCCAGAAATTGCACATGCAGAAATATCGAATAAAACCGACAAGCTGCAAGAAAGAGATTTGCTCTTGCAGCTGGGCCGCAACTGCGCAGTGGCATGGATAAGATCTCTTTCGTCGTACCGCAGAGGGAACCTTGTAGCATGCAAAACGGCCTGAAGGAAAAAGTAAGATACTCGCAAAAACATATTTTTATAATGCTAACAATATATGTGTATCACCAGCGTGCCTTGTCGATAAATCGATATAATCCTTATAATGACTAGGGTTACCAGCAGTGGCGGATTTAACAGGTGGGCAAAAGCGCGCTTGCCCATGTTTCGGTGAGTCCCTTGTGGACAGCACAAGTTCAATTTTCATTCAGGGGCCCCCTGTTATCAGAATAATTGCAATGCTTGATAACTATCGTAAATTAAATATAAAATCAAATAACTTTTGTAATCAATCAGTTATTTTCCTCAAAGTTTGTCGAATATTTCTGACTTATCAAAAACGTTCTAAAGGGGTCCCCGGGTGCCCCCGCGCATCTAAATCAGTTGACAGTCAGACAGAAACAGAGAAGAAAGCGAGAAGAGGATTAAAAAATATGGAAGCCTGATTTTTCATAAAAAGCAGGACAGTTTTTGACAAATGCATTTCATTAAAGAAATTGAAACAATTTTTGTTCGGGTTTGTTCCAATCCAATCAGCAGTAACCAAAAAATAACACTGATTATTAATAAAAACGACAACAACCCGCGAAAATTTCCCCAAAAAATACAAATTTATCCGCTCTAGAACCTTTTCCTGGCACTAAGGCGATTTCGAGTGATAAATTTTTATGGTTGATCGGTTGGTAGAAAAAGCCGGACGGAGTTCATTTTCAAAAAGAGAAGGACATGCCCGCCTAAGCCCGGACGTCTGGCAACCCTATAAATGATAATAATAAGGGGACATTTTAAAAAATTGTTTAATAATAATCTACAGACTACCAACAGTTTTTTACCCAAACGCAAATATTTTAAATATAAATACACGCCCTTTAATCATACGCCAATATTTGTAGACGTCGGTCACGGCGGCCGGCATATATGCTGGGGAATTAACCTGATGGGATGTCACATGCACTAACCTGTATGGTCAGTGCTTACATGCCAGGAATTGAACAAATTTAATAATATTGATACTAAATTTCTCGGAAAAAACTTGTGTGTTCTTTCTATTAAAAATATTAAGATTTTTATGGCGTAACCACTGGCCAATGATTTGATATCATTATAATAGTAATTTAAATAAATTTTGTGGGTAGACAAGCTGAGAGCACGGAGGGGGGGGGGGGGGGGGGGGGGGGAACAAGCACGGTCAGGGAAGGTGTAAGAATGTAAGATATAAGATCGATATTATTTCGTTCATTGGAAATAAAATGCACTAGTTCGTAAAGTAGGTTTCTCAAGGAGGCAGACAGGAGATTAGTATTTTTCATTATTTATTAATTTTATATTATAATTTTTAATGTTAAATAAAAGTAGTTACAGCATTCGTGAAATAATTTAGTTTAACAGCGGTAAAATTTTGTGACTATAATATATTCAGTAAGCATAAATTATTAAAAACAGCCTTATGTGATTTAATCAACCCCTTCTTACAGCTTCTTTATTTTACACTGGCTAAAATTGAACTAATGTAAATTTCCGAGTCTTGAATCACATCCAATAGACCTAGAAAAGAAATAAAAGGAATGAGTATAAATAGGAAATTTGTCGTACAAATCTGAGAAGTATATTTGGTTTCCCAAGAACAATATACTGCAGCCGGACTATCGACCATGGAAGCAACGCATCTTGCTGTCGCTTATTAATGCGACTGAAATAATAGGTTTATCCATGTTAGAGATTAAAAAAAATTTACTCACCCGCTACATCGCAAAATTCCCCAAAGGAAGTGCAAGGCAACAATTCTTCCGTGTAGTAATTTAAAAGTTTCTCTGAATTCTTTATTAAAGCTTCATCATTGTGACGGATATAGTCTGCTAGGTTATTCGGCCATTGTTCGAACTCGCCTTCGACATCCTGAAAAGTTTAAATATATATAGAAGAATCTTTTTTCCTTCAATTATTTCCTCTTTGTTTGGGTTATACCGAGTGATGCATCCTTAAGTTGAACATAGGAAATCCCATATCATTTTTGAGAGGGCTGAATATTGGCTGCCCTCTGCCTTTATCAAGCACTTCTCGAAGAGGCCGAACAAACTAATGTACCGAGTTTGAATACGTTCTGGTGAGCCAATCCTGAGCTATTCTATTAAACGCGAGAGAAAAAAACCACGAAACTCTCATAGTTTAGGCAATACAGCAAACACCAGCAAATAAAATTTTGATTGACTAAACGAAAGTTAGTGTCAGTGACAACAACATTATTCGTTATCTCCAGCAATAGCGCCTAGAAATTATTTTCTATACAGTATGTCCAAGGATGGGGTTTACAGACAAATGGACTAAAAATTGATACGAAAATACGAAAAAAAGTCACTCTTAATAAACGTTTTTACTTGAATAATGAATAGGTGATACTTGTTGTCAATGTCTTTATTTAATGAAGTAATTATAATAATAATAATAATAATACGAACATTTTTATTAACATGAAAAGAATACGATAACGATTTCATAATTCAAAAACTCCACCCCCATACTTGACACATTTTTCTAATTGCTTTCTCAAATAAGTGAAAGAATTTCTGATTTCTTCCTGAGATATCGATTGGACAGCCCGGATAATTCTGCCCTTCAGCACTTCAATATCATTTGGTATTGCGGTTGCAAAAACAATTTGTTTTAAACGGCCCCATAAAAAACATCGGCCAAGGTTAAGTCGGGACTTCTTGGGGGCCACAACACTGGGCCATCCCTGCCAATCCACCTTGGACCAAATCTGCGGTCAAGCCATTCTCTAACCGCACGAGCGAAATGGGCTGGACAACCATCTTGCTGAAAATACATATTTTGTCGAAAATTTAATAGTAGATTTTCGAGTTCATCATTGAAAAATATATCCAGCATTTCTAAATATGATAATCTATTGCACGTGTTATCAAAAAGATATGGCCCTATAATGCCATGGATGGATATCGCACACTACACGTTCACTTTTGTGAAATATTGTCTTCTCGTCATAATTATGAATTCGGGATTTACCTAACGTGCTGGGTTGCAACGGTTCCATTTGTTGAAAATGTACTTTCATCAGAAAACGTGATACATTTATAGAAATCAACATTTCCACTTAAAATTTTGTCTCCTATCCACAGGCAAAAATCAAGTCGTTTCGCGTCGTCTCCCTCTTCCAATCTTTGATTAAGGTGCGGTTTATACGGATACAAGTTATTTGCTGTAAGGATCTTCTGAATTTTTTTTCACAACTTCCAACTGAGTAACACGATTTCTAAGGGACGTCATAGGATTTTCTTCAACAGAATGAACTAAGACTGTATCATGGTCGTATTTCTTCTTTTTTTTTTGAGGTCCAAAACCGAACCAGTTCTCTTGAACTTTTTTATTAACTTGCAGATTGCCATCCTGGTTATTGGGATTCCTACAAATTTCTCGGTAAATTGTTCCATGACGTAGCGGTATGAAACTTGACCATCCCCATAACATTGTATTATAAAAACTCTTTGTTCAGTAGATAGCATTTCTACTTAAATAATAACTCCATTAAATAAAGACATTAACAAGTACCTATCACCTTAAGTGCCATTATTATTTTAACTAGGTTCACCAGTCAGGGGTGTGCCAGAGAATACTTTCTGGGAAATAATTTTTACATAGCTAAACCTTTTAATGAATTGTTAAGAGTGACTTTTTTCGTATCTTTCAAAATAAAGTATGTTTACTCTTAAGCAAAATAAAATTTTTGTAGTTTTTACCCACCCTGTATAAAAAAATTGAAGTTTCTTATGATGGATCGTATTTTCTAGACAACAAAAACGATTATTAAGAGTGACTTTTTTTCGTATCTTTCAATTTTTCTCTTCCATTTGTCCTCTTGTAAACCCTATCCGTGGACATACTGTATAATAGACAGAGTGTTAGATGGAACGTTTGTTTGCCCACACACATTTTATTATAGAACGTCAATAAATGGTAAGAATTGTCAATTTGCTTCATTCTTTAAATTTAATTGTCGACACTTACCTTAAAGAAATATTTGTATATCCCATCAATGAGCCCATAGAAAATTAGATACGGTTTGTATACACTATATTCTTTGACGGATTTATCACTAAGCCCAGTCCCTGGACCACTGGGCTGAACGCTTCTTCCTTGAGCCAAAACTATTAACCTAGAAAACATTAAATTGGTGAAGGAATTTCTAGATTAGAAATTATTGTCATGTTGTTGTCCGTCGCTCGGATCACCTGTCACCTGGATTATTTCGTTTAGCAAATATTCCTTACGAGCGAGGTTCTAGATTCTAGACCATGGATCGGCAAGTAATCTTAGGTCGGGGCCTGATACTTTTGAAAATTTTTATCGAGGCCCACAACAAAAATTCTTGGGGTCATGTAAAAACCGCACTTTCACTTAACTGACGTTAATAAAACGTACCTCGATAAATGTGCCAACCGATCCTTCTCCCATTCGCCCCTACTTTTCAAGAACAGCGCCATGGGGGCCATGTACAGGGGACCCTCGGCCTGATAGGCCACGTCCACGGTCATATCTGCAGAGGAGAACGAGTTCAGCGCGGCTATTTCCCTCGAATATACCCTTGTACTGAAAATAATTATAATTAGGACGATCAAAAAATAAACCTACAATTTTATACAGGGTGTTGCACGTGGACCGATAGAATATCTTTCTAACTAAAATAGGTGCTTTTATATCCCATTAACACATACCAAAATTGAAAATAATATCTAAAGAACTTTCGGAGATATTAAAAAAAAAAATCAACACTATAACAAGAAAATTAATTAAGCCGTTACGGGGCATATGAACTATTCTTCATAAAACGACCTACAGAATCACACTCTCAAATATCACCACGTCGTAAAGGAACACCCTGTAAAACATATTACTTACGTGTTAATAACATAGAGTCCAACATGAATCAAATAAGGAACCATATGCAAATTGCTCTGAGGACCTCCGCCCCCTGTGTCTTCGTGGAACGATTTCTCTTGCGCAAATCTTAATAGCAACAGTTTCAGATCGTGTATGGTGGAACTATGACCGATATCCCTAAAAACAAACATCTATGCTACCGAATATACCGTTAAGGAAAATAGATTCTTACCTATGATTCGTACTTTCCTGCAAATAGGTATTATGCCTTGCCAGGCAGCTAGCGAACGCAGACTCCGGGACTTGCGGACCCCACAGAGGCAACAGCCCGTTGCATTTGGTGTTGGCGTTCTGTAGAGCAGCAGATTCCCACTCGTCGCGAGCTCTAGCGAGGCGAACAGCCGACATGTGGCAGTCTATGTGGACTACGTTGAAGTGGGTGACTGTCGAATAACCTATTTACCAAAAAAAAGGTTATGTGTATTAAAACGGTTTCTTTTTTTAAAAAATGTTTTTTTAATACTTCAAATTACAATACATGTGGTGGATTTTCCATAGGTAATCGATGTTCCATATACAGGGTGCCCACTAATTAATGGTTTATGGAAAAATCACAGACTCCTTATGTAAAAATATTAGGACTCAATTATACTTACCTATATCCGAAAATTGATATTATTGAGATACATGGTGTTAAAGTTAAAACTTCATTTATGTTTTCCTCTAATAACTTTGAGAGAAACCAACGTTTTTTTTTACAAAATTTGGCAATTATGGTTTTTTAGGACGAGAAATTGATTTCTTTGTGAAATTTTAATGTACAATGTCTATGTACAACTGTCTGCGACATTTTTCATACATTCATATGATCATAACTTTGTTGTGCCTCAGTGTATTTAAGTTTTTAATAAAAATAATACTTTTCTCATATTTATTACGTAAAACAGGTATACTAAGTTGAGGTCGCCCAGAGTTACCGTTTCGGAAATATTTGCATTTAAATTGTTTAGTGCGTCAGCTCAGGCAAGCAAATAATATTTTATTACTTCTTACCAATTCACTTTTACATGATAATTAATGTTCTAGTAATGGTAATTGGGAATAATAAATACAACAATTGGATTGTTCTTTAACTTACATTAATTAAAATAACTTTGACCCTAGAAAATATCGTGTCGAAAGAAACCAACAGCAAATTTACGATAAACTCAAAAATGAAACATTTTCTGTTCCATAACAACTGCATCTCTAAATTTTATTTGTTTTCTCATAGGTTACTTTAAGAAAAAAAATGGGCGACCTGAACTTAGTATACCTTTTTTACGTAATAAATGTTAAGTTTCATTAAAAACTTAAATACACTGAGGCACAAAAAAAGTATGACCTAATAAATGTGCGAAAAATGCCGCAGACATTGTGTAATATAAGTATAACCACTAAGTATAACCACTAGTAGTCTGATTCCGAACGGATACTAGTCTGATTCCGAACGGATACTAGGTGAGGATGAAATAGTTAATTTTGTCAATTAACGATTTCATCCGTGTTATGCTTAGTGGACTGATTAAATAGGAATATTGTAACATCAAAGGTGAATGCTCGGAATACTTAGTTTTGGATGTATTGTAAATTAAACATGGATTATTATTAAAGAAAAAGTTTAAACGAGAACGTCGTTTTAATTGAATGAAGCTCCGAGACGATTAGTAATACCAAAGGGAAAGTTTATTACATGGCGATCCTGCCAACGGCCTGATCTAAGGAAAATACTATAGTACAGAATATGGTAATGGTTCCATATGAAAATGGGTAACAAGGAAAGAAAAGAAGAGATTATTATTAGAGATTATGGTTTGCTTGGGTATATCTGTTTTATTATGGATTGGATTCAGATGATATGGTAATATGAAAAGTACTGACAAAATTTAAAATAATTATGGTATATATGGTATTATGGTTAAGTTATTATGGAAGTAATTAAAAAATGATATGGAATGCCGAAAGAAGTGGATGAATTTAGGTATTTATGGGAAGAATTAAGAGTATTTAATAGAAATGTTGGAAAAGATAATCAAGAGCGAAGAAATAGTTCCAAGGTACTAGAATATTATGTTAAGAAAGTTGAAAAATTTAAATTACAATTTAGTGAAATTAGGGATAAATTTAACAGTAAGTCGTATGTAGGAGAATTGGTAGATAAGGCTAAATTATATGTAAACGATATAAATAGTTATCTAGAGCATCTAGACAAGATTTTTCAAGAAAGGCGTACAGAAATCCAATTGCTGAAGTTATCATCTGCGATAGAGCTTGATTCTAATTCTTCAGATAGTGAAACGGAAGGTAAAATGTTTGAAAAATTCGAATTGAAGACCGCAGCGGGGTTAATTCCGGTAATGGATGGCTCTGAAGTTTCCACAAAACACCTTATTGATGCTATAGAGTTGTACGATTCTTTATTGGATACTGAGGGCAAAAAACTTTTAACCACGTATGTTTTAAAAACTAGACTGGCTGAAAGCGCAAAAATTAGACTTAAACAATCCTACTTAACAAACGCACTTTTAGTTACCGATTTAAAATCTTATTTTATTTCAAAAAAATCAGTTTCTGCATTGTCATTTAAATTAAACAACTCAAAACAAAACTCAAAATCAATCGAAGATTTTGGGAGGTCGCTGGAAAAATTATTAGTTGACCTTACTTTGACACAAGCGGACGGAAATGATCAAAATGTGATGATTTTGAGACCAATCAATGAAAAAATCGCGGTGAATTCATTTGCAAACGGACTTAATAACCATGACCTAAGAACGATTATAAAAGCACGAAATTATTTAAATCTCAAAGACGCGATTAGGGGTGCTAAGGACGAGGAGTTAACACTAAACAACTCGAGACCAATTTTTTCTATGCGTTCGAATTTCCATAACGCGAATAATACAGGCACGAATTAAAATTTCATAGAAAAAAATCAATTTCTCGTCCTAAAAAAACCATAATTGCCAAATTTTGTAAAAGAACGTTGATTTCCTGCAAAGTTCTTAGAGAAAAACAAAAATGAAGTTTTAACTTTAACACCCTGTATCTCACTTAACATCAACTTTCGGATATAGGTAAGTATAATTAAATACTAATATTTTTACGTAAGGAGTCTCTGGCTTTTCCATGTACCATTAATTAGCGGACACCCTGTATAATACAACCTTAAAACTAATATTTTGATGATAAATGGTACAATGTCGCAGGTAAGCCTTGAAATCATCTTTTATACGAAAAAATAAATAATACTTACCGACGGTTTTACGTTGCTTCGTTTCGAAATCTTCAACGTTGCACCGTTTGGTAAACGTGTAAATACCCAGAACTTTGGTGGGTTGGTATTTATAACCCTCTCGACAGATACAGCAAACCAATCCCGATTCGTCGCCCAACTCTTCAATTTGTTGCAGAATTGTGGACTTTGCCGTAACCTGTAAATCGAGACGACGATTAGCGATGCGCGATATATTTCCGAATTCTGTAAAATTGCAAACGAAGAAGGACGAAACGGTGCCATCGATGTCTACTTGGCACGGAGATGTTCATTATTGCCACCTTCCTGAAGAAGGATACAACGAACCTAATATTTTTCTGGCTTTGAATTGCTCGGTTTGATTCGAGAACAAGAACAAATTTTGATTTTTTTAAATTCCGTAATCATAAATCCGGTAAAGGCTGAACGTGTTATTAACCACGCATGTAAATATAAAAATATTCCACTTTACCTGGCCCTTGTCGTTAGTCCTCATCCCCAGCTGGCCAAGCTGTTTCTCCCTCATGGCCATTGCCAACCGTTTCTTCTCAGACCTTGTAAATTCTCTAACCTAAAAACGCAAATTAAAATCCTTTAATAAATCTCTTAAATGTATATACTGTAAACTTAATGTGTATAATGATTTTGGGACGTCTGGCACAACAAAAAATCCGGTGTATGAAAGTATACAGGGTGGTAAACAAATCGAAAAATTTTTCGTGATAGATTTCTCAGAAAATTTTGACAACAAAATTAAATGACAACGCGAGTCAAAGAAATCTTGTTGACAAAAACTGACCATGAGTTTACAATTTTGCAAAAGTCGTCATTGTTAAGAAAAGAAATGTTCAAAGGTGTTAAAATTATAGTATTTTTTTTTTTCAAAGTGTTTGACGTGGTGTCCCATTTTCGACACTTTTATGCGGTATCTCCGTAATTGTTAGTGCTATTAAAAAAGTAATGTAGGTGTATTGTGCTCTTTTAGGGTCAAACTTAAAATGGTAAAATCAAAATTTAAAAATTTTTACTCGTTTAAGAGATACGGGGGAAAATCAAGAAATTGACAATTTCAAAATTACCCTTATTTTCTTAGTTAAAAGAGAATCAGAACGATGTTTTATACAGAAGGTTCTTTATAATGATTGTTGAATAATCTGCCGTTTTCAGAATAAGTATACGGGGTCAGGTAAAAAAGTTATCGGACTTAACCTCATTTTTATAAATGCAACCCGCTGTATATTTTAATCTAAAAAGATACTAGTTTAAATTCTCTTTTCAAATATATAACACACCATGTATCATATTGGTTTCCTAGGCTATTTATTTAAACTTTATTGCTTTTAAAAGAAATAAAAGATTCAGATTAAGGTAAAAAATAACGGGAATCATCGCAAATGTTCGGGATATGTCCTTAAATGGTTGCCGTCTTTCCGGATAGCGAACAAAATATAAATTTTGCGCCATTTCTTCGTTTCTTTCCACTTTCAATATAAACTGATATCATATCAAATTTTTCAAAATATTGATAAGTCATTTTCACAAATGAATATGTAAAAATTCAATTGACGTTAAATGTCAATAACAACTAGAATGTCAACATAGTCGTTTCTATGATATTAGCTTTTGTTTCATGGTCTACTGTGGTTTAAAGTAATAAAGTTTAAATAAATCGCCTAGGAAACAAATATTATCCATGGTGTGTTACATATTTCAAAAGAGAATTTAAAATGCTATCTTTAAAGATTGAAATAAGGTATTCTATTTAAAAAAAATGAGGTTAGGTCCGATAACTTTCTTTACCTAACCCCGTATACTTATTCTGAAAACGGCCGATTATTCAACAATCATTATAAAGAAACTTCTGTATAAAACATTTTTCTGTATCTCTTTTAACTAAGAAAATATAGGGTAATTTTGATTTTTCCCCGTATCTCTTAAGCAAGCGAAAATTTTCAAATTTTGATTATACCATTTTAAGTTTGACCCAAAAAGAGCACATGACACCTACATTACTTTTTTGATAGCACTTACAATTACGGAGACCCTATAAAAGAGTCGAAAATGGGACACCTTGTACATATAGCAGCCGCGAACATTCACTGACGTCTTTCGAGACTTGACCTACGACAATAATGGATTGTTTACATCTCTGCCGGTGCCTTGCACGTGGTTTTTCGGGTTTGACAAGGTGGCTTATCTCGCTTTATAATTTTTTTTTTCATCTCGGGATTTGCGGGTTCTTACTATATGTAATTTTCATAACACCCAGTATATTACCTCCTCAATTTGAGTAGCAACCACTGGATTGGTACACAAAGCTTCCAGAAGGTTTTCAGCTAACGAACCCACGTGCTCGTCCGAAGACACCTGTTCTAAACGATGAATTATCGGTATGGTGTCCGCTTTGGATATTTCAAGCTGGGTATTTTCATGACTGTGGGCAAGGCCGGTCAAAAATCTACCAGAAAAAGTAAATTAGATGCGTTTTAATATCGACAGAAATAAATAATCTTTGTATATGCGACTGGTATATTAAAAATACACCAAGGAATGAAAAATAGACCCACTTTCCTTACCTAAGAATATACTTCAGCGCCGGTTTCGATATGAAATCTTTAAGCTCGTCGCTGTCGGTTCTGAGTAAGGTCGGTTTGACGCAGGGCGCGTGCATAGTTATATACTCCAGCGCATCTTTTACAATGTTCAGCGACAGGATGTAATCTTTGAGAGTGTTCCCGATGGCGTTTTTCTCGATGCTGTTGGTAAGCATGCAGAACATCTCTAGTTTCTGTTGATCTTCGGGGATGTGTTCGAAATCGTATCTAGAAAAATACATTATGATGTTAAAATGCGGCAGCACCGACGACAATTATCCGTGTATTAGAATCTTGACTCATTGACTCCTGATTTCAAGAATTTCTTGCGTACTTTTACGAGAAATTACGATTATTAAGGATAGATTCATGTAATAGGGACAGATAACTGACACGCCATACAAATTTTGGCCAAAAAACATATTTTGCTTTTCAAAATACAGATGCAAAAAGACCGGGTTATTTTGCCTTTCCTTTCCATTTGAATGTGACCCTTTATACTTATTCATTACAACGCTTGTACTATAAATTATGATACAATAAACACAAGGTAATTATATTATTTTAGTGGTATTTGCTCAGGTATTTGTGTATTCGTTAAAATAAATAGCCTAATATTGATAGTCAGGTGCGTTGTGTTCGGTTGTGGTGTGGATAACCAGAAAAATAATTTTGATATACACGGTGTTGAAAAAAGGTCGGTACCCCGGAATAACTCCGGTGCATCGCATGGCAGCGGAAAATGCCTGGGGAAAAAGTTGTTTGGTTTTGAAGGAGGAATAGTTTGAAATTGTGTGTTTGTATGTAATTGTCTGTGATCTACTGCAGAAATACCATCAAAAGCAAACCGCTACAGGATCTCATAAATCTTAGTTCGGAACAAAATTGTGAAATCTCTGCGTGCGGTTGAACTGCCTAACCAAAATTCTATTATTGTGACAATCTATCGCCCACCAAATGGTGACTTCCAAACTTTCTTATCTATAATGGAAAACCTGTTTGTGAGACTTAAAGATAGGTACTGTATTATGAATGGTGATTTTAATATTCATTTTGAAAAAAACTATGAGCCTAGAAACGCCTTCAGGGATCTGGCAATTTCTTATGGTTTCGAACAGGAGGTACATACTGTTACAAGGGAAAATCATTGTATAGATAATATTTTTGTAAATTTCCATGACACGTTAGAGTTTAGCATTGATGTTCGCGACCCACTCTTGTCGGATCACAGTGCAGTGAGCATCCATGTTGAAACCTTGTTGGAAGCGGACAGACCCTCATCGAGACCGATGCCTGTTCTGTGTCGTCCGTTCACCCGAAAAGGTATGAACATATTTTTTAATGACCTTGATGGTACGAACTGGACTTCAGTGCTCACTGGGTCCTCAGCAGAGGCAAAGTGCAGCAACCTTATTGTCAGGTTGAATGATGCCCTGGATCGCGCCTTCCCGGAGGTCAAAAAATTTCCTGGGCATTGTGGTGAGGTCCCTTGGTTCACGGAGGAGCTAAAAACTATGCGAAACAATCTTTCTACACTCCGCGAAATGTATCGTGTCTTCGGGTCCCCGCAGATTCATGAGTATTTTAAGAGGTACCGTAAATTTTACAGAAATGCAATTAACACTGCTAAGAAAAAGGCAAACTCTGATTTTATTTGCAACTCGAGCAACTTATCAGGAGCGGCGTGGCGGGTCATCAACGCACACCGAGTACCCTTTAGTCAGCCATCAGAGACTAACACTCTTACTGCTGATGCTTTTAACAATTTTTTTGCAGACATTGCCGACACCATTCTGGATGGCATCCCGGGCTCTGGCGCTGAGGCGGGGGACCGCCTTGGGGGGGTTATTCTGCCTCCTGGGTTGGGCTTCGCATTTAGGCAGGTGACTTTCCTGGAGGTTAGGGAAGCAATTGATGGCCTGAAAAACAAGAGCAGCCGAGATATCTATGGCATGAGCGTTGTACTGCTGAAGAAAGTAAAGAATATTCTTATCATACCTTTAACTAAGGTTATAAATTGCTGTATAGAGGAGAGTGTTTTCCCAAATAGTCTTAAACTTAGCAAAGTAATCCCAATTCATAAAAAGGGTGATAAAGCGGACGTGAATAATTATAGGCCTATAGCATTAATATCGGTATTATCAAAGGTGTTTGAGAGGGTCCTTAAGGATCAACTTTACAACTACTTTGAACAAAAGAAGCTATTTACCAATTGTCAGTATGGTTTCAGAAAGGGGCTGTCCACCTCGCATGCCATAGATACCTTGTGCCAGCATATTCTGGGGAGTTTTGAGGGAGGAAAGTATGTTGGGACAACATACTACGACTTATCGAAGGCCTTTGACTGCATTTCGCATTCTGTTCTCCTCGAGAAGCTTGGGTTCTATGGCCTAGACGGGGATAGTATAGCTCTACTGAGGAGTTACCTCTCTGGAAGAAGGCAGGTGACGTCTTTCAACCGTGCAGAGTCGGGCCAACGAACTCTGAGGCATGGTGTGCCTCAGGGCTCGATCTTGGGGCCCCTGCTGTTCCTAGTGTACACCAATGACCTGCCGGCAGCTTTAACTGAGGGTAGATTGATTCTGTACGCGGATGACACGACGGCTACCGACGAAGACTCTGACGTCGCTGCATTGCTGCTAAAAATGGAGGATAATCGCAGGTCGCTGAGTGACTGGTTCGCAGCAAACCGATTGAGCCTAAACGCCGACAAGACCGAAGACATGGTGTTTGGCCTTAGACCCCACAATATAGAGAACCCTGCGGCAGTGAAATTTCTAGGTGTGCAAATGGATCCCACATTAAGATTTGACATCCACATTGACTCGGTTTGTTCCAGGGTGTCGAGAGCGGTACATTTATTAAAGCAACTTTCGAGAGTGGTGTGCCCTGGTGTGTGTATGATTGCCTTCCACGCTCTCGTACAGTCCCTCTGCTGCTATGCCTTGCTGACGTGGGGTCATTCTGCCCTTATGGGCAGAGTGTTTGCGCTTCAGCGCAGAGCAGTACGAATTCTCGCGGGTCTTGATTACCGTGCTGATGTCAGGAACGTTTACAGAGATCTGGGGATACTTACCATTCCCTCACGTTATATCTATGAATGCCTACTGCACGCTAAAAGCTCTGGTAACTATCGGCCGGTTGGTGACAGTCACAATTACAACACACGTGGCAGGGAAAATCTGCATGTGGGTTTCCTGCGATTGGGAAGATCATGGAATGCGACTCTGCACTACGCCCCGACCTTTTTTAATAAGCTCCCGGTGCCCATCAGGAACTTAGAGACGAACACATTTAAGAGGACGGTAAAAAAATATCTAACTTCCCACCCGTTTTATTTTTTATTCCATTCAGGAGTTCTTAGACCATATATATGATGTTCCCTTGCCTTAACTGCCTGTCATCATTTTAAATTATTTTAAATTGTCTGTGCTGTACTGTATTGTTCTGACCTTTTTAAACTGGTTTTATGATTGATTTTATCTAGACTCTGTCAATTAGGCATACGAATTGTCCTGTTTATTGAATGTAGTATTTGTGTAAATATTCCTATTAAGGATAGTTTTGATACTTTTAATATTGATAGTACCTATTTTATTCTTTTGTACCATATATTGACTTGTGTAAGCAAAACTTTTGTAATAACATGAATAAACGAAATTGAAATTGAAATTGAAATTTAAACCACCCCCTTAACCCCGGGCGCGGGTGGGGGTAAGTTAAGATTTTCAAATGGAACCCCATATTTTTTATTGGCTTATCGTGTTGTCCGACCAAAAATAAACATCTTTTGTCCGAAATTTTTTTTTATTTGGGCCCATCCTTCACCATGAGAAAGACAAAATCAGAACCGTGCGAAAATCAAGTTTTATCCCGGAAATACTCTTTTTCTGTCTAAAAAATGTCCGACTACAAACAACTTTTTCCACGGACAAAAGATGTTTATTATATATGGTCGGAGAACACGATACGCCAATAAAAAATATGGGGTTCCATTTAAAAATATTAACTTACCCCCACCCGCGCCCGAGGGTTGGGGGGTGGGGTGTGGTTTAAATTGCAAACTATTCCTCCTTCAAAACCAAACAACCTTTTCCACGGGCATTTTTTAGTACAAGACAGAGAAAAAGAGTATTTCCGGGATAAAACTTGATTTTCGCACGGTTCTGATTTTGTCTTTCTCATGGTGATTATTGGTGAAGGATGGGCCCGAATAAAAAAAAATTTCGGACAAAAGATGTTAATTTTTGGTCGGAGAACACGATAAGCCAATAAAAAATATGGGGTTCCATTTGAAAATCTTAACTTATCCACATCCGCGCCCGGGGGTTGAGGGGGTAGTTTAAATTGCAAACTATTCCTCCTTCAAAACCAAACAACTTTTTCCACAGACATTTTCCGCTGCAATGCGATGCGCCGGAGTTATTCCGGGGTACCGACCTTTTCTCAACACCCTATATAAGGTTTTTCTCCTTTTCCTAGAGATAAAAAAACAATTAGAATGGATATATGTTTTATGACCTTTCATGCTATAAATTGGCTCAAGGCCACTTAAAAATTGCTTTTTCTTATTTAGAAATGGTTCCCAATTACACAATATAAGTTTTATTTGTTTAACTAGACAGTATTTTGGCATTAATCGTTGTTATAGGATCAAATGCATAAAACCTTGGCGCGACAACAACGTTAATCTCCATAAACAAAAACACCATGACGTCGCTCTGTGCGCCAATAGAAACTGGAACGATTATATATATCAGACCTTGCCTTTATGATATCATGCTATAAATGTTGTTTATGTAGTAGCCCTTACCTGTTAAATTCCAAGACAGTCTTAAAATGATCAAGTAAAATTTCCATTTTTTCCTTGTTGCCGTACACTAATGCTGCTAAAACTCGAGTTAGGTGGGCAAGAACTGATGTGTTATTTCTTACTGCAGGGTGTATCTAAAAATATATCAAATATAATGTGTAAAATAGACGTTATTACGGTAAAAAATATGTTCACACACTTTTCAATATGATACATTAATATGCTGTAATTCCCTAAAGGGTTTTTAATTTAAATGTAACTATAGGCTTACCGTAAATGTCAACAACGATTTGACATACTCCGGCCCGCCGAAAGTAAGCGACAGCTTCTCGAAGGTATCCAACGACTTGCTTGTGGCTTTTGACATAAGAGTCTCCATAATTTCTAACAGTTGTTCCGTTACAGCCGATTGGCTGAAAAAATAAACAAAACAATTTTGTAAGACTATAAAAATAGCGTTTTAAAATACTCTTGGACTAAATGATCGAATTAGCGCATGTTCGATTGTAGACGAACTTCTAACTGGTTGCCACACCTTCAACTGTCCAATTTAACAATTGACTTCTTAACTTAACCTACAAGTTTTCTTATTCTTGCTCATTGCTTTGTTTATACCAAGCCTTTCGTTTTGGATTAAATAGTTAAAGAAGAGTGGAAGGTGAGTTTAACCAAAACATGCCAAAACTAAAGAAACCAAAAAGCGGTAAAAGCAACAAGTTCAAAGGAAATAAACAAGCCGCTGCTTCTGTGAATTTTTTTAGCGCATGCTATGTGTTTTCGATCATTTGCCCATTAGTACATCCACAGAAATTACTACTAATAGAATCTCAATAGTTAGTCGGTATTTTTACCTCGAGTCGGCATCTCCTTCCAAGCACAACTTTAGTATTCTCAGAAATACTTCCATCGCGCCTAATTCGGGTTCGATTAGAACCTCTTGACACGTATTGACTTTGATGCTGAGCCTAAACAGCTTGAGGAGAACCTAAAATGTAAGATTTCTATTGAAAAACATATCAATTATGGCTCATAATACTTAAAAGAGGTTTGGTAAAATTGAGGAATTGGATATTTCAAAATATGCAGACTGTTTGAACAAACTTCACGCTGCGGTTGAATGAACCTTTTACATCAATTGAAATTGTGATTTTTGCCCCACAAAATTAAACATGAAGATACCTCTAACACATAAGATTTGTTTAAACTAAGACCAACGGTGATACAACATCACCAAATTAATAAAGTAAAATGCTAGTTAGTGATAGTGCATACAGGGTGTTCCGTAATGACGTAATAATATTTCAGGGTGTGATTCCTTAGGTCATTTTTTAAAGAAAAGTTCATATGAACTATGTCCGCAACGGCTTAAATTTTTTGCTACAGGGTGTTGAATTTTTATTTTTTAAATGGTTATTTTTTAATGTCTCCGAAAGTACTCTAGATATTATTTTCAATTTTGGTATGTGTTAATATGATATAGAACCACAAATTTTAGTTAGAAAAGTTATTCAATTGTTCCACCAGTGGCGTCCCTGCAAACACGTCCACTGATATTTTTTACAAAAAAGGTGGTACGCCACTGACATTTTTTCATGTGGATATTTTTTGTGATTAGTCTGGTCAATTCTACATGAAAACGATCTCTCGAGTTTCTCTGTTCAGACGCACCTAAAACCACTAAATTCATATTGAAACTCATTATTATTAACATTGATAACATAATTAATTATAAATTGTTTCATAAAAATTGTTGGAAATGGCTACTTTCACTTCAAATGCATGCTTCCGTCCGTCTTTGCATCGAATTGCCTACTACAACAATTTTTATAAAACAAAATGTATCATTAATTATTTTATCAATGTTAATAATGAGTTTCAATATGAATTTAGTGGTTTTAATCAAGAACGGTGCTCTGACGAGAAAAACTCAAGATACCGTTTTCATGTAGAATTTACCAGGCTAATCAGAAAAATTATCCACATGGAAAAATGTCAGCGGCGTACCATCTTTTTTGTAAAAAATATCAGAGGACATGTTGGCAGGGACTCCACTGGTGGAACAATTGAACAACTTTTCTTACTAAAATTTGTGGTTCTATATCCTATCATCACATACCAAAATTGAAAATAATATCTAAAGTACTTTCGGAGATATTAAAAAAAAAACCATTTAAAAAATAAAAATTCAACACCCTGTAGCAAAAAAATTAAGCCGTTGCGGACATATGTTCATATGAACTTTTCTTTATAAAATGACCTAAGGAATCACACCCTGAAATATTAGCACGTCATTACGGAACACCCTGTATACCCATAAGGTATGTCTTTTACATTGTAATAATAGGTTTAGTCAATCGTTAGTTTTTCTACCAATTACTTAGCCAATTACCAATCATGTTAAATTACAACCAACCTTTTTCTTTCTTCTGATGACGGTTTAGAAATAAAATAAACAGAAACGTCACAAAAAAAGTAAGCACTTGTTTCAATACGAATTGGCCGAAATCCCAAAGAAACAAATATACCTTTACCTGTAATAAAGGCTTGGCCCTCCAAACATGTTGGATAGCTCCCAATCGGGTTACCATGACCTTCAGTCCTCCACAATCACCCAGAACGTTCGCCATCTTATAGACCTCCTCGTTATCTACGGTACTCTGCCCCTTATTGTCCAAAGTTTCTATAAATTCTTCCGTCGCGTCGCCTAACAACCCCCTAAAGACATAACACAAAGTTTACTCCCTTGCAACGAACCCGAACAATTAAAAGATGACTCTTAACTCATAGAAAAAAGGGGATTTACCTCATTCGGTAAACTACCCTCATAGCGTCATGGTCTCCACCTTCCGCCAGCCATATTTTCTTATACACGTCTTTAACGGGCAAGTCCAAGCTCATAATCTTGTTGTTGACCAGCAACTCCATACCGTTGTCGTCCTCCAAGAGCGCCACGAGTTCACAGTCTTGACAGATCTTATTCTTGACGTCTCTCATGAGGGGGCCGAGGCCGGCTTCGGTGCTGGAGTAGGGGTTACCCAACATACGACCTTAAAAAGAATTTCATCAAGTTACCACGGTTAATTTCGACGACGCAACTATGGAAGGAGATCAATAATATGTTCTTCATATAATTCCTTACCTTGCAAAAAGTCTTCTTGCTGTGGATCCTTCTCCAGGGTAAGGAAGAATTCGCCAATATCATTTTCCTCGGGGTAGATTATGGAACACAGCCGTTCAAATATGAACACGGGAGTAAGAATATCTTGAAGGCTGTACCGTTCAACAGTCTTTATACAAACCGACATGAATGCTTTGGTTTCCTCTTCAGTACCTATGAAAATAAAATTTAGATTTATATACAGGGTGTCTCTAAAAGGTTATGTATTTCCCAAATTCGACGTTCACCATTGGGATCTCGGAAACTATAAAAGATACATATAAGGTTAAATTATCGCAAATTTGCTAATTAGGTTTTACTATTCCTACCTGTTGTCATTTCTTCAAGCAATTCCAAAAGTTTCTCTTGTGTTTCATCGATTAATCTAGTTCTTTGGACCACTAGCCTTCTTAATGACAGGTAACCATTTAGAACAGCTCCTAAACAATAATAGGATTTTTAATCTAGATCCCATACAATGATTTCGTGAATATATTTTGGGAAAACGAATTGCCAGTACAAAACTCACCCACAAGCCGCGACTTATACTGCCTCCTTATAGCGGCATCTTCCAAAAATCCTGCCAGCAACTCGGTGAGCTGATTGAGCGAATACCCCTGAGCCAAATCGGACGTCAGAGTAGTCGCCTCTAGCCGATGTAATTGTTCAATTTCCTGCGTCATCAAGTTAGCCAGCACCAAAGGCAGGCCTTTAACAGTTAGGTACTGCTTCCACGGGGTGTCTTGTATGAGGCTTTGGTACAAGTGTAGGAACTCTGCAGACGCCTCTCCGGCTTCGTTCAGTTTGGACAGGAAGCAAGTGAGGAGGGTAACAATCTCCTTCTTCCTTTCGTAATTGTTGCACATTGTTTCCACAATACTACATGCCACCGTCCTGGCTTGTCTAGAACTAGGGTTGAAAAGTACCGTCTCCAGCCACGAGGTTGCGCTTAGCGCCAACCTATTCATGTCTCCGAGTTTCTTGACGTGACGTCGCCATTTCCTCGCGTATTTTTCCGTCAAGTACAAGTTTCTCGTGTCTTCCTTGGTTGTTGTCGAGGTAGCGTTAGCTTCGGAACGACGTAGCAAACGAGTTTTCCACCCTAAATTGTAACAAAAATTAGAAAACAAACTTAAACAATAACAGCAAAAGCATAGAACTACACACTTGTTTTTTAAAATAATCATACCTGTAAAGGACTGCCCTGCATCCTTGTTCAAGAACTTGCGCACTTCAACGGGCGCCTGCAATGGCACCAATTTCGCCAAGTTACTAGTTTTCCCGTTGTTAGTCTTCTCCTTCGACTTTTTGCTTCCCGCGGTGTTTGAAGCGTTCGTCGCAGGAGGATCGGGAATTTTCATGAGACTCTGTAGGATTTTCAGGCACGGTAAGATCACGCTCTCCATCACGATGGGACTCTTGGAGTCCTCGCACGCTTTGAGGAAGAGCGACATCATGCAGCTCAACTTGAGCTCCCAGCAGTCGTCCTCCTTTTGAACCATGGCGGCGAGAAGAGCTATCTCGTGGCGAATACTTGCGCCTAGAATGAACAAAATTAGATTATAATTCGCGAC
Source organism: Barypeithes pellucidus (assembly GCA_963991005.1). Taxonomy (NCBI): domain Eukaryota; kingdom Metazoa; phylum Arthropoda; class Insecta; order Coleoptera; family Curculionidae; genus Barypeithes; species Barypeithes pellucidus. Next base: position 18,899,049 of record OZ022565.1, on the reverse strand, counting down.
AAATTGCAATAGGATTTGTTTGATCGAATAAAGTCGTTGAATCTTTCCTTACTTACCTAAATCAGTGCTGTTTAAATTACCACTGAGGCTGTTAGTGATTCTGGTCATTAAGAGATTACATAAATCTTCTGTAGCCTCTGGATTGTCTCTGGTTAATGTACAGAGCAAAAGCCTCACGTCCTCTTGGTTATTAACGTTGCCCTTACGTAGATTGTTCCATACCAATTCCTGAAATTAGATGGTTTTATTTTTATTATACTGACTAAGTGCGACTCCGTTATGATTAGATATAGAGAAAAATTATTATGCATAGGAGTTGCGGATCTTACCTGAACTAATCCGTAAGAACAAAGCGTCTGTCTAGTGGTCTTGTTAAGGGCAAGCGCACGTAGCAGAGTGAGACAGTGTTCTGTGGCTGCGGTGGCGCAACCGTAGCATTTGTTGGTTACACAAGGCACCTTAGAAGCGATCTGGAAAAAATTATTATTTAAAAAAATGTTGCGAACACAAAAAATTATTTAATTCAAAAGTTCTACCATCTTAACATTTAACATTTATTTTTAACATTTTATCATTTTTAATATATAATATAATATAATGAATAGCTAAAACCAATAATAGACACCTAGGTGCAAAACACCGGTATGTGTCGAATTCTAAAATTAGGCATATGTATATTATTATTGTGTATTTTTATTTATATTATCTATATTATAATTCTATGTCACACACGTTACTGAAACATGCCCACAATCCCTATTGATTTAGTGAATTACTGAAAAAGTATTGAGAATTTTTCAGTATTCCGATAAACATACTGATTACACTTTTTACTAAAAGTTTTTATACTTTTAATTAATTTATCAATCATCTGAGAGTAAATTAAATGATTTTGGTGCTAAGTAATCCATAAACTTTTTTTGGTAATTTAAATTTGTTATTAGATTTACTCCTCGTCTCGGTAGAGTGATCTACATAGTTTAGCATGTCTTACACCGATAAAATCAACATTACATATATCCTGCTAATAATAATAATAATAATAATAATAAATGAGTTTATTGTAAAAGATTACAAATGGCGAAGTTGACTGCCCACTATACGCATAAAATGCAGAATACAGCAGACAGCCAGAGCATAATAAAAAAAAAAGGAATACAAAACAAAAAAAATAAGAAAAATAAATAAGAAAATATAAGACAACAAGAAAATGGTAAATTAGTACAATTCATATTCTTCTGACTGATTCCTACCTAGAAAATGAACCCAATAGAATTATATAAAGAGAGAAAAAAAACAAATAGATTTAATTTTTAACACTTTCAACCGAACAAACCAGAGAGATCAGGATGAGTATCCCTACAAACTACATGAATCTATCTATCGAGGCTTTAATTATCCTCCTAAATTTAAAATCTGAACACATTCTGTCTTTATTACATAATTTCGCTATACATATGTACAGTTCTGATATTTACAGTATCCTCCCAAAACAATAAATTTGTTGGAAATATTTTTATTTATTTTTTAAATATAATTTTAGGAATATATTTTTGTGTTATATTTAACTTATTAAGTACTGTGCCATAGGCACCATCCAAGACAATTATTCCGTATCATATTAGTGACTCATTTCTCATTTAGAAATTCCCTTAATATATAAAATTTGTGTATGAATCTCCGTATTTTATTAGAAACATAGTCAATATGTGGACTCCACTTCATAAACTGGTCAACCAGTACACTAAGATATTTTGTGTGGGTTACTGCAGCAATTCTATCATTACCGATAGTAATATCTGTAAAATTGGGATGACCAGCCCTTGTTAATGAAAAAGCTATGTAATTTGTTTTATTTAGATTAATTGATAGTTTATAAGTTTCCAACCAACTCTTAACCAATTTAAAATCTTCTATTGTCTTCTTCCCAATCTTTACCAGTAAATATTATAGCCGTGTCGTTGGCATAAGACATAACTGTACCTCCTATATTTTCTGTTAAAAGAGCATTAAGATAAATCTCTAAAGTTTCTTTTTAATAATTACCTGTAAATCGTCCAGGACAGAAGTACTCTCTGGCAAATCCATATCATGATGTTTTCTTTCATAAGTAACCAACTCTTTTCTAGAAGCCAGCACCTTAAAAATACAGGGAAATATAATAAATCCCAGACAAAGAGATAACGATATATTTTTTACGATTAGAAGAACAAATATCATTTCCATTGTATCGACTTACGGCTTATTATTAGAAGAAATGGTCATTTTTCTCTTACCTAGAGTGGCATAGAATTTCTCTTACATAGAGTGGCATAGAAACACTTTTGGGCCAGTGCCTAACCCAGATATATCCATAATTGGTTCAGTTCAAAAAACAAATTAAGTACAATTTTTGTGCAAGATATGTTACATTTAAAGTTTACGGAATTTACATGCATACAGATTTAAAGCATTACCCCGTACATTTAGACGTGTAAACTACTCTAAACTCGAGAATCTGATCAGTTACAATACATTTAGGACGTTAGTTTTTGAATATTCGATAGTTAATTGGGGTAGTGTAGCAGCTGATGAGGGCGCTTTTAACTTGACAATCTCGACGTGACTTGTGGTTAACTTTGACGATGACGTCTCTACTATCTTATAGCCGCAAAATATCTACTATCGTAATTCTCTCACCTTTTGTATGATCTTACTCAATTCCTCAAAGCTAGTTTTGCATTCCGTACAATACTGTTGGGCCAACATCTGTATCGTCTTATTCACTTTGACTTGCGCCATCTGCACCGCGTTAACGGGATTCTGGCTGTTGTTATTGGCGGCCGGTATAGGTTCGTCGCCCTTTTTGTCATTTCTCCGCTCGGTTATTTTTAACACTAGCGATTCCAAAGTGGGTTTATTGGCGATCAGTTGCTTGTAGATCCTGTCGGCTTTTTCGAGCAGGGAGTTTATGCTGGATACCGTCTTCTTTCGGTCCTCGTCATTCTGTTTAAAAATAAAATATATTTAAAAAAATACACCAATAAAACTTAAAGAATAAAATGGAAAAACTTCACAGTCCAGTGATCGAAAGGAAAATTAAGCCTATGTAACATAGAAATTTACAGTATAAATAGTACATGGTGGGACAAAAAAAGTGATTTTTGTTGAGAATATAAGCGGTATTAACCATCGACCTAGAACTATGGATAAGTACAACTTATCGTGAGCAGTAAAAAGTAAAACTATTGAGTTTGCGCAGTAGGGTGGAAATTTTATCGATCGCGTCAGAGCCGGCCCGACATTATTTGTTTGTTGTTGTTATTCGTCGCCATCTTTGGTTCTGGATGCTTTTTCAAATTACAGAATAAAAAGTGGTTCATCCGCACTGTTGTTGTATATTAGTGCTTATAAACTTCCATTACCTAACAACAATTTTTGTAAAGGAATTTTTAATTTGTGATTTGATTCGTTGTTTGGTAGATCAGTGGCTTGTTTTGTTTAAGATGAAAGGACACAAGTGCGTGGTGCTTTTTTGCAAAGTATGTACCTACATATATACGACAATATTTTGCTTATCACATTATCCGATCTTCAGAACCGAATTTCACTAAAAAGCTTGTAAGAGAAGAGAGTGTCACTCGTATACAATATAATATATATGTGGTCACCACCTAACCTGAAAATTAATGTATTTTTAATTTGGTGCATTAGTAGCTGATAATAATTCCCAAAATAGTCAATATAGTCATTAATTCTTAATTTTTGGTTTAGAAAAAAAAGTGAGGTTACGAAACATACGACGTCGGATGAAAGTTAAAATAAAGCTCATCGTGTCGATTGTTACAAATATTCGGACGGAATTTGGCACCAAAAGTTTACATCAATCAGGGCACCGTCGGATCATCATATCGTCAGAAATCGTATCATGGAACGTCGTCTTAAATCGAACTAATCGAAATTTTGATTGCAATATTTTTCCTAACTAACCAGTGAAATTTACATTAAAAAAAGTTGAAATCCGGTCCTGTCGAATGTTTACTTTCACAAAGAAATTTCCGAACTGCGCAAACTCACAACGCCCCCTTTGATGCCCATAGCGGGGCATAATTGCAGATGGTATTAGCAATATAATGGTTAAATATATGTGTTTTAAACTCATTTTACGAAAACATATCTTGTGTACAGATTTCCTGCAAACTTTGTTTAAAAAATATTTTAACAATAAAGTTATTCGGAACAGAAGATGCGGTCACTCTTTTTGGCCCACAGTGTATAAATAAACTGACCTCTATAGGTTCAACTGCACAGCACGGTTTCGCTTGCAAAGTAAAATCGAACTTGGCATATTTACAAAAGCCGCACGCATGACACAGGAACGGATCTTTTTCGTCGTAGTTGATCGCGCGACACTTGTGACACTGGAACACGTTCTCGCCACAATTGGCGCACACTCCTGGGTTGGCGGGCACTGAGGCGCTGCAACGGGGGCACTGGAGTGTTTCACTGCTCGCCTAAAATATATAAATAAAATATTTCGAGGGAGAAATGATAAAAATGGTAATAATAACTGTCTTTTTAGAGACTTCTTAAAATAATTTTGTATAAACTGTTTCGTATTTACAATTAAATCCGAAATTAACATTATTAATTAACATTACCTGAATATTTTCATAAAAATCGGCATACTCGATCATCAGATTACAAGCGACAATAGGCAATGGAAATTCTATCTTTACTTCCGTTTGACTGGACTGCAAGGTGACTTTTTTCGCTTTATGCCAGAGTGCGGGTTTATTTTTTAATTCGACCACAGCTTGTACCGTCCTAAACAATAGTAAATTAGTAAATAAAAAAATGGTCATCAAGAGAAAAATGTTCAAACAAGCTGGTATCGTAATATACCGGGTGTTAGGTAGAAGAAACAACGTCGATGATGGTTGCGAAAAAAAATTCTCCGGAAATGTTGTGGAATTTTTTTAATTAAAAAATGACGTTGCATCATCTATGACTAACGAGATCGCGGTAGAGTGCATTCTTACCTGGGACACTCTGTATATGTACATTTTTTTTAAATTTACTACTTACCTATTGTTATAGTAAATATTGATCGTGCGAACCATCTTAGTTTTTTTCAAATCTCCAATTCGTACGGTGATCTTGCTGATAATATGGCTACTGAGAAGTTTGACTATTTGGGTGGTGGTGGTGAATTTCGAGTCGACTTTTATTGAAGACAATTTTATAGTAGTAAAGGGAACCTTAAAATTAAAAAGAATATATACAGGGTGTCCGCTAATTAATGGGACATGGAAAAACCACATACTCCTTATGTGAAAATATTAGGATTTAATTATACTTACCTATATCCGAAAGTTGATATTAACTGAGATAAAGGATGTTAAATTTAAAACTTCATTTTTTTTCTACTAACTTTAAGAGAAACAAACGTTTTTTTACAAAATTTGGCAATTATGGTTTTTTTAGGACGAGAAATTGAATTTTTTATGAAATTTTAATGTACAATGTAGGGGGCGCTGTCTGCGGCTTTATTCTCACATTTATTAGGTCATAACTTTTTTGTGCCTCGGTGCATTTAAGTTTTTAATGAAAATAATACTTTTCTCATATTTATTACGTAAAAAAGGTATATTAAGTTCAGGTCGCCCAGAGTTAGCGTTTCGGAGATATTTGCATTTAAATTGTTTAGTGCACCCTGCCCAATTAATATTAATTTGCAAACAAAATTTTTTTCTTAAAGTAACCTATGAGAATACAAAAAAAATTTAGAGATGCAGTTACTATGGAACAGAAAATGTTTCATTTCTGAGTTTATCGTACGTTTGTGTTTTCATATTTTCTAGGGTCAAAGTTATTTCAATTAAAGTAAGTTAAAGAACAATCCAATTGTTGTATTTATTATTCCCAATTACCATTACTAGAACATTAATTATCATGTAAAAGTTAATTGGTAAGAAGAAACAAAATATTATTTTCTTGCCTTAACACACTAAACAATTTAAATGCAAATATCTCCTAAACGGTAACTCTGGGCGATCTAAACTTAGGTATACCTATTTTACGTAATTAATATGAGAAAAGCATTATTTTCATTGGAAACTTAAATACACTGAGGCACAAAAAGTTATGATGCACAAAAATTTCACAAAGAAATAAATTTCTTGTCCTAAAAAATTGCGAAATTTTGTAAAAAACGTTCGTTTCTCTCAAAGTTATTAGAGAAAAACAAAAATGAAGTTTTAACTTTAACACCCTGTATCTCAGTTAATATCAACTTTCGGATATAGGTAAGTATAATCAATTCCTAATATTTTTACGTAAGGAGTCTGTGGTTTTTCCATGTACCATTAATTAGCGGACACCCTATAGAATAGTTGAAGTTGCGAATCTTATAGAACGCCACGCTCTCCCACTACAGGACATTCAGGGTGTAAATTTGAAACCTTACCCTTCATATCTCACAGGAAATAATATTAAAAATCGAAAAGACACATACGTCAATTTCATTGTGAAGGGGGGCACTTTTAGAGAATATTTGCAGCCCTCATGGTTTAATCCCCTGGTAGGGGTAAATGATATCTTAAAATCTTAAATGGGAAGGGAGGCTTAAGTGGTAAAGTTCGTTTAAATATCATACCAATAATTTATTATTTTTTGAGTAGTACTTTCCCAGAAATTGCTTTTCAAAAATGGAAGTTAGTAGAACTGTTTTATGGGGATGGGGGTTATGGTGTCATCCTACGGATCCTTCATCATCAACACAATAATATTTTTTTAAATAATAACCTAAAAACCATAAATCTCAGTGCAGTTTTAATTACACCAATTTTTTACTCAAAATATAATAAATTAGGGCATTATTCGAAAGAAATTTAAACGACCTTTACAATGATGTGCCACTTGGCCCCCTTTGTTTAAGATTTTAAGGGTAACATTTACCCATCTCGGGGGGGTTAAACTAATAAGGCTGCAAATATCATTTATAAGCTTCCTCTTCAGAATAAAATTGACGTGCCTTTTCGATTTTTAATCTTTTCAAATCGACACCCTGTATAATATTACTTTATATGTATCTGAATTTATGACTATTTTTATTATAATATAGATGTTCCTTTCAAGTGGTTCCCCGACAATAATTCCTGAACAAAGATAATGTTAGTTTTTTCTTATAGTCCTGTAACTTTTTTAATTGTTGTCCGATCTTGGTGAAATTCTTAGCAAAGTGTAGACTTGTCTCTTGGGATGATGTCCTGAATTTTAGTTTTCAAAAAAAAATCTTGTATTGATCATTATACAGGCAGCAACTAAAGTAACTTTTTTACGCTTAATTTCTTAACGCCCTGTGGAAAAATTGAGCTGTAGAATCTAGCTTCATTATGTTTTGTTTGAGGTGGCAATAAGCGGTATTAATTATTGTATATTTGTTTATTTTACTCCATAAAATAATGTAATGTTCTGAATTCTGAATAAAATTGAAAAACTGCAATACTTTCTTTAAAAATTTGTATCTTCTTTTACAAAGCAGTTAATGGCGTGAACCAAACAACATTAAATTAAGAAAAGATCACACTTCAAACAAAGGCATAATTCAGCTAAATTCTACCGCTCAATTTTTCCACAGAGCGTTAAGAAATTAAGGGTAAAAAAGTAACTTTTGTTTCTGCCTCTATAATGATCAGTATTTTTTTAATAGTAATATATAGGATATCATCCCAAGGCACAAGTCAACACTTGGCTAAAAATTTCACCAAGATCGGAAAAATATTTTAAAAGTTACACGACTATAAACCTGACATTATCTTTGTCCGGGTTTCATTGTTGGGGAGTGTATTTTAAATATCTCCCAAGACATTACGAAGTAACGTAGCCACCAAGATTCGGATATTTAAAAGGACGAAATGCTAATGTATCGTTACAAGAATTTGATTGTTATACTCATACAAAACATTTACACAACGTGTCCAAGATAAGGAGGGCCAGTACAGGGATCCCGGAAACCGTAACAGATACGAAGTGGGTTAAATGGAGGTAAAGTTGCGCATTTACGTGCCTAATAATATGCCGTTTAGAAAGTTTTAAAATTCGGAGTACTTCCGGAAATATCCGGAAAAAACGAAATTCTGAAAAATAGTTTTATTTTTTTACTGGGTTTTTTTGAGATCGAATTCTAAAGTAATTGCACATTGCATTGCCACTTTTTCCGCTCTATCTAACAGCGTTAATTGTTTTGTAATCCGACGAGTCGGCTTCGAAGGGCCATTGTAAACGTTCTTTTTTTAAATACGGTCCTGTTTTCCTGATATTGGAATTTGAGAGCTTTTTTTCTCCCGAATGCAACGATGTATGGCACATTGTGGTTTAATGACGTTCGAGGGTTTTTTGAACAACATCAGGAAATTTTGGGATACGGTCCTGTATTTCTCCTAATTTTATACATAATAGTAAGGTCTAAATTTTTACTTATGTTGGACTAGTTCAATAAATAACAAATAATTTAATAATAAACCACAATTAAGTAAACAAAAAATAATTCAATAATAAACAATAAGTGAACAAAAATCATTCCAAAACAGTAATAAAACGAACAACGAAAAAAGTAAGGAACTACAGAATCAGGTGTTCAAAATGATTTCCGTTATTCTCTAAGCACTAATAACATCTTCTAACTGTCGCTTCTAAAACATTTGACAACATTTCTGGCGTAATACTTTTTGAAAGGCTTCAAGGACCACAAACTTAAAACGCTTTCAAATGTTGACAACAATCACAATGGGAATGTCCTGCAACAAATCACGCGTCACCATCTTAATTTTTTTTGTCTCAAACGCCAACTATTCTTTTAAAATCAACAGAAATTTGAAGTAATGTTTCTGTATTTTGTTCACTTATTTGTGGTTTATTATTAAATTAGTTGTTATTTATTGAACTAGTCCAACATAAGTAAAAATTTAGAGCTTACTTACGAGATATTACTGATAAAATTTTGAGAAATACAGGACAGTGTCCTAAAATTTCCTGATGTCGTTCAGAAAACACTCGAAACGTCATTAATCCACAATGTGTCATACATCGTTGCATTCGGGAGAAAAAAGCTCTCAAATTCCAATAATGGCCCTTCGAAGACGACTCGTCGGATTACAAAACAATTAACGCCGTTAGATAGAGCGGAAAAAGTGGCAATGCAAAAGTGCAATTTACTTCAGAATTCGCTCTATAAAAAAAAAAAACAGGAAAACATAAAACGATTTTTCATAATTTTGGTTTTTTCCGGATATCTCTCAGAATTTTAAATTTTTCTGAACGGCATATTATTACGCGCGTAAATGCCCAACTTTACCTCCATTTAACCTACTTCGTATCTCTTACGGTTTCCGAGATCCCTGTACTGGCCCTCCTTATCTTGGACACGGTGCATATTTACTTGAAAACGGATTAGCACGGACTATGGTACATATTCTATACAAATAAAACTTATATTTAATTCCGAATTCTGCAAAATTGCATACGGAAATAGTGAAGCGCAAAACTTAATGTTGCATACCTCAGGATTGTTGCAAACCAAACAGGGCTCCGATTCAAGATAATACCCGTCCAACTCCACGAATTGCGACATATGTGCGTATAGATTGGCATTCGGATGATGGGCAAGCATTTCATTTTGCGTCCTCAGCACGGACACCGCTTTCTGAACGTATTCTTCGATTTTGGTCTCTCCCTCTTTTTTCTCGGTGTGTTTTAGAGAGAAATATCCTGAAATAAATCGTTTCTAAATACAAAAGCCAACGAATTAATTCCAAGTGCAGGCAGACGTCACTAGTAGACAATAACGATTCTTGACACTTGACAAGCTACAAAATTTACCTAGCAAATCGACAAACTGTGCCGCTTTCTTGCCATAAGCAGGCAATAAGGGCCAAAGTTGCCACAAGAGTTCCAGTAACTCGTCTTGTTCCTTGGGTTTAGAGTTTTTGTAAATAGCTAACACCAGCCCGTGCGCTTGCCATCGTACCGTCGTCGTATTGTTTTCCAAAGTGAACGTTTTAATAAATCTGGCTAAAATTTCCTTCGACACTTGCTTGTTTATTTGTTCCACTAAGGCCAGGCAATTCGATTCCTCGAAAAGCGCTTCGACGGCGGAGTCGTCCGATTTTTCACGATCCTTTCTACTGCTCTAAAAAAGAAAATGTAAATTATAGCAAAATAAATTTATACTTTTTGTATTGGTGGGGTAAATCAGAAGAAATTGTTTCAAATTGTTCGATACAAGACTCAAGAACCAACATATGTCATTAAATTGAGAGGTTTACACAGAAAATACACAGTAAGGACTCTTTTGTGGAGCATTACTTTGTTTCCAGGGTCATTTCCGTAGTTATATATATTTGCGTGTTACAACGCAAGTTAGAAGTTTGCACAAAGTAATTTTTAAGCATTATTTTGCAAACTGCGTTTAGTTATTGTATTCTTGTAAACACGTAATAAAAATGTATTACAAAAAATTCAAATTTTATTACAAGTTCTTTTTTGATATTTACCTTACTTTCGCTCTTTTTACCCTGTTGATTGGAGTTTACCACTAAGGCACTGGTAAGGAGCTGCAAAATCGTTGGCGCTACCCCGTCGTCGAGTAAGAAACTAACTCGTAACAAAAATGGGAGAATTTCTTCTGTATGAAGACAAAACCGTTGCCAATTACCTAATAATAAAAAAACACATTTTCTTAAGATTAGAAAAATCGTATGATGTAATAGTATCATAATATAATACAGGGTGTCCGGATAATGCATTGGGGCAGTTGGAGAGGGGATTCTACATGTTAAAATCAAGATAGTAAGTCATATAAAAAGTATTGAGTTTTCGACTTTTTGTTATATAACTAACTACCTACCCTTATAAGTCCAATAAACAAAGCCCTTAAAAAGGAATTTTAGTTAGAAAGCTGCTTTTTTGAAGGAAGGTAGACTTTATAATGTGGAAGAATATTTTAGTACTATTTTAAGTCTATCCCTTGCAAAAGAGTTAAAAACCTCCAAATGGGGTTAAAAATAATTTTCTGGTCTATAAGTCTTAAACGAACAATAATATGGAAAAAAGTTTTTTACAAATGTTATAGATCATTAAATTGCGCACAAGAAAGGTTATTACTACTTTTTTCTTATCTACAACCAAAGATCTTACAAACTCCAGATAGAATTCAATTTACATTTGAAGTCGACGTAAGGACTGTAAACGTGCACTCCCCACCTTGCTGTTATGCTTGCAGCATAGCCAGATTGTCCTATTTATCGCTAAGGTATCTGCAAAATCCCAATTAAAAATTTGTTAATTTGACAATTGCAACTGGTTTAAGGTTAATCCGCAATTGCTTTTAAAATAAATTTATTTCCCAATAATTTTAATATAAATTGTGAATAGGCCTTGAGAGATTTAGAAAAAAAATATTATTATTATACATAAAAGTTTGAAATAAACCGACTGCACTCTGACAACATCAAGTTAAAAGATAGTACGCTCGACGGCAAACGATCAAACTTTATCAATGGAAGAAGAATGCACTGTTGCTACTCGCTGCTAACCGCTTTTAAGGGAGTGTTTATATACTTGGTTGTTTTTATTTATTTTTTGTGAGTATTGGTGAAAAATCGTCTTTATTATAAACAATGATGGTGCATTCACGTATAGTTTGTAAAAGAGTGGATCATTTAAGCAAGGATTTATCTTTTCTTCGGTAAGTATGGTTATGTTTTAATATGATTGTATTGATATGATTTCTGACTAACCATTGACGTTTAAAAGGTTATGGACCGGTCCGTGGTGCTAGTCCGGGCAAAAAGCAGTCGAGTTGGTTTATTTCTTAATATAAATCTTGCATTTACAAGATGGTTGAGTCTTGTGCGGCCATAAAATACTTCCCTAGAAGATGCAATGGTGTTAAATTAAAATTTCACAGGTTAGTAAATATATTTAGAAATTTGATTTTGAGTTTGCATCACCCATTCCGTTTCTCCCTCCTTGCTAATTGGCCACACCCAATGCATGTGAGCGGGTAATAAACTAAAGATAGATGACCAGAGTGCAGTTGGATTATTTCACGATTTATTTGATACCTTTAAGTATAATAATATTATTTTAAAGAATCATCCTTTTCACAGTTTATAGTAAAATTATTAGAAATAAACTTATTTTAAGAGCAATTGCGGATTAACCTTAAACCAGTTGTAATTGTCAAATTTACAAATTTTTAATTGGGATTTTGCAAGATGTCTTAGTGATAAATATGACAATCTGGCTAGAAATATACACTTTTATATCTGGAGAGTATCATCCAGTAATGAATACACCAAAAATATTGATGCTAAGCATAAATAGTTAAATCCATCCTTGGATACACTGTATATAAAAACTGGATCAATATTTCTATCTTTTTATAAATATCCAATATTCGAAACTACACTTTTTGAATAGAAAATATAGTTAAACGTAAAGAATCTCAAAGTAAATTATACGCCCTTGTTGGGCTTTTTGCCCAGACTAGCTCCGCTCCGAAACCATGAAGACCGATCCATAACCTTTTAAACGTTATTGGATTTAACCTTGTAAGATCTTTGATTTAACCAGACTTCAACATTGTTGCCATTAGCGAGACCAACATGTTTTGTCACTCTTCCACCCATTACTGATTTTCAATAACATTTCAAACAATCACAAACTCACTTTCCAACAGATTTATAAATGGAGTGTTGGCCCTGTGTCTACAACCGACAAGCCGTACGAGGTCCGAAAACAATTTTTCGACCGGGTCTTTAACAAATGTAGCTTAATCACAATATGGTACCACTGTCGTCCTGGGACTAGAAATGCAGCGTCAAAGTGTGGCATTTTACAAATAATAGAATACCTATGATCGGATTTTTAAATGCTGAATAATCCCGTAAATGATTTTTTGCGGAAACAGGGTGCGCATATAATATATTTATATCTATACGTCGGTTTAGATGAAATTTTGTGGGTAGATTTAATACCTCGGCATCGCACATAGGGTAGTTTTCATTTCGAAAAATGTTCAAGTACGAGTCGGACATCGCGCAAAGCCGAATGGAGCTGCTATATTATATAAATCGACATATGTATATTAAACAAAAAATCTCCCAGAATAGCATATGGCGTTGATGTAAGGGAAGACTAAAAATAAGACAACGAACATTTAGTTTTTATTTAAAAATTCAAAGTTCAACTAAAACGGATTAATGTGAGACTATCTGAGTGCTAAATTTCCCTGCACAGTTATTACGTCATACTATTTTTAATTTAGGACTGTATGTTAGATAAAAATTTGTTCTAAAAACTGTTTCAAACATGACTTTTTTGCTTTACCCTACAAAAATCGTATCTCCACACTTGATTGGCAATAAGCATAATTATTATGCAAAATACACCCCAATAAAGCTATGATATTATGTCAAATACCTAATTACAAACCATTTAATATTTTTGGCCTAATAGTTCATACATACCTTTCACAGGGTTATTTAGACACTATTTCACAAAATGTCAAAAATACAAAATAATTATACTACAATAAAATACCTAACATACCAAAAAACTTTTTCAGACACCTGCGTCAAGTCTTAATTGGCCGATAGGCAATGTTGCCCAGTTGAAAATTGAATGCCTTCGTGACGTTTCGAAGACGCCGATCAACTCTCAAAATGCAGATGATTCTATGGCTATAACTATCCGAGATATCGTAAAAATGAATATTAACTTTTTTATTCAGATTTAAATTATCTACAACTTTTGACTGAAACTTTTTTTTCTAGTGTGTTTTGTTTCGAAGCTACGGCTCAAAAAATATTTAAAAGTAATTTTCCATCTCTTATGCAAGGGTTGAATACAAAATAATAATGATGTGTCTTTTCAAATAATAAAATGTGCTTTCCACCAAAAAAGCAGCTTTCTAGCTAACATTCCTTTTTAAGGGCTTCGTTTATTGGACTATATTTTAACATGTAGAATCACCTATCCTGATGCTGTATACGAATACCCAGTCCCCCTATTTAGAGGTATTTTAGGAAATCATGTATTACCTGTTCTGAACAAAGCAATATCCAGGCAAGCCTTAAGGTGTTCCACGAGTTCAACTAAATTGTCATAAGGTAAGCTTAGTGCATGTTGTAAGTCTATATTTGGTTGATAGCCGCCCTTAGTACAACACTGTTTTACTCCTAAAATAAAAACTATTAACATCAGTTACATCAGAAAAGGTGATAAACTTCGTCGGGTCATGGATCAGAAAGTTATGTTACTAAACGTAGTATCAAAGTTAAGCACAACTAATGTCAGAAACAAAGCCTGAAATTACTGTATTAGTTTAAACAGGCCGTAATGTAAAAGATTTCGAGGTAAATTATTATTGATTGGTGGGCAAGGGGCTCAAATAAATTCAGATTAATTTATTCCAAAATTACTGTATTTGAAAAATAACCGTTACTGATCTTCTGACGGCCAGGACGAAAGTTATAATCGCGTTTATTGTTGACGTTACAGATTTTATCAGAATATTCCCGGATTTCACATAAAAATTGCTACTCACGTACCTTTAGTATGTGTACTCAAAGCGTGAAGATCTCTCAACTGCCTATATTTTTCTTTATTGCCGCAGATGTAAAGTAGAAGTTTCCTTGCGTTTCTTCTCGACGCTGGAGGCAACGACGTCATCATATACTCGCACAAGTATCTAAGGATTAGCAATACTTCAATTCAAAAACTCATATATTTACACAAGAGATTTCATTTTAAAAGGAGATATGAAGATAAAGTAGAATTTGTTAATTTTAAATCATAATTTAAATAACTCTTTTTGCAAACATTGTAACTTATGAACAAATTTTTTATCAAAAACGGACATAAATTCAGGATAAAGCCGAACAAGTTACAAAAAAATGATACCAGTATATTTCCGAGCTTTCCAACTCCTATCTTACTACAGGTATCTTACCTATACCATGGTCCGTCGAAAACTGCGGTCGTGTTCTCGTTAACGTCGGACAACCGCTGGACTTGATACGGCAATCGCAAAACAATTTCCGTTATTAGATGCGTGTAGTTGGAAAATACATCGGTGGAATTTTCTTTCAGGTGAGTTTTCAGGAAAAACGGGGTCATGTCGGGTATTGGATACGTCAAGTGCGGCTTTAATAAGTTACCAGTAGTGGGTACTAGAAAAGAAAATAGTATAGATGTTAGGTGATAACTAGTGATGACCGGCCATCTTTTGTACCGGATCCAGGCGGAACAGAATTTTAAACCATGTATTGTAGAAATTATGAACATAACCAAAGCGACACAGCCCAGCTGCTTTATTTAACGAAACTAAGATGAAAACAAAACACAAACTCTTGAAACAAAGGCACAATTAATTAATAAAGGGTCATCATTTAACTGGTTAGCCAAATATTGTTATTTTTGAAAACAGAAAAATGTAATCGGTCAGCCAAAATTTCTGAATCGGTCAGTAATTAATGTCATACTAGAGTGCTCTAAATTATTTTGGTACGCAAATTAAATATATAAGCTGCTACGGGCGATCCACTTTTAATCAGATATTGGTAAGCAATCAGCGAGTAAGCAAAATATTTAATCTTGGTCATCAAAAAAAAGCAATAAAACGTGAAATAGTGACAGTGCCCTGGGAAAACAAGTGAAAACCCGCCCCGCTACACCTTTTGTAGCCGATTTCCTTCTGTATTCGACAAAGGAAAACACAAGAAAGTTACATAAATTGACAGTGCCCTGGGAAAACAAGTGAAAACCCGCCCCCGCTACACCTTTTGGGCATTGACTGCTTCACCGAATGCAAACACACGCACGCAATTAGCTACTCGTATCACGCGACGGCCCACAATAACGAACTTTGCCGATTATTCAAAACAAACGCAATCCAATGATTTATATTGATAACCATTCTTTTAATATGCAAACCTCTGAAGTAAACTGCTTCTAGACTTGCTGACCTAGTAATCATTTCGCAGCTCGACTGTTAATTAAGCGAACACATGATGATACAAGCGGACCGATATCTGTCAAATTCTTGACAGTTTGTAGCATTTTTTGCACAACAAGTGTTGCAGCCTGATTTTCATTTATTGCAAGCAAAATCTTTTTATGCTGATCAAATAATTTAATGGCTATTTTTTGCTGCGAACCAATTTTAATAACGGCAAACCATTTAATTACTTCTCATTAATAAATAATATGTAACCCATTAATATTAGTAATTAATAATAGGCAGATTATGGTGTAAGAAATTTAGTTTTCCCCCTTTGCTTGCACAGTCTATTTCTGTTTTTCTTTTCGTAGATATCGCCGGCCTCCGAAAAAGTAGTATTTTTGCCTTGTTTGATAAAAATGGAAAATTTTCTTCATGTTTTTTCCACCAGTCAAATGGATTTTGAACTCTTTTTGGAATATTTTGTTGTAAAGTTTTGAAAACAAATCGAAATAGCTAAATATACAGAATGTAAGAATAGACACCTCAAACAATTATATTTAACAATAAGAACTTTTGTGCCCTTTCTTCGTCTCACCTGCATTACTTTCCTCTTCAGTTTGATTTTTCCAATAATCATTCAGCAATGTCTGACAGATATTCAAACAGTAATTGATAATGCCTCCTTTGAACAAAAATGTTGCAGAAGTGCGGGCAACATAGTTTGTGTGTTCCGAAGAACCCGCCGATTTGGAACTCGAAGTCGATTTATTCTTCTGAAGAAGATTCGCTAAAATATAAAGTTTTACTGTTAGTATAGAATCATAATATCAGAATAAGCTCCAGTCGGACTGGGAGAAATTGGTAGAATGGTGTAACAAGAACACCATATCCAAATCTCTCCAACTCCTAGGATTTATTAAGCGCATAACCAGTGACTTTACTAATACCAAAGCTATAAAACAATTATATTGCTCATTAATAAGAACAGATCTGGAATACTCCTCCTGTGTCTGGAATCCTTGCTATAATGTACATATCTTGAATATGGAAAGGGTTCAACATTGAATTACCTGGCCTATAAACTTAATAAATCGCTATTAGATTATTCTCAGATTGAAGCAAGTATCCAGATCAGAACCCTCAGTATACGTCGGGATCATAGGGATCTTATAATGTTGTATAACCTATTACATAACAAATATAACTGTCCTTTGTTACTTGACAGAATAGGATTGCACGTACCATCTAGGGAAACACGCCAGAGGAATACCTTTTCTGCACCATCTCATAGAACTAACTATGGCCAAAATAGCTTTACATCACGATCATGCAGGCTAGCTAATTGATTTCTTTTTAAGTAGATCAGATTTTATGAGGCAACTACTACTGACTATAGATTGACTTCTCTATTATAGTATTTATCACTGAATTAACATTATAAACTTTCAATTCATTATATTTTTTTATTTTTCACTGTTATAAATTTGATAGTTTACTATCGTCATTTCTGTAAAATTGAGCTTTGACCGGTTAATAAATAAATAAAATAAAAATAAATAATAAACACTTAATAAAAAATATTAACGCAAAAAAAAACAACTTACAAATCAATTTTAACAACAACAGATGAACTTCCCCAGTTTTCGATCGGGCGCAAATACTTTGAATGTTATCTCCGTTAAATCGTAATTCTTCCGTTACCGCTGTGAGCAGCGAGTTTAGGCACGTTCTATCTCTCTCGCACGAGCCGTCTAGGTCACTAGTTAACTGAGACACAACCTGTAAAAAAAATCATATTTTTAGTTTTCATTGAAGCATATGTGCAAATAAATATCTCAAAAATACCGTCAGACATTAACATACTTGGGAGTATTTTATATTAAATTAGTATAAACCCATTATCCCAAGTGTCGCTGCGCCATACACATCTGTTTTCAGTCAACACGTGTATGTAGGTCAGTAGGCAAGCGTAATGCCAGACCACAACGCATGCCTCGACCCTGGGTCGCGACGCGGCTTGGCTACTTCAGTACGTGTTCATATGCGAAAGGGATATGCAGCTTATTAATTCAAAGCGCCGTTTATGGTTATTATACCTAAATTTGTTTTCATCTCATGATTTGCGCATTTAGTTATTTCCATAACACCCTGTATTTAATGTAGTAATAGACTTTGACGAATATAATTACAAAAAATATGATAATTGGTACTCGGACCGGTCCTTCGTACTTAAACATTTCAAGTACTAGCAGAAATTTGAATGTACCTGGAAGAATGGTATAGTCCTAACGCCTTCCGCATTTTTCAATCTGGGCAAATATTCCACAAGTTTCTCTAACAGCTGTAACCTTAGACTGTGCAGTTTTGCGTTGCTTTCGCTCTCGCATTCCAAGTCTTCCTGGACTTGGGCCAGCGTGTCGCTTCCTTGAGAAGGTCGTTGAGTCTGTTCGACAGCAACTAAAAAAAAAAGGAAAATCATATGAAATCAAATTTATGATTTAATACATAAAAATGTGTGTATTATAAATAAAAATCTACTACGGTTCTGGTTAGTGACTGATAAATACTATATGAGCGATAAATTAATTCTTCTTATAAACATTTATTTTGTAGATTACCCTAGACAACAAATTTTAGGTTATTGGTTGTATATTGTATCAAAATGCATTTTTCTTGTTAATTTTGGGATGCTGAATACAAAAATGATAATGAAATTAAAAACTTAGTTGCCTTTCAAAAAAAGTTTTTATTTTATTTTTAACAAAATAATAAAAACTAGATAATTTTACACTTTTAGAGTCACTAAATGCGCTGTCATTTGGCTATTATTTGGTGAATTGTTTCTGGAGCATCTCTAACAAGAGTCATACAGTAGTCGGCAAGCATGGAAGTATTCCAGTTTCCCTGGTACCTGTCCTCCATTGTTGATATATCCTGATGGAAGCGTTCGCCGTGCTCATCACTTACAGCTCCGCAGTTCTCATGAAAAAAGTCCAAGTGATGAACCCATTTTTTGATACGACGACAGCATATTTTCTACAAGAGTAACCTAAATTGTCAGCTTTTTTATTTCCCAAGAAATGAGTAACCACGAGACGAAAGTCATTTCAAGCATTTTTCCAATATCTGTTAGAGTGCTGTCAAAGTGTTCGTCTTTCCGAATAATTCGAATGTGTGGCCTTATAACTTCTTTAATTTTTGCTTCACTTAGCCTCGGAAAATGCTGGTCCATGTCTATTCAGTGCCTTAACAAAGTTTTTCATTAGGCCCAATTTGATATGCAGAGGTGGTAACAAAATCTTTTTGGAGTCTACCAATGGCATATGTTGTACATTCTTTTGCCCTGGATCTATTGATTGTCGAACAGGCCAGTATTGGCTATTGTACTGAAGTGACCTTGTCCGACTGTCCCATTTACATAAAAAACAACAAAACTTGGTGTAGCCTAGCTGCAACCAAAGTAACAATGCAACAACCTTTAAGTCGCCACATATCTGCCATTGTTGCTCATCATATTTTATGGTTGTCAATAGGATCTTCATATTGCCGTACGATTCTTTCATGTAAACTACATATCCGAAAGGAATAGACGGAAGAATATTGCCAATATGCAATAGTACAGCCTTTAAACTCAATGTTGAACTATCTACATTCCACTGGTTTATAGTTTATTTTTAAAGCCGCCAATAAACCGCCAATGTTATTGCAGAAACCCAAGTTATTTTCCATGTCAAAAAATGGTACTAGGCCTTTATGGCGTTTACGAAAGACCACTGCTGCAATTTTGATTCTAGTAACTCTGCCTTACTTTTTGGAAGTTCTAGATCTCTCAAGAGAGGACACAATGCCGGCTGAGCAGGTACTACTGGTTTATTGGCTCTTATTATAGTACCGTCCTCAGGAAAACAATAAAAATGGTGATAAAGAAGTGTCCTTTTATCCGTTTAGTCCTTTATTTATTTAAAATAGGGTAGTAAAACACTATTTATTTGCCGCTTAATTAAATATTCAATATTATCGCTTTTTTATGGCGGTTTCGGCTCAGTCGGCATTGTGTCACTATCCCCATTTAGGTAAATTTAATTAAAACTCATTACTTGGCGCTCTTATATTTGCGAACAGATTTTTATTATACAGGGACTGTTCAGTACAAGGCGGACATGGAAGTGCATTTACATGGGTTTAAATGGACATCGCTCTTATTTTAAGCAATAGGGGGGTTCGGATTTCGCATATGGCCCTGGGGACCCACCATGCGGTGTTGTCGTGATAAATTTCCTTAACTTGGTGAAAATGTAGATTTGGCAATGTAAGATCCATATATTGCTATTACAATACAAATAAACCACGTGCGTTCTTGCGGTTACAGTGTTAATATATTAGGGGCACATGACGTCACGTATCTCTTAAACGTGAACTAATATTTTTAAAAAATAAGTTTATTTTCGGTTTTAGCACATCTAAAATAATAAGATTTAGCTGATTTTATTTTATATACATTTTCGTTGTTGTCCAGTGAGTTAGATCAAGTTCTAAATTTGTTTGAATAAATAGTTTTTCGATTTACCTTGTGCCGATGGTATTCCTGAACTACTTTCAGTTGTTCTGGTGGGATTTCCCTCGTCTCCATAGGCAGACGATCTACCCGAAACGTTATGTTCACCTAGAAATTAAATTAGCTATAATAATAACAGAGTTAACAATAGTACCGACTTAATCGGAGGCCCCTGTATAATAATAGGGTACCTTAGGCATTGTTGTGGAAGGACATACAGTACCTGTAATACTATCAACGCCACTTCCTCCACTTTCTGAGCCTGCGCTACCACCTTGTTCGGCAGGAGACGTCCGTAAAGTAGAACCATCCGTAGCGGCGGTAGAACCTAAAAGTATAACCTATATAGACATGATGGAAAAGTATTTATCCACAATCACGCACAACATAAGTTGTCGTTTTACTTCACCATTCTGAAGTTAAGGAATATTGAAGTTAAGGAATATTATGTTAATTAATTCATTTCTTTACCTTCATCATCAGATCCTGCTGCTGAAGCGGTCGTGTCGCTGAAATTTGCAGCCTCCTGCTGTGCCTGCGCAGCTGCCACAGCCGCTGCCTGTCCTTGTGCGGCCCCCCGTAACTGAGCTTGTAGGTTTTGTAGTACTTGGGCTTGGTCGGCGGCACCGGCACCGCCCATTTCATGGTCCTAAACAAAGAAATTAAATACAATCTTTATAATAAGCGTAAACGAATAATCTCTCATATGTTTACCATGAAATGAACGTCTTTTAACAGAAGCACTAAGAGAAAAGGGACCTTCCAAAAACTACTAAGCAATTATTAAAATTGGCACATTTTCTTATGGCATTCGACAGCTTTTAATTTGCCACGGGATTCTGAATGGGTTTTGTTCGGTAATTTTCGCCAAATAGCGGAGTCGTTCTGGCGAAATAAACTAACCTACAACGGATTTTCCTAAATAACTCAGCCGGTTCTGATGCTACAAAAAATATATGAAGGGCAAAATTGAAGAGCTTGACAGAGCGCGTAAGCTCGAACAAACCTGATCCCGATATCTCAATGAGTTCGCGAATTATCGCGTTTTAACTGCAAAAACAATAAAATTTAATTAATTATATCTCGAGACACCCAGCCTCCGGCCCATCAAAGTACTCGGTGTCACTCGTTGAATCGCGAAAAATTGATGCCCCAACTGGTGGACAGGCCAACAACATAATCGCGATAATTCGCGAACTCATTGAGATATCGGCATCAGGTTTGTTCGAGCTTACGCGCTCTGTCAAGCTCTTCAATTTTGCCCTTCACATTTTTTTTGTAGCATCAGAACCGGCCGAGTTATCTAGGAAAATCCGTTGTCGGTTAGATTGACGGGGCGTGCCCCCCCCCCCCCCCCCCCCCCAATGAGGCGCCCCCTATAAATCATGTCAGAATGTCGAGAGGATCCTACTGTATCGATTGGGGAAAAAAATTACTCAATTTCGTCGACGGATTTTCGTAAACCGGATCGACTCCACTAAAAACCTTTTCGACCAATTGCTTACTAAATCATCAACAGCCACACCCACGATTTTATCCAACTTTACCTGAAGACTAAGTGCTATGGCGAGTTCCACAATCGTGTCATCATCGGCATCTGGAGGAATATCGAGAAGAGGCGGGAATCCCACACCAACCCCTAGAATTATAAAAAAAAAGATACTTATATTCTTATATATATATTCTTTGGTAATATATTTCTTATGAGATGTGATTATAACAAACCTAACAAAGCCTCTAATGAATTAGCTCCGCCTTCTTGGTGTCCCTCTTGCTCCAACAATCCGATTGCCTCGACCATATCTACTTCAAAAGCGCTGGCTATAGCCGGAGGGATGTGAACTTGGGGCGCGGCTTCGCTCTGATTAACAGCCGAAGAGGTGGAAGGCTGAGTCTGATCAGAACTTGACGATTTAGGCGGCTGCGGGCTCTCGCAACGTGTAGGCGAAGGGATGTAGACTCGTCGACGTTTCACTCGTGGTTTTAAAACCTACAATAATTGGAAAGGAAGTTAATTTTTAATTTTATTAAATTTTCCTTTTCACTCAGAACGCAACGACTAGAAACTTCATAAACATACCTTGCACAATGCTTGCTTCGAGCTGAATGCAATAACAGGATCATTGCAGAGCAACAACTGTAGGTAGAGAGCTATAGTAATGTTGCTATAAGATTCGGAACTGTGAAAGGCGTGTATTATTTCAACTAGAGCGTGGATTACTTGTTCTGTATATCTGAAAACAAAAATTAACTGCTTATATTTGTAAGTTGTTGGTAATATGCAGCATCCGTAATGATTTTCTACTATGGAAGTGTTTGTAAAAGTATAATATGATGAAAAATACTTATACAACGTATCCAAGATAAGGAGGGCCAATATAGGGATCTCGGAAACCGTAAGAGATACGAAGTCGGTTAAATGGAGGTAAAGTTGCGCATTTACGTGCCTAATAATATGCCGTTTAGAAAGTTTTAAAATTCCGAGTAGTTCCGGAGATATCCGGAAAAAAACGAAATTCTGAAAAATCGTTTCATTGTTTTCCTGGGTTTTTTTTTTAGATTGAATTCTAAAGTAAATTACACTTTTGCATTGCTACTTTTTCCGCCCTATCTAACAGCGCTAATTGCTTTGTAATCCGACGAGCCGTCTTCGAAGGGCCATTATCAACTTTCTTTTTTCAAATACGGTCCTGTTTTTCTGATATTGGAATTTGAGAGCTTTTTTCTTCCGAATGCAACGATGTTTGGCACATTGTGGTTTAATGACGTTTCGAGGGTTTTTTGAACAACATCAGGAAATTTTGGGATACGGTCCTGTATTTCTCCTAATTTTATAAATACTATCTCATAAGTAAGCTATAAATTTTTTCTTATGTTGGACTAGTTCAACACGTTGTATATATAGTTACGGAAATATTAAACAGTCCCTATTTCACAACAGTACTTACTTTAATCCAGGTACAACTACTGGCGCCAGCGCCGGTATTTCTGGATTCAATTTGTGCAACATCCACAACGCGTCTACAAGTTGCAAAAGCAAATGCTTATTTTTCTTCGTATCTTTACTGCCATCCTTTGCCGCTCCTCCATCTTTTGCGCTCGACTCCTTCGCTTCCTCTTTATTTTTGACTTCCAGCGGGTCGTCCAATACAACGTCTTGTATAGTGGCGTGGCTATCGGCAAATTTGACCAGGTTTTGAGGCCTGGACACTGCGATGCTTCTAACTATTAGCACTAGGCGGTAGTAACTCTCCGCATCGGGATCAACAACCTCGGTTCCTATTACGATCAAATAACTTTGATAATAACTTTAACTTGAGCAAAAGTATTTGGCAATTTTATACTACATATAATCGTTCTTACCTTTTCGGTCAGTCATAGCCGTCAGATCAGCTAAAACATGTTCTAAAAGAGCCTGATCCTTATAACTGTGGTATTGTTGTTTTGTGGGGTGAAGCGTCAACATCAACGCTTTCGAGTGGACTTGAATTGACGGCGGAGTGGGTAAAGTCAGCAACTGAGTAGCTATAAGATAGAGCGAATAATAAAATTATTTGCTTCCCCTCGACCCCCCCTTTATTATAATTTATAAAGGGTATCATTTAACTGGTTAGCAAAATATTCTTATTTTTGCGAACAGAAAAATATAATCGGTCAGCCAAAATGGCTACTTGGTCAGCAACTTATGGACAGCAAACATTTCTGAATCGTGACAGAGCCCTGGGAAAACAAGTGAAAACCCGCCCCCGCTACACCTTTTGTAACCGATTTCCTTCTGTATTCAGCAACAGAAAACACAAGAAAGTTACATAAATTGACAGTGCCCTGGGACCTCTGAAGTAAACTGCTTCTAGACATATTTATTTCTACTGACCAATTGTAAACTTTTGCTGACCAAGTAATCATCTCGCAGCTCGACTGTTAATAACGGCAAACCATTTAATTACTTCTCATTTATAAATAGGAAATAGCATTTTTATACCTATTTTTAAAGCGACGGGCTTGAGCTTCGAGAACTTTTCTTCTGAAGAATAGACGTAAAGAGAAGCGTCCAAACTTT
The DNA here is from genome assembly GCA_963991005.1 of Barypeithes pellucidus. NCBI lineage: Eukaryota > Metazoa > Arthropoda > Insecta > Coleoptera > Curculionidae > Barypeithes > Barypeithes pellucidus. Next base: position 18,874,443 of record OZ022565.1, on the reverse strand, counting down.
TGAAAACGTCCATCGCAAGTCGCTCGAGCTTCGATAGTTGTTGGGGAGAACCCGGTTGCTGCTCGGCCTGGGAAAGTATAGAATAAGCAGTGTAGTATATGAAAATTTCATACTAATGTTAGTCTCGAGCCGATACTAGGTTTGTTTGATATTATATAAATCATGATACAATAAACACAAGGTATGAGTTCCCGCAGGAAGTGCATGATGTGCACGCTTCTGCGATTCCCATATGATTTCAACGGATGTCTTGAAAGTTTACCGGAATTTTTTCTGATTTTAGTGGTATTTGCTGAGGTATTTGTGTATTTATTAAAATAAATATCCTAATATTCATAATATGAGAAGCGGTGTGTTCGGTTGTGGTGTGAATAACCAGAAAAATAATTTTGATATATAAAGTTTTTTTCATTACCTAGAGATAAAAATACGATTAGAATGGATATGAATGTTTTATGAACGATCATGTTCTAAACTGTGTGGTAGAATTTAGCTTTATTATATTTCGTTTTGAAGTGTGACCTTTTCATAACACAATGTTTCTTGGTTCACATCATTATCTGCTTCTTAAAAGAAGATACAACCTTTTACAGAAAGTATTGCAGTTTTTCAATTTTTTCGCAATTAAGAACATTACATTATTTGATCAAGTAGCATAAACAAATACTCAAAAATTAATGGCCGGTCACATGGTAGAAGTGATAAGAAGGCGAAGTGGCAATACGAGCTATTAATTTTTGAATGTTCGTTTAAGCTACTCAATAAATTAATCCGACTTGTGAATAAAATTGAAAAACTGCAATACTTTCTTGAAAAATTTGTATCTTCTTCTAAAAAGCACATAATGAAGTGAACCAAAAAACATGGTATTAAGGAAACAACACTTCAAAACCAAAACATAATGAAGCTAAATTCTACGGCATAATTTTTCCACACGGCGTTAAGAAATTAAGGGAAAAAAGTAACTTTTGTTTCCGCCTGTATAGTGGTTCAAGACATCCGTCTTTTCGAAAACTAAAAATCACACAACATTCCGAGACACAAGTCTAAGCTTTGCTAAAAATTTGACCAAGATCGGAAAACAACTTTAAAAGTTACAGGACTGTAAACCACACTAACATTATCTTTGTCCGGAATTATTATCGGGGAATATATATGTCGGCGTTAATTAGTGAAATCCGTAATTCCCAGAAATGCCTAGTCATTTCACGTATTGCCGGCAGATAGTGTAACTCGTTTGCCTAAGAGTATCAGGCATTCCCTGTAATGACGGAATTCTTTCAGTCAAACGCTGTACTTAACTAAATGATGTAAGTTACCCTGCTTGCCGGTTTTACTCGAACGCTGTAATTATTGTTAACATCTGTGTAGTGATTTTTTTTTTGATAATGAAATATTGAAGCATTCAGAATTGTTTTATAAGAAGTTAGATGACTATTACTCCAATCATAGTAAGAAAAAACCTTGGAGTATTACGGAATTGACGGAGGTACTAAAATTCTTTGCAATTTTAAGAAAATTCCTGATAATAATCAGTTATTTACAAACCTTTTAATGTAAAATACCTTATTTTCACGCAACTACTGGCAACACTGTCCTAATTACAATGATTGACTAAAAACGAACAAACTTAAATCATTTAGTTAAATACAGCGCTTGACTGAAAGAATTCACGGTGTACCAAGCGTAGAGTTACACTATTTGCCGGCAATACGTGAAATGACTAGGCATTTCTGGGAATGACGGATTTCACTAATTGACGCCGACATATATAAATTGTGCAGATAAACATTAAGATGATACAGTGATAGGCAAACGACATACATACAGTAAAACAATCGTCATATTCAAGATTTTACCTCAGTATTTATGCCGCCAATTGGATTCGTAATAGCAGTCGTAGCAGCGGTGCCCGTTGCAGTTGTTGTGGTCTCCTCGTTATCTTCAGGCCATCCGAAAGCGTCTTTCGTTTTTCCATAAACCTTTATGCTATCGACCATGGTCATTAGTTCGGTATCCTATGAAAAACAACTCTGTTAAAACAAAATTATGGAAAAAACAGGTACACTGAATGTCCTATTACTTTTAAAATTTTATTTCATAACCTTTTTAATATAGAAAGTCGCAGTTAATTTTACCTGGCACGGCCCAAAAACTATGGTAAGCTTTTTGTCTGCTTGTAAGGTTTCTTCTCTGGAAAATGGCACATCGTACCAGCGACTTCTCGTCGCTGAGAAAGAGATGATCCTTCCAAAAATCTAAATAAATAAATAAAAATATGATTACAATACATACGGTAAGTTTCAACAACAAAAATTACTTAAATTTATTAATTACTACTTACCTCTACATAGGATGGCGCCTTCTGTGCATCTTGTGTACCAACTAGAACTCGTATGCCACACATAACCATATTCGTATCATTATTTGTGACTTCTACTTGAAATTGGGCCTTATTACATACAACATAGAGTCCGGTAGTATTTAATCTTAAAAATAATTAAACGAATTAGATATTGAACAAAGTTCGAATCTGTTCTGCATTAGGTAAATACAAGGTGTCCCACTTTTACACATAGGGTGTCTCATTTTCGACACTTTTATAGGGTAAGACCGCGAGTTGGCTTCATAAAATTAGGACTTCATTAATGTAAAAATTAAAACTTTTACATTGAAAAGTTCTTAAGGGTACCTCCGTAATTGTTAGTGCTATCAAAAAAGTTATGTACATATATATGTCATGTGCTCTTTTTGGGTCAAACTTAAAATGGTAAAATCAAAATTAGAAAATTTTCGCCCCACGGGGGAAAATCAAAAAAATTACAATTTTAAAATTACCCTATATTTTCTTAGTTAAAAGAGAAAAATGTTTTATCCAAATGAAAGTTGAATAATCTGCCGGGTTCAGAATAAGTATACGGGGTCAGGTAAAAAAGTTATCGGACCTAACCTAATTTTTTTAAATGGAGCACCCTGTATATTTTAATCTAATTTTGTAAATTGCATTTTAAATTATCTTTTCAAATATATAACACACCATGGATAATATTGGTTTCCTAGGTGATTTATTTAAACTTTATTACTTTAAACCACACTAGGCCATGAAGCAAAAGCTAATATCCAAGAAACAACTATGTTGACTATTAACATTTAACGTCAATTTCATTTTTGTATATTCATTTATGAAAATAACCTATCAACATTTTGAAAAATTTGATATATCAGTTTATATTGACGGTGGAAAAAACGAAGAAATGTCTCAAAATTTATATTTTGTTCGCTATCCGGAAAGACGGTAACCATTTAAGGACATATTCAGACGACTGAAACATAATATAAAAATATACGTCTCTTCTACTATGCCGACTAAGAAACCAGTATCATCCATGGTGTGTTATATATTCGATAGGAGAATTTAAAATAGAATCTTTTTAGATTAAAATATAGAGGGTGTTCCGTTTAAAAAAATGATGTTAGGTCTGATAACTTTTTTACCTGACCCACTATACTTAATCTGAAAACGACAGATTGTTCAACAATCATTGTAAAGAAACTTCTGTATAAAATATTTTTTCTGTATTTCTTTTAACTAAGAAAATATAGGGTAATTTAGAAATTGTCAATTTTTTGATTTTCCCTCGTATCTCTTAAGCGAGCGAAAATTTTAAAATTTTGATTTTACCATTTTAAGTTTGACCCAAAAGTACATGACACATACATATTTTTTTATGGCACTAACAATTATGAAGATACCCTATAGAAGTGTCGAAAATGGGACATCCTGTACTTAACCACAATAAAATTCAAAATATCAGACATACCGAAATGTAAAATAATACTGTGTAAAGATAATATACATTTCCGCACTACTGTTAAGAAAAAAAAATAACTATCACCTGTGTTTTAACTGTGCCGCATTATAAATCTGAAGTAAATCGTTTCCGCCATATTCGACATCGTTCATGGCCGTGCAATGTTCGAAAAAGTCGACCGGGAATACCGGAGCGTTGGAGGTTTTTCCTGGTTTTATTGGTTTCTTCTTTTTAGGTTTTACAGCTGTACCTATATATAAAAAAAATATTATTTTACCAGTGTTGTCTATGTCTGTTCATTTTCCCAATTCAGTAGATCAAAACAAATACACAGGGTCGCATTAAGAACAATATAACACAGTACAATCTCGCATAAATAGACCTGAAATAATAGCCTACACTGAACAATGACCTGGTAAACATGCAGAGCGGCGCGTATTGAAAGTTTTATTGCCGATTGACCAATAGCAATAAGTTTATGCATCGATCACGTGGCTGATGTTTGTTTTTGTTGGCAAATGAATTGGTAAAGTGGAGAGAGTATAGTCATTCTGAGCGAACATTTTGACAACTAAATAATGTTGAAACTTTAGCTGTCAATCAACGTTTATATTTTTATAAAGATCGTAGGAATTCTTACAGCAAATATTTTGACCTTCAAGCTTTATAACAATAAAAAAACATATTCGCTACATAAAAGTTGTGTAAAGGCAATTTGGAACTATTAACAACCAAGTTATACAACAAAAAAGCTTAAAAGCCGTATTAGAGTCGGCAATTTTTGTCTCTTGCGCCAGCAATGGCAATAATGCGAGAATGGAATCCGTATTACAGTCGGCAATTCTAGTCCTCTGGCAATTAAAATTGCACGGATTCATGCGCAGTACACCGTTCTCGTTCAACTGTCTCGCATTGCCAGAAATGGAACACGTGCCATTTTCATTGCCATTCCCGGTGCAAGTCTGGGTAGAGATGGATTATTCTGTTATTTTTAACTGTTTATTAGTTGGTTGAAGCAGCTATGAACAGCTAATGGCTATTTAAACTCATTGGTACTTAAATTAACAGTTCACATTCTTTATTAAGGATATACAGGGTGTTTCGGGAGGAAAGGGAAATATTTTGGGAACATGTTCAGAAGGTCAAAATAAGAGAAATTAACCCATATGTTTTAATCCGATTCTTAACCGTCTCTGAAATAATCGGTTCTAAAGTATTTTTTGTAAAGTTTTGGAGTAATTAAGAAGTTTTGTATTTCTAACTCCAGTTTGTAGGTATTTCATTGCTTGTCAATACCTAATTTAATTGACAAGCATGGTTGTCAGTTTGATTTATTCTGAGCGTTTCGACTCGAAAAGAGAAAAGGTTCCATACGTAATGCCTCACACATTCACCCATAGGGAGTATGCTGACATGATATTCATGTATGGTTTCTGTAATGGTAGCGCATTACGGGCTGTTGATTAATACCGACGTCGTTTTCCAAATCGAAGAGTTCCTAATCGAAAAGTGTTTCAAAAAGTTTTTACAAATGCTCAGGAAACAGGAATGTTTCCAAGCGTAAGGATTGATTCTGAACGAGCGGCGGGTCTAAATATGGAAAATGAAGAGAATGTTCTGGATATGGCTGAAGAGAACCCAGGTGTTAGTACGAGGCGGATTACGAAAGAACTTCGATTAGAATCGCATGTGGGCGTTTGGAAGACACTTAGAAAAAACGGTTTAAAGCCTTTCCATGTTCAACCGGTCCAACATCTTCAAGAAGTGATTATGGCTTAAGGGTTCAATTTTGTGAATGGATCCAACAAAATCGAGGCCTACATAAATACATTTTATTTAGCGATGAAGCTCAGTTCACCCTCGATGGAATCAATAACTGTCACAATGAACATCGGTGGTCAGATGAAAATTTTCATGCCACGTTTGAACGAAACTTTCAACATCGATTCAGTATTAATGTGTGGTGTGGTGTGGAATGCTCAACGACCAGTTGTTTGGTCCTTTTGTATTAAATGAGCGTCTTACTGGAGATGGATATTTACAGTTTTTGGGAGACCATTTAACGCACATGTTGGATGATGTTCCGCTAATTGTTCGACACCGAATGTTCTTTCAGCACGATGGAGCCCCACCTCATTTTAGTCGCCGGGTGCGTAATTTCTTGAATAATCGATTTCCTGATCGTTGGATTGGCAGAGGAGGACCTCAAGCTTGGCCACCGAGGTCGCCAGACCTAAACCCACTGGATTATTGCCTCTGGGGGTGGATGAAATCACTAGTATACGAAACATGAGTAGAAACCGTGGAAGGACTCCACAATCGAATTTTTAATGCTGCAAATATCATTCCCAAGCAATTCAACGCGCAACACGAGCGATTTACAAACGTGGTGCAGCTTGTATTGAAGTTGGTGGGGGTATTTTCGAAAACATTCTAAATTAGTGGAATTTTGTAGTTTTACTAATATCTATTGGTGTTGCTTTTGAAATAAAAAATAGTTACAAAAAAAACTTTAGAACCGATTATTTCAGAGACGGTTAAGAATCGGATTAAAACATATGGGTTAATTTCTCTTATTTTGACCTTCTGAACATATTCCCAAAATATTTCCCTTTCCTCCTGAAACACCCTGTATACTGCTAATTCGTAGCAACTTTTTTGAACTGCCATTTGTAAGTAGCAGTAGCTGCTTGAACTGCTAATCAAAACGAACAGGTTTGTCCATCTCTAATTCTGGGGGTATTTTAGGGATTTCGACACTACCCACTGCTGTTCGGACTGTTGGCAATGCGCCAGCTGATCGAGAACGGTTTACTGCGCATGAATTCGTGCAATTATAATTGCCATTGTAATGGAAATTTTTATTGCCGACTCTAATACGACTTTAAAGAAATGTGGCTGTATAATGTAGGTTCTGTTTCTGTAGCTATTTAAGAAAAAACTTCTATAAACGGGTTTTATAGTTTGGTTGTGTCAACATTCTTACAGATGCAACAAACAACAAGGAAAGTCAACTAGTTGAGAAACCAAAGTATTTCTCGGAAAAAACCTACGAATTATTTATTTTTTAATAGATTTTTAGCCATCAATTAGAAAACATCCCATATAACTACGATTTACCTGTCGGAACGGTAGCCTGGATACTGCTAGACATCCAGAAACCTGTCTGTTCCATGTTGGCAATAAACATTTTGAGACTTCCATCCTCGCATAAAAGTATCAATGTCGTCCTAAGTTCGCTTCCCGAATTGTGTCTTATGGCAACCATATCCATTATTTTTGATTTGGCGGGTACAACCTATAAAAATTTTTTATTCTTGTTATTATATGAAAAGAGTTCAAATCTGCTTCATTCGTCATGCCTATTAAGTGTATTTTTATAAAAAAAAAAAATTCAATTTAATTATTTTATCAAATGCATGAGCACATTGCCAATTTGTAAAAAATATCAGGGACGTCACTGGTGGTACGATAGAATAATGTCAATACCCTGTAACAAAAATAAAATAACTAATAGCGCTCACCTTTATTTCTTGTATTAATACCGAATCGGGCTTCAACATCAACACGACCGGTTGATTGCTGGACTGCATCGCGCAACAGATTAACCCGGGATGGTTGGGTATCTCCGTCCACTGACACAAGGGCTGGGGGTTGGGACTTCTCGTGCTATTACTCTTGGTGCTCGAACCGTTAGTGGTCGCGGCTGGTGGTAAGGTGATCGAAAATGCTAGAAAAAACGTGGATCTATTAATAATAATAATAAATGTCTTTATTGTAATTAAAGAAAAATTACAAAGGGCGAAGTTGAAGCTAGGCTTCCTCACTTAACCAATATTATTTTAACAGTTAATTTTCAGACAGTAAAAATACAGATTCTAGTGATACTTGATTAACAAGGGTTACTAAGTAAATATTAAGAGCAAATGTTTACGCTGAGAAACAAATACATAAATCCAAAAAAAATATATTATTATAATAATATAACATTTTACATACTTTGGTTAAAATTGGTAAAAAGAAACAATATAATTAGACTTAAAATTCACCAAAATCAACCAAAACTCAATTAGGACTCAATTAAAACTAAATTACACCATGTTAGAATGGATTGAGGGCAGCAGACTGATCTATTTTGCATCAGAAGAAAGTTGATTTATCATGAGATTTATCGCATTTTTGAGGAGAAGCGATCTTTAGATTAACTGGAACTTTATTGTAGTGCACCGATACTTGATAGCTAAATGATCTTACATATAAAGTGGTTCAAGGGTAGCAAAGCATTTTCTTGGCACTGTAAGCAACTGGTTACCTTTGTCAAGAAATATTATTATTTTTTAAACAATAAATCATATTTTAGTAAGTAAAATTTAAAATACGTAAATAAACGATTTTTAAATTTAATTTTTGCCAATTATGGTACAATAAAGAAGTTTTTATTTATATCTACAACCTTCGTAATGTTAATCACATCCATTAGGGCGTGGTTTTGTCTTATTTGATCTACATAATCTCTATTTGAATAATATACTCTACACGTTCAGCTGAATGTAATATTACTTTACCTAATGAAAGACAGTTACTCTTCGGTACTATGGGCGAGATGAAGCTCTTTCCTTGCGCATAACTGTAGAACAGCAGCATCAAAGTGTGAGAGTAGTATATAGAAACACCACCTCCCGCTACTTGCCCATTGACATCGGTAACGTCCAAGTGAAATACCTAAAAAATATGAAACAGAAAATCTATAAACAAAATAATAATATATTGCTCGTTTTGTTCCTAACTATTGGAAAATCTAAAAAAGACCTAAATTCAAAAAAAGAGACACTTTTATGGTATTACCTGTATGAAATAATAATTTATAGTGTAATGAAAAAAATCCGGCATATTTATTTCAAAAAACTTACCTCCAAGGTATTTGTCACGTAAAAACTTCCAAACTTAGTGGAACTATCTTCATTCAGAACCTCGGTGTAAATATGGCCCGGCGAAGACATCAGTAAAATATGGTAAGTACCATCATCGTACATGAATGTGCAGTCTCTGATTTTACCGCTAGGAACCTAAAAAATATTTCATGTTCAAGTTTCTAACATTTTCTTGCTGATTTTATCCATTAGGGTCTAAATACTAATAATCCAAGTCTTATAACAGAAAAATGTCCTTACCAAAAAGAAATACTGAGGACTGGTGGCGTCCTTACTAAGATCAAAAATCTTGACAAAGTCCGCCGTAACCAGGGCGAGCTCGGTTTGCGACCCAGGCAACCAAAGCGCCTTGATAATGAAGTTGCCGGTTTCGAGCTGCGGATGCAGCACAAGATGATCGGTTACTTGGCCGTTAGGGTTGAACGTCAAAACGTGGCAGTCTTTCAGTCCACAAACGGCGAGAAAGTCTTCATTGCAAAGGTTAGACGTCATTGAAAGCACTAAGAAATAAACAATAGTTATTTATACAGGGTTTTTCTTAATTTATTTTTATTGTTAACTGAAAACAGATGTGTATGGCGCGGCAGCACTTGGGATTCTTACCTAAGTATTTCGATTTTAAAAAAACTATGTAGGTTTTCTCTAGAACGCCCAAGGAGTCACCCATTTAAATATAATAACCCATTTTCATAACACCCGGTAGAAATTTGCGGTTGTTTTCTAGTTCATAGTTATACTTGCCTGTAAAGGGTATCGGTGCAGAACTAAGTCGCGTCAAAGTAAGTTTTCTGGTAGCCGAGTCAGCCTGCTTCAACAGGGCCGATAGTTGAAGGACTGTGATCTTTCCTTTCTCATGCGAGACTGCCAAGTGTTGTCTCTTGCCTACAATAAAGGGATATTACAATTAATTGTATAAAAATAATCTATCAAATAACATAACAATAAATTTTAATTTTAGAACATCAAAAAAATTAAAATCTACGATATAAATTTTAAAAATTACCTTGGGTAGTAGTCATACAACACATAGCTACCCTCCTGATAATATGGGCCGATAAAAGTTGTCTAATAGTTTGCCCTTGATCTCCGGCATATGACATTCTAACGTTCTCAAATGCACCTTCTTGGGAACCTGTAAACAATACTGAATATTTAGAAAAAAATATATGAATGTTATTGAAAGGCGTAGGAATATATGCGATAAAAAAACGACAAGAATGAAGAAAGAAGACTTTCCTTGATAATTGACTGTCGGGGAGTGTAAATAGAGTTAATCTAAATTTCTATAATTTTTGTGATAAATTTTAAAAGGTATATTTCAAAACTTGCCTAGAGTCGGCACCATTAACAAATCGGTATGGACATATTTCTTGTCGGCGCCATATAATTGCTCCAGTGCTTTGACACCTCGTACATGACACCCTACGGGACTGTTCAGGTTGCAGGTTGCTTCAATCGCTGGTATCAGACCTTGCAGAAATTCTACAAGAAACAATTATAAAGCGTTTTATTTAAAAATTGTTCATGGGGTTATAATGTATATAACAATTTAAAAGATAAATAGTGCAATAAGGTATTAAAAACACTATGCAACATACCTAATAATGAAGACGTAACGGCGCTTGAACTTAAATAATTTAATAACAATTCCTTAGATTCTTCAAGTTTCTTCTTTTCATGATCACCTCGTTTCTCGTCAAAGAGAATTTTATCTGTCGGTACAGGTGAACTTGTTCTCCTCCTAATAGAAAACAGAAAATATGTAAAACATTATTACCCCAACCTGGGGAACTCCTTCAAAGAATTGTTTGGAATCAAACTAAGCCAAGTAGCTATGTTTTCTATACCTAGGAACTATTGTTAGTAGTCTTCCTTATCTAGAGAGGAACAGACCAAACTTCAGGAGTGTATTGTACAGTGAAAATATTGTAAAACCGCATATCTCACCTATGCGTATATATTTAGTCGCTAACCTTAAAGAACTGGCCAAAACATTCTGTTCCCCGCCTTCGTCCTTTTTTGCCGCGTCTGGATTGGAAGTAGGACTCCTCTTGACCAGCGCCTGACATGAACCGTCCTCTTTGGCGCCGCAGTCGCAGAAGAAGTTGCCGTATTTGGCGTAGCTGATGTCGTGCCCTTTGTGACAGACGCGCGCGCAGATGGAACAAACACCGACACCGTCGAGCATTCGACATGTATGGCAATGATACCTGAAAGGAAATATGTAGTTACTTTTCTACGACTATTAGCAAATAGTATTATTTAAAGGGATCATTAGGGACATAACCACAATTTTAGACATCTGTTTTTTATAGTTAAAAAGAGAGCCACAACAAACCATTACATTAATCCCAATAAACATTTTTCGTAACTTATAGTAACATCAATTTATATAATGGTTATATAGAGGTAATAGAAGTATATAAGAAGGTTTTGGGGTTTTATAATCAGTGCCTTTTGGTAACCTATTGTTATAACGGGTTTATAAGATTACTATAACCTACAAGTATATAACAAGGTAATATAACTGTTTCCAACACCATTTTATTCAACTTGTAGTAACGCGTTACCAATGTATTTATAATAAATTTATATAAGGGTTTCCGTGACCTAATTTTAGACAACTAAAATACCTTTAGTTATATAAAGGTAATGTCAATCACCTTTAAAAAAACTGGAAAATATTAGTGTTGGCTAAGTTATATTATAAAACTCTAGGTAATATATTAGTAACGACCGATTCTTTTATACAACTTGGCAAACAGTAGTAACACAAATTACTACCTTCCTTGTTTATAAAATGTCGTCTCTTATATTAGTAAGGTTAAAGTTTTTGTTATTTCTTGTACCCATTTTAAAATGAATACCTGGAAAAAAATATATATATTATGCTTTACAACGTTTATATCGTTACTACATTAATTCCGCCATGATTGTTTAGTTAAATTTGGACCTATTGGAAAGGGAAGTTACAAAAATACAAAATTTATGAACAATCAGTCAAAATTCACCGCTTACTTATCCAATGGTGGCAGATACTAATAACATTTAGTATTAAATCGTCGTAAAATTAAAAAATTATATTTTTTTTTCTGAAAATGTGACCTAAATTTACATATTATTGGGTAGTTTGAGGGCCCTTCCATTTTCTGGGACTATTAGTTCTATTATTGCAGTAAAAACTCTTCCCACCTAAATTTTGAGTCATACATAGGTACAAGGCTCAAAATAAAACTATCATTTCATTAAGTTGTACTATTATTATAATAGCGAGTGGCGTCGGTAATAAGTCATCCGACTAAATCCAACCTGTTCAATATTATGGAAACAGAAAAAGACCATTAATAATAAATAAAATGTGTCTAAGAGAGACAAAATATAAGCCTTCACAATATAAAGTGACACCTGACAGATGACATAATAGATAGAAGTGACGAAATTTTAGTAACGGAAATATTTCGAGAACCTTTATAGGCAACGTTTATAACGGTAACTGAAACATATATAACACTACATTATATCACTAAAGCTGTTGCGGCAGGTTATTTAGGATGTTATATAGTGGTTACCACAATATTTCTGTTACTTTTAGTTATATAACTTCAAGGTATATAGCGTTACTAAACATAGGTTTTCACAACCTTTATAAACTCCCCATTTAAGCGCTTTAAGGGGTTTATAAGAGTAACGGAAATATTTCTGTTACTAAATATATAACTGTAAGTTATATAAGGTAGGTGATATAACATTTACGGTAACTATTATACAAACAAAAATGTTTATTGGGATGGCTCGGTGGCTCCATGGAGCTTTTCTTCAATTTTAACGAGCGCCTTTTTAGTTTAAGGGGACACAGAAACTCTTATCAAGAATAAAATTGTCTAAGAAATCAATAATAAAAGAGAATTTCGCCGGTCATTGTACAAGTTTTACAAGAAAAATATATTTCATAATTGCTTACCAATGTTGATTCATAAACTCCTTCTGAGTCACCGTAAAAGTGCATAATTTATTACACAAAGAATCTTCGTCGGAATCTTCTCCACTGTCGTCATCGTCGTTATTTTCTTCTTGCCAATCTAGCTCTAGATCTAGAGGACTTTCATGTTCCCATTGAGGAGACACAGATCTAGAATAAAATTTAAAAACAATTTTAACGACTAATCATAAATACTGGTTACTTATTAAGGTCGAATTTTGATCATTTTAGCTTCTCACCTCGGCGGTTGTTCGGTAATAGACAATATAACGTCGCTCAAATAATCTAATATACAGGATGCGGCGTGTAACATGCTACTATTCTTAAGCAGATCCGGCGAGTTGGCCATTTTATCGCTAATTTCTTTGCTTTGGACGTATTTTACGCAAAGTTCCACCCATTCTGCGGCCGCGGGGAATAAATGACTATGTCCCTTGCCTAGTCCTGCATCGGCGAGCATCGTCATTACGTCCATGAGTTCGGTGAATCCGACCCCTTCCAGGGCTGGACTGAGGATGTGACTGCCCAGAGGAATAAGGGCTTTCAGGATTGTTACGGATACGTCTTCTGCGACGTTGCTAGTCTGAAAGAGGATGAAAAAAATTACAATCTTTCACAGGTTTCTTTAAAAAGAAATTTAAGTTAGTTTGTACTTAATAAATCACAAATATACCATAGGAAGCAGGGGAAACTTGTGATACAATAAATACAAGTTAAGATATCGCGCAAGGAGGCGTGGCTTAGTAACGTCAAGCTTCTGCGGTCATCCACCGGTTCCCATATGATTTCAACGGATGTATTGAAAGTTTAACGGATTGTCTTTTCTTATTTTAGTGGTATTTGCTCAGTAGATCACTCTACCGAAACGAGGACTAAATCTAATAACAAATTTAAATTACCAAAAAATTTAACAACCGTCAAAAAAAGTTTATGGATTACTTAGCATCAAAATCATTAAATTTACTCCCAGATAATATAAAATCAATTAAAAATATAAAAAATTTTAGTAAAAAGTGTAATCAGATCGGAATACAGAAAAGTTGTCAATACATTTTCAGTAAATCAATAAGGATTGTGAGCATGTTTCAGTAACGTGTGTCACATAGAATTATAATATAGATAATATAAATAAAATAATATATAATTATAATTTTAGATTTCGATACATACACCTCGGTGGCTATTATTGGGTTTTGTATTTATTATATTATATTATACTGGGTGGCCCAGAAGTCCGGAATAAAATTAATATAGCCTTAACCTGTAACTTTTGGGGGAAACGCTCGGACACCTCAATTTAGTTTTATATATGCTCACATTTTGACGTTATTCGTTTGTTTTTTTATAGACATTTGTCAAAGATATGACGACATCGATCTTTTTTTTTAAATACGAACAGAGAGCTTGTGATACATCACTTGAAAGCTAATATCTCGTACAGTATGCTCATAAATTTTAGCGCGATTCTGTCAAGCTATTTCAAAATGGCGACTGTTAAAAAATCTCTATTTAAATAAGTGGAAATGATAAATCATTGATGTTTTTTTTTACCTTTCAAGGTAAGAAATCTTCATTGTTTCACGTTCTGACATTGTGTCGCGTTCAGAAGATGTCTTACCTTGAAAGGTAAAAAAACATCAATGATTTATAATTTCCGCTTATTTAAATAGAGATTTTTTAAAAACTTTTAACAGTCAGCATTTTGAAATAGCTTGACAGAATCGCGCTAAAATTTATGAGCATACTGTACGAGATATTAGCTTTCAAGTGATGTATCACAAGCTCTCTGTTCGTATTTAAAAAAAAAGATCGATGTCGTCATATCTTTGACAAATCTCTATAAAAAAACAAACGAATAACGTCAAAATGTGAGCATATATAAAACTAAATTGACGTGTCCGAGCGTTTTCCCCAAAAGTTACAGGTTAAGGCCATATTAATTTTATTCCGGACTTGTGGGCAACCCTGTATATTAAAAATATTAAAATGTTAAAAAATAAATGTTAAATGTCAAATTATTTGGAACTGCTAGATATCATATATTGTGTTTATTGTATCATGGGTAAATTACATGTGAAAAAAGAATACTAACTATCCATACCTGTTTGACAATATAGCTCGTCAACGCCTGCAACAATTGGCTATTTTCTTGTACTAATGACTTCTTATCGTCTCCTCCCATACTGACGTATAATTCTTTACCTTCCGAACTGGCAGTACTTGATTGCTTGGTTAGCTTTGGAGCAGGACCGCTAAAACATAGATTTTTATAGCTATTTTCCGATTAAAAAAATAGTAAAAGTTAATTTTAAAGGCTCTTGCAGTAAAAAGGAACTTAAACCTACCCCGTGCTCTCCGGCTCGGCCGGTCCGATAATAATCTGCCTCAACCACGCCTGCAATTTGATGCTGTCGACTTCGGCCAGCTTACCCATACTGGAACACAAATAGTTGAGACTCGGGTCGGTCGAACTCTTTTCGGCGGCTTGAAACAATTTGTTGAAGAAGTGAAGCACGCGGGTGCTGTATTGTTGAGACATGCGAGGGCTCGAGACGGACATTAGGACTTTGACCAAGTCCCTGTCTCCTAAAACAGAAAATCATTTGTTCAAGAAGTAGTCCATTCTCTCGGCGGTTAAAGTATTAAGAAATGTCTGTCTAAACCATAAAAGTTTTAATAGTAAAATGGGGGAAGAACTTTACATAAAAGTAAAGAAAATGAATTAAAACTTACGAGGACATAAGCAAGAATATAATAAGTTCAAGGTAAAATTCTACTTTTTATGCCAAAATAGAAGTAGAAGGTCGAATAATGTTCTATTTAACTTTTTAATTCATTTACTTAAATGTTATGTAGAGTTCTTCCCTGAATGTAGTTTAGATTCATATCCCTACGGAATATCCGTTCATTTTTTTTAACTGTACAGGGTGTCCCATTTTCGACACTTTTATATGGTATCTCCGTACTAGTAGTGCTATCAAATAACTAATGTAGGTGTCATGTACTCTTTTTGGGTCAAACTTAAAACGATAAAATCAAAATTGGAAAATTCTCGCTCGCTTAAGAGATCCGGGGGAAAATCAAAAAATTAATCATTTCAAAATTACCCTATATTTTCTTAGTTAAAATGTTTTCTACAGAAGTTTCTTTATAATGATTTTTGAATAATCTGCCGTATTTAGAATAAGTATACGCGGTCAGGTAAAAAAGTTATCGGGCCTAACCTCATTTTTTAATATTTTAATCTAAGAAGATTGAATTTTAAATGCTATTTTCAAATATATAACACGCATAGATAATATTGGTTTCCTAGGCGATTTATTTAAACTTTATTACTTTAAACCTCAGTAGGCCATGAAACAAAAGCTAATATCCTAGAGACAACTATGTTGACATTCTAGTTGTTATTAACATTTAACGTCAACTTCATTTTCACATATTCATTTGTGAAAATGACTTATCAACATTTTGAAAAATTTGATATGATATCTATCATCCATGATGTGTTATAAATTTGAAAAGAGAGTTTAAAATGCTATCTTTTTAGATTAAAATATACAAGGTGGTCCATTTAAGAAAATTAGGTTAGGTCCGATATCTTTCTTACCTGACCTCGTATACTTATTCTGAAAACGGAAAATTATTCAACAATCAATATAAAGAAACTTCCGTATAAAATATTTTTCTGTATCTCTTTTAACTAAGAAAATATAGGGCAATTTAGAAATTGTCAATTTGTTGATTTTCCCGCGTATATCTCTTAAGTGAGTGAAAATTTTCAAATTTTGATTTTACCATTTTAAGTTTGACCCAAATAGAGCATATGACACCTACATTACTTTTTTGATAGCACTAACAATAACGGAGATACCCTATAAAAGTGTTGACAATGGGACCCTATACAGAGTGTTCCATAATCACTTGCCACAATAATTCAGACTGTAGTCGTTCTTGAAAACAAGTTCATATGAACATATGCCAGCAACGGCTTAAATATTTTGCTAAAAATATATATAAAACCCCATTATATTCAAATTGAAATTTATTATTATTGGATATTTATTTTTATGATCTTTTGGAAGTAAATTAAAGATAGCAAATTAAATTCAGTCGTATCTTGAACCTTTACCGTTGTGTAAATATGAATACGATGTAATAAAACAGCTGAATCAATAGTACCTGTGAAAAAGTTCTCAAGGGCCTGTCTACCAGAACTCTTCTCGATTATTTTTTCATAAAATATCAGGCAGCTATGCAGGATCTTTTCATTCACTAAAGCGGCTTGGACAGCCGGTACCACTTCACTCGAACTACTAGTACAGTTCATTAGAAGGCTATAGGTGTGATCCAAAACCCTGAAAGTTTATTTAGTTTATTGGAAGCATAAGGGTGGGAAGGAAGCGACATCCTGTATGAAATACAACTTTTAACAAAGAGGAATATAATACAGTGAGTCCCAGAAGAAATGTCTAAATTCATTTAAAATTCAGCGGTAAGTTTTTTCAAAAAACGCTCGTACCCGTCGATTTTGATTTTTTGATTTATTTTTTTTGTGGTAATTTCATGTATACAGGGTGGCTCAAAAATAAGTTACGACCATCAACTTCATTTTTTCAAATGAAAACATATATTTTTTATTTCATTTTTGAATTTTGCATTGAATTCTAAGCATGTTTCATGTACCATGTCCTATACATAAACTCAACAGTTATTGAAAAAATTAGGATTGAACATATCATTTAGGGAATCCAACGATCTATCAAACCTTCTGGCAATATGGCGTTTTGGGCTCCATAATAAGTAAGAGTGTACTGTCTCACTGTCACCATAGAAACTGTATGACAATTTTATTTCAAATAAGTATAATTATTGTCAAGCGTAGTTTCAAAGTTGCGGTTTTCACAATAATGGTGAAGTTAACGGAACGGGAAAAAATTGAAATTCTATGCATTCTGTGAACCTCTATCATCCAATGCGGATTTTCTGTTGCCCAATATTGACAATTTTGTCTGTTCACATTACCATTCAAATAGAACGTAGCTTCATCCGAAAAAATAATATTTTTTACTAAATTATTATCTAGATTGCACATATTTTGCATGCGTCCGCAAAACTCACTTCGCCTATCGAAATCATCTTCAAATAGCTCATGCACTGGAATAACTTTGTATGGGTGATATTTGTGCTTTTGAACTACTCGGTGAACAACAGATTTCGGCATGTGTAAATCGGCCCAAATGTGCGACAGGGGAGTACATGGATTTTCTTCCAAGGAAAGCAAAACGTCAAGTTGTTCATTTTCATCTCGAGTAGGACGACCAGATTTAGGCAAATCTCTAACATGACCGAATTCTCTAAACTTAGCCTCTATTCTACTCACCATCTTTTGACATATGGGAGGACGATCAGGATGGATTTCATTAAATAATTGGGCTGTTTCTATTTGAGTACGTGTTTTATCACCAAACCCAACCATGCATAGAATTTCAATTTTTTCCCGTTCCGTTAACTTCACCATTATTGTGAAAACCGCAACTTTGAAACTACGCTTGACAATAATTATACTTATATGAAATAAAATTGTCATACAGTTTCTATGGAAATAAACGGTGACAGTGAGACAGTACACTCTTAAGCTGGATTCATAGTTGCCGTAACGTATGCCGTAAGACGTAACGTTAAGACGTAAGAAAAATAAACATGTGATTTGCAATAGAACCGTTTATAGTCCGAGTTAAGCCGTAAGCCGTAAGCAGTAAGAAGTAAGAAATGGTTCAAGTTCATTTCTTACGTTACGTCTTACGGAATCGGTTCGGATCGGTCATACTCGTGCATAACCGCCATGTTGACATCCCCAAATTCGACACTTTGCTAATAAATAGGTGATAAATAAATTGCTAATAAATACCAGAACAATATTGATCCCGTTATTATAACGAGGTCGTCATCGCTTGGAGTCATATTTTCACTTTTAAATAAACACACATGTGAAAAACCATAACCTACAAACTCGTAACCTGAAAATTCTTAACGAGAATATAAATGGGCATATCCTTACGTCTTACGTCTTATCGACTACTGCTTACGTCTTACGGCATACGTTACGGAAACTATGAATCCAGCTTTACTTATTATGGAGCCCAAAATGCCATATTGCCAGAAGATTTGATAGATCGTTGGATTCCCTAAATGATATGTTCAATCCTAATTTTTTCAATAACTGTTGAGTTTATGTATAGGACATGGTACATGAAACATGCTTAGAATTCAATGCAAAATTCAAAAATGAAATAAAAAATATATGTTTTTATTTGAAAAAATGAAGTTGATGGTCGTAACTTATTTTTGAGCTACCCTGTATACATGAAATTACCACAAAAAAAAAAAAAAATTAAAAAATCAAAATCGACGGGTACGAGCGTTTTTTGAAAAAACTTACCGCTGAATTTTAAATGAATTTAGACATTTCTTCTGGGACTCACTGTATAATAAAATGTGACCTACCTTATATAGACCCGTTTTTGCCTTTCATCGGTCTCGGTATCGCCAATCATTTTATCCAAAGCCTTGATCGCCACGTTGTACAAGAATTCCATCCTGGCGTCGGTCGTTATGGAAACGAGTAGTTCAATCGCCTTGTTCTTGGTGTCGGTATTTTCGATCTTAGGGGCGTGCTGCACTACAAACTTAACCAAGTTCTCCAGGGTGCGTTTTAGCGAAAGATCGATGCTAAAAGTCAGGCCCTTAGACAAGGAAGATATGTGGATATCTATTATTTTCAGGAGGTAGCTTTCGGAAGGGATGATATCATTGCAGTATTGCATCTAAAAAAAATAAAGCATTAATTAACAACTTCCTATGGTAAATATAACTTGTCACGAGTAGTATATTCTTTCAAAATCCAAATTAAAACTCACTGACAATGCTACATCATTTTTATAAAGCTAATTAATGCATTGTTACTTTATTATAAGGAATACATGTTTTATTCTAAAGAATGTCGGCTTCCGTGTGTGCCACTTACCGAAAATATGTCTTCCAAAAACGACGTCCGCCACTCTTGCAGTACCGAACTCACATTGCTCGGTAAATTCGACTCAATTTCACTGGCCAACGTACTTAAGAGGGCGTTATCCTTTGACGATATAGCCAGTACGTCATGCATGGCTTCCAAATCCTTTAACTGCACCTATAAAAAGAAGTTTTGAAAAAATACTACATAACGATATCCAAACTATACAATATTTACATCAATATAAGTTATACAGGGTGTTCCTTAATGACGTGCTAATATTTCAGGGTGTGACTCCTTAGGTCATTTTATAAAGAAAAGTTCATATGAACATATGTCCGCAACGGTTTAAATATTTTGCTACAGGGTGTTGAATTTTTCTTTTTTAAATGGTTTTTTTTTAATATCTCCGAAAGTACTTTAGATATTAATTTCAATTTTGGTATGTGTTAATAGGATATAGAACCACAAATTTTAGTTAGAAAAGTTATTCAATTGTTCCATCAGTGGCGTCCCTGCAAAGTCCTCTGATATTTTTTACAAAAAAGATGGTACGCCACTGACATTGTTCCATGTGGATATTTTTTCTGATTAGCCTGGTCAATTCTACATGAAAACGGTCTCTTGAGTTTTTCTCGTCAGACGCACTTTTCTGGAGTAAAACCACTAAATTCATATTGAAAAAATTATTATTAACATTGATAAAATAATTAATGATAAATTTTGTTTTATAAAAATTGTTGGAAATGGCCACCTTTTATTTTTATACAACAAAATTTATCATTAATTATTTTATCAATGTTAATAATAATTTTTTCAATATGAATTTAGTGGTTTTACTCAAGAAAGGTGCATCTGACGAGAAAAACTCAAGAGACCGTTTTCATGTAGAATTGACCAGGCTAATCAGAAAAAATATCCAAATGGAAAAATGTCAGTGGCGTACCATTTTTTTTTGTAAAAAATATCAGAGCATGTTTGCAGGGACGCCACTGGTGGAACAACTGAATAACTTTTCTAACTAAAATTTGTGGCTCTATATCCTATTAATACATACCAAAATTGAAAATAATAGTACTTTCGGAGATATTAAAACATAACCATTTAAAAAATAAAAATGCAACACACTGTAGTAAAAAATTTAAGCCGTTGCGGACATATGTTCATATGAACTTTTCTTTATAAAATGACCTAAGGAATCACACCCTGAAATATTAGCACGTCATTAAGGAACACCCTGTATAAGTTGAAAACTTGCCACACTCAATATCTCGCTTCTAATAAATATTATTAGAAATTTAATTGAAAGACACGTCTATTTTATTATGAAGGGGACCCCTTTAAAGGATATTTGCGGCCTCCGTGATTTAGGGGTAGATGTTAATTCTTATTACTGCTTCTCTAAAAAATTGACGTATAAATCATTTTCGAATCCTCAGGTTTAAAAATTTCTGTTCTAGGATTGGAAATAATTCATAATTTCTTCTCTAAAGAGCAAAGTCGTTTGTTTCAATCACATCCAAGTTATCATTTTTGTACAGAGTCACTTTGACTTTCAATATTTGCATTATTAGTTGCTAGCCATAAAGATAACACACGAATGCGCGCGAACCAATTCGTTTGTTAATTCTTTGGCTAAATCTAGAATTATGCGAGATTAAATTTAACGGCAGTTAAACCCACTGAAAATAACGACGCATAATATTCTTAAAATTAACTCCACTCGCTTACCTTCTCTGTATTTTCCACATTCTGATCGACAACCAAATGAAACATAGACCATCTGGTACAGTGTAGGATGGACTGTGCCAACTTTATCACGTGGGGCACTAAATCCTGCACGCAAGACCGTTCCGAAACAGATATCGACGGCGTTTCAGTTTCTGAAACCTCATCCAAAGCAACCTGAGAATAAAAAACAAATTAGGATACTTACAACGGGAAAATGTTTTACAATAATCTTACCTCTACTTTTGCCACTAAGCAATCCAGCAATATCAGTTGCCACAAGGACGGTAAAGCTTCTTTTCCTATGGGACCTTTAGATACTTCTGGAGTGAGCGTTATAATGCAACTTTTGGCCAATGTAGCATCGTATTCGACGTTGTTGACTGCATCCGACACGGCCTTTAAAAGTTTGTCGGTGTTTTGTGTATACATACCCTAAAAACAAATAGTAGACGTAAATATATAAAATAGAAGCGTCAAGCACACTTCAACATTAAGGCTTTACAAAGTACTTAGTGGTGTTCCACAAGGATCAGTTTTAGAACCTGTACTTCTATATACAGGGTGCCCCAAGTAAAGTGGCCTATTAGAAGTATCTCGAGAACTAAATGAGATTTTATTTTGAAAATTTGGCTGTGGCTATAAGAAATGATTTTCTACATTTCTAAAATATTTTGGATGATGCGGTGTTGCCGCATCATACCGAAAGTGGTAGCAACTTCGGAATTTTAAATGAATTACCCTATATATTATATTTTTTTTGGAATCTAGGTAAAAATCTAGAACAGTTCTCTGTATAATATCATATACCTATCTTTAAGACTTTTTGAATTATAAATAATTTTGTGATTTTTTAACGCCGTATCGTTACCTGAAAAGAAAATCGTATCTTTTTAGCGGTTACAGCTAGAAAGCTGAAATTTTGACAATAGTTTCACAAGACCATCGCAATTTTATAATTTTGAACAGTATTGAATTCGTTTCATACAGGGCGTCTCCATAACAATATTTCTGAGGCAGATGAATTATTGCAAAAATCTTATTTTTTTTAAATGGGACACCCCGTATTTGATATGTTTTGCTAATAGAGGATCAAATTTTCTATCTAATGATATTATGTGTTCCTATACGTATCTTCACTATTTTCGGACTTATAGCGAAATTTAAAAATTATCTTATAAAATTATATTTTTTGATAGTGTGGTTGGCTGTGGAATGGATTCATAGGAACAAAATAATGAAAAATCCATTTGACGTTATGTCTGAGTTATTGTAATAAAAATGGCTAATTCACATTATTCGAGCTTAGATATTTTAAGTTTATTTTATATTTGTGGGGAGTGTGGTAGAGTTTTATCTAGAACTTGCAGAAAATTTAATGAACTGCATCCTGATGCAGCTCCTATGACTCCCTAAAAGTTGATTGGCCGAGGCGGTCCATGGAAATGGCCCCAAGGTCTCCGATCTTACCCCCTAGAATTATATCTATGAGATAGGATTAAAGAAATAGTATACAAGACACCCGTCACAACAAGGGAAGATTTAGAAAATCGAGTACGAACAGCTTTGGGGTCTCTAGAAGAGAAAGAAATGAAAGAGGTGACAAATGAACATGTTATAACCACAATTTATGAATGTTTAAGAGCGATCGGAGGGCATTTTAAACAATTTAGTTATTAGTTATTTTATTGATGTAATTTTCATTTTGTTTATTTATTTATTAATAAATTCCTTATTGGTTAAATATTTTTTTTTACAACAACACAGACATAACGTCACATGGATTTTTCATTATTTTGTCTCTATGAATCCACAGCCAACTACCAAAAAATATATTTTTATAAGATAATTTATAAATTTCGCTATAAGTCCGAAAATAGTGAAGATAGGTATAGGAACACATAATATCATTAGATAGAAAATTTGATCCTCTATTAGCAAAACATATCAAATACAGGGTGTCCCATTTAAAAAAATAAGATTTTTACAATAATTCATCTGCCTAAGAAATATTGTTATTGAGACGCCCTGTATAAACCGAATTCAATACTGTTCAAAATTATAAAATTGCGATGGTCTTGTGAAACTATTGTAAAATTTTCAGCTTTCTAGCTGTAACCGCTAAAAAGATATGATTTTCTTTTCAGGTCCCGATACGGCGTTAAAAAATCACAAGATTATTTATAATTCAAATACTCTTAAAGATAGGTATATGATATTATACAGAAAACTGTTCTAGATTTTTATCTAGATTCCAAAAAAAATATAATATATAGGGTAATTCATTTAAAATTCCGAAGTTG
Source organism: Barypeithes pellucidus (assembly GCA_963991005.1). Lineage (NCBI taxonomy): Eukaryota > Metazoa > Arthropoda > Insecta > Coleoptera > Curculionidae > Barypeithes > Barypeithes pellucidus. The sequence goes on along the minus strand of OZ022565.1, from coordinate 18,850,678 downwards.
CTACCACTTTCGGTATGATCCGACAACACCGCATCATCCAAAATATTTTAGAAACGTAGAAAACCATCTCTTATAGCCACAGCCAAATTTTCAAAATAAAATCTCATTTAGTTCTCGAGATACTTCTAATAGGCCACTTTACTTGGGGCACCCTGTATACAGGGTGTTTCTAAAAACAACACTGTTTAAGATACATCAATGTTCTTACCTGTTTAACAAGGCAGTCTTTAAGCCACCGATTAAAGTTCTTGTGTGCAGCTCGGGGGCCCCATATCAAAGAATGCATCAGTAGGGGACCCGGGGTAAGAATTTCCCCTGTCGCCAAGCGTTCCATGTAGGGGATCGAAGGAGGTAGGAGGTGTAACAACCTCCAACATATCGTAAAGCAATACTGGGTAGCACATAACCCCAAAATAGGCATTTTCGATGCGCTGGTGGCGCTGATGTTATGGGTTATGTTCAGTATTTCGATCAAAGCGTCCAAAAGTAAAGGATATCTCAGCTTGTCTGGGGTTCCCAGAATGAAATTGCACGCTAGACCGTCGAGTTTCGGCGAATCTTGATTGCTAACCTGAAAATATTGAAAATTAAAAATATACGACATTGTAACTTTTAAATGGTTGGTAATTATTACCTCCAGATTCGACAGTTTATAGAATCTCGGTGTGGGATGGCTCTCGTTTGATATTTTTCTATAAGGTTCCTCAATCTCTTTCCATAGCGCTTCGGGCTTCGGCGTCCCTCCCTCCTTGTAGTCTGCGTTTAGATAAGTTAGATCAAAAAGGTTTCGTTGAATCTAAAGGATCGAAACTCTATTTAATCAATAAATCTTTAGCATTCATTTCAATCCTTATAAAACAATAATAAAACTTTATCAGTATTTTCAACTAGTACACTTCTCCACGGCGTTACCATGGTAACTAGTAGGAACTACGAAATAATACCAAAATTTATAGGGGTTAGTACAGAGATTATAAGAGTAATTGCTGACCTAGATTGCCTAAGAAGATATAGTTTTGGTGATATAATGTACACTGTATACGACTTAAAATGTTTCTCGAGAATTAACACTTTTCCTTACCTTTTCCAATAACGACGTAGGCACATCATACAGATGCTTCATGATATAATCAAACAACAGCAAAAGCCGCGATAAGTTCAACAATTGCGATTCTTTAAGGTTGCTCCTCGCTATTTCTGAGCATCTGAGCACTCCACCCGCCATCAGAAGCACCACGGATTTCTTCTGCATTAGGTTTAGTGAGTGAAAGAGGTATAATAAGACCTCAGCGTGTTCAACATTCAAATCTAGAATATAAAGTATTTAAATTAAATGCGGAGCAGAAAATTGACTTTATAGAGTGGAAACGAAGATGAAAATGAGAACAAAATTATGAATGAGGAAAATCATTACATAGAAAAAAATATGGATAATACGAACCTTCAATATCGGATTCTGATGGAGCTTGCGAGGCATTTAAAACGTTTTCTATCAATGTATTTACCAGTCTATGCCATATGCTGATCACAGAAGCTTCTTTTTCATTTTGGGGCCTTAGCAATAGAACCTATAATCATTAAATGGATTTTATAAAAGGTCTCAATGGGCAAATTTATTGTATACATACATTTTTGTTTCTAGGGCCAAATATAGCTACAATATTGCGCTGTAACAATGTTCTTACCAAATATAAAACTGTTTTATACAAGTTTTTTTAAACATCCATAGAACTTACATTATACATTACATTATCTTTTTTGTGGTATAATTTGGATCTTAAATATTATTACAGTACTTCTATCTGAGATTTTCAGACTTATAGGTTCTTTTTAATTGTTGCTAGAACGTCTCCCAATTAAATTTCATACAAAAATAAAAAGTCTATACTTTTCAGGTGGTATTAATATCAAATACCAATGTATGGGAAAATTATTATTTCCCAGACCACCTTATACAATAAGGGCGTATTTTTGTCTACACAGTAGCACTTTAAAATACTATTTCAGATTGAATGGTACTACCAAGAAAAGGAAGCCTGTTCCATTGATAGGATCCCAATAAACATTTTTGTTTGTATAATAGTTACCGTAAATGTTATATCACCTACCTTATATAACTTACAGTTATATATTTAGTAACAGAAATATTTCCGTTACTCTTATAAACCCCTTACAGCGCTTAAATGGGGAGTTTATAAAGGTTGTGAAAACCTATCTAAACTAGGTTTAGTAACGCTATATACCTTGAAGTTATATAACTAAAAGTAACAGAAATATTGTGGTTACCACTATATAACATCCTAAATAACCTGTCGCAACAGCTTTAGTGGTTCTCGAAATATTTCCGTTACTAAAATTTCGTCACTTCTATCTATTATGTCATCTGTCAGGTGTCACTTTATATTGTGAAGGCTTATATTTTGTCTCTCTTAAGACACATTTTATTTATTATTAATGGTCTTTTTCTGTTTCCATAATATTGAACAGGTTGGATTTAGTCGGATGACTTATTACCGACGGCACTCGCTATTATAATAATAGTACAACTTAATGAAATGATAGTTTTATTTTGAGCCTTGTACCTATGTATGACTCAAAATTTAGGTGGGAAGAGTTTTTACTGCAATAATAGAACTAATAGTCCCAGAAAATGGAAGGGCCCTCAAAATACCCAATAATATGTAAATTTAGGTCACATTTTCAGAAAAAAAAAATATAATTTTTTAATTTTACGACGATTTAATACTAAATGTTATTAGTATCTGCCACCATTGGATAAGTAAGCGGTGAATTTTGACTGATTGTTGATAAATTTTGTATTTTTGTAACTTCCCTTTCTAATAGGTCCAAATTTAACTAAACAATCATGGCGGAATTAATGTAGTAACGATATAAACGTTGTAAAGCATAATATAACCCAATAGTAACAATATATAACTTCAGTAGTGTTGATATAACACTTAAGGGCTCCAAAATGTTCTTTATATAAAATTAACACCATTATATTACTAAAAGTGCTTTTAAATTACCTATTAGATAGGCAACCGCGGGTTCTCGTATCAGAGAGATTGAGTGTTTATTGGTACTCCATACAGACGGTAAAACTGCGTAAAGAAAATTTGTCAAAGCCGCGAGATATTTATGAAAGATAAAAACGGTATACTTATTAATAACGGTGGATGGATAATCAGTACGCGATTCGCCCCAGAGCCAGTAAAACAGCCCGTAGAAATGACACCTGGTCAAAATAGCATTTTTGCATTCCTGATATGATTACTGTGACCAGGAACATCTTCGAAGACGTTAAATGGACTTGCATCAGTGGAAATTATTTCTTCTACATGACATCTACTGAACTGATACTTGTCAGGTTATTAACACTAGTAATCGGGATTGAGGACTGAATTTAAGATTTTAGTAAAGTTTTTTGAAACTTTGCGGCGAAAGGACGTGCTATGCTTTATTTTTTCCAGTTATTCATTTTAAAATGGGTACAAGAAATAACAAAAACTTTAACCTTACTAATATAAGAGACGACATGACGCCATTTTATAAACAAGGAAGGTAGTAATTTGTGTTGCTACTGTTTGCCAAGTTGTATAAAAGAAGCGGTCGTTACTAATATATTACCTAGAGTTTTATAATATAACTTAGCCAACACTAATATTTTCCAGTTTTTTTAAAGGTGATTGACATTACCTTTATATAACTAAAGGTATTTTAGTTGTCTAAAATTAGGTCACGGAAACCCTTATATAAATTTATTATAAATACATTGGTAACGCGTTACTACAAGTTGTATAAAATGGTGTTGGAAACAGTTATATTACCTTGTTATATACTTGTAGGTTATAGTAATCTTATAAACCCGTTATAACAATAGGTTACCAAAAGGCACTGATTATACAAACCCGAACAAACCCCAAAACCTTCTTATATACTTCTATTACCTCTATATAACCATTATATAAATTGATGTTACTATAAGTTACGAAAAATGTTTATTGGGATGTAACCACCTGCAGACCGGTTTCGAACTCTCGTCAGTACAGGGTAGGCGCTGCTGTTTTTTCTCGACTACCGTTGATAATACAGCGTGAAGTGTTCTCCGATGATAGGTATGTATACCTACCCTGTACTGACGAGAACAGTTCGAAACCGGTCTGCAGGTGGTTACATCCTATCAATGGAAAAGGCTTCCTTTTCTTCGTAGTACCATTCAATCTGAAACAGTATTTTAAAGTGCTTCTGTGTAGACAAAAATACGCCCTTATTCTATAAGGTATAATCGGGTGGTCTGGGAAATAATAATTTTTCCATACATTTGTATTTAAATTTCATACAGCTTAAAGCCCAAAATATATCCTGTAAGAATATTTTTACAACCCTTATAAAGACAGAAATGTCGGAGCGGTTCTTACCTGCGCTAAGACGGTTAAAGTCCTAGGATAAACCTGCAAGGGCCAAGCGTGTGGAACGTCCGCATTCCAGGGGGAAACCCCTAAATGATTTAGCAGACAAGCTTGTAGAGATGACAAATTATTACTAGTTATCAAGTTATGGGTAAACTTCATCAAGGCGCTGGAAAATTCACTATATTGACCACCTGTAAATAAAAAGGTCACCACTTCAATCATAGCTTTATATAGGCTTGGCAAAGTCACGGAATATAATATAATGAATATAATTTTTTCATTCATTTTTTTTACACTCTCGGAAAAGTATATGCAAGGGTTGACTTGTCAGAAAATGTCTTTCCCGTGACATTTTCAAACATATACAGGGTGACCGGGAACATGTGGGAAATCTCCCGGATATGAAGAAAACACGTAAAAATAATACTATAGGTTCATATAAACTTCTATCGTATAGGCCTCCTCTTCGGAGATTTGGACTCCCAAAAAGCACCAATAGAATCAAGTTTTTTACACATAATTATTGAACCACCTGGTATATTTCAATTATTTTTTAATATGATGTATACCAGGTAAGACCCGTCAAATTACTACCCAAGAATCTGTTGTGAATTACTCACAGCTGCAGGGGCGGACTAGCTGTAACACTCATGGGCCCATTTTTTTTACGCCCTGTATGATGAGAACTTTGGACAATGTTTTTTACATACCTTTAACTATTGGCTAAAAATTAAGTACTCTTCATTCATGTCGCTAATCCTAACCGTTTTCGAAAAAACGGTATTTCCTATACATCATGTGCTTCGGGTATTTCAATAAAAGATACATCTTTGTTCCGATCCAATGTCCAACCTTCAAGATTCCGCTTTTTCATATTTAGCCCATGAGCAGTTAGGGGACTCAGTGTAAATAAAATGACGTTTTCTCGAAAACGGTTAGGATTAGCGACATGACTGAAGAGTACTTAATTTGTAGTCAATAGTTAAAGGTATGTAAAAAACATTGTCCAAAGTTCTCATCACACAGGGCGTAAAAAAAATGGGCCCATGAGTGTTACAGCTAGTCCGTCCCTGCAGCTGTGAGTAATTCACAACAGTTTCTTGGGTAGTAATTTGACGGGTCTTACCTGGTATACATCATATTAAAAAATAATTGAAATATACCAGGTGGTTCAATAATTATGTGTAAAAAACTTGATTCCATTGGTGCTCTTTGGGAGCCCATATCTCCGAAGAGGAGGCCGATACGAAAGAAGTTTATATGAACCTATAGTATTCTTTTCACGTGTTTTCTTCATATCCGGGAGATTTTCCACATGTTCCCGGACACCCTGTATACAGTTTTGAATTTATTGAGAATGTACTATCTAAAGCGGTACAGCGCCTCTCAGCAACGCTCTACGACATTTCATCAGATATAAAAGTCGTAGAGGGGGACTTAAACTCCACGAAGAAAAACAAATTACTGATATTCCACTGCACGGACCCCTATTGTCACCGTGTCTCTAACTATAAAGAAAATTTAAAAAATCGGAAAAATCAAGTCAAAAGTAAACAAACAGCCGATTGAGCAATCCAAACCCACCATTCCGTACCAGTACGCGGATTATTCTGACGGTGGCAAATCAGTTGACAATCGATACTTTTGCTCTATGAACACCGAATTTTTGGTCAGCAGTCGCAGATTCTGCTTCTGTAAATTTTAAACAAGCCTAGTCCTAGTCTAGACCATTACGAGGTACCAAACAAAATAATAGTACAATTATTAGTCCCCCTATTAAAAGGAAAGAGTCCACAAAGACTTCACAAGTAATATCTTACCCAGCTCAGATTTAGCCCATTCCCTGTCCAAATCCCGGATAATGGCGGCTAAAATAATCATCTGCTGCTCGGTCAATCCATTTTTCACATATCTCTGAACAAAAGTAGCTTTCGAACACAAAAAATGTTTATTGAGAAAACCGAAAATCGTTGTAGCCAAAGAGATGTATCCGTCGACCTGCAATGAAAAAAAAAATACAATTCCCAAAAAAAAATAATCGAAAAATTCGCCTAATTTTGATGGTATTGTAATATGTTATTGAATTATTTCACACCGTGCAAATCGATATAAAAAAAATCCTGAAATCCTGAAAAACTGTAACTATGTTTAATGGTGAACTGTGATTTAATCACTGATATCAACAAATCACAGGTAGTCACAGTTCCTTTGCAGCAATAAAAAGGGCGATGTGATCACAGTTTAAACAAATCACTTTTTAGTACGTATTTCGCTTTTACTAATCTATCTTTTTGTTTAAAATTTATTCTAGTGAGCTCTGGGCATTCTTTAAAGAAACAGGTAATAAGAAAACTCAAATGATTAACGATTCTATTCTTAAATAATAATAATAATAATAATAATAATAATAATAATCTTTATTGTCTAACAGAATAAAATCCAATTACAAGACAATATGACCTGTAAAAAAAAAATTATACATAAGCAACAAAAAATCCAACAGATAGGAAAAAGAGAAAAAAAAAAGAGAGAAAAATAATGGTTGCATAAAGGTAACAGTCTATGCTATATAAGTTTAGTAAATTGGGTATTGGACAAACCGAATACATCAATGTCATTAAGGGTATTATTGAAAATCAACATGGATTGGTATACAGGTGTTTTAATCAGAAAGTTAGAGGAGGGAGTTGGGAGATAAAAGACGGGATGGTGCCTAACTGAACGAAGAGGAACATGGAAAAGAATACAAGACAGCAGCTCCGGGGAATCGATGAGCGAACAGCAAATACGATACAAAAACTGCATAAACATGAGGTATCTGCGGTTAAGGAGCGATGGCATCTGGAATCTAGACAACAGTGCATTCTGGTTAGTGCCCCGGGTAGGATATATACCATCTTCTCTATAGGCGATAAACTTGACAAACTTTCTTTGTACGTTCTCTAGTAAAATAATATATTTATGAAAGACCGGATGCCAAATAACACCACCATATTCCAACTTAGACCGCACAAAACTGTAATAAAGGGTTTTCAGGGTTTTGATGTTTGAGAAATCAGTCGAATTCCGTATGATAAATCCCAGGGCCTTCATCGCACTGCTGTGAATGCTCCTAAAGTGGTGGGAGAAGGAAAGCTTATTGTCGAAAACTACCCCGAGGTCTTTAAACGTTCCGCAGTGCTCAATGGTTGTGTTGTCAAGAGTATAATCAAAATAAACGTAATCGGCTTTGTTCGTAAAAGACATAGTGAAGCATTTACTTAAATTTAGCGGCAGGTTGTTTGTCTTACACCACATCTCCAGAATGTTCAAATCCCTTTGCAATAATATACAGTCCGTTATATCAAGTATTATTCTGAAAAGTTTCAAGTCATCAGCGAATAGTAGTACTTTGCTGGATAGATTTACACTTATGTCATTGATAAACAAGAGGAATAATAAGGGGGCCAAATTACTACCCTGCAGAGCACCACTCGAGGCTAAAAAAGTAAAGGATTTATGACCACGAATCATCACATATTGTACACGATCCCTAAGATATGAGTTAAGAAAAGAGACAAATTTATTAACAAAACCCAAGCCGGCCAGTTTATGTAACAGGATGGAGTGGTCAACTCTGTCAAAGGCCTTCGAGAAATCCGTATATATCGCATCTACTTGCTTGCGGTCATCCATAGCCTGCCCAACAAATTGGGTAAAACAAGCCAGGTTAGTCACTGTGCTACGAGCATTGAAGAAACCGTGTTGATGAGGTGAGATAAGCAGTTTTACCTGATTAAAAGTACATTCATAAACCGCCATCTCGAAGACCTTGGCAAAGGCCGACAATATAGAGATAGGTCTGTAATTGGATATCACACTGGCATTACCTTTTTTGAGTACTGGGGTGATCCTTGCTTCCTTCCATACATCAGGAAAAGAACTAGTTTTAAGCGATAGGTTAAAAATAAAAGATAGAGGTTTAAGAAAGGGAGCGGCACAGTCTCTGACAAGAAAAGTAGGCACATTGTCGGGCCCATGTGCCCATTTTTTAATTTCTTTAGAGACTTCAAGATTAGTTCGTCAGGAAGGTGTTCCAGGGAGATAGATGAGCTCTCCATAGATAAGTGTGGTGAAAGAGCTTGCCTGGAAGAGGTGGAATAAGCAGATTTGAAAAAGTTTGCAAATGCATTTACAATATCGTTAGGCTTAGAGTATTGGGTGGTGTTGTCAGTGAATATCTCAGGTAAAGCGCAGGTTTTGTTTTTTGAGTTGATGAAGGACCAGAAGTTATTCGGATCGTTGGATATAGAAGTTTCGGCCTTATTGGTGTAGGCTTTATAGGCAACATTGATATTTCTCTCAATACTAGCACGGAGTGCTCTATATTGTTGCTGGAGCACTAGCGAGTAGGATTTTTTGATTAAATGATAATATACAATACGCACAAAATTATTAAGAATCCATGCGTATTTGCATGAACAAATAGTTTATTGGAAAGTACACAGTGTTTAGTTCATCATAGTTTTTTTTAAAAGGTATAATTCTATTGTTTGTTATCAATGTTGTGTAATATTTTTTACAGATTTTAGTTTTCATTTGTTACAGTCCTTTTAGTAGTAAAGTAGTATACATAATAAATAATTTAAATCCATCGACCATCACCCCCTAATTATTTTAGGATGCACGCAATATTCTTTTACATATATTATCTAGTTAATATCTCGCTTAGCAGTAATTTATAAACCATGATCACGTACGTCACACTTTAATTTCACTGATATCAAAAAATATCAATCACGTTTAACAACGTGATTGAAAAATCACGATATCGCTCACCACTATGTTGACTGCAACAAAATAAGTGGATTATTACCTCGCCTTTCTCCGGTACGATGGAAGGGCCTCTATTCGACTGGTTATTAGACTTGGTGTCCACATTATCAGAGCTGGAAGGTGACTTGGGCTCGGAGGGTTCCGGAGGTGCTAAGGTCTCTTCAAACCATTGTCCTAAGATCGGTTCACTATCGTCGTCTAAAAAAAAATGATTTTATCATACAAATTCAAACCAATAAACGTAATATAGTTTTTGCAGCGAACCCTCAAGCCTTTTCGACAGTTGACATCAGCAATATGTCATCGATCAGCTGTTTGGGGACTTAATCAAATACCCCAGTTTTAGAAGACCCGCATTGAGCGTGTTGTGTTTTTATATTTTTCCAGTTTGATTCGTGCCAATAAGTTTTAAAAGTGTATTTCCGTCGTTTTAGTATAGTTTATTTTGTTTCGAAAACTTTGATTAACTACATATTGAGTTGTTTGTGTATCTGGTAAACCACAGTAAGTACTAATCACGTAACGAAAAATTTATAGGTTAATGTTTTATTTTTCTGTTTTTAGGCGAAAATAATAATTGTGGAGCATAATTATTGTCTGCCTTCTACCTCAGCTGATGCCACCGTTAGAGAGACTAAGGTGAATTTTAATATTAATAAAAAAATTTCTAATGTTTTATTTCTTTCCGAGCGAGTTGAGATTTATTTCAGTTAAATATCAGGTAATACCTTTGTGTGGCGACTAGAATGTAGACAGTTTGGTTAGCTGGGAAAGTAGGAAATACCTGCATGAATTGTTAATAGTTTTGGTCAGAATTCAAGTGCAATTATTGATCATGTAGTGTGTAATAATATGTTTATCTAAGTTCACTATGTTTAGAACTTTGCAGATAATACTAAATTGTATATTGTTTATTAAAGTGGATGTTATTATAATGAGTAATAACGACCATGCTCATATTGTTCATTGCTTCATAAAATGCCATCTTGGGGAGAATGAAAAGTGGCAATGCGAAAGCGAAACTTATTTTTGGACATCTCTTCGAACAAAGTCAGGAAAAACTAAAAACTGAAACGCAAAATTGTCCCAATTTAACCGACTTCGCATCTCTTTACTCTTACCTTTCCCGAAATCGCAATAGGGAAGGCCGAAATACCCATTTTATTAGTTTTTTTGCATATATGATTTACGTAACCTACGTATTTACAGTATACATAGCCTACATATACAGAAGAAGGGTGCATATAGAATTTGCTTGTTATGATACTATACACTTAATAATAATAAGTTAATAATAATAAGTTACTATTGAACATTAAAATTGAAACAGAGGTAACAAGAGTGAACAACCTTTCAGCAAACAGTATATTTAGTTTTTTAATACAATAACCTTTCCTTAGAAAAGGTCCATAGCTATTTCCAGAAATGTTTTTTTTGTGCATCTGGTACAAAAACATGGAAATTTTTCCAAATGATTTGTATTTATATAACAGGGAAAAGAAATGATCATGGATGACTTTTTCGAAAAATTCAAGATACAATTTTTTACAGGTATAGTTAAGTCCATGTGTAGACACACTTGTATAAAGTTTACAGTAGGTAAAGATGGACACGCATGTAGATACGTACTTCCTATCTTTTTGTGAAGATAGAGGTACCTACTAGACATGTAATTATAGATAATGCCTTTATTTTATATATTTCAATAAATAAATAACAAAAAAAATAGAATGTGTTTGTGTGTTTTATTCCCTATAATAAATAATAAAAAATACATTTAAAAATATAAATAGGCTAGTTTCATTTTAAAAATAAACGTACGTACTATTTTAGTACGGTCCTGGAATTTCATACAAACCTAGGCAAAATAAATAACCAGCAGGCAAGTCATTAATGTCACGTGACATTTGACATTTCTAGCGAGAGGGTTCGCTGTAACGACTATAATATACAGTGATAGGCTAAAATATGGAACAAATTCATTTAAAAATCAGGTTTTATTTTTTTGTAAAAACGCTCGTACACGTCGATTATAATTTTTTCTTCTGGATTTTTTGCCTCAAAAAGAAATTATACTGGGTGTGTCAAAAAGTAGATGTAAAATTTTTTTGTATTTTAAATAGAACCACCCTATTTTTACTTATCATATAAATTCTACGTCAAATTCTGAGCATAATTCATGTAGCATACTCTATCCTTATCTCTAACGGTTTTAGAGAAAAATTACATCTTAAAAAAGAAATTTCTTTAAAAAAAGGTACATGTGTACCTACTTAAAGGTAAACAGGTAAATTTAAATTAATTGTTACTACGATAGCAAGTCATGTGTCAATCAAAAAGAATTTTAAGTATAATTTTGAAAAAACGGTGATCATGGTGCATTTAAATGAAACTCAAAGAATCGAAATTTTAATTTTTTATTGGATGTGGAGACAAAACAAGAAGTCAAGAAGAAGGTTCGGTAAACAGACAAAATTTTCGGTATTGGAGTACAAATAATCCCCGTTGGGTGAGAGAACAGCATACGCAATACTCACAAAAAGTAAATGTTTGGGCAGGGATATTAAATGATAGAATTATTGGACCTTTTTTCTTCGATGGAAATCTTACAGGAGACCGGTATTTACAATTTCTTCAAAATGAATTAATTCCCACACTAGCAGCGGATTTTCCAAATCCGAATCAGCCTAATCTACCAGAAGCGTCTATTTGGTTTCAGCAGGATGGTGCTTCGCCTCATTTTGCTCGACAAGTACGAGAGTATTTGAATACTATTTTTCCCGAACGATGGATAGGTAGAAGAGGACCCATAGAATGGCCTGCAAGATCTCCCGATCTTACACCAATAGATTTCTTTCTTTGCGGTTATTTGAAATCAAAAGTGTATAAGGATAAACCACAAAATTTGGAAGACTTAAAATTTAAAATTAGATATGAAATTAGGCAAATTAATGAAAATACTGTAAATAATGTTTTAGAAGGGTTTTTAAGTAGATTGGCATATTGTCAAGAAGTTAATGGTTTGCATTTTCAACACTTAATAAAATAATTTTTCAAAATTATACCTACATCTACTTTTTGACACACCCAGTATAATTTCTTTGTGAGGCAAAAAATCCGGAAGAAAAAATTATAATCGACGTGTCCGAGCGTTTTTACAAAAAATTAATACCTGATTTTTAAATGAATTTGTTCCATATTTTAGCCCATCACTGTACTAAATGCTTTAGTACCAGAGTATTCTTACCTTCGTCGGTCGAATTCTCATCGCTACACAAAATCATATCTTCAAAATAAGCCGTGGAATCGGATTGGCTGAAGTTATCGCCTTCCGGAGGTATCAGTCTTTTTAGAGAGCACGCCTTCCTATAGCTCACAATAGAAAGGTAGAACAGTAGGTGGTTAAGAGGGGCAGCGCTTAAGACACGTGCCACACGTTGGAGGGCCGTGAACTGGCCCATTATGGCTAAAGGTGCCGGTTCGACCTTAAAAAGAAAAATATAACTTTACAGTAAATGCCGTTCGTATTTTCGTCAGTATTTTTTTGATTATTGAATCATCAGGATTGCTGCTCACCGTTACAAGGCTGCCTGCTGCGACAACGCAAACTTCCAAACTTAAATCTTCGAATAACTCTGACAACAGCGTCAATGCTTTGGTGGCCAATGCGACGCTTAACACGCCGAAACTTTGTTGGAACTTTTGTAGGCCTGATCTGGCCGAACCGGCGCTACCCGTAGAACCAGTGACCGATTCTCTGCTCTGTAACAGAAACAACGTTAAAATTCATGTAATGATGGACAAATTATTATCGAAAGTTCAAAAAAAACATTCTACCAAAAATAAAAGTAATAAAAACACGTAATTTTAAGGGTTTAAAATTTATAAATTCTTTTAATAATAAAGAGCTAAATACCCCTACTGATATTTTGAGTCATTTTGCAACTTTTTTTAAACAGTCTTTCTCTGATGTTACTACCAATCATGTAATAATTCATGAATCCCCCTATGCACAGGACATTAATATCCACTACTTTTCTGAAGCTGATGTTGTGAATGCCTTAAAAAGTATTAAACCGAAGTTTACCACTGGACCGGATTCTATTCCGGCATTTTTAATCCATGACTGTCGTTTTGTATTGGCGAAACCGCTCCAACTCATTTTTAACTTATCTTTGAAATGTCAAACAATTCCTCAGCTGTGGAAAATTTCCAGAGTATGTCCTGTACACAAAAAGGGCGACAGATCAGAAATAACAAACTATCGACCAATATCAATTATTTGTAAATTTTGTAAAGTGTTTGAATTCTTGCTCCGCAATTCTATCTTTCCGCTTGTCCAAGGACAAATAATTCGGCAGCAGCATGGATTCTTTAAAGGTAGATCAACAACAACAAACTTGCTTAGTATCTCACAAAGCCTTGCGGAATCGATAGATGAGGGTCTGCAGACTGATGTAATATATTTTTGATTTTCTCAAAGGCGTTTGACCGGCTTGATCACTCTATTTTAATTTCAAAGCTTAACAGATACGGTTTCTCACAGCCTTTAATAGCGCTTATCAGGTCATACCTTTCTGACCGCCGTCAGTATGTAGCTCTTCACGGCTATAACTCTGGTAACTATACAGCCAGTTCTGGAGTCCCACAGGGTTCTGTACTGGGGCCGTTACTTTTTATTCTCTTTATAAATAATATTGGCTTAGAGCTAACTGTTGAGTTCTTGGTATATGCGGATGATATTAAAATATTCAAAGTGATTAGAAATATCAATGACTGTATTATTCTTCAAAACAACTTAGATCTAATTAATAATTGGTGCTTGAAAAATAATCTTCAGCTAAACATTGAGAAGTGCAACGTTGTATCATTCACAAACAAACTTTCTGTCATTAAACATGACTATGTACTTAAAAATACAGTTATCTCCCGCTGCGACTCATTCTGCGACCTGGGAGTAGTTTTTGACTCAAAACTTTCTTTCGTCCCTCATATAAATAAAGTAGTGGGTGAATCTCTGCGGGGTTATGGGTTTATTGTGCGCTGCACAAGAGATTTCAATAACAGTGATGTCTTGAAGACATTGTACAATTCATATGTACGGTCCAAGTTAGAATATGCTGCAGTAATCTGGGCTCCTGAGTACAGTGTTCATATTAATGCCATTGAAGGTGTTCAAAGAAAATTCTTAAAATATCTTAGCTTTAAGAGAGACGGAATATATCCCATCCAGGGTTTTCTTCAATCCAGGTTACTTGAGGAATTTAATTACGGATCTCTCAGTGATCGCCGTGATTACCATCTTTTGATTACTTTGTTTAAAATATTAAACAATCAGTTGGATTGTATGGACATTTTGACGAAGCTTAACTTCAACGTGCCGCGCTTAGGTTCACGGCAAAACATAACATTCTATTTACCATGTCCAAGGACAAATCTTTTGAAGTTTTCTCCTATTTTTAAAATGTGTGACAAATACAATAAACACAATGAATTGGATTTTTTTAATTGCTCGATAAACATAGTTAAAAAGCTGGTGCCTATAAACTGCTTTTCAATTATATCATACGGTTTGCATATTTTTTTTGTTTATTGTAAGACTAAATAAGTTTTCAAATTTGTAATATAATGTAAATTTATCTTATCTTAAGTTCGATTAAGATTATGTGCCTATATCTTTTGCCCTGCCTTGTAGTTGGGAAATGTTCCTGTAAGGCAGGTAAAGTAAATAAATAAATAAATAAATCTGAAAACACTTAATATTTCCGAAACAGTTGAAGATAGGTATAGGATATTGTATATTAAATATGTCTTAAAATTTTCTGAGGGATCCAAAAATTGAATAATATACAGAGTGTTGAATTTAAAATAAGAAAGTTGGTATTGGCCACTGTTACATGACATACCCTGTATGAAAAGTTTTTATTGAAAAAAATACCCAACTAGACATAACAATCGACGTATCTGAGCGTTTTTTCGAACACGCCCCCATTTATTTATTATAGAAAATATTCCATTTGGCTGTAGTACACTGAGCGAAATCTCGAGTTGATATAACTCAAATATGAGTTGTCCTAGACCGAAACGTGTTGCTAATAGGGGACAGCCCAGACCTCTGAATTACGGCAACCAAATCGAACAAATTGCATCAACTCATTATTCATAAGTTATGATAGCACAGAAGAGGGGTTATTTTATGCGTTGGAATAGCTCACACGCCCCACCGTCTTAAATTATTGATAGGCTACCGTAGTTACCAGTATGTGAAGTGTTACTAGTCGGGCTAGATTAATTCATGATTCGAGCTATCAATACTCGACATTTAAGTTGTTCTAGCTTACGATGGTGGCTGGAATAACTCACTCTTTGGGCTACCAGACTCCAAATTTTGGACTACCAGTACCTAAATTGTGGACTATCGGAACTCAAAATATTTCGTTGATTTAACGCCTGCATATTGTGGACTTGAATTGCCTTTTTGTTTCAAGATATGACATTTTTGTTGTATATTTAAAAAAAATATATAAGTATAGAAACTTTTTTCAATATTTTTTTGCGATTTTGTCGACGATTCCTCTATTGTTGTTCGGATTTTGGAAACTTAATTCAAACCCTATTATTAGTTTAGGTAGATAAGTTTATTAATAAGCTCCATTCCAATAATAACAATTTGTATGCATCTCCCTCCTCTCCCTCCATTTTATGCCAACTGACCAAAATTATGCAAGACACAAATTTTCACGCACAGAGAACAAAGATGACAAATCCCACAATCGGCGCAACGGCCAACAGGTGTCTATACGCGCGATCGAAGGAGAATTGACGAATAACAATGGAATGAACCGCGTCAAACCTGCTCGAGCACGAATTCGGAACTTTCCGTGACCTTACGATCTTGTGATTTACCCTCGATATGGGGTTTTGGAGCACGTTTCCTGAATTATTCCAACTCAAAATAATTTACACATGGTAATGAGTTAAAATAATGCACGTCCGGGTTAAAACGACACTTTATAATCAATTAGTAAGTTTTCCCAACCCAAAAACTGAGTTCAGGTAGCTCATGAAATAGTTACAAGATGAGGAATTGTGGTGATCCCAAATATGTTTAAAATGTTGATAAAAAAATCTCTTTCTGGGTTGAGGAGAACCAAAAAAACCCGAGTTATTGTAGCGTTTCTAAATAATTTGTGATAATTCGTAGGCTCAATTAAAATATAGAGAGGTGGGTTGAAGTAGCTCCAATTTTGTAACCCACGACATTGGTAAATGCATTTTTGTCAGTGTAAACTGTATTAAATTTCCCTAAATAGATTTAATAAGAAATATTTTTTATGAGTAACTCTGTACTGTACCTGTTGTCCTTGCTTACTAGGACTCGGTCGTCCTTTCTCAGCAGTATCCCTCTCTCTCGATTCCCTGGATAAATGAGTAGAGGGTTTGTCACTAACGGACATACTGGTTGTTTGAGTCAGATGAGTCTGAAGCCCGGAAATAAGAACCCAAGCTCCAGCAAGAAGATAGTTTTGGTATACCTAAAAAAATATTAAGATAATTAGAAAAACTCATTATACCAATAACCAAAGTATGTATTTGATAGATAACTTACATGACCGCCGGCTCTGGTAGATCCTTTAATTATATTTCCTATGTAAGAATACATGCTTAGCGCTTCTTCCACTAATTTAACAGCATTGGAATCCAAGTCTTCTTCTTTCAGACTTGCAGCTTGTGGCTAACGATTAAAAGGAGATGGATATTATTTAGAAACAATTATTACAAAATTTGTCTTCGTTACTTATAGAAAAAAATAGATGGTGACAATAAAGGCTGCTTTACCTGTTGTCCTCCTACTTTGGGAGACATGATGCTAGCTGCCGCAAGACAAGCGCTGGCGGCCGCTTGAGATATGGCGCACTGCAGCGCCGCCATGGCTAAGCTACATAGTTTATCTAACTTTGCGGCGGTCAGCGGTTCCAAAACTGGTAGGTTTATTGCCGATATAGCCAGTGTTATTTCCGAAAGAGTTTGTGGAAGACTGAAAAAAACCTTACATTATACATTGATATACAGGGTGTTATGGAAATGACGTATTATATTTAAATGGGTGACTCCTAGGGTGTCCTAGAGAAACGCTACATATTTTTTTTTAAATGGACCATTTTAAAAGTGGGGTCCAGCCCCATAAACCCACACCTCATCCGGCGTTTGTCCGGATTTGTTCGTCATGTCACCCTGTGGTGGCATATCAGGAAACAGGTGTTACGTGTAATGTTGCCAAACTTAAAGCAAAACTGAAATTCCATATAAAATTAAATTATTTATCTACCTACTTGTATTTATCTTTATACCTCCAGGTACAAGTTTTTTAAAAATACACTCAGATCAGATCATTAGATTTTATTACACGCGACGCGACGAAATTTGACTATTCGTCGGCGACATTCCATTTTTCTGTTAAGTCAAACGTTCAAAACAAACTACTCGTTTTAACTGAGCAACTTAGGTTCGTCTATAAAAACAATGTCAAATAATACACAAAGTTTGGACGCGTATCCCGAAGATCATTACAACTATTATACGCGTACCTTCTGAAAACAAAGCGGATAGCCGACAGTATAAATGGTTATCAACAGAAGCGACCGCACCCTAATGCTGTTCTTCTATTACTGACACTTCCTACGTCGGCCCGGCGCCTAGTGGATTGTGTGAAAGAGATGGAGAGATGACCGCATGAGAAAGAAAATAAAATCTTCGTCGGTCTTGTCATTTGGAGTAGAGCTGAGCTAATTTAATTTTTTAAGCTTCTCAAAAGAAAAAGTACAGTCGCAGTATTATCAGCTACCACTATCATTTTATTCAATTTGGTCGAAATTCCATTAACGCCATATCAATTAAACGCCTTGCAAGAGATCTCGCGGTAAATAGCCGAGTAATAGAGAAGAATCTCGGAAATATCAAACTGTCAAATATTGCCGATCTCTATTCCGAGTTTTGAAGGTACCTATTTCCTTCGTTCGTAGGTTAACTGTCTTATGGTTCGTAGATAAAATGTCATTTTTAAATTGAAGGATTGCATTGTGTGTATTTAAAATGTGCGTGTTTTAAATCAGTTAAATAAATAAATCTACGCGAGAAAAAAAGGACCAAAATTAAAACGCCGTTCGCCTGTATTATTTCCATGTGAATGCTGCTCTTTTTGAGGTTATGTGAGAGGTTTTTCCTAAAACTTAGATTCTGTGTGGTTTGTGTGAAATTATGAAACTAACAATTGTATTTAAATAAGTAAAGGTAAGAAAGCATGCGTCTTAAATAAAATTTTTTTTAAAGAGTTTGAACGATAATTATTATTTAAAAGGTCAATGACGTTTGACCTATTTACTTTCCTGTGCTTGTAACGAATTTGAAATTTGTGTGTGATATTACCATTATTTGTTTTGCAAAACATCTTTCGCCGTCGGTTTTCTGGAATCATGTTTGTTCATAAATGATAGAATTAAAAATTGTTAAAATCATAAATTTTATTCTAAAGAGTTTGCCGTGTAGATGCGTAGAAATGCGCTGACGTCTTTTGACCCTGCAGACCTGAGTGTTGAGTGTGTTTACCTTAGACAAGGAAAGAGAGGGGACGGATAATTCCGCTTTACGGGCCGTCGCAGAAAGTGAAGCCTAAAATTGATACGCTGCCATTTTTTAGGAGCCAGACATTCGAGGTGGCACCTAGTGTATTTCAGTGATTTGTGGTGTGAAAAGCTATCAAAAGAATTCAGTGTATTTATAGAAATATGGTGTATTGTTGTGCCTATGGCTGTAAAAGCCGAAATGAGCGAAAGGATCTTGGAATTACTTTCCATCGGTAAATATTCTACTCGCGTTTTTTGCATGTATTTATTTTATATTAGATATCTTCGTTGTAAGTTTAGCAGTATATATTATTTGAAACTATGTTTAAGCCCATAGTTGAAGCTACCTTTCTTTGTAATTTGTACTAGATTTGTTGCACTTTTCATTCAAGATTTCTAATAAGAACCAGCTAATTGCCCTTGAAGAGGGTGTGTCACTCAATGGCGTACCTGCATGATTTGTATATTTTGACAACATTTTTTTTATAAAGTTGAGGAAAGAGTTCGATTACTTGGAGGTGCTGTGCCAACAATATTTTCAGACCTACCAGTACCTATATATACCACCAAAGAAGGTATTTACTTTAAGTTCATTTCTGGAATAAAAAAATTATTCATTTTAAGAACAGAAACATTTTAAATTACAGAAGCATGTAGATAATATTGATTTTTTTACAGGGTTTAAAAAGGCGAGTTACTGAAAGGTCAACTCAACATGATGCTGAACTATATATAGCTGGTACTTCAACAGCTGGGTCCACGCAAGAGAAGAAGAATATATTCCTTTTAAATAATTTCTAAAAAATGTCTTCACTCTAAAAACATCTCAAATCATGTATGTAATATTAATCTTTTATAGGCTACCGAAAGTTCAAATCAGCTTGATGAAGAACTAGTTTTACCTGGTACTTCATCTGGGCTAACTGAACAGAAAGAAGACACTCCGAGAAAGAAAAAACTGAAGAACTTTGAGGAGGCTGTTAAAAGTCGTGCTTCTTTGTAATACATTTTGAATCGACCAATTTTGTTTTTTTATCTTACATTTTTCCTAAAGTTGAAAGATACTTAAATTACACATCCTTTCCTATATGAAATTATAATTTTGACGAATAAAATTAATATCTACCAAGCATTCAATAAATTATTGAAAAAGAACATTTTTAATATCAACCTCAGTAAGGTACCTAACAATTCAACCAATAAAAATATTACTTTCATATTCCATACAAAATAATTTTGTACTGGGATAATACTAATAAAATATTCATGTTACGCCACTGCTAAACCCGGTTTGGAGCCACGCGGTAACAAAATCGCTTCTGGTTTTACGCGACCCCTCTCTTCCCTTGTCTAAGGTGTTTACATATTACCCCATGTGTTTGTCTGATTTGTCATAATCCGGTCATTAATTGAAGGCGCCATTTATGGGTATTTTTCTTCAATTTATTTTCATCTCAGGATTTGCCGGTTTAAATATAATACGTCATTTCCATAACACCCTGTATTCAGCGACAAACTAGCAGCATAAAGTCTAAATTATTTGCTATAATCATTAGGGCATAATAATATACCGGTCCCGCAAGTGGAAGAGGGAGAAGGTCAGTAACATACAATAAATAAAAAGACCTAAAACAGAACCGTGTGAAACACCTGGGTCCAGGTCAAAGTATCCGCCTGTCAGAACGAACGAACGCAACCGTTCCAAAGCTTAAAAAAACTATTCTTACTAAAACAAATATTTACGCACCTATTTCTATGGGCCAACGCTTCAGCATGATTCGAGGGAATGCCAAAAGGCCGTCCCGCCAATGCTTCTTCGACCTTTAATTTCGACTTTTTAAGGGTAGGCAAATTCAAGCAAAGGTCGATAAGTGTATCGCCCGCTCTAAGCGCTTGAAGATTTTCGGTGTTCGCACGTAAGAACAATCTCTAAAAGAAATAATAACAAATGTATCGATTCCCCTTTTCATAAAAATCTATTTTTATATTTTATCTTACATTTATTTCCGTGATGGGATCAGCATCTCCCAGGCTTTCTGGTACAGCTTGGGGACTGGCGGTCAATTCCTGACTGTTGTAAGGACCGTCGCGTATTGGCAATGTCAGTCTTTCGAAAATGGCCACAGATAGATCAGGACGATTCTTTGAAGACTCCTGTTTGTTGCTGGATTCTTTTTCATTACCTAAAATTTTTTTCTCATAAATTTAACAGTTTTGCACACAACCCGAACAAACCCGAATTTGTAAAATTGGTGTATGGATTTTACCATTTAAGATTTTAAGGGTACGTCGTATGAGTGGCGTACGTAACCCTTAACATACGTCCGTTTTGCGCTTAAGCAATGGTAGGCAACTCTAACGTTCTCCTACGGCGCGTTTTACGTAAGACTTTTTCGATAACCCCTGTATAACCAATTTACCCCTTAAGTTTGATTTGAATTTAATCAAATTATTAAGTAGATGGCTATCTTAGTAATTAATGAAAAAGTCATAATCAAAGACGTTCCTACTTAATTGGTTTTACTGATGCTATGTTCAATTTTTCGTTGTTTATTTGTCAGGTATGCCAGGCATTAATGCCATCGCCGACTTGACACGTACGTGTCAGTCGGTCTTGGGTGGGCCCACCATCCTTTCCCCGCTAACTGGAAGCTGTCAGCAGTCCACCAGAGCAATTGAAGAGATGAGGGCAAATTTGTCATAAGAAAGAATGAATGATTTTAATTTAAAAGTATAGTTAGTTGAACGTAGGACGAGGCCTAACTGATGTTCAGACTATACTTTTGGTTGTATTGGCTCGGGCGCGTCCAATAAATACAATAACAATGCAAGTAATTGTATTGAACACGGAGGGCTTTTATCTATTTTAATTTTAATGTCTTTTGTCAATGAGGGTGAATTTAAGGGGTTAGTCTTACGTAGGTTGAGTCCGTCCGTCCGTCGCAAACCGAAATACTCGTAATTAAGTATGTACATTTTATACAATAATTAATTAACCTATACTAGCATTCTGTTCTTTTCAATCCAACCTATCATTCCTCCTATCACGTACTCTCATTTTTAAATTTAGTTATTTACAATCTAAAATAAACCTAGCATTTTGTTTTTTTCCAACTAAAGGGATCCCAACTACCCTAATAATTTCCAAAAGAAACATTATAACTCGCGGTAGTGACGACTAATACAACTTAAGATATTTTGGCACTTACTTCTCATTCCGGACTGAGAATGTTTTTTATGTCACAATCGGGCGAATTTTCTTGTAAGAACTTATTTATACTCGCGTCGGAAACGAGTGTTCGAAGGTCAATTTCGGATATTATTTAACCTCGCACTAAAATACACGAGGAATCGAAGATATTCCACAATTATTTATACTCTCACTGAAATATACGAGTGTTTGTGGAAATTCGAGTATTATTTAAACTCGCCCGAACCACGAGTATGCGACGATGAAAATTTTCTCAGGGAAAATCCGCGGCTGGCTGTTCTCGGAATTACATGGTGTGTAAAGACACTCTGAAACCTGTAGCCACCATTGCGGCACCCGTTTTGAAAATATCGAATCGCTGGTGAGCGCGGTTCTGGGGATATCAGAAAACCGACTGACCCGTCTCCCAACTGCTTGACAATCCCGGCCGGCGGTGCCCGTTACGCCGAGAGCGGAAACTCAAGGTTGTCGACGCTGCACGTTTGACGTTGCATGCTTGAATTATCGATCCATTTATTTGGTAAATTATTAAAAAAATATTTTGACCGGGAAACCCTTAATAATTTTCTTTAATTGGAAAAAGATAGTTTTACAACACACTTCAAGTATTCCTATTTGCAAAATTATTCTTTTTATACACCACGTGCAGCCACGCTATCTATACACATCTGTTTCCAGTTAACCAGTGTATGTAAGTTCAGTAGGGTAACAATGATGCCAGATCACAACGCATGCCTCGTTAGAAACCAGTGCTAAACGCGGCTTCAGTCGGTCGTTCTTCAATATGGTTTGATGTGTGAAAGGGATACGTCATCGCGCGCATCTCTACCTTGAAATTCCACATCTTTGTATACTAATTTTAAAGGTTATGAGGTGTTAAACTTACCAGTTTACCAGTTTTTTGTTCGGTTGTAAAATAATTTATAATAAATGTTGTTATGTGATTTCAAATTTGCGCGATATTAGGTAATATGATTATGTTGCAAAACATACATTTTTCGCCGTCATTTCAAAATGTGAAAAGAATTGCGCCAGTGCCTAACACGTGGTTTTCGGATTTGACATAAGGTGGATATCTCGTTTATTAATTCAAGGCGCTATTTATTGTTATTTTTACAAGATCTACCAACTTACCACTTGCCGCCACATTGGTCTGCTGTGGCAAATTCTCCCCCTTCATAGTGTCAACAAGACTGGAAACTTCTGTAGTACTAAGCAACCCGGTTCCGATGCAAAGCACTTTTATAGCATTAAGATAGCGTTCAATAGCAGCGCTATCTTGGTATTGCTCACTGCTCGCGCTTTGCAGAGCATTGAGAAGGTATTTTAGAAGGACTCTACATGCTGCGCTGGCCGTCTCTAGTTGGCTACCAGACACTGAAAAAGTATAAGTAGGTATTAGGTAGTGTTGGGAAAACCCGATAATTTTAATAATCGAGTACTTGATACTAGAGCGATTTTAATAATCGAGCGAATCGCTTGAAATTCCAATTCACCAAGCGATAACGTCACCTGACGCCTAGCCGTTTACATGTGATCAGGTAGGGTATTTAGCAGGCACATAACTACGGGTGGGCACAGGTTTAGCTAAATAATTGTAGTAGCCACCAAAAAAATTACAGAAATTTATTTATTTGTGAATAATGAATTTTTACCACGTGTCTCGATACCAAACAAAAAAAATGCAAAAAATCACCCAAATATGTATTTATTGTTCGGGTTTATTATTGTGCGTTTTTAACCCGAACAAAAAGTATTACCAAGAGTTATTTTTCTTCACATCTTTCTCAATCTACGAGCATAAAATAAGTAGATATTTAAAATAGCTTGTCAAACTCTTCCACTTTAAATTATCAGGTGCCCACTGTGTGCACTTCAAAAATTTAGGCTTAGTTACGGGACTGGCAAAATAAGAAAATTGGTTATTGGTAATTCATGTACTCATGTATTATTATTATGTTATTTTTGAGAAGTTTTCTTGTGTTTATAGTAATTAAAAATTTTAGAATTATATCGTTTAATTTTTTAATATTTACAATCGGAGACCTAAACTACGCCGCTGGCTAGCCAGTTAAAACAAAACTTTACAAAATCCATGTCGCGATGACTCCGCTAAGGGATTTATTTATTTATTTAACATCAGCATTAATTAACATTAAATCAAGTAAGTTTAATTGTTACAAAAGACAAAAAATATTCTCTAAAAATTAAAAATTAAATGGTGCCTAAGTAATAAAATTACTTGTATGCACCATAATACTATCTTATAGACTAACTACTTGACAAATTAGTGTTTGTTTTGATATGTACATAATACATTATATTATGGGTGAATAAGAATGAATAATTTTATTTAAAGATATGTTTGAGGTTATTAAATTCCCTCGTTATATGATCTTGGCATGCTTTCTTAAATTTGAATATGTTTAATATAGTCATCACTATTGCTGGAAGCAAATTATATATCTTAGGACCTAAATAGGCCACACTTTTTAAATTAATATTATTGTTGTTTACTGGGATGATCAGATCATTATTCATTCTAGCCCCTGTGAAGTAACCGTGATTTATAGTATTTTTCAAAGATTTATTTTTATGAACAAAGGCTGACACACTGACCATATACATAGTTCTAATGTTACAGATGTCCCCAGAGAACAATAACTCTGAAGGATATAGTCTACCCCGCCGAAACATTATTTTTAGTGTACATTTTTGAACAATATTCAATCGATAGAGAGCCCTATTGGATGCGGCATACTTTTTTATATGCACCTTCTCGTTTATGTGCCTTTAAGAAAGACGTATGTTGTGTACTTGCTCAGCGTCAAACTCGAACGTCGCCAATCGGATGGCGCGGCGCGTAGACCGAAGGTCGTGTATCAAGTGACCGGCGATATTTTTCGTTTTTTCGCCTGAATTTATAACTAGAGTATTTCCTATCGAGCGAA
Source organism: Barypeithes pellucidus (assembly GCA_963991005.1). Lineage (NCBI taxonomy): Eukaryota > Metazoa > Arthropoda > Insecta > Coleoptera > Curculionidae > Barypeithes > Barypeithes pellucidus. The sequence continues at coordinate 18,825,663 of OZ022565.1, read as the reverse complement.
AAACTGTTCGAATATACGAGCAGTTTTTTAAATCGATCACACTACAGCGGTATATTTCCGCCGCCGTCAAGCCAAGCTCGGGTATAGAGTGAAAGATAATAAGTGACGAGCGACGGTTTTCGCCTGAATAGATAACTCGAGCGGTTTGTTTAATAATCGAGAAATGTCGGTTATTTCAATAATCGAATGATCAAGCGGTTTTTCGCTCGAGCGATCACAATACTAGTATTAGGTAACCTATTTACTGTCAATAATAGGGTGAAAATTAATATTTATACATGCAATGTTTTTCTTATATAATTAGATGAGTTTCAAATTTTTGTCTCAGAAAAGAATGCATTCTACTTATTATTATTATTAAAAACAGAGTTTCTATGATTTTGTTCTTGTTGTTTCCTGAATTTATTTGAAGAGATTTATTTATTTATTTATCTATTTATTCACTTACAAAGAATGTTATGAAGTTATTTAAATTCATATATATGTGAAAATGGTATTCATTGAGAAGTGGCTTTATTATTATTTATTTTATAATTTCCTTAAATACACCTTGTTTCTATATTTTTTTAAAGCTTGTAGTAAAGTATCAGGAGTTGTAAATTGGATTTTATAAAATATAACAAGCTGATGGATCTGTGTCTTCTAACCTCCCAAACAGTGATCTATTTTTTATTTAATTGTTGCTACTTCTTACAATACGAGGTATCTCTTAATACCTGTTGAAATATAATTTTAAATGTAATATATTCCAAAAAATATTACTTTTGAAGTATTACATAAAAAAAACCTACAGGTTTATAGAGTATGTTGAATTTTTTCGTATTTTAGTGTCCACTTTGTCTTAATCCACCTACTTATAAAATCTTTAATGGCATGTGCAAGGAAACTAGGATGTTTGAAATTACAAACACCAAATTGAGGCCCATTCCAAGTTAAATAATAAAATAAGTGATTCAAGTTATAGCTAATGAAATATTCGCATGAGAGTGCACGAGTCAGGATGTGTCGTTACTGTGGGGCTCGACAAACCAGGACCTGAACTTTACAACCTATAAATTGACCTGATTTTAGGAAGCAATTTTAAAAGAAATAAAGCTGCTAAGAATGGCACAAATTTAAGTAAAAATATCTTGCCGCACATCCACAACGGAGATTGACCAAACAAAAATACACAAAGGTAGGAAATCATTAACAAAAAAAAACTTACACTTGGATATACTGCTGCTAATGTAATCGGCCGCAAGTACCGTAAATGTATTGTAAAAATTTTTATGGCTCTCCTTGTGCCTCCAAATTTCCGATTCGCTAAAAACCAAAGGAAAAAAGATTATAAATACAATTAAAAAAAGTTTTTCTTTCAGCTGTCAAAATGGATAGGCGAAATTTGAAAGGTTATTTTGGGCACGTTGAAGGAAGTATGTAAAAAATACCTTTTGATAATGGTAGAACAAAGTTCTATCAGCTCTGTGGTGTTCGAACTTTCATAATTCGGGGACAAAAAAGGCTTTAAAACGAGAGACCAATCGACTCCGCCACTACTTGCTGCCATAACTTCAACCATTTGCAATTTTTGAGGAAAATGACAAACGATTTTCGTTTGGTTACTTAATGTTTTTTAGAATTATCTATTGGTACTATAACTTAACAACTCCATTCGTTTACCAACTTGAACTGATCTAATAATTTGGACAGCATCACGTGACCACATAATGTGTCACTACTCCTCGTCTAAGGTCATCACGATCTGCTTAGGCAACCAATTATTCAGATTTATTAAATAGTGGAAGCTTGGGCTAATTCAGGAGACCAAGACGTATGATATAATAATAATTTTTCGTTATTATCATGAAAATTAAACGTCAAATTTTATGTGATTGATACCAGCCAGATTAAATGTATTTATAATATTTTTAAATTGTACCATATTTATACGTGAAAGGAATGACAACAAGTGACAAACTAGAAGGAAACTTAGGGACCCTACCCATGTGGTCCAAACTCTCATTATACAGGGTGTTATGGAAATGACGTATTATATTTAAATGGGTGATTCCTTGGGTGTCCTAGAGAAGCGCTACATATTTTATTTTTTTAAAATCGACCGTTTTAAAAGTGGGATAATAAACACTCTTACTCACAGGTCAGTCCGCGCTACTGTACAACATTTCACCCAGAGCCAATGGCAATGTTGCCAAACTTAAGTAAAACTGAAATTCCATATAAAATTATAAAAATAAATTATATTCTACCTAGTTTATTTATCATCACCTAAAGAGCGAGGAAATCCAGGCACAAACACAATCAGTTTTTTTTTCTTTTTCATGGGAATACTCATGGAAACACTTTATGTACACATAGTAATAGTGAAATAGAACCAATAATTAGCTTTTGAAACTAAAATAATACAGATTATACTACAGATTATTAGATTTTATTACACGCGACGAAATTTGACGTCCAGAAGAAACGCGCCAATAAAAACAATATTCAAAGATTATTTATGGAAGGGCAAGATACACGCGTAAACCGAAAAAACAGAGCGGATTGCTAAGAGTGTGTTGGTGATGGACGAGACACAACGTATCCGGCCGCTGGTTGGTCTTCAACTAACAAACGCAAGCGTGCGGCGCTATATGAAACTACTTCGCTCAGCCGATGTAAGGCGTCAAGAGGTCATTGGCATTTGACCTAGTAATGTACGTGGCTATTAGATACTATTCTATATGTTTTTCGGGTTATTTAAAACATAGTCCGTCGTAAATGTTCTTCAATTAATTGTACAAAAAGGTATTTCAGAATGGAAAACTGTTTAAAATATTTTATTTTGTTTTAAGAGTTTAAGGTGTACATATGACAACACCGGCCAGAATTCCTTGATTGCCTACATGTATCACAGTGCCACACAGGTGTTTTTTGGTTTGACGTCAATCACTTTTACCGCTGAATGAATTGAAAGCGCCATTTATGGCTATTTTTCTTCATTTTGTCTTTATCTCAAGAATTGCCGGTTTAAATATAATACGTCATTTCCATAACACCCTGTATACGACTAAGGTTAATACAGAAATTATCAAATTAAACAAAAGTTGCTCATTAGTGAATTCTGCAACATCAAATTAAGAATACTTCCGAAGATATTAGGGCAAAACCAAATTTTTACCATTTGGTTCTTTTTGTTTTTTGATTTTATTTGAAGGGATATGTGAAAATAAATTTTACATTCTCATTGTCACTTTTTCTCCTCCTCTATAAGTTAATTAATTAAATTTTTAAACCGACGTTTCGGTTTTCCGCAACCATCATCAACTTTGCTTTCTAAATAATAGTAATATTTTATTTTATAAGCATTATTAAATCCACTTTATCGAAATCCAATCATACATCATATCTATTATTTATTCGACGTTTCGGACTAAGAACACTTATCTTCAATGCAAATAAGCACCTTATGGAAAATATATTTTTTTATTGTTGTATTTATACTCTAGTTGATATTAAATAATATTTTTTTATTTGACATTATTTACAAAATTAATAATAAATTAGTTTTCATTTTCAAAAACGCCGCATTTTCGAAAACACATAATAATAATAATAAATAATAGATGTGATGTATCGTTGGATTCAGAATATAAAGTGGAGTTCATAAAGCATAAAATAAAATTTTATCACTATTTAAAAAACACAAAAATTGATGATGGTTTGCGAAAAAACGAAACGTCGGGGTGAAAATTTAATAATAGAGAAAAAGTGACAATAAGAATGTACAATTTATTTTCACTTATCTCTTCAAATAAAATCATAAAACAAAAGGAACGAAATCGTAAAAATAGAAATTGAAATCATGAAGCTGCAGAACTCACCAATGCGCACCTTGTATGTCATATTCGACATCTCTGTAGAGTGCGTTCTTATATCGGACACCCTGTATCTTGAAGTAGGATTAAAAAAAAATTATAATATAATAACAATGCATAATTGCATAATAATGAACCCCATCCCACAATGCATATTTCTATATGCCCTGCATGCATATATAACATATTTTATCCATTTTAAATCAATTTCCTGTAAATTTAATTTTTTGTATAGAATTTAATAAAAATAACAAGTTAATTAAAAACTTCCTCTTTCCTACATTTTACCGTATTGATTTGTACAGCCCCGTGTGTTAATTAATTTTGTCTTTTGAAACATTTAAAATTAACTTTTACTAAAGAGACTTATTTACTTTTAGTATTTAAAAAGGCATTACTTAGGATACTTTAATTACGAAATTTAGAAGTCAGAGAGAGGGAGATTGAAGGTATGATTCAATTTCTGCCATAAGGGGGGGATTAATTCCGTAAAATATCCATATAAAAAGACACACCAAATTTATCCATAAGTGCAGTGGCGGACATATCGTCGGGCCAACCGGGGCAATGCCCCGGCGCCCAGGTCTTAAGGGGGCCCATTAATCAATCAATATCAATTTAAGATTTTGAAACAACAAACCACTAAAAAAATCTGAAATTAGAAATAAGAGCGCCCATTCTTTGTCTACACGCGCCAACACCGAACATTACCGCTTTGTGATTACCGCCAGAATTCCAAATCTCTAATTATTAAAGTTTACGTATACAGGGTGCCCCAAGTAAAGTGGCCTATTAGAAGTATCTCGAGAACTAAACGAGATTTTATTTTGAAAATTTGGCTGTGGCTATAAGAGATGCTTTTCTACGTTTATAAAATATTTTCGATGGTGCGGTGTTGCCGGATCATACCAAAAGTGGCAGCAACTTCAGAATTTTAAATGAAATACCCTATATATTATATTTTTTTTGGAATCTAGGTAAAAATCTAGAACAGTTTTCTGTATAATATCATATACCTATCTTTAAGAGTTTTTGAATTATAAATAATTTTGTGATTTTTTAACGCCGCCGTATCGGAACCTGAAAAGAAAATCGTAACTTTTTAGCGGTTATAGCTAGAAAGCTGAAATTTTGACAATAGTTTCACAAGACCATCGCAAATTTATAATTTTGAACAGTATCTAATTAGTTTTATACAGGGCGTCTCCATAACTATATTTCTGAGGCAGATGAATTATTGCAAATATCTAAGCTCGAATAATGTGAATTAGCCATTTTTATTACAATAACCCAGACATAACGTGAAGTGGATTTTTCATTATTTTGTATGAATCCATTCCACACTATCAAAAAATATATTTTTATAAGAATATTTTTAAATTTCGCTATAAGTCCGAAAATACTGAATATAGGTATAGGAATACTTAATATCATTAGATAGAAAATTCGATCCTCCATTAGCAAAACATATCAAATACAGGGTGACCCATTTAAAAAAAAGAAGATTTTTGCAATAATTCATCTGCCTCAGAAATATTGTTATGGAGACGCCCTGTATAAAACTAATTAAATACTGTTCAAAATTATAAAATTGCGATGGTCTTGTGAATCTATTGTCAAATTTTTAGCTTCCTAGCTGTAACTGCTAAAAAGAGAAAACCATCTCTTATTGCCACAGCCAAATTTTCACAATAAAATCTCATTTAGTTCTCGAGATACTTCTAATAGGCCACTTTATTTGGGGCACCCTGTAGTTTAATAAGAATTGTGATGTGGATTAAAGTATTCATTTAAAGAGTAAGGAGTTTTCGACTACGTATTTCTGGACTTTGTAAACTTAGTCTTGACTATTCACTTCTCGAGTCTGTTTAATCGATTAGGATCAAGAGTAGCTTAACAGCTTGGAAAACAATATTGATATTTTAAAGGCTCTGACTGAAATTGAGTTAAAGTCAACAAAAAAAGATGAAATTATGAAAGCTTCAAGTTTAAAATAGAATATGGCTAATTTTGACTTCGTTGTAATGACTGTTTTCATGTTCAAAACTTTAAATCAAATAAATTTGGCGTCAAAAGCTTTGCAAAAATCGGATATTGACTTACTTGACTACATCAGTTTTAGATCGCATATACAAACATATTTTTAAAAGGGACCCCGAAGAATATAACAAAATTAAATCCGAAGCAATAGACCTTGTCAAAAAGTGGAATATAGAACCCTCGTTTTAAATAAAAAGACAACCAAGAGTAGAAAGGCACTTTGACGAACCTTCCTTAGATTACCAATTTGAAAACAGGAAACAATATTTTAAAGTTAAAATTTATTATTTTACTATTTACATAATTTGCAATCAAATCAAAGACAGATTTTCAAGCATGCTTTCCGTTAAAGGAAGTTTCCGGGTTTTGGAACCACAAAATTTGATGAAAAGTTGAACAGAAGCGATTCGAGAAAAATGCAAAAATTTATCAACTAAGTACCCCCACCCTTTATCTGCTAGTTTTGTAAATCAGTTATGATGTATGATTTAGTTAAACAAGAACTTAAGTTAGATATATCAGTCAGGCAGTTTTTTGAAATTATAATAAAAAAATATGCTTATCTCGAAGGTGATTTTTTTGAAGTTTACAACAGCATTCTTATTATATTTTAGCCTGTCTGTAAAGGTTATTGCGTCTTTGGAGCGCTCTTTTAGTAAATTAAAATTATTAAAGGATTGTTTGAGATCTACAACTGGCGAGGAAAGATTGCGTAGTTTAGCTACATTGACCATTGAATATAAAGTTGCGTCAAAACTAGATATAACAGATTTAATAAATCGGTTCGCAAATGCCAAAGCCGTTTTAGACTTAAGTCCGTACCTATATCTTTATTCCTTATATACTTATTATATAAATAGTTTCGTATTTTGTTTCATTATTGTTGTTGTTATTAATTATTTGTTCTTATTAAAGAATATTTTTTTAATAAGTAGGGGCCCATGAACATATTTTGCCCCGGGGCCCTAGTCTCACTAAATCCGCAACTGCTTAAGTGTATGTGTTGTATGTGTATAAGTTTTTGCAATTTTGGTATGGAGCACCAGAAGCCTCAAGTTTGTGATCCAAGTTAGAGTTGGCAACTTCCAACATATAAAATCAAAATTAATTTAAATTAAAGGAGTTGATGGGGACCCGTTTCTATCTCCAATTGCAAAATTTAATATTATCGTTTATACGTGATCAAACTAGCCATTTTCCGCACGATTTTAGAAAAATCGTATATAAACAGTAGTATAGTCTAAATCGGTCTGAAATAGTATATTACGTACCGAGGTCTGCCGTGCAATACAAGAACCTAGTAACTCGACTAACTATAAAATAAAGTAGTAAGTTTTTAATATTATTTAACTGTTTATTTGTTAATAAAAATTAATGATTTTTTGGAAAATGGAACTATGTAACAAGAACTTACTGTGTATAAAATTTTAGAACAATAAATTGAATATTAAAGAAGTTGTGCAATTTTTAAATGGAAATCTTAAAATTTACTTTTACGACTTAGTAGGTCCTGCCGAGAGAGTCGGTAGTTAATTCTCGAATGTAATACCACAAGATGTGTCGGGATTACCGAATAATACTTTTACCTGGCACGAAACGCGTTACCCGGCAACAACACTACGTCTCCGAAGGAGGAGTAGTGTTGCCGGGTAACGCGTTGAGTGTCAGGTAAAAGTATTAGGTAATACCGAAACATCGAGTTGTATTCAAAGGATTATACAACGAAATAAAGTACATATATCTTTCTGAGTTAAACATTTTTATTACAGTAATTATTTAAATAGCATCGTCGACTTTAGACAACAAAATTTTACCAAATCTTTCTTTTGCCATTTTGTAACAAGAACTGACAGAAATTACTTCTGAAGTAATTTGTCAAAAAATTACAATTACAACAATGTGACCACCAAGTGATAATCACTTAAATGATTATCACTTATTAATCACATCCTTCTATATGGGAAAAATATACATGGAGTTGTATAATCGAGACAGTAATGAAAATTTTCACCGAGGTTTGTATACTATTTTATTTACAACCACATCTAACATCCACTTCTTATTATGTCATTTTGACTTTTCCATTGAAAAATTAGACAGAAATCTCAAATAACCGCAGGTGGTAAAATAACGTAGGTAATAATACACATCAAGATGGCAAATATAATTTTTTTGAATATGGTTTCCATGTCACTCAACAATATATTATTTTAAGAACAGAAAAATTCTATTAGATGAGGAATTTGATTTTGCTGCTACTCCACCAGAAATTCGAGAAGCAGCAATAGTAGAAGAAGATCTTCTGCCAACTAAAAGCCGCCCGAGATATGACAAGGCATATAACTGTTTCAAAGAATGATGTACGGGAAACAAAGTTAAAAAAATCATGGTTCTGAGTCGGCGCCACTAGCTTATTTCAGTGAAAATGCCAAGGCAAAGAAAATATCAACGATTTGGTCACAATATTCAATCCTGAGGACAACTCTATCAATTAGGGAATAAGTAGATATATATATAAACACGCAAAGCTATTAGCATTTTAAAAAAAGTATGTTCGTATATTATTTGGAGATATCGATTTTTAAAAAAAATTACAAAAAAATAATTTACTTTCCACCCGGGTGGAATCAACTCTCACGTTTCAAAGATAGATGAAATGTCATTATTACATGCATGGTCTTAAATAAAAATGTTTTTAGTACTATTTTACTTAACGTGCAACGTTCCGAACAACGATCCTCGACCATACGCTGCACCTCCAAGGGCTGTCAACCATTGGCATTGCGGTATGGCCTATCAATTGGGGAGTCCCCTGTACCACACGAGATATCCAATCTCATCAGGCCTCGTTACCGGAGTGAATGGAGTAGAGATGCGGGACGAAACATGTTTCACTCTTCTCTATTTTTGCATAACGGCATCATTTATACCACTAAAATCGACCTAGTGCGAATCAGTTCAGCCGAGGGGTTTGTTCTCTCTCTCTCTCTCTCTCTCTCTCTCTCTCTCTCTTTCTCTCTCAGAGCAGATGTTTACTTTCTTTGCCCATTCAATATCACTGCTCTTAAATAAAAACCAGAATAAATTTAACCATTTTTATAATAAAATAAAGTCTCTAATATTAATAATAAATTACTATGTACTTCGTGATGGGCGTGTAGGGAATTTCTGCGACATTGTGGACGATTATTTTTCATTTTCAGGACATCAGCTCCTTAAAAAGAATTTATCACGGGAATATACGAACAATAAACAGGGCCGTGCAGGAAATTTAACGAAGGGAATCACAATAGTGTTATTTGTAATAAAGGGAGATCTTTTTGATAATTTTATTTTTAACATCTCACTTGACTTCGACACAGTTACCCTGTCAATGATGCAACTACATACTTTATTCCATCAGAAAGAATTACTCCCCAAAGTGTTTATTTTTGTTTTTTTTACGATCAAACACAAGCACAAAAAAATCCTTTAGGTCACTCTGGGAGTGGTGCGTATGCGAATAAAGCGATTCACGTTGGTTTTGAATCGTTGGAGGTTATATTCGTCGGGAAAAACGACATCAGATGAAAGAATTTTTAAATAATGAAGTTCGAGGAGTACTAAGCTTAACCACACATGGATCGGCGGCAGTGGTTCGTCGTGTGTACTATTCGTCGTTCTGGGCGGAATTAAGAGGACAACGTCAGCATTTCCCAAAGAAATATCTGTAAAGGAGAGTCAAATCAGCAATCTGTCTTCGATGTTCTAGGCTGTTGAGGTTCTTCGTCAGCTCGTGGTCTCCGATCAGACGAATGGCCCTCCTTTCGATGGAATCCAGTAGCCGAAGAGTATGTTTGGATGCAGAGCACCAGACATGAGATCAGTACTCTAGTGATGGTCTTATCTGGGTCTTGTATAGTATCAAAGGTTGTTGAGGTGTGTAGAACTTTTTGGTTCGGAAGAGTACACCAAGTTTCTGAGAAGCTATCTGGGCGATTGCCACAACGTGGTTATGCCAAGACATATTTCCTCCGAGATTGACGCCCAGCAAATTAATAGATGAAGCCAGTGGGACTGACCATATCCGGTTCTGTAATGTTAACATATTTAGAGAAAACTGCTGCCTTTGTTTTAAGCGTTAAATTCGACTTGGTTACTGTCACCCCAAGCCAAAATTTCTTCCATATTATTTTTTAATATCTCCGAAAATACTTTACATAGTATTTTCGATTTTGTTATGTGTTAGTGGAATATAAAACTACATATTTTAGTTAGAACAGATAATTATAATCTATCGATCAACCAATAGCGTCCCTTCAAACATGCCATCTGATATTTATTATGAAAAAAATGGTATGCCGGTGACATTTCTCCATGTGGATATTCGCCTGGTCAATTCTACTTTAAAACAGTCTCTTGCGTTTAATCTTAAAACGTACGGCTCTTGATGAAAACAATTAAGTTCAAATTGATACCCATTCTTTCTCGGCTCTATAAAAATATATTTTATTTAAGTAGGTAAAGCACAGGTAGGGCGCATGCCTCGATGTTAAGCAGGATTTTCTTAAATAGGGTTTTTGGCGATCAATATTTTAAAGCAAGCGTCCCTTTTCTTGTTTCAAGAAACCGCACGACCCTGACAATATGAGAATGTATTTTTCTTGAAAAAAAGAGACAGAAGGAGAAATATCGCGGGGATCGTGTAACATGGAATTACGAATAGAAAAAAACAAGTACAAATTAATGCTGTGACGATGGCAACCTCATATTGGTTTATTCGGGAGTGGATTTTCCTGTAGTGGTTACCAAACACACGACGTGCTTGTATTTATATATTTATAAACTAGGGACTCGAAATAAGAAAATCCTAAAAATGGTAATTTTCATATTAAAAAAAAATAACGCAAAAAATTTACATACTATATTCATCTTAATGAATATCGGTTACAAAATATGATTCATAAATTAGTTTTCTCTCTTTTGCTCAGCTGCTTTTAAGAATGTTAATAACAAGACGGAATCGAGTAAATTACGTTAAGTGTCTCGTTAAAAGAACGGTAACATTCCCCGAACAAACCCAAATTGAACCCACCTCGTTCTACGTGTGTTTTTTAAAAGCCAGTCTTCTGAAGTTTAAAGCAATATTTTAATATATAGGGTGTTTCGGGAGGAAAGGGAAATATTTTGGGAACATGTTCAGAAGGTCAAAATAAGAGAAATTAACCCATATGTTTTAATCCGATTCTTAACCGTCTCGGAAATAATCGGTTCTAAAGTTTTTTTTGTAACTATTTTTTATTTCAAAAGCAACACCAATAGATACTAGTAAAACAACAAAATTCCACTAATTTAGAATGTTTTCGAAAATACCCCCACCAACTTTAATACAAGCTGCACCACGTTTGTAAATCGCTCGTGTTGCGCGTTGAATTGCTTGGGGATTGTTCATAATGATATTTGCAGCATTAAAAATTCGATTGTGGAGTCCTTCCACGGTTTCTACTCGTGTTTCGTATACTAATGATTTCATCCACCCCCAGAGGTAATAATCCAGTGGGTTTAGGTCTGGTGACCTCGGTGGCCAAGCTTGAGGTTCTCCTCTGCCAATCCAACGATCAGGAAAACGATTATTCAAGAAATTACGCACCCGGCGACTAAAATGAGGTGGGGCTCCATCGTGCTGAAAGAACATTCGGTGTCGAACAATTAGCGGAACATCATCCAACATGTGTGTTAAATGGTCTTCCAAAAACCATAAATATCCATCTCCAGTAAGACGCTCATTCAATAGAAAAGAACCAAACAACTGGTCGTTGAGCATTTCACACCACACATTAATACTGAATCGATGTTGAAAGTTTCGTTCATGAAGATGCATGAAGATTTTCATCTGACCACCGATGTTCATTGTGACAGTTATTGATTCAATCGCGGGTGAACTGAGCTTCATCGCTAAATAAAATGTATTTATGTAGGCCTCGATTTTGTTGGATCCATTCACAAAATTGAACCCTTAAGCCATAATCACTTCTTGAAGATGTTGGACCGGTTGAACATGGAAAGGCTTTAATCCGTTTTTCTAAGTGTCTTCCAAACGCCCACATGTGAGTCTAATCGAAGTTCTTTCGTAATCCGCCTCGCACTAACACCTGGGTTCCCTTCAGCCATATCCAGAACATTCTCTTCATTTTCCACATTTAGACCCGCCGCTCGTTCAGAATCAATCCTTACGCTTGGAAACATTCCTGTTTCCTGAGCATTTGCAAAAACTTTTTGAAACACTTTTCGATTAGGAACTCTTCGATTTGGAAAACGACGTCGGTATTCATCAACAGCCCGTAATGCGCTACCATTACAGAATGTGAGGCATTACGTATGGAACCTTTTCTCTTTTCAAGTCGAAACGCTCAGAATAAATCAAACTGACAACCAACCAACTTGTCAATTAAATTAGGTATTGACAAGCAATAAAATACCTACAAACTGGAGTTAGAAATACAAAACTTCTTAATTACTCCAAAACTTTACAAAAAAAAATTAGAACCGATTATTTCAGAGACGGTTAAGAATCGGATTAAAACATATGGGTTAATTTCTCTTATTTTGACCTTCTGAACATATTCCCAAAATATTTCCCTTTCCTCCAGAAACACCCTGTATAGGGATTGTTATTTGGGTCAACATTTTTTTACATGCAACTTTCAGTAAATCGGATTTAAAAAATAAATAATCTCAGAAACACCTGTTAATTTTTTAATAGGTTTCTTTTAGTATCTAATTAGAGGAATTATATATGTCCGCGCAAAAGATCGTCGTCACAAAGATTTTGGTTTATAGAATCGACTTTTTAATAATTTAACGCCCGTCACATGGCTAATTTTACTTTTCTGAATCATATAACGGCAATATTTGGAACTGAGTTATTTTAATCAGTCACTATAATCATTTTCCTATTATTTATAACAGCTCTGTCTTATATTGGCTTAAAGTTTTGGAATATTCCTTATAAAATGTTAAAATACTAAGAAAATTAGTCATATTTTTAATCTACCTAAGGTGTATAAACGAAACTTGCACATCAAAATATATCTTTCCTTAATGGTTTATAAATGGTTAATAAAAAAATATTGTATTTAGCTTCGGATAACAAACCGTCACATCAATTTATCTCAGGTAACATTATCATACGTTACCGGTATTACTGTGACCGGCGATATAAAAATGAACAGATTTGTGGATAACAGCTAATACAAGCTATTTCTTAAACTTTTTTAATAATAATAATATAATAATAATAAATACTCTTTATTTCAAAATTACATAGAATACATAAAAAGAAATAGTGTCAATAACAAAGGCAATATGAAGGTATAGACAATATCTAATAATTTACAATTTTTTCAAGGTATTCATTTATGCTATATGGTTCTATATCAAGAAGCGCCCTATATAGAATCTTTTTAATTTTTTGAATATTATTTAACAATCGCATATGGGTAGGCAAACTGTTATAGAATCGAATACAATTATTGTAGTATGCCCCTTTCTCATACATTGTTGACCTATGTCGAGGAAAAGTGTAATTTAATGTTCTTGTTGGATAAGCTACCTGTGATTCACTACTCCTAAATAACCCTCTATTCTTACAAAAAAATAACACACATTCTTGCACATAAATAGCGGTGAGTGTGAGAAGCTTGTTTTCTCTATTTTCTCTATTTACCTCTGCAGGTTTGTCTTGTGTGTTCTTATTGCCCTCTTCTGACAGATAAACAGTCTTTCCACCTCACCGCATCCTCCATACATAATGATGCCATATCTTATTTGTGTCTCAAAGTTTGCATGATAAATTATTTTTTTTGTCCCGGTGTCTATATATTTGGATAATACACGAAAGGTATAACATGTCTTATTTAACTTGTTGGAAATATATTCAACGTGTTTTTTCCATGAAAGATTACTGTCCAGTACCATCCCCAAAAACCTAGTATCTTGCTCCAATTTTGTATTAGTGCCATTTAAACTTATAGTTTCTGGTTCTTCTATACTTGACCTCTTGGTCTTGAAAACAATAACGCTTGTTTTGCTATTATTTAGAATTAATTTATTTTTTGTAAACCATTTAGATGCCTCCATCATTAACAATGTAGATTTTTCAATTAAAGCAGGAAAACTACACGCTTTAACCAAGAGGTTAGTGTCATCAGCATATTTGGTAATGTGTTGATTGAATAAAGATCAGTTATGTCATTTATGTAGATAATAAATAAAAGGGGTCCTATAACACTGCCTTGCGGTATTCCTAACTTTATTTCAGCTTCCTTTGATGAAACTCGTTTAGAGCCTTGACCGATGACAACATTTTGATGTCTATTTGAAAGGTATGATGTGATCCATCCCAAGGCTGCCTCCCTTATACCGTATAATTCTAATTTATGCAGCAAGATATTGAAATCTAAAGTGTCATATACCTTTGACAGATCAAGAAACAGCCCCAAGGGGATCACACCGTTATCAATGGATTTCAATATTTCCTCAGTAAACTGAAAAATGGCCGTTTGTGTTGACCTACCTTTCAAATAGGCATGTTGGACCTCATTGAGAATGCCGTGGCTCAGCAGATACTCCATGAGTCGGTCACACATCACTCTTTCTAAGATCTTTGAAAATGACGGGAGCAAACTAATTGGGCGATAGTTTTCAAGTTTTGACTTATCCCCTTTTTTAAAAACTGGAACTATTTGAGCTGTCTTTAACCTATCCGGGAATATACCATGTCTGAGTGAGTTATTGAAGATAATGGGCTCTGTAATAGCTGTAATTATGTACTTTATAAGGGAAGTTGATATTTCATCATTGCCACTACTAAGCTTATTTTTGAGTTTTTTACATATGTCAATGATTTCTTTGGAGTCTACAGGTTGTATGGAGATGGTATCCTGAACACGTTGAATATTTTCCGAGAATGGAACACTTTCTAATTTTTCTAACATGTTGGTTGATATACCAGAGAAGAAGTCATTAAAATTATTTGCCACTTCAGTATTATCTCCTTCAACATAAATGTCATTGGTTGCGGTTTTTCCTATGATTTCGTTTACAATAGTCCATGCATGCACATTTTGTTTTGTTTTGTGATAACCTAAGGCGATTCGCACAGTATGTTTTTTTGCAGTTTATTAAAAGAGCATCGTATTCTTTTTTTTTTGCACTATACATATCCCTATAAACATTATTTACATTCCTATAGACATACAATATATCTAATTGTCTTTTGCACTCTCTTACTTCTGCACTCCTCTGTTTATACCTTGCTTTGTTATAATTTCTTTTGGAAACTTTTCTAATTGGAAAGCATTCATTAAAATCAGCTAAAAATGCGTTTATAAATACATCCCATTGGTCATTTACCTGCGAAACCTCTAAGCTATATAAGATGTCCCAGTTCCGGGCCAATAATTTAATTTTAAACCTTTCTTTATTGTATTCGCTAAAAGTTCTTTTCTCCACATAGTGATTAATCTGATTATCTAGGCGGTATGATCAGAAATATGAGAATGCAAGACTTGGGAAACATATTTGCCATCAAAATTTGTCATTATATTATCGATGCATGTCTGAGAGACAGTTGTTATTCTTGTATGCTCCTTTATTACATGTTTCATGTTGAATGAACTGGCAATTGACAAGAGTTCCTTCATATTTTTGTTAGAAGATAAAAAATCCAGATTAAAATCACCTGCTACAATTATAACACTGCTCTCATCCACGCACGTATAAAACATTTCTTCACATTTGACCAAAAAGTCATTAATATTACCATTTGGTGGTCGGTATAGAGAGACCACTATGACCTTTTTATCTTTCACCATAAACTCGCAACCACAACATTCGAAGACTGAAATGAGTATCTGTAGTCAAGAGAATGACTTCGTGTAGTATTTTCCCTTAATTAAGACTACTAGGTCTGAGTTATTCCTGTGACCGGCGATACAACATAAAAACATACGCCTGGTAAAAGTAGGCATGTTCTAGTTTACACCTAAATAAACATAATAAGGAACTCACCTATAAACAGGAGCATGCTTTACACAAATTCTAACACATACCGTCATATTTGTAAAACTATCAGGTCGACCTCTAGTGGCGTTCTTTATAAACAATTTCTGCCGTGACCGGCGATACCAGCTACGGAGACGGAACTTCTGGTTAATAACTGCGTTAGAGAAACTAAACTGTTGATCTTTGAACATTATTTTTTCAATACAAATTGTAGTAGGAGTGTAAATTATTTATATATAAAAGTAACTTTAGTAAAGTGAAACGTAAAGTAAGAAATTATTGACTTATTGACATAATTAACATAATTAAATTAAAAAAAAAACCTTTTAAAATTGCTTTCTAATGCAGTAACATATATTTCACAAATTATAATCGTTTCTACAAACAAATAGTTTATTTTAGTAAGTTATATGCTAATGACTGAAAGTTGCCTGTAAAAAAATTTTGACCCATTTTTAAATGGGTGACCTGGGTCTTTTCGGTATAAATATTTTTAAAAAGAAATGACAATAAAATTGGTCATACGCTTGTGTCAATTTATTGAAATTTTGTATTTGATCACTATTAAAATTTTTATTTTAAAACCACCCCTATAAATCCAATGAATTAACTAGTAACATATTATATAACCACACCACAATGTAAAACAATGAATTCGCAAATAAGGAAAATATAAGCTTGTTTCCATTATAAGTGGGACACCCTGTAGAACCGAAAAATGCCTAGCCTAGCTTCCGGTATAACCGGAAGTGATCAAAATACTACTATAGCGGGTACCAATATTTTATACCAATACCTTTTTTAGTTTTCAAAATCTTTTAATATATAGTTGGTGTTTTCACGGGTTACAATAGCTGTTCTTTCCCGATTTGTTATACAGGGTATCCCAGAATATGTGGGCAATCTCCCTGGTTCAGATAGAATACTTAAATACAACAGGAGAAGTTTTTATAAATTTTTGCTTCCTACTGCCTGTCCTACGGAGATACAGGTCCATAACGGACGTCCCTGGAAATCGTTGTTTTTTAAATAATTTAGTAAGTACTAGGTGTAATTTAATAATTTTTTAGTATCATGGTTAGTAGATGAGTCTCCTTAATATTCGCATTTTTAAACACATTTGTCTTATTTAGTTTGCCAGGGACGGACTAGATGTAATACGTAATATAAAAATGATTTTTTCTTGTACACCTTGTATGATGAAGGAACGACAATAATATTTTTGGATACCCTAAACCTTAAGCTGAAAAAAAGTTACTCTTGATCAATGTCGATAAAGTGAACTGTTTTCGAAAAAATTTTTTTTTTGCATTAGTTGTTGTTTTATGTTCATAAAATTCCCTCATTGTTGCTATGGTTTTTTTTACATGTACCGATTTAAATAAGAATATTTATGCCAATGTCAGTTTATGGTAGTGTCTTGAAAATTGCAGTTTTTCTCATTTGTCTTATTAGTTATTAACTTAGTAATGGAATTTACGTATTCTCAATATAAATCATATTGAACAAAAATATTTTTTTTTTCGAAAACAGTTCACTTTACATTGATCAAGAGTACCTTTTTTTTCAGCTTAAGGTTTAGAGTATCCAAAAATATTATTGTCGTTCCTTCATCATACAAGGTGTACAAAATAAACCATTTTTGTGTCACATCTAGTCCGCAGGCAAACTAAATATGCCAAATGCGTTTAAAAGGGCGAATTTTAAGGAGACTCATCTAGTAACCATTATACTAAAAAATTATTAAATTACACCTAGTACTTAAAAAATTATTTAAAAAACAACGATTTCCAGGGACGTCCGTTATGGGCATATATCTCGGTAGGCGAGGCCGTAGGAAGAAAAATGTATAGTTACTTCTCCTGTTATTTTTAAGTGTTCTATCTAAACCAGGGAGATTGCCCACATATTCTGGGACACCATGTATACAACATTTTTCTAATTTAATTTGATTTTAATTGCCGTTGGGAAATTGTTCTACTTAGGTTCTCGCTTATCCTTATCGTTTTAATTTTTGATATATCTCATTTTCATTTTATAAATGTTAGTTTTGGCTTAATTAAAAATAAATATAACTGAAAATGGTTTAGAGCGAGCCGTAAAACTTTTTTCAATTTGGAAATGAAACTTTGTTCGCCGCCCCGTTAAATACTTTTCAATTATATTTGATGTGATGAAATAATTATTTTTCCATCTGGAATAAAGCAGATAGCTTTTCAGAAGCTAATCTACCCGAAACCTGAGGCCGTCATTTATTTATAAAAAAAATTAACCTCACATCATTTTAAATTTTTATTTAATACAATAACGACCGAAAAAAATTTAACATCCATTTCCTATTTGGAAAACTTTTTGCGAACTCTAGCCCTTAAAATAGAGCCATTATTGCAAAAGCCGATCGCGTCGTCTATTAATAGAAAATTGATTTAAGATCACTAATAAGGAAAATGCCTTTATATTCATTTCTATAAATTAAAAACTCTTAAAATCAAGGAAATTGCAGCAAAATCTAATTTTATTAATGGAATTTAAAATACATATTTATGAAGGGTGGGCGTGGTAATATTGCAGTGCGGTTCCTAAGGTAATTTATGAAGAAAAGTTCATACGAATATAAAATGTTAGCAACGGTTTAAATTTTTTTCTACAGTGTTGAATTTTTTTAAATAATAATAATAATATCCCAGAATATGTGGGCAATCTCCCTGGTTCAGATAGAGCACTTACAAAATAACAGGAGAAGTTTTTATAAATTTTTCGTCCTACGGCCTCCCCTACGGAGATACGGGCCCATAACGGACGTCCCTGGAAATCATTGTTTTTCAAGTGCTACCTGTAATTTAATATTTTTTTAGTATAATGGTTAGTATCCTACATAAAAAGCATTGGGAATATTTCCTTAGATCGTTATAAAAATGATAAAATTCTCCATTGAATCTTCGCTTTACGTTAATGGGATGAACTGGAAATGGGAATGATTTTTGCTTGCCGACTATGATAACTAGCATTGTCCATTACAATGACGCTATTTTCATGTATATTTTTAAGGAGTTTATGTTTAAACCAATCTTCAAAAAGTTGTGCGTCGGTATCTTGATGGTAATCTAAAAACCCGTTCTCTGAACCAGCATGTAATATTGTGATTATTTTGCCTTTATTTGATGGTGCCTTGGTTTGACATTTTTTGGGAGAATCATCCCAACCTTTTCTTGGAGTGTCATGGGTATCGAACCATATTTCGTCAAGGTAAATAAATGGACGATTTTCTTCTCTAAATTGTTTAACAGCTGTTAAATATTTAAGTCTCCATTCCCGTAAACGTTGAGATTCCATTAATGTTTGTCATTTATTAATGCTTCGGTATTTAAAACCCATTTAACGCAATATTTTCCTAATGCTTGAAAGGCTACAAGAGATATTTGTTTGGTCTTTAATCAGCCGCTCTTTGAGGGAAATCAAAGTGGGTACACTTTGTGCCTCATACATTTGGTAAATCTTTCTTCTTAATAAATCCATGTCATTTTCGTCAATGCTTCTAAATGTGCCAGAATCACTCCGATTTTTTCTAGGATTAACAGGTTTAAGTACTATGTCTCTTACCGAAGATAAGGGAGTTTTTGTCAAAGTAGACGTCTCTGCTAAAGCATCAATTGAATTAAAATTTCTACTCAACAACGATTGATACACATTTTTAAATATTATATAGTTTGGCATCGGTAGATAAATGAAGATACTTGAAGATGCCCCCCTATATCAGCACAATTCCAAGGACTACCACTAATAAGCCTAACTAAAAATTACTCGCCGGAAAACCACTAAAGATTAAAATTATTAAAAATCACTTTGTATTTATATATGCATCAGGCATAGGTATAAATTGAATTTGTATACCTGGTCCGGCTCTGCTCGAAAAGGTTTTAAAATTTGGGATTTCCTTATTTATTTTATGGTCGAAGGGATAATGAGGTTTTATTGCAGTCAAAAGATCAACGGTATAATTCTGCAAATACTATACCACTTTGTTATATTAGAGTCTAAAACAATATTTTCTTCATCGGAAGAAGATAACAAACGCAGAGTCCATGTTTATATCTCGATGCCGAGGGACTACTGTGCGAAGCTCAAGCGAGGCTATGCGGTGTTATGGTACCAGGCTATGGGCGAGGGTCGGTGCGCCGTTATGGCCATCGACTAACGCATTGCTCAACGGTTAGCTAATTCAATGCTGCTAACATGTAGGTATACCTATCACAGTTTAACAAAATGCTCATTGCTTTATTTTGTTACACTTATATCAAAATCAAATCAAATCAAAATATACTTTATTGTCATAAGAATATTGTTCTTGTTAACAAAGCTATATAAATTTTATTTTAGAAAATATAAATCAAATCAGAAAAAGTATATGAAAAAAAATATATATAAAAATTAAATATAACAACAATTGGTAAAACAATTAGACAATATATATAGAATAAAATAACTCTGACAAGTAACCACATAATATACTAAATTAAAATACAGAATTAAAACATTAAACATAATTAAAACATTAAACATTATCAAGATAAAGCTAAAAGATGATACATTTTACAATAATACAACATATACACATATATCAGAAGCTCAAAGACCGCTAAGATCATCCATAAATAAATCATCAGCAGAATAATATGCTTTTTTGCATAGCAGAGCCTTTACTTCCCTTCTAAATCTCTTAAAACCATTAATCCTTCGAATGCGTAACGGAAGATGATTAAAAATTTTTTTACTCTTGTACATAACAGAGTTCCTGGTTTGGCTAGAAGTTGGTATAGGTAGATGAGTAACATATGTCTGGCGCGTATTACACACAGAAACCGAACTAATTTCATTTCGGAATTTTTTATATACCAGACATGATGACTCCAGCAAAAACAGGCAAGGCAAGGTTAAGATCTTATGTGAAAAAAATAATGGTCTGCTTGAGTCCCTAAGTCTGGCTCTAAACATATATTTCACGACTCTCTTCTGCAGAACAAACAACATATCAAACAAATAACGTGAACATCCCCCCCAAAAACATATACCATATCTAAGATGAGATTCCATCAGTGCAAAGTACGTACTTCTCACCACTTCCAAATCCAAACTATCTGCTATAATCCTGATTGCATAACAATTGGATGCCAGTCTCTTAGCCAGATTAGTTATGTGTACCTCAAATTTCAACTTATTGTTTATGTATAAACCTAAAAATCTACTTACACTCTCCCTGGCATATATAAATTTTCCCTGGTACATGAAATCGTCAAAGAAGGTCAGTAATTAAAATGTGGCAAGACAATTGTGTTTAATACAAGCATTCTTGTCCACTGAGCCAGGCAAGAAGACACTCGACGAAAAATAACTATTTTTTACCTAATTTTTTACATAAAAAATCTACATGATTATTAAAATGTCATTGTGTATCCCAACATACTCCTAAGTATTTAATTTCTGTTACAAAATCAATAGGTGATCCATCTATGTTAAAAAATTCACCAAAAGCTAAAGATTCTTTACAGTTTATTTCTGACCCTATTATCATACATTAGGTTCTTGATGAGTTAAATTTTAATTTATTCTGACATAACCACTCGTATAATATAGCCAGTTGCGCATTCAATTTTAAATAGTTATTTTTTAATATCCCCGAAAGTACTTTAGATATTATTTTCCAATTTTGGTATGTGTTAATAGGATCTAAAAACCACATATTTCAGTTGGAAAGGTAAGTCTATCATGGTACGCCACTGATATTTTTCCATGTGAATGTTTTTCTGATTAGCCTGCTCTATTCTACATGAAAACGGACTCTTGCGTTTTTATCGTCAGAAGTCTATACAGGATGGATTTTTTAAAAATAATGCGAAAAGGCGATGTTCAATTGTTTATTCGCTTTTGGCATTTTAATCAGCGGAAAAATACCAATAATTAGTATTGGAAAAAACCGATGATTTTAATAATCGAATACTTGATACGCGAGCGATTTTAATAATCGGGTGAATCGCTCGAGCGATTAATCACTCATCAGGGGTTATTTTTGTAAGTTTCAGTCTAGAGTTTTATTATAAATTATATCCTTTAATTTTTTAAAAATTTACAATCGCCGCTGGCTAGCCAGACAAAACAAAACCCATGTCGCGATGAATCCACTAAGGGATTTGGCATACTTTCTTGTATGCACCTTCTCGTTTATGCGCCTTTAAGAAAGACGTATGTCGTGTCAGCCTTCTGAGCGTCAAACTCGAACGGCACCAATCGGTACATTTCGGGTGACGCGCGAAGATCGGGTATCAAGTGAAAGGCAACGATTCGATTTTTCGCTTGAATTTATAACTAGAGTAGTATTTCCTATCGAGCGAAAAACTGCTCGAATATACGAGGAGTTTTTTACCTCGAGCGATCACACTACCAAGCAGCACATTTCGGTCGGCGTCAAGCGAAGCTCGGTTATCGAGTGAAAATAAGTAACAAGTGACGATTTTCGCTTGAATTTATAACTCGAGCGGTTTTTTTTAATAATCGAGCGATGTCGGTTATTTCAATAATCGAGTACTCAAGCGGTTTTGTCGCTCGAGCGATCCCAACACTAAATAATACCAATTTAATCGGAGCCACCATGTATTTCCTTCAGTAAGAATTTTTTTTTTAATTTAAAATGTCTCATCTTTTATTTATAAAAACGAGTTTATATGTATAGTAGATCCTCCTGTCTAAACGGTGGAATTTATATTGGCTTCTTGAGAGATTATAACAACACTCGGAAACTATTTCCTTGGAAGATGCATTGGTAAAAAACAGAAATTACTGTCCGACCAAACAAAAAATGTTTTAGTTTCTACTAAAACATTGTACGAAACATATACGGTCTATTAAACATGCCATTAGATTGATTAGAGAATTGCAAATAAAACTGCTTTAATGTGTGGCTTCGCTCCTCTATTAATTTTGTTAATGCGGATTTATATGCAAGCAAGAAATCCTGGAATCCGAACTGTGGAATTTATATTGGCTTCTGTTTCTCGAGAGGAGTCAGTCAGTCGTTTGATTACCTTTTAGAGCGCCAACAATCGGAAATAAAAAAATGTAAGACTTAAGCTAGATTCACACGTCAACACACCGCACCTTTTTTGAAAGGACTAATCTTACCGAATAAATTGTTGCGCATATACAACGTGTCCAAGATCAGAAGGGCCAGTACAGGGATCGCGGAAACCGTAAGAGATACGAAGTCGGTTAAATAGAGGTAAAGTTGCGCATTTACGTGCCTAATAATATGCCGTTTATAATGTTTTAAAATTCCGAATAGTTCCGGAGATATCCGGAAAAACCCCTAATTCTGAAAAATCGTTTTATTGTGTGCCTGGGTTTTTTGAGATCGAATTCTAAAGTAAATTGCACTTTTACATTGCCACTTTTTCCGCTCTATCTAACAGCGTTAATTGTTTTTTAATCCGACGAGTTGTCTTCGACGGGCCAGTATCAACTTACTTTTTTTAAATACGGCCCTGTTTTTCTAATATTGGAATTTGAGAGCTTTTTCTTCCGAATTCAATGATGTATGACACATTGTGGTTTAATGACGTTTCGAGGGTTTGAGATCGAATTCTAAAGTAAATTGCACTTTTACATTGCCACTTTTTCCGCTCTATCTAACAGCGTTAATTGTTTTTTAATCCGACGAGTTGTCTTCGACGGGCCAGTATCAACTTACTTTTTTTAAATATGGCCCTGTTTTTCTAATATTGGAATTTGAGAGCTTTTTCTTCCGAATTCAATGATGTATGACACATTGTGGTTTAATGACGTTTCGAGGGTTTTTTTGAACAACATCAGGAAATATTGGGATACGGTCCTGCATTTCTTCTAATTTTATAAATAATATCTCATAGATAAGCTCTACATTTTTACATATGTTGGACTAGTTCAATAAATAACAAATAATTTAATAATAAACCACAAATAAGTGTAAGTAAGTGTTTCAAACTTCTTTTGTTTCGGGATTTAAAAGAAAAGTAGGCGTTTGAAACAAAAAAAATTAAGATGTATGATTTTTGTTCACTTATTTGTGGTTTATTATTAAATTATTTGCTATTTATTGAACATAACTAAAAAATTTAGAGCTTACTTATGAGATATTATTTATAAAATTAGGAGAAATGCAGGACCATATCCCAAAATTTCCTGATGTTGTTCGAATCGTCATTCGACTTCGTATCTCTTACGGTGTCCGAGATCCCTGTACTGGCTCTCCTTATCTTGGACACAGTGTATATTTCTATTAATTTTTGTTAAACTTGAATTATCTAGACGATTTAGTAATTTTTAAAGCATTCTATTGACATTTAAGTAATTAAAATTCGTTTTTTACATTAATGAATATGTAAAGATTGTTCCACGAAAATGGATATAACTTAATGACTGCAGTAAAAGTACCTGGGGCGATCCCATTATTTATGACCCTTTGTTATTATTATGTGGAAAGGACCGGATTGTGATAATTATAATTAAATATAGGCACATCAGGTAGGTTAGGTTGCTTAATTTATATTTAAATATATTTTTGTGGTAAAATGACTGAAACGTCTGATTTGACTAAGATACCTCTGACTACAGTGAAAAGAATCGCGTCAAATCCCATTAAATCTAGAAAGAAGCGTAAAGATGCCGGTTTCACCAAATGTTTCGACGAAAGCGACAAGAACTTGATAAGGCGAAAAATCTACATCATGTACGAAGAGCAACACGTACCTACATTAGATTCTCTGAAGCAACGGCTCACCAATGATGAAACCCAAATAAGTTGTAGCCGCACTAGCCTTTGGAGAGTCTTGTCGGAAATGGGATTCAGATACCGCAAAATTGACAAAAGGCAAGTACTCATGGAATCCCACCGTTTACAAAATTGGCGTCATGAGTATATAACTTCTGTAAGGAAATCCCGTTCTGAAAACCGTCCTATAATTTACCTCGACGAGACTTGGTTTGACACGCATGAAACACCACCCAAAGGCTGGTCTAATTCTTCCGATAAGTGTAAAACAAAAGCTCCGTCAAATAAAGGAAAAAGAATAAGCATTTTACATGCTCGGTCAGAAAACGGTTGGGTTCCAAATGCCTTGTAACTTTCTGCAAAAAACATTAAAGACTCTTGTGTGGACTACCATGAAGATACAACGGCCGAACTTTTTGAGGAATGGTTCAAGAATTGTCTTTTACCAAACATTCCTCAGAATAGCGTGATAGTAATGGACAATGCGAGCTATCACAGTCGCCAATTACATAAAGCTCCAAGCTCAAATAATACAAAATTGCAGATTCAGAACTACATGGCGGCGAATGATATATATTTTGAAGAAAGTTATAAAAAAGTGATCTTTTAGAAGTTTTAAAGACATTTTGTATAAAAAAAGTATATGTTTGTGACACATTGGCAGAAGAAATTGGACATACAGTGCTACGGCTCCCACCCTATTATTGCATTTTTAACCCCATAGAGCATATGTGGCACCAGTTAAAATCACTGGTTAGGTGTGAAAATATTTCTCCGACTTTAAGTTCTAGTGTTGTAGAATTAATACGAAAATGCTTTAATGATATTCCCCCAGGTAGTTGGAACAATTCAGTCCGTCACGTAATAACTGTAGAAAATTCGTATATTAGTCTGGATCGTATAATTAATCCAATTATAATTAATTTTGATGAGGATAGCGATAGCGAAATAGAACTATCTATAGAATGACATTATAAATGTAAATAAATATGACTAGTAATATTTAAAAAAAATGTTATCTCATTTGATTACGTTAATATAATCATATCATTACTTGTTTTCCTTAGTCCGTCCCTTCATACTTCACTTGTTTATTGCCAAGCTCTTGTCGACATAATGGGACCGACCCAGGAAATCATTAAGTCGTATCCAAATTTTGTGAAACGTACTTTATCATGTGAGCATCCCGCTGTTTATTCGGTTAAAACCGAATAGTGTAAAAAACGTGCAGTATATTGCCATGTGAACTCAGCCTTACACAGGTAGTAATTGAGAGGGGATATGTGTAGTGCAGTGCAGTGACTCTTGAAATATAAAACTGTCAATGTAAATATCTCTTCTTTTTATTATCTGTGCGGGATTACCATAGAAACGGTCCTTCCATTCAATTCCTTCTTCTTTCCCGGTACTTGTTTAACTATTCTTATACTTTCAGTCATTATTGGCAACGTTGTATGGCTCCTGTTGGGAAGTTCATTCCGCACGCTTTTCCTGCAGTTAAAGTTTTCGCGCGCTCGGGAATAGCCAGTGGAAGTTTCCGAAATAATGGTGTTCCGTGAAAGATAAGAAGTTTTCAAAGAGCTTTTGCGGAAGGTAAGTAAACCATGTATAAAAATTTTTTATTTTTATATTTAAAATTATATTATTGATTCTCCTAATCAGTAAAATTTTTTCCGATATTTCTTGCAAAAAGTTCTACACCACACATTGAATTTCGGCTATGTGTTTATGTAAAATAAAAATTAACAACATTAACTGAAAATAAATAATTAAAATTAATAAACAAATTCCTTCCATATTATTAATACTTAAATATAATTAAATTCAATCATTTTTTTATTATTTTTCTGGAAATTAGAATTTCATTTTACTCATTTTTAATTTTTTTTTAAATTTAACGACTTTGTTAAGTAGTTCTCGAGTAATCCTGACGAGGAAACAGATTTTGTTACAGCAGACGACGCCGCGGGTGATTGCAATAATTATTTTCAATATTTTCTCGAAATTGGAAATTTATACATATACAGTTTCGTCCGGTAATATCAAATATCTTATTTTTAATGTATTTTCGTTTTATCAGTTAGCGAAAACGGATAAAACAGACGTTTTCTTTGAAACGAAATACAATTGCATTATATTAGACGAAGACAAAATTAAAAATTGGCATTATCATTATTTGTCATTATATTTTGTGTTTCGTGGGATTCACAAATTTCTAAAGTTTCTTAACGAAGTACTTTGATATAGAGGGTGCGTGCTAATATTTCAGGGTGTGATTCCTTAGGTAATTTTATAAAGAAAAGTTCACATGAACATATGTCCGCAACGGTAAATTTTTTGCTACAGGGTGTTGAATTTTTATTTTTAAATGGTTATTTTTTAATATCTCCGAAAGTACTTTAGATGTTATTTTCAATTTTGGTACGTGTTAATAGGATATAGAATCACAAATTTTAGTTAGAAAAGTTATTCAATTGTTCCCCAGTGGCGTCCTTGCATATATGTCCTCTGATATTTTTTACAAAAAAAAAAATGGTAGGCCACTGATATTTTTTAATGTGGATATTTTTTCACGTTCAGTTCTTGATTAAAACCACTAAATTTATATTGAAACTCACTATTATTAACATTGATAAAATAATTAATGATAAATTTTGTTTTATAAAAATTGTTGGAAATGGCCACCTTCACTTAAAAGACATGCTTCCGCCCGTCTTCGGATCGAATTGCCCACTCGTTCAAATATTCCCAGCGTATTCCTTATTGTTCCGCACGAGCTAACTATTCGCTCTCTTAAATCTTCTAAACTGTTAATGGGAGTTTTATACAGCAGAGTTTTAAGATGATCCCACAAAAAGAAATCTAAACTATTGAGATCGGGGGATCTTGCGGGCCATTGCTGCGGTCCTCCGCGACCTATTCAACGATTAGGATAAGCCCAGTGGCGGCTCGTGACCTATGATAGAGGGGGTTCACAAGTATGGTGAAATTATTTTTAAAATTTTATTTATGTGTAACGACCAAATAATTACTATCAGGCGTTTTAAATGTACAAAGAAAAGAAGTAATAAGAAAATGCGTTAGGTAAAACATATTTTTATTTATTTTTTAATTTTACACAAGGAAATACAACATTTGGAAAATAAGAAAGGGTTTCTTAGTGTGTATAGTGCTTAAACGTAAAGTCCGTTCTTCGGTTCTTAATTGCAGAAAATTGATCAATAACAGCCTCATTAAAGTTTGGAATACCCTCTATAAATTGTTTTTCATATATTTAATTTTTAAACTTCCTAATAAAGTCCCTAGATTTTCCCCGTGTAGTCCACCGTCAAACTATTCATTTTATCTTAGCAAACATATAATATTAAAATATTAAAACATACACGCTCGAATTTCTAACGAACAGACAACGGCGCGGCGCACACTAAAATTTTGCGCCTTTCCCATGTTAAATCGCAATAGCCCCGCTGCCCCCCGCTATCTCCCGCCACCTATTACTACAGAGAAACTGCATTATGCCCCGCCTACTTAATCGCACATGCGAGCAAGTCTCGTCATATTCGTCATTAACCTCGACGGAGGCACGGTGGCTGGATCGAGAGCCTATAATATACAGTTTGGTTGACGGTACGATAAAATATTAGGGAGGGTCAGACTTTATACGATAATTGACGGTATGATAAAATATTAGGGAGGGTCGTACTTTATACGATAAATAATATTCAATGAATATAAATTAATATTTTTTTATTCGTTTTGGGGGTGCACGTGCGCATGTGCTCCTGTGGACGAACCGCCACTGGATAAGCCGCATTTAAATAGTCATGAGCAATTACACTGAAATGAGCAGGAGCTCCATCGTGCATGTACCACATTTGATTCCTCTTCAAGCAACACAGGTAGTTCCTCCTGGAGGAAATTGTTTGCATGTTTTGTAAGCAATTGGTTACCTTTATCAAGAGATAATAATAAACAATAAATCATATTTGAATTGATATAATTAAATAAAATCAAATTACTTACAATGTATCAACTACCATTTTAAAAATAAATTCATTTTTTTTTTTATGGTCAAACACAAGCACTATAGGTTGTGTTGTAGGTTATATTCGTAGGGAAAAACGACATCGGGAAGGTCGTTCCACAAGGATGAAGTCCTCCAGATGAAAGAATTCTTAAATAATGAAGTTCGAGGAGTACTAAGATTAACCACATATGGATGGGCGGCCGTGGCTCGTCGTGTATTTCTGCTATTCGTCGCTCTGGGCGGAATTAAGAGGGCAAGGTCAGTCGTTCACCTTCCATGAAAATATCTGTAAAAGAGAGTCAAATCCCCAACCAGTCTTCGATGTTCTAGGCTGTCGAGGTTCTTCGTCAGCTCGTGGTCTTCGATCAGACGAATAGCCCTCCTTTCGATGGAATCCAGTAGCCGAAGAGTATGTTTGGGTGCAGAGCTCCAGACATGCGAGCAGTACTCTAGTGATGGTCGAATCTTTGCTTTGTATAGTGTCGAAAGTTGTTGAGGTGTATACAACTTTCTGGTTCGGAAGAGTACCCCAAGCTTCTGAGAAGCTATCTTGGCGATTGCCACAGATTGACGCCCAGCAAATTAATAGATGAAGCCAGTGGGATTGCGTGTCCGGCCATGACTATATCCGGTTCTGCAATGTTAACCTTTTTAGAGAAAACTGCTGCCTGGGTTTTTTAGCGTTAAATTCGACTTGGTTACTGTCACCCTAAGCCAAAATTTCTTCCAGATCTTTGTTGAGGCGTGATACTTCATGCTGTTTGCGAAGATGTGCATCGGCAGCCGATGTTTGCGCATTCAAAGAGAATGATGAGATAAGTGTGCTATCGTCAGCAAAACTAAATATCGGATATATAGTATAATACAGAAGGTTTTTATATCTACCGCCCTTATAATCTTAATCGCTTTCATTAGTTTTGTCTTACTTCATCTGTATAATTTCGATTTGAATCGTTCTATTACAGATGATGACGTACTTTCTCATTCTTAAGATCATCCGGATCAAATCAACAACTCCTAGAAAACAAGGACAAAGCGCTGTCTTGTGACGTCATCATCCGTGGTCCTATGATTGCAATATGCAATATAATATTATATGCATTCTGTGGGGGATTTATATTTTGCGTGACTTCTAAAATTACTTATATACACTTCAGACGATCGTTATTTAAATTTTTAAACTTGTATTTAAGTAAATTATGCGTTAAAGGTTAAAAACGTAAGTGAGGAAAACAATTATAGTGTCCAGATGCACTATATATATTGATTTTAAAAATAACTAAGTATTTTGTGTAAAATGATTTAGCTACTGTAAGTAGCATGATTGTAGGTAGGTAGTTGTTTTTGGATAAATATCTCGATAAATATGTAATAATACAAATATTAAACTATCAAATCCTAAAAAGTTTGTTTTGGATGTGTGTATCCTCAGATAGCAAATTATTCAAAACTTTAGATACTCATGGATTTATGAGTAA
Source organism: Barypeithes pellucidus (assembly GCA_963991005.1). Taxonomy (NCBI): domain Eukaryota; kingdom Metazoa; phylum Arthropoda; class Insecta; order Coleoptera; family Curculionidae; genus Barypeithes; species Barypeithes pellucidus. Next base: position 18,795,420 of record OZ022565.1, on the reverse strand, counting down.
ATTTTGAGAAAAATTCACTGAAATTCATCATTCGATTAATAAGTACATATTATTATAGCTTTAAAGTTAAAAAGTAACATTGTAGGTACATATGTAGAATTATTTTGAATATGTATTTCATTTCCTTTTATGACCTTTACCTAATCGGTTATTTTTTTTGCCGCAGTAATTTTTGAGCAAAGTGTTGGTAACACTACTAAGTAAAATATGAATGATCGTTTTTGTTCAGTCGGGATATGTAAATGTCTGATCAGGTTTTGAGTTTAGCCAAGCATTAAAAATACATTTTAACAGATGGACAGAATCGAACAAGTAAAATAAAAGTCTTTTAGCATCAACCGGATGTGGGAACACTATATTAAGTTCCTTTTTTGGTGAAAAATGTGACATGGCTTTTAAATTAATTGCATTGTTGTCACTCAGGACTGGTTGTATATGGGGAAATCTCAGCAAATGTGACTTTTTCGAAAAAAAAATAGTTATTTTTCAAACATGTTTCACACTATTTTGGACCGCGAATTATCAATTTTAGATATATTAGAAGTATATTTCCGCCAGCGTTACTGACTTTTTTTGATCGCCTCCCCCAATATCTTGAAAAATCATTTTTCGAGGGTGATGCACTGAATCTAGCGAATCAGACTTTCTTGGAAGAAAATAATTGTTTGTACCAGTGTTGAAAGGTATTTTCTGAACCGTTTTCAAGGTTGCTGATCATGAAAAAATTACTTTTAGTTGGCCTTGGATCCAGCGATCACGCGCGGTTTGAGACTGTTTTTTGCCCCCGTGTTGTTGTGCCCCTCAAAATACCGTTTTTTTAGATCCGATTACGCATGAAAAAGTCGCCTTTTGAGCATCTTCTGAAGTGTGTTACAACCGAACCCGAAGTGGCACACCCTTCTATTGGGTCAGATCTTTTAGTCATAACATTAAGAATGAATATTTCATGGGGAATATTGCGAAAAAAAAATCGCCTCGAGAGCGGCGCGTTATAAACCGAAAATTACCAGATTTCGGGAAAAAGCTGTTCACACAACTTGAGAGACCCGTATCTAGCGTTCTAGGGGAGGCACATCAACGGGATGGGGTTTTTCTTACGTCTAAACACCCATATTAAAGATCCTGAAAGTCCCAAACAATCTGCTGAATCGCCTCAAAAGTTATAGCTTAATAACGGAAGCGGTTTTTTCTATTCACACTCAAAATTTGTGGATTTTGATCAAATTTTCGCGAAAAAATGAAAAAATAAAGCTCCCGGGCGGCGGCACACGCATATTTTTGTATTCAGGATCATCCAATAAGTGTCCCAAACATGTTAGAACGGGTGGGAAATGCAACGGGTACTTGCTCGACGAACCGAGGCCTGTTCACACCGAAAGTCACATTTGCTGAGATTTCCCCATATACTATTGAACAAAATACCATAGTTGTAGTGGAATATCTGTATCGTTCTTTTGACAAAGTTCTTAATTTTACTTGTTCGGAGAGAAATTGCAGTTTATGCGCTAAACTATCATTGTCTACTTTTAAGTTTTTAAGCAAATCATGAGCAAAGTTTAAAACTTCATTAATGTTTGACATATCGGTGTTATTTTTACCATTGTCACATTCGGGATTAGGGTCATGATTGGAGTTTATTGTCTTGTTCAGTATCTAAAGGAAGAATATTCATCGAACAATCAATAATATCTAGTAAATTTCGCAACCAAACTACATGAAAAAAAGGTGTCTTTTGTTGATCAATTTTTACGCTTACTGGTTGCCCATATATGTGTACTTATTTCTAAATTATTATTTATTTTAACAGCCCACGTAATAGAAAGCCCCGGATTATGCTTAATCTTAAAGAGAGTCTTGCAAGTTTTTTCATCGATGATAAACCATATCCTTCCTTTAAATTAAATGTTATAAACAAATTATTAAACTCTTCAAAAGTTTCATAATTCGTAAGTTGTTTATGTGTTAAAATTTCACGTTTGCTTTCGTATACCTTCTTGAAATTGTATTTCCTGTAGTTTTCTAAGCTTTTCTTCTCTACTTTTTCGATGCGTTAAAGTTTTTGTAAGATATTTTTGACAATTGGGAAATTTGTTAGGTAGGTACGCTATTTTCCTTTAATCTGGGTATATTTGATTTTAGTGAAACGATCTCACCCGTTTTCGTGTCTTGTTGGGAAATGTACCAAATAAAATCCTCCTCTGTAAAATGACACTCACATACTCTGCTGTTTGTATTAGGAATACAATTTTCACTGTGAATAGCGTTAGCGTCGTGCCGCACTTTTGTGGAAACAAAATACCCGCACTGATGGTCCGTTTACGTAATTACCTTTACAACTAACTACAGAGCATTTGTACGGCATTATCAAATTATTTAAAATACAATTTAAACCGGCAATAAACTCGAATTTTGCACTAAAAACATAAAAAATAATACCAAAGAAACTCGGAACAGTCGCAACTAACCAGTTAAACAAACTGCCGGATGACAGCCAAATTAATGCAACGTTGCCAGATCGACTTTAGCGATTCGCTTGTCTACTGGACCGTTTATTAAAAATTGTTATTCTATGTTTTTATTTAATTTCAAAGTACTTCCAATGAAATAATTCTGCTGTAACATTATAGTTGGCCTATGCTAATAACCAAGTTTGCGTAATTATTAACAAAAAATACAACTTAAGTCATGCCAATTATAATAATTGGGAATTATGAACAAATCTGACAATGTTGCGGTCCCGACAAAGCGGGAAATACGAATTGGAATTTCGAGACAAAACAGCGGTCCGATAGCATCGGCCTACATGCAGTGACGTCATCAACAAATATTTCTTCAGCGCTGTGTCCTTGTTTTCTAGGAGTTGTTGATCAAATGCACCTTCACCAAATTTCGAACAAATTGGTTTTCGAGTTATCCCGAGCTTATAACAGAACTAATCAGTTTCACAACGACGAAATGATACTTTAATAAGCATTATTGCAAACGGGTACTTGACAACAAAGGTTTCGTATGGTTATAGTTATTATTAACGGTTGGCGGAAATTTAATTAAATGGATGTACATCATTAACCACTTAGCCCGCAAGGATATTAACATGAATAATGGATATCTGGGAAGCCTATTACAAATATACATGGTGTCCGCTAAGTAATGGGACATGGAAAAACCACAGACTCCTTACGTAAAAATATTAGAATTTAATTATACTTACCTATATCCGAAAGTTGATATTAACTGAGATACAGAGTGTTAAAGTTAAAACTTCATTTTTGTTTTTCTCTAATAACTTTGACAGAAACCGACGGTTTTTTGCAAAATTTGGCAATTATGGTTTTTTTAGAATGAGAAACTGATTTTAATGTACAATGTTGGGGGCGCTGACTGCGGCATTTTTTGCACATTTATTATGTCATAAATTTTTTGTGCCTCCGTGTACTTAAGTTTATCATTAAAAACTGATATTTATTACGTAAAAAAAGGTACACTAATTTCAGGTCGCCCAGAGTTACCGTTTCGGAGATATATGCATTTATATTATTTAGTGCCTATTATTAATTTGCTGTACAAAAACTTGCTAGAATTTTTAAATAGAGTCATACCTTCTCTAAACTTTCTCTTTTAAATCTTTAACTGCATCAGTTACAAATTAAGGTGACATTTAATTTTAACATATTTTTTTATAAAAAATTCCTTTAATGAATTTCATCTCAGGAATTTATTAACAAAAATTACGTGGACTTTTACATTGAATCAAAAAATGCCAGAATATAGAGGGCGTTCTATTTAAAATAACAATGTGAAGCCTAACTTCCTGTATAACCGGAAGTGATAAATAAATCAAAATATATTCGTTAAAAATATAATAGCATCTTTATAGCGAGTATCATTTTCTATATATACCGATATCAATTGGACCCCAATACGTCTGAATATGGCGAATTTAATATTTCTTAAAACCTCTTATGAAATGATATTTTATTTTAAATAGCACCGCCTGTTTTTTTATTTATTTTTGGATTCTCCTTAAGATTCCAAACATAACTTGTATAAAATTTGAATATAGAGGTATTGGAAAATTCTTTATAAATACCCTCTGCAGAATTAATAAATACCCTATTTTAAATACCGCTTTCCTCTACAATTTAATAAAAAATTACAGTTATTAGTAAAAATGAGAGGCATTTTTAATCATATTTTCTATAGATTTCGGAAATAAAAACCTTCGGTTATTTCTACAGAGAACAATCATGTGATTTATAAAGAGAAAAATCTTATTTTCATTTATGGGGTTCCTTTCGTTTTTTCATTGTGCTTTTCCTATTAAAAGAATAGCATAGCTAAATTTGTTGATATAGACAAAATCAGTCATGATTCTCCTTTCTTTATTTCGTTGCAATAGAGGGTGTTTCGGGATGAAAGAGAAACATTTTAATTCTATGTGTTCTAGAGGTAAATATGAGAGATGCTTTCCGTTCGAGAAACAGGGTGTCAAGAAAGAAGTAATAAATAATAAATTCTTCCTTTAATTCCTCAAAAACGATTTATATTTATGATAATACACTGATCATGGGTATGTTATACAAGGTGTCCCAGAATATGTGGGCAATCTCCCTGGTTCAGATACAACACTTAAAAATAACAGGAGAAGTTCATATACATTTTTCTTCCTACGCTACCCCATGGAGATACGAGTCCATAACGGAAGTCCCTGGAAATCGTTGATTTTTAAATAATTTTTCAAGTACTAGGTGTAATTTAATAATATTTTAGTATAATGGTTACTAGATGAGTCTCCTTAAAATTCTCCCCTTTAAACACATTTGACTTATATAGTTTGACAGGGACGGACTAGACGTAACACAAAAATCCTTTTTTTTTACACCCTGTATGATGAAGGAACGACAATAATATTTTTTTTTTGGATACTCTAAACCTTAAGCTGAAAAATGGTACTCTTGATCAATGTCGATAAAATGAACTGTTTTCGAAAAAAGAAATATTTTTGTTCATACATTAAATGAATGTTGGCATATTCAGTATACGTAAACTCCATTATTATGTTAGTAACTAATAAGACAAAGAAGAAAAACCGCAAATTTCAAGCCACTGCCATAAACTAACACTGGCATAAATATTCTTATTTAAATCGGTACATGTATAGCAACAATATACCATAGCAACAATGAGCGAATTTTATGAACATAAAACAACAACTAATGCAAATTGAACAAAAGTATTTTTTTTTCGAAAACAGTTCATTTTATCAACATTGATCAAGAGTACCTTTTTTAAGCTTAAGGTTTAGAGTATCCAAAAAAAATATTATTGTCGTTTCTTCATCATACAGGGTGTAAAAAAGCATTTTTGTATTAGGCTAGTCCGTCCCTGTCCAACTAAATAAGCCACATGTGTTTAAAAGGGCGAATTTTAAGGAGACTCATCTAGTAAACATTATACTAAAAAATTATTAAATTACACCTAGTACTTAAAAAATTATTTAAAAATCAGCGATTTCCAGAGACGTCCGTTATGGGCCCGTATCTCCGTAGGGGGGGGGGGGGGGGGGGGGCGTAGGAAGAAAACTTTATATGAACTTCTCCTGTTACTTTTATGTGTTCTATCTGAACCCGGGGGATTGCCCACATATGACACCCTGTTTATGTACTGACAGATATTAAAGGAAAAAGTTATATTACTACATTTAGCACACACACACATACATATAGCCTTTTTTTCTCCAATATTGACCTCTAGAAGAAAGAACAAACCCATTAAAATAATTGCCTTTCCTCCCAAAACACCATGTGTAATATATTAATATTTAATTCACAACATATTGGGATCTGACAATCCCTTTCTAAAATTTTATTATAAATAAATTATCCCTCGAGAACGACAAATAATGGACATTTTGTCATCATTTAAAATGTAGCAGTTTGCTGCCATTCTAATTTCTCTGTAATAATAACTTGAAAGTCATGACTCTCATTTCTTGATTCCATTACAATATCTCATTATACGATAAGCACATTATTAATTTTAATTTAATAAATTAGCAGAGAGAGAATGACAAAGCTTATTTGCTCATTTAAATAAACAGGAACATCTAATAAGTATACCTGATAATTTTTCTGTATTTGCTCAATACTTTCAAACTCATTTAAGTCACAATTATAATTCCGTTACAATATCCCGTCATATGATAACATTAATATATAATACACAACTTAATGGTATCTGATTGTCTTTTCCTATTTCGTATCCTCTGTCAAATGAATCCATAGTAGAATGAAAGGTGCGTAGATTTGATCGCCGTTAGTGTTCCTTAAAATCTAGTTTTTAGCATGTAGTTTTCAAGCGTATGACCGTAATTTTCAAATAAATGTTTTTTTAACACTGGAAATTAATGTAACTTTCAAATACCTTGTAAATGAAGTTTTAATATATACACCGTGTCCAAGATAAGGAGTGCCAGTACAGGGATCTCGAAAACCGTAAGAGATACGAAGTCGGTTAAATGGAGGTAAAGTTCCGCATTTACGTGCGCAATAATATGCCGTCTAGAAAGTTTTAAAAATTCCGAGTAGTTCCGGATATATCCGGAAAAAAAACGAAATTCTGTTTTATTATTTTCCTGGGATTTTTTGAAATCGAATTCTAAAGTAAATTGCACTTTTGCATTGCCACTTTTTCCGCTCTATCTGTTTTGTAATCCGACGAGTCGTCTTCGAAGGGCCATTATTAACTTTCTTCTTTTAAATGCGGTCCTGTTTTTCTGATATTGGAATTTAATAGCTTTTTTCTTCCGAATGCAACGATGTTTGACACATTGTGGTTTAATGACGTTTCGAGGGTTTTTCGAACAACATCAGGAAATTTTGGGATGCGGTCCTGTATTTCTCCTAATTTTATAAATAATATCTCATAAATTAAGCTCTAAATTTTTACTTATGTTGAACTAGTTCAATAAATAACAAATAATTTAATAATAAACCACAAATAAGTGAACAAAATACAGAAACATTATTTCAAATTTCTGTTGATTCGGGATTTAAAAGAAAAGTAGGCGTTTGAAACAAAAAAATTAAGATGGTGACGCGAGATTTGTTTCACTTGACATTCCCATTGTGACCGTTGTCAACATTTGAAAGCATTTTAAGAGGTTTTGTATTTTCCAGAAAATATGGAACATATTTTACGAATGCTGAAAAATTTGATACTCTATCGCGTTTTATTTTATCTGAAAAAAACTGTTATGTGGCAAAACAGATGCTTTTTGAGAAGTATCCAGAAAGGAAACAACCCATTAAAAGAACATTTAGTCTACTTTTCTTTTAACTCCCGAATCAATAGTTTCTGTATTTTGTTCACTTATTTGCGGTTTATTATTAAATTATTTGTTATTTATTGAACTAGTCCAACATAAGTAAAAATTTAGAGCTTAATTTATGAGATACTATTTATAAAATTAGGAGAAATGCAGGACCGCATCCCAAAATTTCCTGATGTTGTTCAAAAAACTCTCGAAACGTCATTAAACCACAATGTGCCATACATCGTTGCATTCGGAAGAAAAAAGCTCTCAAATTCCAATATCAGGAAAACAGGGCCGTATTTTAAAAAATAAAGTTGATAATGGCCCTTCGAAGTCGACTCGTCGGATTACAAAACAATTAACGCTGTTAGATAGAGCTTTTGTGCAACATAATTCGATCTCAAAAAAAAAAAAACCACGAAAAAAATAAAACTATTTTTCAGAATTTCGATTTATTCCGGATATCTCCGGAACTACTCGGAATTTTAAACCATTCTAAACGGCATATTATTAGCCACATAAATTCGCAACTTTACCTCCATTTAACCGACTTCGTATCTCTTACGGTTTCCGAGATCCCTGTACTGGCCCTCCTGATCTTGGACACGGTGTATATTTATATTTTATATTTTATTTTCCATTTTATATCTGTTATAATAACGGTAATAATAATTCAAACTTATACCATGCAAGACTTTTAAGAAGTTCGTAGAGAAAAGGAGCAACTAAAAGCGAGACTTTTCCTTTAAACCGTAAGTCCCTACTGACAATTAAGTGGGAAATGGTATAAGGACATTCCAGTTGGGAGAAATGAGCCGTCAAAGTGGCTCAAAACTACTGCAAAGAAAATTGAACTTGATGCTTCAGACCGTAATATTACTCTTCGTCTTTGTCAGTTTCAGTTCTAGCTACAGGAACAGTAGAAGAATAGCAACTTATAAAAATGACTCTTTTAGTTTGTTCCAAAAAAAATAACTCTCGGTTTTTCATTCTATTAAATAATGTAATATGTTAAATTATGTACAGTTTGTAAGCTCTCAGTGTTATCAAGAGTGACTAAGCTTGCTAGCAGGTTGTAGAAATAAAGCCTCGTGGGTTTGTTCATGGCTTTTAATATTTTCTGAATAAATGGCTTTAATAACTAAGCTAGGTGCCTAGAATTGTGTAAATTTATTAATTGTAGCATCCATGTTTACAAGTTTTAAACTAGTTAGGTACAGAGCGCTTTGCAGCAATATTTAGGACTAAGTGAATTTTGAAACTCCGAGAAAATACAGTTTGGAACGGAAAAGCATGGAAACTATCATTAACCTCTTACCTAAAATATTTATATTCTAATGGTGCAAGCAACTTAATTATATATACGTTGTTCTCTGAAATGTGTCAAAATTCATATTATTTAGTATAAAGTTTTAAACACGTTCGCATACTCGAACAAAATCCGAACAAACACAAGCAGTATTAAAAAAAATATCCTTTAAATCACTCTGGGAGTGGTGAGTGTGCGAATAAAGTGATTCACGTTGGTTTTGACTCGTTAGAGGTTACATTCGTTGGGGAACATACCTCAGGAAGGTCGTCCCACAAAGATGACACGCCCTCCAGATGAAAGAATTCTTAAGCAATGAAGTAGTGAGGAGTACTAATCTTAAGTACAAAGGGATGGGAGGCAGTGGCACGTATTTCTGGTATTCGTCGTTTTGGGCGGAATTAAGAGGGCAAGGTCAGACGAGCATTTGCCATGGAAATATCTGTAAAAGAGAGCAGTGGCGGCTCGTGACCTATGATAGAGGGGGTTCACAAGTATGATGAAATTTTTCTAGGCATTTTAAATGTAGAAGGAAAAAAAGTGATAAAAAAATGCGTTAGGTAAAACATATTTTTATTTATTTTTTAATTTTACACAAGGAAATACAACTTTTGGAAAATAAGGAAGGTTTTTTTAGTGTGTCGGATTTTAACGTCGTTTCATGCAACCCTCGTAACAATATTTATACAGTCCACTACTAATACTACTAAGGCCATCTACGAGATATCAAGAAAACCGAATGATGTCCAATACTAGTACCGCCATCTACGAGTTATCAAGAAAACCGAATGATGTCTAATACCAGTACGCCATCTACGGGCTACGTCATTAGGCGCAACCAAGACGAGAACAAGAGTTAACGGTTTTATGATGAGAACTAATCGAGCCACGAGACAAGTTGGCATTATTCATATTTTCAGTGTTTTTTAGTTTAAATCCTTAAATAAAATGGTTTAAAATCATATCGAGTATCATTTATCGAAATACACTACACTAGAATACTGCTCTCATGTCTGGAGCTCTGCACCCAAACATACTCTTCGGCTGCTGGATTCCATCGAAAGGAGGGCTATTCGTCTGATCGGAGACCACGAGCTGACGAAGAACCTCGACAGCCTGGAACATTGAAGACAGGTTGGGGATTTGACTCTCTTTTACAGATATTTTCATGGAAGGTGCTCGGCTGACCTTGCCCTCTTAATTCCGCAGAGAGCGACGATTAGCAGAAATACACGACGAACCACTGCCGCCCATCCATATGTGGTTAAGCTTAGTATTCCTCGAACTTCACTATTTAAGAATTCTTTCATCTGGAGGACTACATATTTGTGGAACGACTTTCCCGAGGTCGTTTTTCCCAACGAATATAGCCTCCAACGATTCAAAACCACGTGAATCGCTTTTTGCGCACACGCACCACTCCCAGAGTGTCCTATAGTGCTTGTGTTTGATCATAAAAAAAAAATAGTGCTTAAACGTAAAGTCCATTCTTCGGTTCTTAATTGTAGAAAATTGATCAATAACAGCCTCATTAAGTTTGGAATACCCTCTATAAATTTTTTTTCATATATTTAATTTTTAAACTTTCTAATAAAGTCCCTAGATTTACCCTTTGTGGTCTGCGTTAAATTAATTTCGGGTTTAGGTGTTCCCGCATTCTTCACTTCAATTCTTTGCTCGAAACTCACAGAGCTAAAGTTATTTCTTAAATAGTCCACCGTCAACTATTCATTTTAACTTAATAAATATATAATATTAAAATATTAAAACATACACGCTCGAATTTCAAACTAGATGCACACAAAAACTGTGCGCCTTTTCCATGTTAAATCGCCATATCCCCCGCTGCCACCCGCCACCTGTTACTACAGAGAAACTGCACTACTTAATCGCACGTGCGAGCAAGTCTCGTCATAATCGTCATTTACCTGGACCGAGGCACGGTTGCCGGATCTATACAGTTTGGTTTGACGGGATGATAAAATATTAGGGAGGGTCGGACTCTTTTAGTTTGACGGTACGATAAAATATTAGGGAGGGTCGGACTTTATACGATAAATAATATTCATTGAATATAAATTAATATTTTTTATTCGTTTTGTTTTGGGGGTGCACGTGCGCATGTGCTCCTGTGGAAGAATCGCCACTAAAAGAGAGTCAAATCACCAACCTGTCTTCGAAGTTCTAGGCTCATGGCTCGCTCTTCGTTTGAATCCAGTTGTCGAAGAGTATGCTTGGGTGCAGAGTTCCAGACATATTATTAGGGAACATATTATTTGAATTTAAGTAGTCAAAGTAAGTGGATATTTACTGCCAGTTACGTTTTAATTTTTTTTGAAAATAATTGTAGCATTATGCAAAAATATATAAATTATATATTTACCGATTTAACGGATGCGTAGGTTTATGTATATCTGAAAACGTAAAATGGTTTGAAAATTGAATGTGAATTAAACCAGTTACGTGAATAAGGGCGGATTATATTTCAAAATATATTTACGACTGGGTTATTTCCCTTAGTAACGGGCAGTATATTCGAAATTCCCTTACACAAATTACTACCTGGGGGAAAAAATTGTCTGGATGAAGTTCTGATTTCACAGCCTGCTTCTTAAAGTGAAAATATTTTAAAGCACGCGTTTTACTTGTTGGTGTAATTCAAAACTTTTCAAAACCAGTGGCGGTTCTTCCACAGGAGCACATGCGCACGTGCACCCCCAAAACAAAACGAATAAAAAATATTAATTTATATTCATTGAATATTATTTATCGTATAAAGTCCGACCTCTATTTTATCGTACCGTCAAACTAAAAGAGTCCGACCCTCCCTAATATTTTATCATCCCGTCAAACCAAACTGTATAGATCCGGCAACCGTGCCTCGGTCGAGACTTGCTCGCACATGCGATTAAGTAGTGCAGTTTCTCTGTAGTAACAGGTGGTGGGTGGCAGCGGGGGATAGCGGGGCTATGGCGATTTAACATGGAAATGGCGCATAGTTTTTGTGTGTACAGCGCTGTTGTCTGTTCGTGCATCTAGTTAAAAATTCGAGCGTGTATGTTTTAATGTTTTAATATTATATATGTATTAAGTTAAAATCAATAGTTGAAAGAAATAACTTTAGTTCTTTGAGTTAAAGTGAAGAATGCGGGAACACCTAAACCCGAAATTAATTTAACCCAGGACACAAAGGGTAAATCTAGGGACTTCATTAGACAGTTTAAAAATGAAATATATGAAAAAAAAATTATAGAGGGTATTGCAAACTTAATGAGGCTGGTATTGATCAATTTTCTACAATTAAGAACCGAAGAATCGACTTTACGTTTAAGCACTATTGTGTGGGTCGATAAATGTTGTGTATTTCGATAAATGATACTCGTTATGATTCTAAACCATTTTATTTAAGGATTTAAACTAAAAAACACTGAAATATGAAGAATGCCAACTTGTCAGTCCCGTGGCTCGATTCGTTTCCGTCATAAAACAGTTAACTATTGTTCTCGTCTTGGTTGCGCCTAATGATGTAGCCGTAGTGGTATTAGACATCATTCGGTTTTCTTGATAACTCGTAGATGGCGGTAGTAGTATTGGTCATCATTCGGTTTTCTTGATAGCTCGTAGATGGCTTTAGTAGTATTAGTAGTGGACTGTATAAATATTGTGACGAGGGTTGCATGCGACCACGTTAAGATGCTACAGCTGTACACACTAAGAAAACCTTTCTTATTTTCCAAAAGTTGTATTTCCTTTTGTAAAATTAAAAAATAAATAAAATTATGTTTTACCTAACGCATTTTCTTAGTACTTCTCTTCTTTCTACATTTAAAACGCCTAAAAAGTAATTGTTTGGTCGTTACACAAAAATAAAATTTTAAAAATAATTTTACCATACTTGTGAACCCCCTCTATCATAGCTCACGAGCCGCCACTGTTCAAAACGATAATCGACAAAACTGATAAAATACATAATGTTCGATAAATACCTCCTGATTTGTCATAGAAAGAAAGATCCCTAAGGGTAGTATAGAGCCCCAAAGGGGTTTTCAGCGATCTGATTTCTTTGCTATAACTTTTGAACCAGCGATTATCGAGACAAATCGCTTTTTATGCGAAACACTCAAATACTTTAGAATTTCAGAATACCCCAATGCTAAATTTTATTTACTTTTGTACTGTAGTTTATTTGTTTTTAGCATTAGTAACTTATGAGGGTTTGGTATAAAAACCAATTAATCTCGAGAACAGACAATTTTATCGTAACAACTTAAGAGCCCCTTTTTTTTTAAAGAGGAATGACCGAAGTATTCAAAAAATCACTTTTCAGCTATGTTAAATGACACCGATCAATATTTTGGCCCAACGAGTGTGGTACTGTCCCTGACTTCCCCGACTATGTAAAAGATCTACTGTCATACGGTTTAATGACTCTTGATGGCTTCTATAAAATGTTCAAATTTCAATAATTTATACCTGTCGGTTCAAAAGTTAGAGCCAAAGAAGTAAATCGCTGGGCACCCCTTTGAGGCTCTGTATCTCCGGTGAGGGGCACGTTGAGGAATTTTTTTCTATGACAAATTAGATTCAATTTGACCTTCTCTATATGCCCCCGATTAGGAGGTACTCACCGAACACCCCGTATAAAGTATATGTAACTAAAATAATTGGCATTGACTAAAATGTATTGTTATACAGGGTACACCAAGTAAAGTATCTCGATAACTAAACGAGATTTTATTTTGAAAATTTGACTGTAGCTATAAGAGATGGTTTTCTACGTTTATAAAATATTTTGGATGGTGCGATGTTGCCGGATCATGCCGAAAGTGGTAGCAACTTCGGAATTTTAAATGAATTACCCTATATATTATATTTTTTTGGCATCTAGGTAAGAATCTAGAACAGTTATCTGTATAATATCATACACCTATCTTGAATTATAAATAATCTTCTGATTTTTTAACGCCGTATCGGGATCTGAAAAGAAAATCATATCTTTTTAGCGGTTACAGCTAGAAAGCTGAAATTTTGACAATAGTTTTACAAGACCATCGAAATTTTATAATTTTGAACATTATTTGATTAGTTTTATACAGGGCGTCTCCATAACAATATTTCTGAGTGAGATGAATTATTGCCAAAATCTTCTTTTTTTTAAACGGGACACCCTGTATTTGATATGTTTTGCTAATAGAGGATCGAATTTTCTATCTAATGATATTAGGTATTCTTATAACTATCTTCAATATTTTCGGACTTATAGCGAAATTAAAAAATTATCTTAAAAAATATCATAGAAACAAAATAATGAAAAATTCATTTGACGTTATGTAGTTTTGTAGTTAATTATAAATGTTTTTGTTGTTCGAAATTATTTTGATTTGATTATCTCTACTTTGGTAGCGCATATGAGCTCTCAAATACCATTACAAACAAATTTGTTTTCCACGAGAAATAATATATTCAATACCTTAGAGTCACGATTCTCATTTCTTCATTTCGTTATTACATCTTGCTTTGCGACATACATATTAATATGTAATATAAAACAGAGCATATTAGATTAGAGTACGACTGTCTCTTTATAATTGCACCGTTGTCAAACAAACCCATGCCAGCGACAAAAGAGCATATTTTGCTATTATAAAATAGAAACGTAGCTAACATTGTACCTAGTATGTAGTTGGAATAATTTTTTTCTCCCAGACTGTTTAACCAGCAAATATTCTTTAAAGGCGCCCCCTCCCCCTTTACAGTGAAATTGAAGTGATTTTCCGATTTCTAATATTATTTAGGGACAGCGCGGTATTTTTCACATCGACACCCTATACACGGTGTCCCATATAAGAATGCACAGTACAGGGATCTCGTAAACCACACAGGAGATTCAGAGATGGTTAAATTAGAGAAAAGTTGCGCTTTGCTAAACCCTTTAAAGTCAACTTTGTTTTCTTAAATAGTCGGAAAATTTAATTTTATGCTTAGTAAATTCTACCTTTTATTCTGAATTCAACGGTGTATCACACTTAATATTTATAACATGTTTCGGACTTAAAAACGCATCATCAATATTATTTGATGATTATTACGAAGGAACGAAACGTCGGATCAAAAATTTTAAGTTTTAACTATTATAAGGGCAAGTAAGCAAAATGTTAGCATCGCCACTAATGGTCCTATAAGATGGCCTGCACGATCTCCCGACATCACTCCGTTGGATTTTTTCTTGTGGGGCTTTCTCAACGATGAAGTCTACTGGAAAACGTACGAGAATGTAGAAGCACTTAGAGCCGAGGTTCAAGAAGCTATTGCAAGGATAACTCCAATGATGCTAGAAAACGTAATGAATGAAATTGTTTACCATTGCTACGTTTGTTTAGAGAATGAGGGAGGACTTTTTGAACATTTGATTAAATAAGCTTGTTCAATGAACTTTTTGTAGAGTAAAATTAAAATATTTTGTTTTGTAATATTGATGATGCGTTTAAGTCCGAAACATCATTACGCATTAAGTGTGATATACCGTTGAATTCAGAATAAAAGGTAGAATTTACTAAGCACAAAAATTAAATTTTCCGACAATTTAAAAAAACAAAGTTGATGATGGTTGCGGAAAAACAAAACGTCGGATTGAAAATTTAAGAACACCAGCTTGTAGAGCAGAAAAAGTGGCAATGAGAATGTGAAATTTATTTTGTCATATCTTTTTAAATAGAGTAAGAAAAAAATAAAAACCAAATCGGGAAAATTCGGTTTTTCCCAAATATCTAATTAAATATATAATCGGATATTTTTAGATTTCGAATCGTGACTTTGAAGGGTTTAGCAAAGCCCAACTTTTCTCTAATTTAACCATCTCTGTATCTCCTGTGGTTTACGAGATCCCTGTACTGTGCATTCTTATATGGGACACCGTGTATATTGCATACTTTTAAAGTAATGATTCTCATTTCTTATAATTTTTCATTATACAGGGTGTTATGGAACTGACGTATTATATTTAAATCGGCAATTCCTGAGATGAACACAAATTGAAGAAAAATATCCAAAAATGATGCTTTAATTTAATATGCCCTGTACATGACCTATTGTCAGACCAAAAATGTGCACATGATGACACTGGGGGAAAAGTAAATAAAGCAACATATGGCGGAAAACGTCAGTGAATTTTGAGCAGTGTTGTCATGTTCTCATGGTAAACTCTTTAGAAAGTCAATAACCGTTTGACAGAATCGAAGTTGTTTATTTTCCAGGGTACATTATTATAAACTTTACGTTCAGTTCAGTTCGCTGGGAAACAATCTCTGATTTATAAACTTGAACTGACTCGAACGAACCGCCGCGGAGTTTATAAATGGTCAGGTATGTTCTCATTTGTTCAATTCGAACGACACCAGTCGGAACTGAACAACTTAAAAGTTTATAAATGCCAGCCTTCAGAAAAAAATGCAATTTTATTTTCAGATTATTTAAAACCAACTTAATTTATAAACAAACACTAACCGGAACAAAAACTGGCAAAATAATCTGAATTAGCAATATAAAGTGCTACTGTGTAGATAAAAATACGCCTTTATTGTATAAGGTTTCATCGGGTGGTCTGGAAAATAATATAATTTTTACGTACGTATTTAACATCTAAAAATTTTGAAAGTGAAACACGTTTGAGTCTGGTTGACATGTTCGGGTTTACTCGGTCGATCTATATTGTGCTGCCTTGGGTTAATATCTAAAATACAGCGTTGCCACTTTCGATGTTTTATAAGATTATATTCATAAATTGGGGAATTTCCGTCTGTAATATTATTTCCTGTATAATTATAGTCTCGGAAATGGCAACCGCGCTAGTTAGTTAGTTATTTTCCGAATATGCACGAAGCATTCTACCCTTGGACGCGTCTATACTCGACAGGGAGGTCCTGTCTGTCAAATTATTTCATCATTCTTCAGAAAAGGATTAATACATTTTATGTTTGGGCCAATCCATTAGAATTAGCGTTTTTATTATTTCTGAATTTCTATTGCGAAATAATTTGTATCAAGTGCTGTTGCTCTATATGTACGATAGTGTTATTATTGTAAAGTGTAATTATGCGTTAGTGTTTAGTGCTTTTGTGTAATCTGATAATAGCTGCATATCTTCAAAAAAACTAATTTGAAACTCGTGGGTATTTGTGTGTTTCTTTAAGTGATTTAGTGTAATTTGTTCTGTTCACTATGTGTTTTTTTCTCTCGGCAATATGCCGGTTATGTTCCGAGATTGGAAGGAAGATGCCGAATGGGGTTTAGTGGGTATAAGCTTATTATGCAGTCCCACACTATCATCAGGGCACGTGATGAGCATAAACCTCTTCCCATAGAAAAAAGAACTGAAGGTGTCTGTGCCCTGGATTCCTTACTCCTGTCGGCGGCCTGAATTTAATTTCTAAGTAAGCTAAATATTTATTTTTATAAGAAACTAAACTTGTATATTTTTAAACAGTTTGGAAACATTGCGCGTAACAGGTGTTTGTGATACACTGCCTCAGGGTGTTATGATTCATTACCGTGGAGTCACCTGTGAGTAAGAGGGTTTGTTACCCTACTTTTAAAACGGGCGATTTGAAAAAAAATATATGTAGCGCTTCTCTAGGACACCCAGTATATTGTCATCTGACCTCTTCTTTCTAAAAATGATTAGTTCTGATTACTTTTTTGCATGTATCAATATTTGATTTCTTCCTTCTTTTACAATATATCGTATTAAGTATTGTTTGTTTTGTATCTATTCAATTACGTTGTATCCATCACATTATCCTTAACCGAAATGAAAACAGATAGATTGGATCCATTTTTCTATAAGTGAATTGTTTACTTTTAATGATGAATTAATGAATGCACTGTTGATGTGTAATTAACGTGTGCATTGTGTCTAAACAACCGTCTACGTTTTATAGGCACAAGGATTATCTAAAAATACTTTATTTCTGAAAAATTAAGCGGACACGTACAACAAATATTTTGCTTTAATTTATTCGAAATTAAAATATCTTGTTAAACCTTTAAAGCATTGTTTTAGCCATTTATTGTTGCCAAAACGAGTAAACAAGTTTGACCTTTGAATACTCGGCGATTACCGCGCAACCCAGGTCTATTTAACTCATTGAAAAGTTACACGTCTGTACTGATTTGATCTGATCATTTTGATTCTGACTAAGCCATAGCGTTTCTGATTTAAAGAAAATGTAAACAAATTTTTATATACAGGGTGTTATGGAAATGACGTGCTAATATTTCAGGATGTGATTCCTTAGGTAATTTTATAAAAGAAAGTTCATATGAACATTTTTATTTTTAAAATGTTTATTTTTTAATATCTCCGAAAGTACTTTAGATATGATTTTTAATTTTGGTATGTGTTAATAGGATATAGAACCACAAATTTTAGTTAAAAAAGTTATTCAATTGTTCCACCAGTGGCGTCCCTGCAGACATATCCTCTGATTTTTTACAAAAAAGGTGGTACGCCACTGACATTTTCCCATGTCTTTTCTGATTAGCCTGGTCAATTCTACATCAAAACGGTCTCCTGAGTTTTTCTCGTCAGACGCACTGTTCTTAATTAAAACCACTAAATTCATATTGAAACTCATTATTATTAACATTGATAAAATAATTAATGATAAGTTTTGTTTTATAAAAATTGTTGAAGGGGGCAATTCGATGCGAAGACAGGCAAAAGCATGCCTTTTAAGTGAAGGTGGCCATTTCCAACACTTTTTATGAAACAAAATTTATCATTAATTTTATCAATGTTAATAATAATGAGTTTCAATATTAATTTAGTGGTTTTAATAAAGAACGAGTGGGTCTGACGAGAAAAACGCAAGAGACCGCTTTCATGTAGAATTGACCAGGCTAATCAGAAAAAATATCCACATGGAAAAATGTTAGGGGCGTACCATCTTTTTTGTAAAAATTATCAGAGGACAATTGAATAACTTTTTTAACTGAAATTTTTGGTTCTATATGCTATTAACACATACCAAAATTGAAAATAATATCTAAAGTACTTTCGGATATATTAAAAAATAACCATTTAAAAAATAAAAATTTAACACCCTGTAGCAAAAAATTTAAGGCGTTGCGGACATATGTTCATATGAACTTTTCTTTATAAAATCACACCCTGAATTATTAGCACGTCATTATCAGAAAGTGTCGAATATGGGACACCCTGTACATGAGCACTCGTGTGACCAGTTTATACTGTGATAAACTGAACTTTTAAATAAATTATTATCAAATAAAGAATCAAATAGAACGATGTTGGAAT
The DNA here is from genome assembly GCA_963991005.1 of Barypeithes pellucidus. Classification (NCBI taxonomy): domain Eukaryota; kingdom Metazoa; phylum Arthropoda; class Insecta; order Coleoptera; family Curculionidae; genus Barypeithes; species Barypeithes pellucidus. The sequence continues at coordinate 18,776,481 of OZ022565.1, read as the reverse complement.
GTGTTGATCTGTAATCAAGATAGGATTATTTAATAATAAATGAGTAGGATCTTCTCGATAGTTTAAAAGATCTCGCCGACAGAAAGGGAACGTCGAGACGCTATTATGTAATTACTGAAAATCCAGTAAGCTTCGTTTCGTCGGCTTTCGTCGTTTTGGTGATCCTTTGTAAAATGTAGTCTTATCACGATAAACGCTCGGTTTATCGATGGAGGTTGATGGGCTTTTTTGAGGAGAGAATATGTAAATTATCTACAAATACAGTTTTATTATTTATCAGTTACATTATTATTATCTTCAATTACGTTTACCTACTGGGAAAATAACGATTACTTAATCATATAAAGCACTAGGAAAAAAACTATAGTTATATAAGTTTCCTATAAGATATAGTATTAGGTACCAAAATAATATTGTAAACATAATTGGACGGCTTAGGAATACCATGATAGAATAGATTTCAGTAAATTTTACAAAATATTTTATTAAATTTTACAAAAATTTTTAATAAATTTTACAAAAGATTTTAGTAAATTTTACAAAAGATTTTAGTAAATTTTACAAAAAACTTTTCATATAAATTACTAAAAATTTACGTTAAAATTTTGCTAAATGGCAGTTCTTAATAAAAGTTTTTCCAGTCATGGAACCGTAAGGTATGGTCAGCTTTACTATTTTTCTAGTAAAGTTAACTAAATTTTTCTTATTTATGTATACGTAAGTATATTGATGTACTGCGTGTTCCAACTCAATTTAGGTTAAAAAACTACTTTTAGTGGGAGTACATTTCAGTATAGTTGTCTCGAAAGTACAGTTTTTAATATCAATTTTACCTTTTAAAAGAGAATACCTTGTATTTTTTAATCAAATATCGCTTCTTCATTACATTATGTATAAAAAAATGTATAGTATGCTTATTGTAAACTGTTTTTCAACTAATGACAAGAAATAATATTTAACTTCCGATTTTCTAATAAAATAATTATAGCACTATCAGAAATGTAAAATTTTAGTTTACAATGTTACTAATTTATAATAGATAGGTAATAATTACACTGGACAACAACGAAAATGTATATAAAATAAAATCAACTAAATCTTACTATTTTAGGTGTGCTAAACCCGAAATAATTTTTTAATATTAGTTCAAGTGTAACCGCAAGAACGCACGTCGTATATTTGTATTGTAATAACAATATATGGATCTTACATTGCCAAATCTACATTTTCACCAATTTAAGGAAATTTACAACAACAACACCGCATGGTGGGTCCCCAGGGATGATCCCCCATATGCAAAGTGCGAACCCCTATTGTTTACAATAAGAGCGATATCCATTTAAACCCATGTATATCCACTTCCATGTCTGCCTTGTAGTGAGCAGTCCCTGTATAATAAAAATCTGTTCACAAATATAATAGCGCGAAGTAATGAGTTTTAATTAAATTTACCTAAATAGGGATATTAACACAATGCCGAGTGAGCCGAAACCGCCATAACAAAGCGATAATATTGAAATTTAATTAAGCGGCAAATAAATAGTGTTTTACTATCCTATTTTAAATAAATAAAGGACTAAACGGATAAAAGGACACTTGTTTATCACCATTTTTATTGTTTTCCTGAAGACGGTACTATAATAAGGGCCAATAAGCCAGTAGTACCTGCTCAGTTGGCATTGTGTTCTCTCGTGAGAGATCTAGAACTTCCAAAACGTAAGGCAGAGTTACTAGGATGAAGATTGCACCAGTGAAACCTATTAGAAGACGATGTCTCTGTAAGTGTTTTTTGTAAACGCCATAAAGGCCTAGCGCCATTTTTTGACATGGAAAATATCATGGTTTCTGCAATAACATTATTGGCGGCTTTAAATATAAACTATAAACCAGTGGAATGGGGATTGTTTATAGATAGTTCAACATTGAGTTTAAAGGCAGTACTATTGCATATTGGCAATATTCTTCCGTCTATTCCTTTCGGATATGTAGTTCACATGAAAGAATCATACGACAATATGAAGATCCTATTGACAACCATGATATATGATGAGCAAAAATGGCAGATATGTGGCGACTTAAAGGTTGTTGTACTGTTACTTGGGTTGCAGCTAGGCTACACCAAGTTTTGCTGTTTTTTTATGTGAATGGGATAATCGGACAAGGTTACTTTATTACAATAGCCAATACTGGCCCGTTCGACAATCATTAGATCCAGGGCAAAAGAATGTACAACATATGCCATTGGTAGACTCCAAAAATATTTTGTTACCACCTCTGCATATCCAATTGGGCCTAATGAAAAACTTTGTTAAGGCACTGAATAGACATGGACCAGCATTTTCCGAGGCTAAGTGAAGCAAAAATTAAAGAAGGTATAAGGCCACACATAAATATTCTGAAAGACGAACACTTTGACAGCACTCTTAACAGATATTGAAAAAATGCTTGGAATGACTTTCGTCTCGTGGTTACTCATTTCTTGGGAAATAAAAAAGCTGACAATTTACGTTACTCTTGTTGAAAATATGCTGTCGTCGTATCAAAAAATGGGTTACAATGTCTCTAAAGATCCATTTCCTACACTCCTAACTGAACTTTTTCCTGACAACTGAGGAGCTGTAAGTGATGAGCACGGCGAACCAACGAATACTTATAACCAGGAAGAAGACAAACTGCCGTGTTAAATATTCGAAGCAGGCGATGATACGGCGACATCCATTATGCCTGGCGCGCACGTGCTTTTCAAATGTCACTTTTGTCCAAATTTGTATTACTGTCAATATTTTAAAGTGACATTTAAGCAAAGAAAACATCAAAACCCTTCCATTTGATTTACTAAGTAGAGAAAATCAAATATTAGGATTTTGACATAGGTTTTCAGCTGTAAATATCGCTTTAAAATTGTACTTACATACTTTTATATTATTATTGAACTAGTAACAATACTAGAAATGCAGAATTCAGAGATTGAAGGTTGTAATTAGTTTTATTAAAAAATAGGAAATAAATCAAAATTTGCATAAAATATTTTACCATCTTAAACTTCAAACAAATCAAGGTAAATACAATACTATATATGTACAGCTACTAACCAAGTAAATATATGCACCATCATTGTGATTATGGGCTTCCAATTTGTTTGTTTCGTAGTATACTCCTGGCAACATTAGTGATCGAAGTCCTCTTTAATGTTCGGGTTTGTTCGGGTTATGGGATTCTCAATTAAACTATGAAAAGAAAGAATTATTATAATAATATATTACCGGACTTATCAAAATTCTGACTACGGGTTAATATAACTTATATAGTCTGATATTGACACAGAACGATAGACACAAAAGGATAAACGTATGGAGTAACCTGCCTGGCTGTGACGTCACTTGCACGGCCTACTTATATGCTTCGATCCCCGACATAAGAGGTCTCACCGGGCTGCGGCGAACGCTTCCATCAGGATATATCAACAATGGAACACATCAGGTACCAGGGAAACGGGAATGCTTCCATGGTTGCCGACTACTGTTTGACTCTTGTTAGAGATGCTCCAGAAACATAGCCAAACGACAGCGCATTTAGTGACTCTAAAAGTGTAAAATTATCTAGTTTTTATTATTTTGTTAAAAATAAAATAAAAAACTTTTTTTTGAATATGGCTACTAAGTGTTTAATTTCATAATCATTTTTGTATTCAGCATCCCAAAATTAACACGAAAAATGCATTTTTATACAATATACAACCAATAACCTAAAATTTGTTGTTTAGTGTTATTGTTCACCTAATAATAACATGTAAGACCTCCTTTAATAGCAATTTTATTTATCTTGCTCGGAAATTGTAATAGATTTGGAAGATTCTTACCAAAATATCATACTCGTGAACGTGACCAATCCAAAAGATATTATAGAAATTGTCAGTAAAGATGGAACTGTCACAAAGGTTTCTCAAGATTAATCGTAAAATAGAGTGTTCAAGAACAGACTGCATTCATCAGTCTGGAAAATAAGAGTGTATGATATACGTTGAACCGGGGAAGGAACATACTGGCGTCATCATCTGTAACAATATGATGCAAATCGGGATTATGTAGATCAACTAAGACACAACCACATCAGGAGATGGACGTGATTAATATTATTAAGGCCGTAGATATAAATAAACTTTTTAATTGTCTTAAAGTCACAAATTAGATTTTAAAATGGTGGTTAATATGTATGTATTTTAAATTGTATTTAATTATATCAATTAAAATATGATTTATTGCTTAAAATATATGAATATTTCTTTAGAAAGGTAAGAAACTGCGTACAAAGCAAGCCAAGAGAATGCTTAGTTACGCATGTAATAGATCCACGTACCACCTAGAAAAATAATTTCACCTTTATGAATACTGTTGCGATTTTCAAAACAATTTGGTAGAGATCAAAGATATTTCAAACTACAGATAGAAAAATGTACATTTCTAGCCTACGCAACGACTGCAAACAGTAAAGCCCACCTCTTTCGGTCATCATTGCAGCATAGCCAGATTGTCATATTTATCGCAAAGGTATCTTGCAAAATCCCAATTAAAAGTTTGTTAATTTGACAATTACAACTGGTTTAAGGTTAATCCGCAATTGCTCTTAAAATAAATTTATTTTCCCAACAATTTTACTATAAACTGTGAAAAGGCGTTGAGAGATTCTTTAAAAAATATTATTATACTTAAAAGTATCAAACGAATCTTGAACTAATTCAACTGTACTCTGGCAACATCCATCCATCTATTTTACTACGCGTACCCTTCAAAGTATGAATGAATACTAATCTCGTAAACACTACACTGTTTATATATTTTGGTTGATTTGTGTTTTTTTGTGATTAATGGTGAAAAATCGTCTTTATTATAAACAATCATGGTGTATTCATGTGTAGTTTGTTAAATAAGAATTTATCTTTCATCCGTACATATGGTTATGTTTTAATATTTAACCATCTGATATAACCAGAATTCAGCATTATTGCCATTCATCCAATAAACATGTAGTTCTCTTTTCCACCCATTACTGATTTTCAATGACATTTCACACAATCACAACTTCACTTTCCAAGAGTTCTTAAAATAGATTATGGGACCTTTGGTAGAAACCAAGCTTTTAGGGATGAAATGCTTGTAAATATGGTTATGTTTTTATATTTAACCATCTGATATAACCAGAATTCAGCATTGTTGCCATTCAGCCAACAAACATGTAGTTCTCTCTTCCACCCATTACTGATTTTCAATAACATTTCACACAATCACAGCTTTTTAGAATGGATTATGGGACCTTTGGTAAAAACCAAGCTCTTAGGGATGGATCGATTGGACATTATACATTTCCAGTTCCCAGCAATGGTTGTTATTATACAGTGTGTGTATATAGTCTGGAAACGACATAAAATTACAATACAAACAACTTTTCCAAATAATTTTTTTTTAAATTGATCAATGAATGCTATTTTTCGATATCTTGTAGAGAACATGTCAAATTAGACAGTTAACATGGTGCTATTTAATTATGTAATTTTTGGTCTTTATTAAAACAAAATCTTATGGTGAACTCTAATTTTACCTAAATCGAACGATACACTGACAAAAATGCATTTACCAATGTCGTGGGTGACAAAGTTGGAGCTACCTCAACCCTCCTCTCTATGTTGTTCTAACTGAGCCTACGAATTATCACAAATTATTTAGAAAGAGATTTTTTATTAACATTTTAAACATATTTGGGATCACCACAATTCCTTATCTTGTAACTATTTTATGAGTTATCTGAACTCAGTTTTTGGGTTAGGAAAACTTACTAATTGATTATAAAGTGTCGTTTTAACCCGGACGTGCATTATTTTAACTCATTACCATGTGTAAATTATTTTGAGTTGGAATAATTCAGGAAACGTAATCCAAAACCCCATATCGATGGTAATACGCAAGATCGTAAGGTCACGGAAAGTTCCGAATTCGTGCTCGTGCAGGTTTGGCGTGGTTCATTCCATTGTTATTCGTCAATTCTCCTTCGATCGCGCGTATAGAGACCTGTTGGCCGTTGCGCCGTTTGCGGGATTTTTCATCTTTGTTCTCTGTGCGTAAAAATTTGTGTTTTACATAATTTTGATCAGTTGGCGTAAAATGGAGGGACAGGAGGGAGATGCATACAAATTGTTATTTTGGAATGGATCCTTATTATTTATAAGCAATCGTCATCACTTCGTCCGCATGGTTTCTTAGCCCTAGTATGCTCTCCTGTTTATAATTCATTTGATTATATTTTTTTTTAAATATACAAAAATTACATATCTTGAAAAAACAAAGGGCAATTGAAGTCCACAATATGCAGGCGTTAAATCAAAGAAACATTTTGAGTTCCAATAGTCCACAATTTAGGTACTGGTAGTCCAAAATTTGGAGTCTGGTAGCCCAAAGAGTGAATTATTCCAGCCACCATCGTAAGCTAGAACAACTTAAATGTCAAGTTTTGATAGCTCGAATCATGAATTAATCTAGCCCGACTAGTAACGCATCACAATTCAGATACTGGTAGCTACGGTAGCCCATCAATAATTTAAGACGGTGGGGCGTGAGCTATTCCAACGCCTAAAATAACCCATCTTCTGTGCTATCATAACTTGTGAATAGTGAGTTGGTGCAATTTCTTCGATTTGGTTGAGTTATATCAACTCGAGATTTCGCTCAGTGTACATTTTTTCCCCACATGGTTCCAACTTTAATGGTAACACTGTATAATAATCAATTTCCCTAACACCCTGTATGTGTACACATAGCTTAAAATAAAGAAATAAAAAAATAAAAGGAATAAACGCTCCAAATAAATATTTTATCAACAAGAAAAAATGCTTATGCATGAAAACGTGCCATTTCATTGTAGTAATAAGGATCATCTCAACTTGCGTGAGACAACACCACATGTTTCAGATTTATGCAGATCTAAATTGCATTTCGCATGGAAATTAGATTACGTGGGCTTTCATTGCTCGCCAATGTACATTACGCAATTAAATTACATAAACATTTGAAACTTAAAGCGGACAAGTCAGCGGGACATAGTGACGATTTTAACAGGACTCCTGTATTTTGAAATCATCAGAAAACAAGCTAGATTACACTATAACAATAGTAACATGAATACAGGGTGTTTCGTAAATATCTTAAATATCCTTTTGTCGATATTGTTGAAATTTGGCAGTATTATTTGTAGCTGCTAACAACTGTCAAGTTAAATGTTGCAATTATTTTCCAAAGCAAACCGTGATTAAAGAAGAAAATGTCCATGAATCTCCCGGGACATGCATCGAAGTGGTTTTTATTTTTTTTCTCGGAAACAAGGTAAGACTTGTCTTAAAAAAAATTCAAGAGACAAAAGTGTTGTATTTTTAGTTGCTTAATCCGAGACAAAAATAAAAATTCCAAAAAAGCCAGTGGCTTATTTTTTTCCAATAATATTCGTTAAGGTGCCGCCCGGGACGCCACTGAACTCAATAAGTTTAATCAACTTAGGGCTAAATTAGCCCCTTAATACTACAAATAAAACTTCCAAATTTCAACAATATTTACGATTAAAAAATTTTTTTTTAACACACTCCCTGTATCTTGAAAACGAAGCATTTGCGGACCCATGTTTAAATGAACTCTTCGTCTTAGAATCACCCAAAGAATCGTCTGTCAAAATTACTGCACATACTCAATTAACACCCTGTATATACAGGATGCCAGTTTGGAAACGTCCCACCTAGGGAATCCAATCCCTCAGCCAAACTTTAATCTCGCAAACCTGCGGGGTTGAGCCCATCGAACCCGCGGATCCGCGGGATTTGCGGGATAGTAAACAATGAACTGCGGTATTTTTGGTCGACGCGTCGGGGATTCCCCGCCATGCTGGGCTATTGAAAATACATTAAACAGAACAGTTTTCTTGCGTACGTGCGAAAGTAAGGGCGTTATTCTACTAGCATCTAGTGACATTTATCAAGTGATTGAATATAATACATTGAATTGAAACAGCAATTACAAAAATGAGTGTCATTGTAGTTTACAAAGACAATAAAGGTTCAAGATTAATTTGGAATTATTTTTTAAAGTCTGAAGATGGTCGTACAGCTAAATGTAAGTTATGCCATAGCATTATCAAAATCTCTGGTCGTTCCACCAAAGTCTTCACACCCACTTACAAATAAAGCATAATATTAATTTGAAAGTCCAGAGCAGCAGCGGTAGTGTTGATATTGATAAAATAACACAGGAAATGCAAGCTAGTACCAGCAGTTCGAGTAGTTCGTTGAGTTCTATTGCTAAGCGCTCAGATGTTAGTGGTTCTTCTGTGCTACCTAAGTAAATGAAAATTACAGATTTCATCTGAGAAAAATATTTCGATGGAGGAAAGAGTGTCTCGAATGGTAGCTAAAGATGGTATACCCTTTGGAAAGTTTATCACATCGACCGATATGCGCCAACTATTCCAATCAGAAGGCCACAAATTGTATAAAATCTATTCCGCCGACAAGTGTCGAAGCTGAACGTGCATTTTCAGCCGCAGGATAACGTGACAAGAAACATTAAACATGTTATCTTTTCTCCGAAAATACTTTCAAAATCAATGTAACATGTAACCGTTAAACTAGTCGTACTATTGTATTGTACCTATATACAATAAATATTTTCCTGCTACTCTACTCTGTTTCTAATTGCATGAAACGACTTTTTATTAACATCCAGCACCCACATTGAGTCCCGCAAATCCCGCACGTTTAATCCAGCAATATCAATCGCGCGAAATCACTGCGGGATCCCGAATTTGCGGGATACGGCATTTGCGGGATTGGATTCCCTAGTCCCACCCTATTATCTCGTTTCCAGTAAATAATATTAAAAGTAGGAAGGACACCAATTTTATTGTGAAAGAGGACGCTTTTAAACAACATTTGCTGCCTTCGTGGTTTAACCCCCTGGGACGCCTAAATATTACCCTTAAAATATTGAATGGGGGGGAGGGGGTCAAGTGGTACATCATGTTGCAGGTCGTTTAAATATCTTTCCAGTAATACTTAAATTTATTACTTTTTGAGTAGAAGTTTCCAAGTTGAAGTTAAGGGTAATTATATTGAAGAATAAAATTATCCAAACCTCTTTTGTTAGAGTTATTGTTGGAAGAAATACTTCGCCTTCAATTTAATAAATTTCCATGGACGTTTGTAGATTAATTAATAATACTGCGGCTATTAACGACTTAAGAGATGTTCTTAAAAACCTTTTAGAAGCTCCCTTTCAAACGTCTTCTCAATGATAAGGCGAGATTAATGTATAAGCAACTACGGTGAGACGTAAGCCTAAGGTAAAGTCAGAGTTTAAAGGATTTTTATTAGTCATTGTGGACGTTGACTAAAGTCTTAAAAATGACTTTCACAAAACTTGATAACATATTATTATAGACTTTAATAGGAGAACATAAGTTTAAAAAAAATAGATAGCCCTGATTTTCAGAGTATGTAAATTATCTTTTGACTTAGAATGTTCAGTTCTAAGTGTTAAATTACTGGATGGGTGCCATTTTGGTAAAGAAAATTAAATAAATAAATTTGAAGGTCTTATCGAGTACTTTACAATTTTTTTTTTTTTTTTTTTTTTTTTTTTTTATGATCAAACGCAAGCACTATAGGAAAAATCCTTTAGGGCACTCTGGGGGTGGTGCGTGTGCGCAAAAAGCGATTCACGTTGGTTTTGAATCGTTGGAGGTTATATTCGTTGGGAAAAACGACCTCGGGAAGATCGTTCCACAATGATGAAGTCCTCCAGATGAAAGAGTTCTTAAATAATGAAGTTCGAGGAGTACTAAGCTTAACCACATATGGATGGGCGGCAGTGGTTCGTCGTGTATTTCTGATATTCGCCGCTCTGGGCGGAATTAAGAGGGCAAGGTCAGCCGAGCACTTTCCATGAAAATATCTGTAAAAGAGAGTCAAATCACCAACTTGCCTTCGGTGTTCTAGGCTGTCGAGGTTCTTTGTCAGCTCGTGGTCTCCAATCAGACGAATGGCCCTCCTTTCGATGGAATCCAGTAGCCGAAGAGTATGTTTGGGTGCAGAGCTCCAGACATGAGAGCAGTACTCTAGTGATGGTCGAATCTGGGCTTTGTATAGTGTCAAAAGTTGTTGAGGTGTGTACAACTTTCTGGTTCGGAAAAGTACACCAAGCTTCTGAGAGGCTATCTTGGCGATTGCCACAACGTGGTTATGCCAAGACATATTTCCTCCCAGATTGACGCCCAGCAAACTAATAGATGAAGCCAGCGGGATTGCGTGTCCGTCCATGACTATATCCGGTTCTGTAATGTTAACCTTTTTAGAGAAAACTGCTGCCTGGGTTTTTTTAGCGTTAAATTCGACTTGGTTACTGTCACACCAAGACAGAATTTCTTCCAGGTCTTTGTTGAGGCGTGATACTTCATGCTGTCTGCGAAGATGTGCGTCGGCAGCCGATGTTTGTGCATTCAAAGAGAAAGATGATAAAAGTGTGCTATCATCAGCAAAACTAACTATCGGGTTTGTCGTTTTCACTAGAAGGTCGTTAATGTAGAGTAAGAAGAGAGTGGGAGATAATATGGACCCTTGAGGAACACCGGCATTGATGGTGAAGGTGTCTGAGAGAAATCCGTCAATCGCCACTTGCAGAGAGCGGTCCTTAAGAAAGCTAGACAACCATGCACAGAATCGACTGGGCATACCATAGGATCGCAGTTTACTTAGAAGCCCCTCATGCCAAACACGATCAAATGTCTATTTGCAACCAAAACAAAATGGTAGCTTTTTAGAAAATTGCATAGTTAAACAATAGGTAGCCCTGGTTGTCAGAGTATGTAAACTATCATTTTCTATTTGGATTTCATAATGGCTACATTATGAAATGCAAAAAAATTGAATAACCTGCCACTTTATGAAACTGAAATTTTATTTTTTTTATGTTGGCAGGAAGTAGGGTTCGAATTTTAGCCTAAAACCTAACCTAACCTAAAAATAATATAAATATCTTCCAGTTTATGCTCTATTTCTAAAGTTTTTTTCAATAAAGTACTATTTTTAGTTTTAATTCAATATAGTATTCTACATATTACTTTATATACTGGGTGGCCCAGAAGTCCGGAATAAAATTAATATAGCCTTAACCTGTAACTTTTGGGGAAAACGCTCGGACACGTCAATTTAGTTTTATATATGCTCACATTTTGACGTTGTTTGTTTGTTATTTTATAGACATTTGTCAAAGATATGACGACATCGATCTTTTTTTTAAATAGAAACATACAGCTTGTGATACATCATTTGGAAGCTAATATCTCGTACAGTATGCTCATAAATTTTAGCGCGATTCTTTCAAGCTATTTCAAAATGGCGACTGTTAAAAGTTTTTAAAAAATTTCTATTTAAATAAGCGGAAATTATAAATCATTGATGGGTTTTTTACCTTTCAAGGTAAGAAATCTTCATTGTGTCGCCAAATTTATTTGATTTAAAGTTTTGAACATGCCATATTCTTTTTTAAACTTGAAGCTTTCATAATTTCATCTTTTTTGCTGACTTTAACTTAATTTCAGTCAGAGCATTTAAAATATCAATATTGTTTTCCAAGCTGTTAAGCTACTCTTGATCCTAATCGATTAAACAGACTCGAGAAGTGAATAGTCAAGACTAAGTCCAAAAATACGTAGTCGTTAACCGAAAACTCCTTACTGTTTAAATGAATACTTTCAATCCACATCACAATTCTTATTAAACTATACGTTACTTTAATAATTAGAAATCTGGAGTTCTGGCGGTAATCACAATGCGGTAATGTTCGGTGTTGGCGCGTGTAGACAAAGAATAGGCGCTTTGAGGAATGTTTTAAGTTATTTCTAATTTCAGATTTTTTTAGGGGTTTGTTGTTTCAAAATCTTAAATTGGATTGATTAATGGGCCCCCTTAAGGCCTGGGCCCCGGGGCATTGTCCCGGTTGGCCCGACGATATGTCCGTCACTGGAACTGATACCAGTGATGACTGGTACCTAAAAATGCTTTTAAGTGATCAGAGTCAGAAAAAATATTAAAAAATAGGGCTGTTTAAAAGACATGGATACGCAGCAAAAATTCACTAAAGACATGGATACGCAGTAAAAAATTACTAAACGATGCCTTGTCCGCCATGTATATTGAACATTATTATTACATCAAGCTATTCTGCTAGAACTATCTGAAAACTTAAACTCTAGTGTAGCGTATACTTTTCACAATATAAATCCTGCAAAATGGCAGTAGTCCCCAGAGTCGGCAGTTTACTGCATATTTTATCATTGTTTCAATGAATTAAGAAAATATTTCATCGGAAAATCGCTTTTGTTCTGCACCATTGAAAAAGATACAAAAATGGAATTCATTTGCAAATTTAATACTTGATTTTGCTTCAAGGCACGTACATATAATATGTATGAGTATGATTATTGTATAACATTTCTACTCTCTATTCGACCTTTGCAAGTTCTCAACGTATCGATAGAAAATAAAATACTTGATGTTATTTTTTTTTAAATAAGCATACAATTTCATCTAATTTTTTTTTCTTAACAGGATTCCGGAATACCTGTAAACGAATTTTCTTCCCAAGTGTTTATTTCTGTTCTAGGAAAAAAATGTCAAAGGAAAAAAACGTTGCAATAGAACTAGAACTCGCGGAAAGTCTATATTTTTTTGATTCGGAAGATTTCTAGATTTAATTTTTTTTATTGCTCGATATAGAAAAAAATGATGGACTATCCTCGAGTTGTAAACCATATTTCGTTAAAAAAAATTTTTTTAAATGTACCGTTTTCATACAAAGCGAAAACTCCGTTTTTCAGCGTAGAAAATTGAAGTATATACCCCGATCACGTGCAGTCTCTTTCTTCCGATTATCGTTGTTTCTGTCGGCGTATCGATTTTGGGCGGACGCTCGACGTATTCTTCTAACTGCAAGGGAAGATCCAATTCGTGCCTTCAAAGCGTGAAACGAATAGGGGTCAAATCGGAGATTTCGACTGACTCCGGCATCCTCTTAACTTTTATTAATAATAGGTTGTTTTCAACACGCGTGTTTAAAACGCTTTTTATTCTTTTTACTGATCCACCCGTCTGGAAAGTTAGCACTTTTCATCTGGAAGGAGAGTGGAAAGCAAGTCAACAAAATGTATTTTGCAACTTTTTTGAAGCTATTCATGTATATTATTATACTTTTAATTAAATTTAAATAAGTTTTTTTATTGTGTAGGCCCGTTTGAAACATTTTTACTTATTGTCGCAGAGAATTCTCATGCTTACGTGATTTTTCAATATTCAATACGATTTGAACTTTTTCTTAGCGAATTCCGACTCTTGAAATATGCCGTTATTTTTGGACGTGCTTAACTTAATTCGACATAACTTCCGAGGGTTCGGTCGGAGGGACCTCAAATCGAATTTAATTAAATTACACCTCTTCTCACCAATCTGCCTTCGTATTGAATAATTGTATGGATTGGCAGTATTTGGCAGAATTCAATTCGGCCTATAAGTTAATTTGAATAAATCGAGACAAATTCTAATGATACTATTAGTGAATTTGCTTTATTATTTATATTACTTAACCAAATACGGTGTGACCACATATATATAAACAGTATATTGCCGATACGAACATTCCAAAATACAGAAAGATTCCCCGCTATGGGAGATGGCTCGGGCCTATTGAGTTTGGGCAGTAGGGTGAACATTTCATCGATCGCGTCAGAGCCGACCCGACATTATTTGTTTGTTGTTATTCGTCGCCATCTTTGGTTCTGGTTGCTTTGTTAAATTACAGAATAGAAAATGGTTCATCCACATTGTTGTCGGTATATTAGTGCTTATAAACTTTCATCACCTAACAACAAATTATTGTAAAGGAGTTTTTAATTTGTAATTTTAACCAACAAACCCGATTCGCTGTTTGGTAGGTTAGTGATTTGTTTGGTTTAAGATGAAAGGACACAAGTGCATGGTGCTTTTTTGCAAAAGTCGTGGATCAATACCAGGTATAAAGTATTTCAGGTATGTACATATATACGAAAATATTTTGCTTATCACTTTATCCGATCTTCAGAACCGAATTTCACTAAAAAGCTTGGTAAAAAAAGAAGAGAGTGTCACTCGTATACAATATAATATATATGTGGTCACTACCTAACCTTAAAATTAATGTATTTTTAATTTGGTGAATTAGTAGCTGATAATAATTCCCAAAATAGTCAATATAGTCATTCATTCTTAATTGTTGGTTTAGAAAAAAGTGAGGTTAAGAAACATACGACGTCAGATGAAAGTTAAAATAAAGCTCATCGCGTCGATTGTTACCAATATTCGGACGGAATTTGGCACCAAAAGCAACCAATCAGGGCACCGTCGAATCATGATATCGTCAGAAATAGTATGCATGGAACGTCGTCTTAAATCGAAATAATCGAAATTTTTATTGCAATATTTTTCCTAACTAACCAGTGAAATTTACATTAAAAAAGTTGAAATCCGGTCCTGTCGAATGTTTACTTTCACAAGGAAATTTCCGAACTGCGCAAACTCACAACGCCCCCTTCGATGCCCATAATTGCAGATGGTATTAGCAATATACTGTTTATGATGGTGGCCCAGAAGTGCGGAATAAAATTAATATAGCCTTAACCTGTAACTTCTGGGGAAAACGCTCAGACACGTCAATTTAGTTATATATGTTATATGTCACCTAGCCACGTGCAAGCGTTGACCAAAAGTAACCCCGATGTCATGTCAGCATAATTCAATACACCATATATTTTATGTAATCAACTACCTCATGTTGCAATTATAACAACTTGAAGTAGCTGAATAATCATATATTTTGTCTATAAAAACCGATGTAAACCATATTAAATTATTCATTAACTTCAGACCGTTATTATGTCCATTTGAATTTTGTATTGTGTAATTAAAAAATAAAATATTTTTTAAAAAGTTATTTCAAGTGATAGTGATTTAACATATATAATATATGCTCACACTTTGACGTTATTCGTTTGTTTTTTTATAGACATTTGTCAAAGATATGACGACATCGATCTTTTTCTTAAATAGAAACATACAGCTTGTGATACATCATTTGAAAGCTAATATCTCGTACAGTATGCTCATAAATTTTAGCGCGATTATTTCAAGCTACTTCAAAATGGCGACTGTTAAAAATTTTAAAAAATCTCTATTTAAATAAGCGGAAATTATAAATCATTGATGGTTTTTTTACCTTTCAAGGTAAGACATCTTTATTGTTTCGCGTTCAGAAGATTTCTTACCTTGAAAGGTAAAAAAGCCATCAATTTATAATTTCCGCTTATTTAAATAGAGATTTTTAAAAAACTTTTAACAGTCGCCATTTTGAAACAGCTTGACAGAATCGCTCTAAAATTTATGAGCATACTGTACGAGACATTAGCTTTCAAATGATGTATCACAAGCTGTATGTTTCTGTCGTCATATCTTTGACAAATGTCTATAAAAAAAACAAACGAATAACGTAAAAATGTGAACATATATAAAATTAAATTGACTTGTCCGTTTTCCCCAAAAGTTACAGGTTAAGGCTATATTAATTTTATTCCGGACTTCTGGGCAACCCTGTATATGTGGGTGTGACCGACACAAGTGTCCTGCACTAAGCATATAGCGCTATGTATAAACGTCATTATAAAAAGAGAGATACATTTTAATATTATCGTTTTACCAGATTTTTTCCCCCCGCTAAGAATAACCTCAGATTTGCTCCATCAGATCGTTTTCATAAACTAGGGCCATAAGCTATGTTTTCGAGATTAAGGGTATTTGATATCGCATAATTATATATGTATTACTGCTACCATTAAAAAAAAACTCAGAAATGGAAGAAAAATGTTTATTGTATAGCATAACTAATACAAAAATCATTTGTCAATAACATTAACAATATTAACTTACTAACAACTAATGACCATCAGTTAAAAACTTCCTTTTAGACTCGCATGAGATTGAAAAGGACAGTGTCGTTGAAGACTCCTGCATTAATCGGCCATCATGCGAATGTCCCATCTACCCTGATATCTCTCTTCTATAGTTTCTATATCCTGTTGGAATCGTGCCCCCTGTTCTTCACTAAGGTCGCCAAGATTTTCTGGGAATCGTTCCAAGTGGCTGTGAAGATCTTAATGCCCATATTACACCCATGTTGGTTAAAGTGGTTGAGCATATCTTCCACTATCTCTCGGTAATTTTTCGATTTATTGTTTCCAAGCAAATTTTCCACAACTTTAACAAAATAGCACCATGTATTAAATTCAGTTTCGGTCATCGATTCTGTAAGATGTGAATCTTTTATGAGCTCCCTGATCTGAGGTCCATCAAATATTCCGGCTTTCAATTTCTTCTTGCTGAGTGCGGGAAATTTACTGGACAAGTATTCAAAACACGCACCATTCTTCAACTAAATTTTGCAAATGCGTGCAGGCAATATTCCGCATATGGCGATTATATAGGTACTAATACCTTAGAACACAAGCCAAGTTAACGAATACGGTATACAATTTCATTCTCTTTTATTGCCTTCTAATGTATATTTTGTGCTAATTGCAAATACGAAAATAAGAAATCTGCAGGTGCAAAAAATTCAAGGAAAAATTATTTCTTATCTTTGCCAATATAAGGTATTTCCAATGATTTATGAATAAATAAGTATAATTAAAAAGGCATTAGTCTTGGAATTAGTTAAATTTTTGATAAAATGTAGGACCATTATAATTGTCAAATGTATTAATATTACAATTTGTTATGAGTAGGATCTATCTCAAGAACTAGAGCTGATACGAAGAGAAGCTAAGTGTTTTTGGAATCACCGCATTTAAAATAACTAAAATCAGTTGTTTTTTCTTCGGCACCAAGACAAAAATATTGCTTTGTTGTGCTGTGTTATAAACTTTTAGAGTTTGTATTCAAAAAAATGTGCTTTAAGCCGTAATGGTATATTTATGCAAAATAAGGGTTATTATTTAATTTATTCATTTGTAGTAAGGGAGGCACTGCCTCGCCTGCCTCCACTAACGAGCGGCAACTGAAAAAAAAGTATTTCAGTAATTGCGGGAAGTTATCTAGTACCCTTTGTAGTTTAATTCGTACTAGAAAAACAGAACGAAAAAAAAAACAAATAACTTAATGGGTACGGGCGTCGGAATGAGTAATTGCATTCCAATCATGTCAAAGCTCTGCATATTTTCATAGCAAATACCAATTCCACATTTAAATTAAACCGGATGGTAAAAGTGTGCGTAAATATCAACATTTCTTGTTTATTTTTATCCCCGTTAAACTATACACGCGAGTCAAATTAATGATTCCTTTTACTGTTCCAATCTAACGAGCAATGTTGATATTTTTTCCATTGAGTCTATTTAGATAAATAAAAATTGCACCATATTTATTTTTACCCGAAATTGATGAAAAGCAGACCAGAACCTCGCCGATAAATCATCGGGAATAATAGAACAATTAAGTATCGGAATTATTAGATGAAGAAGCATAAATTCCAGTGTTTGCAATTAGCGTGTAATTTGAGGGCCTCCTGGCCCCGAACCCAGTGGCGGTTCTGTGCGGATATGCGCACGTGCACCCCCAAAACAAATAAAAAAAAATTTGATTTATATTCCAATATTTTAATATTACATATTTATTAAGTTAAAATGAATAGTTTGACGGTGGACTATTTAAAAAATAACTTTAGCTCTTTGAGTTTAGAGCAAAAATTTGAAGTGAAGAATGCGGGAAGACTTAAACAAGAAATTAATTTAACGCGGACCACAAAGGGTAAATCTAGGGACTTTATTAGAAAGTTTAAAAATTAAATATACGAAAAAATAACTGGATTTATGGATGCAGCATAACTAACCGTTTGTTTTGTTTTCCTGTTTGTTGTTTGGTCGCGGCGTTGCGGAGCCTGCCTGGACAAAAATGGACAAAACCTTTACACTTTTACAAATAATTGTTACCATACCAACGACCGCGGCCGAGGGGAACTATATTTTTCAACATTAAAATGAATAAAAACATTTTTGCGAAGTTCTATGAATGAAGAAAGGCTAACAGCCCTAGCAATGCTATCTATTGAACAAACATGTATAGAGGGTATTCCAAACTTTAATCAGGCTATTATTGATCAATTTTCTACAATTAAGAACCGAAGAATGGACTTTACGTTTAAGCACTATACACTAAAGAAACCTTTCTTATTTTCCAAAAATTGTATTTCCTTGTGCAAAATTAAAAAAATTAATAAAAATATGTTTTACCAAACGCATTTTCTTATTGTTTTTTTTCTTCCTACGTTTAAAACGCCGAAACATATAATTATTTGGTCATTACAGAAAAATAAAATTGAAAAAATAATTTCATGATACTTGTGAAAAAACCCGAACAAACCCGAACAACCCCCCCCCCCCTCTATCATAGGTCATGAGCCTCCACTGCCCCAGTGGCGGGTTTGTTCGGGTTCACAAGTATGGTGAAATTATTTTTAAAATTTTATTTTTGTGTAACGACCAAACAATTACTTTCTAGGCGTTTTTAATGTAGAAAGAAAAAAAGTAATAAGAAAATGCGTTAGGTAAAACATATTTTTATTTATTTTTTAATTTCACACAAGGAAATACAACTTTTGGAAAATAAGAAAGGTTTTTTTAGTGTGCATAGCTGTCGGATCTTAACGTCGTCGCAAACCCGAACAAACCCTCGTAATAATGTTTATACAGTCAACTACTAATACTACTAAAACCATCTACGAGCTATCAAGAAAACCGAATAATGTCCAATACTACTACCGCCATCTACGAGTTATCAAGCAAACCGAATGATGTCTAATACCACTACGCCATCTACGGCTATGTCATTAGGCGCAACCAAGACGAGAACAATAATTAACTGTTTTATGACATATTATCAGTGTTTTTTAGTTTAAATCCTTAAATAAAATGGTTTAAAATTATATCGAGTATCATTTATCGAAATACACAACATTTATCGACCCTACACAATAGTGCTTGAACGTAAAGTCCATTCTTCGGTTCTTAATTGTAGAAAATTGGTCAATAACAGTCTCATTAAGTTTGGAATACCCCCTATAATTTTTTTTTATATATTTCATTTTTAAACTTTCTAATAAAGTCCCTAGATTTACCCTTAGTGGTCTGCGTTAAATTAATTTCGGGTTTAGGTGTTCCCGCATTCCTCACTTCAATTTTTTGCTCCAAACTCAAAGAGCTAAAGATATTTCTTTCAACTATTTATTTTAACTTAATAAATATATAATATTAAAATATTAAAATATACACGCTCGAATTTCTAACTAGATGCACAAACAGACAATAGCGCGGTGCACACAAAAACTGTGTGCCTTTTCCATGTTAAATCGCCATAGCCCCTGTTACTACAGAGAAACTGCACTACTTAATCGCACGTGCGAGCAAGTCTCGTCATAATCGTAATTAACCTCGACCGAGGCACGGTTGCCGGATCTATACAGTGTGGTTTGACGGGATGATAAAATATTAGGGAGGGTCGGACTTTTTTAGTTTGACGGTACGATAAAATATTAGGGAGGGTCGGACTTTATACGGTAAATAATATTCAATGAATATAAATTAATATTTTTTCATTCGTTTTGGGGGTGCACGTGCGCATATGCTCCTGTGGAAGAACCGCCACTGCACTGCCCGGACCTCCTTTCACACTAATCCGACACTGCGTGAAGGCCTTGCAAATGGTGACAATGAACACCCCAGATGAAATTAAAAAGTTATACTATCCACAATATTAACAATATAATTAATATAATAGATCGGGCCATCAACAAACTGTACAAAAAAATGTCGATATTAAAATATACGATAAAATTTGCCAACGATTATTTTGTTATATTCGGGAACAAAATAGCACGTTACAAGGTTTGCTTTTGATAAAGAATATATGTTTATAACATTAAGGCCTTGTGCTTTAATCAGGCTATTATTGATCAATTTTCTACAATTAAGAACCGAAGAATGGACTTTACGTTTAAGCACTATACACTAAAGAAACCTTTCTTATTTTCCAAAAATTGTATTTCCTTGTGCAAAATTAAAAAAATTAATAAAAATATGTTTTACCAAACGCATTTTCTTATTGTTTTTTTTCTTCCTACGTTTAAAACGCCGAAACATATAATTATTTGGTCATTACAGAAAAATAAAATTTAAAAAATAATTTCATGATACTTGTGAACGCCCCCCCCCCCCCCTCTATCATAGGTCATGAGCCTCCACTGCCCCAGTGGCGGGTTTGTTCGGGTTCACAAGTATGGTGAAATTATTTTTAAAATTTTATTTTTATGTAACGACCAAACAATTACTTTCTAGGCGTTTTTAATGTAGAAAGAAAAAAAGTAATAAGAAAATGCGTTAGGTAAAACATATTTTTATTTATTTTTTAATTTTACACAAGGAAATACAACTTTTTGAAAATAAGAAAGGTTTTTTTAGTGTGCATAGCTGTCGGATCTTAACGTCGTCGCAAACCCGAACAAACCCTCGTAATAATGTTTATACAGTCAACTACTAATACTACTAAAACCATCTACGAGCTATCAAGAAAACCGAATAATGTCCAATACTACTACCGCCATCTACGAGTTATCAAGCAAACCGAATGATGTCTAATACCACTACGCCATCTACGGCTATGTCATTAGGCGCAACCAAGACGAGAACAATAATTAACTGTTTTATGACATATTATCAGTGTTTTTTAGTTTAAATCCTTAAATAAAATGGTTTAAAATTATATCGAGTATCATTTATCGAAATACACAACATTTATCGACCCTACACAATAGTGCTTGAACGTAAAGTCCATTCTTCGGTTCTTAATTGTAGAAAATTGGTCAATAACAGTCTCATTAAGTTTGGAATACCCCCTATAATTTTTTTTTATATATTTCATTTTTAAACTTTCTAATAAAGTCCCTAGATTTACCCTTAGTGGTCTGCGTTAAATTAATTTCGGGTTTAGGTGTTCCCGCATTCCTCACTTCAATTTTTTGCTCCAAACTCAAAGAGCTAAAGATATTTCTTTCAACTATTTATTTTAACTTAATAAATATATAATATTAAAATATTAAAATATACACGCTCGAATTTCTAACTAGATGCACAAACAGACAATAGCGCGGTGCACACAAAAACTGTGTGCCTTTTCCATGTTAAATCGCCATAGCCCCTGTTACTACAGAGAAACTGCACTACTTAATCGCACGTGCGAGCAAGTCTCGTCATAATCGTAATTAACCTCGACCGAGGCACGGTTGCCGGATCTATACAGTGTGGTTTGACGGGATGATAAAATATTAGGGAGGGTCGGACTTTTTTAGTTTGACGGTACGATAAAATATTAGGGAGGGTCGGACTTTATACGGTAAATAATATTCAATGAATATAAATTAATATTTTTTCATTCGTTTTGGGGGTGCACGTGCGCATATGCTCCTGTGGAAGAACCGCCACTGCACTGCCCGGACCTCCTTTCACACTAATCCGACACTGCGTGAAGGCCTTGCAAATGGTGACAATGAACACCCCAGATGAAATTAAAAAGTTATACTATCCACAATATTAACAATATAATTAATATAATAGATCGGGCCATCAACAAACTGTACAAAAAAATGTCGATATTAAAATATACGATAAAATTTGCCAACGATTATTTTGTTATATTCGGGAACAAAATAGCACGTTACAAGGTTTGCTTTTGATAAAGAATATATGTTTATAACATTAAGGCCTTGTGCTTTTTCGACACACACACACATACAATGATAAATAGCGCCATTATATTGAAAGGCCTCCACACGATCCAGTCTACAGGGTAAGATTTGTAGGGAGGTTAAGGGTCGGAAGACAAATTCACTTGCGTCTGTTACAAGGCATAATTTACTAGTAGCCCTTTTTTAGCTGCGATTATACAGTTTATGACAAAATGGCCAAATTACTGTTTTCTGATAAGCAAAACAGAATTATCATTTTCCGTAAAATAAATTGAATTTAAAAGTAATAAGATCGAAATAGAATATCATACAGGGCAGGTTAAAATCAGAAGTTATTTATTTTAGCTCTCATTATATTGGAGTAGTTCTGGCAAAATCAACGGCTCGAAAATCCCTTGACGAAATCGATTAATTTTTTCCCCCCAATCGATACAGTGTTCGCGAATTATCGCGATTTTCAACTGCAAAAACAATAAAATTTAATGGTACGCCACTGATATTTTTTCATGTGGTTACTTTTCGTGATTAGCCTGGTGAATTCTACATGAAAACGGTCTCTTGAGTTTTTCTCGTCAGACGCACCGTTCTTGATTAAAACCACTAAATTCATATAAAAACTCATTATTTTTTACATTAATAAAATAATTAATGATAAATGTTGTTCCTTAAAAATAAACGGCGGACTGCTGTCGGGGAATCACACATACTTTCATTCAGCGAAGTCCTTTTGCGCTGCCACGCATATGCGATTGGTTGCCGGTCTGTCTTCAGAGAGTTTTTGCACCGTACTTATTCGTCTTGTAAATACTTTAAAATTTTTTTGTCCGTTTAAAGGAGGGTCTCGCAATCTTTGTATGAAAACAGCCAGTCCGCGTCCGCCCAAAAGAGAGTCCGCCCAAGAGAGGTTGATTTTCATGGAATTTCATATACCTAGCTCCGGACTATGAAAAAATGTCCGCTTAATAGAGATGTTCGCTTATTAGAGGTCTCCGTTATGAGAGGTTTCACTGTAATTTAAAAGATATATCATCATGACGTCTTGGTTTACCCGGATAAGTTGTTGTCGATCAGTCACTCGTGTCGTATCTAACATTAACTGGATACCGTTCCTTTTAACTCATGTTTACACAATGTGGACCTGTACGCTGTACACATTCTGATAAAGTTTCAAGTCGTAACTTTCGAACTGACATTGTAATATCAAATTTATGTTATTTTTATTACCAACTACAAGTATAAAGCGGGGAATTTTATAAATCCCTCAATACCCCTTCAAAACCTCAATAATCCCGAATTCTATAGTAGTAGAGTAATATCGGTCATCGCTTACGGAAGTATTTCGCCCACAATGTTTTTGTTATAAGGTTTTCAAATGTACTTATGATAAAAGTATAGGTTTATTTTTATGGTTTTACGATTTCTTTTTGTGACTTTTATTCAAAGAGAATATAATATTTTATGTATCAACAGTATATTTTTTTTAATTCCTTACAGAAATTTGATTAACAGGCAGAGTTTACTCAGGATAATATGGAAGAATTTTTTATTGTTAGATTTCAACAACGACTGATGTTGGCAATCGTTTCTATATAATTGGAAATCCCAAAAAAATATTGTGTAACAGTGGCGTTCCTCTTTAGGTGTTTGGGGGGAAATTAAAAAATATACAGGGTGTTATGGAAATGACTTATTATATTTAAACCGGCAAATCCTGAGATGAAAATAAATTGAAGAAAAATAACCATAAATGGCGCTTTGAATTATTAAGCGAAATATACACTTTATATGAAATCTCAAAATTTACGTGGCCGCTCCTGAGGACCTTCGCAATCAATAGTTTATTGAGGCAGTCTCGAGGTTCAAAAGAGGTTAGCGCATTATAGGCGGTATTGTCATATTGCAACACAGAATTGTAAATGCACCTGTTCAGGTTTTGACACTTCTTTTTCAAATTTGTTAGGAAAATAATAACTACAATATTAAGGTACATGCCCTCTTACCTTCGATCTTATTTTAAAATAATCCTTTTATAATTAAATTCCATAAAAAATAAAACCCAAAAAGTATGTTTTGCAACAGAACCAACAATAGGTAATATCACACAAAATTTGAAATCAAATGACATATTTATTATTATGAATTATTTCACAACAGAAAAAAAATCGGGTAACGCTACAACTAACAAAACGTTTAAAATTCGTATACGTCAGGCACGTGGAACCCTCGACAGTGTCATTCCACCCCCGAGCCTCGAAACATACTGAAGCAACAATAGTGGCGCGCGGCAGGTATCCAAGCAAGGGCGAGAAACGCGATGTGTGATCTGACATCACTGTTAGTATACTCTAGTGACCCACATTGTTGCTAAGTAAATCCAGATGGAACGACGCGACAGTATGTGGGTAAAAAGGGTTTTTACCTTAGTATTTAGAATTTCGATTTAAAAAAAAGTATGTAGACTTTCTCTAGGACACCCAAGGAATTATTTTATATAATTTAATTTAATTTATTTATATAATAATTTATATTTCATTTAAATATATGTAATAAGTCATTTCCATGACACCCTGTATATGAAATAACCTTAAACGATATTTTTGGAATAAAGTTATATTAATAAACATAGACGAGTATGTATTTTTATTAATAGTAAATTGATTTGTGATTCTAGCATGCAAATAAGGCCAGAATTGAACAACTTTCTTTTTCTAAATAAAAAGGGTAACTAAGGACCGATATTTCAAAGTCACCTTAAGGTACAGAATGACATAAGTCATCCTTAACACAAGTTTAACAGCATATTAAAGTAGCTCTTATCTAAAGGTATGAATCTTTAAGGACGTAATAATAGTCCACTTAACGCGTCAATTGACACTCGAATTAATTTAAAACATAGTTGGTTTAAGGCTTGCCATAACGTTAAGGCTACCTTAGCAAAGGTCTAACTTAAGGTAACATTCAAATATCGGCCCTAAGAGCACAATTTTAGCGAACATGATTTGGAGTAGGGTAGATAATAGTAATTTACACTAAAAATTGCCTTACGATAAATGGCAAATTTTTTACTTAACATAAACAAGTAATTGTTATTTTTTATTCAGTTTGCAAAAGTAGTGAACTTCTTTATAATTTATTTCTAAACGAAATTTCCTAAAAGAAATTGATACTTTTTTATTTTTGGGTGTTTCGATGCTGCCTGCATAAACGATTACAGCATCGGCTTTCGTTGAAATCTAAAAATAAAAATTGTCCCATAATATGATGCATAAATTTTGCCTTGTCAACAGTTTTTTGATATTATAGAGTTTCACATGCAAATTGCATTTTCGATAGCGTTGGAAATAATGTAAAAGTCTCTTTTACTAGAAAATTTCCAATTTATTACAGGAAATTCACGTTTATTACGTTCAAGTGTCAAAAAATATTCCGACTATTATTTCTGAAAATATAAAATAGATATTCGGCTTTCAGAATTTCGGGAAAATGATTTGAAACTTGATGAGAAATCAAAATTACTAATAGAACTCTATCACTAGGACGATGAGTTTGCTCACTTTTACGCATTACGTTATGCCAAAAAATTCAGAAGAAGTCTCCAATAGAATTATTAAGATTTCTCCATGAAATGATTTGTCATGTCTGTTCCCGAATGTTGAAATTGCCTATAGAATATTCATCACTATTGCTGTGATCAACGGTAGCGCAGTAAACCCGTTTCCTTTATTGAAAAGAATAGAAAAACTATTTGTGTTCCACAATGACAGAATATCGCCTTAAGGTGAATTCCGGAGTACCTCTAAGCGAGTTTTCTCCACCAAGCATTTAATTCTGTTTTAGGAACAAAATGTGCAAGGAAAAAACTTTGTAATGCAACTAAAATTTGAGGAAAGCACATATGTTTTCGTTTAGGGTGATTTTTAGATGTAATTTTATTTACTGTTCCATGTAGAAAGAAATTATGGACTTGCCTCCAGTTATTAATAAAATTTAGATATATTTTGTTCGACATTTTTTTTTAAATACAGCGTTTTCATAAAAAGAGAAAACTCCGTTTTTCAGTGTTAAAAATTGAAATATAGACCCCGATCACGTGCAGTCTCTTTCTTCCGATTATCGCTGTCTCTGTCGGCGTACCGATTAAGGGGGGAAGCTCGACGTATTGTTCTAACGGCAAGGGAAGATCCAATACGCCTCGTGTTTATACAGCGCGAAACGATCAGGGGTCGGAGATTTCGACCGACTCCGGCATCCCCTTAAGCCAGTAGTAATTGTGTGTATCTAATCCGACTAGTTCCCAGTTCTTTAGACTTCGAGAACTTGAGCTAACAATTTGACAATAAAAAAGTTAGGCCATTATTATTTCTATAAGAAAAATTTTGGTTTTCTGAAAAAACTGTTGCTAGTTCCTAATTATCGTATTTTTCGTTGTTTATTTTTTCTTCAAAAAAAAAATCGGGGCTGAAATAAGAACCGTGGGGATGGAAGGAGGGGGGGGGGGGATAAGAAGTTCTCAACAAGACTAAAACTTAACATCCTACTATTTTCTGCCTCGGAAGCGATTTGAGGTAGATACCTAAACTGTAAGGGGGGCAATTTACCTTTTTATTTTTTCTGGCCCGCATATCTCGGGAACCAATTTGCATGCACCCGTCTTCAGCTCTGTATTCGCCGGGACCTTCAGGGCTGATTTAAAAAAGCTTAATTTCATAAAGGGACTTTTATTTTTTACCTAATTTGCTTAATTTTATAAAGAGACTTTTGTTTTTTACCTAATTTGCTTAATTTTATAATGAGACTTTTGTTTTTTACCTAATTTGCTTAATTTTATAAAGAGACTTTTGTTTTTTACCTAATTTGCTTAATTTTATAAAGGGACTTTTGTTTTTTACCATTTTGAATTACAATGAATGATAGCCATTCGTTTTTAAAGAAAAAAGAAAATTTCAAGCGAAACAAAAGATTCCGGACGGGCGTACCCTTTGACATCCGGATATTTATATTCAAGAGTTTCTCCAATAAATTCTATCAAGCGGAAATATCCGAAACTGGGAATGTTTCCTATAAATAAACTACGCGGTATTAAAAGGTTTTAATATTTAAATTATTTGATTGCCCATAAATGGGAAACGATATAATTTTATAATTCATACGGGCGCGTAATCTGTCGTAGGGATGTAACGATATTAAATATCTATCGATACGTGAACAATAAATATCAAATTTAATTCTAAAAGTGGCATTTCAATGATCGCCACAAGGCCTTCTTTTCCAGTAAAGTTCTGTCTTGATATGTCAAAATTTTGCCGTGTAATCATTTTCATTAAGGGCGAAGTACGGTCCTGTATCTATGAATAGCCAAACTCCAAAAGCAAAAGTGGCAAACTTAAGGCCTCGCACATGGAAACAAAACTGATCATCAGATGTCATGCGCAATGCCTACTGATGAAACTATTTACCTTAAACGGCGAACAGGACCGTACTTCGCCCTTAATGAAAATGATTACACGGGCAATGTTTTGGCACATCAAGACCTTCTTTACTGGGAAATAAACAATCTATTTTCTCGCATAAAAGAAGGCCTTGTGGCCATCACTGAAAGGCCACTTTTAGAATTAATTTTGATATCAATTGTACACGTATCGATAGATTCTTAATATCGTTACAACCCTACGACAGATTTCGGTTCTGGACGGTCGTCATTGGTTGGCAACCAAACCGATACCAATACAGCGGGGTTACCTATATGACGGCGATAACATTGTGCGCAAGACAACCGACGATCAACCTTTACAAATATGACCGGGAAACCGTGCGCAACAACCCATTTTTTCACTCATAAAATTTAACTTTTTACTGTGCACCTCAGATGTTGTACGTATCCATAGTTATAGGTCGGTGGAACAATATACAGGGTGTTATGGAAATAACGTATTATATTTAAACGGGCAATTCCTGAGATGAAAACAAATTGAAGAAAAATATCCAAAAATGGCGCTTTAATTTAATATGCCCTGTACATGACCTATTGTCAGACCAAAAATATGCACGTGGTGACACTGTGGGAAAAGTAAACAAAGCAACATATGGCGGAAAACGTCAATGAATTTTGAGCAGTGTTGTCATGTTCTCATGGTAAACTCTTTAGAAAGTCAATAACTGTTTGACAGAATCAAAGTTGTTTATTTTTCAGGGTACATTATTATAAACTATACGTTCAGTTAAGTTCGCTGAGAAACAATCTCTGATTGATAAACTTGAACTGACTCGAACGAACCGCCGCGGAGTTTATAAATGGTCAGATATGTTCTCATTTGTTCAATTGGAACGACACCCGTCGAATCTGAACAACTTAAAACTTTATAAATGCCACCCTTTAAAAAAAATATGCAATTTTATTTACCTTTTCGGACTATTTATAACCAACTTAATTTATAAACAAACACTAACCCGAACAAAAACCGGCAAAACAACGTCACAAAAACACATAAACTCACATTAGTTTTCGCGTAGATTTGTATGCGTCTCATGAACACATCTAAGTACCGTACCATTCAATCTGAATTAGTATTTTAAAGTGCTACTGTGTAGACAAAAATACGCCCTTATTGTATAAGGTTTCATCTCGGGTGGTCTGGAAAATAATATAATTTTTACGTACGTATTTGACATCTAAAAAGTTTTAAAGTGAAACACGTTTGAGTCTGGTTGATACGTTCGGGTTTATTCGGTCGATCGATATTGTGCTACCTTGGGTTAATATCTAAAAATACAGCGTTGCAACTTTCGATGTTTTATAAGATTATATTCATAAATTGGGGAATTTCCTTCTATAATATTATTTCCTGTATAATTATAGTCTCGGAAATGGCAACCGCGCTAGTTAGCGCGCTATTTTCCGAATATACACGAAGCCTTCTACCCTTGGAAGCGTCTATAATCTATATGAAAGGGAGGTCCTGTCTGTCAAATTATTTCATCATTCTTCAGAAAAGGATTAATAAATTTTATGTTTAGGCCAATCCATTAGAAATTAGCGATTTTGTTATTTTTGAATTTCTATTGCGAAATAATTTATGAAGTGCTGTTGCTTTATGTGTACGGCAGTGTTATTATTGTAAAGTGTAATTATGCATTAATGTTTAGTGCTATTGTGTAATCTGATAGGTGTATATCTTCAAAAAACTAATTTGATACTCGTGGGTGTCTGTGTGTTTCTTTAAGTGATTTAGTGTAATTTGTTTTGTTCACTATGTATTTTTTCTCTCGACAACATGCCGATTATGTTCCGAGATTGGAAAGAAGTTGCCGAATGGGGTTAGTGGATATAAGCTTATTATGTAGTCCCACACTATCATCAGGGCACGTGATGTGCATAAACCTCTTCCCATAGACAAAAGAACTGAAGGTGTCTGTGCCCTGGATTCCTTACTCGTGTCGGCGGCCTGGATTTAATTTCTAAGTAAGCTTTTGAGTTACGTCCGTCGATTGTTTGTTTTTCCTAACCAAGACATATCAAACCGATTAACAGTCACATTGAGAACAGAAACAGATAAAAAGTGATGGGGATTCTACAGAAAAAATCCCCATTTTTGTTGTGTTTTTGCCTGAGTAAAATAAAGATATTTTATAGCTCCAACTACAAATGAATCACTTTACT
This sequence comes from Barypeithes pellucidus, assembly GCA_963991005.1. Taxonomy (NCBI): domain Eukaryota; kingdom Metazoa; phylum Arthropoda; class Insecta; order Coleoptera; family Curculionidae; genus Barypeithes; species Barypeithes pellucidus. The sequence goes on along the minus strand of OZ022565.1, from coordinate 18,746,922 downwards.
CACTAAAACACTATAAATTAACAATAAAGTATGATTTATGTATAATTTGGGAGGATGAGCGAGAAAAACAAATAATTTATAATTTATTACATCTTGGAGGGTTATATAAAATTAACTGTCAGCCCCCATCAAAAGGCTAAACAACTTAAATTGGAGAATTGGGCCGAAGCTCGTTGGAGTTATGTTTGTATAAATTTAGCTAAAAGTTGAATTATTTTTATTAATTATACAAGTTATAAAAGTTGACTCTAGTTTTCCTGCAAATTTATAGCAGAATAAGTATTTTAGAATGTATTTTTTTATACAGGGTTTCCGGCAAGTATATAGAGCAATATTCCTCTGCATACGGGCCATTCCGGAGGAGGGTCAACAATTTGTTCGGGTTTAAATTGTGAAAAACTAAAAAAACAATTTTTAAGTACTTTTATAAATTTTTTTCCCTGCGCTGGTTCTGAAAAAAATCAACCATTTTCGGAAAATATCGATTTGTTGCAATTAATTATTCAAATAAGTTGCAATACTATAATAAAAGGCAATGGTTTATTGTCCTAGATACCAGTAGGTAAGATTGAGAAGAATTGTTTTAAAATCATTCATAATTTGAAATTGATTATTTCAAAAATGGTTGATTTATTTTTTAAACAACCTTTTTTGTACCGTTTTTAATGAGAAATAACAGAAGTATTTAAAAAAATATTTTTAGTTTGCTAAAATTGACACCTAACAAACACGTTGTGAGGTAAAAATAGAGTTTATTCCATTTGACTTATTTTACATAACATAAGGATCTATAAGTTCTATATTATTGTTGTAATTGATATGTAACACGAGAGGGTCACAACCAATGTTAGGACAATTACGGGACCTGGTATTATGATTACAATGCACAACAAATTATAACAATAATACTAACATTACTCCACAGCCTAATTAGTTCAAGTTTAAGATATACAGGGTGTTCATTTGCAAACTTCCCACCACGGATTTATCGAAAACCACTGATTAAAAGAAAAAACGCCGAGACACGTCAAAAGATTTGCCAAAGGGGACAACTTTTTAACCAAAAACTACTTCACCCCCTTTTACCCTCTGGCCCCAGGGGTCATCCCCTTAAAAATTTTAAATGACAAGGGGTAGCAAGTAATAGCTTGTTTGAAAGGTCTTTCAAAGTGCTTTATTTTGACGTTTGATTTTTTAAAATCGGTCGATTCGTTTTCGAGAAAATTAGAAATCTTTTTACCGCCTTCTTTTTATCAACACAGATAACATGGGCGAACTGTTTTTATTCTTATACGTGTTTAGTTTTTTATACCTGTTTAGTTTTTATAGTTGCTAAGGGAAAGAAACAATTTAATTTGCTGTCAGTCACCTTTGAGACAATCTTGGGATAGTGAAAATTAATTTATTGATTCAGATTTTACCTGCAAAATGGTTTACACACTAGCGGAAAGAGTGGAAATGATTCTAATTTATGGTGCCCAAAATCAATGTGCTCGGCAAACTGCCGTTACACTTAACGCCAGACATCCGGAAAAGATAACTTCGCATGTATGTTTTGGACCTTGTTACTAAATTTACTCAAACTGGATCTGTTGCAAATAAAAAACGTAATCATCGTAGAGTTTTGGATGAAGCCGCTCAAGTTGAAGTTTTGGGTCATTTTGCCATAAATCCTAATACTTCATTACGCAAAATTGTTGATGCGACTGGTATTTCATTAGGCTCTGTACACACAGTTACTAAATTACATAAATTTCATCCATTCAAAATGAAAATATTGCAAGAGTTAACCGAATATGATTTCGATAGGCTCATAGGATCATGTAAAGAATATCTGCTTCAGTGATGAATGCACATTTTATCTAAATGAAGTTGTTAATACGCATAACTGCAGGTATTGGAGCAATGAAAATCCTCATGCTTTTGTAGAAGGGCATACTCAGTACCCCCAAAAAATTAATGTATGGGCAGGCATTTTAGGAAACAAAGTGATTGGGCCATTGTTTATTAATGGGAATTTAAATGGAGGCTTTATTTAGATATGTTGGAAAATACCATCAATCCGCTTATCACTTACTTGATGAGACTGAAATATATTTCCAGCAAGACGGCGCTCCTCCTCACTATGTTCTTCCGGTTCGGCAATGGCTAGACGACGAGTTTCCAGATAAATGGATCGGGCGAAGAGGGCCTATAGAATGGCCTGCTAGATCTCCTGACTTGACGCCATTAGACTTTTTTCTATGGGGCCATTTGAAAACTATTGTGTTCACTCCCCAACCTAACAGTTTGGATGAACTTCGTCAACGCATCACCGAAAGCTGCCATGATCTCCCACAACATGTTTTTGAAAATGTCCGTCAGGAATTTGAAAATCGCCTATATTATTGTTTGGCCAATAACGGGCAACATTTTGAACACTTATTGAAATAAAAAGCGATATTTTCGTGTGCTCTTTTTTCTATCTGAACAAATTAAGATAAATAAAGATTTTTCTAATTTTCTCGAAAACTAATCGACCGATTTTAAAAAATCAAACGTCAAAATAAAGCACTTTGAAAGACCTTTCAAACAAGCTATTACTTGCTACCCCTTGTCATTTAAAATGTTTAAGGGGATGACCCCGGGGGCCAGAGGGTAAAAGGGGGTTAAGTAGTTTTTAGTTAAAAAGTTGCGCCCTTTTGCAAATCTTTTGACGTGTCTCGGCGTTTTTTCTTTTAATCAGTGGTTTTCGATAAATCCGTGGTGGGAAGTTTTCAAATGAACACCCTCTGTATATGAACTATGTAGACACTAAGAGCAGATAAGATTAGAAGCTTATAATAATATTGAGCATATAGTAGACGTAGAGATAAAAGCATAACGGAACGCATACATTTTCCTAGCTACAATGTCAATCAAATGTTTTATTCCACAAGAACCTGAACGTCCACTACCGTGATGGGTTTTCTCAAACCCCCGCCGTAATATAAATTTATAAAAAATGTAACGCAGCAGCAGTTCATATCGGGTTCATATCATACCTATATTTCCCGATAATTAATCCTCTCGAATAAATCAAGCAACAATATTTCATTTAAATAAAGATTTATTTAGAAACAGGCTCTTGGGAATTATCCCTTTGATAATCTACGCCATCTGTCAATTATGCCGTGTTTATTTGATTGGGATAAAAAAAGCTCCAGAACAAAAAGAATATGCTCCCGTTTTAGATTTGGCCTATTTAGAGACAAGCCTATAAAACTTGTGCACTATAGCGAAAAGAAATAAAAAGCGGAATAAAGGCCAGGTCATTTTATTGTAACAAAAAATACAGAGCTTTACACCCTTTACAGTTCATAAAAAGCGAACCTTTTTCCTTTTGTCTCTTGGCGAAATTTTGAACTGGCTTTATGTTGACATCAAAGCCGAAATAGAGTGTTGTATGAATGTACATTAAATCTAGTAACTCGAGTTAGGCAACGAGAAATTAATAAAAAAATTACTGTTCAGCACCCCGTATCTCACAATGTAAGTGTTATAGATAAGATACCGTTGTAAGCTTCCTTCGATTTTTCAGGCATTACATTTCGTGTTGCTTCATTAGCTGTATTAATGATTTCGTCTGGAGAGCAATTATTTTATGACAATATAAACTTTTCATTCTCAAGATGGCAGAGTTTTCAAAAGATGGCGATTTCCTTTTCCACAAGCATCGCGATCAGTTCATACGTGTGTGTGCCGAACAGATAATGTAGCGAAGGGGACAATAAAGGAAGCAACATTGAAAAACCGATTGGGAAATCTGATTTTGCCGCTTTAATGATTCCCAGTGTTCCTCGGGCTATTCCATTTACTGCAGCTATGTGTCTTTAAAACAGTAAAGCAGGCAGGACTGTTTCCAGGGGATTTTAATTCGTTATTTATGATCGAACACAAGCACTATAGGAAAGTGGCGCATCTGGGTTGCTTCATTAGAAATTTCTGTATGTTCCGTATCCCTGTAAAGTTCATTCTTATCTCAATAGTAATGCATACATATGACTTTTAAAAATAAAATACAGGAACCGAAATTATTCGCATTGCTGCAATGTATAACGTACTAAAATTTCATTAAACTCAACAAACAGCAGAAATACCGTTGTATTTGTACGAAGTATTATTTTCATTCCGACGTCCTTAATTTGATTAAAATTTCAGCTAAACTTTTTGCCCGCGCATTAAGCGTAATTTTAATTATTAAGAAAATAGCGCAACTTTTATCGTATTTATGGCAATATCAACCAGGAGAACTGGGAGCAGACAGACAGAACAGTAGGTTAAATTAAGGAGTTAATAATTCTCTAATTTGAAAATTGAATGTTTGGTATTTGCACTCATTCACAAAAGTAGCAACCAGTTAGCAGCCAATCGGAAATCTCGCCCTACGAATGGACCTATTGTCTTGTGCTACTGAACTGAAAAAAAGTTTTTTTACCCCCTGTATTCATTTTCGGACGCACAAATGTGACGAAGGAAGTCCAGGATAAAATATATAGGCCATAATTTCAAATCTATACCGAAAAGAACAAAAATCAAGGAAAGGAAAGCCGTTAAGGAGGAGTCGAGTGAAAAAATACCCATGATAAGATTTTTTCAAGTTTATATGGCTAGCAATGGGAAGTAATGGTAGACAGAGAGAGCGAGAGAGCACTAAAAAGGATTATGCGAATAATTGTCCAATAGTATCTAGAACAAGAATGTATTAAGAAAGTTGTGATATATTAAGTACACTCTAATTCCCACTTTTTGTTGTTTCCACACAGTTTTCATAACGGTGATTTTTTATACAGTAATCATATTTCTATCTTAAGTAGTTTTAATTCTAAAAAATTCATTTACGAGTATTTATTACATCAGAAGACATAATTTTTAAATTGCCCTGTATATTGTCTAGTATTTTTATAAAATAAAAAGGTACGAACATTTTCTAAATTTTTCCGAATTTTTAAATACATTGGTTACGAGGTAAGGTCATCAAATTACCTTTGACATGTATTTTAATAAAAAAACGTGTATCTTATTATTAATAAATTTTGTGACAATTTCAAGAGATATGTTCATATGTCTTTAGGTTTGTTCATATTGGCTATCTAATTAGTATTAAATTAATTTCTTTTGTGACTATTATTAGTGGTATTACTCGCATTTTGTGATAATTGTAATTAGTATGTTCGTATTGGCTTAGGGTTATTCATATGTTGCTGTACGTATCTCATTAGTACCAAATTAATTCGTTTTGTGACAATTATTAGTGGTACGACTCGTATCTTGTGATAATTGTTCAGACTGGGTTAAGGTCTCTCACTAAACTTATCTCATTATTAATTAAATATTTCATTCTGTGATAATCATTAGTAGTATGATTCGCATTGTGTGATTAATTTAAGCGGTATATTCAAATGTCTTTAGGTTGGATCATACTGGCTATACAATTATACATAAGTATCTTATTATTACAAAATTATTTCGTTTTGTGATAATTACTAGTGGCATGACTCTCGATTTAAAATGATTTTAAGTGATATATTCATATTGGTTTAGGGTTGCTTATATTGGCTATCAAATTATTAATAATTTAATTTCTTTTGCGACTATTATTAGTGGTATGACTAGCATTTTGTGATAATTGTAATTAGTATGTTCGTATTGGCGTAGGGTTATTCATACATGGCTGTACGTATCTCATTAGTAACAAATTAATTCGTTTTGTGACAATAATTAGTGGTACGACTCGTGTCTTGTGATAATTGTGCAGATTGGGTTAAGGTTTCTCACTAAACGTATCTCATTATTAATAAAATATTTCGTTCTGTGACAATCATTAGTAGTATGATTCGCATTGTGTAATTAATTTAAGTGGTATATTCAAATTTCTTTAAGTTGGATCATACTGACTATACAATTATACATAAGTATCTTATTATTACAAAATTAATTCGTTTTGTGACAATTACTAGTGGCATGACTCTCGATTTGCAATGATTTTAAGTGATATATTCATATCGGTTTAGGGTTGCTCATATTGGCTATCTAATTATTAATAATTTAATTTCTTTTGCGACTATTATTAGTGGTATGACGCATCGCATTTTGTGATAACGAATCTCATTATTATTAAAATATTTCGTTCTGTGACAATAATTAGTAGTATGATTCGCATTGTTGGTATATTCAAATTTCTTTAAGTTGGATCATATTGGCTATATAATTATACATAAGTATCTTGTTATTACAAAATTAATTCGTTTTGTGACAATTACTAGTGGCATGACTCTCGATTTAAAATGATTTTAAGTGATATATTCATATTGGTTTAGGGTTGCTCATATTGGCTATCTAATTATTAATAATTTAATTTCTTTTGCGACTATTATTAGTGGTATGACGCATCGCATTTTGTGATAACGAATCTCATTATTATTAAAATATTTCGTTCTGTGACAATAATCAGTAGTATTATGATTCGCATTGTGTGATTAATTTAAGTGGTATATTCAAATTTCTTTAAGTTGGATCATACTGGCTATATACAATTATACCTAAGTGCTAAATTAATTCGTTTTGTGATAATTATTAGTGATATGACTTGTATATTGTGATAATTGTTCAGATTGGTTTAGACTTTAATTAAAAGCCAGTGATAGTCAGACCAGCCCAATGTGGCTATGAATATAAAAAATTCCTAAAAATACAAATCATTTACATTACATTTACTTTGAATTTGAAACTAGAACCAATCAGCATAAGCATATACTAAATAAACCTATACGGTTCATTGCCGTTTAACGCTGTAGGCTTCATTTATGCTTAGATATTGGCCCTTTTTACCAGACCACGTCTCCGACACTTAGAAATTCTTCTGTCTAATATAATATTTAACACGGGCTGTAAAATAATTCCGCATCAATTTGAGGTAAAAATAGAGGCATATTCTATTTTTACTCATATCTTGTAAAACAGTTTGGTTTATTATTGTTATAATATTATTTGACATTGGTTCTGATTTCAATATCACGATCGATGGTCAGACGTGCTAATGATGTTATTAGTTATAATAATATAACAATAACAAGGACATGAACCTTATGGGTTAAGGTTGTAGATTAAGTAGTTAAGGTTATAATAAGATAATATAAGGATGATTGTGACAGGAGAGAGGGAATCAATACTCAACCCTTTTTTGAGTAGGTTGGTGATATTAAGACTGATCTAAAATGTAGTTCTAAAAATATACCTTTAGCATGGCTAATGTCCGCTGATGTTTTATTTCGAACCATCAACATCTATTACATGGCGATCCTGCCAGTGGACTTAGTCATGCAAGTCCAGTATTAGTGAAAGTTTAGTTCAGTGAAAGTTGTGCAAAAATGGGAAGTGTAAGGCAGTTAATTATGAAGGGGTCATACCACAAGCCCTTCAATGGTAAACCTGTTACTGCATCTATACGTAAAAAGTTTAATAGAAAGCAGATTTCGAATGACCAGACCATGTCTACGAAGGCGAATGTACGTGTGAGGCCTTTGTTGAAGAAAGGTGAGGCAAAAAGCCGCTCGTACTCAACGTGGGACTAATGGCTCATGACGTTATGGTTAATGGAGACCCGAAGCATCTGTAAAATTTCGAAAGTGTTTAAGGACCGTAAGTTTACGCTATTTTGTTTTGTTGTTCGTTGAATTTCTATTATAATGGCTGAAAAATTTGATTTTTTAACGGCTGCATCTTTGTTGCCACGCATGGATGGTACCGAGGATGTGACAGCGACTAATTGATGGCATTGAGTTACCGATTGTTTTTTTTAGTAAAAGTAAACCGAAAGAAGTGATTTTATGTAATTAAAATTTTATTGAACTGTGATAAAATAGGACTCCATATAAAAATTTTCGTCTTTAATAAGAAATATTTAATATATTTTTTTTATTTTTCTATGAACCAGGATTCTTGAATGAAGTTAGCTTAGTGCATCGTTGTGAGACCTGCGATTCAAATATATTAATACGGAATATAAAAATCAGAATTCTCGATCGGCGTTAGCCTTAAGTGCATCGTTGAGAGACCTGATATCCGTATGTGATGATGATTCATCACTTATGTATATTATACATATACATATTTGCAAATTAATTGCAATAGAAGACGAAACAATTGAATTTATTGTTATTATTTTTTTCAAAGGAAGTTGATTCTTTAGAATTAAAAATGCATATTCAGCGAGTAATTTGTAACGTGAATAATAACTTAATGGCATCAAGAAAGTAAAAGAGTAATAATATATTGTAATTGTGGAAATGTAGGTTTAGAAGTTATAGTCGATATTTTTAGAAGTTATAGTCGATATTTATAGAAGTTATAGTTGATATAGAAGTTATAGTCGATATTTATAGAAATTATAGTTATAAAAGTATAATTATAGAATTATAGTTAGAGCGCACACATTTAGTTAGTGCAGCGTATATATGTATATATATATATATACATAGGTCTAAAAAAAAAAAAAAAAAAAAAAAAAAAAAAAAAAAATCAAAATTCTAGACCCTTGATTTTTTTTTTCCTTTCCCAAGGGAGGTGTGAGGTAAAAATAGAGGCATATTCTATTTTTACTCATATCTTGTAAAACAGTTTGGTTTATTATTGTTATAATATTATTTGACATTGGTTCTGATTTCAATATCACGATCGATGGTCAGACGTGCTAATGATGTTATTAGTTATAATAATATAACAATAACAAGGACATGAACCTTATGGGTTAAGGTTGTAGATTAAGTAGTTAAGGTTATAATAAGATAATATAAGGATGATTGTGACAGGAGAGAGGGAATCAATACTCAACCCTTTTTTGAGTAGGTTGGTGATATTAAGACTGATCTAAAATGTAGTTCTAAAAATATACCTTTAGCATGGCTAATGTCCGCTGATGTTTTATTTCGAACCATCAACATCTATTACAAATTTTCTGTAGGTCTAGGGAAACCCTTGACGGCACCTAGCGATAATCCATTTTTTTGCTTGGTGGTTATTCCCGGTTTAGTTATGGCATTGGCAAAAATATATATTTCGATGGCTAGCCTAACGGATAGAATTTAAAAAAACAGAGTAAGTCCCGAACTGTAAGTAAATTTCAATTTTTCAAAACGAATAGAAATAAGAACAAAATGAAAGTAAACATCTGGCAGTAATGATCCTACCTTAAAGACAAACATTGTAGGCTTAAGAAAATTATAAGCTGTCTGACACGAGATAATTTTTTTTTGGAAATTTAATATTTGTCATAAATATATAGCGTCTGCAAAGTGGCGATAGAGAGGAACTGCGGATAATGAGAAAAAATGTATATAATAGATATAAACAATCAAAATAACCACGATATAAAACGCCAGATAGCGAGAAGCATATGAAAAAAATATAAGCTTTTACCAAACCTAATAGAATTTTACACAGCATAACAGGAAAGTCTATACGTAGACGAATACGATATATGTACAGTCAATTTGAAAAAATTTCACTCTTGTAGCTCGGGAGTCGCTTTTAAAGAATATTTGCCGTCTTCGTGTTTTAGCCCCCTGGGAGGGATAGATGCAGTGTTGGAAAAAAACCGATGATTTTAATAATCGAGTACTTGATACTCGAGCGATTTTAATAATTGAGTGAATCGCTCGAGCGATTAATCACTTGAAATTTTTATGACTAAGAAAAATGTGTTAAACACCAGGGATTGTTTTAGAAGTTTAGTCTTTGAGTTTTTATTAAGGAAGAACAGTTGTTTCGTTTCTGATTTTTAAAAAAATTAGATCCTTTAATTTTTTAAAAATTTTCAATCGCCACTGGCTAGCCAGTCCCAGTCAAGACAAAACCCATGTGGCGATGAATCCACTAAGGCAGGGGTCGGCAGCCTTTTGAGACGGCAGAGCCAAAAGTTATAATTTACACAATTTCTCGGTTTCTAAAGAGCCACTAAAGGCCGCAATTTGACATCGAAAGAGCCGCATGCGGCTCGCGAGCCGTAGGTTGCCGACCCCCAGTCAGAGCCAAAACACTGGTGTCTTGCGTCGAAAACGAATTAAAACCTACATTGAAACATCCGACGACGGCGTCATTCGAGAGCTTTCGACGGACTGACGACAGTAACGACGCGTGTCACGGTGAAGGGGTGCGGTGAAAAGCGAGTACAAGTGGCTGAGAGATAGAATCGGTGCCTAATCCTCGTTAGTCGATTCAGAACGAATTTTTTATGTTTTTTTTTCGATAAAATAAATATTATATGCGTATGGAACTAAAGAGCCGCAGTTTCACATCAAAGAACCGCATGTGGCTCGCGAGCCGCAGGATGCCGACCCCTGCACTGAGGGATTTGGCATACTTTTTTATATACACCTTCTCGTTTATGTGCCTTTAAGAAAGACGTATGTCGTGTCAGCCTTCTGAGCGTCAAACTCGAACGTCGCCATTCGGCACATTTTGGGTGGAGCGAGAAAATCGGGTATCAAGTGAAATCATTCGATTTTCCGCCTGAATTTTTAACTAAAGTAGTATTTCCTATCGAGCGAAAAACTGCTCGAATATATGAGCAGTTCTTTACCTCGAGCGATCACACTACCAAGCAGCACATTTCGGTCCTTGTCAAGTGAAGCTCGGGTATCGAGTGATAAGTAATAAGTAACAAGCGACGATTTTCTCTTGAATTTATAACACGAGCAGTTTTTTTAATAATCGAGCGATGTCGGTTATTTCAATAATCGAGTACTCGAGCGGTTTTTCGCTCGAGCCACCACAACACTAGACTAGATATTTGGAAATAATTATTCGGAATGAATTCAATCTACATTAAAATAATTTTATTAGGGCAAGCAAAAAATTAATTAATTTATTATAATGCGACAACTAAAAAAACAAATTTGCTAGAATGATTTTTAAATAAATAAATGGAAATATCTCGTATTTTCAATCGTAGGTGGAAAAATGTAATTTAATTTGAAATACATTTGTTCACTGAATGGAAAAATTCCACAATTTTAAAAACGAATACATCAATGCCTTTACAAACTAATTAAATCACGTACATTCACATATCTATGTACACGGTGGGCCAAAAATAGGGACCACATTATTCTTCTCTGAATAACTTTGTCCCTCAATGTCTCCAATAGATTTTATGCAAAGTTGACTGTGACCTCCATCGGGTCGCCTCGACAAAGTATATGTCAGGAAATTTTAAACGTCAAAATTTTTAATTTGGATTTTATTTTTGGGTTTATTAGTAAAGTATGAGTGACTTCTATATTCAGATTGAAGGAACGCCACGGAAAATTACATTACAAGCTGCTTCCCCAGTAAATAATGTATTACTAGAAAAATCAGGGAGCGGTATGAAAAAGCGCATCAAAAATGTATTGACTGGTTTGTTGACCGGATAATCATGTGAGTACCGACTCGAGAAAATGTTTTATTAGCATATTTCGATAATTTAACATAAAAGTAAATATGAAGTTGTAGAGAAAGTATAATACGCAGCTCGCGTGGTAAGCAGTGGCTGTTCTTCCACAGGAGCACATGCGCACGTGCACCCCCAAAACAAAACGAATAAAAAATATTAATTTATATTCATTGAATATTATTTATCGTATAAAGTCCGACCTTCGCTAATATTTTATCATACCGTCAAACTAAAAAAGTCCGACCCTCCCTAATATTTTATCATCCCGTCAAACCATAACTGTATAGATCCGGCAACCGTGATTCGGCCGAGGTAAATGACGATTATGACGAGCCTTGCTCGCACGTGCGATTAAGTAGTGCAGTTTCTCTGTAGTAACAGGTGGCGGGTGGCAGCGGGGGATAGCGGGGCTATGGCGATTTAACATGGAAAAGGCGCACAGTTTTTGTGTGCACCGCGCTGTTGTCTGTTCGTGCATCTGGTTAGAAATTCGAGGGTGTATGTTTTAATATTTTAATATTATATATTTATTAAGGTAAAATGAATAGTTGACGGTGGACTATTTAAGAAATAACTTTAGCTCACTGAATTTGGAGCAAAAAATTGAAATGAAGAATGCGGGAACACCTAAACCCGAAATTAATTTAACGCAGACCACAAAAGGTAAATCTAGGGACTTTATTAGAAAGTTTAAAAATGAAATATATGGAAAAAAAATTATAGAGGGTATTCCAAACCTTAATGAGGCCGTTATTGATCAATTTTCTACGACAAACCCGAAGAATGGACTTTACGTTTAAGCACTATTGTGTAGAGGCGATAAATGTTGTGTATTTCGATAAATGATACTCGATATGATTTTAAACCATTTTATTTAAGGATTTAAACTAAAAAACACTGAAAATATGAAGAATGCCAACTTGTCAGTCTCGTGGCTCGATTCGTTCTCGTCATAAAACAGTTAATAACTATTGTTCTAATCTTGGTTGCGCCTAATGACGTAGCCCGTAGAGGGCGTAGTGGTATTAGACATCATTCGGTTTTCTTCATAACTTGTAGATGGCGGTAGTAGTATTGACCATCATTCGGTTTTCTTGATAGCTCGTAGATGGCTTTAGTAGTATTAGTAGTGGACTGTATAAATATTGTTACGAGGGTTGCATGCGACGACGTTAAGATCCGACAGCGATACACACTAAGAAAACTTTTCTTATTTTCCAAAAGTTATATTTCCTTGTGTAAAATTAAAAAATAAAAAAATAAATAAAAATATGTTTTTCCTAACGCATTTTCTTATTACTTTTTTTTTTCTACATTTACAACGACTAGAAAAATTTCACCATACTTGTGAACCCCCTCTATCATAGGTCACGAGCCGCCACTGGTGGTAAGCCTATTACACACGATTTCGAAAATCACTTTTTGCATGTATTATACGATTATAGGACAGGTTAATAGAAATGTTGATCATTTTCAAACCCGAACAAAGTCGCGTATTATTTAAAAGTTAATAACCTACACATTTTATCACGAAAAGCTCGATTTAAAGCTCCGGCGTGTTCTCAACCAACCTTCCTTTCACTAACTCAGATTTATTTTCCTTAGAAAACGATATTGGGTGAGAATTTGAAAGAAAAACAACTTTTAAGATAAATCACGTGACAAATTGTAACGGCTTTAATAACGTTTTTTATACAAAGAAAGGACAGAGCATAAATATTTTTACCTTAAGAACGGAAATAAGATTAAAAACATTTCAAATAATATAGTATAATTGAGGGAGAGAGAAGAGTCGGGTTTGATTTGAAATAAATTAAAATTTTACACTTATACTTTTTTATAGCGCTTTTCGATCTTTCTCTTTGAATGCACAAACATCGGCTGCCGACGCACATCTTCGACAGCATGAAATATCCCGCCTCAACAAAGATCTGGAAGAAATTTTGGCTTGGGGTGACAGTAACCAAGTCGAATTTAACGCTAAAAAAACCCAGGCAGCAGTTTTCTCTAAAAAGGTTAACATTACAGAACCGGCTATGGTCATGGCCGACACGCAATCCAACTGGCTTCATCTATTAATTTGCTGGGCGTCAATCTGGGAGGAAATATGTCTTGGCATAACCACGTTGTGGTAATCGCCAAGATAGCTTCTCAGAAGCTTGGGGTACTCTTCCGAACCAGAAAGTTGTACACACCTCAACAACTTTTGACACTATACAAAGCCCAGATTCGACCATCACTAGAGTACTACTCTCATGTTTGGAGCTCTGCACCCAAACATACTCTTCGGCTACTGGATTCGATCGAAAGGAGGGCCATTCGTCTGATTGGAGACCACGAGCTGACGAGGAACCTCGACAGCCTAGAACATCGAAGACAGGTTGAGAATTTGACTCGCTTTTACAGATATTTTCATGGAAAGTGCTCGGCTGACCTTGCCCTCTTAATTCCGCCCAGAGCGGCGAATAGCAGAAATACACGACGAATCACTGCCGCCCATCCATAAGTGGTTGAGCTTAAAACTCCTCGAACTTCATTATTTAAGAATTCTTTCATCTGGAGGACTTCATCCTTATGGAACGACCTTCCCGAGGTCGTTTTCCCCAACGAATATAACATCCAACGATTCAAAACCAACGTGAATCGCTTTATTCGCACAAGCACCACTCCACCCAGGGAGGATTTTCCCTATAGTGCTTGAGAGATATTTTATCTTCTACGAAACAGCGCTACGCAGTGGTATATTATGTGTGAAGCGGTCTCATCCTCTTCGCCGCAGAGTCTGCATTCAATGGATCCGTTGTTTATACTTATCCGTTGAAGGTATTTCCGCAGGTGGCAGTGGCCTGTTATCAGACCCATCACTTGTTTCAACTGGGGCCGTGTCGCGGTTTGCATCCCATTCGATAGTATTTTCGATGGTTTTCCAATTACGGCCCGTGCGTGTATTTGACCAGGTAACTCTTGCCATCGAGATAGGTGTTGCTTTCTCGACCATCTATCTTATGTTGATTTTGTTGCCTGTTTTAATATACCAAAGGCCGGTTCTGGGCCCCTGAGACTTTGAGCGGATCCGGCTCTCGCTAATTCATCCGCTTTTTCATTGCCTAATATCCCAGAGTGACCAGGGACCCACAAGAGCTCTATCTTGTTCCCCCTGGCCGCCAGTACTTTTAGGTTGGTATGGCACTCTAGTGTAAGTTTTGAAGTAAACCGATTGGAGTTCAGAGCCTCAAGAGCAGCTTGGCTGTCCGACAGGATGTAAATCTTTTGGTTGTGGTAGTCCTTTTCAAGATTTTGTAGTACGCATGCTTGTATGGCATGAACTTCCGCTTGGTATACTGTGGCGTAGTTCCCCAGAGGAACGCTTATGTCCATCCTGGGACCTTCCCCAAATATACCTGCGCTGTATTATTGACTTTATTTGTTGATAGTGAGTCGTGATAGTGATAAAATGTTGCATTCAGAAGAAATTGTAATTTTATTGTTACGTTGAGTGGCATGACGATACTTTTGGAAATACTTTATGAAATTTCTAGATTTATGCGCTGACCCATACAATTATACGTATAGTATTTGCAGAATTATACCGTTGATCTTTTGACTGCATTAAAACCTCATTACCCCTTCGACCATAAAATAAATAAGGAAATCCCAAATTTTTAAAACCTTTTCGAGCAGAGCCGGACCAGGTATACAAATTCAATTTATACCTATGCCTGATGCATATATAAATACAAAGTGATTTTTAATAATTTTAATCTTTAGTGGTTTTCCGGCGAGTAATTTTTAGTTAGACTTATTAGTGGAATGTGGCGTCCTTGGAATTGTACTGATAGGGGGCATCTTCAAGTATCTTCATTTATCTACCGATGCCAAACTAATAATTAAAAATGTGTATCAATCTTTGTTGAGTAGAAATTTTAATTGGATGGGTGCTTTAGCAGAGACGTCTATAAACCTGTTAATCCTAGAAAAGATCGGAGTGATTCTGGAATATTTAGAAGCATTGACGAAAATGACATGGATTTATTAAGAAGAAAGATTTACCAAACGTATGAGGCACAAACTGTACCAACTGTGATTTCCCTCAAAGAGCGGCTGATTAAAGACGAAACAAATATCTCTTGTAGCCTTTCAAGCCTTAGGAAAATATTGCGTAAAATGGGTTTTAAATACCGAAGCATTGATAATAGACAAACATTAATGGAATCTCAACGTTTACGGGAATGAAGACTTAAATATTTAACGGCTGTTAAACAATTTCGAGAAGAAAATCGTCCAATTATTTACCTTGATGAAACATGGTTCGATACCCATGACACTCCAAGAAAAGGTTGGGATGATTCTTCCAAAAAATGTCAAACCAAGGCACCATCAAATAAAGGCAAAAGAATCACAATATTACATGCTGGTTCAGAGAACGGGTTTGTTCCAAATTGTCTGTTGCTTTCAGCTAAGAACAGAGCAAATTCTTCTTTAGATTACCATCAAGATTCCGACGCACAACTTTTTGAAGATTGATTTAAACATAAACTCCTTAAAAATATACCTGAAAATAGCGTCATTGTAATGGACAATGCTAGTTATCATAGTCGGCAAGCAAAAATCATTCCCAATTCTAATAATACAAGAGCAGAAATTCAAAATTTTAGGATTGAAAATGATTTATATTTTGAAGAAACTTACAAAAAACGAGAACTGCTAGAAGTATTAAAAGCTTTTAAAATCGATAAGGAATACGAGTGTGACAAACTTGCAGCAGAAAATGGACATACAGTGTTGCGTCTTCCTCCGTACTATTGTATATTCAATCTTATTGAGCTAATATGGCACCAATTAAAATCCAATATTAGGAGAAATAATATTTCTCCTACATTAAATGCATCTGTAGTAGAATTAATTAAAAACGAAGTAAGAAAAATTTCTGCAGACAGCTGGAAAACTGTGTACAGCATGTACTTAAGGTGGAAAATTATTACAATTGTATAAACAACATGTTCAACCCTTAATTATAAGTTTGGGCTTAGATGAAGATAGTGATAGTGATACAGAGTTAAATTTTGAATAAATTATCAATAGTTTCTTGGAATTTAATTAATTTTTATTGTACTTGTTATCCTAATAGTTATACTTATAAATTATATTATTTTCAATTATCATTAATTGTTATCATTATTTTACATTTATTATAGGTACCTAAAACTAAAAATAACTATCTATTTATTTTAAATTATAAAAATAAATCATGTGGTGTGGTATACATTTTCAAGCCGGCCCTGATCCCATTTATTGAGCTTTGAAGAGGTTCAGGCGTATACAATAGGGTTTAATCAGGTAGTTTATTTATGGCAGTAAGAGTCAGCGGTACAATTCTGCAACAACTATACTCTCGAATTGTTTTCCATCAGCGAAAAAAATTATTAAAATCAGTTCATTATTAACGAAATAACTGCTTATTACTTTGGATGTGCATTTTGAATATTCCATAATTAAATGGTAAATTGGTAAAAAAGACATTTATTGAACTGAATGTTAACGATAATTATTTACAACGATGTTAGTTGAAAAGAGAAAATGGACAAAACGTATTAAACCAAAAATGTATACTGTTTTGTTAATGATTCTATTTAATCCATAATGAATACGCCGATTCTAATCACATGTAATGAAATATACGATAGAGAGTAAAATAAAAAAAATTTATTATTAGATATTTGTAGCCCCGTTGTTAAAATAATAACAATTTGGAAATTTTCCACCATACTTATTGACAAGAAGCACCTTATAATATTTAAAACCAATACGTTCACGGTTTTAAGGGAACCGTAGCCGACGTACAGCCGCCTTCACGCCTCGAGCAGCACCGGAATCTCACCAGCCTCGCCGCTGGATTGATCCATATCGAACAGCAAGAGACATGGGGGAAAGTTATGTTCTATTATGTTCGCTTGTCCTCCAAATATATATCAATGGCTTAAGCACAAAAAGGTCGTAACTCACACATTTTTGAAAAATATGATTTTCGCGCCATTTGACTTGCGTATTTTAACCGAACATTGTAAGCCAGTAATGTCTGCCCTGCAAAATTTGGGTTCATGCGGATACGACATCTTGCCCTTAAGCCATCGATATATATTACAGGAAAAGCAGCTAGTAAATATTAACAATTGCTAGTCAATGCTATCAATCACTGACTGGTTTAGTGAATGTCGCATTTTACCGAATCTGCCCACTTTTACTGGTAATTATTATCAATAGCTGATGAATTTACTAAAAAATGTCAGTAGTTGTTGTCTGTCCTTCAGATGATTGAATCTCGATATGTAGCTATTAATCTGATGGGTACATTTTTTTTACAGGCAACTTTCAGTCCTTAGCATATAACTTACTAAAATAAACTATTTGCCTGTAGAAACGACTATAATTTACGAAATATATGTTACTTCCCGCATTACAAAGCAATTTTAAAAGATTTTTTTTAGATTATGGTTGCAATATTCAAATTTGAATTTAAAAATGTATCGCCGGTCCCCAGTCAATAATTCCTTAATTTACCCTTTTATATTTCACGTCATTTTACTAAAGTTACTTTTATATAAAAATAATTTACACTCCTACTACAATTTGTATTGAAAAAATAATGTTCAAAGATCAACAGTTTTTCCAACGCAATTATTAACTAGAAGTTCCGTCCACGCAGCTGCATGTATCGCCGGTCACGGCAGAAATTGCTTATAAATAACGCCACAACAGGTCAGCCCCTAATAGTTTTACAAATATGACGGTATGTGTTTGAATTTGTGTCAAGCGTGCTTCTGTTTAGGTAAGTTCCTTATTATGTTTATTTAGGTATAAACTAGAACATTGCCTACTACAGTATGTTTTTATGTTGTATCTCCGGTCACAGGGTTAACTCAGACCTAGTAGTCTTAATTAAGGGAAATCTACTACACGAAATCATTCTCTTGAGAACGGATACTCATTTCAGTCAGTCTAAAAGAGTTTAAGAAATAGCTTGTATTAGCTGTTATCCACGAATTTGTGCATTTTTGTATCGCCGGTCATAGTAACACTGGTCACGTATTAAAATGTTACCGGAGATACATTGATCCGCAGCTATATACAATATTTCTTTATTAACCATTTATAAACCATTAAGGAAAAATATATTTTGATGTGCCAGTTTCGTTTACACCTTAGGTAGATTAAAAATTTGACTAATTTTCTTAGTATTTTACCATTCTATAAGGAACATTCCAAAACTTTAACCTAATATAAGACAGGGCTGTTATAAATAATAGGAAAATAGTTATAGTGAGTGATTAAAATAACTCATTTCCAAATATTGGGGTTAAATTAATAAAAAATCGATGCTATAGACCAAGATCTTTGTGACGATGATCTTTTGCGCGGACCTATATAATTCCTCTAATTAGATACTATAAGAAACCTATTAAAAAATTAACAGGTGTTTTTGACATTATTTATTTTTAAATTCCGATTTACTGAAAGATGCACGTAGAAAATTTTTTATCCCTGATCCAGTCATCTTAAAATTGCAGTTTTTTCTTTAATATACTATTTTTTGGTAAATAGTTGCTAGAAACACAGTATACAGAATCAAAACTAAATAAAATTTGAAAACGATAAAAAAGAACCACAAATTATAAGGAATATCAAAAAACGATTGTTTTAAAAAGTCAGAGGATTTATACACATATAAGATTATTCGAAACAAACGCTGTTTCAGGGAATGTGTACTTTACATTAATTGTTAACATTTACTGACTTCTCACTTTTATTGTAACATACACTATTTTTATATTCGTGAGTGCTTGATAACTTTGACGTGTTATTTTCTGTTAACCAATATTATTTACATAGGAGGATTAAGAAATTAATTCCACAAGAGAGATATATTTTCCAAGTTCTACGAACATTTCTCTGTTCACAACTACTTATATTAAATAATTAAATACTAGTTTAGGTACTCCATTGTTCAAGCGTTATAAAATCAATAAGCCAACTGAAATTAAATTATTGTTAACCTTTGATAATTTCGGCTTCGTTTTGCGATCGAGTTCGCGTAAATACTTGCCTGTTCAATATAGTTTGTAAATTGCGTTGCAAACTTCTACTTTACTCTGGTAAATAATATTTATTAAAGCCAAATATTACGTAGTCGAGTATTTTAACTATGCAGAGTGGGCTTTAGGATTCTTGTCACCACTTGTAAACATCGTGACCCATCCAAGGAATGTTTCATTTTGACAAATTTAAATTTTTATTAATTATTATTTAACAAATATGTATATAGCTCATATACAAATTAAATTAGGAATTTCATTCATATGCTGATTTATACTATGTTTTTCAGGAAAATGTTTTTCCATGTACAGGGTGGACCAAAAAAGTATAACAACATAAAGTTGTATTTTTCTAAATGGGACACAGTATTTTATTACATATTTAGATTCCGTTGTGTGTGCTTTATAATTTTATTGGATTTGACAATCTAAAATCGCTTTTTAAACAACGGCATTTGTTACAAGAGGTCTAGGAACACTATGCATCTAATAGCCTATATTTTCTATTTAGGTTTCATAATGGCTACATTATGAAATGCAAAAAAATTTAATAACCTGCCACTTTATGAAACTGAATTTTTTTTTATGTTGGCAGCAAGTAGGGTTTGAATTTTAGGTTTACTTCGATTTCGTTGAAATTAGTTTTCTAGGCATTATGGATTCGACAAGAATTTTTTATAGAAAACTTTAAAATACTAACCTTTAACCTTGCAAATAGATCATTTTTACTAGGTATTTATCAGACATACCTATACTCGGAAATATGTAGCATGCTGACGGTGTCCGTCAACTAATTTCTAGTCACAACTATAAAACAACATAACCTAAAAATAATAGAAATATCTTCCAGTTTATGCACTACTTCTAAAGTTTTATTCAATAAAGTACTATTTTTATTTTTAATTCAATATAGTATTATACATATTACTTTATATATAGGTCGGTACCCCGGAAAAACTCAGGTGCATCGCATTGCAGCGGAAACTGTCTAGGGAGAAAGTTGTTTGGTTTTGAAGGAGGAATAGTTTGCAATTTAAACCACCCTCCACCCCCTCAGCCCCCGGGCGCGGGTGGGGGTAAGTTAAGATCTTCAAATGGAACCACATATTTTTTATTGGCGTATGGTGTTCTCCGACCAAAAATATACATCTTTTGTCCGAAAATTTTTTTTATTCGGGTCCATCCTTCACCAATAATCACCATGAGAAAGGCAAAATCAGAACCGTGCGAAAGTCAAGTTTTATCCCGGAAATACTCTTTTTCTCTGTCTTGTACTAAAAAATTCCCGTGGAAAAAGTTGTTTGTATTCCACGGGCATTTTCTAAAAAGATAGTTAAAGTTTTGCATATTCTTTTTAAAAGTTTTTCTAGATTATTTTCTACAATTTCTCGTATTTCTGACGGAGTACAACTTTCTTCCTGACTCGTTTTTATTAGCTTTAATAATATATTAAGAAGCTTTGTTGTGTTCAATTGTTTCTATCATGGCATATTTGATACTTGTAACATTTTATTAAATTGTAAAAGTATTGACAACCCAAAAAGAAAATATTAATTCAAATGGAGAAAAATCTACCTTATTTTTTAGACTTTAAAGACCCAAATAGAAAAAGTATTATAACATACACGGTTCATAAGACAATTAGAACACTTGTACTTTAGAAAACTCCCCGCTTCGCTTGTATCTTAATATACTATTATCTATTTACACAGGGTGTTCATAATAAGGTTTCAAAAACGACAAATCTTAAAATTATTTTTCTCAAGTTTTCAAATGGAACACCATGTATATTTTTTCGTTATTTCATGTAGAATTTATAAGCACTATGCTTATAATATTGGCATATAAATATTGCCACCCGCTTTCGAAATAATTGCAATTTTCCATAGAGTATGTTGTTTAAATAGAGTGCTTATTAAGAAAACTAAGGCGACATAGGCGACCATGCTAATAATTATAAACTATAATAAGTGCGACCACTTACTTACAATGTCATATAAAGTATACAGGGTGTTCCATTTGAAAAACATTTAAAAAATTATTTTAGAGTGTATCGTTTTTGAAACCTTATTATGAGGATCCTATTTAAAATAGATAAACGATATTAGATTCAAAGTGTCTCTACACCACTCGTCATAAATTTCACCCAATGCCGTGGTTTAAAAAATTGTTTTAGAATGTTTTTTTGATTTCTTTCCTCAGTACTGCAATACTTACTTTTTTTAGTTTTTAATTTATTGTTAAACTGCCAAAGCAAAATCTAAATATAATTTTAGGAAATTATTAAGGGCACTAATGCGAATCTAAATATTAAAGTAGTTAAAAAAAAGTACAACTTTATGTTAAATATCACATTTTTTTAACCACCCTGTACATGAATAAATATTTTCCTGAAATGCGTACAGCAGCATACAAATGAAATTCCTATTAATTCTTCTTTACCCTACGAATATGTTTTTACATAAAAACTTATACATCCAATTAAAAAACTTGCCTTTTCACCCGCAAATGTCCGCAAAATACTTTTGTTATACGACTACAATAGTTAAATAAAAAGATTCCGTTCAACCGTCAAGATGGGAAATTTTGTTTTACTTTATGTATTTCCTCATGTAAGCCCTTTTAGAATTGCACGTACATCTAGAATTTACAAAATATTATTAACTTTGTCAGAGTTTATTTGTGTGCCATCTCAATGAAATACATCCTTCGTTGTCATTCTTGATATATAACAAGATGTGATTCCTCTTTATGTGCTTTCTTTTTATTTTGTTCGTTATAAGGCCAGACATTCTTAATATAATGCATTTTTCGTTACTTTCGGAAAAATTTGCATATTTTTAATATCTGTTGCATTTGTTAATTTGACAGCAATATTAATCACTGTCACTTCTTCTATCTAGATTAATAAAATTTTTAGCACTATTCAGGTCATTAAGGACGGTACACCACTTCGGTGCCTATCTAACCTCAACTATAGGAAGGTAGTTTACTGAATTTGTAATTTGAAAATGGTCATCACTTTTTGTAACTTCTTGTTAATTTATTTTTGTGTTAAAATTGAAGATAAAGAATTCGTATATGTAATTTATTTTTACCGAAATGGTTTAAGTCTCTATTATATCTTGTTGAGAGAATCATATCAAGGGATTTAACTTTTTTGAGAAAAAGCCGGATTTGTGCTTATATTTCAGTTAACGCCATCTAGCGGCGACTGCAAAACTCGTAGTACGCGTAGTACGCAAAAACAAAAGTGCAGTTTGTTGCGTAAATAAACGAGACCAAGTTTGTTAAAATCGGTAAACTCAAACCGTAGTAACCGCAGTATATTTAAAAAAACAATTGAATTCCCCCACTACTTTCTTTATTTTACCAGATTAGAAAATTTATGTAAGACAGAAAGTATTAGGAAATATATAAGGTTAGTCAAAGCACAAAGAAACTCTTAATTTTAACCATGGTCATAATCTCTCCGAACAAACCCGGATGCTTCGTGATTACTAGTTTTTGAGATATGACCGGCGGCCTTTCTTATTTGACACCCCCCCCCCCCCCCCCCGTACATATTATCCCTTCTACTGCGTAAATAGCACTATAATTTTAAATTCAATCGAACCTGGAGGCAGCACAATCAGCGGGATCCGATGCGATGGAGTGGGAGGAATATAATCTACCTATTTCTGTTTCTTTTGCGATACTTAATATTTTTACTAATCTAACTTATTATTGAGATATGGACGGGAATAGTATATTACGTACCGAGGTGGAAAGTGTTTCATTCCTGTCGAGAGAGTCGGTAGTTAACCGAGGCGCGAAGCTATTATTGTTTTTAAAATCATCAATAATAGATGAAGGTCAATTTGACGTTTCCATTGAAAAATTAGACAGAAATTTGAAATAACCGCAGGTGGTAAAATAACGTAGGTAATAATACACATCAAGATGGCAAATATCATTTTTTGAATATGGTTTCCATGTCACTAAACAATATATTATTTTAACAACAGAAAAATGCTATCAGATGAGGAATTTGATTGTGCTGCTACTCCATCAGAAATTCGAGAAACAGCAAAAATAGTAAAAGAAGATCTTCTGCCAACTAAAAGCCGCCCGAGATATGACAAGGCATATAACTGTTTCAAAGAATGGTGTACGGGAAACAAAGTTCAAAATCCTGGTTTTGAGTCAGCGCTACTAGCTTATTTCAGTGCAAATGCCAAGACAACGAAGATATCAACGATTTGGTCCCAATATTCAATGCATTAACATGTCAGTGACTGCCTACAATAATGCCAATGTAATATTTAATGTAAATAAGTAAAATAAAAACCATGTTAATTTTTTATTTTTTATAAATGTCATTAGGTTTATTTTAAAAAATTTAAAAAAATCATTGTCGCTAAATTTGTGTAATGAGTATGTTAGTGTGTTCTTTGTACCCGGGTGGAAAGTAAAAGTAAAAAAAGTCAACTTTCCAACTTTCAAAGATAGATGAATTGTCTTTATGGTTGTAAATAAACAAACTTCCATACCTGTATAGTTGTAAACTTGTAAGCCTTCAATGCTTGTAAAGTACCATCTATTGCTTAAAAGAAAAATTCACATTGTCTTAGAGTTTTAATTAAAGACGTTCACGTGCAACAAGAATCTAGAACAAGTAGTTTCATCGACAAATAAGAAATATGGCACCGGCATTTACTAAAGAATTTGAAATCCATCCTTATTTGTGCGAATACCTAGTACACTTCAACTAAGTTTTTAATGCAAACTAATTTATAAGTTGTTAAATTTATAAAGGGAAAAGTGTAGGCAAGGCACTTGAATCTTTATTACTACTTCTGGGTCAAAATTTTTTTACAGGCAACTTTCAGTAAATCGGATTTTAAAAATAAATAATCTCAAAAACACCTGTTAATTTTTGAATAGGTTTCTTATAGTATCTGATTAGAGGAATTATATATGTCGGCGCAAAAGATCATCGTCACAAAGATCTTGGTCTATTGCATCGATTTTTTAATAATTTAACGCCCGTCACATGGCGAATTTTACTCTTCTGAATCATATAACACGCCAATATTTGGAACTGAGATATTTTAATCAGTCACTATAACTATTTTCCTATTATTTATAACAGCCTGCCTTATATTTGGTTAAAGTTGTGGAATGTTCCTTATATAATGTTAAAATACTAAGAAAGTTATCATATTTTTAATCTACCTAAGGTGTAAACCAAACTTGCTCATGAAAATATATTTTTCCTTAATGGTTTATAAATGGTTAATAAAAAATATTGTATACAGGGTGTCCCATAACTAATGGTACACAGGGAAACTTCAGATTCCTTGGGTAAAAATACTGCGGTTTGGCCATACTTAGTTTAGTTCAATAGCTGGTAATAACCGAGATACAGAGTGTCCAAGTAAAAATTTAATTTTCAATTTTCCTAAATAACTTATTTCTGAATCAATATTTTTGCACAAAATTTTGTGACTAGGGTTTTTTTTTGGGGAAAGGAATTTAAATTTGTTAATAATTTTGATGTAGATTGTAGGGGGCGCTCTTTGCGGTACTCTGGATACATAAAAAGAAGTGTAACTTTCTTGTGCCTTAATATAATTATATTTTTATTAAAAATATCAGTTTTTCCATCATTTCTAAGCAATAAAGGTATACTTTGTAAATGTCCTGCCGACTAACCGTTTTCGAGATATTTTCAATTACAATTTCTAATGCTCCCGTTTAAATTTTGATTTGTAAATGTGAAATTTGTCACAGTAGGCTTTGGTAGAAACAAATACAATGAAAGCACTTTGAAACCTCATTTCTATCAAAGTTTATTTTCATTTGTCAGCATTGTGGGTGTTTTTAAGGAGTTTTTGAAGATACTGTTCTCAAATATTAAACTAAAAATGCCGCTACATAACTGTTTCCTAACGGAGAAATGCGAGACATGGTATGTTTATACGCACAAGAAAATTTTAACAGACGCGGGGCACATCGGCGGTATTTGGAAATGTATCCAAATAGAAGGCAGCCAGTTTTTAAAATTTTTAGAAGTCTATACGACAGACAGAGAGAAATAGGATCCTCCACTGTTACGTTTTGGACGCAAGGATCCTGTTTCTCCAAGTCTGTAGTATAGGCTTCTAAAAATTTTAAAATCTGGTTGCTTTCTATTTGGATACTTTTCCAAATACCGTTAAAATTTTCTTGTGCGTATAAACATACCATGTCTCGCATTTCTCCGTTAGAAAATAGTTATGGCATTTTTAGTTTAATTTTTGATAACAGTATCTTCAAAAACTCCTTAAAACCCCGAACAAGCCCACAATGCTGACAAATGAAAATAAACTTTGACAGAAATGAGGTTTCAAAGTGCTTTCATTGTATTTGTTTTTACCAAAGCCTACTGTGACAAATTTCACATTTACAAATCAAAATTTAAATGGCGCATTAGAAATTGTAATTGAAAATATCTCGAAAACGGTTAGTCGGAGCGACATTTACAAAGTATATCTTTATTACTTAAAAATGACGGAAAAACTGATATTTTTAATAAAGATATAATTATACTAAGGCACAAAAAAGTTACATTTCTTTTTATGTATCCAGACTACCGCAGAGAGCGCCCCCTATAATCTACATCAAAATTATTAACAAATTCAAATTCCTTTCCCCAAAAAAACCGTAGTCACAAAATTTTGTGCAAAAATATTGATTCAGAAATAAGTTATTTAGGAAAATTGAAAATTAAATTTTTACTTGGACACCCTGTATCTCGGTTATTACCAGCTATTGAACTAAACTAAGTATGGCAAAAATCGCAGTATTTTTACCAAAGGAATCTGCACTTTTCCTGTGTACCATTAGTTATTGGACCCTGTATAATAGCTTCGGATAACAAACCGTCACATCAATTTATCTCCGGTAACATTTTCATGCGTGACCGGTGCATGCACCGGCGATACAAAAATGCACAAATTTGTGGATAACAGCTAATACAACAAGCTATTTCTTAAACTTTCTTTAAACTGAAATGAGTCTATGTACTCAAGAGAATGATTTCGTTTAGTATTTTTCCCTTAATTAAGACTACTAGGTCTGAGATAACCCTGTGACCGGAGAAACATCATAAAAACATACGCCTGGTAAAAATAGGCAATGTTCCAGTTTATACCTAAATAAATACAATAAGGAACTTACCTAAACAGGAGCACGCTTTACACAAATTCAAACACATACCGTCATAATTGTAAAACTATTAGGCCGACCTGTAGTGGCGTTATTTATAAGCAATTTATGCCGTGACCGGCGATACATGCAGCTGCGGCGACGGAACTTCTGGTTAATAATTGAGTTAGAGAAACTAAACTGTTGATCTTTGAACATTGGGGACACGTGACTGGTGATACATTTTTAAATTCAAATTTGAATACTGCAGCTATAATCTAAAAATAATTTTAAAATTGCTTCCT
Organism: Barypeithes pellucidus; assembly: GCA_963991005.1. Classification (NCBI taxonomy): domain Eukaryota; kingdom Metazoa; phylum Arthropoda; class Insecta; order Coleoptera; family Curculionidae; genus Barypeithes; species Barypeithes pellucidus. The sequence goes on along the minus strand of OZ022565.1, from coordinate 18,719,905 downwards.
ACTGCAGGAAGTAGCATATATTTCGCAAATTATAATCCTTTCTACAGACAAATAGTTTATTTTAGTAAGTTATATGCTAAGGACTGAAAGTTGCCTGTAAAAAATGTTTGACCCTTCTACTCTATTTCACTAAGAACCAAACCAAAGTGGTCATATTAAAGGACAGGAAAATCACCCATAGCCTTCGATCGTTATGAGATAGTTTTATCCCAAACCCATTTGGAAAATACGGCGTATAATTTTAGCGAAGCATCCTGATTTATAATACAAAGTTCATAATGGTCTAAGTTGGGTACTTCCAAATAAATGGCTGGTTTGAAGGGTTTATTATTGTAAAAGTAATTAGACCACCTTTGTTTCACTTTATCTCGGATTTCTTTGTGTCTGACTAAGAAGTAAAATAATTTGAAACTCTCGTTTTCTTAGTGGTTCGGTTTTTTGTTATGCAAATACTTCAAGTTTAAGTATTTATTACAGGGTATTCGCTAATTAATGGTACATGGAAAAACCACAGACTCCTTACGTAAAAATATTAGGATTAAATTATACTTATCTATATCCGAAAGTTGATATTAACTGAGATATAGGGTGTTAAAGTTAAAACTTTATTTTTGTTTTTCTCTAATAACTTTGAGAGAAACCAATGTTTTTTTACAAAATTTGGCAATTATGGTTCTTTTAGGACGAGAAATTGATTTCTTTGTGAAATTTTAATGTACAATATAGGGGGCATGTCTGAGACATTCTTCTCACATTCATACGGTCATAACTTTTTTGTGCCTCAGTGTATTTAAGTTTTTTATAAAAATAATAATTTTCTCATATTTATTACGTAAAAAAGGTATACTAATGTCAGTTCGCCCAGAGTTACCGTTTCGGAGATATTTGCATTTAAATTATTTAGTGCGTTCGCTCAGGAAAGCAAATAATATTTTGTTACTTCTTACCAATTCACTTTTACATGATAATTAATGTTCTAGTAATGGTAATTGGGAAAAATAAACAGTTGGATTGTTTTTTAACTTACTTTAATTAAAATATATTTGACCCTAGAAAATATCGAGTCGAAGGAAACAACAGAAATGAAAACACAAACTTACGATAAACTCAAAAATAAAACATTTTCTGATAAAGCTGTCTTTCAATAATCAACAAACAAATATTGGAGGTTTCATAGCAACTGCATTTCTAAATTTAATTTGTTTTCTCATAGGTTACTTTAAGAAAAAAATGTTGTTTGCAAATTAATAATGATTGGTGCCCTAAACAATTTAAATGCAAGTATCTCCGAAACGATAACTCTGGGCGACCTGAACTTAGTATACCTATTTTACGTAATAAATATGAAAAGAAAAACCATTATTGACAAATTGTGTAAAAAAACGTTGGTTTCCTGCAAAGTTATTAGAGAAAAACAAAAATGAAGTTTTAACTTTAACACCCTGTATCTCAGTTAATATCAACTTTCGGATATAGTAAATATAATTAAATCCTAATATTTGTATGTAAGGAGTATGTGGTTTTTCCATGTACCATTAATTAGCGGACACCCTGTGTATGAGCGGTAGAAACATCTCGAGGCCAAAGATTATGGGTTCTATAAGGTCATATTTTTGTAGTTTATCTTAATTAAAATTTGTCGATGTTCAGGGTTATTATTAAATAGGTTCTTTCCCTCAGCGAAATTTTCAACCTGTTGCAAATTTCGTTCTGGGCATATTCCGTTGGTGAACGAGTTGAAAAATGGTTGCTGCTCTTTGCTTCTGTTTCAACTGTCACATCTTATAATTGACTTCTTGACTTAACCTTTACGCATATTTCTTATTCTTGCTCCTTTCAGCTTTGTTTCGAGCTGACCTTTCATTTCCGAATGCTCGAACGAACACCGAACGAACCTATCTAAAAAAATAAATACTTGTTGTTATAATTGATAGTGAGAAAGAGAGCTTTTAAAGTGTCCCTATAAAGTACAAACAACAAAAAATCCAGCGGTAAACTCTAACTAATAATAATGGAACCGCCTGAAACAAAGTTTGTGTTTCTATTAGGGCCAAGAGATGCAACAGCTTCATTAGTAGAATGTTTTTAATCGGCCGAAAGATTAAAAAAAAAATTACCTTCTTTTATATCTCAATTACCCCTAAATCCTAATGCCTCATCTTTGTATTATATTAAGCGGATGATATTTTGAATCAGTTCCTTTATGCTCAACATGCGGAATAAAACTGTGGGTTTCTTTGTTAACTTTTATTTTTGACCACTAGTACGTTGCCGGGTAAGGGCTTATTATTTTTCAAATCTATTTTAATCATATAAAAAATTCAACAACCCGTTGGTATTATTTGATGGATTCAAATTTTATTAAATTAAGTGTAACCATTTAAAACGCTATAACTTCTAAACCACATTCAATTTTTGTAGCTTATTTGGCAGAGAAATGCCAGTACTTTTAAGTGTCATATCCAGTGATACACAATAGTTCCAAATAAAATTGCTAGATGGCGCAATTTGAAATAATATCAGTTGCAGTTAAAGATTTAAAAATTTGAGACAATTTAGAAAAAGTATGGGTCCTTTTATTTCGTAAAATACTAGATACTTTTTATACAGGGTATTTCAAAAATTATACATTTCTGGTATAATACACTCGCCGGCATAAAATTCCGCCACACTGAAATTTTGGACAAGTTTGATATTGTATAACTTTTTTATTTTTTATGCGATTTTCATGATTTTGTTATCAGTTTGCAGATCAATTTATTGTGTTTTTCCTTAATTATTTTACAAAGTAACATTTTTCGATTAGGCGATATTATACAGGAGTAAATCAAACTGTTGTTTTTTGTAGTAATTTCAAAACACCCTGTAGGAAAATTGAGGTGGATAATTTTATTTACATACTGTCTCTTGTCATCTTTGATATATTCTAAACATTTCGCTTCTTGATTCATTCCATTATCTCATTTCTGATGTAAAATTTTAAATGAAACGATGTTATTTCTACCGAAGTACGCACCCATCTTGTACTTGTTTAGCTCTAATCGCCCACCGTTCCATTGAGGAAATCCTCCGAGAAGTTGTTGTTCCATTTGCTCCTTTCATTGGGAACCAACTTACATTAATGCATGATAATGCTAGACCTGGATGAAGTTGGACTTCCAAGATTGGAATGGCCCGGATCTCAACCCAATCGAACATATTTGGTATCAAGTTAAAAGGCCGTTCGTCGTCGTCCTGTACAACCACAAACCTTGCAAGACTTACGACTGGCGCTGACCGAGGAATATCAGACTATCCCTCAAGAAAGGATAAGTAACCTTATTCGTTCGATATCACGAAGACTGCAAGCTGTCATTGCTGCGAGAGGAGGAAATACACGATATTAATTTTTGTTAATTAACGTTATGATATACCTAGTGTTTATTTTTCTTAATGCAAATAGGCTTCAAATCAGCATTTCATTTAAAATTTTGCAGCTCGCAGCAGAAATGAGATAATGGAATGAATCAAAAAAAGAAATGTTTAGAATACATCAAAGATTACAAGAAACAGTATGTAAATAAAATTGTCCACCTCAATTGTCCTACAGAGTATTTCAAACTAAGATAAAAAAAACAACAGTTTGATTTACTCCTGTATAATATAGCCTAATCGAAAAATGTTATTTTATAAAATTATTAAGAAAAACACAATAAACGGATCTACAAACTGATAAGGAAATCATGAAAATCGCATAATTGGTGGCTGAATTTTGTGCCGGCAAGTATATAATAAATACGCTGTATACAAAATGTCCAGTAACTTTCAGAGATAATATTCTCAAGTTTTAGATCATTAACATCAATAGTTATAAACTAATATCAAATTACCTCAAGTAACCTATAGCAATTTAAATGGTTACACATTCAGCCCTACTCTTATCAAATTACCAAATTGTTACAGAATTGTCCAAACTTTCTAACGATCTTCCCAAAGGTATACATTAATGTAGGAATATTCGGTAATGATATACTAATAAAAATATCCATTGTGGACAGCTAACTAGTTCACTGTTAACCTTAATAAGTTCAAATTCAAGATAATAATTATTATATACAATGATGGGCTAAAATATGGAACAAATTCTTTTAAAAATCAGGTATTAATTTTTTGTAAAAACGCTCGGACACGTCGATTATAATTTTTTCTTCCGGATTTTTTCCCTCAAAAAGAAATTATACAGGGTGTGTAAAAAAGTAGATGTAGGTATAATTTTGAAAAATTATTTTATTAAGTGTTGAAAATGCAAACCTTAACTTCTTGACAATATGCCAATCTACTTAAAAACCCTTCTAAAACATTATTTACAGTATTTTCATTAATTTGCCTAATTTCATATCTAATTTTAAATTTTAAGTCTTCCAAATTTTGTGGTTTATCCTTATACACTTTTGATTTCAAATAACCTCAAAGAAAGAAATCCATTGGTGTAAGATCGGGAGATCTTGCAGGCCATTCTATGGGTCCTCTTCTACCTATCCATCGTTCGGGAAAAATAGTATTCAAATACTCTCATACTTGTCGAGCAAAATGAGGCGGAGCACCATCCTGCTGAAACCAAATAGACGCTTCTGGTAGATTAGGCTGATTCGGATTTGGAAAATCCGCTGCTAGTGTGGGAATTAATTCATTTTGAAGAAATTGTAAATACCGGTCTCCTGTAAGATTTCCATCGAAGAAAAAACGTCCAATAATTCTTTTCATTCTAATCATTTAATATCCCTGCCCAAACATTTACTTTTTGTGAGTATTGCGTATGCTGTTCTCTCATCAAACGGGGATTATTTGTACTCCAATACCGAAAATTTTGTCTGTTTACCGAACCATTCAAACAAAACGTGGCTTCATCGCTGAAAAGTACGCTGCGATGGAAAAATAGATTCAAGTTGCAAATTTCCATCATAGTTTCACAAAACTGTAGTCGGCGGTCGGGATCATCTTCGTTTAGCTCGTGCAGCAACCTAATTTTATACGGATGGTACTTTTCTTGTTTCAATACCCGCAAAACAGATCGTCGGCTAACATCATTATTAAGGGCTACTTCAGTGGAGGCACTATGGGGATTATCTTCAACTTCTAACAAAATGTTCAATTTTGTGTTTTCACTAATTTTTGGACGACCTGGCCGTAGACGATCCTTTACATTCCTGTTTCCCTGAATTTTTTCTCAATTTTACTAACTGTAGATCTTGTAATCCGTCGTTCTGGATACTTAGCGCTAAACAAGTTACAAACTTCTTCTTGACTTCTTGTTTTGTCTCCACATCCAATTAAAATTAAAATTTCGATTCTTTGAGTTTCATTTAAATGCACCATGATCACCGTTTTTTCAAATTTATACTTAAAATTCTTTTTGATTGACACATGACTTGCTATCGTAGTAACAATTAATTTAAATTTACCTGTTTACCTTTAAGTAGGTACATGTACCTTTTTTTAAAGAAATTTCTTTTTTAAGATGTAATTTTTCTCTAAAACCGTTAGAGATAAGGATAGAGTATGCTACATGAATTATGCTCAGAATTTGACGTAGAATTTATGTGATAAGTAAAAATAGGGTGGTTCTATTTAAAATACAAAAATTTTTTACAACATCTACTTTTTGACACATCCAGTATAATTTCTTTTTGAGGCAAAAAAAATCCGGAAGAAAAAATTATAATCGACGTGTCCGAGCGTTTTTACAAAAAAATAAAACCTGATTTTTAAATGAATTTGTTCCATATTTTAGCCCATCACTGTATTTATCTTGTTATTACCTCCAATAAAATTACGTCGCCTTTTTTTTTAGATTAAGTGGGTCGCATTTTAAATCAGTCCCCTTAGGCTGAAAATGTAACATAAATACCTTATTTCCTTTATTTGCTTTTTATCTGCCAGAGCAAATAATTTTGGCTTTTTTTATTACTTCAAATCTAAAGTTTATTTATCAACAGGACAAAGCTCTTTTTACAATTTTTTGCAAATATTTGGTGGCATTGTGATTATTTGCTCGCTTTAATAAAACTGTTATTTTTATATTCTTTTATTCTCTACTTTACTGATTCCATTGTGGAAATTTAATTGAAATTGAAATAATATTATATGTATTGGCGTATAGAAACAAAATACGTTTTATCTTCTTGTTTAATAATGAAATTATTTATTTTTTATTTATAACTTCCAAATTAATTAAACTTTTTTACTAAATGTTAACTGGAATTCTTCCCACACTGAAAATCACTGCAAAAATGGCCATATTCATGTAAATTTTCAGACGGTGACTTCGCCCCTTTTAAAGAATTGGAACCCGGAGCGACTAAATACGGACCCCTAATCATTCTACTAAAGGAGGTCAACACAATAATGCTTTTTTTTTCCAAATAATAACCTAAAAAACAAAAATCTCAGTGCAGGTAATCATTCTACTAAAAGAGGTCAACCCAATAATGTTTTTTTTTTAATAATAATTACGTCCATTTTTGAAAGGCCATTTCTTGGAAACTACTACTAATAAAATAACTCGTGATATTATTGGAATTAAAGAGATAAACGACCTTTAAAATGATGTGCCACTTGATACTCCTTCCCGTTTAGTATTTTAAGGATAACATCTACTAGTGTTGGGAAAAACCGATGATTTTAATAATCGAGTACTTGATACTCGAGCGATTTTAATAATCGAGTTAATCGCTCGAGTGAATCGCCTGAAATTCTAATTTACCAAGCGATGACGTCACCGACTGCTTAACGGGCTGCCTAGCCCTTTACATGTGATCAGGTCGGGTATTTAGCAGGCACGTAACTACGGGTGGGCACAGGTTTAGCTAAAAAATTATAGTGTCACCAAAAAAATTCCAGAAATTTATTTATTTGTGAATAATGAATTTTTACCACGTGTCTCGATACCAAACAAAAAACTGCAAAAAATCACACATATATGTATTTATTGTTCGGGTTTATTATTGTGCGTTTTTAACCCGAACAAAAAGTATTACCAAGAGTTATTTTTCTTCACATCTTTCTCAATCTACGAGCTTAAAATAAGTAAATATTTAAAATAGCTTGTCAAATTCTTCCACTTTAAATTATCAGGTGCCCACTGTGTGCACTTCAAAAATTTAGGCTTAGTTACGCGACTGGCAAAATAAGAAAATTGGTTATTATTTTTTTTAAATTCATGTACTCATGTATTCATAGTTACTTAAAAGTTCCTGTTTAAATTTAAGAATGCTTACTTTTAATTACCAAAAAATTTGTCGATACCTATGTTTTGTTAACTATTTTGCTCGTTTTCTTATTTTCAATTAACATTTTCTATAATGTATGTTATTTTTGAGAAGTCTTCTTGAGTTTAATAATAAAAAGTTCCTGTTTAGATTTAAAAATGTTTACTATAAGATTACCAACGAATTTTTCTATAAATTTTGTTAACCATTTTGTTCGTTTTGTTATTTTTCATTAATAATTTCTATTATTATGTTATTTTTGAGAAGTTTTCTCATCTTTATAGTAATTAAAAATTAAAAAATTATATCCTTTAATTTTTAATATTTACAATCGGAGGCCTAAACTACTCCGCTGGCTGGCCAGTCAAAACAAAACTTTACCAAATCATGTCGCGATGACTCCACTAAGGGATTCAGCATACTTTTTATATGCACCTTCTCGTTTATGTACCTTGAAGAAAGACATATGTCGTGTACTTGCTCAGCGTCAATCTCGAACGTCGCCAATCGGATCGCGCGGTGCTTAGACCGGAGGTCGTCTATCAGGTAACCGGCGATATTTTTCGGTTTTTCGCCTGATTTTTAACTAGATTATTTCCTATCGAGCGAAAAACTGTTCGAATATACGAGCAGTTTTTAACTCGATCACACTACAGCGGTATATTTCCGTCGGCGTCAAGCGAAGCTCGGGTATCGAGTGGAAGATAATAAGTGAAGGGCGACGGTTTTCGCCTGAATAGATAACTCGAACGGTTTTTTAATAATCGAGCGATGTCGGTTATTTCAATAATCGAGTGATCAAGCGGTTTTTCGCTCGAGCTGTCACAACACTAACATCTACCCCTCCAAATAATATGAATTTATCAGAAATTGTACTATACCTCCTATTGTACTATTTTTTTCTTATTTCAGGAACTTCGAAATAATCCCTGTTAGAAGAAATGGATTTAAAGAAAGATGACTAACTAAACTAACAAGATGTAACCACATAAGAAAATTATTTTAAACTAATAAAATATTAATATTAAAAGACAATGTGGAATATCACCGATGAGTGGTGGGACTTTAACGAAACGTCGCTTATGACGAATGATACCCAACCGATTCGTTTCGAAACAAACTCGACCCGCAACATTTTTATCATTCTGGTGTACACCGCGCTGTTCGTAGTAGCAGCTGTAGGTAACCTGACTGTGTTTATATCCCTATTCCGATCCAGACATAGAAAATCCAGGATTTCTTTGATGATCCGACACTTGACGATTGCGGATTTGATTGTTACCTTCGTGATGATACCTATTGAGGTAAGTTTGGGTCACAATGAATTTTTGATAACACTAGTCAACACATAATTTGGTGCCGGCAATTGTGTCACTGTTAATCTGTGTCTACTAAACCTAAGAATAACCTTAGACTTGCTCCATCAGATCGTTTTCAAAAACAACAATTTTCGAGATTAAGGGTATTTTATATCGCATAATTATATATGTATTACTGCTACCACCAAAGAACAACTCAGGAATGGAAGAAAAATATTCATTGTACACCACAACAAATACTAACTAATAAATAAAAATGAGCTAATCTGCGTCAGCCAAAAACTTCCTTCTATAAGATTTTCTCGCACGAGAAACATACATAGGGATGGAAACCTATAAAATTCAGCGTCACCAAGAACTTTCTGCAAACGAGTTTGATAAACGAGTGGAATTTTGTATGTGGGTGTTAGACAAAGTGGCAGATAATGAAAACTTTTTAAATTTTGTTATGTTTAGTGATGAATGTACATTTCATAATAATGGATCTGTGAATAGACATAATTTTCATTATTATTCTGATTCCAATCCACATCAATTTAGAATAGTAAATAATCAACACAGATAGTCAGTGAATGTTTGGGGCGGAATAATGGGTCGATATTTAATCGGTCCTTACTTTTTCGAAAACAATTTAAATGGGAATTGTTTTTAGATTTTTTGATAAATCAATTGCCAATATTGTTGCAAGACATTCCCATCGCCATCAGAGAAATGATGTGGCTTCAAATGGATGGAGCACCAGCACATTTCTATCTTAAGGTCCGTGAATTTTTAAATTTCCAATTTCAGAATTGGCCTCCAAGATCACCCGACTTGACTTCACCTGATTTCTTTTCATGGGGATATGTAAAAGGAATCGTTTATATCGCAGCTCGAACAACACCGGATAATATGAAGGAGCGTATTAGAGAAGCTTTCCGAAATATCTGCCCAGAAATGCTGTCAAATGTTGCTGAAGGTTTTAAAAAGAGGATACGTTTGTGTCTAGAGTCGGATGGTCGCCATTTTGAACACTTGTTATAAATATAAACAATTGTTTGTTGTAGGTCCAGCAATATTTTCTGTCGTTGCCTTTACTACTAAGTAATGAATTTTCCCTCTGTTTCTCTAGAATCCAGATCTGATCTGTCAAAATGTCATAGGCGACTCGATTAATATTAAATTGATTATAATTAGCCTGCTTTGTGAATATTTGCATTTTTCATGAAAATGCGAGTAATTAGCAATGGGAGAGGTTAATACTTTTTGATAGACAATTAAATTCTACATCTGCTAGTGACATAAAATATAGAGTGTTATATTTAAATTAAGCAAGTTATTACCATTTCAAACTTGTAATTATTTAGTAGTACTTTTTGGACCCCGTATATAAGTTAGTGAATTTTTCATAACTGATACATAAAACTTAACCAGTGAGTAGAGTCCACTGAGAAATTGGGTTTAAAAAACAAAATACATGTTGAGAATTTAATCATTAAAATTGTTACTACATTTTGACAAAATATGAAATATTTCACAAATCGTAAGGTTTACGTACGGTAAACCTTAATGAACGTAATATTTATTTTGACCGTAGGAACCGAAAATGAAATAATATACTGGGCATTCCATTTAAAAAAATGCAACTTTAATACGTTTCGTGTTTTTGGGACAACCTGCACATTATGAAAATAATTTTTAAATGTACCTCAAATAGGCCCCTATCCACCCTGAATATTTGTTTTTATCCAAACCAAATAGCTTATCTATAATATGTCGTCTTGAATAACCCTGTATATACAGGGTCCGCAAACGAAGCGTGGACGGAAGATTAAACCGTTATCGAAGAACTTATCAACAATACTAAAACAGCTTGAGATATTGGATTAAAAGCGGTATGTTTTGAAAATATTTTACATTATACAGGGTGGCCCAAAAAAGTGTGACAGCATAAAATTATATTTTTTTTTAATGGGACACCCAGTATTTTATTGCATATTTAGGTTCGAATTACTATCGTTTATAAGTGCCTAAAATTTTATTTAATTTGGTTCTGTAGTTTCGGAGAAATAAATTAAATACTAAAAAAAAAAGTTTTGCAGTCCTGAATAAAAAAATCAAAAAAAATAATCCAGAACTATTTTTTTAACCTCTGCATTGAGTGAAATTTATGACAAGAGGTCTAGAGATACTATGAATGTAATTTCGTTTATTTATTTTATACCGAGTGTTCATAATATGCTTTCAAAAACCTCACATTTTAAAATAATTTTTCTCAAGTTTTTCAAATGGAACACCCTGTATATTATTTAGCTATTTGACGTAGAATTCATAGACAATTTTTTTTTGTAATACAAGCATATAAGTTATATCCAGCCGTTTTCGAAATAATTATAAATATCATAAATTATGTTGTTTAAATAGAGTTTTTATTGGGAAATTTTGTTATAGGCGACTAGACTAATAATTGTAAACTAAAGTAAATGTTCAAAATAGTTTCCTATTACTCTTAGAGTTTACCGTATTTTAGTTATTTCGATATAAATTTTAAAAGCCTACATTTTTGCTACTTTTATTTATTTAATTTTATTTTTTATTCTTAATCGAGTTGCCATGATTTTTTTTTGTTTAGATTGTCACTATGACAGCCAAATAAAATTATTTACATTTGTTCAGTCGTCGAAATAAAGTACTAACTTACACAAAATGTTGAATTTTACAACTTTAGAAATGGTAAATATGATTTTTATACTGGGTGAATGTGCAAGAAATTGCCTCCTCGCGAGCCGAGTGTATGCTGAAATATATCCAGATATTGAGAGAAAGCCGGGAAACCTTCGAGAAGTTATTGCAAAGATTTGTAGCAACAGGAAGCGTAGCGTACACAAAAAGGATGATAATCAATAATCCCGTTATTAATGAAGAAAATGAATTAAGAGTTCTGTTGGCAGTAGAAGAAAATCATTAAATTAAGTAAAAGGAAGCTATTCTGAATATTTACTTTAGTTTACAATTATTAGTCTAGTCGCCTATAACAAAATTTCCCAATAAAAACTCTATTTAAACAACATAATTTATGATATTTATAATTATTTCGAAAACGGCTGGATATAACTTATATGCTTGTATTACAAAAAAAAATTGTCTATGAATTCTACGTCAAATAGTCAAATAATATACAGGGTGTTCCATTTGAAAAACTTGAGAAAAATTATTTTATAATGTGGGATTTTTGAAAGCTTATTATGAACACTCGGTATAAAATAAATAAACGCAATTACATTCATAGTATCTCTAGACCTCTTGTCATAAATTTCACTTAATGCCGAGGTTAAAAAAATAGTTCTGGATTGTTTTTTTTTGATTTTTTTATTCAGGACTGCAAAATTTTTTTTTCAGTTTCTAATTTATTTCTCCGAAACTACAAAACCAAATTAAATAAAATTTGAGGCACTTATAAATGATAGTAATACGAACCTAAATATGCAATAAAATACGGGGTGTCCCATTTAAAAAAATATAACTTTATGCTGTCACACTTTTTTGGGCCACCCTGTATTATGTAAAATATTTTTAAAACATGCCGCTTTTAATCCAATATCTCAAACTGTTTTAGTATTGTTGATAAGTTCTTCGATAACGATTTAATCTTCCGTCCACGCTTCGTTTGCGGACCCTGTATATAGTTACTGTAGACATTTCCTGGGCATTAATTGTTATTCCTGTCAGAATCTGTGTCGACACAATATTTTGTTCAATAGTATTATTTATTATTTTGTTCAATATTTTGAACTTTTTTCTGCTCGCACCATAACTCAAAGTTTTGCATATTCTTTTTAAAAGTTTTTCTAGATTATTCTCTGCAATTTCTCGTATTTCTGACGGAGTACAACTTTCTTCCTGACTCATTTTTATCAACTTTAATAATATATTTATTTTTAATTCTGACGGATGGGAAGAAGCTTTGTTGTGTTCGATTGCTTCTATCATGGCATATTTGATACTTGTAACATTTTATTAAACTGTAAAAGTATTGCCAACCCAGAAAGAAAATATTAATTTAAATGTAAAAAATCTACTATACTTTTTAAAGTTTTTCATACTTTAAAGACCCAAATAGAAAAAGTATTATAAAATAGACGGTTCATAAGACAATACAAGCACTTGTACTTTAGAAATCTACCCGCTTCGCGGGTCGTTTTCTAAATGGACAGGTGCTCTAAGATAATGTCTGTTGGACCGATGAGGATCCAACCCTGTTGGAGCTTAAAATTAATAAAGATTTGTCGCTGGTAAGTCATTGGTTTGATGCTAACAGGCTGGTGCTAAATGTCGATAAAACAAAATTCATGACCTTTAATAAAAATCTTGCATTATCATTAACTGTTAATAACTCGACCGTTCTTAGAGTCTCAGACTATAGGTTCCTGGGAGTTATGTTGGATCAAAACCTGAAGTGGTATAACCATATAGATAAGTTGACCAAAAGTCTAGCATCTGCTGTGTTTGCGTTAAGAACTGTATCGCAGGAACTGGACGACGGTCACATCTCTCGCCAGGTCTATTATGCTCTATTTGAATCGCATTTAAGATATGGATCGATGTTCTGGGGGTTTGGAACTGCTGGTAGGCTTCACAGTATATTTCTCATGCAAAAGAGGGCTATCAGAGTCATCTGTAAGGCCAATAGAATAGCACACTGCAAACCTTTATTCAAATCTTTAAAAATCCTAACCCTTTATGACTTGGTGATTTATGAGTGTGTAACCTCTCTTCATAAAATGTACTTGGGTAGAAGTGAGTGTTCGCATGAGTACCCTACTAGGAATAGAAATGCTGTACGTGTACCCCAATCTCACCTAAGGTTAACTATGGAGACCGTTTTTCATGCTGGCAAAGTATGGTATAATGCTATTCCCTATGGTGTGCGACAGTTAAGCTCCGGGAAATTTATATCAAAAATTAAGAAAATTTTAATATCTTCGGCAAATTATTCGTTTGATGAATTTTTGGAAAATTCCATCCCTAGATTGATTTCCGCCTAGCGCTTGACTCTATCAGGTTGTCTTGGGGGGGATTGTTTTAGTAAATTTTTTGAATATTATTATATTGTATATATTTTATATATTTTAAATATTTTTATAGTCTTTTATGTTATTGGCTGTCTTGCCCAATTGTGCATATTTTGTTTCATCTTATTCTATTTTCGACTTTGTGTTTAGTTAATTGTTCTCTGTATGTTGCACGTTGATTGTTTTTTGTTATTGATTTAGTATGTTCCATTATATATACATATAGAAATTGTGATAGGATTTGTGATCTACACCTTTATGGTTCTTTTTTTGTACTGCTGTACTGAAAAATTGATCAATAAATGAAATTGAAATTAAAATTGAAATGTCTTATGAAACTGTATCTTAATATACTATTAACGCACTGCATCTTTCAAACAAAGCATCTGCGAAGCACCCATGTTTATAGGAACCATTTGTCTTATTTTTGGGAAAGGAATCACCATACCCACGATGGCACATGTTTTATAAAATACCCTGTATATGAGTGAGTTTGCCCCCCAAAGAAAAAACGGAAATGGACGCACGTTTCTTTTATCGCCGCAAAAGCTTCTTGTAATACTAAATCGATCCTTGAAACGTGCTTTCCGTATATTTCCTCTTCTCCGTTCTTTTTTTTTTAATTACCTATCAACTCTTACCCGACAAGTCAAGTATAAGCCGTGACAGTAAATTGAAATGTCTGTACATTCTTAAGCAATCAATTTCAAATTATAATCCAGAACCAATTTTTTTCTGTCATTTCCGAGGGCAAGTAATGTGCTATCTCGGATGTACCTTATGTATCGAAATTTTAACCTGCTGTCCAAAACTGACGTTTTTGGGATAGAAAGAATAAAAACTAAAATATAGTCCTGTAAATATATCACGTCGTGAAACCTGTCAGCAGGATATTTCTAATTTACTTTTGCATCAGGTGGGATGTTTTATACTGCAATTTCAATTTCACATACACCTTGCCTATGAAATCGGCTGCAGGAACATTAGTTTATACAGGGTGTTCCTTAACGACGTGCTAATATTTCAGGGTGTGATTATATGAATATATGTCCGCAACGGCTTAAATTTTTTGCTACAGGGTGTTGAATTTTTATTTTTCAAAGGGGTTATATTTTGATATCTCCGAAAGTACTTTAGATATTATTTTCAATTTTGGTATGTGTTAATAGGATATAGAACTACAAATTTTAGTTAGAAAAGGTATTCAATTGTTCCACCAGTGGCGGCCCTGCAAGCATGTCCTCTGATTTTTTTTACAAGGAAGATGGTACGTCACTGACATTTTTCCATTATTTTTCTGATTAGCCTGGTCAATTCTACATAAAAACGGTCTCTTGAGTTTTTCTCGTCAGACGCACCGTTCTTGATTAAAACCACTAAATTCATATTAAAACTGATTATTATTAACATTGATAAAATAATTAATGATAAATTTTGTTTCATAGAAATTGTTGGAAATGGTCACTTTCACTTAAAAGGGATGCTTCTGTCCATCTTCGCATCGAATTGCCCACTCCAATAATTTATAAAACAAAATTTATCATTAATTATTTTATCAATGTTGCTAATAATGAGTTGCAATATGAATTTAGTGGTTTTAATCAAGAACGATGCGTCTGACGAGAAAAACTCAAGAGACCGTTTTCATGTAGAATTGACCGTGCTAATCAGGAAAATATCCACATGGAAAAGTGTCAGTGGCGTGCCATCTTTCTTATAAAAAATATCAGAAGACATGTTTGCAGGGACGCCACTGGTGGTACAATTGAATAACTTTTCTAACTAAAATTTGTGGTTCTATATCCTATTAACACATACCAAAATTGAAAATAATATCTAAAGTACTTTCGGAGATATTAAAAAATAACCATTTAAAGAATAAAAACTCAACACCCTGTAGCAAAAAATTTAAGCCGTTGCGGACATATGTTCATATCAACTTTTCTTTATAAAATAACCTAAGGAATCACACCCTGAAATATTGGCACGTCATTAAAGAACACTCTGTATAGTGTAATATCGACTATTGAAAAAATATTTCAGGGAACGTGATTTATATAGCGGGACTATGGCGATTTAACATGGAAAAGGCGCACAGTTTTTGTGTGCACCTAGTGCATCGTGCATCGTGCTTTTAGTTAGAAATTCGAGCGTGTATGTTTTAATATTTTAATATTATATATTTATTAAGTTAAAATGAATAGTTGACGGGTGGACTATTTAAGAAATAACTTTAGCTCTTTTAGTTTGGAGCAAAAAATTGAAGTTAAGAATGCGGGAACACCTAAACTCGAAATTAATTTAACGCAGACCACAAAGGGTAAATCTAGGGACTTTATTAAAAAGTTTAAAAATGAAATATATGAAAAAAAAATTATAGAGGGTATTCCAAACTTAATGAGGCTGTTATTGATCGATTTTCTACAATTAAGAACCGAAGAATAGACTTTACGTTTAAGCACTATTGTGTAGGGTCGATAAATGTTGTGTATTTCGATAAATGATACTCGATATGATTTTAAACCATTTTATTTAAGGATTTAAACTAAAAAACACTGAAAATATGAAGAATGCCAAATTGTCAGTCGCGCCTAATGACGTAGCCGTAGATGGCGTAGTGGTATTAGACATCATTCGGTTTTCTTGATAACCCGTAGATGGCGGTAGTAGGGATTGGACATCATTCGGTTTTCTTGATAGCTCGTAGATGGCTTTAGTAGTATTAGTAGTGGACTGTATAAATCTTGTTACATTAAGATCCGACAGCTATACACACTAAAAAAACCATTCTTAGTTTCCAAAAGTTGTATTTCCTTGTGTAAAATAAAAAAATAAATAAAAATATATTTTTTCTTAGTACTTCTTTTCTTTCTACATTTAAAACGCCTAGAAAGTAATTGTTTGGTCGTTACAAAAAAATAAAATTTTAAAAATAATTTCACCATACTTGTGAACCCCCTCTATCATAGGTCACGACCCGCAACTGCATAGCTATTAAGAAAATCTTCTATTCACACCCACCCTGTATATTGTAGCTATTAACCCTATCAATATGAATGTATCACGGGAAACCGTTATACAACAAATTCACAATTGGAGAGCTTCCTGTTTATAAATAAATCTTATAAGAAGTGATGAGTCTGGTGAGGTGCATGCATGGGCTGACACATATTTAAACTGAATTAATTGTTATCTGATGAACTGAAATAAAGTCATTGCAGCACAGAGGTGGCGCTAGTGTGGTGTGCCGGTGTTCCTCAAGGGTCCATATTGTCTCCCACGCTCTTCTTACTCTACATTAACGACCTTGTAGTGAAAACGAAAAATCCAATATTTAGTTTTGCAGACGATAGCACACTTATCTCATCTTTCTCTTTAAATGCACAAACATCGGCTGCCGACGCACATCTTCGCAGACAGCATGAAGTATCACGCCTCAACAAAGACCTGGAAGAAATTTTTGGCTTGGGGTGACAGTAACCAAGTCGAATTTAACGCTAAAAAACCCAGGCATCAGTTTTCTCCAAAAAGGTTAACATTATAGACCCGGATATAGTCATGGACGGACACGCAATCTCACTGGCTTCATCTATTAATTTGCTGGGCGTCAATCTGGGAGGAAATATGTCTTGGCATAACCACGTTGTGGCAATCGCCAAGATAGCTTCTCAGAAACTTGGCGTACTCTTCCGATCCAGAAAATTGTACACACCTCAACAACTTGGACAACAAAACAACACTGGAGTACTGCTCTCATGTCTGGAGCTCTGCACCCAAACATACTCTTCGGCTACTGGATTCTATCGAAGGGAGGGCCATTCGTCTGATTGGAGATCACGATCTGATGAAGAACCTCGACCGCCTAGAACATCGAAGACAGGTTGGGGATTTGACTCTCTTTTACAGATATTTTCATGGAAAGTGCTCGGCTGACCTTGCCCTCTTAATTCAGCCCAGAGCGGCGAAGGGCAGAAATACACGACAAACCACTGCCGCTCATCAACGTGTGGTTAAGCTTAGTACTCCTCGAACTTCTATGTTTAAGAATTCTTTCATCTAGTGGACTTCATCTTTATGGAACGACCTTCCCGAGGTCGTTTTCCCCAACGAATATAACCTCCAACGATTCAAAACGAACGTGAATCGTTTTTTGCGCACACGCACCACTCCCAGAGTGCCCTAAAGGATTTTTCCTATAGTGCTTGTGTTTGATCATAAAAAAAAGAAGTTTAGATGGGTTTAGTCACCTTCATTTTCCTTATTTTTGCTGACAAGTGAGAGAGGCAGAAATAAATAAAAAATTAAATACAATAATGAACCGAAAACCGAACAAAAAAAAGTAATACCTTTACGGGCATAATACAGATTCGGAAGACGTCTACTAAGTTCAGCACCGCATGACAAAGGGGAATCTTTTAAAGCTGCCCTTAGACAAAAAATATATTTTCTTTTGTGGGACAAAAAAAAAATCCGCGAAAACTGCAAACATTCATGAAAAGCACCCCCTTCACAATAAATTTGACCTTCCTATTTTAAGGGTGAGTGATATCGTGATTTTTCAATCACGTTGTGAAACGTGATTATTATTATAATATTATGGGAAGAAGTAAAACAGAGTCGAACTTGTAAATTTCCACTATATTATAAAAAGAAACATAACATGTTTCGCTATACTATAGCTTCGTCAGATGTAAGTGATATGATAAAAATCTAATGAAAAATGTACAACAAATTCACGTTATTAAAATTATAAAGAAGGAAAGAGAGGGGGTTACAATGTCGGGAAAACCCGAGATTATGGTCACTGTAATTGAATAGAGTACCTGATGGGATTTTACAATGTGTAGGTCAACAAAATAAGTTTAACAAAGGAGAACCATTTAAATCTAACTGGTCATTAAGTAACAGTTCCGTATTTTTAAGTTTATTAATTTCCATAGACTCATTCAACAGATTCAGTTTAAATCCTTTATTTTCGGTGTGTAAAATTTTAAAAGATGGGTCAAAGTTTTGTTTTTGATGAAACTATTGTAATGTTCTTGTATTCTTTTATTGAATTGTCTACCTGTTTGGCCAATGTATGTTTTCGGACAATCTTTGCATTTTAATTTATAGACACTAGATTTTTTGTTATTGTCATTTTTGGTTTTATTGTTTTTTATAAATTTGCTTAAAGAGTTATTAGTTTTATAAGCCACATTAATGTCAAGATTGTCTTTTATTGAATTGTCTACCTGTTTAGCCTATAATAGGCCACGAGCCGCCACTGCCCGGTATACAAATCAAATTTTTTCTTTTTTTAGTTTAAGAATCGCTGATTTCGCGCGAGTATTCTTTTGCCTTTTATTAGTTTCAAGTCATAAATGTTTGAAATTTCATTAAATTATTCTTTTATTTTTGCAACTAGCGATGGAAGAAATGATTATTCCCGTAAATGTCGGGAAAACCCAAAATTATGGCCACCAATTGAATAGAGCAGCGTTTCTCAAACTTTTTTAACCACGGACCCATTTTGATACGAGAATTTTGTTTTGTTATTCGAATCTTATTATTTTTCACAAATCAAAAAGAATTAATAAGCCATAATCTGAATAATATATCACTGGCTGCAGCAAATGTACTTAGTGAGATGGATAGTTCTGCTTTCTTCTTCTTCCACGCAGCTATGTTATGTTGGGCTTAATTTGAAGAAAGCTGCAGCCTTATATATCTGGTTTGGCATTAAGTCGATTACGATATTTTGTTTTTGTGACATAATTTATTCAAAATTTAACTCTGTATCACTATCACTATCTTCATCTAAGCCTAAACTTATAATTAAGGGTTGAACATTTGTAATCATACAATTGTTTTAGAAGCTTTTAATACTTCTAGCAGTTCTCGTTTTTTGTAAGTTTCTTAAAAATATAAATCATTTTCAATCATAAAATTTTGAATTTCTGCTTTTGTATTATTAGAATTGGGAATGTAAATAATTGGACGATTTTCTGTTCTAAATTGTTTAACAGCTGTTAAATATTTAAGTCTCCATTCCCGTAAACGTTGAGATTCCATTAATGTTTGTCTTTTATCAATGCTTCGGTATTTAAAACCCATTTCACGTAATATTTTCCTAAGGCTTGAAAGGCTACAAGAGATATTTGTTTCGTCTTTAATCAGCCGCTCTTTGAGGGAAATCAAAGTGGGTACAGTTGGTGCCTCATACATTTGGTAAATCTTTCTTCTTAATAAATCCATGTCATTGTCGCCAATGCTTCTAAATGTGCCAGAATCACTCCGATTTTTTCTAGGATTAACAGGTTTAAGTACTATGTCTCTTACCGAAGATAAAGGAGTTTTTGTCAAAGTAGACGTCTCTGCTAAAGCATCCATCGAATTAAAATTTCTAGTCAACAACGATTGATACACATTTTTAATTATTAGTTTGGCATCGGTAGATAAATGCTTTCTTTTAAAAATTACACTTGAAGATGCCCCCCTATCAGCACAATTCCAAGGACGCCACATTCTACCACTAATAAGTCTAACTAAAAATTACTAGCCGGAAAGCCACTAAAGAATAAAATTATTAAAAATCACCTTGTATTTATATATGCATCAGGCATAGGTATAAATTGAATTTGTATACCTGGTCCGGCTCTGCTCGAAAAGGTTTTAAAATTTGGGATTTCCTTATTTATTTTATGGTCGAAGGGATAATGAGGTTTTATTGCAGTCGAAAGATAAACGGTATAATTCTGCAAATACTATACTAAAAAGTGATTTGTTTAAACTGTGATCACGTCACGCCTTTAATTGCTACTAAGGAACTGTGACTACCTGTGATTTGTTGATATCAGGGATTAAATCACAGTTCGTGAAATATCGCTCACCACTGGTGGGGAGCTTTGAATTTGTTATAAAGCACCGACTTATTCCACAAAATTTTTAAAATCTTATTTGTTTGTTTTGCAGTTTTTTACTTGGATGGAAAACTATGTTTTTTGAGTCATAAATTGTATGCCTTGTTATAATGGATATGTCACAAAGCTCCCACCAGCAGAGGAAACGGGAACAAAAGACATTCGTCTCTTACATAGCGACATGAATTAATTTATTTTTACTTCTAAAAATGGAATAGTAACTTTTGGAACAACCAATTATAAGTTTTAATTAGAAGTTTTGAAAAATAGGTAACCGGAGAACAAATTTAATTTTCCATAGCTTACTGGCTATACATAATAGTACACATTAACTCGTATTTGGTAAGCGTAACTTACGAATTCTCATAGGAACTAAGATTGGAAACTCAAAGTTTTCTTAAGATTCGTTTTCTAACAAAATCTGATACTAAATAAAGACCTTGCCGTTTAAGAGTCGAGGCTTTAAATTGCATTAATTCTAGGAGCCTCCAAAGCATCATATTGTATAGCAGTGTATTGTCTCTAGGGAAATAATGGGGAAATCTTTTAAACTATTTTAATCAACAATATAAGTTGTGAAAATTACCATTTTAAAATGATTTCAGTGTATCAAATTGGAAAATTCATACATGAAAACGGTATTTTTAATAAAAACAATTAAATTCAAACTGAAAGCCATTTAAAAAAAAATTATTCAACCCACTGCAGTCAAAAATTTAAGCTGTGCCGGAATTATCATGTACAGGGTGTCCCATTTTCGACACTTTTATAGGGTATCTCCGTAATTGTCAGTGCTATCAAAAAAGTAATGTAGGTATGATGTGCTCTTTTTGGGTCAAACTTGAAATGGTAAAATCAAAATTATCCTATATTTTCTTGGTTAAAAGAGATACAGAAAAATGTTTTATATCGAAGTTTCTTTATAATGATTGTTGAATAATCGGCCGTTTTCAGAATAAGTATACGGGGTCAGGTAATCGGACCTAACCTAATTTTTTTAAATGGAACACCCTGTATATTTTAATCTAAACAGATAGTATTTTAAATTCTCTCATTTTGAAAAATTTGATATGATATCAGTTTATATTGAAAGTGAAAAAAACGAAGAAATGGCGCAAAATTTATATTTTGTTCGCTCTCCGGAAAGACGGCAATAATTTAAGGACATTTGCGATGATTCCCGTTATTTCTTTATCTTAATCTGAATCTTTTAATTCGTTTCAAAGTAATAAAGTTTAAATAAATCGTCTAGGAAACCAATATCATCCATGGTGTGTTATATATTTGAAATGAAAATTTTAAATGCCATCTTCTAGATTAAAATATACAGGGTATTCCATTTAAAAAAATTAGATTAGGTCCGATAACTTTTTTACCTGACCCCGTATACTTATTCAGAAAACGGAAGATTATTCAACAATCATTATAAAGAAACTTCTGTATAAAATATTTTTTTGTATCTCTTTTAACTAAGAAAATATAGGGTAATTTTGAAATTATCAAAGCGAGCGAAAATTTTCAAATTTTGATTTTACCATTTTAAGTTTGCCCCAAAAAGGGCACATGACACTTACATTACTTTTTTGATAGCACTAAAAATTACGGAGATACCCTATAAAAGTGTGACACCCTGTACATATGAACATTTCTTCATACAATAACCTAAGAAATCACACTCGGAAGTATTAACATGTCACTAAGGAACACCCTGTATAAAATAAGACCGTACCTTTAAAGTTTATGTCGATATTGTTATCGGTCCAGGATCTAGGGGCGGAAGCCGGGCCCCCCGCCCCGGGCGGCAACTTCAGTGGGCGACAAATTTAAGTGTGGAAGTTATAAGAACGCTGACGTCGCTCCGTACCCGGTTATTATTCGATTAGAAACTTTGATTAGTAGCAAACAAATTGCGGTTTTGTTACAAATCTTATACAGGGTGTCCCAAAACTAATAGTATATAGTAAAACAGCAGCTTCTTTGGGTAAAAATGTTGCGATTTGGCCAAACTTTAGTCTCAGTTCAACAGTTGATAATAACCGAGATATGTATTTTCTAATTTCCTAATTAACTCGCTTTATAACGAATATTTCAGCATATAATTTTTGGTACTGTGTGTTTTTTAGGGCTAGATATTTGAATCCGTTAATAATCGTGATTTGGATTGTAGAGGGCGCTCGTTGCGGCACTCCGGGTACAGTGGCCTATTAGAAGTATCTTAAGAACTAAATAAGATTTCATTTTGAAAATTTGGCTGTGGTTATAAGAGATGGTTTTCTACGTTTATAAAATAGTTTGGATGGTGCGGTGTTGCCGGATCATACCGAAAGTGGTAGCAACTTCGGAATTTTAAACGAATCACCCTATATATTATATTTTTTTTGGAATCTAGGTAAAAATCTAGAACAGTTTTCTATATATATTATCTTTAAGAGTTTTTGAATTATAAATAATCTTGTGATTTTTTTAGGCCGCGTCGTATCGGCACCTGAAAAGAAAATCATATAT
Organism: Barypeithes pellucidus; assembly: GCA_963991005.1. Lineage (NCBI taxonomy): Eukaryota > Metazoa > Arthropoda > Insecta > Coleoptera > Curculionidae > Barypeithes > Barypeithes pellucidus. The sequence goes on along the minus strand of OZ022565.1, from coordinate 18,696,881 downwards.
TTTTAGCGGTTGCAGCTAGAAAGCTGAAAGTTTGACAATAGTTTCACAAGATCATCGAAATTTTATAATTTTGAACAGTATTTAATTAGTTTTATACTAGTCTCCATAAAAATATTTCTGAGGGAGATGAATTATTGCAAAAATCTGCTTTTTTTTAAATGGGACACCCTGTATTTGACATATTTTGCTAATGGAGGATCGAATTTTCTATCTAATGATAAAGTGTTCCTATACCTATCTTCAATATTTTCGGACTTATAGCGAGATTTAAAAATTATCTTATAAAAATATATTTTTTGGTAGTGTGGTTGGCTGTGGAACGGATTCATAGAAACAAAATAATGAAAAATCCATTTGACGTTATGTCTGTTGTTGCAAAAAAAATGGTTAACAAATAAGCAATTTATTAATAAATAAATAAACAGAATAAAAATTACGCAACAACACCAATAAAATAACTAATAACTAAATTGTTTAAAATGCCCTCCGTTGGTTCTTAAACATTCAGGAATTTTGGTGATAACATTTTCATTTGTCACCTTTTTCATTCCTTCCCCTTCTAGAGAGCCCAGAGCTGCTCTTACTTGATTTTCTAAATCTTCCCTTGTTGTGACGGGTGTTTTGTATATTATTTCTTTAATACTACCCCACAGATAAAAATCTAGGGGGTAAAATCCGGAGACCTTGGGGGCCATTTCCATTTTCATAGGAGCTGCATCAGGATGAAGTTCATTAATTTTTCTGCAAGTTGTAGATAAAACCCCAGGAATATAAAATAAACTTAAAATATCTAAGCTCGAATAATGTGAATTAGCCATTTTTATTACAATAACACAGACATAACGTCAAATGGATTTTTCATTATTTTGTTTCTATGAATCTATGGAATGGATTCATAGAAAGAAAATAATGAACGAACGAACGAACAAACCCGACTACCAAAAAATATATTTTTAAATTTCGCGTCCGAAAATATTGAAGATAGGTACAGGAACACTCAATATCATTAGGTAGAAAATTCGATCCTCCATTAGCAAAACATATCAATTACACGGTGTCCCATTTTAAAAAAAGAAGATTTTTGCAATAATTCATCTCCCTCAGAAATACTGTATAAAACGAATTAAATACTGTTCAAAATTATAAAATTGCGATGGTCTTGTGAAACTATTGTAAAATTTTCAGCTTTCTAGCTGTAACCGCTAAAAAGATACGATTTTCTTTTCAGGTAACGATACGGCGTTAATTATTTATAATTCAAAAAGTCGTAAAGATAGGTATATGATATTATACAGAAAACTGTTCTAGATTTTTACCTAGATTCCAAAACTTAAAATTCCGATGTTGCTACCACTTTCGGTATAATCCGGCAACACTGCACCATCCAAAATATTTTATAAACGTAGAAAACCATCTCTTATAGCCACAGCCAAAATTTAAATATAAAATCTCATTTAGTTCTCGAGATACTTCTAATAGGCCACTTTACTTGGTGTACCCTGTATACTATAGACCTTTTTGCCCCGCCTCGAAAAAGATCCGGGACTGACTGTTATGCTCGAAAAATTCATTCATTCATTCATTTTAAAAAAAAGCTTATTTCGTACTTTGCTTGGGTGAAAGTTTTATGACGAGTCAATAAATCCAATTTCAGTTCATCGCTGGAACGTTAAAAAAAAAGTTAAATTAACGGAAATTTTATTTATTAACATATTTTATTTTTCCAATAAAATGTACCTACAGGAAAAGAAGGCGGTAGTTCTAAAATGTAAAACTTTCTAACCACAACCACGGAATAAATCATTTAAATTGATAAATCCATCAATATGCAAATATTTTTGGAATATTGCAAATATTTCAAAAACTACTGCACATTATTTTTTCTTAGGCACATCTAATACGATCGCGTCAGAGCCGGCCCGACATTATTTGTTTGTTGTTATTCGTCGCCATCTTTGGTTCTGGATGCTTTTTCAAATTACAGAATAAAAAGTGGTTCATCCACATTGTTGTCGGTATATTAGTGCTTATAAACTTTCATTACATTACATGAAAGGACACAAGTGCATGGTGCTTTTTTGCAAAAGTCGTGGATCAATACCAGGTATAAAGTATTTCAGGTATGTACATATATACCAAAATATTTTGCTGATCACATTATCCGATCTTCGGAACCGAATTTCACTAAAAAGCTTGTAGAAAAAGAAGAGAGTGTCACTCGTATACAATATAATATATATGTGGTCACTACCTAATCTTAAAATTAATGTATTTTTAATTTGTTGCATTAGTAGCTGATAATAATTCCCACAATAGTCAATATAGTTCAATATTAATTTTTGGTTCAGAAAAAAGTGAGGTTAAGAAACATACGACGTCGGATGAAAGTTAAAATAAAGCTCATCGTGTCGATTGTTAAAAATATTCGGACGGAATTTGGCACCAAAAGTTTACACCAATCAGGGCACCGTCGGATCATCATATCGTCAGAAATCGTATGCATGGAACGCTCTCTTAAATCGAACTAATCGAAATTCTGATTGTAATATTTTTCCTAACTAACCAGTGAAATTTACATTAAAAAAGTTGAAATCCGGTCCTGTCGACTGATTACTTTCACAAGGAAATTTCCGAACTGCGCAAACTCCCAAAGTCCCCTTCGATGCTCATAGCGCGGACGTAATTGCAGATGGTATTAGCAATATAATGGTTATACAGTGAGTCCCAGAAGAAATGTCTAAATTCATTTAAAATTCAGCGGTAAGTTTTTTCAAAAAACGCTCGTACCCGTCGATTTTGATTTTTTAATTTTTTTTTTGTGGTAATTTCATGTATACAGGGTAGCTCAAAAATAAGTTACGACCATCAACTTCATTTTTTCAAATGAAAACATATATTTTTTATTTCATTTTTGAATTTTGCATTGAATTCTAAGCGTGTTTCATGTACGAGGCTAAGTTTAGAGAATTCGGTCATGTTAGAGATTTGCCTAAATCTGGTCGTCCTACTCGAGATGAAAATGAACAACTTGACGTTTTGCTTTCCTTGGAAGAAAATCCATGTACTCCCCTGTCGCAAATTGGGGCCGATTTACACATGCCGAAATCTGTTGTTCACCGAGTAGTTCAAAAGCACAAATATCACCCATACAAAGTTATTCCAGTGCATGAGTTATTTGAAGATGATTTCGATAGGCGAAGTGAGTTTTGCGGACGCATGCAAAATATGTGCAATCTAGATAATAATTTAGTAAAAAATATTATTTTTTCGGATGAAGCTACGTTCTATTTGAATGGTAATGTGAACAGACAAAATTGTCGATATTGGGCAACAGAAAATCCGCATTGGATGATAAAGGTTCACAGCCAGTACCCTAAAAAAATAAATGTTTGGTGTGGAATCATACGCGAAAGAGTAATTGGTCCATTTTTCTTTGAACAGTCTTTAACTGGACAAGTATATCTCGAATTTCTCCAACTAGAATTAATTCCAGCATTAGTGGCTTTATTTCCGAATCCATTGGATCCAGACTCCCCTGACGAAGAACTGATATTCCAACAAGATGGTGCTCCTCCGCACTATGCGGCCACTGTGCGCACATTTTTGGATGAAACCTTTCCCAATCGGTGGATTGGAAGGAGAGGACCTATCGAATGGCCTGCTAGGTCGCCAGACCTAACTCCGCTGGACTTTTTTTGTGGGGTTACCTCAAATCAAAAGTATTTGTTAACAGGCCAAACAATATGCAGGAGTTGAAAGAAAGGATCCGAAGATAAGTGCCTGTCATAACTCCGGAAATGGTTGGAAACGTGCAAAGAGAGTTTATTGATCGTCTTGGATATTGTCAAGCCGTAAATGGCGCATATTTTTAACATTTAATTTGATTTTGTTGTGTTTTTTTTAATAAACAGGTCTTACTGGTTAGGATATGTTCAATCCTAATTTTTTCAATAACTGTTGAGTTTATGTATAGGACATGGTACATGAAACATGCTTAGAATTCAATGCAAAATTCAAAAATGAAATAAAAAATATATGAAGTAAGATAGATGTAATAACTACATCTAGCGGTGAATTTGCGTACCACAAGGCTGGGTCAACGACCATGCAGCCAAGAGTCGGTTCTCTAAAAAGAGAAAAACCCGCAAAAACCCATCTCGAAGCGGTTTATTGTTCCGCAAACGACCCCCAACGGAGTTTGAAAATCGAAATATGTATCCTTTTCCGTTTCGCCAGACTAACATCCCCAGACGCGTTTCGCCGTTTACGGCTCATCATCGTTTTGCCAGACTGTTGAGCCCCACTGATGAGCCGTAAACGGCGAAACGCGTCTGGGGATGTTAGTCTGGCGAAACGGAAAAGGATACATAAAAAATATATGTTTTCATTTGAGAAAATGAAGTTGATGGTCGTAACTTATTTTTGAGCTACCCTGTATACATGAAATTACCACAAAAAAAAATTAAAAAATCAAAATCGACGGGTACGAGCGTTTTTTGAAAAAACTTACCACTGAATTTTAAATGAATTTAGACATTTCTTCTGGGACTCACTGTATACATAGTATGTATATGTGGGTCCAACCTGTCAAAGTTTAATTTTCTTTACTTATTTTTTACATTACACAGGTAATACGATTAACGACTTTTACCAATCTGTAATGAAAATGTTCCTCTACTGTGCCACCAGAGGCCACGTTACCTGAAATTGCAATTTAATTTGATGATCTCTTGCGCGGACATATATTATACTTCCTCTAATTAGATACTACTTTTGAGATTATTTATTTTTAAAATCCGATTTACTAGAAGTTGCCTGTAAAAAAATTTTGACCCTTCAAAGATATTTACAAAGGTTCCGGTCTAGGTACGCTACTGGTCGCCAGTGAACGATTCCGTTTATTTTTGATACTATGCGTAGGTGAGATTCCGTAAAGTAATCAGGAAACACCGATTAATATTGATCGGTTAAAAGAAGGGATATACATTTTTTATTGTTTTAGCTACGAACGTCTTCAAAGATATTTACATAATTTATCAGGAACTTCTTAAGGAGGGAAAGGTCCGATAAAGTTAAAAACATCCATTAGGAGTAAAATCAAAGTTTGAAAGGGATTGAAAAATATATTGGCCCCTAATTTATGTTCCTGTACGATCTCTACAAAAAAAAAACTTCAGGGCTAATATGGATTCGAATATCTCGTTATTCTTTCTCCGTTCAATTTAACTTTTTCAAGATACCTCTACAAGTTAATGATTAAAGAGAAAATCTTGTTCTATTGGTTACAACTCTGACTTTATTGGTGTACCTGCTTGCGACTGCAGGAGCCTTCACTGCCTTGGCGCCGTCGTGCCCCTCACGACCTTTCCCACATGGACTAGGATTTGGAGCACAAGTTCTTGAAAACTTCTACCAAAAAATAATAAATTATGACATTATTGCAAATAGAACAAATCCGAAAAATCCACATATATATATATAAACAGTATATTGCTAATACCATCTGCAATTATGTCCCCGCTATGGGCATCGAAGGGGGCGGTGTGAGTTTGCGCAGTTCGGAAATTTCCTTGTGAAAGTAAACATTCGACAGGACCGTATTTCAACTTTTTTAATGTAAATTTCACTGGTTAGTTAGGAAAAATATTGCAATCAAAATTTCGATTAGTTCGATTTAAGACGGCGTCCCAAGCATACGATTTCTGACGATATGATGATCCGACGGTGCCCTGATTGGTGTAAACTTTCGGTGCAAAATTCCGTCTGAATATTTGTAACAATCGACACGATGAGCTTTATTTTAACTTTCATCCGACGTCGTATGTCTCTTAACCTCACTTTTTTCTAAACCAAAAATTAAGAATGAATGGCTATATTGACTATATTAATTGTTATCAGCTACTAATGCACCAAATTAAAAATATATTAATTTTAAGGTTAGGTAGTGACCACATATATATTGTATTGTATACGAGTGACACTATCTTCTTTTTTTACAAGCTTTTTAGTGAAATTCGGTTCCGAAGATCGGATAATGTGATAAGCAAAATATTTTCGTACATACGAAATACTTTATACCTGGTATTCATCCACGACTTTTGTAAAAAAGCACCATGCACTTGTGTCCTATCATCTTAAACAAAACAAGTCACTAACCTACCAAACAGCGAATCGAATCACCACAAATTAAAAACTCCTTCACAAAAATTGTTGTTATGTAATGAAAGCGCAAACTCAATAAGCCCGCGCTATCTCCCATAGCGGGGACATTTTTTGTATTTTGGAACGTTCGCATTGGCAATATACTGTTCCCAGGGTGTCCCAGAATATGTGGGCAATCTCCCGGGTTCACATAGAACACTTAAAAATAACAGGAGAAGCTCATATAAATTTTTCTTCCTACGGCCCCCTACTGGAAATCGTTGATTTTTAAATAATTTTTTAAGTACGAGGAGTAATTTAATAATATAATAGATTAATGTTAACTAGATGAGTCTCCTTAAAATTCGCCCTTTTAAACACATTTGGCTTATTTAGTTGGACAGGGACGGACTACACGTAACACAAAAATGCTTTTTTATACCCTGTATGATGAAGGCGACAATAATATTTTTTTTGGATACTCTAAACCTTAAGCTTGATCAATGTCGATAAAATGAACTGTTTTCGAAAAAAATATATTTCTCAGTAGGAGGGGCCGTAGGAAGAAAAATGTATATGAACTTCTCCTGTTATTTTTAAGTGTTCTATCTGAACCCGGGAGATTGCTCACATATTCTGGGATACTCTGTATACGTGGAACAAACCCAAACATTATTTAAAAGTGTCATTCCCAATAAAATTTTCCTTTCCGATTTTTATTATTTACCAGAAGAGACATTTGAAGGTTAGGAATTTTTCAGATCGACACCCTGAATAACATTTAAGAATGCTCTTTATTGCTGAAAAAATTATGTTACATTTGTTAGAGTTTTTAGACAAACAATTATGATTTTATGTCTTTATTTCAGATTGGCTGGCGCCTCACAGGACGATGGCTGGCCGGTAATGAAGCGTGCAAGATATTCCAATTCCTGCGAGCCCTGGGGCCGTATCTCAGCAGTAATGTACTAGTTTGCGTATCGTTAGACCGATATTTCGCCGTCGTCTATCCGTTCAGGATAAACGCAGCCCGGCAAAGAGGAAAAGTTATGTTGGTTGTAGCTTGGGGTGTTTCCTTGCTTTATTGTGTCCCACAGGTTATTATCTTAATCTTAACTAACATATCCTCCGAACTATGCAGGGTACACCAAGTAAAGTGGACTATTAGAAGTATCTCGAGAACTAAATGAGATTTTATTTTTAAAATTTGGCTGTGGCTATAAGAGGTGTTTTTCTACGTTTATAAACAATTTTGAATGGTGCGGTGTTGCCGGTGGTAGCAACTTCGGAATTTTAAATGCATTACCCTATACAGGGTGTTATGGAAATGACGTATTATATTTAAACCGGCAAATCCCCAGATGAAAATAAATTGAAGAAAAATAACCATAAATGGCGCTTTGAATTATTAAGCGAAATATACACTTTATATGAAATTTCAAAATTTACGTGGCCGCTCCTGAGGCCCTTCGCAATCAATATTTTATTGAGGCAGTCTCGAGGTTCAAAAGAGGTTCACAGAATTCTAAACGCACGTGTTCAGTTTTTGACAACAAGACGTCTTTGACGCGCGTAATCGCTTCATTTTCAAACTTTTTAGACAAAGAAAACTACAATTTTAAGGTTACATACTTCCTTACCTTCGATCTTATTTTAAAATAATCCGTTTTATAATTAAATTCCATAAAAAAAGAATACACAAAAAGTATGTTTTTCAACAGAACCAACAGTAGATAATATCACACAAATTTTAAATCACATCACAACATTTCTTATTATGAATTATTTCACAACAAAAAAAATCGAGCAATACAACTAACAAAACGTTTAAAATTCGTATTCGATTTTTTTTTAACAATAGTTTCACAAGACCATCGAAATTTTATCATGTTGAACAGTACTTAATTAGTTTTATGCAGGGCGTCTCCATAACAACATTTCTGGAGGGAGACACCCTGTATTTGATATGTTTTGCTAATGCAGGATCGAATTTTCTATCTAATAATATTAAGTGTTCCTATACCTATCTTCAATATTTTCGGACTTAATAGCGAGATTTAAGAATTATCTTATAAAAATATTTCATAGAAAGAAAATACTGAAAAATCCATTTGATGTTATGTCTGTGTTATTGTAATAAAAATGGCTAATTCCATTATTGAAGCTTAAATATTTTAAGTTTATTTTATATTCATAGGGAGTGTGGTAGCGTTTTATCTAGAACTTGCAGAAAATTTAATGAACTTCATCCTGATGCAGCTCCTATGACTCCCAAAAAGTTGATTGACCGAGGAGGTCCATGGAAATGGATCTTACCAACAACTCCTTGTTGATCTTACCCTATTAAATTTTTATCTATGAGGTAGTTATTAGTTATTTTATTGATGTTGTTGCGTAATTTTAATTTTGTTTATTTATTTATTAACAAATTGCTTATTTGTTAACTATTTTTTTTACAATAACACAGTGGATTTTTCATTATTTTGTTCCTATGAATCCATTCCACAGCCAACTACCAAAAAATATATTTTTATAAGATAATTATTAAATGTCGCTCGAAAATATTGAAGATAGGTATAGGAACACTTAGATCATTAGATAGAAAATTCGATCCTCCATTAGCAAAACATATATAATACGGGGTGCATATTTAAAAAAAGAAGATTTTTGCAATAATTCATCTCCCTCAGATATATTGTTATGGAGACGCCCTGTATAAATCTAATTAGATACTGTTCAAAATTATAAAATTTCGATGGTCTTGTGAAACTATTGTAAAAATATCAGCTTTCTGGCTGTAACCGCTAAAAAGATATGATTTTCTTTTCACGTCCCGATACGGCGTTAAAAAATCACGAGATTATTTGTCATTCAAAAACTCTTAAAGATAGGTATATGATATTATACAGAAAACTGTTCTAGATTTTTACCTAGATTCCAAAAAAAATATAACATATAGGGTAATTCATTTAAAATTCCGAAGTTGCTAACATTTTCGGTATGATCCGGCAACACCGCACCATCCAAAATATTTTATAAACGTAGAAAACCATGTCTTATAGCCGCAGCCAAATTTTGAAAATAAGATCTCATTTACTTCTCGAGATATTTCTAATAGGCCACTTTACTTTGTTTACCCACCCTGTACAGTGTTTGCAGCGAACCCTCTCGCCAGATAATGACAGTCTGACGTGACATTAATGACCTTCCTTCTTATTTCTGGTGATTTAATTTGTGCAGGTTGGTATGAATTCCAGGACCGTATTTGAAAATAGTAAATCAACTAATATTAAATTCACCTTAGTTTCTCTAACGATGGCATCAGCTAATTTAGAAGCCAAATAAGGCAGACAATAAATATGTTCAATAATTATTATTTTTCGCTCAAAGAGTGTAATAAAATATTAACCTATACATTTTTCGTTGCGATTAGTATTTGCTGCGGTTTACTCGATACACAAACAACTCGATATGTACTTAATCAAACTTTTAAATACAAAATAAACTAAACTAAAACGTACACTATTCAAACTTATCAGCATCGATTAAGCTTTAAAAACACAACACATGGGTTTAGTGCAGCTCACCACTAAACTGGGGAATTTTATTGAATATGTCAAGCAGATGATCTGTCAAAAAACGAGAGGGTTCTTAAGTTCAGCTTCGTTGTACAATGCGATTTATTGCTGCTCTATATGTGTTGTATTATTTAAGATTTTAATTTTTACTCTTTAATAATTATGATACCAAATCTTTTCTTTCAGTGTTTTGTATTTCATCTACGCGCACATCCGCTGGATCCCGATTTCAAGCAATGTGTGACATTTGGTTCATTTTCTTCCGAGGTTATGGAGCGCATCTATAACATGTTCTGCATCATGTTCCTGTACTTCATTCCACTGGCTATAATTAGTATCGCTTATAGCTGTATAGTGATAGAAATTTCGAAGACGTCAAAGTCACCTACTGGTAAATAGTTTTTATTTTCTTATGGGTAAGATTGTTTCACGAAAAGTGGATATAACTTAGTGACTGCAGTAAAAGTACCTGGGGGCCATCCCATTATTTATGACCGTTTGTTATTATTATGTGGAAAGGATTGTAATAATTATAATTAAATATAGGCACATCAGGTAGGTTAGGTTGCTTAATTTATATTTAAATATCTTTTTGTGGTAAAATTTGTTAGTTTTTGAGGAATGGTTCAAGAATTGTCTTTTACCAATTATTCCTCAGAATAGCGTGATAGTAATGGACAATGCGAGATATCACAGTCGCCAATTACATAAAGCTCCAAGCTCAAATAATACAAAATTGGAGATTCAGAACTACATGGCGGCGAATGATATATATTTTGAAGAAAGTTATAAAAAAAGTGATCTTTTAGAAGTTTTAAAGACATTTTCTATAACAAAAGTATACGTTTGTGACACATTGGCAGAAGAAATTGGACATATAGTGCTACGGCTCCCACCCTATTATTGCATTTTTAACCCCATAGAGCATGTGGCACCAGTTAAAATCACTGGTTAGGTTTGAAAATATTTGTCCGACTTTAAGTTCTAGTGTTGTAGAATTAATATGAAAATGCTTTAATGATATTTCCCCAGGTATTTGGAAAAATTCAGTCCGTCACGTAATAACTGTAGAAAATTCGTATATTAGCATGGATCGTATAATTAATCCAATTATAATTAATTTTGATGAGGATAGCGATAGCGAAACAGAACTATCTATAGAATGACATTATAAATGTAAATAAATATGACTTGTAATATTAAAAAAAATGTTATTTCATTTGATTACATTAATATAATCATATCATTACTTGTTTTCCTTAGTCCGTCCCTTCATACTTCACTTGTTTATTGCTAAGCTCTTGTCGACACAATGGGACCGACCCAGGAAATCATTAAGTCGTATCCAAATTTCGTGAAACGTACTGTACCGGTGTAGTATAATAATACATACAATATATAGTTAACACTTGAACAATTCAAAATAAACTCACCGGCACAAAATTCCGCCATCCTGAAATTTTGTTCAAGTTTGATATTTTATAACTTTTTTATTTTTTATGCGATTTGTTGCAGTTTGTAGATCCATTTATTGTGTTTTTCTTTAATTATTTTATAAAGTAACATTTTTCGATTAGGCTATATTAAACAGGATTAAATCAAAATTTTGTTTTTGTCTTAATTTCAAAACACTCTGTAGAAGTATTGAGGCGGATAATTTTGTTTCTTGAAATCTTTGATGTATTCTAAACATTTCGTTTTTTGATTCATTTGTATATATGCATATATATTCATCAAGCACGCACCAATGTTGTATTTGTTCAAAAACCGAGCTCTAACCGCCCACCGTTACATTAAGGAAATCCTCCAAGAAGTTGATGTTCCATTTGCTCCTTTCATTGGGAACCTAGTGTTTGTTTTTCTTAATAAAAACAGGCTTCAAGTCAGCGTTTCATTTAAAATTTTGCAGCTCGCAGCAGAAATGAGATAATGAAATGAATGAAAAAAGAAAATGTTTAGAATACATCAAAGATTACAAGAAAGAGTATGTAAATAAAATTATCCTCCTCAATTCTCCCACAGGGTATTTTGAAATTACGACAAAAAACAACAGTTTGATTTACTCCTGTATAATATAGCCTAATCGAAAAATGTTACTTTATAAAATAATTCAGCAAAAACACAATAAATGGATCTACAAACTGATAACAAATTCATGAAAATCGCATAAAAAATAAAAAAAGTTATAAAATATCAAACTTGACCAAAATTTCAGGGTAGCGGAATTTTGTGCCGGCGAGTGTATAAACTAAATTATTTTTTTTAAACATTTCCTCCCCCTGCTTCAGTCAAAGCGCGTTCACCAAATTGGGAACGACCGTGCTTAGTTTATATTGAACGAGGGCTTTCAATCTTACGTAAAATAATTTCTTTAAATCTCCGTACTTCACTACAAATAGGTTTTATTCTATTAAAAAGTAATGTGTGTAATGAGGTTGATTATTTTTCGTGTTTTAAAAATTATCTACTTTTAAAAAGGCAAGCAATTTTTATTGTTAGAGATACTTACTTAAATTATTGTTTAAATTTTGGATTATTTACGTAAATGTACTTGTAAAAATAAGTGGACATATGTCAAGGAACGCCTCCTTGTGCATTCACTTCCTTTCTATTATAATGTTTGTTAGTAGTATATTACATCAGCTCCCCCTCATCATCGCGTGAGGTCCCCCAAACAAACAATTGAACACGAAAAATACCATACATACCGGGTTAACTAACGCGACAGGGTATTACTTTTCGTAACTTTCCTTGTTTGTCCCCCCCCCCCCAAGTTTGACCCCCTCCCAACCGAAGTTCTGGATCAGCCCTTGATCCAACCTAATCTTAGCTTTTAATGAGCCCTTGGCTACTGCAATATAGCCTATTACGTCTCTGTATGGTCTATAAACGTTTCAGTAATAAAATAAAATGTAAAAACTTTTATCGTAAATAGGTCAATCATCGCTTATTTCAAACCTTTATAAAAAAAGGACCCGATTCTGCCTGTCTGCGACCTAAAAGGCCTGGAAACCATAAGTTTAAAAACAAAAAGTTTGCGTGATATTGTCCAAGTTCGAATTAGGAAGTTAAGTCGAAGAACGAAAACCCATATCACTTAGTTGTGGTTCGTTGCTTTCTAATACAACTAAGAGTTTTTAAGCTTTTGTTTGTGAAGATTAAAGGTTAGCCCTGCTTGCTGTCCTATTATTTATTTTTTATTACAATTGCCTTTTGTTCCATCCAGTTGCAGGACCGGATTTTACACACTTTTTTTTATCGAGCTTAGTTCGTATCGGCCTCCAGCTAGTCCGGTGTCCCAATTCTAACTCTGCCGCAAATATTTCCTTAAAATTACAATGAAAAAGTGTCGCTTCGAAAAAAAAGCGATTTAAAAATATATAAAGGGTGTTATGGAAATGACTTATTATATTTAAACCGGCAAATCTTGAGATGAAAATAAATTGAGGAAAAATAAACATAAATGGCGCTTTAAACTATTAAGCGAAATAGTATACACTAATATATGAAATCTGAAAATTTACGTGGCCGCTACTGACGACGTTCACAATCAATAATTTATTGAGACAGGCTCAAGTCTCAAAAGAGGTCAGCGAATTGTAGGCGGTGTTGTTATATTGCAACACAGAATTGTAAACGCACGTGTTCAGTTTTTGACAACAAGACTTCTTTGACCCGCGTTATCACTTCTTTTTCAAACTTTTTATAAAAAAAAAACTACAATTTGAAGGTACATACTCGTTTAACTTCGATCTAATTTATAATAATCGCTTTTATAATTAAATTCCATAACAAAAATAAAACACAAAAAGTATGTTTTGCGACAGACAGTAGGTAATATCACAAAAATTTGTAATCACTTCACAACATTTATTATTATGAAAAATCGGATAATGTTACAACTAACAAAACGTTTAAAATTCGTATACATCAAGCACGTGGAACCCTCGGCAACGTTGGTTGTTCCAGCACCGAGTATCGAAACATACTGAAGCAATGATATTGATGTTAAACATATCAATACGAGCGCGGCGGTTATCCAAGCAAGGGCAAGACACGCGGCTTGATCTGGCATCACTGTAGTTTACTCTAGTAACCTACATTGTTGCTAACTGAAACCAGATGGAGCGGCGCGACAGCATGTAGGCAAAAAGGGTTTTTACCTTAGTATTTAGATACTCGATTAAAGAACAAAAGTATGTAGACTTTCTCTACGACACCCAAGCAGTCACCGATTTAAATATAATAAGTAATTTCCATAATAGGCATTGTTAATATTTTTTCTTGATACAACTTTAAGTGTCTGCTGTCAAATTGTCAAAATTGGTAAAATTAAGTAATGTTTTTTTGTGCGTTGTAGACGATTCTTCTAAGAAGTCAAATGGTCAACTAAGACTTAGGAGATCGGACACGAAAAATATGGAAAGAACCAGAACTAGAACGTTGAGACTGACAGTTACAATAATAGTAATTTACATATGCTGTTGTACGCCATATACTATCATGACCTTATGGTAAGTATGACTGAAAAATATATAACGGCATGTGCAGGTTTTTTAATCTAAAAAAATGTTATGTCCCTGCTGGAAATCAAGCCAGATGTGTCTCCAAACTATAGAGGCCTCTTAGATATACAGGGTGTTCCTTAATGACGTGCTAATATTTCCAGGTGTGATTCCTTAGGTTATTTTATAAAGAAAAGTTCATATGAACATATGTCCGCAACGGCTTAAATTTTTTGCTACAGGGTGTTGAATTTTTATTTTTTAAATGGTTATTTTCTAATATCTCCGAAAGTACGTTAGATATTATTTCCAATTTTGGTATGTTTTAATAGGATATATAACCACAAATTTTCGTTAGAAAAGTTATTCAATTTTTCCACCAGTGGCGTCCCTGCAAACATGTCTGCTGATATTTTTTACAAGAAAGATGGTACGCCACTGACATTTTTCCATATGGATATTTTTCTGATTAGCCTGCTCAATTCTACATGAAAACGGTCTCTTGAGTTTTTCTCGTCAGATGCACCTTTCCTGATTAAAACCAATAAATTCATATTGAAACCCATTATTATTTATTGATAAAATATTAATGATAAATTTTGTTTCATAAAAATTTCAATATTTGAACGAATGGGCAATTCGATGCGAAGCATGCCTTTTAAGTTAAGGTGGCCATTTCCAACAATTTTTATAAAACAAAAATTATCATTAATTATTTTATCAATGTTAATAATAATGAGTTTCAATATGAATTTAGTGGTTTTAATGCTATTTTAAATTATCTTTTCAAATATATAACGCGCCATGGATGATATTGCTTTCCTATGCGATTTATTTAAACTTTATTACTTCAAACCATAGTAGGCCATGAAACAAAAGCTAATATCCTAGAGACAACTACGTTGACATTCTAGTTGCTATTGACAGTTAACGTCAATTTCATATTTACATATTCATTTGTAAAAAAGACTTATCAACATTTTGAAAAATTTGATATCTATCATCCATGGTGTGTTATAAATTTGAGAAGAGAGTTTAAAATATATATAATATACAGGGTGTTCCATTTTAAAAAATTAGGTTAGGTTCGATATCATTTTTACCTGACCCCGTATACTTATTCTGAAAACGGCAGATTATTCAACAACCATTATAAAGAAACTTCTGTATAAAACATTTTTCTGTATCTCTTTTAACTAAGAAAATATATAGTAATTTAGAAATTGTCAATTTGTTGATTTTCCCCCGTATCTCTTAAGCGAGCGAAAATTTCCGAATTGTGCTTTTACAATTTTAAGTTTGACCCAAAAAGAGCACATGACACCTACATTACTTTTTTGATAGCACTAACAATAACGGAGATACCCTATAAAAATGTCAAAAATAGGACATGGGAGCCAATATTCAGCCACTTCAGGAATTACAGGGGGATTTCCTATGTTGAACTTAATGATGAATCACCCGGTGTATACAAGAATTTTTGGTTTTTGTCCCTCGAAGCAGAATATTATTTCTTTCTGTGTGATTTAGAAGTTTGGATATTAGCAAGCCAATGTTATCTTTAATATTTTTATTTTATTTTTTTATCGAAAAGCTGCTGGGCAAAAAGGTTAAAATATTCCGGAACGTTCGGTACAATTTAATTTGGAAGTTTTATTATTAGATTTTAGTATAAACTCAATAATACGAAAAAAATACCTAGCTGATCTACCAAAGGTTGTTGCCAACTACAACAGTGATCAATCGATTGTAGACAAAGAAAGTTTATAACTAATTTTATACCGTATTCAGTACGAAAAAAATCACTTTAGCGTCTTCATTTGATAATATAAGAATGAGTAAATTAAGCCTGCATTGTAATATACAACGTGTCCAAGGAAGGCCAGTACAGGGATCTCGGGAACCGTACGAGATACGAAGTCGGTTAAATGGAGGTAAAGTTGCGCATTTACGTGCCTAATAATATGCCGTTCAGAAAGTTTTAAAATTCCGAGTAGTTCCGGAGATATCCGTAAAAAACCGAAATTCTGAAAAATCATTTTATTGTTTCCTGGGTTTTTTTGAGATCGAATTCTAAAGTAAATTGCACTTTTGCATTGCCACTTTTCCCGCTCTATCTAACAGCATTAATTGTTTTGTAATCCGACGAGTCGTCTTCGAAGGGCCATTATCAACTTTCTTTTTTTAAATACGGTCCTGTTTTTCTGATATTGGAATTTGATAGCTTTTTTCTTCCGAATGCAACGATGTATGACACATTGTGGTTTAAGGATGTTTCGGGTTTTTTTTGAACAACATCAAGAAATTTCGGGATACGGCCCTGTATTTCTCCTAATTTTATAATTAATATCTCATAAGTAAGCTCTAAATTTTTTCTTATGTTAAACACCTAAACCCGAAATTAATTTAACGCAGACCACAAAGGGTAAATCTAGGGACTTTATTAGAAAGTTTAAAAATGATATATGAAATATATGAAAAAACATTTATAGAGGGCATTCCAAACTTAATAAGGCTGTTATTGATCAATTTTCTACAATTAAGAACCGAAGAATGGGCTTTACGTTTAAGCACTATTGTGTAGGGTCGATAAATGTTGTTTATTTCGATAAATGATACTCGATATGATTTTAAACCATTTTATTTAAGGATTTAAACTAAAAAACACTGAAAATATGAAGAATGCCAACTTGTCAGTAACGTGGCACGATTCGGTCTCGTCATAAAACTATTGTTCTCGCCTTGGTTGCGCCTAATGACTTAGCCGTAGATGGCGTCGTGGTATGAGACATCATTCGGTTTTCTTGATAACTCGTAGATGGCGGTAGTAGTATTAGTAGTGGACTGTATAAATATTGTTACGAGGGTTGCATGCGACGACGTTAAGATCCGACAGCTATACACACTAAGAAAACCTTTCTTATTTTCCAAAAGTTGTATTTCCTTGTGTAAAATTAAAAAATAAATAAAAATATGTTTTACCTAAAGCATTTTCTTATTACTTTTTTCTTTCTACATTTAAAACAATACATATCGCGCTGGATATCCGTGAGCTGCGAAACGAAACGTCAGCTGAAATTACGTCGATTTGGGAGTTCATCGCATTATGAATTGGTCATATCTATCCGTCTTTCTTATAGTTCGAAATTCTAAGATTACTGTCAGAAGATGAGTTGTGGACTTGGCAACTAAATCTAGAAGCATTTCACTGAAGGGTGTAGTCACTACGAGTGATGCCATTTTCAATTTTTTACCAGGGACACAGTCAGCGTCTAATTAAAGCGATATTGGGGGGAGTTTTGATAACACCCTGTAGTACCAAAAGTACTAAATTTGGTACTACACTACATTTTTAAATAAGGGGATTTTTAATAAATACTACTAGATACGATATTGAATTACATTTTTCCGTTCAATCAAATAAATATCTATAATTGTACGATAAGTCATGAAAAGAAAATGATAACTTAGCAAGGTATTAAAATTAACATCTCGAACAAAAGGCCACCTGCCTCAATAAGAAGAAATCATAAAAAATTTAAAAAGTTCAGTTTAATTAAAAGAAACTTTTAAAAAGTTTTAGAAACTGCTTATCATATTATAGCATATCTTTCTTACAATCTTTGGTCGTAAAAAAGACGTCCATTATTGTTTCACATGATTTCTACGATATTTAATACTGACATTTCATCTCTAAAAGCTTGGTTCCTACGAGAATATTCTAAAAATCGCAATAATGTTCATAAATCTAAATTTATTTTTCTATTTAATGTCCATAATCTAGACTTGAATCATACTGGTACAGGTGATGATGCATGTTCGTTCTTTCCCTAGTTCAACTGTAATACATGTATATTTATTTCATCTCTACAGGGGTGTCCGCTAATTAATGATACATGGAAAAACCACAGACTCCTTACGTAAAAATATTAGGATTTAATTATACTTACCTATATCCGAAAGTTGATATTAACTGAGATACAGGGTGTTGAAGCTACAACTTTATTTTCGGTTCTCTCTAATAACTTTGACAGAAACTAACGTTGTTTTAAAAAATTTGGCAATTTTTCGGAGATAATTTCATTTAAATTGTTTAGTGCACCCTGCCCAATTATTATTAATTTGCAAACAAATTTTTTTTCTTAAGGTAACCTATGAAAAAATAAATGAAATTTAGAGATGCAGTTGCTATGAAACCTCCATGTCGATATTTTTTTGTTGATAATTGTAAGATAGCTTTGTCAGAAAATGTTTCATTTCTGAGTTTATCGTCTTTTCATTAGTGTTGTTTTCCTTCAACGCGATATTTTCTAGGGTCAAATTTATTTTAATTAAAGTTAGTTAATGAACAATCCAATTGTTGTATTTATTATTCCCAATTACCATTACTAGAACATTAATTATCATGTAAAAGTGAATTGGTAAGCAGTAACATAATATTATTTGCTTGCCTGAGCTAACGCGCTAAACAATTTAAATAACCTGAACTTAGTATACCTTCCTTACGTAATAAATATAAGAAAAGTATGATTTTTATTAAAAACTTAAATACACTGAGACACAAAAAAGTTATGACCTAATAAATGTGCGAAAAATGCCGCAGACAGCGTACATATTAAAATTTCACAAAAAAAATCAATTTCTCGTCCTAAAAACCATAACTGTCAAATTTTGTAAAAAAATGTTGGTATCTCTCAAAGTTATGAGAGAAAAACAGAAATGAAGTTTTAACTTTAACACCCTGTATCTCAGTTATTATCAACTTTCGGATTTAGGTAAGTATAATTAAATCCTAATATTTTTACGTAAGGAGTCTGTGCTTTTTCATAAGCCATTAAATAGCGGTCACCCTGGTATATCATCTCTGGTTTTAGTTTTGATTCATTGAAAAAAGCTTCGCCATGATAGCTATTCTATATTTGATTTCTAGCAAAGACATTCGATATTTTGTCGAAATACAGCTAATAATATTTTCAAAAAAAATATATTTTAACTTTATTACTAATATTGTACTGGATATATTTAAAAAATAAGGAGTCAATAACGTCCATTAACGTAAACACGTGTCAGTTTCGAAAACATCATTTCGAAAAAGCCTATACCTATTTACAAATCATTTATCGGCGAGGAAAATATCGATGTCATATACAGAAGTATTGTATTGTTGGTAAATAAATTTAGTATTGAAGGAAAATATGAATACCATAAACAGAGATACACTGGCATAGAATAAATTTCCATATTATGGCGTTTACGGATGTCAAAAGCCTTCTAAAATAGCTAATTTATAATTCTGATCAACTTGAAATACAGGGTGTAATAAATTCGTCACCATTGGGATTTCGGGGACGGATACAAAGTCGGTTAAATTGGGGCAAAATTGGATAATTATGGCTTCCAATAATATTCCGTTAAAAAATCAAAAATAAATACAGGGGTTTTCAAAATATTTAGAAAAATCAAAAATATTGCTTCTCGGTTTTTATTCTTTCCTGACTTTGTTCGAAGAGATGTCCAAAAATAAATATCACTTTCCCCATTGCTACTTTTTATTCTCCACAAGATGGCCTCATCAGATCTTTCATGCGACGTTTCGTCTTTAGGTCACCATCATCAACTTAATTTTTTTAAATACGGGCCTGGATTTTTTGTTTAAATTATGAAAGAGGAACTAAATCTACGTTCAGCGGTATACAACACCTGGTTTTCCGACGTTTTGTTCCTCTAATTAACCATCTTCATTAAAATACCCTTAGTACAGGGTGTACCATACTTTTATAGGGTATCCTCGTAACTGTTAGTGCTATCAAAAAAGTAATATATGTGCTCTTTTTGGGTCAAACTTAAAATGGCAAAATCAAAATTTGAAAATTTTCGCTTGCTTAAGAGATACGGGGGAAAATCAAAAAGTAGACCATATGAAAATTATCCTATATTTTCTTAGTTAAAAGAGATACAGAAAAATGTGTTATACAGAAGTTTCTCTATAATGATTGTTGAATAATCTGTCGTTTTCAGAATAAGCATACAGGGTCAGGTAAAAATGTTATCGGACCTAACCTAATTTTTTTAAATGGAACACCCTGTATATTTTAATCTAAAAATATAGTTTAAATTATCTTTTCAATCAATCTATCGCCATGGATGATATTGATTTCCTAGGCGATTTATTTAAACTTTATGACTTTAAACCACAGTAGACAATGACATATGAGACATATCATAGGAACAACTATGTTGACATTCTAGTTGTTATTAACATTTAATGTCAATTTAGTTTTTACATATTTATTTGTGAAAATGACTTATTAACATCTTAAAAAATTTAATATGATATCAGTTTCTATTGAAAGTGGAAAAAACGAAGAAATGGCGCAATGGCAACCATTTAAGGACATATCCCTAACATTTGCGATGATTCCCGTTACTTTTTCCCTTAATATGAATATTTTATTTCGTTTCAAAGTAATAAAGTTCAGATAAATCTTCTAGGAAACCAATATGATCCATGGTGTGTTATGTATTTGAAAAGATAATTTAATATGATATCTTTTTAGATTAAAATATATAGGGAGTTCCATTTAAAAAAAATTAGATTAGGTTCGATAACTTTTTTATCTGACCCTGTATACTTATTCTGAAAACGGCAGGTTATTCAACAATAATTATAAAGAAACTTCTGTATAAAACATTTTTCTGTACCTCTTTTAACTAAGAAAATATAGGGTAATTTTGAAATTGTCAATTTTTTGATTTTCCCCCGTATCTCTTAAGGGAACGAAAATTCTTAAATTTTGATTTTTACCATTTTAAGCTTGACCAACAAAGAGCACACAACTTTTTTATAGCACTAACAATTAATGAGAACCCGAACAAAACCTATAAAAGTGTCGAAAATGGGATACCCTGTTCATACGCTCCTGTAATTTCTTTTTTTTAATTCGATATAATTCGCAAATGTAAAACTCAATGCCTTTTTTAAAAGTCTAAAGAAAGTGTTGGCTTTAAGACTCAAACTTTATTTGTATTAAATAAATAAATTACTTGTGGTTACACCATGCAAATAGCAATAATAATTTTAAAATCTTCAGTTTCCTCGAATCAAAATTAAATTACAGGAACGTACCAGGGGTATTTTAACGAAGATGGCCAATTTAAGAAACAGAACTGCTGAAATTGTTATATAATGCTGAACGTAGATTTAGGTTCTCCTTCATAATTTAAAGAAAAAAATCCAGGCCCGTATTAAAAAAAAATTAATTGATGATGATGATCCAAAGACGAAACGTGGCACTAAAAATCTGATAATGCGATCTTGTGGAGAATAAAAAGTAGCATGGACATCTCTTCGAACAAAGTCAGGAAAAACTCAAAACCGAAACGAAAAATATTAGATTTTTTAAAATATTTTGAAAGCCCCTATATTTATTTTTGATTTTTTAGCGGAATATTATTTGCCCAATAATTACGCAACAATGCCCCAATTTAACCGACTTCGTATCTCTTATAATTATAATACATCAAATTGAATTTATTATTATACCTTGTTTCCTACTTTTTAGTCAAATGATAATTGAATGTGTTTTTTTATTCTTCCTTTACAATTTTAGGTATATGATCGATAGACAATCGGCAGAGAAGAGCCTGCCAGCTCTATTACAGGACCTATTTTTTATGATGGTAGTTTCAAATAGTTGTATGAACCCTATAGTATATGGAAGCTTCGTGATAGATTTTAAGAAATTTTCCTGTGCGTGTACAGACTGTGGAGATAAAACCTCGACTGACTCTATTCTTCCACGTAAGTAGATATTAAACAATTCACCCTGATAATTCCACCTCTACACAAATTTCATTTACCTCCTTTACAACAATATCATCATCTTCAAAGCCACGCACTTACTTTGTGTTTGTATTATTTCGTTTTTTCTTCAAACGCCGTTTAAATATAGAAGAAGAAAGATATAAAAATATTAAATTTTTTAATTTAATTTTTTTTTTAAATAGTTAAATCCATTGACTTGAAACCAACGTGGATCCGGAATTTCTATCTGCTTTGTACAGTATGTCCTATTTTCGACACTTTTATATATACAAAAATTTGAATTTTTGTCTGTAGGCTACTGCTATTGGCCGGGGAAGCAAAAGTACTTTTTCTGCTGCTGAGATCGGAGGTAAAAGTATGTGTGCTCATGAATAAGTTCAAGAAAGAAACATACAGAAGATAAAAAGAGATGAGGATTCTACAGATAGAATCCCCATCTCTGCTTTGTTGTGTTTTCTTTCGTACTCAGGCGTCCCATTGAGGTGTACACGTACAGGGTGTCCCATTTTCGACACTTTTATAGGGTATCTCCGTAATTGTTAGTGCTATCAAAAAAGTAATGTAGGTGTCATGTGCTCATTTTGGGCCAAACTTAAAATGGTAAAATCAAAATTTGAAAATATTTCGCTCGCTTAAGAGATACGGAGGAAAATCAAAAAATTGACAATTTCAAAAATACTCTATATTTTCTTAGTTAACTGAGATACAGAAAAATGTTTTATACATAAGATTCTTTATATTGATTGTTGAATCATCTACCGTTTTCAGAATAAGAATACGGAGTCAGGTGGAAAAGTTATCGGACCTAACCTCATTTTTTAAACGGAGCACCCTGTATATTTTACTGTAAAAAATACTATTTTAAATTCTTCTTTCAAATATATAACACACCATGGATGATATTGGTTTCCTAGGCGATTTATTTAAACTTTATTACTTTAAACCACAGTAGACCATGAAATAAAAGCTAATATCCTAGAAACATGTTTACTATTAATATTCAACGTCAATTTCATTTCTACATATTCATTTGCGAAAATGATCTATAAACATTTTGAAAATTTTGATATGACATCAGTTTATATCGAAAGTGGAAAAAACGAAGAAATGGCGCAAAATGTATATTTTGTTCGTTATTCGGAAAGACGGTAACCATTTAAGGACATATTCCGAACATTTGCGATGATTCCCGATATTTTTTACCCTTAATCTGAATCTTTTATTTCGTTTCAAAGTAATAAAGTTTAAATAAATCGGCTAGGAAACCAATATCATCCATTGTGTGATATATATTTGAAAGGAGAATTTAAAATAGTGTCTTTTTAGATTAAAATATACAAGGTGTTCCAGTTAAAAAAATGAGGTTAGGCCCGATACTACTGTAGGCTTATTCTGAAAACGGCAGATTATTCTGTAACAATTAATATAAAGAAACTCCTGTATAAAACAATTTTCTGTATCTCTTTTAACTAAGAAAATATAGGGTAATTTTGAAATTGTCAAGTTTTTTATTTTTCCCCGTATCTTTTAAGCGAGCGAAAATTTTCAAATTTTGATTTTACCATTTTAATTTTCACCCAAAAAGAGCACATGACACCTACATTACTTCTTGATAGCACTAACAATTACGGAAATACCCTATAAAAGTGTCGAAAATGGGACACCCTGTACGTGTACACCTCAATGGGACGCCTGAGTACGAAAGAAAACACAACAAAGCAGAGATGGGGATTCTATCTGTAGAATCCCTATCTCTTTTTATCTTCTGTATGTTTCTTTCTTGAACTTATTCATGAGCACACATACTTTTACCTCCGATCTCAGCAGCAGAAAAAGTACTTTTGCTTCCCCGGCCAATAGCAGTAGCCTACAGACAAAAAGGCAATACTATAACATCGAAAATTTTGTAGAAAAATGTCAGGTTTATTGGTTTTTGAAGAAAAATATTATTTCAAAATTTTTAGTGCATTTTAACGTATTTTTATTAATTTTTTCTATTTGGGTTTCATAATCGGTACATTATGAAATGCCAGAAAAATTGAATAACCTGCCACTTTATGGAACTGAATTTTTTTTATGTTGGGAGCAAGTAGGGTTCGAATTTTAAGCTTACTTCGATTTCGTTGAAATTAGTTTTCGACAAAAATTTGTTTATAGAAAACTTTAAAATACTAACCTTTAACCTTGCAAATAAATCATTTTTACTAGATATTTATCTGAAATACCTATACTCGGAAATATATAACATGCTGACGGTGTCCGTCAACTAATTTCTAGTCACAACTATAAAACAGCATAACCTAAAAATAATAGAAATATCTTCCAGTTTATGCTCTATGCTATGCTATGCTTATTTCTAAAGTTTTATTCAATAAAGTACTATTTTTTTTTTATTCAATATAGTATTATACATATTACTTTATATATACATATTTATTGTTACTGTAGGCATTTCCTGGGCATTACTTTTTTTTCTTGTCAGATTCTGTGTTGACACAATATTTGGTTCGATAGTTTTATTTATTATTTTGTTCAGGTTCTGCTCGCACCATAACTCAAAGTTTTGCATATTCTTTTTAAAAGTTCTTCTAGATTATTTTCTGCAATACAACTTTCTTCCTGACTCATTTTTATTAACTTTAATAATATATTTATTTTTAATTATGACGGATGGGAAGAAGCTTTGTTGTGTTCAATTGTTTCTGTCATGGCATATTTGATACTTGTAACATTTTATTAAATTGTAAAAGTATTGTCAACCCAAAAAGAAAATATTAATTCAAATTGAAAAAATCTACTATATTTTTAAAGTTTTTCAGACTTTAAAGACCCAAATAGAAAAAGGATTATAAAATACACGGTTTTCTAAATTAAACCCGTGCTCTAAGATAATGTCTTATGAAACTTGTATCGTAATATACTATTAAAAGTCTTCTTTATTCTTAACGTAAACTCAAAATTATGATTAATTTTATTTATGATAGTCCTAAACTAGATTTTTTTGAAATAAATCCCATTATATTCCGACTGGCGCCCTATATCTCTTCACTAATTTATTTAATACATTAAATTGAATTATCCGACCCGAATTAACCCAAATAAATCTAATTTTGTTCCATCCTTACCCCTCGCTTTACATTTAATATGTAAAGCGGGATTCTCCGCTCTTAAAATAATCCCAAAAATTGATTTGTTATTTTGTTTAGTATTCAAAATATCGCCATTCCCTAGGGAACCTACAGCTTAACTTGGCTCCGAACCAAGAGCTTCCAACACTTGGTTTCTCGCATTGCAGTATGACCTACCGATTGGGTAGTACGTACCATTCCCGATATCTGATCTCATCCGACCTGGCTACCAGCGTGAATAGGGCAGGAATTGGGGATGATACATTTTTCACTGTTCCCTATTTCTGCGTGATTCCGGAGAGTAACGCCATCATTTATAGTACTAAAATCCACCTAGTGCGAATCAATTTACCAGTTGTGGGGTTTGAATCCACGACCTCTCGTCCTAGAGTTCCCAATGAGTGCCGCTTTAACCACGGAACCACTAAAGCCGTTCAAAATACAGTAACATGCACTTTTTTAGCCATATTAATAAACATTTGTCTTCGTATCCGTAATTGTTCATTATTCACGAATTAAATGACACAGAGTAGCGTTAGGTAGTCTAGGCGTTTCCTGTGTATTTTCATACAAGAGCCAGTACCTATACTTTAATTGTAAATATGTACTGGTAAAAAAGAGTTTCACCGTCAACCATTTTTTTTTATATATTATCAACATCTAAGTTTCTTTATATTTCTGCCTCCTTGTAAACAGGGATAAATTTACATATTTTTGTAGCTAGTACAAACCTTCGGAAATCTAGTTAGCATTCGAAAATTTCAGTCCATGTTACAAAAAAATATTTCTAACCATTTCAGATCCTGACCCGCAAGTGACGCATAAATCGGATCAGCGTCATTTTGCTAGAAGATTCATTAAGCATTTTTTTGGACGACAAGGTAAACATATTTGATTGCAAATTGCTTTTAGAGCATCTAATTTCATAATTAGCCAAATTTTTTAGTTCTAATAGCCTTTCTATTTTAATGCTGTAATATACACCATATTCACATTCACCATTGGGATTTTGGAAACGGTAAGAGATACGAAGTCGGTTAACAAGTTGCGTAATCATGGACAGTGGCGGAACTTTAAACTTTGAGCCCCTCCGCAAAATTATTTATTAGGCCCTATAAAATGATTTATTTAGTTAAGCTAGAATAACATAAATTGGTAAATTATAGATATATAGATGTTTCTCCACAAGGATTTCAAATAGAAAACTGATGATTCCTATGAGAGAAAATTTTTTAATGCTCTTTAGAAACTAAGGTTTATACTAAAAATCACATTTATTATATAATATTATTATAATAATATTATTCCAGAACCCATAAACA
The DNA here is from genome assembly GCA_963991005.1 of Barypeithes pellucidus. Taxonomy (NCBI): domain Eukaryota; kingdom Metazoa; phylum Arthropoda; class Insecta; order Coleoptera; family Curculionidae; genus Barypeithes; species Barypeithes pellucidus. The sequence goes on along the minus strand of OZ022565.1, from coordinate 18,670,382 downwards.
GTGACCACACTATTCTTTTCTGAATAACTTTATTGTTTAAAATCAATTTTAAACCAAATTTCCAGGAATTATTTACAAAAGTATAAGTTCTCGTAAAATTAATATCATACAGGGCAGGTAAAAATTAGAAGTTACTTTAGAGAAGTCGCAAAAATAGGTTCTTTCTTTCGTCAAATAATTTAGACTTGCATGTGAAATCTTCTTATATTCTAAACAAAAAATATGTTAAGAGATTTTTTGATATTTCACTCGATTAACCATTTATAACTCATTTTCTGTTAATAACTGAATATCACAATGTTTAGTCATCAGTTAGCCATGGAAACAATTATTGTATAAAATGAAACATAAATGATATTTGAATGAAAGAAATATATGTCAGCTTACTACTTAATAATAATAATCTACAAAAAAAACTATTTGAAAAATTGTTCAATATGACCTCTGGTTTGTTCAATGGATTTCTGTAAACGTATTTTCCCTAAATTGAACCATTGAACAACTTTTCAATTAATTTTGTTTGTAGATTAATATATTACTAGAAAGTTATTCTTAAAATCTAAGGCGATTGACAGATGTGTAGGAACTCCTTTTCTTGATGACATTATTAAATCATAATAAATTAGTGTTGCGTAAGAAAAAACACTTTTTGAAGTGGCGAGGGGGAGGCCACTTTGGGCCGTGGGCCCCTGGACGCCAGCCCCCCCCGCGTTGCGTGGTCTTACTGCATCGTAGTTCCGCGCCTGATCATGAGTCCAATAATATACCGCAAGAAAATCAAACATAAATCCAGGGGCTTTCAAAATATTTGGAAAATTTTGCGTTTCGGTTTTTATTTTTTCCTGACTTTGTTCGATGCCCAAAAATAAATTTCACTTTCTCATTGCTACTTTTTATTCCCCACAAGAGAGAATTATCCGATCTTTTATCCGATCTTTCATGAGACCTTTCGTCTTTGCGTTACCTTCATCAACTTATTTTTTTTTAATACGGGCCAGGATTTTTTTGTTTAAATTATGAAAGAGGACCGAAATCTACGTTCGGTGGTATACAACACTTACTGGTTTTCCGACGTTTTGTTCCTTAAATTGACCATCTTCATTAAAATACCCCTAGTACGTTCATGTAATTTACTTTTTTTTAATTCGGTATAATTCGAAAATGTAAAACTCAATGCCTCTTTTAAAAATCTTAACTGGCTTTAAGAGTCAAATTTTATTTGTATTAAATAAATAACTTGTATGTAATAACTGTACTGGCACTATGAAGAAATTTGATACAACTATTAGTTTGAAATAAAAGAAAACAGTAGTAGTACGTAATAACAATACCAATTAAAGACAGAAATATAATATTAATAATAATTTTTAAATTTTCAGTTTCTTCGAAACAAAAGTAAATTACAAGAACGTACTAGGGGTATTTTAATGAAGATGGTCAATTTAAGGAACAAAACGTCGGAAAATCAGTAAGTGTTGTATACCACTGAACGTAGATTTTGGTTCTCTTTCATAATTTAAACAAAAAAGTCTAGGCCCGTATTTAAAAAAATTAAACTGACGATTGTGACCTAAAGACGAAACGTCGCGTCGCATGAATTCTTGTGGAGAATAAAAAGTAGCAATGAGAAAGTGAAATTTATTTTTGGACATCTCTTCGAACAAAGTCAGGAAAAAATAAAAACCGAAACGCAAAGTTTTAAATTTTTTCAAATATTTTGAAAGCCCCTGTATTTACTTTTGATTTTTTTGCGACAATTTAACCTACTTCGTCTCTCTTACCGTTTCCGAAATCCGAATGGTAAAGGCCGAATTAGCAACACCCAGTATAGAGCTGTTTGTGCTTGAAATATCAAAGCTTTCGTTAGTTGCACTGAATTTCCAAATATTTTGCTCATTAATGGTTTATCTTTGAATTTTTGAATTTCTACAGAAAGCTACAGAACAACAGAGCAACGTAAAAATTTGACTGTTTTTGGAGTCGAACGTAGACTTCACCCGGATTTTGATCTATTTCAGATGCCTGCCCTGTGATGTCCATTTCGGGGTCCTAATTATTGTGAATTATGTCTATATGTCTTTGTATATAAACTCCTGGACAAAATTAACGCAACATCCTAAATTTCCCATATTTTTTATGCTATTTTTTTTCTTAATTTATGATCCGATTTGCATAATTTTTTTTTGCGTTGTAGGTTGGTTTCTTGACAATGTCATAGTTTTCGCTGTTTATGATAAAAATTTAATTTTCGATTTATACTAGGTGTACTAAAAATGCTATGTTTTTTCCGAAAATTCGCATCACCCTGTGGAGCATATTAGCAACCGAAGCATATTGCAGTTGACATTAATCGGTAGGTCCATCTTTCCCCAACATTTCCTTTTTCGGTTTACTTCATTATCTCTGTTATTAAAGGAGATACACCGTTTTATAACGTAACATGTTTTTATAGACTTTAATATTCAACACATTCATTGTTAAATGTTTTCAAGTAGGTTTCAAGATTAAAATAATCGTCGGGCAACTGGGCATACGAAACGAACGTTTAATAATCAGTTTCCGAATAGTTTTTATCAGTATGGCGAATTTGATTTGACCTTTGTAACTTTAAAACACAACATCTGCTGACACATCGCTTGCAATGTCAGAAAAAGTCCATAGTCTACTTGAAAACATTTAACAATGAATATGTTGAATATTAAAGTCTATAAAAAGATGTTACGCTATAAAACGGTGTATCTCCTTTAATAACAGATTTAATGAAGTAAACCAAAAAAGAAAATGTTGGGGAAAGATTGACCTACCGTTTAATGTCAACTGCAATATGCTTCGGTTGCTAATATACTCCACAGGTTGATGCGAATTTTCGGGAAAAAACATTGCATTTTTAGTACACTCAGTATAAATCGAAAATTAAATTTTTATCATAAACAGCGAAAACTATGACATTGTCAAGGAACCAACCTACAATGCAAAAAAAAATCCCTCAAATCGGATTGTAAATTCAGAAAAAAAGTAGCATCAAAAATATGGCAAATTTATGATGTTGCGTTAATTTTGTCCAGGAGTTTATATATATTAAAATTTAAAAATTAAATTACATAATTTATCAATTTCTATTCTTTTTGAGATTTATTCTGCTTAGTTTATCTTTGTCAGCTTATTCCATTACATCGTTATATCGTATTTGTTTAATGTCATCCTTCCTAAGTCTACATATATGCTGCTAAAATTAACAGCCTTTTAAGTAATGAGTTTTATTTGAAAATATATTAATCATAAAATCTGTATATGTATAAGGTAATTCATGGTCTATGGTAGGTTAGACGTATATGGGATCGTTTAAAAAATTTGGCCATATAAACTCACCTGCTGCATCGATCTCAAATATTTTCAGCATTGCGATGTTGCCGCTTCTGCCGAAAAATTGTAGCAACTTTATTAACTAAATTTTTTAAATTACCTTTTAGTTCTAATAATAGCTTCCCTATAGCTTCCTCTTACTGTTTCCGAGATAAATAAAAAGTATTATTGTTTTCTTCTGTCTAATATCTTTTTTTTTTTTTTTTTTTATGATCAAACACAAGCACTATAGGAAAAATCCTTTAGGGCACTCTGGGAGTGGTGCGTGTGCGCGAAAAGCGATTCACGTTGGTTTTGAATCGTTGGAGGCTATATTCGCTGGGAAAAACGACCTCGGGAAGATCGTTCCACAATGATGAAGTCCTCCAGATGAAAGAGTTCTTAAATAATGAAGTTCGAGGAGTACTAAGCTTAACCACATATGGATGGGCGGCAGTGGTTCGTCGTGTATTTCTGATATTCGCCGCTCTGGGCGGAATTAAGAGGGCAAGGTCAGCCGAGCACTTCCCATGAAAATATCTGTAAAAGAGAGTCAAATCACCAACTTGCCTTCGATGTTCTAGGCTGTCGAGGTTCTTCGTCAGCTCGTGGTCTCCAATCAGACGAATGGCCCTTCTTTCGATGGAATCCAGTAGCCGAAGAGTATGTTTGGGTGCCGAGCTCCAGACATGAGAGCAGTACTCTAGTGATGGTCGAATCTGGGCTTTGTATAGTGTCAAAAGTTGTTGAGGTGTGTCCAACTTTCTGGTTCGGAAGAGTACACCAAGCTTCTGAGAGGCTATCTTGGCGATTGCCACAACGTGGTTATGCCAAGACATATTTCTTCCCAGATTGACGCCCAGCAAACTAATAGATGAAGCCAGCGGGATTGCGTGTCCGTCCATGACTATATCCGATTCTGTAATGTTATAACCTTTTTAGAGAAAACTGCTGCCTGGGTTTTTTTAGCGTTAAATTCGACTTGGTTACTGTCACCCCAAGCCAAAATTTCTTCCAGGTCTTTGTTGAGGCGTGATACTTCATGCTGTCTGCGAAGATGTGCGTCGGCAGCCGATGTTTGTGCATTCAAAGAGAAAGATGATAAAAGTGTGCTATCATCAGCAAAACTAACTGATGAACTAATATGGTACAAAACATGACCATACTTTTAATTTTGTGGTCTGAATTTATAGAATGTTGAAATTTTGATGATAGTTTCAGGGGACCCAATATATTCAATCCCCATAGAGAAATCGATTCGATATCATACAGGGGAGATTAAAATTATGTTTATTTCAGTTACTTCTAAAAAGTTTTTTTTTAATGGAACACAATGTATATTATTTTTGAAATTAAAAGAATGTTACATTTGCTTCCTTGAGATTTCCTCAAAATTATCATCTTATTAAGTATTACGACTTTCAAATTGACAGATTTTGATTATTCCTCCCTTTCCAGAAATGTACTAGCTACAAAAATTTTTCAAAAAATTATTTTCTTATAAGTATACTGATGTTTTCAATATAAATACCATCCTCTGATTTAACAAATACTTACAACTAGTAGTGAGGCTCGTCCAATAGAGGGATTTTACTGTTTAGGACCATCCGACCAAAATTTCTTCAGTCGTTAATATTTTTTATTCGTTTTGTATTAAATTTTTTTCTTTGATTTTTTTTTCTGTGTCAAATTAACTTTCGAAAACCTATACCGGGTCCGCAAACAAAGCGGGGACGGAAGATTAAATCGTTATCGGAGAACTTATCAACAATACTAAAACAGCTTGAGATATTGGATTAAAAGCGGCATGTTTTAAAAATATTTTATAACACATAACAGGGTGGACCAAAAAAGTGTGACAGCATAAAGTTATATTTTTTAAATGGGACACCCACTATTTTATTGCATATTTAGGTTCGCATTAGTATCGTTTATAAGTGCCTCAAATTTTATTTAATTTGGTTTTGTAGTTTCGAGGAAATAAATTAAAAACTAAAAAAAATAGTTTTGCAGTCCTGAATAAATAAATCAAAAAAAACAAACCAGAATTCTACATCGATTTGACAAATAATATACAGGGTATTCCATTTGAAAAACTTGAGAAAAATTATTTTAAAATGTGGCGTTTTTGAAAGCTTATTATGAACACCCTGTATAAAATAGATAAACACAATTAGATTCATAGTATCCCTAGACCTCTTTTCATAAATTTCATCCAATGCCGAGGTTAAAAAAATAGTTCTGGATTGTTTTTTTTTGATTTATTTATTCAGGACTGCAAAACTTTTTTTTTAGTTTTTAATTTATTTCTCCGAAACTACGGAACCAAATTAAATAAAATTTGAGGCACTTATAAACGATACTAATACGAACCTAAATATGCAATAAAATAGTGGGTGTCCCGTGTAAAAAATATAACTTTATGCTGTCACACTTTTTTGGTCCACCCTGTATAATATAAAATATTTCAAGCTGTTTTAGTATAAGTTCTTCGATAACGATTTAATCTTCCGTCCCCACTTCGTTTGCGGACCCGGTATAAATACATATTTTCCATTAGTTACGTAATGAAAAGAAATATACACTAATATATTGCTTTCTTTATTATTTAGCTTCAAAATAGTATATTTACATACCAAGAGTGGTACTCTTTGAGCTCGATTGGATCGTCTTAAAACATAGGTTTCTAGCAAACACATAAAACTGCTCCTTACAAATCCTATCTGCACGTCATTGATTTATGTTCAAATATTAATTATTGTGTTGTCATTACAGTTAATGCCAATATTACCAAAACCACTCCAATGATTGCTCAACTGCAACAAACTAAGAATATCAAACCCAAGGATAAAATGAATACTAGGCATCATCCTCATAGATCCATTGCATATCGATTCCAAGTAAGTATATACACGGTGCCCCGGCATCTTATGTACCTAAGTCTAAGCTGCTTGACATATGCAAGGTTTTAGGTCTAAAATGACGTTTGCAGACCTTCAAATAATAATAAATTTTTCGTATAAGGAAGCCTTTAATATTTAATTTGTATCGGATTCCATATTAAAGAGGAGCTGCTTTAATAGATTCCTTATAATATTTTAATAATTATTAATACAGGGTGTTCCAAAAATAAAAATAAAAATGGACTGGAGGAAACAGCAAAAAAAATCTACATTTTCAAATGGAAACCCCAAATTTTATAATTATTTTCTATTTAACATTAAAAAAGGTAAGTTTGTATAATTTAATATTTTTATATGGCGATTTTGCTAAAAATAGAAACTAAGGTTCGATATTTCAAAGATATCTTAATGTAGGTACAGAATTATATAAGTCATCCTTAACATAAGTTTGACAGTATGTTAAGGTTCTATTTGAGAGTCAATGGAATAGAATTAAGGACGTGATAATCTTAGACTTAGACACAGTTTTTTAAGGTTAACCGTAATGTTAAGGGTACCTTAGCTAAGGTCTAAATTAAGGTAACATTCAAATATCGGCCGTTAGGGCCGATATTTCAAAGTCACTTTAAGATACAGAATGACATAGGTCATTCTTAACACAAGTTTGGCAGTATATTAAAGTTCTTTTTAAGTGTAAGTGCTTGTTCTCACCAAAGCAACTGGCAACCGCAACGCAACCGCAACCCGACCGCAACTTCAGTTGAGTTGCTCGCTTGTTCTTACAAAAAGAACTGGCAAGCAACGCAACTGCAACGCGACCGCAACTTCAGATGAGTTGCTCTTGCGTTCCCACTGGAATCAACTAGTTTGAAGTCTCGTTTGACGTGAGCAAAATGTCGTCTTCCTCAGAGGAAGATATAACCTCTACATCCTTTCTCGTTAAACAGCTTAAAAAATAAAAACTGAGCGACAATTTTGGGTTGTCAGCCATGCCACCGCGATTGGAAGCAACTGACAACGGCGACGCGGTATGACGGGCAACTCATAAGCAACCATAGTGGAGTCGTTCCGGTATTCGAAAATGCCTTGACGAATTCGAGTAATTTTTTTCCCAATCGATACAGTAGGATCCCCTCGACATTCTGAAATGATTTGTATAGTGCGCCGCATGGGGGGGCACGCCCCGTAAATCAAACCTAAAACGGGAAATTGAAAATAACTCAGCTACAATGCTTACGATACTACAAAAAAAATGTGGACAGCAAAACAGAGCGCGTAAGCTCGAACAAACCGGATCCCGATATCTCAAAGAGTTCGCGAATTAACGCGATTTTCAACTGCAAAAACAATAAAATTTAATTAATTATATCTCGAGAAGGGGCGGAGTTGGAGAATCATTTTTTACGCGAATTAACGGGTGATTTCGAGTACTTTGATGGGCCGGAGGCTGGAGTTGGTGGGGGCAATTAGGAGAGGAGTAAGGGGGATTGGAACTTTTTTACATAAATGCTAATAAGTAGTTTATTAATCGAGCTATGGGGATCAGGCCAGATTCAATTTATTCAATTATTTATCAGCTACGAGGAGGGGTTGGCGAAAAATTTTTATTTTCCCAAATGCGAGCTGGTCGCGGCATAAAATAAATGGCCATCTCCGAAAATACTTTAGATATTATGTTTAATTTTGGTATTTGTTAATAGGATATAGAACCTCAAATTTTAGTTAGAAAAGTTATTCAATTGTTCCACCAGTGGCGTCGCTGCAAACATATCCTTTGATATTTTTTACAAAAAAGATGGTACGCCACTGCTATTTTTCCATGTGGATATTTTTTCTGATTGGCCTGTTCAATTCTCCATGAAAACGGTCTCTCGAGTTTTTCTCGTCAGACGCACCATTCTTGATTAAAACGACTAAATTCATATTGAAACTCATTATTTTGAACATTGATAAAATAATTAATGATAATTTTTTTTATAAAAATTGTTGGAATGGGCAATTCGATGTGAAGATGGGCGGAAACATGCCTTTTAATTTTTATTTTCGCAAATGAAATGAAAAAAAATTATTATTAATTATTTGATCAATGTTAAAAATAATGAGTTTCAATATGAATTTAGTGGTTTTAATCAAGACGAGAAAAACTCAAGATACCGTTTTCTTGGAGAATTGAACAGGACAATCAGAAAAAATATCCACATGGAAAAACATCAGTGGCGTACCATGTTTTTTTTTTAAATATCAAAGGATATGTTTGCAGCGACGCCACTGGTGGAACAATTGAATAACTTTTCAATCTAAAATTTGAGGTTCTATATCCTATTAACACATACCAAAATTAAACATAATATCTAAAGTATTTTCGGAGATTGCAATTTCTTGTATGCCGCACCCAGCGCGCATTTGGGAAAATAAAAATTTTTCGCCAATCCCACCTCGTAGCTGATAAAAAAATGAACAAATTGAATCCGGCCTGATCCCCGTAGCTCGATTAATAAACTACTTATTAGCATTTATGTAAAAAAATTCCAATCCCCCTTGCTCCCCTCCTAATTGCCCCACCAACCCCAGCCTTCGGCCCATCAAAGTACTCGGTATCACCCATTAATTCGCGAGAAAATGATGCCCCAACTCCGCCCCTTCTTGAGATATGATTAATTAAATTTTATTGTTTTTGCAGTTGAAAATCGCGTTAAGTCGCGAACTCATTGAGATATCGGGATCGGGTTTATTCGAGCTTACGCGCTCTGTCAAGCTCTTCAATTTTGCTTTCCACATTTTTTTTGTAGCATCCAAACCGGCTGAGTTATTTTCAATTTCCCGTTGTAGGTTAGATTTATGGGGCGTGACCCCCCCCCCCCGCCCCCCCCCCCATGCGGCGCCCTACACAAATCATTTCAGAATGTCGAGAGGATCCTACTGTATCGATTGGGGAAAAAAAATTACTCGATTTTGTCAAGGGAATTTCGAGCTGTTTATTTCGCCAGGACGACTCCACTACTAGTTGCGTTGCCATTGAGTCAGTGGGAACACCCGTATTTAAACATTAGTGCTGTGTCGCGTTGATGTTGCGTTGCGGTTGCCAGTTGCTTTGGTGAGAACAGGCACTAAGTGTAAAAAACTGTTTTATTTTAGGGGGAGAAATTCTACAGTGAAGTCTTAGAATCTTCGTCGCGCAATGAAATAGTGTTTCACAGCGAACCGATTGGACAATGCATTTCCGATGGATCTGAAGACAAAAATGACAAGCCCGCAAGGATTAATCCTGTCGATTTTGAATTTGTCCATATGAGGCCGAGAAAATCGTGCGTCTATTTTGTGAGAAATGAAAGGACACTTCCGTGTGTAGATAACTAATTCTTTATTCGTGTTATTGAAGGATCAAATAAATGTTTAACTGTGATGTTTCCCATATACATTTTTTTAATTTTATGGAAAATTGCAGAATAATGGAGGACGTAATAGTCGCCTAATCAATAAATCAGCAGAATTTTTTTTATGCTGTCAGAATCATACAAAGGTTTAAACAGTAAACAATGATGCCAAGTCTGTACTGAGGGTCCTAACAGGTCCTTGATATTGCTCTAAAGTTATGAGGTTCAATTATTATACAGTGTGTACATAAAGTAAGGAACAAATTCATTATCTAGGAATCTAAAAATATTTCGGAAAAATCCTCGGACACGTGTATAATAATTTTTAATGGCGCATTTTTTCCCATACAAACTTAATATACAAGGTGGCTCATGTAGTAGATATGACATTATCGACGATTTTTTTAAATGGGAACCCCTATATTTTAGTTCAGATCTGTAATCTCCAAGAACAGCTGATTTCAAAAACATAACACACTTAGGGCCTAAAATTCATAGTTTCGTTACTACAGGGTAAAACAAATAATTTTATTTAAGATATTTTTTTTGGCTTGGGAGGCATCAATTAATTACGTGAGGCGTTTTTAGCGATTTTTCAACCCCCCTTCCCCCAATAAAAGATTTCGTGACATTTGGCTCAATCCCTTCCGCCATCACCCAATTTTACCTGAAAGCCTTACGTAATTAATGGACGCACCATCATTTGCTGTTACTTATGTTTTTCTCAAGTAGGCTTATTTGCTGTTATGTAACTATGGTATTTAGATAATGTCATTGTCATTACATTGTATTTTTCTAGTAAGTTTATTAGAAGTAATAAATTTTATATTAAAACATATTGAGTTACTATGCGTTTATCTTTAACACAAAGAATAGAAATTCTTATGATGATTGGATATGGTGATAGGATCCGTACTCAACAAGAAGTTTGCATTTTGTTTAACACTAAGTATCCAGCAAGACCAATTACTAGATCAACTGTGAGTAAACTTGAAATAAAATTTCGGGAAACGGGTTCAGTGGAAGATATTCCCAGAAAAGGCCGTCCAACTATTCCGGATGATAAGAAATTAGATATTTTATTGGCTATGGAAGAAGATCCCCACAACAGCGTCCGCCAGATTATTGACGGTAGAAAAATGGCACCCGTTTAAAATCCGATTGGTTCATGAGTTGAATGAAGATGATCCAGATCGTAGGATGGAGTTTTGTCAAATATTAATGGAGAGATGTAACTTAGATCCTTTGTTTGTTGAAAATATCATATTTTCGGATGAATCTAGCTTTAAATTAAATGGAGAAGTGAAGCGGCAAAATTGTAGATACTGGGCAAAAGAAAATCCCAGGTGGATGCGTGAGCACCATACTCAATATCCTCAAAAAATTAATGTTTGGGCTGGTATTGTGAAAAACAAAATTATTGGGCCATATATTTTTGACAACAATGTAAACGGGCTAAATTATCTTCATTTTCTTCAGAACTTTCTTATCCCTACGCTAGTTAACTTATACCCTAGTAGAAATAATCCAGGAATTCTAGATGAAAATTTGTGGTACCAACAAGACGGCGCACCTCCACATTATGCAGCAGTAGTGCGCCATTACATAAACCAAGTTTTTCCGAACAAGTTGATTGGAAGACGTGGGCCTGTTGAATGGCCGCCTAGGTCTCCAGACCTTACACCACTGGACTTTTTCAACAACAGAATGCAGGAACATTTCAGAAGAAACCATAAGAAAAGTCCAACAAGAATTTATTGATCGCTTGGGGTACTGTCAGGCAGCAGAAGGAGGGCAATTTCAATACTTAATTAAATAGCTTATTTAATTTTTTTACATTTTTTTAAATTAAAAATATCTTAAATAAAATTATTTGTTTTACCCTGTAGTAACGAAACTATGAATTTTAGGCCCTAAGTGTGTTATGTTTTTGAAATCAGCTGTTCTTGGAGATTACAGATCTGAACTAAAATATAGGGGTTCCCATTTAAAAAAATCGTCGATAATGTCATATCTACTACATGATCCACCTTGTATATTAAGTTTGTATGGGAAAAAATGCGCCATTAAAAATTATTATACACATGTCCGAGGATTTTTCCGAAATATTTTTAGATTCCTAGATAATGAATTTGTTCCTTACTTTATGTACACACTGTATATCGTATCGTTTATAACTACGAGCGATTTTGTTGAATATAGTTTTTACAATAATTGGTAAATTAAAAAATTAAACCTAAATGTATTTCAATTATGTTATTTTATATAATAAACTAGGTATATCATGCTGATGCCGTCAACTTCTCGACATATTCCCTAAACGGTACGACGCCATTAAGTGTTGCGATTCGTAGATTCGCCGCAGATACTCTTGGATTTATATGTGGATTATGCAATTCTGCAATTTGCGTTGAACAGGCGGCAGCAGGATCGCCGCTGGACGCGAGTTTGCCCAACCAAAATTCATTTCCTGGAAGCGCGTTTCCGTCCCAGGCGTATGACACTACCAAAAGTTTACCTGAAATTAGAAAACGTTCATATAATAATAATAGATAAGGGCAGATAATCATTAAACCATTGGAAAGTTACTTGCTTGCAACCATTTACTTTGCAGGAACAACAACCACTCAACCAGAATCAATTTAACGAGATTTCTGCAAATGAAAGGGAGCAACATTTTTCGTGCATTTTGTCCAACTTTTATTAAGATGAGGATCCCAAACAACCCCAAATTAGCAATCAGAACCATCTATGTTGCATCAACTTAATTAAAAAATATGCTGCTTGTTGGCAGCAGCAGATCAATACATCCTTTCGTGAAGTTTTAGCCGTTAATAATAAAGTTTTTTAGTTAGTTTCTTGATATTTAGATTGTCTGACATGTCGATTGGGGTATCAACAAGTTTCAGGAAGATCTGTGACAAAAATTTGAAAATTGTTCATATTTGAAATCGTTATTATTATTCTTATAACATTATTTTTTTAATGCAATTTTTTCATAACGTTTTCCAATCGTTTAACTATACGAATCCAGTTTTACATTATAAAAAAACCAAGTATATTTAGCTAAACGTTCGCAAAAAATAGTGCCTGCTTGGCAACCTGTGATTAAACGCAGCTCTTAATGATAATGATGAAAATAATGTTCGGGTTTGTTCGAGAATTTCCCTTCCTTCTAATTTTATGGACGCTTCCGGCGTCTTCTCTGGTTAATTATATTCTTTATCTACTAGTAAGTAAGAGTTACAGGAAAGTTATCAGAAAAAAATTATTAGAACTAAAAGGTTATTCTAAAAACTTAATAATGTACAGTGTGTTCTTTTTAGAATAACAAAGTCGGTGGAATTTTCCGTACACGCGGCAACGCCGAAAATTTGACATTTATGCTTCAGGTGCGTTTTTATAAGATTTGTGAAATGATACTATCATTCGTTTTCCATATAGGTCTACCCTACCACCCTACCATAGACCGTGAAACAGGGTGGTCCAGAATATGTGGGCAATCTCCCGGGTTTAGATAGAACACTTCAAAATAATAGGAAAAGTTCTTATAATTCTTTCTTCCTACGGCCTCCCCTACAGAGATACGCGCCCATAACGGACGTTCCTGGAAGTCGTTGTTTTTTAAATAATTTATTAAGTACTAGGTGTAATTTAATAATTTTTTAGTAAAATTTTTAGTAGATGAGTCTGCTTGAAATTCGCCCTTTTAAACACATTTGGCTTATTTAGTTTGCGAGGGACGGACTAGACGTAACACAAAAATGTTTTTTCTTGTACACCTTGTACAATAATATTTTTGGATACTTTAAACTTAAGCTGAAAAAAAGGTACTCTTAAATATTTTTGTTCAATATGGTTTTTTGCATTAGTTGTTGTTTCATGTTCATAAAATTCCCTTATTATTGCTACGATTTTTTCACAAGTACTGATTTAAATAAGAATATTTATGCCAGTGTCAGTTTATGGTAGTGTCTTGAAATTTGCCGTTTTTCTCCTTTGTCTTATTAGTTATACTAACTTAGTAATGGAATTTACGTATAGTGAATTTAAATCATATTAAACAAAAATATATATTTTTTCGAAAACAGTTCATTTTATCGACATTGATCAAGAGTGTCTATTTTTCAGCTTAAGGTTTAGAGTATCCAAAAATATTATTGTCGTTCCTTCATCATACAAGGTGTACAAAAAAAAAACAATTTTGTGTTACGTCTAGTCCGTCCCTGGCAAACTAAATAAGCCAAATGTGTTTAAAAGGGCGAATTTTAAGGAGATTCATCTAGTAACCATTATACTAGAAAATTATTAAATTACACCTAGTACTTAAAAAATTATTTAAAAAATAACGATTTCCAGGGACGTCCACTATGGGCCCGTATCTCCGTAGGCGAGGCCGCAGGAAGAAAAATGTATAGGTACTTCTCCTACCTGTTTATTTTAGTGTTCTATCTGAATCCGGGAGATTGCCCACATATTCTGGGACACCCTGCATAGTATATATCTGAGCGGTTGCTTTAAAGTGACATCATTGTTAGTTTACGAGAGATATGTATTTTAGAAGAAATTATTCAGATATCTAAATAGATTTCGGGATAATAAAATGGTTGGTGTAGAGAACAAGTTCCTAACCTAGAATTCTTCTAATTACCTTCATCATTTAAAACAAGTTTTGTATGAGGATTTTTACGAATTATATGAATCGAAATTCCTCCATTTGGATGTTCTGGTATGGGCATCACGTCCCCATTTTTATAACCTCTGCACGATGTAGAATCGATGTAGGAGAAACAAACGTCGCTGATATTTCGTAAAGCACCACCACCAAGAAACCTGAAATTTTGTAAAAATTAGCCAAAACTATTTTGACTGCTAACAAATTGGAAAGTTTCTATAAAAATTTGTCCGATATGGTGAAGATCTTGCCAAGAATGGATTATAACCACATATATATAAACAGTATATCGTCGGCGACACCGCAAAACCAAGTAACTGCAGAAACTAAAATTTTCAGGAAACACTTAAAACTGTATAAATTTGGGTTAAATAATTCGATTTAATAAAAAATAGTTACAACCCACTGGAGTAGTATTATCCCAGTGCCTGGACAATCATTAGTAAAAAATTTGGTTGTTTCTGTTTTCAGTGTTAGATAATTGTTTTTGATATCTAACTTCTGTGCGAAAAATTCTAGTTACGAGGTTTTGCGTTATTAATGTTACAATATCAAAATACTATTAGATGCTTTTAAATAATATATTGTCAAAAATACAAGAAAATAAACTTATTCAGCGCAAACAGTATTAATGCAAACTAATATTAATGAGGTAACGAGTCATAAAATTCATGTACATCTAAGGGCAGGACATTTTTAAGTGCTTGTAGCCAATACAATACACACATCGCATTGGTCTTTCTTAGGTTTGTGGATAAATATATTTTTAATTTGTATTTGTTTCTTAAAATGAGTTAAACTTAGTGCTTTGGAATTATTTATATCACAATAATCTTTATACAACCGGTACACGTCAGTCTTTGTCTGAAACAATGGTTCTAAATACAGTATTTCGGTCGTTGGTCTGCAATAGTGAGATTCTAACTTGGGAAGTTCATGTAAAAATATGTTTAACACTTCTAATGCCCTTCTTATCTGTACAGGTAATCTTGATTTACTGGACAAAGCAGTATCATTACTGTCCAATATCTTATTATTTTCTGCTTGTTTTAACCAATTTTTTACCATCCATTCCTTTAAATCCAAAGTGTTTAAAAACATTTTTTTGCGTATTCGGAGATTTTCACTATCCTTTTTTATATAATATTCAAATGTCAGTAGACGACTGGAATTATCTTCTTTGGGACGTCGAGTAGTTGTCGTCTGGACTAATGATGAAACGTACACATTTTCCAGAAATTTAAAAATATCTGTTTTCTATCATGAAGATTAAAGGTGTTGCAAAACCTATTTTTTGCCTTCTTGCATAGAACAGATTGACATGTTGGTCTCAGTTTTCTTTCTTCCTTCTCGTTTTCGTACAAGTATTTGCCGGTATTACTATTTTTTCTCAAAGTTTTATATTTGCATCGTTTTTCTCTCAACTTCTTATTTCTTTTTCTTAAATCCTTTTCTTCTTTATATCTTTGTGTTTCCTTCTCGATTTCCATAGACTCAGCTTCTAGTTGATCATTGTTGGCTAGATTATGGTTACTTAAAGGGTCATTTTCCAAGGTTTCAACTTCAGTGCCAGTACAGTCGTTCTCTGTATCGGTGATGATCAAAATAGCATCATGAAAATCCAAGTCATCTTCTACTATGTTATTATTTGCAGTTTGGCGGGTCTCATCGGGTTTTATGACGTCGTAATTTTGGATATGGTTCGAGTCGGTAACACTAGTAACTTGAAGAGTTGATCAAACAACCTCACTTGCAATGATTTCGTCGTTACTAGTGTTATCAGCATTTTCTATTAAATCAGATGTGTTTTTTTCTTGATATGAGCTTACAGACTTGTCGAATACTAAAAGATTTTCAAAAAATTCTTCACTTTCTAGGATTTTCTGCAAGTCTAACTCCGAAAGTGGTCGCTTGTCCTCCATGACAAAATCAAGTATCTGCAAAAAACAAAATAATTACTTAGAAAAAGTAATTCGCAAAAACACGTAACTGCATCTTACTTTTAAACTTCATATTTTAAACATTTTCGTTGTACAAATACAATAAATTCATATTTTTTATATTAAAACACTACTAAAGTTAAGAATAAACTTTTTTATATAATTAATTTATAAATAATAACGTACTTACCGATCAGAAATTGAACACGACAACAATACAGGAGTGAATCATATTACAGACTGTTAGATACTTGTTCTTGCAGATGTATTTATTTTGTCTTTCAGATAAGTGGTTTTGAATTTATGGATTTTAAAATATTTACAATTTTTTGCCAGTTGAGATGTTTTGCACACATATCCCCACTAATACAACCGAACGATTCCCGCCAAAATATCATTTTCGAATTTTTGTTAGTTACTTGGTTTTGCGGTGTGGCCGACGATATTGCCAATACGAACGTTCCAAAATACAAAAAGTGTCCTCGCTATGGGAAATGGCGCGGGCCTATTGAGTTTACGCAGTAGGGTGGAAATGTTATCGATCGCGTTAGAGCCGGCCCGACATTATTTGTTTGTTGTTATTCATCGCCATCTGTGGTTCTGGATGCTTTTTCAAATTACAGAATAAAAAGTGGTTCATCCACATTGTTGTCGGTATATTAGTGCTTATAAATTTTAATTACCTAACAACAATTTTTGTAAAGCAGTTTTTAATTTGTGGTAATTCGATTCGCTGTTTGGTAGGTTAGTGACTTGTCTTGTTTAAGATGGAAGGACACAAGTGCATGGTGCTTTTTTGCAAAAGTCGTGGATCAATTCCAGGTATAAAGTATTTCAGGTATGTAGGTACATATATACGAAAATATTTTGCTTATCACATTACCCGATCTTCGAAACCGAATTTCACTAAAAAGCTTGTAAAAAAAGAAGAGAGTGTTACTCGTATACAATATAATGTATATGTGGTCACTACCTAACCTCAAAATTGTTAATGTATTTTTAATTTGGTGCATTAGTAGCTGATAATAATTCCCAAAATAGTCAATATAGTCATTCATTCTTAATTTTTGGTTTAGAAAAAGTGAGGTTAAGAAACATACGACGTCGGATGAAAGTTAAAATAAAGCTCATCGTGTCGATTGTTACAACTATATTCGGACGGAATTTGGCATAAAAAGTTTACACCAATCAGGGCACCATCGGCAGAAATCGTATGCATGGAACACCGTCTTAAATCGAACTAATCGAAATTTTGATTGCAATATTTTTCCTAACTAACCAGTGAAATTAACATTAAAAAAGTTGAAATCCAGTCCTGTCGAATGTTTACTTTCACAAGGAAATTTCCGAACTGCGCAAACTCACAACGCCCCCTTTGATGCCCATAGCGGGGGAAATAATTGCAGATGGTATTAGCAATATACTGTTTATATATATGTGGTTATAACACTGGCCTGGCGAGACTATTTTATAATAAGCATCTCCCATCATTGGCCAAGGCATGAACGCCATAAAAAAAATTGTGGATTAAAGAAGACATACCGTATTCTATCGCAAAATACATCCATAAAAAGGTCCGACTGATGACTAGATATTTTCCATTCGCCCAAACCGATACCGACAACATAGACGTAGGCCATTTTATCGGACTCTCGGGCCCTGTCATTTGCTTCTATCAACAATGTATCAATGGATAGAGCTAATCTTTTCGCATATATATATTTATTAAAGTATTTTTCGTCTCCCAATTTATAATACTTTTTCTCATCTTGAAACTCGCCTTGCGTTTCTTCATAGGTCCTCGATTGTTCGCCATAAAAATTTATAAATACACCTAAAAAATGGGAAACAGTTATTAAGATTCGAGTGTCGCGCCCTACGGTGTTCGGATAATGCGTGAGGATACTTGCATTGCCCGAAAACCCTGTATATTTATTGATATACCCTCCCTGGCACAAAATTCCGCCACCCTGAAATTTTGGTCAAGTTTGATATTTTATAACTTTTTTATTTTTTATGCGATTTTCATGATTTTATTATCAGTTTGTAGATCCATTTATTGTGTTTTTCCTTAATTATTTTATAAAGTAACATTTTTCGATTAGGCTGTATTATACAGGAGTAAATCAAACTGTTGTTTTTTGTCTTAATTTCAAAACACCCTGTAGGAAAATTGAGGTGGATAATTTTATTTACATACTGTTTATTGTAATCTTTGATGTACTCTAAACATTTCGTTCTTTGATTCATTCCATTATTTCATTTATGCTGCAAGCTGTAAAATTTTAAATGAAACGATGTTATTTTTAGAAAATGTATGTCAAGCTATCGGTTAAAAATTATCGACGTGGGCTAAGTACGCGATTATTGTGACAGAGTATTTAACAGTGACAATATTCTTACGTACTATTCACTGATGAATCCAGGGTTTGTTTAAGGTCGCCGAATGGTCGTGAGCAGGTATACATACGTAGAAATTAAAGATATGCTGACTGCATCATATCAGAACGAATCTCATATATTGGCGGTTCATGATTTAGGCGGGTATTTCTACCGAAGCATGCACCAATCTCCAATCTTGTATTTGTTGAAAATGGAGCTCTAATAGCCCACCGTTACATTGAGGAAATCCTTCAAGAAGTTGTTGTTCCATTAGCTCCTTTCATTGGGAACCAATTTACATTAATGCATGATAATGCTAGACCTCACGTTGCACATGTAGTGAGCGAATATATGGATGAAGTTGGACTTCCAAGATTGGAATGGCCCGCATGTTGCCCGGATCTCAATCCAATCGAACATCTTTGGGATCAACTTAAATGGACCGTTCGTCGTCGTCCTGTACAACCACAAGCCTTGCAAGACTTACGACTAGCGCTGACAGAAGAATATCAGGCTATCCCTCAAGAAAGGATAAGTAACCTTATTCATTCGGTGCCAAGAAGACTGCAAGCTGTCATTGCTACGAGAGGAGGAAATCCACGATATTATAATTGTTTTTGTTAATTAACTTTATCATGTACCTAATGTTTGTTTTTCTTAATAAAAATCGACTTCAAATCAGCGTTTAATTTAAAATTTCGCAGCTCGCAGCAGAAATGAGATAATGGAATGAATCAAAGAACGAAATGTTTAGAATACATCAAAGATGTAAATAAAATTATTCACCTCAATTTTCCTACAGGGTGATTGGAAATTGCGACAAAAAATAACAGTTTGATTTACTCCTGTATAATATAGTCTAATCAAAAAATGTTACTTTTTAAAATAATTAAGGAAAAACACAATAAATGGATCTAAAAACTAAAAATAAAATCATGAAAATTGCATAAGAAATAAAAAAGTTATAAAATATCAAACTTGACCAAAATTTCAGGGTGGCGGAATTTTATGCCGGCGAGTGTAGAATAAAAAAACTAAAATATTGTACCATAGAGCAAGGACAGTGCTCTCATACCAAAGTAGATATTTTCTTTAATTATGTAATATCGTTTGATTCACGAGATATATTTTCAGATCATACCCACCCACCTTGTAAAGTAGGGAGAAACAGTCTTCCATACCCTTTGCCCTGAACATTTTGTTCCTTGGACACAACAACATCCTGGTATTCCATAACTTCGGGTCTTGTAAACCTCGGACCTGTGCAGAGATAAAATATTTATAATTTATCTTAAAAAATCCTTTACAGCCTCTACAGTGATTTCAAATAAAATAATTTATAATAATTATGCCGGAAGGGCACAAAAAAGAACATAACTAAAATAGTTATTTATGTATCAAGGGTACTAAGTAGATGATTATTCCCTGAGGGCGACAGTCTTACAAAGCCGAGGTCCTCTGGCCCGAGGGTTCGTAAGTCGCCCGAGGTTATACATATATCTATTAGTACCCGTAGTGCATACAAACTTTTATGTCATACCAGTTCGTTAAATATTTTTTAAATTTAATTTGATTTACCAATTTCTTATTTTTACCTGCGACATTACCTTGACAATATTATAGCCTGCGTTTTTGTTGCTAGGGAGATAACTATTCAAATGTTTAATGTGTCAAGTCAAAAATCAAAAATGGAACAAAATTTTGAAATTCCCGACGAAATTGAAAAAAAGTTTTGTAAAAGCATGTTGTTTGGGGGATGGCGGAAATCCATTGTTGCGTCGCCTAGATCAAAATTAGAATCTAAGTGATCACTATTGCCTAAGTCAATAAGATTATATCCCCTAACTATACCTACAACTTCTGAGTTTTGACTATTCATAAAAAGTTTTTCAGACGGGAGAGGCCTTTTTGCGTTGAAGATAACGCTTGATTCCCCACCTGAGCTAATACTGTCATGATGGGGGCTGTTTGACTTTCTTAAAGTATCAGAGTTATTTACCCTGTTCCCCATATAATTAGGACTGGCAATAATTTCGTCAAACAAGCTATCAAGCACGGCCCCTGAAGGGGGCCTGTGAGGACCCACCTTGCCACCCGCCAGACTTGTCAGATCTGACGCCTCAACTTGACTATGACTTGAGGAGTCAGACATTCTCAAAGATTAGTTGACTTTTAAATTTATTTATTGAAATTAAATAAATTCTTTTATTATCACAACGGGTGATAATATAAAAATAAATCTTTTAAAACATTAAATTTTATTTGAATAGGTAATGGCATTTTATTTTGAAACTACTCCCTGTAGCTTTTATTTAAAAAACTTCTTATTTCTCTCACAATTTTTTTTACTTATTTAAAAGAAAACCGCAAAAATATTTCTACGGCCTGCCTTTAAGTTTTATTTACAAATCGGGGTAGTTGGAGTTTTTCGGATCCGAATTACAAAAGATTTCTTAAATTTACTTATGTCTAATCATTACAAAATCTTTTATAAGTAAAGCTTATAACTTTAATACAGATCCCCAACACGTTACTAACAATTTACAGTTTATACAAGTGGTAACACGTCTGTACAAGTTTTTCCCAAAACTTATTTGTTTAAATCAGCGCCTAATCAATTTGAGACGATTTAGTTTAAATCGGGATAATACCCTTTTGTTCTTTTAAAAACAAATTTACACTGCAAAGTTCAAAAAGTTTTTTGATCAGAAAATTCCCAACAGAGATAATACTCCGAAAACCAAAACGTAGTCAAAATGTTCTACTAAAGTTTTACTGAGTCACTGCCACACAAAGTTTTATGAACTCCCGAAAGAATCTTAAAGGTCAAAGTTTTTGTTAAATAAAGTTCTATATAGTTACTCACTATAGATTTGAACTTGAACAATATCTATAGTTTTCGGCTATCTGCGGTTATAAACTATGGCGGTTTGTCAGGGGGCTCGAATTTCTTTTAACTGTCTAAGCTTTTTGGCTGACGACAGAAACCAGCCTTACTTACAAACGAGCTTCGTAAACAGATAGTCTCATTTATACCTCCCCCACTGACAATACACGCCGTGCAAGCGCGTTCACCCTAAACGCGGTTGAATAAAAACTTTCACAATTGTTCACCATTGGCCGAAGTCCCCTAATTTCGTAATTTATTGGAGATTAGGTTATTCGACTTTTGGACTAGCCTTTCTTTCGATTTCACAACCTTTGTGCAAATGGTTGCTACTTTCAAAACAAAGTGGAATTCAGAATAGTAGAGAGCTAACACCGTATCACCACTCCGGGGTCGCTTTAGGGGGTCTCCTGACCGAAGCCTAAAAACGAGGGAGCGTTTTTCAGTTAATTGTCAAGAGGGAACCGTGTCCTGTATCTTACAACTTAACTTGTCGAGGGCTCTCACTAAACTTGACTTAATTTCCGTCACCTGGGTATTTATAGACCTCAAAAGCTTTCTAATTGGTCAGAATAATCTTACAGCTCTTTGCGTAAAATTCAGGATGACGACAATTTTCAAAATGAGATTTTCTAACTAATGGTCAGTCCTAAAATAATAAGTCATACCTCGAACTGTAGGTAATAGTACTGCCTATTATGTTATCAAAATTTACTTATCTCCAATTTGTATTTTGTTTTGTAATTGAAACATTATTAACATGCATCGAATTTTTCCTTCGCGCCACGTGCCGCAGCAGCGCTTGGCCACGCCCCGATTTTTAAGACTAGGTCTGAGCGGACGGACGGGCGAGTGAACGGTTCTAGATTTCTGGGCCCTTTGAAAGGCGAGATATTTAGATATTTTATTACATAAAATTATTTATTTATGGCTCTATGAAATCTATCTTGCTATGCAGACTTTAAAATATTTTATACAAAGAGACTTTATACCTTCCTATTATGAAATATCATTTCTCCCTCTATTTAACAAAACCCAAATCAATACCGCGTGTTGATTACCATATTTTATTCTTAATTTTTTGATTATTTACGGTGGTTTTTATTGTATAAACCCAGTTTATACAACAAAAGGCTGAAAAGGCAACGCAAAACCTGACACGGAGAAAATCCAGAGACTCATACGACAAAGAATATGACCAATTTTTGAAGTGGATGTCAGAAAATGCTGTAGAAAACATTAACGAAACTGTGCTGTTGGGGTACTTTAATGATCTATCTGAAAAATTTTCCCCGCGCTCTCTGTGGGCTAAATATTCGATGATAAGGAAGACTTTAATGGTAAATAAGAATATTAATGTATGTAATTTTCACAAATTATGCGAGTATTTAAAGAAAAGGTCAAAAGGGTACAAACTAAAAAATCCAGTGTGTTATATAGAGAAAATGTCCTAAAATTTATTCATGAGGCACAAAATTAAACATTTTGAATGAACAAGGTATTATTATTTGGTGTATTTGATGTATTTGATGGATGTCGGCGAAATCAGTCTTTGTTATAACGGTGCCAGAAACCAAAACTGACAAAAAACGAGTTTTCACCATTATTGACGAAGACGAAATCAATAGTTTGATTATATGTCTTTACGGCCACATGGCTGCTCAGAAAAATGCTATTTTTAAGCTTCAGACAAGGCCGCTGTACTCTACAACCTGTTGGAAAAAACACATTTGGGAAAATTCCCTGTATTATTGCAAAATATTTGGGCTTGAACAACCCCGAAAAGTACACTGGTCATTGTTTACGCCGAACGTTGGCAACTCTCTTAGCAGAAGCTGGAGTAAGTATGACTACGCTGAAGCGCCATGGTGGATGGAACAGTACCACAGTTGCTGAAGGATATTTGGAGGATAGCATATCCTCAAAAAATTAGGTTTCAAGGATGTTGGCAGGCGTACCATCTGGATCTCGCATTTCCTTACATAAACTAGAGACCCAGACAATGAATCATGAGTCAACCTTTGCTGCAGGAAATTTAGCTATCAGCGGAACTTTCCAGAATTGCCAGTTCTATGCAAATACAACCAAATGATATATAAACGTAAATTTATATTTTGTTAATAAAGAAAAAGTTAATCGAAAACTGTTTTTTGCGTCTTAATGCCAGTGCGGGCCATAGCGTATACTTTATGCCCGCCCGGGCATAAAGTAAACCATTATGTAGATGGTATCTAAGGTATAAAAACACAATTATGCACTGGTATGATGTAAAACATATTACTACCTATAAGGCCAATGATTATTCCAGATTCTTCTACATCGACACTGAAATCTGGAATCCCGCAGTTGCCCCTTGATCCATTATTTATAAAGTGGGTATAGGAGGAGACGGAAAGTAGCGCTGATAATTTGATTTCGTCATAGGATAAACAATTTTCCAAAATCCTCGGTGGTGTCTCATTATCTTTACCTAAAAATATGTAATAAATTAATAATAAAATAAAAATCCTTTTGCATATTGTCAGAGAATTGTCATGTCGGTATATGTTATAAATAGTGTTGTGATCGCTCCAGCGAAAAACCGCTTGAATACTCGATTATTGAGATAACCGACATCGCTCGATTATTAAAAAAACTGCTCGAGTTATAAATTCAAGCGAAAAATCGTTGCCGTTCACTTGATACCCGATTCTCGCTCGTCGCTGCACGCTGCCCTAAAATGTGCCGATTGGCGACGCTCGGGTTTGACGCTCAGAAGGCTGACACCACATACGTCTTTGTTAAAGGCACATAAACGAAAAGGTGCATACAAAAAAGTATGCCAAATCCCTTAGTGGATTCATCGCGACATGGGTTTTGTTTTGACTGGGACTGGCTAGCCAGCGGCGATTGTAAATTTTTAAAAAATTAAAGGATATCATTTTTTAAAAAATCAGAATCAACTGTTCTTCCTTAATAAAAACTCTAGACTAAGCATCTAAAACTTACAAAACAACCCCTGGTGTTTTATCAACACATTCATCTTAGTCATAAAAATTTCAAGTGATTAGTCGCTCGAGCAATTCACTTGATTATTAAAATCGCTCGAGTATCATTCGAGAAATTTATACAGGGTGTCCCATTTTCGACACTTTTATAGGGTATCTCCGTAATTGTTAGTGCTATTAAAAAAGTAATGTAGGTGTCATGTGCTCTTTTTGGGTCAAACTTAAAATGGTGAAATCAAAATTTGACAATTTTCGCTCATTTAAGAGATACGTGGGAAAATCAAAAAATTGGCACTTTCAAAATTACCCTATATTCTCTTAGTTAAAAGCGATACAGAAAAAAGTTTTATACAGAAGTTTCTTTATATTGATTGTTGAATAATCTGCCGTTTTCAGAATAAGTATACGGGGTCAGGTAAAAAAGGTATCGGACCTAACCTCATGGTTTTAAATAGAACACCCTGTATATTTTAATCTAAAAAGATACTATTTTAAACTTTCCTTTCAAATACATGACACACCATGGATGATATTGGTTTCCTAGGCGATTTATTAAACTCTATTACTTTAAACCACAGTAGATCATGAAACAAAAGCTAATATCCTAGAAACAACTATGGAGGCTATTAACATTTAACGTCAATTTCATTTTTACATATTCATTTGAGAAAAAAACCTATCAACATTTTGAAAAATTCGATATGATATCAGGTTATATTGAAAGTAGAAAAAACGAGGAAATGGCGCAAGAAGTTTATTTTGTTCGCTATCGGGAAAGACGATAACCATTTAAGGACATATTCCGAACATTTGCGATGATTCCCGTTATTTTTTACCTTAATCTGAATCTTTTATTTCGTTTCAAAGTAATAAAGTTGAAATAAATCGCCTAGGGACCAATATCATCCATGGTGTGTTATATATTTGAAAGGAGAATTTAAAATAGAATCTTTTTAGATTAAAATATACAGGGTGTTCCATTTAATAAAATGAGGTTAGGTCCAATAACTTTTTTATCTGACCCCGTATACTCTCTTTTAACTAAGAGAATATAGGGTAATTTTGATTTTGCAAATTTTTTGATTTTCCCTCGTATCTCTTAAGTGAGCGAAAATTTTCTAATTTTCATTTTACCATTTTAAGTTTGACCCAAAAAGAGCACATGACACCTACATTACTTTTTTGATAGCACGAACAATTACGGAGATAAAAATGTCGGGACACCCTGTACTTAATTAAAAAAATAATCGGTATTTCCCAACAATAGTTATAATATGGCTGCTATATAAGAACAATGGTATTTTATATTTATGATAGTTCTAAAGGTAATGATGTTTGGCGAATTCACCCATTTAAAAAACATAACATTGAAGTCAATGTCAAGCAAAAATAATCTTGCAAAGACCGAGAACACACAGGTGTCGTTATATACAGACATACCTTGCCGGGATCATTTTTTTAATTAAATATTTTCTATACCCACCAACAATTCCCCAGTTTTCGCCATTAATATCGCCATCCAAGAGCAAGAAATGATCACATCGCCCACAAAAAACCACGGCTCGCTTTTTCAAAAGTCTATCGATCAGTTGTTCGACTGTAAAATCCTTGTACAGATTCCTTTCGATGTTGGACCCGAAACGTTTTTTATGACATAAAAATTTACCAAATAAGTTTAATGACGTTTCGTGAAGTATGGGATATACTGAGTTGATGTTTCGTTTTAATGTATTGTCCGGAATGCCTATAAAATAATAAATTATTTATTTATTACATTCGCAGTTTGTTCATGGAGAGGAATTTAAAGATATGCAGGGTGTCCGGTAATTAATGGTACATGGAAA
The DNA here is from genome assembly GCA_963991005.1 of Barypeithes pellucidus. Taxonomy (NCBI): domain Eukaryota; kingdom Metazoa; phylum Arthropoda; class Insecta; order Coleoptera; family Curculionidae; genus Barypeithes; species Barypeithes pellucidus. The sequence continues at coordinate 18,644,048 of OZ022565.1, read as the reverse complement.
AACCACAGACTCCTTACGTAAAAATATTAGGATTTAATTATACTTACCTATATCCGAAAGATGATATTAACTGAGATAATGGGTGTTAACGTTAAAACTTCATTTTTGTTTTTCTCTAATAACTTTGAGAGAAACCGACGGTTGTTTACAAAATTTGGCAATTATGGTTTTTTTAGGAAGACAACTTGATTTTTTGTGAAAATTTAATGTACAATGTAGGAGGGGCGCTGCCTGCGGCATTTTTCGTACATTTATTAGGTCATAACTTTTTTGTGCCTCAGTGTATTTAAGTTTTTAATGAAAATAATACTTTTCTCATATTTATTACGTGAAAAAGATATACTAAGTTTAGGTCGCACAGAGTTACCGTTTCGGAGATATATGCATTTGAATTGTTTAGTGCACCCCAATTACTATTAATTAGCAAACAAAATTATTTTCTTATATAAAAATATGAGAAAACGAATGAAATTTAGATATGCAGTTGCTATGAAACCTCCATGTTATTATTTGTTTGTTGATTATTGTAAGATAGCTGTGTGGGAAAATGTTTCATTTTTGAGTTTATCGTAACAATGACATTTGGCAAATTAATAGTAATTGGACAGGGTGCACTAAACAATTTAAATGCAAATATCTTCGAAACGGTAACTCTGGGCGACCTCAACTTAGTATACCTTTCTTACGTAATAAATATGAAGAAAGTATTATTTTTATTAAAAACTTAAATACACTAAGGCACAAAAAGTTATCACCTAATAAATGAAAAATGACGCAGACAGCCTCCCCTACATTGTACATTGGTTCTCTCAAAGTTATTAGAGAAAAAGAAAAATGAAGTTTTATCTTTAACACCCTGTATCTCAGTTAATATCAACTTTTGGATATTAGTAAGTATAATTAAATCCTAATATTTTTACGTAAGCAGTCTATGTTTTTTGCCAAATTTCTTAGAAAGTAATTTTTATTTCCTAAACGGATAAAGATAGGTATAGTACAGGGTGGCCAACTAAGCGAGGTAAGCGGCTATATCTCGGAAACCGTTCACCGTACAGCTTTCGGAAAAAAATATTTATAGGAAAAGTTGGCAAGAGAAATTGCTGGAAATTATTTGCAAGTTTGTAGGCCGGCCGCTAGGGGGCGTAACACGAATAGTAATTTGTTGCCAGTCGATTTCTCTACAATTGGCATAGGTAAGGTATATTGATAATACTTATAAATAAATCTCACTTGTATCGTGAACAACTTTGCTTAACAACTTTTTTCTCTAGCCCTGCAACTAAAGTGGTGGGGGTAACGCAAACATCGATTTGCAAAAAATGCAATATCTCAGGAATGCCTTATCTGAAAATATTCAAATTGGTGTTATTTAAAAGAGCTCTTCTTGCTTTATTAACTACACTGCAAGCGATGTCTATGTCATTTTTACTGTAGTCGCTAGATAACGCTTTCAACAGATTTAACATATTTATCGTTTTTCTCGAAAAACTTAAATGCAATGGTAAATATGTTATTACACCAGTACAGAGAGGAATAAAGGCCAGAGCAAACGGTGAAAACCGCAAGTTCCTATCTTTCTTCTAACCGGAGATATCAATGAAAAATTAATTTATATCCTACTAAATCTCCTGCCCCGGTACTTACATAATATGTTGCAAAAAATAAGAAGGCTTTGGAAACAAAATACATATTATATATAATAGGAGTATTGGGAAGAAATTACAAATTATTCATTTTGAGATCCGTTTCCATTTAATTTTTGAATTTTAAAAATTCCGTTTACTAATGAAGAAGCAGTTGATATCGAGTGCTTTCAAAATGCAGCAATCGCTGAAAGGAGTTATGCATTGCGATATCCAAATCGCCATCATTATGGCAGAAGAGTTTTTCCGCGCTTGGTACAAGGTACCACTGGAAGCTTTCGTTCACTGACATTTCGGAGACGTCGTACTGGCAGAACTGAAGGAAATGTTATCAATGTTTTAGCATATATAGAGTTTAATTCCCATGTTTGTACTAGGACATTGTTTTCCGATTTGGGAATATCACGAACTACCATTCAAAATATTTTAAATGACAACCCTCAATTTTTGTCCCAAATTCTTTGGACAGACGAGGCTACTTTTAATAGCGACGGAAGGGTAAATTTGCATAACACGCATTATTGGGCTACAGAAAACCGTCACTGGATGCGAGAAGTTCAGCACCAAGGACGTTGGAGTGTCAACGTATGGTGTGGCATAATAGGGGGTACAATTATTGGACCCTATTTCTTTGACCAATCACTAAATGGGAACCTGTTTTTGGAGTTCCTTAGGAATGAATTATGTGTTTTATTAGAAGATGTGCCTCTTGAAACCGGACAAAATATGTTCCTGCAGCTCGATGGCTGTCCAGCACATTTTTCAATTAATATGCGAGAATACCTGAATGAGACATATCCAGACCGATGGATACGAAGAGGAAGCCTTTTTCCGTGGCCAGCCAGGTCACCTGACTTGACCTGTTTGGACTTTTATTTGTGGGGACGATTAAAAGATATTGTATTCTAAGCTAGGCCTACGACCAGGAAAGATATGAAGAACAAAATCCAAAATGCAATTCTTCGCCTGCCAATAGCGGAAGTGGAAGCTGCTGTTCTTTCTACTATAGGAAAGGATCAGACAATGTGTGGGCCAGAATGGCAGACAGTTTTAGCATTTAAGGAATCACTAGAATACGTTTTTTTTGGTTTATGAAATGAACGTTTCTTCCCAATACTCCTATTATATATAATATGTATTTTGTTTCCAAAGCGTTCTTATTTTTTGCAACATATGTAAGTACCGGGGCGGGAGATTTAGTAGGATATAAATTAATTTTTCATTGATATCTCCGGTTAGAAAAAAGATAGGAACTTGCGGTTTTCACCGTTTGCTCTGGCCTTTATTCCTCTCTGTACTGGTGTAATAACATATTTACTATTGCATTTAAGTTTTTCGAGAAAAACGATAAATATGTTAAATCTGTTGAAAGCGCCATCTAGCGACTACAGTAAAAATGACATAGACATCGCTTGCAGTGTAGCTAATAAAGCAAGAAGAGCTCTTTTAAATAACACCAATTTGAATATTTTCAGATAAGGCATTCCTGAGATATTGCATTTTTTGCAAATCGATGTTTGCGTTACCCCCACCACTTTAGTTGCAGGGCTAGAGAAAAAAGTTGTTAAGCAAAGTTGTTCACGATACAAGTGAGATTTATTTATAAGTATTATCAATATACCTTACCTATGCCAATTGTAGAGAAATCGACTGGCAACAAATTACTATTCGTGTTACGCCCCCTAGCGGCCGGCCTACAAACTTGCAAATAATTTCCAGCAATTTCTCTTTGCAACTTTTCCTATAAATATTTTTTTCCGAAAGCTGTACGGTGAACGGTTTCCGAGATATAGCCGCTTACCTCGCTTAGTTGGCCACCCTGTACATGTTACATGAAAAAGTTCTAGAATATTCATACAATCCAAAAATGTAACAACTTATAGGGTGTTCCATTTAAAAAAAGGAAGTTGATATTAGCTACGAGTAGATCTGACAACACCGCACGGCCAAAAATATTTCAAATAGATAGCTCATACTCGTTTATATAAGCTACGAGCGTCTAATAGGACACTCACCGTGAATAACCCTGTATATCAAAGCGCGGATCCAGGGGGGGGAGGTCATGGGGGTCATGCCTCCCCTCTCCTCCAACCCATCAATTTAACACGAAAAATACCATATATATATATATCGGTTTGACTAACGCGGCGTGGTAGTACTTTTCGTAATTTTTCCATGCATGATCTCCCCCCCCCCCCCGCCCCCCAAACGAAATATGACCACCCCCCAAACCGAAGTTCTGGATCCGCCCTTGTGTATATCAGACGACATCTTTGCAGAGACGCCGCTAGTGGACCGATATAATAATGTCTCTAACAAAAATACGTAATTTTATGTCCCATTAGCACATACCGAAATTAAAAATAATATATAAAAACATATCGAAAAAAAACATTGAACACCCTGTAGAAAAAAATTATGCCGTTGTGGATACAATATAATATATTTCACACTCTGAAATAATAATCACTCTATATTATAAACAAACATTTAACTTACCCTTATTTCTGAGATATATGCACTTCACCGTCTCTATCGGAAAATCTATAGGAAACGATTCACTATTTTCCATAATCTCATCGACTTCCACTTCGGAACCCGGTGGAGCCGTCGTGAGATTCGACAAACGTTTTATATCTTCTTCCGAAAATATTGGAGCGGTATTAGGCCAATCTTCAAGCTCTGCCATGATAAACTTCTATTACCTTTTGCTTATAATAAATTGTAAATTAAAATTATGAATGAAAAATTGTTTGATAAGCTCATAAACAGAGAAGGTACTAAACTGAAATTGTAAACAACGGATGAATGATATTTACATGATGCAATGTTTGAATATGTAGCGTAGCCTGATGAGGAAAATACAGTCGTGACGTGGTTTTATGTCGGACCATCAGTCACAAAAAAACCAGTGATTCGGATTCGGTCAGATGTAGCCAAGCAGACGGCAGTACCCACTCTCAACCTTATCAACGTCGGCGCAGGTGGCGCGTGACGTCCGTTTAATGGTTTGCATCTATCCTCATTTAACTCATTTAATCTATCTATTTGTTATTCTTATCTAAAACTACCTTAGTGTAGATATGAAGTCTAGAAATCGATTCCAATTTTAATCGATATAAATTGGATGTTACTGCGCAAGCATCGTATAATGCAAAACTCCATAATAGTATAAATATATTTTATTTTATTTAAAATGTATTTAAAAGATTTTCTACCTACAGCCGGAAGAAGAATAACCAGCGTTAAAAGCAAATATAAAGGCATCATTTTGAAGGTACAATGAAACCTCTCATAACGGACCTCTCTAATAAGCGGACAACTCTATTAAGCGGACATTTTTTCATAATCCGGAACTAGGCATATGAAATTCCATGAAATCAACCTCTCTTGGGCGAACCTTCCTTTTGGGCGGACGCGGACAAGCCTGTTTTCATACAAAGAGTGCGAAAACAATCCTTTAAACGGACAAAAAAATTTTTAATGTATTTGGGAGACGAATAAGTACGGTGCAAAAACTTTCTGAAGACAGACCGGCAACCAATCGCGTATGCGTGGCAGCGCGAAAGGACTTCGCCGAATGAAAGTATGTGTGATTCCCCGACAGCAGTCCGCCGTTTATTTGCGAGTTGTAAAGTTAAAATCGTAAACAATGGCACAGAAATGTCGCGTTTTGAGTCTGAAAGAGAATATTGTTGTTGTGGAAGTTTGTAATTATTAATCATTAACATTGATAGCAATGTGCTATTAGAAGATGATAGTGACCCCATTCCTACCGATTATGTGGTCCAAACTGAAACCACATCACTATCTGACGACTCTGATGAAGATGCAGTAATCAAACAAATGTCACCAATTATCAACAAGCCATTAGTATGGTAAAGGAATGATATGAGTATGCAAAGAATAGAGGCGACTATACAGCAATGGAATTGTTATCAGACTTGGAATTACATTTTCTAGATTGCAAGTATAAAATGCAAACAAGTCAAACTAGATTTTTTTAGTACTACACACTAACTAAAACTAGTGTATTTTGTTATGTTATGTTTATTTGTACATACATATACATAGTAATAATTTTGCATTTACATCTCTCTCTATTAGGAGGACACATTTAGACGGTCCCGTAGGTGTCCGCCTAAGAGAGGGTTCACTGTACACATATTTATGCATTTTTTAAAATCTTTATAACAATTATATATTCTAGATCGGTTAATATTATACAGGTTTCAGTGTCTTGACGTATTCGCTAAATGGCACGAGGCCATTATTTAAAGTTGCAATCCTCAGATTTGCTGCGGACACTTGCGGATTTATGTGCGGATTATGCAATTCAGCAATTTGAGTTGAGGATGCGGCGGCAGGATCACCGCTTGCCGCAAGTTGTCCCAACCAGAATTCGTTTCCTGGAAGGGCGTTTCCGTCCCAGGCATATGAAGCGACCAGAAGTTTTCCTAAAAATGATGAACTTAAATATAAATTGTAAGACAGTGGCGTATATAGGGGGCTCAGCCCATCTCCCCCCCCCCCCCTCTCGCCCAAACAGCAATGTTTTAACCAATTTATTCAAAGATGAGTTCGCTAGGAAAAATTTTGATTTTATTAGATGTTTGTTTTAAGTAGATGATTGCTTTGTTCGTTGTTGTTTAAACGCTCAGTATATTTTATGTTCAGTTAAGTCAGAGCTAGTGACGCATTCACCATTTTGTTTCTTGATCAATATTTCGATTCTATTTCGTTTTATCCTAAAAGCGGTTATTTGCTCGTTTTTAGAGACCAATTGCCTAAAGCTTAGGGTAGAAATTAAATTAATGGAAGCAAGAAACGAAATTTTGTCAATTTGCACAAATTTCGTTTCCTGCTTCAATTAGAAATTTTAAAACTTAGGTAATTGATCCCCTAAAACGGGTATTTTCGTACAAAACTTAGAAACGAAATATTGATCAAAAAACGAAAAGGCGAAAGCGCCACTATATGTTTTTATGTAAGACCCCCGAAACAAATTCCTATATGCGCCACTGCTAGGAGAGGTGATTCAACATGTTAAAATAAAGGTCATATAACAAAAAGTTGAAACCTTCCTGCCCCTGTAGCAAGAAACTTTAAACTTTAATTTTTCTTCATCAAATCACCGATATCTACTCTCACATAATGGCACGTCATTAGGGGACATCCTGTATAATTACCTTCATCGTTTCCAGTAAGTTTCGTATGAGGATTTCCACGAATTATGTGAATTTTAATTCCTCCGTTTGGATGATCTGATATAGGCATAGTGTCTCCATTTGTATATTTTCCACACGAAGTAGAATCGATATAGGAAAAGCAAACATCGCTAATATTTCGTAAAGTATTACCGAGAAATCTAAAAAAACAAGATAAAACTGGGTAGATTTAAAAACAAGTACCTAAAACAAAGTTCCAAAAAAGTTGAAATTTTGATTCCTAGTATAATAGTATATTACGTACCGAGGTGGAAAGTATTTCATTTCTGTCGAGAAAGTCGGTAATGAAACATTTCACCGAGGTTTGTATACTATTTTATTTACAACCACATCTAACATTCATTATTATTTTGAATTAAAATTATTAATAAAAGATAAGTGTCATTGTGACTTTTCCATTAAAAAATTAGACAGAAATTTCAAATAACCGCAGGTGGTAAAATAACGTAGGTAATAATACACATCAAGATGGCAAATATCACTTTTTGAATATGGTTTCCATGTCACTCAACAATATATTATTTTAACAACAGAAAAATCAGATGAGGAATTTGATTTTGCTGCTACTCCACCAGAAATTCGAGAAGCAGCAAAAATAGTAGAAGAAGATCTTCTGCCAACTGAAAGCCGCCCGAGATATGACAAGGCAGTTTCAAAGAATGGTGTACGGGAAACAAAGTTCAAAATCCTGGTTCGGAGTCGGCGCTACTAGCTTATTTCAGTGAAAATGCCAAGACAAAGAAGATATCAACGATTGGGTCACAATATTCAATGCTGAGGACCACTCTATCAATTATGGAAAAAGTAGACATATCCAAACACGCAAAGCTATTAGCATTTTAAAAAAAGTGTGTTCCTATATTATTTTGAGATATCAATTTTTAAATAACTTTCCACCCGGGTGGAAAGTAAAAGTAAAAAAACCTCAACTTTCCACCTTTCAATCATTATTACATTCATGGTTGTAAATAAAATTGTTTACGGCTTCGTTGCTAATCAACTCACTGTATTCTTTTGCAAAACACATCCATAAAAAGTCCCGATTGGTGGCTGGATATTTTCCATACGCCTAAGCCAATACCGACGACATAAACATATGCCATTTTTTTGGACTCTCGCGCCCTCTCGTTTGCTTCCAACAGTAATGTGTCAATAGACAGAGCAATTCTTTTTGCGTATATGTAATTGTTGAAGTATTTTTCGTCTGCCAATTTATAATACTTTTTCTTATCTTGAAAATTGCCCTTTAGTTCATCGTAGGTCAAGCTTGATTCGCGATAAAAGTTAATAAATATACCTGAAATAAATTATAAATAAGTAGGGATATATATATGCATCAGCTACTCTACCCCAATTAATTATCGAATGTTCAAAAATGCCCATCAAAATTAATACGCTATTATTTTGTTGGTTGGTTGATTAAAGGCGGGGGTCGGGTGTGCAGCCTTCTGGCTTATTGTGTACCCCGATCTTGTTAAAAATATTTGTTCCTGCTATGAGGTCCAGTAACCTTCTACCAAGTGTGTCATGTGGCAGGTTGTCTCCACGTTGCATGTTCCCGAAGATCTTAAGTCTTTTGCGAGACAGAGATTCGCAGCGGTATATTGTGTGGGAGGCAGTTTCATCATCTTCGTCGCAGAGTCTGCATTCAATGGATCCGTTATTGATTCCTATCATCGTTGAAGGTATTTTCGTAAATGACAGCGGCTTGTTAGCAGACCCATCACCCGTTTCAATTGAGGCTGCGCTAGGGTTAGCATCCCATCCCATTCGATAGTAACCTCGATGGTTTTCCAATTGCGGCCCATGCGTGTACCAAGAGATATGTTGTTTTCTCGACCATCTATCTAATGTAGTTTTCGTTACCTGCTTTGATATCCCAAAGGTCGGTTCAGGGCTTCTGAGACTTACCCAATATTCCAGAGTGATCAGAGACCCACAAGAGCTCCACCTTGTTCCCCCTGGCCGCCAATTCTTTTAGCTTGGTATAGCACTCCAATGTAAGTTTTGAAGTAATCCGATTGGAGTTCAGAACCTTAAGAGCAGCTTGGCTGTCCGACAAGATGTATACCTTTTGGTTGTGGTAGCCCTTTGCAATATTTTGTAGTGCGCATGCTTGTATGGCATGAACTTCCGCTTGGTATACTGTGGCGTAGTTCCCCAGAGGAATGCTTATGTCCATCCTGGGCCTTTACCCAAATATACCTGCGCCCACACCGTTGGCGGTTTTTGTCGAACGACGGGGGTGCTCTATTCGTCCATTGATTGGGGTAGTTTATATTATTTTTATACTTAAACAATTCGAAAAATGACGCACCTGGTACAGTAGGAGCAAAAACATGTCCGTAACCCTTAGATTGCACATTTTGTTCTTTGGATAGGACAATATCCTGATATTCCATCACATCCGGTTTTTCAAACCGAGCACCTGAAAACGAACACAATCAAAACATGGCCAGTAGAGAAATGGAAAATACGGAATTACCCTTATAACAATTTTATTAAAAAAGGGACAAAACATATGACGTCATGTCTTGTAATCGATTTAATGAACAAACTAGGGCATGATCACATTGATCACATTCTTCAAGCACTATAAATTTCGTTACAGAATCGAATAAAGTAATAATGTCGTAAAAAAGTAAATAATATTACCTATAAGACCAATAATTATACCAGATTCTTCAACATGAACACTGGAATAATGTCCACAATTATCTCTGGAGCCATTGTTTATAAAATGGGTGTATGAGGAAACAGACAGTAGTGCGGATAATTTGATTTCATCATATGATAGACAGTTTTCCAAAGTTCTCGGAGGCGTCTCCTTATCTGTACCTAAAAAGATTTACGATACAACAATTCAGAGATCCTTCATACTATTTTCGACTTGTTGAATACTCAGTATTCAACAAGAATAAGTCCTGCTGTGTGGTCCCAAAGACATGAGGTTTCCAGCTGACTGCAGAAAACTTTTCTAATTCTCCCTTGTACCTACCAATTATTTCCCAGCTTGCACTACTACCCATTCCATCCAGAAGCATAAAGTTATCATGTCTACCGCAGAATACGACCGCTCGCTTTTTCAAAAGTCTATCAACCAGTTGTTCCACCGTAAAATTTTTATAAAAATTTCTTTCAATTTTGGAGCCGCGAGAGCCTTGTTTGAGATTTAAAAATTGAATAAATAATCCTAGCGCTGCTTCATGAAGAATGGGATAAACAGAATTGATGTTTCTTTTCAACACATTATCGGGAATACCTGCAAAATAACAAATATTCACTTGAAGGATATCTCTGACTATGTAAAAATTACATCGAAATGTCTAAAAACGACTAATTAAGGACTTAAAGCTAATTAAAATAAAATAAATAATGCAGGCCCGTATTTAAAAAAAGTTGATGATGATTTTACAGTAGCGAAACGAACTAAAATTTTTATTATATCAGACCATAAAGCGAAATAGATTTCCCGAACATGTTATACTAATTTTTCTCTTATTGTACTCAATTTTACATTTTCTTTGGAATTTCTTGACGTAAGGTAGATATCCCGAATTTTCTTTCACGGTATAACTTGTCACTAATTTTCGTAACTTTAGCACAAGTTGAACAAACCTGTATCTTATATACAGGGTGTCAATTTTAAAACTTCCCACCCTTCTGGCTTCCAGAGTAAATACAGTACAACCTCTCATAACGGACACCTCTAATAAGCTGACATCTCTATTAAGCGGACATTTTTTCATCGTCTGGAACTAGGTATATGAAATTAAATGAAAATCAACCTCTCTTGGGCGGACTCTCCTTTGGGCGGACGCGGACAGGCTGTTTTCATACAAAGAGTGCGAAAACCCTCCTTTAAACGGACAAAAAAAATTTTTAAAAGTATTTGGGAGACGAATAAGTACGACGCAAAAACTCTCTGAAGACAGACCGGCAACCAATCGCGTATGCGTGCCATAGAGAAAGGACTTCGCCGAATGAAAGTATGTCTGATTCCCCGACAACAGTCAGCCGTTTATTGTAAGTTTGTAATTTGGTAAGCAATGTGCTATTAGAAGATGATAGTGATCCAATTCCTACCGATTATGTAGTCCAAACTGAAACCACATCACTATCTGACAAGAAGTTGAATGCAGTAATCAAACAAATGTCACCAATTATCAACAAGCCATTAGTATGGTAAAGGAATTACAAGAGTATGCAAAGAATAGAGGTGACTCTACAGCAATGGAATTGTTATCAGACTTGGAACTACATTTTCTAGATTATAAGTATAAAACACGTCAAACTACGTTATTAGATTTTTTAGTACTACATTCTAACTAAAACTAGTGTATTTTTGTTATGTTTATTTTTACATACATATAGACTTACAGACTTGGGACTACATTTTCTAGATTATAAGTATAAAACACGTCAAACTACGTTATTAGATTTTTTAGTACTACATTCTAACTAAAACTAGTGTATTTTTGTTATGTTTATTTTTACATACATATACATAGTAATAATATTGCATTTACATATTACCTAATAACAAATTTCCCATGGGCGGACACCTCTATTAGGCGGCCACATTTAGACGGTCCCGCAGGTGTCCGTCTAAGAGAGGTTTCACTGTATTTACTGGAAGAAAAATATTTGAGGATGTGGGAAGTTTTCAAATTAATAGTTTCCGCGATTCCAATATGATGACGCTCGAATTTGGGACACCCTGTATATGTTTTTAAACTAAGTTCAAAAATAACGTAACTTACCTCTATTTCTAAGATATTTGCATCTCACAGTCTTTATCGGAAAATCTATAGGAAAAGAATTACTATTTTCAATAATTCGATCTACTTCTACTGGGGAACTTGGGGAAGTCGTCTGCTTTGACAACCGATTTATATCGTCCTCGGAAAACTTGGGAGCTGCAATTGGCCAGTCCTCCAAATTTGACATCATCATTCAGTTTGTATTAACAATTGTAAATTTAAAATCTCCTCTCGAAACGCTGTTTTTGTCTAGACCAAATAATACGTTACGTGCAAGTTTATGATAAAACGAAACTCAACTAAACCGTAAAATTCTGATAAATATTTATCTTTACCGGCTGCGGGAAATACGTTGATTCAGTTTAGGAATGTGGTTTCTATCGATATCAATCCTATCGTACTCCCACAATTGTCAAAATAATTTGATTGATTTTTTCTAGTCTATTTATCTCATTTTTCGGCACTCAAAATTAACATGCTCTAGATCAAGCTCGTACTCTCAAGACTAACTAACTCAAAAACTATACAAAATGGAATACAAAAACACCGGTCAAGAGGCCAAGTCGGCTACGCAGCGGTATCGAACGGTTAAACGTCCGCTTAATACACTTGCGTCGCGTCGGGTCGCTTCAACCCAAACTTCCCATTATCCGCATAAGGGCTGAGAGAAAACTACCCTCATAGCTTCTGTTTGACGCAAATATTCGCGGTTACCGAGTTATTTACCTGAAATTGGCATTTTTTTGATATGTCTTACCAAATTAGTTATTTAAAGCTAAATTCTATGATCTGAGGAACTCTGATAGCTATAGGATCAGGATCTTGGCAATGAACGGCACCTTCAACATTCAATACTTGTTTACGTTAAATCTTTAAACATATCCTAAAAATAGGCATTGCACGGTATATACTTTAGAATTATTGTTATCATAGCGTCAAATTTTTTTTTAATACGATTACAGCTTTATCTCATTATAATCTGCAATATAAATGTAATAAACAATAAAATTTAATAACAATACAGGGTGTTACAAATTGGTACTTCGCCACTGGGACTTGTTGCGTAATTATGGGCGCAATGATATGCTGCAAAAGAATCGAAAATAAATACAGGGGCTTTCAATATATTTGAAAAATTCTAAAAATTTATCGGGTTTTAGTATTTCCTGACTTTGTTCGAAGAGATGTCCAAAAATAAATTTCACTTCCTCATTGCTATTTTTTATTCTCGACAAGATGACATCATCAGATCTTTAATACGATGTTTCGTCTTTAGGTCACCATCATCAACTTAATTTTTTTAAATGCGGGCCTGGATTTTTTTGTTTAACTTATAAAAGAGGACCGACATCTACGTTCAGTGGTATACAACAGCTGCTGATTTTGCGACGTTTTGTTCATTAAATTGACCATTTTTATTAAAATACCCCTAGATACGTCTCTGTAATTTAATCTACGTTGCCGCTTCTACCGAAAAATCACAGCAACTTTGTTATTTTAAATGGAACATCATATACTGTATTATTAAGTTTTTAGAATTACCGTTTAGTTCTAATAATATTTTCTTTCTCTTACTGTTTCTGAGATAAAAAAGGGTATTTGTGTCTAATATTGCGAAAAACATGACCTTAATTAAACATTTGTGACATTGTGGTCTGAATTCATGGAAAGTTGAAATTTGGTTGATGGTTTAAGGAATCCCAATGTATTCAATTCCCGCAGAAAAATCGAGTCGATGTCATACAAGGGAGGTTAAAATTAGGTTTATATCCGTTACTTCTAAAAAGCGGTCAATGGCTGTTTTTTTTAATTGAACCCCTGTATGTTATTTTTAAATTAAAATGTTAAATTTGCTTTAAAACGATATATCATCTGGTGCTGGGAAAAACCGATGATTTTAATAATCGAGTACTTGATACGCGAGCGTTTTTAATAATCGAGTGAATCGCTCGATCGATAAATCAATTGAAATTTGTATGACTAAGAAGAATGTGTTGATAAAATACCAGGGGTTGTTTTTGTAAGTTTTAGAAGTTTAGTCTCCAGTTTTTATTAAGAAGAACAGTTGGTTGTGATTATTTTAAAAATTATATCATTTAATTTTCTTTAAATTTACAATCGCCCCTGGCTAGCCAGTTCCAGTCAAAACAAGACCCATATCGCGATAAATCCTCTAAAGGATTTGGCATACTTTTTTGTATGCACCTTCTCGTTTATGTGCCTTCAAGAAAGATGTATGTCTTGTCAGCCTTCTGAGTGTCATACTAGAACGTCGCCAATCGGCACATTTCGGATGGCGCGCGAAGATCGGGTATCAAGTGAAAGGCAACGATTCGATTTTTTGCCTGAATTTATAACTAGAGTATTTCCTATGGAGCGAAAAACTGTTCGAATATACGAGCAGTTTTTTTACCTCGAGCGATTACACTACCTAGCTTTAACTCGAGTGGTTTGTTCGGGTTTGTTCGGGTTTGTTGAATATTTTTAGAAGATGTGCTTGCAGGACGCCACTGGTGTATAGACTAAATAAAATAGCTGGTTTTATATACAGGGTGTCCGCTAATTAATGGTACATGGAAAAACAACAGACTCCTTTCGTAAAAATATTAGTATTTAATTATACTTTCCTATATCCGAAAGTTGATATACTGAGATACAGGGTGTTAAAGTTAAAACTTCATTTTTGTTTTTCTCTAATAACTTTGAGAGGAACCAGGACGAGAAATTGATTTTTTTGTGAAAATTTAATATACAATGTAGGGGACGGGGCGGGCGCTGCTTGCAGCATTCTTCGTATATTTGTTAGCAAATTACTATTTAGAAACAAAATTATTTTCTTAAATAAAAATATGAGAAAACAACATGGAGGTTTCATAACAACTGCATGTCGAAATTTCATTTGTTATATGTTTGTTGATTATCAGACATCGGATTATATGCACTATCAAAATGCCAAAATATGCATGCAAATATGCACTAAAAAAGGGCGAAATATGCACAAAATATGCACAATCAAAAAACAATTTATTATTTCAATTTACGTTTATTTTAACATTATATTTATATGTCATACATATATTCATATTAGTTATTGTTATAATTCTTGTGACAATAAACAATAACATATTTTTCCAGGTTTTCTACAGAAAACTTGTGCCGTTTGTCACTTAATATTAATTTATAGGCTGAAAATCACCTTTCGACGTCAACTGACGTTACCGGGCAGAACTTGAAATTTGGCGCCATTTCTGCAGAGACCTCTTCAGGCAGAGTTTGTCCGGTGCCGTTGATAAATGCGTCAATTTTCTTTATTCCTTCAAGACTGCATTTAATTTGCCACGAACCTTTTGCGATAGTGAACTCGGAAGGGCGTTACTCTGTTCAATCATTTGTTCTAATATTTCCAAGGACTTGCACAGAGGAAGGTTTTTAGTTCCTAGTTTCTCAATTGCATCGGGCAATTTGCTGAAATGTGTTGCAATAAGAGCAATATTTTTTTTGATTGAAGAATCCTCAAATGCCAGCTGGCTTGAATTGATTGCAATTGCGTCTGATCCGTCAAATTTGCCAACTACTCCTTTTATCGCTTCGAAATTCTCTGCATAAAACAATACAGCTTTCAACCAAGTTCCCCACCGTGTTATTATTGGTTCTGGGGGTCGTGCTACGTTTGGTAGTTGCTCTTTATATGCTTGTACTCGCGATGGTGCCTTTAAAAACACTTTTTTAGTAGAAGAAATCAATTTATTGAGAATCCCGAACTCGTTTCTGATCTCTTCCGCAACTCGATGTAATCCGTGGGCTAGACAGGTGATGTGAAGCAATTTTGGGTAGAATACTCTCAGAGCTTGACCAGCTTTCACCATATAAGGCAAACACATATTTTCTCGTCCATAGACGAATCGGGAAATAGTGATCTGATGGAATCATTTATAAACCGGGTGATAGTTGAATGGTTTGTTTTTTCTAGAACCTTGCAAGCAACCAAATGGGGAGTAGAGGGCTCTTTAGATAATTTTCCAACAATTAGATTCGCAATATATCGTCCGCATGAATCTGTCGTTTCATCAGCTGATATCCATATTAGATCGTTCGAGAGATCAGCGCGTATTTCATGCGTAGATAGTTGACAGGTAGTTTTTTCGAATTGTGGATTCTTCAGGAATTATCTGATTAGTGCAATACTTCTTAAGGAATTTTCGACATACTGCGTGTGCGAGGAAGACGTGTCGACAGCATAATACAACCCGAACAAACCCGTATAACTGAAATATGCACTATCAATGAAAAAGTACCAAAATATGCAATAACGCTATAAAAATGGAATTATATGCATTTGCATATGCAAACATGCAAATACATATAATCCGATGTCTATTGATTATTATAAGATAGCTGTGTGAGAAAATTGTTTAATGCACCTTGCTCAATTACTATTAATTTGCAAACAAAATTGTTTTCTTAAAGTAATCTATGAGAAAACAAATGAAATTTAGTGATGCAGTTGCTATGAAATCTCCATTTTCTTATTTGTTTGTTGATTATTGTAAGATAGCTGTGTGAGAAAATGTTTCATTTTTGAGTTTATCGTAAGTTAAGTAACAATGCCGAGACACAATTTATTTTCAAACGCAGAATTGCGGGATATGTTGTGTGGATATGCGCAGGAAAATTTTAACGGACGAGGTGCCCAGAGACGATATTTGGAACAATCCAACAACCTCATTTTAAGATCTTCAAAAATATTTACGACCGATTAGGCGAAACAGATATCTTTCGTCCTAAACGGAATTACAAAAAACTCAAACAGCACTCAACAATCAACAAACAAATAAAAACAGGGAGGTTTCATAGCAACTGCATCTCTAAATTGCATTTGTTTTCTCATATGTTAAATTAAGAAAACAGAATTGTTTGCAAATTAATAGTTATTGGGCAGGGTGCAAAAAACAATTTTAATGCAAGTGTTTCCGAAACGGTAACTCTAGGCGACCTCAACTTAGTATACCTTCTTTACGTATTAAATATGAGAAAAGTATTATTTTCATTAAAAACTTAAATACACTAAGACACAAAAAGTTATGACCTAATAAGTGTGCGAAAAATTCCGCAGACAGCGCCCTCTACATTGTACATTAAAATTTCGCAAAAAAAATCTATTTCTCGTCCTAAAAAAACCATAATTGCCAAATTTTCTAAAAAATCGTTGGTTTCCCGCAAAGTTATTAGAGAAAAACCAAAATGGAATTTTAACACCCTGTATCCCAGTTAATATCAACTTTCGGATATAGGTAAGTATAATTAAATCCTAATATTTTCACGTAAGGAGTCTGTGGTTTTTCCATGTACCATTATTTAGCGGACACCCTGTATATCCTATTAACACATACCAAAATAATGATTTTAAAAAATGTTTAATAATTAATCTCATCGCGATGATCATTGCAAATGATCTAAGAATCACACTCTGAAATATTAACACGTTATCAAGGCACACCCTGTATAGGGATAAATGTAGTAAACATTTTTACAGACAAAAAATTATATTTAATTTATAGATGTGACATATTATTACAAACATAACTAGGTTACTTATTGGGTTTATACACTATTCTAAATTAGATGCTGCAACATCTATTAGGACATTTTCACATCACTACGTAAAAAATAACACACTCTTAAATCGTTAGTTTTATACTTAAATCAGGTTTATTTCAATTCCAAATTAAATAACAAAAATCAAGTCAAGTCGTCAATCAGTCATCGAATTTACTTCGTTTCAATTTCCTCTTCTTTCCTGAGATAATTGAGAATCTATAAAAAAAAGTTAGGATCAAATTTTCAGAAAAAGACATATACTAGTGTTAGGTCGGCAAAAAATTTGGATATAATTATTGATACAGAATTAAGATTCAAGGAACATATTAAAAAGCTAATTCAAAAGTCTTATTTGACTTTAAAATTTTGTATAGCAACCGTTATTTTCTTTATTATGGTTTGCGTAAAATGCTTTGTGAGTCTCTCTATGTTCTATCTAGCTTTAATTACTGGGATTTTATTTATGGTCCGTGTTTGGGTATTTTGGATAGGAATAGGGATACAGAAAGTTCAAAATACTTGTTCTCGTCTTATTTTTGGTCTAAGAAAATTTGATCATGTTTCACATACATTTAAAGACCTTGGATGGCTCAAAATGCACAATCGCCGATCTCTCCATTTGGGTAATTTCTTTCATGGGATTTTGACTAACCCTGTTGTACATTTATCTATAAAAAATAAGTTCCAATTTCGCGATGATATACATTCACGTTTCAAATTTTCTAATAAAATTACCAAGTGCCATGTTTTAGAGACCATTTCACTTATAATTGTATTAAATTATATAACAATTTACCGGATTGTCTTCTTTTTCTCAACTCTAACAAATTTAAAATTTTGTATAAGAAATATTTGCTCAATCTCCAAAATTCCTAATTGATTTATTCTATTATTATTACTTTTTTTATCGGGTTTGTTCGCGATGCGATATCTGCTTTAGTTCAGTGTTTGCCTCTATGCGGGCTAGTTTTATTTTGTTTGGATATATCAGACCTTTGATCTTAACTTTAACTATTCCTATATTTTTTTGTTCTTTTTTTATTGTATTCAAGTGATTTTTTTTTTCCTTTCTTTTTTATTTTTCGTTTGGGTTGTTTGGGGTTCAGTGGAGTAGCTTTTGGCTAGACTGCGCCTCGAATTGACACCATATTATTTATATGTACTTACTTGTATTTCACTTATTTAATAAAAGGTATTTATTATTATTATTGTTACTGTTTGAGAATTCTACAATCCAGTATCGACGTTGCCGAATTGTTCTTGATTCACGAGATCCAGCGCGATTTGTTATAAACATCTAAAATTACTTTCTTTAATAACTCGAAAGGTTTTGATTTTAGAACAACGTCCAGTTAAGATTTTACATTTTTTCTTTCCTATAAAATCACGTTATCAGGTTTTTTATAACTTTAATTTTTTAAGTACAAACCTCGATTTTTTATTTTATTTTTGACAGTATTATTGCCCAAAATACAATGATGTGTCACTCAATTAGTTACTTTAGTTTCGGCACAAATTGCATATCAAAGCTTGATCACCGTCCCTGTATTGGATTATATTAGACCCTCCAAGGAATGATTCACTAGTAATTTTTCTGTCGACGAGCGATTAAATACTAACTTACACTTGCCAGACAAAAATATTTTGCTTGTCAGCAATCAATCTTTTAGCTATTTTTAGTGTTAAAACCAAGGATTTTTAAATCAAGGAGGATACGACTTTGATTCACATTCTTTGAAGAATAAACAATTCACATTCTTAGGTAGGTTGTAAACAACTTCCAAGAAAAACAATCGGAGAGCTCTGAAAATTAGTATAATTTTTCTTTGTCAGACAAAGACATTACGTCGCGTTCGAGCATTCGGAACGTCATTTTTAAAAAGCCCTTATTGGAACGACCGTCTTTCATACCTGCTTTCACGTTTGACACTACCGTTTTAACGACTGTCATATTTGTCGTTATTGTTAAATACAATTCTTTGTTTTTCAGTGTTCGTATGTTAAATTTAACTCAATAAAGTAAGACTGTGCCGTAAACTGTATAAAAATATAGCCTTTTGAGTCACGTCCGTCGACTGTTTGATTTTCCTAACCAAAACATATAAAACCGATCAGGGGTTAGAATGAAGAAAGAAACAGACAGAAGATAAAAAGAGATAGAGGTCTTTTGTGTTGTGTTTAGTGTCGTAATAACAGGCGTCATATTGACGTGTACAAAGCAGATAGAAATATCGGGTACATGTGTTTCAAGTCGATGGTTAAAACAATACTGATTTTATTTATGTTTTAGAAAGGACAGTAGAAGTTTTTCGTTTGTTCAATAGATAAGTTCTTACCCATTCTCTGACAAATCTATTCATTTGCTCGTATTCTCCCGGTGTAAACCTGCTGTTTCGGAAGACTCCTGCTGGAAATCCTGCCATTAATGGTGCACTTTTCGAACCTACAAATATTTATTGTTGTGAAACGATTTTAAATAATAATTAGAACAAACCAGATATCTTTGGTTTGTTCGGTTAGTAAATCCAGAATTAAGTTAAACAGAACCATCTGATTTTGAGGAAAGCATTGCTCCCAATATCAGTAATGTCACCACAATCAAAAGGATATAAGATATTGTTGCACCAGCAACTATTTTTACCTGTATATGCATAAGCCGGATTCTCAGTGTCCTGATGTAAGTTGTTCTGGAGAACTTCGTCGTTGCTATTCTCCGATTCTGTCCTTTTCCCCATGCCTCCATAACAAGAATGGCCGAAGGCAGCGCAACCACCTACAAGAACAAAAAATAACCATATAATGCACGCTACATAGCAAAAGGGCTTTAAAGTTTACAGCAACCTGGCTGTTTAATGTAAGTTATTTTGATGTTCTTACATCTATTAGAAAAAAATTATAAAGCAGTTTTATAATGGGTATAATTTAACTGGTTAGCAAAATATTCTTAATTTGCGAACAGAAAAATGTAATCGGTCAGCCAAAATGGCTAGTTGATCAGCAACTTATGGACAGCAAACATTTCTGAATCGGTCAGCAATGAATGTCATACTAGAGTGCTCGAAATTATTTTAGTACGCAAATTAAATATATAAGCTGCTATGAGCCATCCACTTTTAATCAGATATTGGTAAGCAATCAGCGGGTAGCAAAATATTTAATATTGGCCATAAAAAAAAGCAATAAAACGTGAAATAGTTACAGTGCCCTGGGAAAACAAGTGAAAACCCTCCCCCGCTACACCTTTTGTAGCCGATTTCCTTTTGTATTCGACAAAAGAAAACACAAGAAAGTTACATAAATTGACAGTGCCCTGGGAAAACAAGTGAAAACCCGCCCCCGCTACCTTTTGGGCCTTGACTGCTACACCGACTGAAAACACACGCACGCAATTAGCTACTCGTACCACGAGACTGCTTTCGCTCCGCCCACAATAACGAACTTTGCCGATTATGCAAAACAAACGCAATCCAATGATTTATATTGATAAACCTTCTTTTAATATGCAAACGTTTGAAGAGACTGCTTCTAGACATGTTTTTTTCTACTGACCAATTGTAAAATCTTGCTGACAAAGTAATCATTTTGCAGCTCGACTGTTAATTAAGCGAACACGTGATATTACAAGCGGACTGATATCGGTTAAATTATTGACAGTTTGTAGAATTTTTTGCAAAACAAGTGTTGAAGCCCGATTTTTATTTATTGCAAGCAAAATCTTTTTATGCTGATGAAATGATTTAATGGCTATTTTTTCTGCGGACCAATTTTAATAACGGCAAACCATTTAATTACTTCTCTTTTATAATTTAGATGCAAGAACATTCCTACAGGAACGTACTAGGGATATTTTCATGAAGATGGCCAATTTAAGAAACAAAACGTCGGAAAGCCAGTAAGTGTAGAACGTAGATTTAGTTCCTCTTTCATAATTTAAACAAAAAAACCCAGGCCCATATTTGAAAAAAAATTAAGTTGATGATGGTAACGCGAAGACGAAATGTCGCATTACAGATCCGATGATCCCATCTTGTGGAGAATGAAAAGTAGCAATGAGAAAATGAAATTTATTTTTGTACATCTCCTCGAACAAAGTCAAGAAAAAATAAAAACCGAAACGCAAAATTTTAGATTTTTCCAAATCTTTTGGAAGCCATAATTACCCAACTTTGCCCAAATTTAACCGACTTCGTATCTCTTACCGTTCCCGAAATCCCAATGATCAAGGAGGAATTCGTTACACCCTGTAGGTATACTACCACGTAATATTTATTTCGTATCTAAGAAATCCAATTTCATAAAATTCTTATAAGAAATTGTTCGTTCCAAGTAGGAAAACCTCCGAAAGAAATATCCAAATTGAATTATAAGTGGTAGAGGGAAAATCATATGTATATTACAACTTTCAATGAATTGTGAAGAAAGTATTTCTATGGAATGAAAGGAAAACCGATGTTTTATAAGTATAGAAAGTAAGGTATAGAAGTTTAAATTAAATAAGACATCCTATTGAACAGATCTTATTAGTGCTAATAACGTACATTTCTTTTCTTATATTTATCAATTCCGCTAGCGGGTGGAAGAGTGCGGAAAACAAATAATTGGGAAAACTTTCGAGTAAGTTACATTAAATTGAATCGCTTGCTAAAACTTTTCGAACAAAGTAATGGAATTGGAACATTTCGGTGCATCCTAACAGTTTGTTTTTCTAAAATTAAAGAAAATAATATACCTCAACTGCATTCATGTAATCCGATGCTGACGCTGCACGAGTGCCCAGTGGTCATGTTTCTTATTTTGCATTTCCAATTAGTGTAGTTTTACATAAGTTGATTAAAATAGTTGTGGTGGACAAATTAGTAGAAATTATAATGTAAACACGGGCGTCGCTAGAAAGTTTTGCTTTATAAACTGAAAAACCAGGACGCCTATGGTAGTAAAAAGGGAAAAAGCCCGCTGCGCCCTAAATACACACCTAAACTTTGTCAATAATTTATAGTAAATACTAGAAAAACAAATGCGGTAAGATGTGAATTCAGATAACTTGACACAAATTTTGGCGAATTATCGTTATACTTAATTTTAAAAGCACGACATTTTTACTTAAGTCACGTCAGACGTCAGTATTTTTTTTTCGAGGAGAGTTTTCCATTTTCTGAAGATTTTTCAGGCCTTTTAAAATGATCCCAGTTTTACGACCTATATACAAAAAGGGAGAGCGGTAAACAAACCAATAGTGGCGTCTGTGAGTCAGACAAACATCGAAATATTTTCAGCCGGAACAAGAGTACCTCCCCGCCCCCCTTTTTCGAGGATGCTGAACACGATGGCGGCGTCAGAATTTCTCATTTGGGTTGCGCAACCCCTCGAAACGGTCAAAAATCGCCCCCCAGAGGGGTTAAACGCACTTCAAGAGGTTTCCCAGCAGAGAAACACACTTTCCTTCCGTCTTCGAGAACGCTGAGCACAGTGGTGGTGTTGGAAATCGCGTCAGAGGTAATATCATTGGGCGAGGGTTACTCTTGCTCCGGCTGAAAATATTTTTCGGGCTTTTTTCCGACTCACAGACACGCCACTACAAAGAATAACTGCATATTTATTTTAAGAAATATTATATTTATTTGTATTTTAATGGTATTCTACGGTTGTAATGCCAAATATGCAATAAAAAAAGTTAATTATTTGTTAATACTACAACGAGATCTCCTGAGTGTCCTGGTCAGTTGTATTTCGTATTTTTCACATAACCTTTCATAATTTTGAACCAAAAAAGCTTCTCTCGATTAAAACGCAAGTAATTGGTTTTTAAGTTCATTTTTCAGTTAAACGGAAAAAAATTATTTTTGATCAATAAATCGAAAAAATTTAATTCACTGAAAATCTACTTTTAATTTAATTAATAACGGTGCCTAAAATTTCTTTATAAATTTATTTATTTAGCAGCTTCTGATCCGCTATATTAGAACTTTTCTAAGCGAGGCTAAGCTTCGATTAAGAGAAATATTTTCGAAGACAATATCCTACCATGCACCGCCGCGAATCGGGAATTTACTTTTAGACTTTTGCCGATTTCAAAGAAAATATAATTTGTGTTGGGCAGTGGCGTAACTTCAAAAAATGGACCGGGGGCAACAATTTGAGAGAGTTCCTAGTATTAGTAGGGATACCTATTGCAACATCCTGTATAATATACAATAACATTGTTTCATTACACGCAATGGATTTAAACAACAACTCTAACCACATCAATTTCTACACATAATAATACGGTTATATATTATAACTTCGCTTTTGATAAGCCACATAGCTAACCACAAATTTTCAGGTTGTTAGTAGCTCAATTGTAATGATTATGCTACTACGTAACTAACAATATTTATTGAAGATATTGATCACGGCTTCACCTTCCATGCGTTAATAAAGCTTTACGAATTGATGATACAAGTAAGAAATGGTTAATTTCTATTTAAATACGGGTGTTGGGTCAAATTTTGTTTACATGTAACTTTCAGTAAATCGGAATTAAAAATAAATAATCTCAAAAACACCTGTTAATTTTTTAATAGGTTTCTTATAGTATCTAATTAAAGGAATTATATATGTCCGCGCAAAAGATCATCGTCACAAAGATCTTGGTCTATTTTTGTATAGCATCGATTTTTTTATAATTTAACGCCCGTCACATGGCTAATTTTACTCTTCTGAATCATATAACGCCAATATTTAGGACTGAATTATTTTAATCAGTCATTATAACCATTTTTTATTATTTATAACAGCCCTGTCTTATATTTGCTTAAGTTTAGGAATATTCCTTATAGAATGTTAAAATACTAAGAAAAATAGTCATATTTTTAATCTACCTAAGGTGTAAACGAAACTTGCACATCAAAATATATTTTTTCTTAATGGTTTATAAATGGTTAATAAAAAATATTGTATATAGCTTCGGATAACAAATCGTCACATCAATGTATCTCCTGTAACATTTTCATGCATGACCGGCGATACAAAAATGCACAAATTCGTGGATAACAGCTAATACAAGCTATTTCTTAAACTTTTTTAGACTGAAATGAGTATATGTACTCAATAGAATGACTTCGTGTAGTATTTTTCCCTTAATTAAGACTACTAGGTTTGAGTTAACCGGCGTGACCGGCGATACAACATAAAACATACTTCTGGTAAAAAGTAGGCAATGTTCTAGTTTATACCTAAATAGACATAATAAGGAACATACCTAAACAGGAGCACGCTTTATACAAATTCAAACACATACCCTCATATTTGTAAAACTATTAGGCCGACCTGTAGTGGCGTTATTTATAAGCAATTTCTGCCGTGACCTGCGATACATGCAGCTGCGGAGACGGAACTTCTGGTTAATAATTGCGTTAGAGAAACTAAACTGTTGATATTTGAACATTATTTTTTCAATACAAATTGTAGTAGGAGTGTAAAGAATTTATATATAAAAGTAACTTTAGTAAAATTACGTGAAATGTAAAAGTAAGAAATTATTGACTGGGGACACGTGACCGGCGATACATTTTTAAATTCAAATTTGAATACTGCAGCTATAATCTAAAAAAGAAGTTTTAAAATTGCCTTCTAATGCAGGAAGTAACATATATTTCGCAAATTATAATCGTTTCTACAGGCAAATAGTTTATTTTAGTAAGTTATATGCTAAGGACTGAAGGTTGCCGGTAAAAAATTTTTTACGCTGTTATGGATAAAGTTTACATATTTTTTTTTTAAATTGCATACTTATCTAATTACTTAGTTAAAAGCCCTTAACATTGCCCCACGTGCTGCCACGCCATCCACGTCTGCTTTCACTTAACAACTGTAGGTCAGCGATAACGCCAAATCATTACACGTTCCTCAAAAAGGAGGATGTTTTAAAATTCTAAAGTTAGCTTAGAATAGCTTAGACTTTTTCGCCTGTATCGAGTTAGCAAATTAGTTGATAAATAAGCAAAACATAAGAAAACATAACCATACCTAAATTAAACGTATAGTGACAGTCTTAACAATACTAATTACTGCCGCTTCTTCACATCATGCATAATTCATATAATTTGATGAGCCGTTAACAATTAGGCATTAACCAAACAGTCGTAATTTTGTGCGAGCACCTGTTTATTTAGGTCACAAACAGAACACGAGTTTATAGAATTCAACGTCCCATCATATCCTTAAGATCAAGGTGTTAATATTTTCACTAGCAAATAATTATTAAAGGTTAATTATGCAGGGTGTTATGGAAATGACATATTATATTTAAACCGGCAATTCCTGAGATAAAGACAAATTGAAGAAAAATAGCCATAAATGGCGCTTTCAGTTCATTCAGCGCTAAAAGGGACCTGACATCAAACCAGAAAAACACCTGTGTGGCACTGCGATACATGTAAGCAATCAAGGAATTCTGGACGGTGTTGTCATATGTACACCTTAAACTCTTTAGACAAAATAAAATAATTTAAACACTTTTCATTCTGTAATACCTTTTTGTACAATTAATTGAAGAACATTTACGACGGACTATATTTTAAACAACCCGAAAATCATATGGAATAGTAATAGCCACGTACGTCACTAGGTCAAATGCCAATGACCTCTTGACGCCTTACATCGACTGAGCAAAGTAGTTTCATAAAGCGCCGCACGCGTGCGTCTTTTAGTTGAAGACCAACCAGAGGCCGGATACGTTGTGTCTCGTCAATCACCAACACACTCTCAGCAATCCGCTCTATTTTTTCGTTTTATGCGTGTATCTTGCCCGTCCATAAATGAATATTGTTTTTATTGACGCGTTTCTTCTGGACGTCAAATTTAGTCGCGTGTAATAAAATCTAATGATCTATAGTATAATCTGTATTAATGTATTTTCAAGAGCTAGCTATCGGTTCTATTTCACTATTACTGTGTGTACATAAAGTGTTTCCAGGAGTATTCCCATGAAAAAACTGATTGTGTTTGTGCCCGGATTTTCTCGCTCTTTAGGTATAAGGATAGATACAAGTAGGTAGAAAATAATTTATTTTTATAATTTTATATGGAATTTCAGTTTTACATTCAGTTTGGCAACATTGCCATTGGCTCTGGGTGAAATGTTGTACAGTAGCGCGGACTGACCTGTGAGTAGGAGTGTTT
Source organism: Barypeithes pellucidus (assembly GCA_963991005.1). Lineage (NCBI taxonomy): Eukaryota > Metazoa > Arthropoda > Insecta > Coleoptera > Curculionidae > Barypeithes > Barypeithes pellucidus. The sequence continues at coordinate 18,617,654 of OZ022565.1, read as the reverse complement.
ATTACCCCACTTTTAAAACGAACGATTTAAAAAAAAATAAAATATGTAGCGCTTCTCTGGGCCGGGGTAAGATTGAACGTGCGTCATAACTGTACATCAATATCCAGTGGCGTAGCAAGGGATTGGGGGGGGGGGGGGGGGGCACTCATAAATTAATAATTTTAAAAAGAAGTTTTCTATTTTCAAACCGGCATTAACATTCCTTGTTATTTAATTTATTTATTGCCGTCTGTGAGTTGTCAAAAAATTATCTATTATATTAATTCATTTACTTCACGTTAAAAATACAAAATCATTAGATATATAAGCCATACTTAGTTTATATTTTTAATGTTAAGTAAATTAATTAAATTAATATATAATAGCGTAGTGCTTTGTATTATAGAATTGTTAAAATTATTTTTATTATATAGAAAAATAACCTTAAATTGCGCTTTGAATTATTGTACGAAATATACACTTTATATGAAACCTGAAAAGTTACGTGGCCGCTACTGAGGACGTTCGCAATCAATAGTTTATTGAGGCGGTGTTGTCATATATTGCAACACAGAATTGTAAACGCACGTGTTCAGTTTTTGACAACAAGACGTCTTTGACCCGCGTTGTCACTTCTTTTTCAAACTTTTTAGGGAAAAATAATGCAATTTTAAGGTACATACTATCTTACCTTCGATCTTATAATTCGTTTTATAATTAAATTCCATAAAAAAATTAAACACAAAAGGTATGTTTCGCAACAGAACCAACAATAGGTAATATCACATAAATTTGAAATCACATCACAATATTTCTTATTATGAATTATTTCACAACAGAAAACAAGTCGGGTATGCTACAACTGAAAAAACGTTTAAAATTCGTATACATCAAGCACGTGGAACCCTCGACAGCGTCATTTCACCGCAGAGTCTCGAGAGATACTGAAGCAACGATAGCCGCGCGCGGCAGGTATCCAAGCAAGGGCGAAACATGCGGTGTGATCTGAGAGCACTGTTAGTATACTCTAACTCTTTCTCTAGAACACCCTAGTAGTCACCCATTTAAATATAATAAGTAATTGGTTGGCCCGTATTTAAAGAAATTAAGTTGATGATGGTGACCCAAAGACGAAACTTCGCATGAAAGATCTGATAATGCCATCTTGTGGAGAATAAAAAGTAGCAATGAGAAAATTATTTTTGGACATCTCTTCGAACAAAGTCGTGAAAAAATAAAAACCGAAACGCCAAATTATATATTTTTCCAAATATTTTGACAGCCCCTGTATTTATTTTAGATTTTTTTGCGGCATATTATTGGGCCCATAATTACACAACTTTGACCAAAATTAACCGACTTCGTATCTCTTACCGTTTCCGAGATCCCAATGGTGAAATATTCGCAACACAGGGTGAAAAAATGGATATTATATTATATTTAAAAAACCAATTTATTTTCAACAAATTCAGGGATCCTAACGAAAACGGAGAGCTGTAACTTGTTATAAATGCAATTGTCGAAAACATGTTTAATTAAGAATCGAAACTTTTAATTGGAGACTTACGGTCGGGCATGATATTTTCAATTTAAATTTAATTTTGGCAGCATTATAGGTCTAAATTCGTTTGTTAATTAACGAGAAATTAAGTTCAACGCTTTAATTTGTTATTGCCTTAAGTTATCATTAAAATAAAGCCAAGAGGTTTAAAAACAATCGGTAACAATTTCCCCGAGCCCAAACGTTTTAATTTTTCGCATCTGATGATTCTTCACACCCACAATTAATTTTTTTCAGACCGTCTTTATAATTATTTTATACCGGGTGATGCTTCCCAATCCTAAATCCCATGTAATTAGGCGGCTAAATATTGTCTCCCCTGTACATTTTATAGGAAAACTGAATTATAATTTCTTGAAGAGGTCGATATGGTAAATCCATGTACCGAGTTTGCATACATTTTGGTGAGCCAATCCTTGGCTATTCAATTAAACGTAATGGCAGAACCGCGAAACTCTCATCGTTCAGATATTACAGCAAACGGCAGCAAAGATTTTCTATGCCGTTATTACCAAAAATTGACTGAAGCTGATCATAATGAATAATGAAAATATTGTCACTGACACTAATTTTCGTTTCGTCAATGTGAAAATTTAATTTGCTGGTGGGTGTTTACTGTATTACCTGAGTCTATGAGGTTTTGCCATCAGGTTTAATTGAATAGATTAGGATTGGAACACCAAAATGTATTCAAACTCTACACATGGGTTTGCCATTGTGGCCTCTTCAAGAAGTTATAATGCAGTTTTTTTATAACATGTACAGGGAAGACAATATTTATCCACCTCAAATATTACACGGGATTTTCTATGTTCAACTTAACGATGCCATGTCCGGTATAACAATTTGTCCTAAAACAAGTTTATCGACAGCCGGAAATTATAGCTTTTAAAGCTTTTTATATCAGATCCTGTAATTGACATCTAGGTAAAAGGTTAATATAATCTGATAAACGGTTATTATGTTCGTTTTTTTTATTAAGGTTAATTAAAACAATAGATTAATAAATCCGATAACGAAAGAAGTAAAATAAAATTCGTGACAAAATTAAATTATAATCTAAAAATACGAAATCGATATCCGTACAAATTACAAATGTTTGGTAATGGGCGGTTACTAATATTGTTAAATTTTTTTAACTTTACAAAACTAACATAAAAAGGATACTAATAACTGTACGAAGGCCGATGCCAGGTTGCAAAGTCACCACCTAAAACCCAGTGGCGGTTCTTCCACAGGAGCACATGCGCACGTGCACCCCCAAAACGAATAAAAAAATATTAATTTATATACATTGAATACTTATTATTTCTCATATAAAGTCCGACCCTCCCTAATATTTTATCGTACCGTCAACCAAACTGTATATTATAGGCTATCGATCCGGCAATCGTGCCTCGGCCGAGGTTAATAACGATTATGACGAGACTTGCGCGCATATGCGATTAAGTATGTGGGGCATAATGCAGTTTCTCTGTAGTAACAGGTGGCGGTAGACAGCGGGGGATAGCGGGGCTATGGCGATTTAACATGGGAAAGGCGCACAATTTTAGTGTGCGCCGCGACGTAGTCTGTTCGTGCATCTAGTTAGAAATTCGACCGTGTATGTTTTAATATTTTAATATTATATATTTATTAAGTTAAAATGAATAGTTTGGCGGTGGACTATTTAAAAAATAACTTTAGCTCTTTGAGTTTGGAACAAAAAATTGAAGTGAAGAATGCGGGAAAACCTAAACCCGAAATTAATTTAACGCAGACCACAAAGGATAAATCTAGAAAGTTTAAAAATTAAATATATGAAAAAAGATTTATAGAGGGTAATTCAAACTTTAATGAGGCTGTTATTGATCGATTTTCTACAATTATGAAACGAGGAACGGACTTTATGTTTAAGCCCTATACATACTAAGAAAACCTTTCTTATTTTAAAAAAAAGTTGTATTTCCTTGTGTAAAATTAAAAAATAAATAAAAATATGTTTTACCTAACGCATTTTCTTGTTACTTCTTTTCTTTCTACATCTAAAACGCCTAGAAAGTAATTGTTTCGTCATTACACAAAAATAAAATTTTAAAAATAATTTCACCATACTTGTGAACCCCTCTATCATAGGTCACGAGCCGCCACTGGTCTTATATTCTAAACTCAAATTTTTGTTATTATTTGGAAGTTGTGTGTTTTATATTCGGATTTCGTCATTTCTGCAACGGTCATTTCGGCAACATTGAGCCGGAAATGACGTTGCAGAAATGACATAAAATACCATAAATATACTCACAGATGAACACAAACCCGACAAACACTCGATTGAACCCAAATAAATTGTTTAACATGCACTATATACTGTGTTTGTTTTTTTATTTTGATTAATTTCATAAAATTGTGTCATTTCAGGAACATTTGTGTCATTTCAGCAACATTTGTGTCCCTTTCTGAAACACTCTTCTTTGTTAAATACATTCACAATTTAGTTATCGTTGCGGAAATGACATGCAATATATAAAACAATCTTACTCCTAATAATTCAGCTCCTTAGTTTGTTTCATGGCCACATATCGAACTAGGTACCTTACTTGTGAACCCCTCTATCATAGGTCAAGACCCGCCACTGCTAAAACCCCTTTTCCATTTAAGATTTTATAGGTGGCATCTACCCCTCAAGGAAGATGGAACCACGAAGGCTGCAAATATTTTTTAAAAGCATCCCCCTAAGCTAAGCTATTATAGCCATTTTTGATTAGATATTTATAATTACATTAGAGAACATATGTGAAACGAACAAAACCCGTATGTACACACTTCTATTTAACATCGCCTTATTGGTGTGTTCAGAGTCAATGTACAACTCCTAATTTACTACTCCAACAATCGAACAATATTTAGCGGAAATAGGGTCCCCGGTTGTGGTTTCCATATACCGGGCAGTGTCCAGAAGAGTGCGATAAAATTACACAAAAATAGAAATCTATTTAAAATTTCTATCGAGAATAATTTCATAAGAACTTCATTTGTGTAACAGTTTTCAGAAGGTTTTTTTAGAGCAGGTCAATAAGAATTTAACCGCTGTGCGTCAAGTATTTTTAACTGTCATATAGAGGGAGAGCCAAGCAAAAATATCCTTAAACACACAGACTATCGTTGCACGTCAATATAATTGCCGCCCAACGCGAAGAAGTAGAACAAACCCGTACTTCCTCTGAGTAGCATCCACTGATTCATACGAATTAAAGGGAAAAATGATCGTATCGGCACAAAAATTATTCTTTCAATTCATACCGTATTAGTTAGTGTTGTGATCGCTCGAGCGAAAAACCGCTTGATTACTCGATTATTGAAATAACCGACATCGCTCGATTATTAAAAAAAACCCTCGAGTTATCAATTCAAGCAAAAACCGTCGCTCGTCACTTATTATCTTTCACTCGATACCCGCGCTTCGCTTGACGCCGACGGAAATGTACCGCTGTAGTGTGATCGAGTTAAAAAACTGCTCGTGTATTCGAACAGTTTTTCGCTCGATAGGAAATTCAGGCGAAAAACCGAAAAATATCGCCTGTCACTTGATAACCGACCTTCGTTATACGCGCCGCGCAATCCGATTGGCGACGCTCGAGTTTGGCGTTGAGCAGGTAATACGACATACGTCTTCCTTAAAGACACATAAATGAGAAAGTGCATATAAAAAAGTATGCCAAATGCCTTAGCGGAGTCATCACAACATGAGTTTGATAAAGATTTGTTTTACCTGGCTAGCCAGCGGAGTAGTTTAGTTCTCCGATTATAAATATTAAAAAATTAAAGGATATAATTTTAAAATTTTTATTTACTATAAACTCGAGAAAACTTCTCAGAAATAAAAAAATAATAGAAATTGTTAATGAAAAATAGCAAAACGAACAAAATGGTTAACAAAATATATGTAGGTATAGAAAAATTCGTTAGTAATCTTATAGTAAACATTTTTAAATCTAAACACGAACTTTTTATTCTTAAACTCAAGAAGACTTCTTAAAAATAACATACATTATAGAAAATGTTAAGTGAAAATAAAGAAAACGAGCAAAATAGTTAACAAAACATAGGTATCGACAAATTTTTTTGTAACCAAAAGTAAACATTCATAAATTTAAACATGGACTTTTAGGTAACTATAAACATGAATTTAAAAAATAATCACCTATTTTCTGATTTTGCCACTCGCGTAACTAAGCCTACATTTTTGAAGAGCACACAGTGGACACATAATTTAAAGTGGAAGAATTTGACAAGCTATTTTAAATATTATTTTATGCTCGTAGATTGAGAAAGATGTGAAGAAAACTAACTTTTGGTAATAATTTTTGTTTTAAAAAAGCACAAGAATAAACCCGAACAATAAATACATATTTTGGTGATTTTTTGCAGTTTTTTTGTTTGGTATCGAGACACGTGGTAAAAATTCATTATTCACAAATAAATAAATTTCTGGAATTTCTTTGGTGGCTACTACAATTTTTTAGCTAAACCTGTGCCCACCCGTAGTTACGTGCCTGCTAAATACCCTACCTGATCACATGTAAACGGCTAAGCTGCCGGTGGAGCAGTCGGTGACGTTGTAATAGCCGACCCATGTCGTCTATTTATTAAAGCTATCTAGCTTCCTCTATGTTGGCCTATCTATCAATTTTCACACATGGGAAGACCTACAAGTTTTATTTAGTGGGTTCGGGACCCTGGGTATTATTTGCCGGCCTGTTGGGTGATGATATCAATATAAACACTGTTAAAAATAAATCCTATCATCTAAAGGTATCGTATGTCTCCAATGATCGACCTACAATGGCCTTGTAGTTACGAGCGGCGATTGAAAGTAAATATCATAAAGTTCTACATAATACATATTTTATTGTCATCATTTCTTAGTACGGGCGAAAATGTCTCAGTTTACAAGTACTAACCTATTTGTTGCAAACCCATCATCTATATCTTCACACAATCAAGTTTCACAAAAAGACACTTATCTAGGTTAAAGCTACTAAAATTCTAACAATAAACTTCGTTAGACATGTGACAATTTACTTCTATTAACACTGTTTAGTCACTAAACGTTCACTGAAAGAATGTCTGAATATTACTGTCAACTGAAGGTCTGAATTCTATCTTTTAGTCTGAACTGAATTGATTTTGAACCTCACTCGCGTCGGTTTATATAGTAAAATTTATGCTTAGGTTGACATTTCTTACGATTTTCCCACCCTTTTCCAGACAGTAGTGTCAGCAATTTCATAAGAAATTTGCAACATTAAAAATAATAGTCCTACGAAATACGCTAACTAAGTACCATTAAAACATATTTATGTGACAGAACTGCCATATAACTCACTGTTATTACCGTAAGTTCTTAGTACCCCTCTTAAAACGAGCTTACTTTGCACAACTCGAAGTAAAGTTAGTTTATGTGACAGTTCTCCTTAAAATATCCTTATCTTAAAACTACCAAGAATTATACAATTCAACGACCTTATAATTAAGTTAAGTGGTTCCCAGACCATAAATAACAGCTCGAGCGGATGCACGTGACACTAATGGCGCGCATTCTTAGTACGCAGACACATAAATCGTATTTCATTGTAGCAATTTGTAACGATACGGAGAATGCATTTGTTTCGGTTCTCATGGTCATAAAAACAAGACAGTCACGTCAGCGGTAATCCTGTGCGAACTGGTTTCTGAGTATTCTGATTGGTTGGAACTTTAGTTGAGAGGGGAGACTGGGAGACGGCTGCCAGCAAGCAGACGCGGGTCGCACGCGTTCTTTCTTTTGCTGCGTCTCGACTTGAATGGTGAGTTTATTTACTTCGAATATTTGATACTTTCATTTGAGGTTTATTGTATTTCAATTTAAGTTCAATTAAAATAATTTCCCCTGTTATTTTAGAATATTCTTTGTTGTACGGTCTAGGTTACAAAATTTTGGAAGACTTTTGATTTAATTGACTCTTGACATTTTAGAATATTTTATCCCCGGTCTACAATATTTGATACCATAGTATAAATTCAATATTATTTTACTGCAATGTCTATCACGTACATAATTATCTGTAACGAATGCTATTAGGCCTGTAGGTCGCTACATTCCTCCTATCCCCGTAAAAGAAATTTTGTCCCAAATAATAAAATTTCTTTAACATTATAAATTAATTACAGTCCCCTCGTATTTTAATAATCTAACAATACGTCCTTGCACGAGTGTTGTTTATGTGTGGTCCATTCGTGACTCCTATACCTGATAATATAACACGCTACGTTGACAATTAAACAGATATGAGTTCATTGATTCTTAATTGACTTAGAGCTAATTCTAAATAAAAATATTAAAAATAATCTTCATTCCTATAACATCTTTTGAAATGATTAATTTAAAATATATACAGGTGAAAAGGTGACTTTTGCTAGGTACCTGCATAATATATTTTTAAAAACTTGTTTATCTAACTTAAGATGGGTTTGCAAAAATCTATAAATATACCTTACTATTAACATAAAAAGGATATAATGAGCAGTCATTGCTCTCCCATCATTGGCCCTCGTATATCAGGTCGAGAACATGGCCATCCAGCCAGTTCATAAGTAACCCGCCAATGCGTTCATGGTAGTCTTCCTCCATCTCCTCCAGATACCTTGGCCTAGGTATTGGTAGCGGCACATAGATTTCTCCTGCCTCTAGGATATTGACTTCTTGCTGAACGGCTGGTTGATTTTCAGCCTGTGGTAGGAATTCCTGTGGAATAGCATCCTGCTGGACCGCTTCCTGTAGTGGCGGCGGAGTATACGGCGGTGACCTAGGGAATGGTGGTCTAGGCACATGTCGAGGTAGCTCCTGGACCGCTTCCTGTAGTGGCGGCGGAGTATACGGCGGTGACCTAGGGGATGGTGGTCTAGGCACATGTCGAGGTAGCTCCTGGACCGCTGGAACTGGTGGTGGCTGGACCCTCAGCACCTCAGGTATATCCGGGTAAGCTTCCAGAGGCGGAAACACGCGGTCTGTTGGACTGCAGATCACACAGTCGCATGGTGGAACTTCTGCTTCTCTATTAACGATAGACCAGTAGGTGTCTACCCGCCGAAGATCATCATGCACCCGCACCGAAAATAGTCTATTTCGCGCCCGCAGATGATACAAACGGGGGTGACACGGCGCGTCTGCCCCTAATAGGAAAAACTCTTCCCTTAAATCGGATATAGTTGCCCGAAGCAGTGGTCGCTGTTCCGGGAAACTAAGGTGCCTCACATACCGTAAAAATGGCTCAAAATCCATGATGCTTTTTACTTTTAATTTTATTTTCTCGACCCGACACGTAGATTCGCAGCTGTGAACTAATTTGTTCACCCATTTTCCGGCACTATTTACCGTAAAATTTCGCAAATTTTTCACTTTTTCGCCTAATTCAGCACTTCATTTCTAAGCGTCTTTTTCCCACGGAAACCTTTATCAACATTCAGGTCAGTCACTGTCTATAAGTTTTGCTGGGTCTGGACCACCAACAACGCCCTTTTTATCCGTCACGTTTTAAAGTTCATTCAATCCAATAATCACATTTTTATTTTGTCTGCGCTTTTTAAATTTTCGCGTCCCCATTGTATTATTCAGTTCTTATCACAGCCTTCCCACAGGTTTATTGCACTTTAAGTCTGTAGTAACATAAAATCTTTTCGAACAAAGTGTCGCCCTCTGTTCACTTATTGTTGAACGCGCTAGTTTGAGAAGTAGAATCATATTTACAGTTTGAATAAGTATAATCATTAATGCCTAGATGGCAGTTCATACACGTCGAATTGTACTGGTACTTATACAGAATAGTAGTGACAACTTTAGACTTCTGATTGGTTTTCAGTACTGGTTGAAATAACTATAGGTAATTGTTGACGTAATGTAGGGAACGTCCATACTGGTCTCATTTCGGAGTTTACTATATTATGTTTTCTTTCATTCTCGGGGCCTCTTGAATCATTCGGTACTTCCATAGCAGTATCCATTACTGTGTTCATCACGGGTACAGGGCAACTGGGTCGGAATTCATCCACATTCGGTATTACTTCGAAAGATCTATACGAGTGAGTATTTCGCGGAATGTCTTGCGTGGCTTTCTTAATGAGCTTGTTTTGTTTATGATGTAGCACAAATAACGTGAGAGAATCCCAGAAGGAAGCCAATAAATGACATGAGAATCCATTTACCTTGTGTATTGCTACAGCATTTAACAAGGCTTCTAGAAAAAATTTTATTATCCTCCCTATAAAATAACACCCTAGGACGCTGCTGGTCCATTGTCCAAGGATAAGAAAATATCCATATAACTGTTTGATAGTAGAATTTGCCATTTCTTCCAATTCCTTAGCGTCAAATAAACTTAGCGATGAGTACCCTTGTGCTTGTACTGGTTTTCCCGCCAATTTCCGTATAAGTATGTTGCTTATTGCGGGCCGTTCTAAACCGAATAGCAAGGTATCTTGAGCTTTCTGAATTTCCTCCTTTGTATAAATGCCTCCAGAGCTGATCCCTTTTATGGTCTGAAAAAGCATCTCTTCTTCTTTGTCTACCTTTAGTTCTTTTGGTAGGATACCAGTTTGAGGATTTGGATTGAACCCAATCCACTTGTGGTCTAAATAGTATAGCGGTGGTACTAAAGTAGAACAATCTGTCTCCACTGCATGATCTTGCAGAATTCGAGTTATAGGTGACATAAAATAGCTTTTGTTGTATGCTTTAACAGGTAGTTCACTGAAACAACCTTGTTCCTCACGACGTAATTCCACTATTACCGGAAGACATTTCATTATATACATGACTTCTCCAGATACCTTTGCTACAAAGCCCAAAGCATTATTGATTATAGCGGCTACAGCGTTTGGTGAGACCGGCGCCAAGAGTAATCGGTTTTTCAATATTTCTCGGTGTAAGACGCAACGTCGATGCACGGTTTGCTTGAACATGTCAGTCATTGCACGCTTAAAAGATTGCTCGACATAGAAAAATTTGGTGTTAACATAAGTTAGTAAGTCAGCGTTGCGGGTACCTGTCCTCGTTGTCCACTGAGTGCGGGTCTCTGCATCCGGTTTTTCCAAAACTAAGATTCTAGGATGTTCAGTAGCCCAAAGGGTTGAAGTACACTGTGTTGTTTTTTTAATAAGCTGGATTGCAAATACTCGGGCTCTGTCTTCTACTACAATATATCTACTACCTTCTGTATGGTCTTCGTATTCGGTAATTAGTGACCCTTTTCCATCGTAAAGAAGATCGAATTGTAAACATTCTTCAGGCAGGACCGTGTTCCAAATCGTTTCTCCTATTTGATAATCCATGCAGTAACTTTTTGTAAAAAGGCAGGTTACTCCATCCGCTAACGTGATTTCGTTTGCTTCTAATTTAGCTTGGGCGTAATATTCTCTTAGGTGTATTTTTACCGTAGCAGTAACTACAACCTTTTTCCATTTTTCTCCATGTTCGGTATAGGTCGTACCTTCACAGTTGGCGTTATTATCATTGGATCCTGCTAGAGTTATGGACGCCGTAATTGTACCATTGACGATTAATTTGGATATTATTTGGTTAGCAAATCCTCTATATTCCTGATACTGATGCATTTTTGCACATTCTTCTGCTCCTACTTGATGTACATAGGTTAGTAACGCTCCTTCTGGTAGAGAGATATGAGAAAACGCTCCACAATGAGTTATAAGGCGAGTAACTTCGATTAAACATGTTTTGACAGGTACTCTTTCAATCCTTCGTCTTTCTAAAATTTGAACCCACTTTTCTTGAGCCTGATATCCGTTTTCAATATCGGGACATGGTGCCACATCTCTAAGAGAGATGGCGGTTATATGTGTCTCGGGGTTGTGACAGTCATAAGCTATTAATTCGGCATCTAGTTCCGCAGTAAGGGTTGATATCCATAAGATCGATATTACTGCAATAAGAATTATAAGTCAGTGTTGTGTTGTTCCGGTGTTTAATTTATATAATTACTGTAAAGTTATGTTTATTTATTTTTATGAGATGGGCTCATAAAAGAAGTAAAGAAGTCTTTAAATTTGCTCGGTCGTTTTACTTTTCTTCTCGGCCTAGTATTAAAAGTCTCTGAGTTGTTATCATCATTATCTATATCTGACAACTCATCGTCCTGTTCTTCTGTTAAGCTAATGTCGTCCTCGGATTCGATAGTTGTAGAGTGACTGGTGGTTTCTAATGCTTCTTCAGAATCGCGTCTATTATTCATATCCGCTTCATTATTTTCTATAATGGGGTCCTCCTCATTGTTGATCTCTTGAAAGCTTTGATTGCTTGTAGCTGATTCCGTGTCGTCATTGCTATGTTCAACCGGCGTGTCAAGTACACGCGTACTACAGGGATCGAAATCGTCGAAGATTTCTGCTTCGTTTTCACTTTCCTCAGTCTTGTCTAAACAGTCAGCAGACTCGCCTTTAAACATTTTTAGTCGGCTGGCATGAACCATTTCTTCTTTTCCTCCCTCTAATTTACGGATTTTAAAAGAGACAGGTCCTTTCTGCTGAATAATTCTATATGGACCAGACCATTTCGGTTGTAGCTTGCTTGAAACTAATTTATTCTTTATAGCGGGATTGTATAAATATACTCGATCACCAACTTTAAATTCTTTTCTTGTTTTCTTCTGATTATGTTTAGTACATCGAGTATTCACGGTTTCTTGTATACTGTTCTGAGCTTTTTCATGAGCTATTTGTAAACGTGTTACTAATTCACTGGCATAATTTTCATCAATGTCGTAACGGATCCTTTCTTCTCTTATCTGTAGATGATGAGGAAGCTGCATGTCTCTTCCAAACATCAAGAAAAAGGGTGATTCTTTTGTCGCACTGTGTGGTAAGTTGCGGTAAGCCATAAGAGCATATGGTAAGAATGTATCCCAATCATTATCATGATCCTTCATGTAGTGTCCCAACATAGTTTTTAATGTTCGATGCATTCTTTCTATAATACCGTTTGATTGAGGATGGCAAGGGGTAGTTTGAAGTTTTTGAATTCCTAGTATATGGCAGATGTCCTTGAATAATCTTGAAACGAATTGTGAACCCATATCGGTAAGTAGTTTCCTAGGTGTACCGAAACGAAGTATGATATGTTCCACAAATACTCTAGCCACTGTTTCAGCTGTGATATCGGGCAACGGAATGCATATTGGGTATCTAGTTAAGAAATCTACACATGTAAGTAAGTATCGATTGTTGCTAGAAGTTCGATTTAGTGGTCCCACAATATCTATGCTAATAAAACCAAAAACTGTCTCAGGCACTGGTGTTCTCTGTAATTGAGGTGGAGGCTGGTTTGGTGTTTTAAGTAAATTGCACGAATGACACTGTTCACAAAATTTTATTACGTCCTTCTTCATACCTTTCCAATAAAAGTCTTTCTTAATACTTTCTAACGTCTTATGTTGGCCTGGATGCGCTGCAAAAATTGATGTATGATACATCGTCAATATATCCTTTTTCATTTGTTCTGGCGCGACAATTTTGTCATTTCTTTCTTCTAGTAGGCGTTTCTTGTAAATAACTTTATCACGGCTAATATAAAAGTCGTCATCCAAATCAATGTTTTCTATTAATTTCCTTAATGTCAGATCATTTTGTTGCATGGTGAAGATGTCTTCCATTGACCAAATAACCGGAAACATTGGAGCGACTATTTCCTCGTTATTAATAACGGCTATTATATTTTTAGTTTGTAAGTTCTCTTCATCGTTCTTTAATCTTGATAACGTATCCACGTTCGTATTCATTTTTCCTGGTCTGTACTCTATTGTGAAACTGTATTCTAGTAAGAACATAGCCCACTTAGCCAGCCTAGAACTGGGATCCTTAATAGTTAGTAAGTACTTTAATGGTCGATGATCAGTAACAATACTAAAATGTACCCCTGTTAAATATATTCTGTATTTTTTTACAGCCCATACAACGGCTAACAATTCACGTTCGATGGTACTATACCGTCGTTCTGCGGCATTAAGTGTTCTGCTCGCATAGCATACAGGGTGTTCTAATCCTTCATATTTTTGAGTCAAAATGGCTCCTAAGGCAGTTCCACTGGCATCTGTGTTTAGCATGAATTCCTTGGTCATGTTCGGATATTTCAATATTGGCTGTGTTAGTAAAGCTGTCTTTAATATTTCGAAAGCTTGCTGTTGCCTTTCTGTCCATTCGAAATTTACATCTTTCTTCGTTAATTCAGTAAGAGGTTGTGCTACTTTAGAAAAGTTAGGAACGAACTTTCTATAAAAACCTGCTAATCCAAGGAATGCTCTAATATCTTTGGCTTTCTTAGGTTGTGGGTAATTTTCAATAACTCGTGTTTTGTCGGGATTTGGTTTATATCCATCTCCTGATACAAGATGACCTAAGTATTCAACTTCTTTTTTCAAAAAATGGCATTTTGTTGGTTTGAATTTAAGGTTGCTCTCTCTCATTTTTTCAAATACATGTCTGAGCCTAGTAATATGCTCGTCGATATCGTCAGAACTGAAGACAATTACATCATCAAGATATAATAGGCATTCTTTGTAGGATAAATTCGAAAATATATGATTCATAAATCTTTGCCATGTCGCTGGTGCGTTTTTCAATCCCATTGCCATTCGTTTAAATTCGTAGTGGTTGTCCGAAGTGCAAAACCCTGTTTTCTCTTGGTCTTCGGGGTGAAGTGGAATTTGAAAGTACCCAGACGCCAAGTCCATGGTAGAAAATAGACTAGATCCAGACAAACGATCTAACGTATCTTCCAAGTGAGGCAAGGGGTAAAAATCTGTTTTGGTTATAGCGTTAAGCTCCCTAAAATCTATGCATAGCCTATACTGAACTTCCTCGCCAGGGTGTGGCTTCTTTTCTATGAGAATAGCAGGGAAACTCCATGGTGATTCACTTTCAGTTATAATTTCATCTGCTAGTAACTTATCGATTTCCTTTCTTAAAACGTCTTGCCGGTGATAAGGCACACGATAAGGTCTCTTAGTAATCGGTGGAACATTTTCCGTTATTATTCGATGCGTTAACTTAGGTGTACAAGTAAGTTTTTGACTGGGAGCTCTAAAAATGTCTATGTATTCTAAAATAAGCTTTTTCAATTTTCCTTGGTCTTCATTGCATTCCTGATTTAATCCTAGTTGATTAAGAATGTCTTTAGTATCGCCTTTACTTATGGATTTTATTGACTTAAGATTGGAATCTCTTTTTGTTTCTACGGTTGCTTCACAAGCAGTAGCAATAACGCTTCTTCTGGTAATTAATATTGCTTTTTCAGTCACATTCATAATTCTGATTGGTACTGTTGAATCAACTTTGCAAAGACTCCTAGCTATGAATAGTCCTGACGGAACATCGTCACATGGTTCGATAACCATATGCTGAGCCTTAACTCGTGATGCTCTTGTAAGACTAGCCATACATATGGCTTGACATCTAGCCGGAATCGTTAAATCTTGAGGTAAGATAATATTTGCAGTAAAGTTGCCTTCTTGACCTACTCTTTGAATTTGAACGTCGGTAGCAATGGTATCTATCTTCTGTTGATTTGCACTCTTCCTATTTCTTTTATTTCTCTCCTCACGTGCGTTCCCTCCTGTCACGTTCACGTCTTCAACTTCCTTCTCTTCCACTCTCGAAACTGTTCTCGTCTCTTCGGTGTTAGGAACTCTTATCTCCTCCGTAATCTTACTACTGGTACCTCTATCTTCCTTCATTCTAGGAGCCACGGACTCCATAGTCATTTTAGTAGCTTTGCTGTGATTTGCTGTTGATTTTGATGCGACCAGGTGACTGGGGATCACCTGCTCGTCTGAATTCTTGTTCCTCCCCAGGAATAAAGAATTCTTCACAAGCGCTGCCTCCAATTTGACTTCTAAACTTTTAACTTCGTCTCTAAGATACTTTAGTTCCTCTAAAATCTTCCTCTCTATTTGTTCTTTATTTCGTAATGCTAACCAACTTGCTCTAGATACATTTTCTTCTTCTTCATACAAACTTATAACATCTTCAAGTATACACATCCATCCATTTCCCCAATCTACTTTAACTCCAAATTTATGTAAAAAGTCCAGGCCTAGTAGAATATCTGCCTGGAAACTTAAAGGTGAGTCGACAATCATAAAATCGTGCTTAACTATTTTTCCTCCTGCCAACTCGAGTGGTAGTATAACTTTTCCCGTACATGGTATACCACTTCCTTGTATATCCACTAAATTACTTTCAAAATCTTTATTAATTTCAAACCCTTTTGCAATACCGGGTTTCGCTAGGGATACAGCAGCTCCAGAATCTATAAGTGCAAAACATTTCCTATTTCCTATTGTTACCTTAGCTATATTATGGGGAAGAAACGTTTCTGTGGCACTCTGTACCCTGACCTCCTGTACATCTAATGACGGTTTCCTGTTTGCTGTGCAGCCTGACTTCGGGGTCGGAAAGTGGCTGCTTGGGAGTTTAAACTTCTTTGACCTTCCGTACCTGTTCGCTGACTAGTTGGGCAATTCCTACGTAAATGTCCCACTTTGTAGCAGTTGTAACAAGTGCGCAAATCTCTTGCGTTTGTTGTACGGCAATCATTTGCAAAATGTCCAACTTTATTACACTTGAAACATTTAAATTCGCGAGGTTTCTGGTCACGACAGTCTCTAGCGAAGTGACCTGCTTGTTGACATTTGTAACATCGTATGACATCGTTACTTTTGTTTCTTTCAGGTTCACTGGATTGCATCCCTCTAATATATTCTCGATGAGGTGTTGAAGGCTTAATGAGACTTTCGATTGCTTCTTCACGTTCCGCTAGTTCTAATGCGCTATTTAAAGTGTTTGGTGCTTTCGATAAAATTCGGGCTTTTATAGGCATCAGCAGACCCATCATGAACTGCGTGATTAAGTCCTCCTCGAATCTATGTTTTAAAACCGCGTCAACATCTTTTATTCCAGTGTACGACATAGTATGATTTCCCAATGACTTGAGTCTTGTTAAAAATTGTCTGCTTGTTTCAACGGTCCTTTGCTTGCATTCCAAAAACTTCCTTCGTGACTCTCCATTAATTTCAGTCCTTTGGAATTGTTTCTTCAATGCACGAGACAAAGCATCCCAGCTTGGAGTGGTTTTAAGGTCTTCCTCTGACTTCACAAATTGTTTGGCATCCTCCCTAAGTTTTAGTCTAGTTATGGCAACCTTCTGAGCTTCTGTCCAATTGGCAAGCGTTGCTGTTTCTTCAATGATTAAAATGAACTCGTCTACATTACTTAATCCGTCGTAAGTCGGGACTGAATCGAGTCCAATTACAACATTATTCAAAACTACTGGGTTGATCAGAGTTTCAATTTTCTTTTCTTCGGTCATTTTTACAAGTGAATATATCTATGGTTAGGCAAAAATACTATCGTGGGTGAGTTCTTGACGTCCACAGTCACAAAGTCCTAAAATTCTGAATTTCTCTTTTCCTTTTTATTCAAACCCAACACACCTGACACCATTTGTAATAGCCGACCCATGTCGTCTATTTATTAAAGCTATCTAGCTTCCTCTATGTTGGCCTATCTATCAATTTTCACACATGGGAAGACCTACAAGTTTTATTTAGTGGGTTCGGGACCCTGGGTATTATTTGCCGGCCTGTTGGGTGATGATATCAATATAAACACTGTTAAAAATAAATCCTATCATCTAAAGGTATCGTATGTCTCCAATGATCGACCTACAATGGCCTTGTAGTTACGAGCGGCGATTGAAAGTAAATATCATAAAGTTCTACATAATACATATTTTATTGTCATCATTTCTTAGTACGGGCGAAAATGTCTCAGTTTACAAGTACTAACCTATTTGTTGCAAACCCATCATCTATATCTTCACACAATCAAGTTTCACAAAAAGACACTTATCTAGGTTAAAGCTACTAAAATTCTAACAATAAACTTCGTTAGACATGTGACAATTTACTTCTATTAACACTGTTTAGTCACTAAACGTTCACTGAAAGAATGTCTGAATATTACTGTCAACTGAAGGTCTGAATTCTATCTTTTAGTCTGAACTGAATTGATTTTGAACCTCACTCGCGTCGGTTTATATAGTAAAATTTATGCTTAGGTTGACATTTCTTACGATTTTCCCACCCTTTTCCAGACAGTAGTGTCAGCAATTTCATAAGAAATTTGCAACATTAAAAATAATAGTCCTACGAAATACGCTAACTAAGTACCATTAAAACATATTTATGTGACAGAACTGCCATATAACTCACTGTTATTACCGTAAGTTCTTAGTACCCCTCTTAAAACGAGCTTACTTTGCACAACTCGAAGTAAAGTTAGTTTATGTGACAGTTCTCCTTAAAATATCCTTATCTTAAAACTACCAAGAATTATACAATTCAACGACCTTATAATTAAGTTAAGTGGTTCCCAGACCATAAATAACAGCTCGAGCGGATGCACGTGACACTAATGGCGCGCATTCTTAGTACGCAGACACATAAATCGTATTTCATTGTAGCAATTTGTAACGATACGGAGAATGCATTTGTTTCGGTTCTCATGGTCATAAAAACAAGACAGTCACGTCAGCGGTAATCCTGTGCGAACTGGTTTCTGAGTATTCTGATTGGTTGGAACTTTAGTTGAGAGGGGAGACTGGGAGACGGCTGCCAGCAAGCAGACGCGGGTCGCACGCGTTCTTTCTTTTGCTGCGTCTCGACTTGAATGGTGAGTTTATTTACTTCGAATATTTGATACTTTCATTTGAGGTTTATTGTATTTCAATTTAAGTTCAATTAAAATAATTTCCCCTGTTATTTTAGAATATTCTTTGTTGTACGGTCTAGGTTACAAAATTTTGGAAGACTTTTGATTTAATTGACTCTTGACATTTTAGAATATTTTATCCCCGGTCTACAATATTTGATACCATAGTATAAATTCAATATTATTTTACTGCAATGTCTATCACGTACATAATTATCTGTAACGAATGCTATTAGGCCTGTAGGTCGCTACAACGTCATCGCTTGGTGAATTGAAATTTCAAGCGATTCACTCGAGCGATTCATTCGATTATTAAAATCGTCGAGTATCAAGTACTCGATTATTAAAATCATCGGTTTTTCCCAACACTAGTATTAGTACAGATTATTTACCTCATTATAAAATAGACCAATCAGACATTGAATCGCCATTTTTTTAATACATTTTGTTTAGATAAGTGATTAAATCCCAGGACCTGCTTAATCGCGAATAAATTTCATCGAGTATCAAAAATGTCAACTTTTATTATCAATTAATCCCTCGTTATTCAGGAAATAATCTCGGCATATACCACTCAACCTATACGTTTAAACGGATTAAAATATCCAAAGATTTTGTGCATGATTGTACTTTTTGGCCAACAGTTTCATGCAAAATAATTGATAACCAAATATTGGCGCCGCTGTTTTTGCTTAAACAAATTGGGGATTATTCAGTTGTTTTTTTCAACTTTCGCCAGGCTGTCCAGAATGTTTTCTTACAGTTCAATATATTAAACTACTACTCTAGGCCGGCAAATTTCAAACCATCAACAACGTTACGTTACCATCGTTATGGGAACTAAATACAGTTGCCAAAAGTAAATAATACCAACGTCAAAAAGTTAAGAAATGAAACTCTTGTCTAAGAAAAAACACCACTATATGTGAAAAAATTAAAATAATATTTAAAAAAAATAGTGAATGGTACATTCAAAACCCACAGAGTCCTTAGGTAAAAATATTAGGATTTAATTATACTTACCTATATCCGAAAATTGTTATTAACTGAGATACAGGGTGTTAAAGTTAAAACTTCATTTTTGTTTTTCCCTAATAACTTTGAGATAAACCAACGGTTTTTTCCAAAATTTGGAAATTGTGGTTTTTTTAGGACGAGAAATTGATTTCTTTGGGAAATTTTAATGTACAATGTAGGTGGCGCTGTCTGTGGCATTTTTCGCACATTTATTAGTCATAACTTATTTGTGCCTTAGTGTTTTTAATTTTTTAATGAAAATAATACTTTCTCACATTTATTACGTAAAAAGGTATACTAAGTTCAGGTCGCCCAGAGTTTCGGAGATATTTGCATTTAAATTGTTTAGTGCACCCTGCCCAATTACTATTAATTTGCAAACAAAATTGTTTTCTTAAATTAACCTATGAGAAAACAAATGCAATTTAGAGATGCAGTTGTTATGAAACCTCCATGTTGTTATTTATTTGTTAATTATTGTAAGATAGCTTTGTGAGAAAATGTCTCATTATTGAGTTTATCGTAAGTTAAGTAACAGTGCCAATGCGAGACACAGTTTGTTTTCAAATGCAGAAATGCGGGATATGTTGCGCAACGCATTTCTGCGTTTGAAAACAAACGATAATTTCAAAAATGAAACATTCTCACACAACTATCTTACAATAATCAACAAACAAATAAGAACATGGAGGTTTCATAGGAACTGCATCACTAAATTTCATTTGTTTTCTCATAGATTACTTTAAGAAAACAATTTTATTTGCAAATTAATAGTAATTGGGCAGGGTGCACTATACAATGCACGTAATGCAAATATCTCCGAAACGGCAACTCTGGGCGTTGACGTTTTAACTTTAACACCCTGTATCTTAGTTAATGTCAACTTTCGGATATAGGTAAGTATAATTAAATCCTAATATTTTTACGTAGCGTTTTTCCATGTAAAATTAATTTGCGGACACCCTGTATAAAAACGACAGTATTAAGGACCACTTTTTCAATACATCAGAAACAACAATAAATAATATAAACGTGTGGAACTATTGGAACACAAAATAAACAGATCAAGCAACTTCGAGGATCTTAAAGAAAGAATAAGAACGAAATAAATATAATTCCTGATATGATAAAGCATGTGGTAGACTGATTTTATCATCTCGTAGGAGCATATGTCAGATGAAAGGCGGTATTATGAATTATTTCTCTGATTTGTATTAAATACTATTCGAAATAAACCTCAGTATCTCGGAAAGATTTGCGAATAAAAAAATGGACTATTCCATTTAAAAAAATATATATTTTTATGTCAAAAAAACAAATTATTGCGAGCGACACGAAGAAATTACTACAAAAATATGTAAAAAAACTTACGCTTAGCCTCAACTTCCCTAACTACCATAACAACCATCACCGACATTACAAGCACCAACACGGCCCTGTCTAAAGCCATTATACTCTATATACTCGTGTACAAACAATAAACACTTATACAACAACCCCCTTATTTATGTTATGCTAGTTGACCGGTGGTGGAATCGGCTCTCTGGCGTATTGAGGTTGATGAGCGGAGCAAGATTAGTGCGTCAGCGGTTCGAAGTTCGCAAGTTAAGGGTTGAAGATAGAGTGAGCGCATAGAGAGGCAGTAAGGGGGTTTATAAGTGAGGCTTGGGGGGGCTTGCGTGGTTTAAAGTTGTACAATTTCAATGTAGGGGCCCACGCAATTGTCAATAACGCTAGGAAAATGTTGAGAGACAAAAATTATGTTTTCAAGCATTGAAGAAATCCGAATGCTTAATCGAATTATTTATTTATTTGTGAAAAAATATTAACGTAAATTCAACAAAATATTAAGACGAGTGCCAATGAAGCACGTAACGTTTTTCCCAATTTTCGTTTAACATAACAACAAATGAATAAGGAGATGCATACAATTTCGAATAGGTTATTACAAGATAATTGTAATTTTTTAAAATTTATTTTAGAACAGTGATACAAATCAATTCCATGGGGTCATGCATGGAAAAGTGTTACGAAAAGTAATACCCTGCCGCGTTAGTCAAACCGGTATCCCAGAATTTCGTGATGTTGTTCAAAAAACCCTCGAAACGTCATTAAACTACAATGTGTCATACATCGTTGCATTCGGAAGAAAAAAGCTCTCAAATTCCAATATAGGAGAAACAGAACCGTATTTAAAAAAATAAAGTTGATAATGGCCCTTCGAAAACGACTCGTCGGATTAAAAAACAATTAACGCTGTTAGATAGAGCGGAAAAAGTGGCAATGTAAAAGTGCAATTTACTTTAGAATTCGATCTCAAAAAAACCCAGGAAAACAATAAAACGATTATTCAGAATTTCTTTTTTTTCCGGATATCTCCGGAACTACTCGGAATTTTAAAACTTTCTAAACGACATATTATTAGGCACGTAAATGCGCAACTTTACCTCCATTTAACCGATATTCGTATCTTTTATGGTTTCCGAGATCCCTGTACTGGCCCTCCTTATCTAGGACACGTTGTATATGGTATTTTTCGTGTTACTCTGGATCCGGATAAGTACCTCCTAATCACTCGGGAGCATACAGAGGAGGTAAAAATAATTTATTGCGATAAAACTGGCGGTTTTCGAGATTTTTTCTTCGACAAATTAGGTTTATCTTGACCTGCTCTGTATACTCCCGATATAATTATTCAATTATTCAGTACCTTCTGAAAAGTGTATTATAAAAACAATAAATTTCTATTCAGGGTAACACTGATTTACCATAAACCTCTACCCTCTTCGCACCCATAATAGTTGGCACAATGTTCCTTATGGTTCATCCCTTCTGTAAACAAACGCCCTTTTGGCCTAAGCCCCAAAGGATATCGCGAAGACATCCTAATTTAATTGAAAGGCTTTTCGGGGAATTTAAATCGTCCAATATTTTTCACTAACATTAGATTTAAAATTGAGGGTATTTAATTTTATTAAAATGGACACTAATATTTTTAAAATAAACTGAGAAGCCCTATAATATTTCGAAAACTATAAATTATCGGAATAGACAAATAATTATAAAATATGCAGGTCCTTATTTGAAACTGTAGATTTTTGCAGTTTTCTCAATTTCATTTTAGTAATATAGATAACAAAATAATATAAAATCTCAACAAGAAATCGAACCGAGCCACTAAAGGCTTCCTTATAGCAAAAATTAATAATTATTAAAAGGTCTGCACACGTCATTTTAGACAAAAATATATCAAACATTCTTAGACTTAAGTATCAGACTTGATATACAAGATCAGCCTAGAATCTTGCGTATAACCCAAAAATGTAATAATATACAGGGGTTCCTGAATGACGTGCTAATATTTCAGGGTGTGATTCCTTAGGTCATTTTATAAAGAAAAGTTCATATGAACATATGTACGCCACGGCTTCAATTTTTATTTTTTAAATGGTTATTTTTTAATATCTTCGAAAGTACGTTAGATATTATTTTCAATTTTGGTATGTGTTAATAGGATATAGAACCACAAATTTTAGTTAGAAAAGTTATTAAATTGTTCCACCAGTGGCGTACTTGCAAACATGTCCTCTGATATTTTTTACAAAGAAGATGGTACGCAACTGACATTTTTTCATATGGATATTTTTTCTGATTAGCCTGGTCAATTCTACATAAAAACGGCCTCTTGAGTTTTTCTCGTCAGACGCACCGTTCTTGATTAAAACCACTAAATTCACATTGAAACTCATTATTATTAACATTGATAAAATAATTAATGATAAATTTTGTTTTATAAAAATTGTTGGAAATGGCCAAATTCACTATAAAGGCACGCTTCCGCCCGTCTTCGCATCGAATTGCCCACTCCAATAATTTTTATAAAACAAAATTTATTATTAATTATTTTATCAATGTTAATAATAATGAGTGACAATATGAATTTAGTGGTTTTAATCAAGAACGGTGCGCCTGACGAGAAAAACTCAAGAGACCGTTTTCATGGAGAATTGACCAGGCTAATCAGAAAAAATGTCTACATGGAAAAAGTCAGAGGCATACCATCTTTTTTGTAAAAAATATCAGAGGACATGTTTGCAGGGACGCCACTGGTAGAATAATTGAATAACTTTTCTAACCAAAATTTGTGGTTCTAACACATACCAGAATTGAAAATAATATCTAAAGCACTTTCGGAAATATTAAAAAATAACCATTTGAAAAATAAAAATTCAACACCCTGTAGCAAAGAATTTAAGCCGTTCCGGACATTTATGTGCACATGAATTTTTCTTTATAAAATAACTTAAGAAATCACACTCTGAAATATTAGCACGTCATTAAGGAACACCCTGTATAAGGTAGGTATTTCATTTTAAAAAACAAGATGACACCAACTTCCGGTATAACCGGAAATACAACCATATTGAAATATTTTAGCCGTGTTGCCCACAGATCGAATTGGTTTCCGGTGGCGTTGAGATACCCTGTATAGAAAGTATACTACCAACTAACAAAAATATATACATATAACGCTTAATTTGACAACAGTATTGTACACGATGATCAAAGCAAGATATAATACATACCATATTTTTAAATTTCCAACGATATAAATGAAAAAGTGCCAGGAGGGCACAATTCAGAGCTAAAAGGTTTTTATCACGCGTCGGATAATTCGACCAAAAGTACTTTTATAACCCATTATTGTAGCTTTTAAATTTACATACTTACCCGGTCGAGTTTAGAAAAAAAGGGACATTTTTTTTACATGATGTTTTTTAAAACGGTAATCTTTGAAATATTTAATCAGTCCGAAATATGCAGATTGTTCCTTAATGACGTGATAATATTTTAGACTGTGAGTCCGTATATAGTTTTATGACTCAATATATTTATTTATTGAAAACTACACAATACAGGTTGATTTAGAACATATCATTAACCCAATTACAAGGTAGTATTTAATAATGAATCTAAGACTAACACATCATTTACATACAATGCAAATACTAAGCTAACACGCCCAGCACACTGGAACAACGAAATATTTAAAGAAAGTATCTAGAAATCTTCAAAATCTATTAGGTTCAATATTCGCTTTTTAAGTTTGCTTACAAATGAAGTTTTAGAATCTCGAAATATGTCACAGTGTTTTTGATTTTCATTATAATTAATAACCATAGATACCAACAGGAGATATTTTATATTATATTTTTTACAAAAAAGATGGTACGCCACTGACATTTTTCCATGTGGATATTTTTCTGATTAGCCTGGTCAATTCTACATGAAAACAGTATCTTGAGTTTTTCTCGTCAGGCGCACCTTCCTTGAGTAAAACCACTAAATTCATATTTTTAATTTTTTATTATCATTGATAAAGTAAAGTAATTAATGATAAATTTTGTTTTATAAAAATTGTTGAATTTTGCAATCCGATGCGAAGACGGCGGAAGCATGGCTTTCCAACAATTTTTATGAAACAAAATTTATCATTTATTATTTTATCAATGTTAATAATGAGTTTCAATATGAATTTAGTGGTTTTAATCAAGAACGGTGTGTCTGACGAGAAAAACTCAAGAGACCGTTTTCATGTAGAATTGACCAGGCTAACCAGAAAAATGTCAGTGGCGTACCATCTTTCCTATAAAAAATATCACAGGACATGTTTGCCGGGACGAAACTGGTAGAACAATTGAACAACTTTTTTAACTAAAATTTGTGGTTCCATATGCTATTAACACATACCAAAATTGAAAATAATATCTAAAGTACTTTTGGAGATATTAAAAAATAACCATTTAAACAATAAAAATTCAACACCCTGTAGCAAAAATTTTAGCCGTTGCGAACATATGTGCATATAAACTTTTCTTTATAAAATGACCTAAGGAATCACACCCTGAAATATTGGCACGTCATCAAGGAACACCCTGTATAGGGTGTTCCATTTAAATTAAGCAAGTTGCCACCGACTTCCGGTATAACCGAAAGTGATAAATACGTCAAAATATCTTCATTAAAATGATCAGCATATTTTATAGCGAGTACCAATTCTTCGAACCAATATTCTCTTTAGTTCCTGAGATCTCTTAATAGGCCACTCGCCGTGAATAAGACTGTATTCATACGAATTTCCTCATGAAATAATAGGGAATAACGCTCTGAAACGTCATTAAGGAACACCCTGTAGAAAGCAGTGGCAAATTCTAATTCTAAAAAAATACTTACTCCGTCCAGAAGCTTCGCAGATGATCGAAAGACCGACCAGCAAAACACTCATTTGGAACGCCCTGGAATCAAGAGGGAACATTTTTATTTCACTTGATTTAAGGGACAAACGGACCCGCTGAAGACTTGTATAATTATGTCTAACAAAAAGTAATTCTGCTGTGGGATTATTCCCTTTTATACGTTCCGGAAGTTATTGAGATACTTGGAGTGGCTCCTCCTACCTTGCGTAATTAAGCATATTTTTGTTAGTTTTGATTTCATGATGTATGTGTTATAAGAGTAGAAGATTAATTTTTATTGAGTGAATGTTGTAATCGACTTTTATTGGTAGGTACCCCTGCAGAAAATTACAAACCCGAACATGCTAAATGAGAAATTTGCTTCTACAGGTAAAAAAACCGGCTCTGCCCGAAAAGATGCAAATTTGGGGCATTTTATGGTCAAAAAATAATTGGGAATTTATGGCAGTCAAAAGATCAACGGTATAATGCAAACTTGACTATAACTACACATATTATGCCATTTTAAATAGGCCTCTTTTTAATTCACAATAAAAATAATTCAATATAGAGGGTGTCCCAAAATATGTGGAAAATCTCCCGGGTTCGGATAGAACACTTAAAAATAAGAGGAAAAGTTCCTATAAATTGTTTTTCTTCCCTCTGTCCCTGGAAATCGTTGTTTTTTAAATAATTTTTTAAGTACTGGTGCAATTTAATAATTTTTTACTATAATGGTTACTAGATAAGTCTCCTTAAAATTCTCCCTTTTAAACACATTTAGCTTATTTAGTTTGCCAGGGACGGACTAGACGTAACACAATAATGTTTTTTTTACACCCTGTATGATGAAGGAATGACAGTAATATTTTTAAATACTCTCAACCTTAAGCTGAAAAAAGGTACTCTTGATCAATGTCGATAAAATGAACTGTTTTCGAAAAAAATATATTTTTGTTCAGTATTGGTTTTGTTCCATGTTCATAAAATCCCCTCATTGTTGCTATGGATTTTTTCACATGTACCGATTTAAATATGAATATTTATGCCAGTGTCAGTTTATGGTAGTGTCTTGAAATTTGCGGTTTTTCTCTTTTGCCTTATTAGTTACTAACTTAGTAATGGAATTTACGTATACTGAATATGCCGACATATGTTTAATGTATGGACAAAAATATTTCAGTCAGAAAACAGTTCATTTTATCGACATTGATCAAGAGTGCTTTTTCTTCAGCTTAAGGTTTTTTAGAGTATCCTTGTCGTTCCTTTATCATACAGAGTGTAAAAAAACCATTTTTGTGTTACGTCTAGTCCGTCCCTGGCAAGCTAAATAAGCTAAATGTGCTTAAAAGGGCAAATTTTAAGGAGACTCATCTAGTAACCATTATACTAAAAAATTATTAAATTACACCTAGTACTTAAAAAATTATTTAAAAACAACGATTTCCAGGGAAGTCCGTTGTGGGCCCGTATCTCCGTAGGGGAGGCCGTAGGAAGAAAAATTTATAGGAACTTCTCCTATTATTTTTAAGTGTTCTATCTGAATCTGGGATTTCCCACATATTCTGGGACACCCTGTATGTAGGTACACGGAAAGAAAAACGTACATAAAATTTACTATAAAAATAAAAAAATGTACTATATAATAACTTTTATTAAGAAACCCTTAAGATAAAATTGAACTAAATATTTGGTAATAATTACAAGAAGTTTTGTAAAATATTTACTAAAAAACATTGCACGTTATATTCCCAATAAGCGGTGCGGTCACCCATCCAAGTGGTAACATCGCATTGTGTCCCGTAAATTCTTCGATCGATGCTGTATGAGTTCTCCGAGTATCATCGGATTCCAGAGATCCGTTGCAAATGAAAAAAGTGACGACAATATAAAGAATATAATTGAATTATCGAATAAGGAAGATTCGGAAGAGCTTTCTTTCCATAATTTTTTTAAAATTTAATAATAAGAATTAATGAAGATTGTCCTATGAATTTCCTCTCCGAAAGGATAATTGATATTTTAATATTTCAATTGGTTTCAATTCCCGAATTACTAAGGAATGATCCCGACATTGCTTTGCCATAATTATTTTGTTATCATAAGAACACGAACTGAAGTGATTATAATACAGTAGAATGTGTAGGTATTAAATAATTATTCTATTACTCAAACAATAAACTAGATATGTGTTATAATTAATGGCATAATAAGATAGCGCGATCATTAATAATATGGAATCCCCTTTATTGAGTTGTAATTAAGTAGGTGCTTTAGTAAAATAATATATTGAATTCCACTAACAAACAACGAAGTATATT
The DNA here is from genome assembly GCA_963991005.1 of Barypeithes pellucidus. NCBI lineage: Eukaryota > Metazoa > Arthropoda > Insecta > Coleoptera > Curculionidae > Barypeithes > Barypeithes pellucidus. The sequence goes on along the minus strand of OZ022565.1, from coordinate 18,589,746 downwards.
AAAAGTATGGAATTATCTATAATAATCAGTGGCGTAAGCAGGGGGGCATAGGGAGCACGTCCCATCCCCCCGCAACTTGAGCACACCCGTACGCAACGTGTTATTGCATGAACGAACCTCATGGTTGTGGGCCCCCTGGAGGCCTGTGCCCCCCCCCCCCCCCCACGTTGCATCGTTTTGCCGTATAGTAGTTCCACGCCTGATGGGCATCTACCATCCATTTCTAGGTTTTTAGAATTAACACCTTCCATCCTATGAAATATCCGAACCCATATTCCTCCTGGGGCCCGTGATTTTTGCCAAATTAGTCACAAAAGAGATTGGTTCCTGTTTCTATATGTGGTTGACGCATTAATCACTGGGAATAACAAGACGAAAGTTGAATTTGATTCCCAATGCTGGCAAACCAGTTCAAATCCGGTAAATTTTAATTGTAAGAACGGTGTTGATATCCGATGCCACTCATATGGTTCTGAATCGACCTTAAGCAATAATAGGTGATTTCTTGACTTGGATTTTCTGAAACAAGAATGAAGTAAGGAACCGATTAAAACCACAAACTTAATCGCATCGCGTTTTTCCAGATTTCTTCATCATGGCAGAATTCTTACCAGGGATGTGCTCTCCCATTGGACTGGCTTGAAATTTCTTTATCCAATTAGAATTAGGGCGACCTGGCCGCTCGAAATTAAGATTTACCCTTATCTTGTAGCTAAGGCCTGATCCACTATACCATAAATTTTGACAGTGACAGATTAGTATGACATCTTTCTTCTGTGACACAATTTAGGGAAAATGTTCGATTTTCATGAAAAACTGCAAATTCCAAACAATTCTCTTGAAAATTAGGTCATTAATTGTCCGGACTTTATAATGAACCTTAGCCATTGTGTTGTCATACACCCATTTTTAAGTTTTCCCCGCGTTTGTGCTTCGTATTTTTGTTTTTTGTCAGTTTGTGGGGCACACTGAAAAGCAATTGTGGAGCTAAATGCCGCCAGGGGGGCGGCATTCCAAAAAGGGTGAGTTTTTAAGTAAGCCTGACTTAGAAAATGCGGTGGACAAATTGTACTACGAGTTCCTAGAATATTAAACCTAAATTCTATTAAATGTTTCTGAGCTATTGTCTCTGATACACTTGAACAATAGAATGTATTCCTTTTTAGACTTGTGCGATGCTCAACTTGAACCAAGAAGTGGGAGCCTGGGACACTGTACTTTTGGAACCTCTCACGGAAGATACTTTTATAAGCAACCTGCAGCAGCGATTCAAACGAGACCACATTTACACTTACATAGGGAATGTGTTGATTTCTGTTAACCCTTACAAGAAGTTAGCCCTTTATTCCGCTGATTTGGTAGAGAGTTATGTAAAGAGGCCTACGTTTCAATTACCCCCTCACATGTACGGTTTTTTCTTAATTAGGGATATATTAGACTATATCATACTTTTATGATAGATTTTATTTTATTAACATCTTTCAACGTATTATAGATATGGTGTGGCAGAATCAGCTTACCGTTGGTTAAATGATAAGAGTGAAAACCAATGCATAATAGTTACAGGTTAGTAGAACTATTTCAGAAATGTAACAATGCTTTAATAAACCTTCTTTTCTTGCACCTTATCTTGATATAATGTTTATTATAATCTATTTAAATTAGGTGAAAGTGGATCAGGAAAGACAGAAGCGGCCCGAATAGTTCTTCAGTTCCTAGTTCTAGTGTCAGGAAATAGTTCAGAAATTAAAACAATAAAAGACCAGCTAGTCCAAGCAAACACATTACTAGAGGCTTTTGGAAATGCTAAGACTATGAAAAATGATAATGCATCAAGATTCGTAAGTTGAATTTAAAAAAAAAACAGTGTTTTCAAAATATTTGTGTACCTACCTTATTTATATTTCCTGTAATGTACCGACTTTAGTTGACTTGATTGATAAAAAAAACATTTGTTCCTCTAATTTTTTTCTATAATTATTTGCAGGGAAAATTTTTAGATATTGAATTTGATTTTAAAGGAGATCCAATAGGAGGACATTTAACACATTGTAAGTATTTAAATGTTAGATAGCTATTAGGTTATTTATTTTGAAATGAACTGCTTTATACAATACATATTTATATTCCTATTAAAGTCGGTGAGCCAAATAAACCTCGCTCCACAAACTCAAAACAGAAATACATTTTTATTTTGGCACACATATTATAACTCAATAATTATCATTGTTATTCAACAAATGTTGTCTATGTCTGTTTTCTATAAAATAACATGATTCATGGTATTTCTTTAAAAGTTTTTTTTTTCTTTTGCAACCAGATTTTTTGGATAAGGTAAACTCTGCACTTTTTCACTGATTATATTCTACCCTGATATACAGTTGAACAGGGGAAAGAATTAATGTGCGTTATCATCTGTAACAGTATGATTCAAATTGAGATTGATATCAACATTATGACTGTTAGATATAAAAAAACTTCTTTATTGGTTTAATATGATTTATTGTTTCAAATATAATAATATTTCGTGACAAAGCATGCCCTTACCCTTGAAATAGATCCACATTACATATAGAAAAATAATTTCACGTTTATGAAATACTATTGCGATTTTCAACATAGTTTCACACACATTTATAATCACAATAATATATTTTTAATTTTGTCATTTCCGTCTAATACACTGGAATTGTATTTCATTTCCAAAGAAAAACGTCGGCCGTTTTATCCTTTTTTATTAAAAGACATTCAAAATAACAGGTGTTTTGTATTACTTAAGTTATGACTAGCATGCATTCTTTCCACGTCCCAACTGTATATCACTACATACCTTTTTAATACAGCTTGGAGTAGTACAGTCTTCTCTGATGATAGAGTATAGACACTTGGGTCGAAATTTTTTTAAATGCAACTTTCAGTCCTTAGCATAGAACTTACTAAAATAAACTATTTGCCTGTAGAAACGATTATAATTTGCGAAATATATGTTACTTCCTGCATTAGAAAGCAATTTTAAAAGTATTTTTTTTAGATTATAACTGCAGTATTCAAATTTGAATTTAAAAATGTATCGCCGGTCACGTGTCCCCAGTCAATAATTTCTTACTTTACCCTTTTATATTTCACGCCATTTTACTAAAGTTACTTTTATATATAAATAATTTACACTCCTACTACAATTTGTACTGAAAAAATAATGTTCACAGATCAACAGTTTAGTTTCTCAAACGCAATTATTAACCAGAAGTTCCGTCCCCGCAGCTGCATGTATGCCGGTCACGGCAGTAATTGCTTATACATAACGTCACTACAGGTCGGCCTAGACCAAGATCTTTGTGACGATGATCTTTTGCGCGGACATATATAATTCCTCTAATTAGATCCTATAAGGAACCTATTAAAAAATTAACAGGTTTGTTCGTTCGTTAACAGGTGTTTTTGAGATTATTTATTTCTCAAATCCGATTTACTGAAAGTTGCCTGTAAAAAAATTTTGACCCACCTGCCCTATACTGACGAAAACAAAAGAGTTCAAAACCGGTCTGCAGGTGGTGGTTATCAATGGAGAAAGCTTCCCTTTCTTGGTAGTACCGTTCAATCTCAGTTACCTATTAAGACAAAAATGCATCCTTATTGCATAAGTTTCTTCAGGTGGTTAGGAAATGATTTTTCCATGCATTATGGGAGAAATCTAATCGGAAATTTCTTTGTAGTCGAGAGTTACAAATTTGGCTTCCTATGACAGAAATTTCCACGTTTTTTATCAACTTTTATCTGGAGCAGATATTCATTTACTGAGTAAGTGTATTTTAATTTTTATTCCTGAAAAAGAGATGAACTTTTTCCTGAACTGAATAAAAACTGAATTTTTAGAATGTTTAAAATTGCAACGTAACGTCGAGCACTACTCTATTCTGCAAGCCGAGTCCAATCATCCAACCGTCACGGAGGAAGATGACAAGAAACTATTTGTATACACCAAGGGTGCCCTGGAACTACTGGGGTTTTCGCCTAGCGATATTGTTGATATTTTTAAAGTTTTAGCTGTTATTTTAAAATTAGGTAAATGCGTTTTTTTTTTCAAAAAATTTCAGCGTTGCCCTTTGTCAGGAGCTAATAAATTACAGTTGAACCGGAGAAAGGATGAACGTGCGTCATCACCTGTAAGAGTATGATACGTATTTTAAACTGTATCAATATTATTTATTGTTTAAAATACAGGGTGTTCGCTAATTAATGGTACATGGAAAAGCCACAGACTCCTAACGTGAAAATGTTAGGATTTAATTATACTGACCTATATCCGAAAGTTGATATTAACTGAGATACAGGGTGTTAAAGTTAAAACTTCATTTTGTTTTTCTCTAATAATTTTGCAGCAACGTTTTTTTACAAGATTTGGCAATTATGATGTTTTTAGGACGAGAAATTGATTTTTTTATGAAATTTTAATGACCCGGCATTTAATGCGGCATTATTTGCACATTTATTAGGTCATAACTTTTTTGTGCCTCAGTGTATTTAAGTTTTTAATGAAACTAATACTTTTCTTATATTTATTAAAAATAAAACAAATAAAATTTAGAGATGCAGTTGCTATGGAACAGAAAATGTTTCATTTTTGAGTTTATCGTAAGTTTGCTGTTGGTTTCTTTCGACACGATATTTTCTAGGGTCAAAGTTATTTTAATTAAAGTAAGTTAAAGAACAATCCAATTGTTGTATTTATTATTCCCAATTGCCTTTACTAGAACATTAATTATCACGTAAAAGTTAATTGGTAAGAAGTAAAAAATATTATTTGCTTGCCTGAGCTAACGCGCTAAACAATTTAAATGCAAATATCTCCGAAACGGTAACTCTGGGCAAACTGAACTTAGTATACCTTTTTTAGGTAATAAATATGAGAAAGGTATTATTTTTATTAAAAACTTAAGTACACCGAGGTACAAGAAAGTTATGACCTTATGAATGTTCGAAAAATGCCGCAGACAGCGCCCCGCCCCCTACATTGTACATTAAAATTTCACAAAGAAATCAATTCCTCGTCAAATTTTGTTTAAAAACGTTAGATTCTCTCAAAGTTATTAGAGAAAAACAAAAATGAAGTTTTAACTTTAACACTCTGTATCTCAGTTAATATAAACTTTCGGTTATAGGTAAGTATAATTATTAAATCCTAATATTTTTACGTAAGGAGTCTGTGGTTTTTCCATGTACCATTAATTAGCGGATACCCTGTATAATAATATTTCTTGTTAAAGGGAACCAATTTTACACACAGATTTTAAAAAACAGGCCTTTGATTTGACTGTAAAGTTATGTTGCACGTTTATTCTTTCTCCGGCCCATCTGTGTGAATTGTTCCTATCCAACCGTCGAAATTTAAAAAAAGATAAAGCTTTTACATATGAATATGTAGTTTACCAATTTTTTATATTTTTGGTTGGTAATTTAAAATTGATTTTCTAGGTAATTTACAATTTGTGCCTTGCAATAATATAGATGGTACAGATGGTTGTTCAATTAATAATGATTATGGTAAGTCCTCCTGAACTGATATTTTTTTTGCCAAATAACGGTAAGTTTAGAAACTGTCATTTTATTTACTTACATTTACATGACGTGCGAATATTTCAGGGTGTGATTCCTTAGGTAATTTTATAACGAAAAGTTCATATAAACATATGTCCGCAACGGTAAATTTTTTGCTACAGGGTGTTGAATTTTTATTTTTTAAATCGTTATTTTTTAATATCTCCGAAAGTACTTTAGATATTATTTTCAATTTTGGTATGTGTTAATAGGATATAGAACCACAAATTTTTTGCTACAGGGTGTTGAATTTTTATTTTTTAAATGGTTATTTTTTAATATCTCCGAAAGTACTTTAGATATTATTTTCAATTCTGGTATGTGTTAATAGAATATAGAACCACAAATTTTGCTTAGAAAAGTTATTCAATTGTTCCACCAATGACGTCCCTGCATAGACATGTCCTCTGATATGTTTTACAAAAAAGATGATACGCCACTGACATTTTTCCATGTAAATATTTTTCTGATTAGCCTTGTCAATTCTACATGAAAACGATCTCTTGAGTTCTTGATTAAAACCACTAAATTAATATTGAAACTAATTATTATTAACATTGATAAGATAGTTAATTATAAAGTTTGTTTTATAAAAATTGTTGTAGTGGGCAATTCGATGCGAAGACCGGCGAAAGCATGCCTTTTTATGAAGGTGATCATTTCTAACAATTTTTATGAAACAAAATTTATCATTAATTATTTTATCAATTTCATTTCAATTTAATCAAGAACGGTGCGTCTGACGAGAAAAACTCAAGAGACCGTTTTCATGTAGAATTGACCAGGCTAATTAGAAAAAATATCTACATGGAAAAATGTCAGTGGCGTACCATCTTTTTTGTAAAAAATATCAGAGGACATGTTTGCAGGACGCCACTGGTGGAACAACTGAATAACTTTGCTAACTAAAATTTGTGGTTCTATATCCTATTAACACATACCAAAATTGACAGTAATATCTAAAGTGCTTTCGGAGATATTAAAAAATAACCATTTAAAAAATAAAAATTCAACACCCTGTAGAAAAAAATTTAAGCCGTTGCGGACATATGTTCATATGAACTTTTCTTTATAAAATGACTTAAGGAATCACACCCTGAAATATTAGCACGTGATTAAGGAACACGCTGTATACATTATTTTTAGAGTTATTCGAAGTATGCGAACTGCTCGCAGCAGACTGTAGGTGGATTCAAAGAATCCTAACTAGTAAACAAATTGAGGTTGGTATTTTTTCGGAACTAACTGCAGGCGAAGCGACAAAAACTAGAGATTCTTTATGTAAAACATTGTACAGCAGACTTTTCACTTGGTTAATTAATAGAATAAACGAAATTATAAAAGTGAGTACAAAACTGCGACAAAATTACTCGTAGAAACTTTCGAATTGTTTACTTTTTAGGCGAAAACATTAGGAAAGAGAAAAGTTCTAGGAGTTTTAGATCTTTACGGCTTTGAGTCGTTTAAACACAACAGTTTCGAACAGTTAATAATAAATTATTGTAACGAAAAAATGCATCAATTTATGACGAATATTTGTTTGAAAGAGGAACAAGAAGAAATTATTAAGGAAGGGCTTGAGTGGACCAAAATCGAATATTTTAATAATATGTAAGTAATACAGGGTGTCATGGAAATGACGTATTATATTTAAACCGGCAAATCCCGCGATGAATATAAATTGAAGAAAAATAACCATAAATGGCGCTTTGAATTATTAAGCGAAATATACACTTTATATGAAATCTCAATAATATCTCATCAATATTTTATTGAAGCAGTCTCGAGGTTCAAAAGAGGTTAGCGCATTATAGGCGGTGTTGTCAAATTGCAACACAGAATTCTAAACGCACGTGTTCAGTTTCAGTTTTTGACAACAAAACGTCTTTAACGCGCGTTATCACTTCTTTTCAAACTTTTTAGACGAAGAAAACTTCAATTTTATGGTACATACTCTCTTACCTTCGATCATATTTTAAAATAATCCGTTTTATAATTAAATTCCATAAAAGAATAAAACACAAAAAGTATGTCTTTCAACAGAACCAACAGTAGATAATATCACACAAATTTGAATTACATTATGAATTATTTCACAACAAAAAAAAATCGGGCAATACAACTAACAAAACGTTTAAAATTCGTATACGTCAAGCACGTGCAACCCTCGACAACGTCGTTCCACTCCCGAGTCTCGAAGCATACTGAAGTATGAAGCAACGATAATGGCGCGCGACCGGTTTTCAAGCAAGGGCGAGACACGCGGTGTGATCTGATAACACTGTTAGTATACTCTAGTGACCCACATTGTTGCTAAGTGAATCCAGATGGAACGGCGCGACATTATGTGGGTAAAAAGGGGTTTTACCTTAGTATTTAGATATTCGATTTGAAAAAAAAAGTATGTAGACTTTCTCTAGGACACCTAAGCAGTCGCCCATTTAAATATAATAAGTCATTTCCATAACACCCTGTATAAACAGTTTTTTGTAAAATAAATAACTTCATTTGTGTAACTACACACAATTTTAATGTATGGTAGTTTTTTTTTCCGTAGTCCGATTTGAATGAATTTTTAAAAAAATTATATAGAAATGTTTTAGTTTTATTAACTTTTTTCAAATTTTTACTAAGGCGGTATACATCTTGAAATATACAGGAAAAAAGTATGTTTTTCCCTTAAGTTTGTAACACCCTGTATAGTTATTTTGCAATCTTAACTCTCATGCATAAGATTTTTTGCAAAGTTTAATCTATTCTTAACAGTTTTTTTTTTGGCTCGATATCTTTCTGGGTTCAAGAGATTTTTTTAAGAAAACCCCATCATCAAAAAATTTAAATTTTAATTGTAACATAAAACTACCGAGTTAGTAATGGTTAATGAAGGAACCACGACAACTGATCGATATATTCGGGATATTTTAGCACCACACATAATTCCTTTTGCACAGTTTATTGGAAACGACTTCATGCTTTCAGTATTGTTTTGTTCTTTATGGCTATAATACTTTTCTAAAATAAAAATATTTTGCCTAAAGTGTTACAAAATTAAAATCGTTCGATAAAAGGTGTAGCGCTTTCTTAAAAAAATCGTATCTCTTGAACCGAGAAGGATATCAAGACAAATAAAAAAGTAAATTGGTAAGAACATATTAAGCTTAGCAAAAATACTTCTTCATTGCAAGTTAAGATTGCAAATTTCCCCTACAGGGAGTTACAAACTTAAGGAATAAAACATGCATTTTTTTCCTGTATATTTCAACACGTATATTGTAGTTCATGTACAGAAGTTTTTTTTTTAGTAAAAGGCCTATAAGAATTTGGCAGTTGTGCGTCAAATTTTTCTGTTTTAACAACACTGAACTGTTTTAGAGCTATATGTCAATTGTTAGAACATGAAAGTCATGGTATACTGTATTTATTAGAGGAGCCCCATATACAGACTGACGGTGCATATTTAACAAGATTGGAGCAATGTTGTTCCGGTCATTCTCACTGTGTAATAGACGAAGTAAATTTTCCTAATAGTTTTCAGTAAGTACAGCCGTCTGGCTATCTCACAGTCTAAGCCTAAGCGGCCACCTTAAGATGTGCCAGGGGAAGAATTAATGTGTTTAACGTACTTTTGTTTTATCAGTTAATGAAAAATGATAAATCCGACCTATTAATGAAAAATGATAAATCCGACATAGTTCTTCTTTGGAATAGAAATCAAATCTAGGGTATTAGACGGAACTAAAATGTTGACATTTATAATTTGTGTTTCGTGTGGTTTACAAAAGTTTCACGTTTCTAAACAATAGTACATTGCTATATCAAAATCAGTTGTTATGATAACTCGAGTTATAGTTAGAAAGACGGTGACAATAGGGGGTCCGTTAAGTGGAATATCAATAATTTGGTTTTTCGTGGAGTTTAGGTTCTCTACAACTTTTATATCTGATGAAATCGTAGAGCGTTGCTGAGAGGCGCTGTTCTGCTTTAGATAGGAAATTCTCAATAAATTCAAAAATATATCGAGCCATGTCGGAAAATGAATTTACAGCATCTGCGTGACCCCAAAGTCACGGGAAACACATTTTCTGACAAGTCAATCCTTGCATATACTTTTCCGAGCGCGTCAAAAAATGTGAATGGAAAAATTATAAATTCTCAAATGACATGGGTCCAAGTGGGAACGACAAATATTTTTTCACATAATCTTTAACATATAATGTTCCATTCTAGAAAGTTTCAACTTCAAATTCGCTTTTTTTTTCTTTTTTTTTTAGGTTTAATTTTTTTTGACACGCTCGTAAAAGTATATGCAAGGGTTGACTTGTCAGAAAATGTGTTTCCCGTGACTTTGGGGTCACGCAGATGCTGTAAATTCATTTTCAGACATGGCTCGATATAATTTTGAATTTATTGAGAATTTCCTATCTAAAGCGGCACAGCGCCTCTCAGCAACGTTCTACGACATTTCATCAGATATAAAAACTTCACGAAGAACCAAATTACTGATATTCCACTTCACGGACCCCCTATTGTCACCGTCTCTCTAACTATTACAAATTTGTTTCCTTTTCCTTAAGTAGTATTAAGTATTGCATATTAAGTCATAAGGACGTTAATTCTTTCCCCGGCTTAACTGTATATCTTACGTTCGCACTAATATTCAATTATGTATTTTATTTAGAATAAGACATTTTGCCGGTCCTGTAACTTATAAAATAAGCGGTTTTGTTGACAAAAATCGAGACAATCTCCCCAAGGAACATTCGCGAGCGATGTATCGATGTGATTTACAAATTATGCAAGAATTATTTCCTGAGGGCAATCCAAAAAGGTAATAAATTTTTTTTTCAATTTTTTTTACAAGCCGCACACTTTTCAACCTTAACATTTTAGAATCGTCCGAAAAAAATTTTACAACTTATACTTATACACGTATTTCTCATTGTGCTAAAAAAAAATTTTCCCGAAAATATCCCCACACAAAGTTTTGAAAATTCGCTGGATTTTCTTCAATCTTCTCATGTTTGAAATTTAATATCTTCAGTTGTACAAGGTGTCCCATTTTCGACACTTTTATAGGGTATCTCCGTAATTGTTAATGCTATCAAAAAAGTGATGTAGGTGTCATGTACCCTTTTTAGGTCAAACTTAAAATGGTAAAATCAAAATTAGAAAATTTTCGCTAGCTTAAGAGATACGGGGGAGATCAAAAAATTGATAATTTCAAAAATACCCTTTATTTTCTTAAGAGATACAGAAAATGTTTTATACAGAAGTTTCCGAGGCGATTTATTTAAATTTTATTACTTTAAACCAGAGTAGGCCATGAAACAAAAGCTAATATCCTAGAAACAACAATTTTGACATTCTAATTATTAACATTTAACGTCAATTTTATTTTTACATATTCATTGGTGAAAATTACTTATCAACATTTTGAAAAATTTGATATGATATCAGTTTATATTGAAAGTGGAAAAACGAAGAAATGGCTCAAAATGTATATTTTGTTCGCTATCCGGAAAGACGGCAACCATTTAAGGACGTATTCCGACGACTGGAACATAATTTAAAAATATACGGATCAAACTTATAATATAGAAACCCAGGAAAATGAAGAAAAGCTTACATAAATCGCATAAGAAACCAATATCATCCATGGTGTGTTATATATTTGAAAAGAGAATTTAAAATGCCATCATTTTAGATTAAAATATACAGGATGTTCCATTAAAAAAAATGAGGTTAGGTCCGATAACTTTTTTACCTGACCCCATATACTTATTTTGAAAACGGCGGATTATTCAACAATCATTATAAAGAAACTTTTGTATAAAACATTTTTCTGTATTTCTTTTAACTAAGAAAATAGAGTAATTTAGAAATTATCAATTTTTTGTTTCCCCCCCCGTATCTCTTAAGCGAGCGAAAATTTTCAAATTTTGATTTTACCATTTTAAGAGCACATGCCACCCTACATTACTTTTTTGATAGCACTAACAATTACGGAGATACCCTATAAAAGTGTCGAAAATGGGACATCCTGTACTGATCGGATCAATGTCGGTATTTTTTTATTTTGCACTTTGTCGTTGGCTTTCGAATTGTATAAAAAGAAAATTGTCATTGCGAACAAATGAAAAATAATAATTTAATTGTTTAAATTGTTTTAACATGCCGTTAACCCATCTTAAATTAATTTTAAAAATATTCTTTTGTCCTTTATCCTCTTATCTACAAAACCCATTTTACGAGAAAGTGGCACCTTTTTTAGTTCGGAAATTATTAAATATGGTCAATCGCAGCGCGCAGCGTGCCACGGCACTCCTTCGTTAATGACCTGAGAAGGTCGAAACACGTGTCAGGCAACTGAGAATAAAAAGCTGTGAAATGTAACAAGAAAAATATCATTTTTATTTCCCTGATAATGGAAAAGTAGTAGGTTTTGAAGCATCACTTAGTAGGTCTTAACTTACCAGTAACGGGTGAGTCCCTTAAACAAAGAATCTGTAGTTATTACCGTACTAAAGTTTCTGAACTACAGAAAGATTGTGAGAAGAATGTAAATTTTACTGTAAATAATGATTTTTAAGCAAATTGAGCAATAGCCGTTTAGGCGAGGTTGCATAACATAATTTAATGTATTTTTCAATGTTCTATTGACTCATATTGTTGTCCTTTTTGGAATGAAAATATTAATGATTCACACTGCATGGAGGTCGATTGTAAGTTCGACAATTCGCGCTCGAAAACATAGAATAACTTCCGAACAAAAAGCGGTGGCGCTTTCTCGTAAAATTGGTTTTGTAGATAAGAGGATAAAGAACATGGGCTAACAGCATCTTAAAACTATTTGAACAATTAAATTGTTTTTATTTGTTCACAATCACAATTTTTTTTTTAATACATTTCGAGAGCTAACTTAACAAAGTGTAAAATAAAAAAAGACCGACATTGATCCGATCAGTACAACTGGAGATGTTGAATTTCAAAATGAGAAGACTGGAGAAAATCCATCAAATTATCAAGAATTTATGTGTGAATATTTTCGAAAAAAAAACTTTTTCAGTCAAAAAGTGTGCAGTGTGTAAAATAATGATCCATATGTAGAATTTATAAATTTAAACCTTTCTATATAATGAAATGTTGTTTTTTTGAAATTATTTTAGGTGCAACGTTAAAAGACCTGTTAGCAAGGCGGGTCAAATTCAAGTTTCATTAATTGCCTTATTAAAAAATTTAAGTAGTCGGCAAAATCATTACATAAGGTAAGAAGAATTTTAGATTGCGTTGAACATAGGAAATCCCATCTAATTTTTGAGGCGGCTGAATTTCGCTTCCCTGTACATTTTATAGAAAAACTGCATTATAACTTCTTGACGAGGACGACATGGTAAACCCATGTGCCTAGTTTGAATACATTTTGATGAGCCAATCATAAGCTATTCAATTAAACGTGATGGCAAAACTACGAAACTCTCATAGTTGAGGTAATAAAGAAACACCAGGAAGTAAAATTTTAACATTAACAAAACGAAAATCAGTTGGGTGAAAAAAGGTCAGTACCCCGGAATAATTCCGGTGCATCGCATTGCAGCGGAAAATGTCTAGGGAAAAGTTGTTTGGTTTTGAAGGAGGAATAGTTTGCAATTTAAACCATCCCGCACCCCTCGAGTGCGGGTTGGGGTAAGTTAAGATTTTCAAATGGAACCCCATTTTTTAAATTGGCTTATCATGTTCTCCGACCAAAAATAAACATCTTTTGTCCGAAAATTTTTTTTATTCGGGCCCATCCTTTTCCAATGAGAAAGACAATATCAAAACCGTACGAAAGTTAAATTTTATCCCGGAAATACTCTTTTTCTCTGTCTTGTACTAAAAAATGCCCGTGGAATACAAACAACTTTTTCCACAGGAATTTTTTAGTACAAGACAGAGAAAAAGAGTATTTCCGGAATAAAACTTAAGTTTCGGGGTTCAACTTTTACCCTAGACATTTTCCGCTGCAATGCGATGCACCAGAGTTATTCCGGGGTACCGACCTTCTTTCAACACCGTGTATAATAAGTAAATATAATATTTGCATTAGCCGGTCATATGAATTATTTGCTGGTGTTTGCTGTATTACCTGAACTATGAGAGTTTCGTGGTTTTTGCCATCACATTTAATTGAATAGCTCAGGATTGGCTCACCAATGTATTCATACTCGGCACATGAGTTTACCATGTCGGCCTCTTCCAGAAGTTTTCTTTCTTTTATTCCCAAACTTTAGTTATGAGTAAAATTACCAATTAAATATTCTTTAACAATATAATTCATTCAAATTTATAAGGAATGACTCTAATTTTAGGTGTGTACAAGCAAATGAAATGAAACAGCCGAGGATATTTGAAGTAGGACTAGTTCAACATCAGGTAAGTCGCTAATTTTTTCATATACTTTTTATTTTTTAGTTAAGGTAGTTCGGGGCATTTTTAAAAAAGTACTTCTACAGGGTGTCCGCTAATTAAAGGTACATGAAAAAACCACAGACTCCTTACGTAAAAATATTAGAATTTAATTATACTTACCTATATCCGAAAGTTGATATTAACTGAGATACAGGGTGTTAAAGTTAAAACTTCATTTTTGTTTTTCTCTAATAACTTTGCGAGAAACCAACGTTTTTTTACAAAATTTGACAATTACGGTTTTTTAGGACGCTGTTTGCGGCATTATTTGCACATTTATTATGTCATAACTTTTTTGTGTCTCAGTGTATTTAAGTTTTTAATAAAAATAATACTTTTCTCATATTTATTACGTAAAAAAGGTCGCCCAGAGTGACCGTTTCGGAGATATTTGCATTTAAATTTAGTTTAGTGCGTTAGCTCAGACAAGCAAATAATATTTTGTTACTTCTTACCACTTCACTTTTATCTAGTAATGGTAATTGGGAATAATAAATACAACAATTGGATTGTTTTTTTAACTGACTTTAATTGAAATAACTTTGACCCTAGAAAATAACGTGCCGAAAGAAACCAACAGCAATGAAAACACGATAAACTCGACAATGAATCATTTTCTGTTCCATAGCAACTGCATCTCTAAATTCTATTTGTTTTCTCATAGGTTACTATAAGAAAAAAAATTGTTTGCAAATTAATAATAATTGGGCAGGATGCTCTAAACAATTTAAATGCAAATATCTCCGAAACGGCAACTCTGCGCGACCAGAACTTAGTATAGGTACCTTTTTTACGTAATAAATATGGGAAAAGTATTATTTTCATTAAAAACTTAAATACACTGAAGCACAAAAAAGTTATAACCTAATAAAAACGCAAATAGTCCGCAGACAGCATTGTGCATTAAAATTTCATAAAAAATCAATTTCTCGTCCTAAAAAACAATAATTGCCGAATTTTGTAAAAAAACATGGGTTTCCTGCAAAGTTATTAGAGAAAAACAAAATTGAAGTTTTAACTTTAACACCCTGTATCTCAGTTAATATCAACTTTCGGATATAGGTAAGTATAATTAAATCCTAATATTTTTACGTAAGGAGTCTATGGTTTTTCCATGTCTCATTAATTAGCGGACACTCTGTATATTTGTTTATATTTTTAGGTTAGATATATGTGTCTATTATCGACAGTCCAAGTCTGTAGGGCAGGATACTGTCAAAAAATGCCCTTCGTACAGTTTCTGTGTCGCTACAAAATAATCTGTAATCACACGTGGCCAAAATGGCGTGGTTCGCCGATAGAGGGCGTTTCGGTTGTGTTGAGATCTCTGCCTATACCAAGCGCGGAGTTCACTTACGGTAAGCGGCATATTCAGTAATTGTTGTAATTTACAATTCAGTAATCAATATGCGATTTCCTATGGCCTATAAGTTATGGGACACCCTGTGTTTATTTTTTTTATTCATTGGCGGACGGTTTTCCTTTTCAGGTAGATCAAAATTATTTATCAGAAGCCCCAGGACGGTTTTCGAGCTGGAGGACTTCAGACGAAATAGATTGCACGATTTGGCTTTATTAATACAGAAGATATGGCGCGGTCATACTCAGAAGAAAAAATTTCAACGATTGAGGCACAGTCAGATGATAATAGCGTCCGCTTGGCGCAGTTGGAGGGTGAGTATTTTTTTATGCGTGTACTTATATTTCAATAATTTTTCTTTGTAACTTGGAATAAATTCAGTGATTCCCGTTTTTTTGGAAAAGTCACTGGTGGTAACTCTAGGACGAGAGGTCGTAGGTTCAGACCACCGACCTATATCTATGGATAGCCAAATTCTAAAAGCAAGAGTGGCAAATTTATGGCCTCGGCGCGTGTAAACAAAGCTGCTCGTCATATGTCATGTGCAATGTCGACTGATAAAGTACACAGAGCGAAATTTCGAGTTGATATAACTCAACTATGAGTTGTCCTAGACCGAAGCGTGTTGCTAATAGGGGATAGCCCAGACCTGTGAATTACGGCAACCAAATTGAAGAAAATCATCTCACTATTAGTTATGATAGCACAGAAGATGGGATATTTCATGCGTTGGAATAGCTCACGCCCCACCGTCTTAAATTATTGATATGCTACCGTAGCTACCAGTATGTGAATTGTGATGCGTTACTAGTCGGGCTAGATTAATTCATGATTCGAGCTATCAAAACTTGACATTTAAGTTGTTCTGGCTTACAATGGTGGCTGGAATAACTCACTCTTTGGGCTACCAGAGTCCAAATTTTGGACTACCAGTACCTAAATTGTGGACTATCGGAACTCAAAATATTTCTTTGATTTAACGCCTACATATTGTGGACTTCAATTGCCTTTTGTTTTTCAAGATATGACATTTTTGTTGTATATTTAAAAAAAAATAAACAAATGAATTATAGACGGGAGAGTATACTACGGCTAAGAAACCATGGGAACGAAGTGATGACGATTGCTTATAAATAATAAGGCTCCGTTCCAATAATAACAATTTGTATGCACCTGTCCTGTCCCTCCATTTTACGCCAACTGACCAAAATTATGCAAAACACAAATTTTCACGCACAGAGAACAAAGATGAACAATCAGGTGTTTGTACGCGCGATCGAAGGAGAATTGACGAATATCAATGGAATGAACCGCGCCAAACCTGCACGAGCATGAATTCGGAACTTTCCGTGACCTTACGATCTTGCGATTTACCCGCGATATGGGGTTTTGGAGCACGAACCAAAAGAACCTGAATTACTGTAACGTTTTTAAATAATTTGTGATAATTCGTAGGCTCAGTTAGAACAACATAGAGAGTTGGGTTGAGGTAGCTCCAATTTTGTAACCCACGACATTGGTAAATGCATTTTTGTCAGTGTATTTACCTTATACGGCGAACAGGACCGTACTTCGCCCTTAATGAAAATGATTACACGGCAATATTTTGGCACATCAAGGCCTGCTTTACTGGAAAATAAGCAATCTATTTTTTCGCATAAAAGAATGCCTTGTAGCCATCACTGAAAGGCCACTTTTATGCTTAATCCTACATACATCCCTACGACTGAGTTCGGTTCTGGACGGTTATTTTTTCACTCATAAAATTTAACTTTTTACGTACGTTGTACGTATCCATAGTTATAGGTCGGTGGTTCAAACCCTACGGCCGGTAAACCGATTCCCACTCGGTGAATTTCAGTGGTATAAGTCATCGCGTTACTGTCCAATACAGTGCGACAAAATAAGCATTGATAACCCTTGAGGGATCAGCGTATTACCGAGGTTCGAATCCCATCTTAACCCAGTTTTTTATTGACTATTTTTAAAATTACATCTTAAGTTATATGTACAGGGTGACCAACTAAGGGAGGTACGAGGCTGTATCTCGGAAACGGCTCACCGTACATCTTCCGGAAAAATATATTTATAGGAAAAGTCGGCAAGAGAAATTGCTGGAAATTATTTTCAAGTTTGTAGGACGGCCGCTAGGGGGCGTGACACTAATGGTAATTTGTTAACAGTCCATTTCCCTTCAATTTGCTTAGATAAGGTATATTGAAAATACTTACAAATAAATCTCTCATGTATCGTGATCAATTTTACTTATATACTGTTTCTCTATCCCTTCAAATGGGGTTAATTTTTTAACAATTTATTGAACAAACATAAATTAATTTAATTAAAAATTAAAAATCATCTATTCATATTTAATACCGTCATATCTCTAATGGAACAAACTGTATAAATATATTTTTTTATATAAAAGACCCCAACCTAAAATGTTAATACCCGCGTCCAAAACATTTTTATAAAAATAATTACTGAATTCATTCCAAGTTACAAACTCGCACTGTATATTTTTTTCTTTTTGTTTATTGTCACTTATAGGAACTGAAGTATGGGATACCATTTCAAGGTCGCAAGCACTTGTGGTGTCTGTATCACGTGGTATGGTTGCTTACGTTATTTCCTCGGGTATAGCTAGAGATTTTTGCCTAGTCATATTTATTTTAATTTAAAAATACATTATGCTAAATTGCTTGTTCTCCAAACAAGGCGTTTTAACGCGACAACATCAAACCCGAACACGACCTTTCGGTCAGTAAAGACGCGTGAAACCCCGAAACAACTACCCCCCTGGCGGGGGCTACTATATGGGTATTCACTTATTGATTGGCCATGTTCTGTGAATCGTTTCGGCTTCCTCGGTGAGGTTTTTATGCCGTCACCAAACGACCAAAACTAGACGGACATTTTTAGTAAATCAATAGAGATTGTCTAACATTTAAACATTAATAATATTGCGGACGGACAGTTTTCCAGATCAACCGGAAACTGGGCACAAGCAAATAGATATGCACCTGCCTATTTTAATATTTACAAAATAAGCTAAAAGTACCACACACATAGAGAAGTAAAAAATATACAAAACACTGCGATAACTAAACTTAACAACCGGACAATATTACCGACCATTAGCCGTTCACGAGCTTTGCTCCGGGGTGTCAATTTAAAAACGCCCCACTCTTA